>OY725504.1:0-1363478 GCA_963281255.1 Aphrocallistes beatrix
ATTCTTTTCTCAAATGGCACTGTACCCCCCCACACGCATTGAAAAATGCTCCAAATCACCCGATATTTCAATGGCTTCCAAACTGAAAATGCTCACTTTCACTTTGCTCTTATAACGTTTCTTACAGAAAATGCCTAGCTTCGCTCTCCTTTGGCCACATTCTTTTCTCAAAATGGCACTGTACCCCCCACACGCATTGAAAAATGCTCCAAATCACCCGATATTTCAATGGCTTCCAAACTGAAAATGCTCACTTTCACTTTGCTCTTATAACGTTTCTTACAGAAAATGCCTAGCTTCGCTCTCCTTTGGCCACATTCTTTTCTCAAAATGGCACTGTACCCCCCCACACGCATTGAAAAATGCTCCAAATCACCCGATATTTCAATGGCTTCCAAACTGAAAATGCTCACTTTCACTTTGCTCTTATAACGTTTCTTACAGAAAATGCCTAGCTTCGCTCTCCTTTGGCCACATTCTTTTCTCAAAATGGCACTGTACCCCCCACACGCATTGAAAAATGCTCCAAATCACCCGATATTTCAATGGCTTCCAAACTGAAAATGCTCACTTTCACTTTGCTCTTATAACGTTTCTTACAGAAAATGCCTAGCTTCGCTCTCCTTTGGCCACATTCTTTTCTCAAAATGGCACTGTACCCCCCCACACGCATTGAAAAATGCTCCAAATCACCCGATATTTCAATGGCTTCCAAACTGAAAATGCTCACTTTCACTTTGCTCTTATAACGTTTCTTACAGAAAATGCCTAGCTTCGCTCTCCTTTGGCCACATTCTTTTCTCAAAATGGCACTGTACCCCCCCACACGCATTGAAAAATGCTCCAAATCACCCGATATTTCAATGGCTTCCAAACTGAAAATGCTCACTTTCACTTTGCTCTTATAACGTTTCTTACAGAAAATGCCTAGCTTCGCTCTCCTTTGGCCACATTCTTTTCTCAAAATGGCACTGTACCCCCCCACACGCATTGAAAAATGCTCCAAATCACCCGATATTTCAATGGCTTCCAAACTGAAAATGCTCACTTTCACTTTGCTCTTATAACGTTTCTTACAGAAAATGCCTAGCTTCGCTCTCCTTTGGCCACATTCTTTTCTCAAAATGGCACTGTACCCCCCCACACGCATTGAAAAATGCTCCAAATCACCCGATATTTCAATGGCTTCCAAACTGAAAATGCTCACTTTCACTTTGCTCTTATAACGTTTCTTACAGAAAATGCCTAGCTTCGCTCTCCTTTGGCCACATTCTTTTCTCAAAATGGCACTGTACCCCCCCACACGCATTGAAAAATGCTCCAAATCACCCGATATTTCAATGGCTTCCAAACTGAAAATGCTCACTTTCACTTTGCTCTTATAACGTTTCTTACAGAAAATGCCTAGCTTCGCTCTCCTTTGGCCACATTCTTTTCTCAAAATGGCACTGTACCCCCCCACACGCATTGAAAAATGCTCCAAATCACCCGATATTTCAATGGCTTCCAAACTGAAAATGCTCACTTTCACTTTGCTCTTATAACGTTTCTTACAGAAAATGCCTAGCTTCGCTCTCCTTTGGCCACATTCTTTTCTCAAAATGGCACTGTACCCCCCCACACGCATTGAAAAATGCTCCAAATCACCCGATATTTCAATGGCTTCCAAACTGAAAATGCTCACTTTCACTTTGCTCTTATAACGTTTCTTACAGAAAATGCCTAGCTTCGCTCTCCTTTGGCCACATTCTTTTCTCAAAATGGCACTGTACCCCCCCACACGCATTGAAAAATGCTCCAAATCACCCGATATTTCAATGGCTTCCAAACTGAAAATGCTCACTTTCACTTTGCTCTTATAACGTTTCTTACAGAAAATGCCTAGCTTCGCTCTCCTTTGGCCACATTCTTTTCTCAAAATGGCACTGTACCCCCCCACACGCATTGAAAAATGCTCCAAATCACCCGATATTTCAATGGCTTCCAAACTGAAAATGCTCACTTTCACTTTGCTCTTATAACGTTTCTTACAGAAAATGCCTAGCTTCGCTCTCCTTTGGCCACATTCTTTTCTCAAAATGGCACTGTACCCCCCCACACGCATTGAAAAATGCTCCAAATCACCCGATATTTCAATGGCTTCCAAACTGAAAATGCTCACTTTCACTTTGCTCTTATAACGTTTCTTACAGAAAATGCCTAGCTTCGCTCTCCTTTGGCCACATTCTTTTCTCAAAATGGCACTGTACCCCCCCACACGCATTGAAAAATGCTCCAAATCACCCGATATTTCAATGGCTTCCAAACTGAAAATGCTCACTTTCACTTTGCTCTTATAACGTTTCTTACAGAAAATGCCTAGCTTCGCTCTCCTTTGGCCACATTCTTTTCTCAAAATGGCACTGTACCCCCCCACACGCATTGAAAAATGCTCCAAATCACCCGATATTTCAATGGCTTCCAAACTGAAAATGCTCACTTTCACTTTGCTCTTATAACGTTTCTTACAGAAAATGCCTAGCTTCGCTCTCCTTTGGCCACATTCTTTTCTCAAAATGGCACTGTACCCCCCCACACGCATTGAAAAATGCTCCAAATCACCCGATATTTCAATGGCTTCCAAACTGAAAATGCTCACTTTCACTTTGCTCTTATAACGTTTCTTACAGAAAATGCCTAGCTTCGCTCTCCTTTGGCCACATTCTTTTCTCAAAATGGCACTGTACCCCCCCACACGCATTGAAAAATGCTCCAAATCACCCGATATTTCAATGGCTTCCAAACTGAAAATGCTCACTTTCACTTTGCTCTTATAACGTTTCTTACAGAAAATGCCTAGCTTCGCTCTCCTTTGGCCACATTCTTTTCTCAAAATGGCACTGTACCCCCCCACACGCATTGAAAAATGCTCCAAATCACCCGATATTTCAATGGCTTCCAAACTGAAAATGCTCACTTTCACTTTGCTCTTATAACGTTTCTTACAGAAAATGCCTAGCTTCGCTCTCCTTTGGCCACATTCTTTTCTCAAAATGGCACTGTACCCCCCCACACGCATTGAAAAATGCTCCAAATCACCCGATATTTCAATGGCTTCCAAACTGAAAATGCTCACTTTCACTTTGCTCTTATAACGTTTCTTACAGAAAATGCCTAGCTTCGCTCTCCTTTGGCCACATTCTTTTCTCAAAATGGCACTGTACCCCCCCACACGCATTGAAAAATGCTCCAAATCACCCGATATTTCAATGGCTTCCAAACTGAAAATGCTCACTTTCACTTTGCTCTTATAACGTTTCTTACAGAAAATGCCTAGCTTCGCTCTCCTTTGGCCACATTCTTTTCTCAAAATGGCACTGTACCCCCCCACACGCATTGAAAAATGCTCCAAATCACCCGATATTTCAATGGCTTCCAAACTGAAAATGCTCACTTTCACTTTGCTCTTATAACGTTTCTTACAGAAAATGCCTAGCTTCGCTCTCCTTTGGCCACATTCTTTTCTCAAAATGGCACTGTACCCCCCCACACGCATTGAAAAATGCTCCAAATCACCCGATATTTCAATGGCTTCCAAACTGAAAATGCTCACTTTCACTTTGCTCTTATAACGTTTCTTACAGAAAATGCCTAGCTTCGCTCTCCTTTGGCCACATTCTTTTCTCAAAATGGCACTGTACCCCCCCACACGCATTGAAAAATGCTCCAAATCACCCGATATTTCAATGGCTTCCAAACTGAAAATGCTCACTTTCACTTTGCTCTTATAACGTTTCTTACAGAAAATGCCTAGCTTCGCTCTCCTTTGGCCACATTCTTTTCTCAAAATGGCACTGTACCCCCCCACACGCATTGAAAAATGCTCCAAATCACCCGATATTTCAATGGCTTCCAAACTGAAAATGCTCACTTTCACTTTGCTCTTATAACGTTTCTTACAGAAAATGCCTAGCTTCGCTCTCCTTTGGCCACATTCTTTTCTCAAAATGGCACTGTACCCCCCCACACGCATTGAAAAATGCTCCAAATCACCCGATATTTCAATGGCTTCCAAACTGAAAATGCTCACTTTCACTTTGCTCTTATAACGTTTCTTACAGAAAATGCCTAGCTTCGCTCTCCTTTGGCCACATTCTTTTCTCAAAATGGCACTGTACCCCCCCACACGCATTGAAAAATGCTCCAAATCACCCGATATTTCAATGGCTTCCAAACTGAAAATGCTCACTTTCACTTTGCTCTTATAACGTTTCTTACAGAAAATGCCTAGCTTCGCTCTCCTTTGGCCACATTCTTTTCTCAAAATGGCACTGTACCCCCCCACACGCATTGAAAAATGCTCCAAATCACCCGATATTTCAATGGCTTCCAAACTGAAAATGCTCACTTTCACTTTGCTCTTATAACGTTTCTTACAGAAAATGCCTAGCTTCGCTCTCCTTTGGCCACATTCTTTTCTCAAAATGGCACTGTACCCCCCCACACGCATTGAAAAATGCTCCAAATCACCCGATATTTCAATGGCTTCCAAACTGAAAATGCTCACTTTCACTTTGCTCTTATAACGTTTCTTACAGAAAATGCCTAGCTTCGCTCTCCTTTGGCCACATTCTTTTCTCAAAATGGCACTGTACCCCCCCACACGCATTGAAAAATGCTCCAAATCACCCGATATTTCAATGGCTTCCAAACTGAAAATGCTCACTTTCACTTTGCTCTTATAACGTTTCTTACAGAAAATGCCTAGCTTCGCTCTCCTTTGGCCACATTCTTTTCTCAAAATGGCACTGTACCCCCCCACACGCATTGAAAAATGCTCCAAATCACCCGATATTTCAATGGCTTCCAAACTGAAAATGCTCACTTTCACTTTGCTCTTATAACGTTTCTTACAGAAAATGCCTAGCTTCGCTCTCCTTTGGCCACATTCTTTTCTCAAAATGGCACTGTACCCCCCCACACGCATTGAAAAATGCTCCAAATCACCCGATATTTCAATGGCTTCCAAACTGAAAATGCTCACTTTCACTTTGCTCTTATAACGTTTCTTACAGAAAATGCCTAGCTTCGCTCTCCTTTGGCCACATTCTTTTCTCAAAATGGCACTGTACCCCCCCACACGCATTGAAAAATGCTCCAAATCACCCGATATTTCAATGGCTTCCAAACTGAAAATGCTCACTTTCACTTTGCTCTTATAACGTTTCTTACAGAAAATGCCTAGCTTCGCTCTCCTTTGGCCACATTCTTTTCTCAAAATGGCACTGTACCCCCCCACACGCATTGAAAAATGCTCCAAATCACCCGATATTTCAATGGCTTCCAAACTGAAAATGCTCACTTTCACTTTGCTCTTATAACGTTTCTTACAGAAAATGCCTAGCTTCGCTCTCCTTTGGCCACATTCTTTTCTCAAAATGGCACTGTACCCCCCCACACGCATTGAAAAATGCTCCAAATCACCCGATATTTCAATGGCTTCCAAACTGAAAATGCTCACTTTCACTTTGCTCTTATAACGTTTCTTACAGAAAATGCCTAGCTTCGCTCTCCTTTGGCCACATTCTTTTCTCAAAATGGCACTGTACCCCCCCACACGCATTGAAAAATGCTCCAAATCACCCGATATTTCAATGGCTTCCAAACTGAAAATGCTCACTTTCACTTTGCTCTTATAACGTTTCTTACAGAAAATGCCTAGCTTCGCTCTCCTTTGGCCACATTCTTTTCTCAAAATGGCACTGTACCCCCCCACACGCATTGAAAAATGCTCCAAATCACCCGATATTTCAATGGCTTCCAAACTGAAAATGCTCACTTTCACTTTGCTCTTATAACGTTTCTTACAGAAAATGCCTAGCTTCGCTCTCCTTTGGCCACATTCTTTTCTCAAAATGGCACTGTACCCCCCCACACGCATTGAAAAATGCTCCAAATCACCCGATATTTCAATGGCTTCCAAACTGAAAATGCTCACTTTCACTTTGCTCTTATAACGTTTCTTACAGAAAATGCCTAGCTTCGCTCTCCTTTGGCCACATTCTTTTCTCAAAATGGCACTGTACCCCCCCACACGCATTGAAAAATGCTCCAAATCACCCGATATTTCAATGGCTTCCAAACTGAAAATGCTCACTTTCACTTTGCTCTTATAACGTTTCTTACAGAAAATGCCTAGCTTCGCTCTCCTTTGGCCACATTCTTTTCTCAAAATGGCACTGTACCCCCCCACACGCATTGAAAAATGCTCCAAATCACCCGATATTTCAATGGCTTCCAAACTGAAAATGCTCACTTTCACTTTGCTCTTATAACGTTTCTTACAGAAAATGCCTAGCTTCGCTCTCCTTTGGCCACATTCTTTTCTCAAAATGGCACTGTACCCCCCCACACGCATTGAAAAATGCTCCAAATCACCCGATATTTCAATGGCTTCCAAACTGAAAATGCTCACTTTCACTTTGCTCTTATAACGTTTCTTACAGAAAATGCCTAGCTTCGCTCTCCTTTGGCCACATTCTTTTCTCAAAATGGCACTGTACCCCCCCACACGCATTGAAAAATGCTCCAAATCACCCGATATTTCAATGGCTTCCAAACTGAAAATGCTCACTTTCACTTTGCTCTTATAACGTTTCTTACAGAAAATGCCTAGCTTCGCTCTCCTTTGGCCACATTCTTTTCTCAAAATGGCACTGTACCCCCCCACACGCATTGAAAAATGCTCCAAATCACCCGATATTTCAATGGCTTCCAAACTGAAAATGCTCACTTTCACTTTGCTCTTATAACGTTTCTTACAGAAAATGCCTAGCTTCGCTCTCCTTTGGCCACATTCTTTTCTCAAAATGGCACTGTACCCCCCCACACGCATTGAAAAATGCTCCAAATCACCCGATATTTCAATGGCTTCCAAACTGAAAATGCTCACTTTCACTTTGCTCTTATAACGTTTCTTACAGAAAATGCCTAGCTTCGCTCTCCTTTGGCCACATTCTTTTCTCAAAATGGCACTGTACCCCCCCACACGCATTGAAAAATGCTCCAAATCACCCGATATTTCAATGGCTTCCAAACTGAAAATGCTCACTTTCACTTTGCTCTTATAACGTTTCTTACAGAAAATGCCTAGCTTCGCTCTCCTTTGGCCACATTCTTTTCTCAAAATGGCACTGTACCCCCCCACACGCATTGAAAAATGCTCCAAATCACCCGATATTTCAATGGCTTCCAAACTGAAAATGCTCACTTTCACTTTGCTCTTATAACGTTTCTTACAGAAAATGCCTAGCTTCGCTCTCCTTTGGCCACATTCTTTTCTCAAAATGGCACTGTACCCCCCCACACGCATTGAAAAATGCTCCAAATCACCCGATATTTCAATGGCTTCCAAACTGAAAATGCTCACTTTCACTTTGCTCTTATAACGTTTCTTACAGAAAATGCCTAGCTTCGCTCTCCTTTGGCCACATTCTTTTCTCAAAATGGCACTGTACCCCCCCACACGCATTGAAAAATGCTCCAAATCACCCGATATTTCAATGGCTTCCAAACTGAAAATGCTCACTTTCACTTTGCTCTTATAACGTTTCTTACAGAAAATGCCTAGCTTCGCTCTCCTTTGGCCACATTCTTTTCTCAAAATGGCACTGTACCCCCCCACACGCATTGAAAAATGCTCCAAATCACCCGATATTTCAATGGCTTCCAAACTGAAAATGCTCACTTTCACTTTGCTCTTATAACGTTTCTTACAGAAAATGCCTAGCTTCGCTCTCCTTTGGCCACATTCTTTTCTCAAAATGGCACTGTACCCCCCCACACGCATTGAAAAATGCTCCAAATCACCCGATATTTCAATGGCTTCCAAACTGAAAATGCTCACTTTCACTTTGCTCTTATAACGTTTCTTACAGAAAATGCCTAGCTTCGCTCTCCTTTGGCCACATTCTTTTCTCAAAATGGCACTGTACCCCCCCACACGCATTGAAAAATGCTCCAAATCACCCGATATTTCAATGGCTTCCAAACTGAAAATGCTCACTTTCACTTTGCTCTTATAACGTTTCTTACAGAAAATGCCTAGCTTCGCTCTCCTTTGGCCACATTCTTTTCTCAAAATGGCACTGTACCCCCCCACACGCATTGAAAAATGCTCCAAATCACCCGATATTTCAATGGCTTCCAAACTGAAAATGCTCACTTTCACTTTGCTCTTATAACGTTTCTTACAGAAAATGCCTAGCTTCGCTCTCCTTTGGCCACATTCTTTTCTCAAAATGGCACTGTACCCCCCCACACGCATTGAAAAATGCTCCAAATCACCCGATATTTCAATGGCTTCCAAACTGAAAATGCTCACTTTCACTTTGCTCTTATAACGTTTCTTACAGAAAATGCCTAGCTTCGCTCTCCTTTGGCCACATTCTTTTCTCAAAATGGCACTGTACCCCCCCACACGCATTGAAAAATGCTCCAAATCACCCGATATTTCAATGGCTTCCAAACTGAAAATGCTCACTTTCACTTTGCTCTTATAACGTTTCTTACAGAAAATGCCTAGCTTCGCTCTCCTTTGGCCACATTCTTTTCTCAAAATGGCACTGTACCCCCCCACACGCATTGAAAAATGCTCCAAATCACCCGATATTTCAATGGCTTCCAAACTGAAAATGCTCACTTTCACTTTGCTCTTATAACGTTTCTTACAGAAAATGCCTAGCTTCGCTCTCCTTTGGCCACATTCTTTTCTCAAAATGGCACTGTACCCCCCCACACGCATTGAAAAATGCTCCAAATCACCCGATATTTCAATGGCTTCCAAACTGAAAATGCTCACTTTCACTTTGCTCTTATAACGTTTCTTACAGAAAATGCCTAGCTTCGCTCTCCTTTGGCCACATTCTTTTCTCAAAATGGCACTGTACCCCCCCACACGCATTGAAAAATGCTCCAAATCACCCGATATTTCAATGGCTTCCAAACTGAAAATGCTCACTTTCACTTTGCTCTTATAACGTTTCTTACAGAAAATGCCTAGCTTCGCTCTCCTTTGGCCACATTCTTTTCTCAAAATGGCACTGTACCCCCCCACACGCATTGAAAAATGCTCCAAATCACCCGATATTTCAATGGCTTCCAAACTGAAAATGCTCACTTTCACTTTGCTCTTATAACGTTTCTTACAGAAAATGCCTAGCTTCGCTCTCCTTTGGCCACATTCTTTTCTCAAAATGGCACTGTACCCCCCCACACGCATTGAAAAATGCTCCAAATCACCCGATATTTCAATGGCTTCCAAACTGAAAATGCTCACTTTCACTTTGCTCTTATAACGTTTCTTACAGAAAATGCCTAGCTTCGCTCTCCTTTGGCCACATTCTTTTCTCAAAATGGCACTGTACCCCCCCACACGCATTGAAAAATGCTCCAAATCACCCGATATTTCAATGGCTTCCAAACTGAAAATGCTCACTTTCACTTTGCTCTTATAACGTTTCTTACAGAAAATGCCTAGCTTCGCTCTCCTTTGGCCACATTCTTTTCTCAAAATGGCACTGTACCCCCCCACACGCATTGAAAAATGCTCCAAATCACCCGATATTTCAATGGCTTCCAAACTGAAAATGCTCACTTTCACTTTGCTCTTATAACGTTTCTTACAGAAAATGCCTAGCTTCGCTCTCCTTTGGCCACATTCTTTTCTCAAAATGGCACTGTACCCCCCCACACGCATTGAAAAATGCTCCAAATCACCCGATATTTCAATGGCTTCCAAACTGAAAATGCTCACTTTCACTTTGCTCTTATAACGTTTCTTACAGAAAATGCCTAGCTTCGCTCTCCTTTGGCCACATTCTTTTCTCAAAATGGCACTGTACCCCCCCACACGCATTGAAAAATGCTCCAAATCACCCGATATTTCAATGGCTTCCAAACTGAAAATGCTCACTTTCACTTTGCTCTTATAACGTTTCTTACAGAAAATGCCTAGCTTCGCTCTCCTTTGGCCACATTCTTTTCTCAAAATGGCACTGTACCCCCCCACACGCATTGAAAAATGCTCCAAATCACCCGATATTTCAATGGCTTCCAAACTGAAAATGCTCACTTTCACTTTGCTCTTATAACGTTTCTTACAGAAAATGCCTAGCTTCGCTCTCCTTTGGCCACATTCTTTTCTCAAAATGGCACTGTACCCCCCCACACGCATTGAAAAATGCTCCAAATCACCCGATATTTCAATGGCTTCCAAACTGAAAATGCTCACTTTCACTTTGCTCTTATAACGTTTCTTACAGAAAATGCCTAGCTTCGCTCTCCTTTGGCCACATTCTTTTCTCAAAATGGCACTGTACCCCCCCACACGCATTGAAAAATGCTCCAAATCACCCGATATTTCAATGGCTTCCAAACTGAAAATGCTCACTTTCACTTTGCTCTTATAACGTTTCTTACAGAAAATGCCTAGCTTCGCTCTCCTTTGGCCACATTCCTTATTGAATTACAATAACAAGCGAGCTTTGCTTCATTTCGCTGCGCGGCTTGCGGACACTTTGTATCCGCCGGAGGCTCCCTTCGGGCGCCTTTAGAAATGAGTGGGGTGCGAATTACCACTGGCTTCACTACCATCAGAGTTGCACGCGGGGCGGGCTGGCTCGCACGCCCGCAACATGCTCGCACAATACATACTACTCAACTACTGTCACGTAAGTCAAAGACAACATAACTCACCATCTCGTCTTGACCATCCGGGCGCAGATGATTTAAATCAAAATCCTTTATAATACAACTGAACCCATGTTTCACTTCTCTTTCTTGGTTTACTTTGCTATTTTTTCTAACTAATTTTTCGTTGTTTTCTTTATTTTTCTCCACATTTAAGACGATTGCAAATGCTATTTAGTATTGCTTATGTTGCCAGGTTAGATCTCATCGAATATGCATCGAAATTTTGTAAATTTTCAAGTGATATTGATTATAACAGTAAGACAGAAGTATTTAGAGCTGTTATCTATCTTATAATTCATTAATTTGGGGCCAGCCGCGCAGCGCAAGCAAGCGAAGCGCACTTGTTAGAATTTATCACAACTCATTTACCAGTTTTAACGCTGTTTTTCTTTTCTAATGATGGATTTTTTTCGTCGCAAAAGTTTAGAAAATGGGTGGTGAAGAAGTTTGCTATAAGCTTGGAACTTATCCTTCATCACATTTATATTTATGATGAATCAATTGATTTAATACAAATGCTAGAAATTAATTTAGATCATTTATCCTTGGTCCAATCACAGACGACGAAAAATTAACAATATTCTCTGAAGTTATATGTTGTTATCCATGGTTCAAGAATGATTTAGTTAATCGAGATGGATTCTCTGCAGCTGAATGTGCTGGTGAGACTCAAGGAGAGTATTTCAAGATTCCTGCGAAGTTCCATCCATCCAAGAGCTACGCGTTTCTTGTGCGTATGTTTGGATCCAAGGGAGAGAAACGTTCGTTTAGAACTGAGTGGTGTGCTAAGTGCCATTCGGGCGCAGATAATTTAAATCAAAGTTCTTTAAAATACAACTATTTCACTTATGTTGCTAGGTTTACTTAGCTCTTATTCCAATTAATTCTTCGTTGCTTTCTTGTACAGTGAGTTTTTCTCAATTATTAGATTGATGAAGTGGAAATAGATTTACTCTCCCCTTCTACTCTGACACAAAAGTAACGTGTTGTTTTTGAATTCATTCAGGGACGTTTGTTGATTTATTTTCCCGAAAATTTACATTAATTAATGCACGCTGTTCTACATTTAAGACGATTGCAAATGCTATTTGGTATTGCTTATGTTGCCAGGTTAGATGTTCTCAAATATGTATCGAAATTTATATATTTATTTTCTAGTTTTATTCGTTTGAATCAAGACGCATAGTTGCCTACTTTCACAAGATATATTTACACCATAGCTTTGGGATTGGAGGGTTTAACAATCACTAAATGTATACTACTTATTCACCCTTTCATTTCTGATTTGTTTCTACCCCATATGACTAATTTAATTGTTATTTCTATAAGTATAAGTTACAATAGCATACATCGTAATTAATTATGATATCAAACATTAATGTTCACTCTTGTAGATTGCGGCGTAGCTTTTCCGAGGATATCCTGGAGCTGTAGCGTAGCTTTCCCGGAGATATTCTGTAGCTGTAACGTAGCTTTCCCGGAGATATGCTGTAGCTGTAACGTAGCTTTCCCGGAGATATCCTGTAGCTGTAACGTAGCTGTAACGTAGCTTTCCCGGAGATATCATGTAGTTGTAACGTAGCTTTCCCGGAGATATGCTGTAGCTGTAACGTAGCTTTCCCGGAGATATGATGTGGTTGTGCTGTAGATGTGGCGTTGGTATCCAGTTGCTGTCACGTAGCTAGCTATGATGAGTTGGAGAGAGAAGCCCATCAGATGAGTCGTTTGGAAGAGTGATGGAGAGCGAAAAGGATCTGTTGAAATTGTTCGAAACTGTGTTCATCACTTGTATATATACTCTACACCGTCCCATGCAGGAGCAGACACCTGTCGCAACCTCCTGTCTATTGCAGTTATAATTAGAACTAACTCAGTACTAAACACTTGTCAGAGGCAACACCTGCTTCAAAGGTGTCCACACTCTAGTCTAGTCGACAGGTGTTTAATCTTGCAGGTGTCTACTCCAGATAATGATTGGCAGGTGCCTACTGACAGATGCCTACTGCTGTGTGGGACCGGGGAGAGTATATATACGGGTGAAGAAGCTGCAGAAACTATATTGCCGGCAATATTCGCTACCTTCTTCAACGCTTCACCTCATCACCCCCGGGGGCATCGCTACACAGCCAACTCTCCAGCAGGTCAGTATTATCCTACTCTTACACTTGACAAATAGAATTTACAAATAGACCGACCTGATCTTTTCTCTTTTAGAATTCTCACCGCCAGATTCAGGCTGAAGGACTTGGACCAGATCTTCTGACTGATGGACTATCAGATCTTCTGACTTAGGGACTTCCAGATCTTCTGACTGAGGGACTATCAGATCTTCTGACTGAGGGACTACCAGATCTTCAGACTGAGGGACTACCAGATCTTCAGACTGAGGGACTTCCAAACTGCCAGACCGTCGAGCTAAGGTATGTGTAAAATCTTAACGCCATCACTCACTTCTTTCCCATTTCCAAACTAATCAACTCCCTCCTTCTTTCTAGGTGTGAGATGTCTCTAGCCTCATTCCTCACTCATCCCTAACTTCGTCATTTCCGGGGTAGTAGGGTACATTATTTTTCAGTTAGGTCAGTAGACTAGGTTAATAAGCTTTCAGTGCGCTTTATGAGGTATTCCAAATTATACCTCCCGTCTAGGTTCAGTTTATCGTTATCGTGCATACCCCTTAGAGGGGTATAGCTAAAAATTGTTGATTCTATTAGGTTTGAATTTTGGGGGGGGGGGGGTTAATTATGAGCTTCAAAGTTGTCCTGTCCATGTGGTCTCCTCAATACATTCGTTAAGATAGGTTAAGGTTCAGCTTAAGGTCGAATAAGAGAGTACCTCTTCGTTTTCGTTCACGTGTAAAGTTAGGTTATAAGGTCGAATTCGAATATCGTTCAAAATTAAGTTCAGTGTAGGTGTAAGTTCGAATACCCTCGTATCGTTTAAAAATCAGTTAAGTTAAGTTTAAACTAATGTCCGATTTAGTCATAATTTTACATCCAAAATTCAATCGTACTCATTGTTGCATCCTAAGGGTATTGGGAGGTCCTTAAATGGTGTCAAGGTATAAGTATAGGTATAGTAAGTATACAGTTAGGTTACATAATGAGGGGTCTCTCAATTCGGAGGGGCTCCGGCCTTGACACCCTCCAATTCTAGCTCAGGTTGGGGAAAGGTACATGAATGCGTCCCAAGTGCATTCACAGTTAGCCACAAAACGGCTGCTGGAACCCTGAGGGGTCAACCTGAGTAATTAACTATAGGAACGGGCGGGAGGGAAACATAGAAGGGGCATACACCGCAGGGGGATCCACAGTTCGGCGACCGGAGAGGAAGGGATGGTGGTGAAGCCGGGGCGGACTTACACGGACCGCGTCCCTACACTAATGGAGGAGCTGCACAGACCGCGTTACTACACTAATGGAGGAGCTACACAGACCGCGTTACTACACTGATGGAGGAGATACACAGACCGCGTTACTACACTGATGGAGGAGATACACGGACCGCGTTACTACACTGATGGAGGAGATACACAGACCGCGTTACTACACTGATGGAGGAGATACACAGACCGCGTTACTACACTGATGGAGGAGATACACGGACCGCGTTACTACACTGATGGAGGAGATACACAGACCGCGTTACTACACTGATGGAGGAGATACACGGACCGCGTTACTACACTGATGGAGGAGATACACGGACCGCGTTACTATACTGATGGAGGAGATACACGGACCGCGTTACTACACTGATGGAGGAGATACACGGACCGCGTTACTACACTGATGGAGGAGATACACGGACCGCGTCCCTACACTGATGGAGGAGATACACGGACCGCGTTACTACACTGATGGAGGAGATACACGGACCGCGTTACTATACTGATGGAGGAGATACACGGACCGCGTTACTACACTGATGGAGGAGATACACGGACCGCGTTACTACACTGATGGAGGAGCTGCACAGACCGCGTTACTACACTGATGGAGGAGATACACGGACCGCGTTACTACACTGATGGAGGAGATACACGGACCGCGTTACTATGCTGATGTAGAAACCACATTGAAGAAGGAGCTGTTTAATGTCATTCTATTATTCTTGTCGTGTATGCATATTATCTACTCTGTATTTGAACACAATTTGACTATTAAATTAACTACAAATTTGGTCTCATTTCATATTGAAATACTGGGTAAATATTCAAAGAATTACAATCGTGGTTCAGCCTTACCTCATCAGCCTCCGTTTCATCTCTAAGTTATTAAATTGCTGGAATCAATATCAATTCGTCATAACTATTTCATCATATTAATAGTACACATAACGCACATATTGTATTTCACGTACCTGGCAACATAAGCACTCCGTCTGCCATCCTATATGACGTAAAGTTGATGATGAAATAAAGGTTTTCATGAGGAAACGATCTCAATGTGTGCTCTCGGGACTCAATCTAAATGTACTGCATGTTAACACTCGCTAGTGTTGTATCTCGTTTCCCTGCTATATACTGCTTGTTTCCGCTTTATAGAGGTCCATATCGATTCGTTGGTATACTGCATGTTAACCTCTAAATATGCTTCAATCGTTGAATCTAATTCCGATCAAATGGTTATTATACGTACAAATAATGAGTCCATTCTTTATATTGAAGATGGAAAATAGCCGCTTTTTGAACCTTGACTTCAAATATTGGCGTCGATTCCGGTAATACCACAAATATTAGGTTTTGTAAGGATGCTCCCCTACCCAACGAACTAAAATCCACCTCAATCGTCCAGTAATGCCGATCAAATGATTATCATACGTACAAATAATGAATCCATTTCTATATCGATGTTGGTAAATACCCGCTTTAAGAACTTGACTTCAAATATTGGCGTGCATAAGAATACTGCTAAACCCGAGGAACTAAAATCCACCTCAATCTTCGACTCTAATTCCGATCAAATGGTAATTTTTGTACAAATAATGAGTCTATTTATTTATATTGATGTAGGTAAATAGCCACTTTTTGACTTTGACTTCAAATATTGGCATGGTTTCCGGCCATCCCACAAATATTAGGTTCTATGAGGATGCTCCCAACCTCCACGAAATAGAACCCACCTCAATCGTTGAATGTAACACCGATTAAATGGTATTCAAATTTTTAAATATCAAGTTAATTATAGATCAGTCCAAAAATCCATATTTCAGCCAATTTCTATTGACATCGGTTAACATGTTAACCGCCCTGGAGGAACCCAAAATAACCGAGCCCAAAAATTGGTTAACCAACCCCAGCCCTCGTTAGTAATCGCCTCAACAAGGCTGGATTCAGTTAACCGGTTAACCGCCGTCAATCACGGTTAACGGTTAAGAAAATCTTGGATCGGTTAGCCGATCTGCTATATTTTCTAAAAATTTAGACTAATTTCATTGTTTATCGATGGAGATTCATGAATATTACTTCTAAAAAATTGATAATCAATTATAATTTCTATTTTTAATCATTTAGTATATTTCGAGACCACTGAAAATTGTAAATTTTTCAATATCAGGTTAAATATTAGTCGAAAATTCCATTTCTACCAATTAATATTGACATCGGTTAACCGGTTAACCGCCCTGTAGGAAATCAAAATAACCGAGCCCGAAAATCGGTTAACCAACCCCAGCCCTGGCCTCAAATTAGCACTTATTCTAGCCTCCACATATAATCCAAAGTTTTAGTTTTCCTAATTCAGGATAAGTTTGAGTATCATTTCGGATATTATGACAAATATATTTTAAATGCTGCTTTTAGTAGAATACTAGGAACTTAACCCCTGTATTTTCGTTGACTTTGCGTTTTGCCGTTCCCGGAATTTCTCAAGAACGTAACCCCTCGAACGGCAAGGGATTCCTGTATCTAACTTGTATTGTAGCCAGTGTTTCCTGCACGATTTTTCGAATGCACTCATTTGGCAACGTCGCCGCACTTTTGACACGCTTTGACGCGCTTTAATGCGTTTTGGCACGCGGGAAACACTGAATTTGTAGCCGAGTTATTTTGGTCATTTATCTGATCTTTATTTGAATTATTTTGTTTATTGCATTGTTATTGGGGTTATTACTTTTGTGCTAGCTTGACATGGTTATTTGAATTCAAGGCTAGAGGATGTCCTTAGATTTGGAAATTACCTCCGAGATCAGTCCTTCAGACAAGCCTCGGCAAGCTTCCCACTCAGTTTCAGAGCTGGATAGACCAAGCAAGTTCTCCCCGACCAATAGAGAAAGAGCTTTTTCAGCTACTGCTCCTAAATTAAGTATTAAATCCAACAACCCACAAATCTCAAGTATGTGAGCATGTAATAAGAGGGTAGCGTCATTGAGAAGCTAATGAGCTTTGGGATTAGTTCAAAATTCCCCAGGATGCTAGGTGGCTGTGGAGGTCGATAATTGTACTTACAGAAATTTCCATACTTTTCTTTATAAGAATCGCATTTACTAATTGGGATTTAAGTTCAGCTCTTCAAAATGTTATCATGTTTAGAAAAATTATTCGATATTTTGAACTCCGGAATTTGCAGGGATTTGAATTTAATGAGAATATTTATCACTTTCTTGTTTCACAATGGTTGAAACTGTCTGCAACTTTGTTAGGGAAGCGGTTCTGGACTTTTTCTCGTAAGATCAAAACGTCCGCTGAGTTCGACCCTTCGGCTCTGGCGGACTTCCGCGTGACTGAATGGGACCCGACGCCGCTAATGATGGAACTCTATCGCACTCCTAACTCCCACTTCCACAGACACCGCCTTAGGAAAGAAGGGTCACTGGACACTCTCAATTTGGGACAGACACGGCCTGGTCTGTTCCGCCGCTACAAGACCAAGTACCTCCACGTGTCCGACAGCACCCTCACCTGCTTCCAGACGCAGCCCTCGGGCGTCTCCGCCACGCCTAAGCTCAGCGTGAGTTTATTTATAATTCGATTCTCTACACAATTGTGTTGGCAGAGACGCTCTCTATGAAAGCGAGTAAAGTTCGCAGTTCTAAGTATTAACTCGTACCTGCAGGTAACTCTGCCTATCGAGGAGGTGATGGGAGACGGACAGGACGAAGAGGGACAGAACGGAGACCTGATGGACAACGTCCGCTGGCAGGAGGGGAGCGCAGTGGTCCAGGTGAAGGACAGAAAGACACAAAAGTGGCTCAGCCTCCGGGCCACCAGCGGAGAGGAGGCAGCAGAGTGGTTCGAGACAATTCGTCTGGAAATGTCGAACCCTGGATTCGTGAAGAGCCCCATGACTCTCCACTTCGAGTCCCACCCCGAGTCGCTGGCGGAGCTGGTGGTGGTGGTGGGCTCCACTTCCGTGCGAGCAGGTGAGTGCTCAGTCAGCTGTTCCTGCTCGTCCTTACCTCGCTCTGTCTAGGCTTCTCCGATAACAAAGAGGGCGGACCTCTCATCTACTTTCCCTCCGTGGTCCTGCACGACGATAAAGGAGAGGTGAGCGCGGAGTATTCGTGGGGATTCGATGCCCTTCCCCCTTCCGTCCGCAAGAGAGGCACTTCCCGACTCTCGCACGGATTCCGCTACTCCCAAAACCTCCAGGACAACGTGTTCCGGCCGCTCCACCTCTCCTCCCTGCTCTACTACCTCATCACCGACCTGCTGAGACTCAGGAACAGATCCCGCATCAGGTAGGCCTATCCCGCTGCTCGCCTGAATTCTCTTAACTCGGCCGTTGATAGGCTGCTGCTCTCACTGCCGAATGCGTGGAGGAGCTGTGCGGAGGACGTGTGTCACGTCATCCTAGGAGAGCTGAGCCTCCACTCCCTGGCACTCATCCCTTCACACCTGCTCTCCCTCTACCACGACCCCTCCTCCCTCACAGGTACCGCTGCTATTCTTTCCCGCTGACCCATTAAAACCTGTCAAATCCCTGACGCATAACCAAATTCCTCTGGACATTCTATTATTATCCTCGATGATATTTTAGTGGTTTAAATTTATTGAAATTTCGCTCACTAGACTCGCTCATTTACAAAAATACTGCTTCCCAACCAAGAGATTATCTCGTAGCGCGAGACGCTCCTTTAGGCTATGATTTTAATCCCGAAAGTGTTTAGGAGCGTGAAAATTTAGAATATTACCCAATTTACCCTATATTATACTGTTACAGTACACCCTCGCTAATCCGAACACTTCATTCTTACAATCCGAACACCCAAAATATAATATTATTCGCTTCTATGCTTTAAATCAAAGTTTATAACATTATATCTTTCATTGATTCAGAAACCTCGTTAAAAAAAGCAATCATAACAAGACATTATTCTGAATATTCTAACAATACAAATTTATTATAGTTAATATCCCATTGAATTAGTGTTATTTCACTAATCGGAACAAATTCACCAATCCGAACGATTTTTTCGATCATTGGCACAGAGCTGTTCGGATTAGCGAGGGTGTACTGTATTTATAGATTTAGGTGTTAAAAATGTATGGGTTTGAGATTAGGAGCGTATCTCTGGAGGGCTGTATAAACTGCTCAGGGATCCCAATGACGGATAAAAACTGAATTGTGCAATTAGAGTTTGAAACTTCATATTATGTCTTATGCCTCGAATCTCTCTAGCGCTCGTGGTGCGGGTCGGGGGCGGCACGGAGATCGTGCCGGTGGTGGACGGCGTCGTACTCGAGTCCGCCGCCCGGAGGAACCCGGAGCTGGGGGGACATCTCATCGAGGCGATGCTGATAGAGCTTTTGGCGCGCAGAGGAGTCCGCAGCTCTTCTCTCGTGGAGTCCTTCCTCTGGCGCCTCGTGAAGGAGCGCCACGCCTTCGTGTCGCTGGACCCCGAGCAGCAGGGGGAGCAGGACACGACCAAGTGAGTGCTCTCATTGGCTCAATGAAAAGGGACTCTATTTTCTGTTTTTCCGTCTCCAGACTCGAGGTCGAAGTGGACCTGTCCGCGTTCCAGCCGCCGAACGCGGAGCACCAGAGCTTCCGGCTGCTCTCGGAGAGGTGGGAGTGCGCAGAGGTTCTGTTCGCCCCCGGCCTCCTCGGCAAGGACTTCCCTTCCCTGCAGCAGTGCATCGCGGACTGCCTGCGGCAGGTGGACATCGACCTGAGACGCCCGCTCGCCAAGAACATCCTCCTGGTCGGCGGCACTTCCTCCCTCCACGGACTGCCGGAGCGGCTGCACCGGGAGCTCTCCACCATCCTCTCCCAGCAGGGGTGCGTTCCCAGTTCTAGATAACTACCAACTTAGTTCCCAGCACTATATTAATGCATCGATTACGATGCTCTATTTTTAGAACTGTGGTTTAGTTTGTTTTCTATTAGCGAGCGGCGGAGTTTCCAGATCGGAATCAAGACACTGCCTGAGAGGGAGCACGCCTCCTTCCTCGGCGGCTGCCAGCTGCTGCGGGACGAGACCTACCGCACCGTGATGGAGCGCGAGTGGATCCACCTGTCCGACTGGCTGAAGGAGCAAGAAATCCGAGTCTAGCCCAACCTAGCAATTAACCATTTTATGCTGCTGTATATACCTGAGCTACTGTTTTAGTTTTGGAACTGGCGTAAATATTTTATTAGTAAAATGCTATAAATAAATAAGTTTGTGAATTATAAATGAGTAGAACGGAGCTATTCTTTCTCTGCCTTTCTCCCGCATCTGGCGGAGAGCACGAGTCCGATCAGGAAGAGCGGCAGGATCAGGACCAGCGCCTCGATCACTGCGGCGGCGACGCCGAGGCCGAGGAAGGACCAGGTGACTCCCAGGTAGTACGCGACGAACGCCGTCTGGCAGCCCCTCGCGTAATAGGTCGGCTGCCATTGGTTGCAGACGGTGGAGACGGTCTCGTTGAGTGCTCCGCAGCAGCTCCTGGGTCTGTAGACCATTGCTGTAGTGTAGACAGACGGATACTTGGTCCAGAAGTAGATTGCGGTTTCTGTGCCTGCATAATCGGAGCCGTTATTGAATCCGCAGCACATCGCGGTGGCTTGCACTGCCTCGACGAACACAGCGGCCTAGAGGGATGAAGGAGTCAAGGTGTGAAAATGGATCTATAAATAGAACGACGGTACTTACGCTAGAGTTGAAGCCGAGGTCTTCGCCTTGAAGCAGGGCCTTGAAAGCTTGGTAGATGTTGGTGGAAGCCTGGCCCTTGGAAGCGAAGTACTGGCTGAAGTCCAGAGAGAGAGTGATCACCTGCAGAGTGTAGATGGCGAACAGAGCTGCGATGTAGAGCAGCAGGAGCATGGCTAGAGGAAGGAAGGTGTGAAAATGTGTACATATCTATTGGCGGGAAAGACGCGAGCTCACCTGCGAGGTACCTGAGACGGGCGAACAGAGAAGCTACGCCCGCCAGGATCCCGATCACTGCCAGCACCGCCACGGCCACTCCGGCCGACAGGAAGAAGAGGAGGACCTCGCGGCTGTTCCCGAAAATTCTGTCGAAGAAAGCTTCACTGCCGACGTAGCCGGTCCACTGCCAGGCCGCCAGACTCATGAGCACCACCCCGACCACGAACCCAACCGCGTTGAGGGCAATCAGCAAAACGCTGAGGACAATCCTGCAGAAGGCGCACGCTCCCATTGAGATATGTCAGAAGTAGAAGTGGATAAAAACGCAAATGAAATAAAAAAGAAAACAAATATGCGCTTCGCTGTGGGAGTTCCGCATTTATAACCAAGAAATCGCTGTGGGTGGCTTTGCACTTCAAGAATTGGAATTGAAACTAATTCCGATTCGCATTCCACGCTTGACTCGACGAGCCAAGTCATTCCGTTTGTTGGCTTCTAGAATGTTCTACTCATGACTGCTGTGAAATGTTACAACCCAATCCGTCATACAAAGTTAGTGTTAAATCGTAATACTAACTAAGAGCATGAGTTTATTGGATAAAATAAATAAAATAAGAAAGTAGAAATGCACTGGCTAGATAAGAGACTGGGTTACTCCTCTTCCTCCTCCTCCAGGAGGCCGCCCTCCTTGCGCGCGTACGCCAGCTGGTGCGCCATCAGCCAGAGCGGGATCTGCACCAGCACCAGCTGGAACAGTCCAGCCGCCATCGCCAGTCCCACCAGCGCCCATTGGTTGGCGGCGAGGTAGGCGTACCACAGCTGTCCGCACCCCGTCCCGCCCAGGTTGTAGGAGGCCGCGGACTCCGTGCACTCGAACAGACGCACCGTGAAGTCGTCGCAGCAGCTGCGCGGGCGCCAGGTGACCAGGCCCGGGATGACGGGCGCCGACTGAGCGGTGGCCTCTGCCACTGCCAGCTGCGCCCCTGGCCCGTTGGCGTAGTCGGAGCCGTTGTTGTAGCCGCAGCACTCGAACGTGTCTTGGAACCAAGCCAGCTCCCGTCCGAACTAGAAACACGAACACTACACCATTACTGCCTGCATTCCTGATATCCTATCCGTATCTAGGTTTAATTAACGCAATGTTTAGAACAGATGTAGCTTTTGGTGCAGTTCCTTTAAGGTTCAAATATGGCCTGGACAGTGTACTACGATCTAGCAGTCCATTCCTATCATTTCACAGAGTGCGTCCCTTCCTCTAAGGTGCAGGAGACTGACAAAGGATTGGTCGAGTAAATTCTATAATTAGTCGTCTTATCTGCTGCTGCATTGGAGCTAGAATCACTCACCCAATCTTCTGCAGAGAAGTCAGCGAGCTTGGTTCTGGTCTCTAGAATCTGAGGCAACACCTTTCTCTGATCCTCCCAGCGATCCCACTGCAGTGTGACCGCAATGACTTCCAGTGTGAGCACAACCACCAGTCCAGTCCCCAGCAAAGCCAGCGCCACTCCTGAGACACAATTCACACCTCAAACAATGCATTGCAGCAATGGATTAATTCCAATTATACTAGGACGTCGTCACGTTCATAGAGTTTCGTATCCGATTAAGATTCAATAAACTAAATTTAGTAACAAAGATAGGATAGATTTTGTTAAAATTAGGAATCTCTGGATTCCATATTCGAATCCAATTTAGTACTATTTGTATGGGAAGGAAGCAAGTGTTCAAATACTGTCTGGTTGGTGTGCAAGTACGGCATATGAAGCTAACCTAAGAGACCAGCAGATCCCAAGCATTCCATTGGGGCTACTTGGTCTCCAACATTGGAAATTGAAACTTACAACTAGCCTCGACTGACCTGCGCCGCTGCTGCGCTTCCTGAGCAGGAAGAGGGCGGAGAAGAGGATTCCTCCCCAGCACAGCGCCTGCAGCAGAAGCCCCGCCGCCAGGAGCAGCGCCAGGATGACGTGGAAGTCCGGGCTGTAGGCGGTCGCGGGGAATTCGGGATTGGCCGCCAGCCGCGCGTACTGCCACGCGGAGACGGACATGAGGACGAGGCCCAGCATCGCCCCCAGCGCGTAGAGGCAGATGGCGATCGGCCCCAGAGCGAACTTGATGGCGACGGAGCGGTGGATCTTCATTCTAAGATCTAACACAGACTTATGTACAATCACGTAGTCACTGCAATGGAAGGAATTGGTAGGAACTAAGTCGATAAGTGAGGAATTAATCAAAAGAATAAATAAGATCTTATAAAACTAAATAAGTTACGAATATCTTTCTTCCTTCGAAGAGTCGCCACAAGTAGCAAATAAGGCCATAGCAACAGGAACAATGCACAGGAATGTGACCCAAATAGCAATGACGACTCCGATCTGCGTCCAGTAGATCCGCACGAGAGCGGCGGAGAGGGACGTGCTGCAGGGGGCGAGGTGCTGGGACGCGTCTCCTCTGCGACAGCCGAGGAGAGGGAGGGATCGGTTGCAGCAGCTGTCCGGGAGCCAGGAGAGCGGGTCGCTGGCGTTGCTGGCGGCGGCGGAGTTGAGGAAGTCCGTGGAGTTCTGGACCCCGCAGCAGCGGTTCTCCGTCTGCCAAGCGTCCCAGTAGCTGCGGAACTAAGGCAGAGAGGGTCAGAAGGTCGCCGGTGCAAGGGCGTGTGACTCACCTGGAATTGGTTCTGGAGGTAGGCGGGCCCTCTCACGCGAGTGGTCAGCTCCCCGAGCACCAACGGCTCAGCGGCCGTCCAGTCCAGCCAGAAGAGTGACGTCACCGCCACGTACGTCGTCGCCATGAGGAAGCTGGCGGCGAGGAAGACGGCGAAGAACAATCCTGTCGGAGAACAGATAAAAGCGCCGGTGCAACCAGTCCGGCTTCCGGTGCGTACCTGAGGTTATCCGGAGTTTGTCCGCGAGCAGGAGAGCCCCGGCCACCACGCCGACTATGCCCGTCAGCAGCAGCAGGCCTCCGAGCAGGATGTACAGGTGGGTGAGAGCTCTGGAGTAGCGCCCGTGAACAGCCGCGATCTCGCTCAGTGTTACGTCGGCAGAGACAATTTCGCCCCACCGCCAGGCCGCCAGCCCGAGAGAAACCAGGCCGAGCAGTGCCAGCAGGAAGCTGAGGAAAGAGAAGGCACAGCAGGCCATGATTCTGATGACATTGGCCATGTTACGTCGTTGCTTCTGTGTGATGCATTCTGTTGTGCGGATCGCTGATGCGAATAATTATAAGCAATGCTTCTATTGTGGTGATGTAACAACACAGAACTCAAGTGTGCACACGGGCATAGTAATATAACCCAACCATAACCAGATCCACACCACTACGAACTGGATCTGGCAGCACTTTCTCCCTTGCAATTCCCGCCAATGGACCGAGTCATTGTTAAAATTCGTGCCAAGAGCCTCAATCCCGCCGAGCAAGAAGAGCTCTCCTTCACCCTCGTTTCTCGAGGCACAATCCAAGATAGGTGAGTTGTTTTCTATTCTGTATTTCCTGCTCAACTCGAATTATTTATGGAATGAGAACTTGAATACGACAGAAGATATTTGAAATTGTGGTTCGGTAAGTTGTACATCTGACATGTACAGATTCTCAATAATCCAGAGTGCAAAGGGACTGCACTGAATTGGTTGTAAGAGTGCAGAGATTTCTGAGAAGATTTCATACTCTGGGTCTGAAAATAAATGGTTTGTGGCATTCAAGTTGTGGTCCGTAGATTGTCGGCGGTCGAGCTTGAACTGTCCCAGTATGTGAGGGTGCGGGAGCTGAACGGACACTGGGAGGGGGTCATGCCGGTTGTCCTGTCCGACCACTCCTCTCAGTCCCACGACGTGGATGATTTCAAGCGTATGGTTAGCTTCCTGCGGAACAAAGGATACGTGAGTCTCTGCCAGGGTTCTGTCTTTGTCGATTCTACGCCGCTCTTGACTGAATCTCGATCTCGTGTAGGCCGGACGCAGTCAGATGGAGTCCAAGAGTGTCTATCTGAGTCCGTCCGACGCAGTGGACGAGAACGGTTTCACGATTCTCAAACTCAAGTTCCGCAAAGTCCCGTCCTTTCTGGATCGACCGATGCGTCAGCTCTCAAAGGTACGCCGCCATATCCACATTCCTCCGTTGCTAAGCTAATGTTACGTGTTTGTTTGTGAGTAGAGACACTCGGACCCGGACGGCAGAAGGAGGAGCTCCGAGACTTACAATAATATCTCTCAGGTAATCCCTGGTCCAACCCGCGTATCGTGTGTCCTGTGTTGAGTTATATTCCGTTCTGCAGACCTCAATCAGTGAGGGAGACCACATGAGGAGAGCATCAGAGGTGAGTGGGGAGCCACGGCAGCTGTTCCAGGTTAGCTCTTCGCGGTTTATTCTCTCTCAGTCCAGTCTAGCGCCCTCGCTACAGAGCATCGCTCAGAACGGATCTCAGATTTCTTCCCTGGCGCAGTCTCTGCTGCCGAAGAGGACCGAGCCTGAGCCGGTGCCAGCGACGCCGGGAGACGATTGGACCATTTCCAAAGTCACCGCCGGCTCTACGACGATGGACCTGCAGTCCTCTCTCTTGCCCGCCAAGACTTCAGGTATGCGCGCGAACCGCTCTCGCCCCTCAACCATTTGAGTCCGCTCTCTTTAGCTCCCGAGACCCTGGCCACGCCCCCAGCCTCCCCCCTCACACCGGACACTACCAAAGAGCACCGGGCCATCGACCGGTTCGACAGACCGGCGTTCAAGTACTCGCTGCTCGTCTCGATGGCGGACCGGCACTCGGCCTGGGTATTCGGCGCCATCGCGGAGCTGATCGACAACTCGGTGGACGCGGGCGCCACTCAGGTGGAAATCGGGATAACGCACAGCTTCTGCTGCGAGTCCCACCCCGGCCCCGCCCTCTTCATCCAGGACAATGGACAGGTACCCTCCTATGCTACCCCCGATCCCCTCTTATGCCACTGCTCGATCCCCTGCCTCAGTGCCGTGAGCTGTTCGTTGTTAGGGAATGACGCACAGGGAAATGCAAGCCATGATGGAGTTCGGACACGACTACGTCCCGCAGCACACCCAGGGCGCGGAGAGGATTGGACAGTACGGCGTCGGCTTCAAGAGCTCCGCCATGAGACTGGGTGAGCTATTAGAATCCGGAATCGGACTTCTTATTTGTGTGTTTATCCTATAATCCATAATCTTCCTTCACAGCACTGCTGCATTCATCAAATTGTAACGACACCAATTCGCACTAGCAGTTACTAGCTGTTAGTGCTTGCGGTTACTAATTACTAATATCACATACTAGCAGTTGCTAGTCGTTATAATAACGATAATTAGTTGGAGTGACTGACTCTCTTAGGACAGAGTTCGCTGGTGTTCTCGCACAGCAAGAAGGAGCAGACGTTCTCGCTGGGTTTCCTCTCGCTGCCTTACAACCGGGGACGCAGCTCCGTGTCGGTTCCGGTGCTCACCTTCCACGCAGACTCGTTCCAGCCGCAGGACGCCTACAGCTCGTCCCAGGACGTGGAGAATGCGCTGCATGACGTCACGATCCAAACAGGTGCGCTCTCGCCTTCCTGCGAGTGAGTCTCGGTCTAACCTTCTGGTCCTAGGAATGAACCCCATCGCCATCGGGTCCGAGTTCCAGCGGCTGAAGGCGCTGGGCGCGTCTGGCACGAAGATCCTGCTCTTCGACCTGCACCGCGACGACCAGAAGCTGGACTTCACCACGGACCAGGACGACATACGCATCAGCGCGCCGCAGTCCGGCCAGACCGGCTCCCAGGCGCCCTTCCTCCGTAACTCCAGGCGCCACATCGCCACCGACGTGCCGCCCGACTACTCCCTCACCACCTACTGCTCCATCCTCTTCCTGCAGCCGCGCATCAAGATCCTCATCCGCGGGTGCGCCGTCACGAGCTCGTGAGTTTCTCTTCGTTGTTTGTTTGTTTGTTTGTTTGTTTACTTGCTTGATCGTGATTGTGCAGGCCCGTGGCGGACCGGATGCAGAACCAGAAGCGCAAGACTTTCTCGGTGGAGGAGCCGGGGCGAGGAGACCCGTTCTCCGGACCGTCGGAGGGGGAAGGCGCGGAGAAGTACGTGGCGCTGGTCGGGTTCTCTCCGGAGGACAAGGAGCGCGCGCTCGGCGGGTTCATGCTCTACTATAGGAACAGGTCAGCTGCTGGTTATCTCCGTTTGTTGTTGTTGTTGTTTACTTCTCCTGTCCAGGCTGATCCTCTCCTACCATCGCGTGGGGATTCAGACGAAGAACTTGGACCTGGCGAACGGAGTGGTTGGGGTGGTGGACACGCGCTCGCTCCCCGTCCTCAACACCAAGCAGGACTTCAACCAGAACTCGAGACACTTTGTGTCGCTGGAGCGCCACCTGTCCGAGATCGTGGAGCACTACTACTGGAACTTCGTGAACCCCGACGTCAAGGTGACGCCGCTCCCGACGCCCGTGCGGACCGTGGACGAGTCTTTCTGGCTGCAGTGCAACCACTGCACCAAGTGGCGCCGCGTCAAGTCCTGGGACCCCAGCAAGCCCATCCCCAAGTTCTGGTTCTGCCGCATGAACCCCGACCCCAGCTTCAACTCGTGTCTGGTGCCGGAGGAGTCCCAGGGGCGGTCCGAGGTCACCACGGGTACGCGTAGACAAACTCGTAGATTTGTAAATAAACAAATATTATTGTTGTCCGATTTTAGGTGTGACATCCGGCGCTCAGATAAACACCAACGGTTCCAATTCAAACCCTAATTCAAAATTCTCTGCATTCCAATCCTTCTCTCCCGCAGCTAAGGAGAACAGTTCTTTCAAGAATTCGTACCCACACGCGCACCCGCCGGAATCTCACAAGTTCGCTCCGAAACGGAGGAAGACCTAATTCGTAGTCACTTTTCAATTCGATCAGTTCTGTTGGCTGAATTCAGATTATTAAACAATTATATTTCTTTCGAGTTTCTTGAATTTTTTCTTACTTCTCACTTGCATTCTGAAATACATTTCTTGCCGTTCTATTCCTACCTCGTAATTGCTGTGGGATTTATCTATAGTCCAGTAGGAGTGAAGATTTACTGTTAATTAAGGCCATAGATGGGAAGTGGCAAGGATAGGCAGTCCATAAACCAGCACAATCCCCGTAGGCTTAACTATTTTGATTTTTTCATGGTTAGCTGGGGTGGCGAGATTTGTAAACATATATCAAACTAATGTGGCATGACACCCCAAGTCAACATAACATTTAGGTCTGGGGTGGCACGCTACCCCTGCCATCCCTAGAGTTACGTCTATGGCTGTAGCTTACACTTCCATTGGGTTTGCTGGTGATGGTTGCCAGATCCACTGCTCTCGTTAACGTGGGAATATTTTACTTAGGGCCAGAGCGATAAAAGTTCTAATCCGATAAATAAATGTACCTTCTTTCCCCGAATAATATACACCTGTGGTGCTTATTCAGGGAAAGACGGTGTATATATTTGCATATCTGCAATTTTTGATTGGTTAGTTGGCGTTCCTTACGAATGTTTCATTAACATTCCATTGATGTATTTCAGTCTCTGAGTTATACGTGTCTGCAAAGATTTACTGACCAATACTTGTTACACATACTCAGAGGTAGAAATGCGTTGCTTAGGCAGTGGTATAGATGCCAACTTCCTAGGAAACTAAATCCGTGAGGGTTGGCATGTCTGGTGTAACGTTTAACTTTCCTATGACTACCGTCCTAACTACGCCTGAGTTGCTCAGTAATGCATTATTCGTTCTAACCGCGTAGAGATCGATGGCGCTGTGCTTTGTGTCTGCCGAGGAGAGAGAGGCGCGCGCTCGCAGCCGCGCGATAGACCGGAACCTGCGGCGCGAGAAGCAGCTGGTGCAGAACAGCATCAAGATCCTGCTGCTGGGCGCGGGCGAGTCCGGCAAGAGCACGGTGCTCAAGCAGATGCGCATCCTGCACGGAGGCGGCTACTCCGACTCGGACAGGCAGGACTACCGCCCCGTCGTGTACCACAACATCCTCAAGGTACCCCCCCCTGTTCCTCTCATACCTCTCCCCTGTTCCTCTCATACCTCTCCCCTGTTCCTCTCATACCCCCTCCCCCTGTTCCTCTCATACCTCTCCCCTGTTCCTCTCATACCTCTCCCCTGTTCCTCTCATACCTCTCCCCTGTTCCTCTCATACCTCTCCCCTGTTCCTCTCATACCTCTCCCCTGTTCCTCTCATACCTCTCCCCTGTTCCTCTCATACCTCTCCCCTGTTCCTCTCATACCTCTCCCCTGTTCCTCTCATACCTCTCCCCTGTTCCTCTCATACCTCTCCCCTGTTCCTCTCATACCTCTCCCCTGTTCCTCTCATACACAGCTTATCCTTATTCTTCGTGTAGGGAATCAAGATCCTGATAGAGGCCAGGCGCCGGATGGGGCTGGAGTGGGAGAACCCGGAGAACGAGAGGTTCGCGCAGAGGGTGTCGGGGTACAGAGCCAGTGACATGGAGCCGGAGCAGTTCATGCACTACGTGTCCGCGCTGCTCTCTCTCTGGGAGGACGATGCCATCCAGAGCACCTTCTCGCGGAGGAGGGAGTTCCAGATTGTGCGTCTCTTATTCTTGTTTGTTTATTGTTTGTTTGTTTGTTTGTTTATTACTGTGTTTGTGTGTAGGGAGACTCGGTTCAGTACTTTTGTGACAGACTCTCAGAAGTGGGAACAATTGTGAGTTACGTTTTGCTGCTATTCTGATACTCTTAGCTCTGTACGCAGACAGTGCATAGCTTGCGTTGATACGTCCATTCAGAGGTTTCGCTCTCTCCTAAGACTTTAGCACTGCAGTACACCGTATGATTCTCGCTAGGCTCAGTACTGTAATGTACTTTAATTACCCGCCTCATTTCCTCAGAGCTACCTGCCCACCGACGACGACATCGTGCACGCGCGCAAGGCCACGCGTGGGATCGTGGAGTACAACGTGACGGTGCGGGCGCAGAACTTCCGGATCGTCGACGTGGGCGGGCAGCGGTCTCAGCGGCAGAAGTGGTTCCAGTGCTTCGACAACGTGGACGCCATCGTCTACCTGGTGGCCTCCTCCGCCTTCGACCAGAACCTGCTCGAGGACAGAGTCACCAACCGACTCGTGGAGTCCGTCAACATCTTCGAGACCATCGTGAACAACCGCTGCTTCAAGAACGTCTCCATCATCCTCTTCCTCAACAAGTCAGATCTGCTCGAGGTTGCTGCTTGTTTGTTTGTTTGTTTGTTTGTTTGTTTGTTTGTTTGTTTGTTTATTTGTTTGTTTGTTTGTTTGTTTGTTTGTTTTATTTCCTTCCATTCCATTCCAGGAGAAGATTAAAACTACTTCCATCACGGATTACTTTCCAAATTTCGATCAGGACCCTCGCGACCTGAATCTGGTTCAGGTATTCATCGTTTCTCTCTTCGACTCAGTTCGGTACCACCGCGACAAGGAGCTCTTCTACCACCGAACCACTGCCACCTCCACCAAACAGATGAAATTCATTGTCAAGGTACCACTTCACACCTTACGCACCGGGGGTTTATCTAGGAGCCATGATGAAAAGGGGCATACTGGGGAGTTTTCATGTAGAGACACTCGTGAAAATTAGCCCAATAGATGAGTGAGAAAAATTGAGACGGTTGGCATGTATGCGAGTTGGCGCCGGTCCAGAAATTCCTAGAGAACCCTGTTTAGGTATCGATGTGTCATCTGAATTTTACCTTTGAAAAGTGCCACACTACAAAATCCTAGATAGACCCTTGATACGCACCCACCAACCCCTCTCCCCTAGAAAAGAGGACATCTACCCTTCTATCCGTATGGGTAGGACCAAGGGGAGGGGCCGCTGGTGGGTGCATTCCTTAAGCTAGCTCCGTTGCTAACGGCGTCTGTGTGTAGGTGATTGCAGACATGCTGATAGACGAGCACCTGAAAGCCATGAGCTTCGCATAACACTTCTTCTTCGAACTAATTAGTTTCTTACTTTTATTGCTGATATTATTATTATTATTATTAAAATTATTTTTATTTATCCTTACTATTAAAACTCGATTATTGTTTGTTTATATAGCTATATCTGTAACGAATTGATTGAAGAAACTGCTCGGCACAGAAAGCTGATTTTTGGCATGTGGGAGTCTTTTGGCTCCAGTAAGTTCTGAGCTCAGACGAAAATGTCGACTCATCATGGAATTATGACGTCATTGTCACATTTTTAAAAGTTAAGCAACACAGTTATTCGGGCATAACTCAGCCATTATAGGAGATATAAGGCTGAAATTTTAATAGAATCTGTATACTAACACGTCTCACATATTGTACAACTCGCATCCAAATATGATGACTCATCACTCTGTTATGACGTCATCATTACGCATCAAAATTTTAAAAATTGATAATTTGGGTGTTTTTTCGAGTGATATCGATTTTAAATCTAAGATGGACATATTTAGAGATGATATCTCCATTATAATTAACCAATGTCACCTCCAGGCGACCGAAGGGAGCCTCCGGCGGACACGAAGTGTCCGCCCGCAGCGCAAGCAAGCGAAGCGCGCTTGTATCCATTAAAATGTGCGTTCTTACAAACATTTCATTTTAACACTTCTCACCGCTCTAACTGAATCCCGATTAGACGCATTCCAACGGATTCCATACCTGACAACCTCAGCTCCTAGCAACCATTCATCTCTCCCGGAATGCACCTGTCAGATTTCCCAGAATCCTGACCTATAAGAGCGCCGAGTGTCTGTCTGCGCAGTTCGATGCTCCTCACTCGCGCGACTCTGCAATTCTCTCTCGCGACCGCCGCGCTTGCGCTGCCGCACATCCTGCTGCTGCTGGCGGACGACCTGGGCTGGGGGGACCCGGGCTACCAGGGCGGCCGCGCGCTCACCCCGCACCTGGACCGGATGGCCCGCGCCGACGGGACGGTTCGGCTGTCGCGCATGTACGTGTCCGCGCCGGTGTGCTCTCCCTCGCGCGCCGCGCTCTTGACCGGCCGCAACCCGAACCGGTTCTGCCTGTGGGGCTCCAACACCGGCTGGAACCAGCCGGACTTTTCCCGGCGTCAGCAGTACACGCTCCCGGCCTCCGAGCCGTCCCTCCCCGCCCTGCTCGCCGAGGCCGGGTACCGGACCGCCGTGTACGGCAAGTGGCACCTGGGGGACTTCGCGGGGGCGGGAGCGGCGCCGCCCGACCTGCGAGGGTTCGCGGATTGGCTCTGCACCGCCCGCTCCGTGCCCTCCTTCTCCCCGAACTGCGGCTGCTTCCCTTCGGCGCCCTGCGAGAACGGACACTACGGCTCAGACCCGCCCTGTCTCAACTACTGGACCTCCCACGGAGCCAACCGGACGCTGCTGCCCTGGCCGTTCCCGGTCCCTGGCGACGACTCCCTCTTCCTGTTCCGGCACCTCAAGCGCCGACTGCTCGCCGCGCGCGCGGAAGGGCGTCCGCTGTTCGCTTTCCTGCCGCTGCACGCCGTGCACACGCGCTACGTGGCGCCGCCCTGGCTGCGCCGCTTCTACCTCTCCCGCGGACTCTCCGCGCAGACGGCGGACTACTTCGGCGCCGTGACGGCGCTGGACCGCACGGTGGGGCTGGTGCGCGCGCTGCTGCGGCGCCTGCGGCTGGAGACGGACACGGTCCTCTGGTTCCTCTCGGACAACGGCCCCTCGCGCGAGTCCCCGGGGCGGACAGGTCCGCTGCGGGGACGCAAGGGGGAGCTCTTGGAGGGCGGCGTGCGCGTGCCCGGACTCTTCGAGTGGCCGCGACTGATCCGGCGGAACCGCGAGGTGTTAGATCCGGTCGCCGCCACAGACATCCTCCCGACCCTCCTGGACCTCCTCAACCGCTCCCAGCCCCTGGGTCGCCCCCTGGACGGCCGCTCCGTTCTGCCCCTGCTGTCCGGGCGCCAGATGCCGCCGCGGCCGCTGGGCTGGGCCTACAACGTCCGCGGGAACTTCTCGGGCCGGTTCCAGGTGGGATGGCTGGAGCAGGAGTTCAAAGGGATTTTCTACTTCAACCGACATTCCTGTGTCCGTTACCGTCTCTACAATCTGACGGCTGATCCCGGCGAGGCGCAAGACCTCTCTTCCCAACAACCGCAACGGCTCTCTGGAATGCTCTCCAGCGCCACTGAGTGGCTGAGAGGAGTGGAACACAGCGCCAGACACGAGGCCGCCTGTCTCCCCTGACACTTACATTTGAGTTGCACACACATTATTAACTATGCCTTCTTGTCCATGGTCCATTCAGTCGTGAAGTCTAATGATTGTATAGTTGTCTATAAGTTGTCTACTAGTTGTTTACAGTTGTTTACTAGTTGTTTACAGTTGTTTACTAGTTGTTTACAGTTGTTTACTAGTTGTTTACTAGTTGTTTACAGTTGTTTACTAGTTGTTTACAGTTGTTTACTAGTTGTTTACAGTTGTTTACTAGTTGTTTACTAGTTGTTTACTAGTTGTTTACTAGTTGTTTACAGTTGTTTACAGTTGTTTACTAGTTGTTTACTAGTATGAGCGATGACATAACGCGTCTGAAGCAGAAGGACGTTGAGGGGTTCCAGGTGGCGGACGGGATGGGCTGCGCGGACAAGATGGTGTACGCCGGGGGGGTCATGTCTGTGTTGGGTGTGTACCTCGGCGCACTTCAGGCCGCCATCCCGCGCATCTGGCCGAAGAACCACTACGGCCCCACTCTGCTGACGCCCTTCTCCCTCATGGCCAAGCACTCAGTCACTCTAGGTGCGTAGGTCTGTTCGAGGAAATCTTTCCTGAGGCAATTTGCTAATTTGTTATGCACTGCCGCGATTAAGAATTGTTTGCAGATAATTGCTTAGCAAGTTCTTGCCAGATCAAATAAGTATTTTGCCATGTTCATGCCAAGTTCATGGTTCATGCCACAACTCAAAAATTCATGGAAATGTTCAAATCTACGGACTCGGTTAATGATGTGGTAACATTGATTGCTCGTCAGTCACGCAGCGAGCAAATGCAATGTCTTTCCACAAAAATCAGAAATCGAGTTTTGCTCGTGAATGCTCGGTTTGCACTTGTTTGTTTGTTGTCAGCTATAAATGGACTAATTCTGATTGGCAGGCTTCGCGGGAGCGGCGTTCGCGCTGGGCGCGTGTCTGACGGCCAAGCTCCGGGACCGAGAAGGGATCGGGAGCTGCGCGGCGGGGGGTCTCATGACCGGGATGGTGTTCGCCGTCAGGTACCGGGCCACGCACTCCATGCCCTGGACCACTTTCGGGATCGGACTCCTGGTCACTCTCGGGTCCTCCGCTTTCAAGGTGGTCTACGGCACCTACCTGCCTGAGCTCCCAGGGGACCAGCAGCACAACTTCCTGGTCCGCTTGCGACAGAACGCACGCGCGGAGGGAATGAAGGCGATCACGGAACGGCGGATAACGGACTTCGAGCAGTGGCAAAACGAACAGTGACTCTTCTCTCTTTTGTTGATTGCCGTTGTACGTCGAATTATAGCAACTAATGCAGTGTTCCCAGCCTGGGCCCATGGACCCTTAGTGGTCCACAGAAGATATCAGAGGTCCACAGGATTCTAAATTTAGTTTTACGGTTAATAGGAGGAATCCACATAATATAGGAAAATTGATGTAGGGATCCACAGTCCAAAAGGTTGAAAACCGCTGAACTAATGTCTAACACTCTCGCTTCACGCCTCAGTTGTGGAATCCATGGTCCATGTACCAGACGAGATCCGATGAATTAACACAACATTCCTATGCAGAATTAGGAATTAGTGATCCTAACCTAATTCAGGCCCGGCGGAAGCACTTTTCATTTGGTCGGGCCCAAAGCTAAAATTATTTTTTTTGCTTTTTAACAGTATTTCATAGGAAATATTTAGTGCATATTATACACACGTATGATGCAGTAGAATTTTTTTCGACCTAATATTATTTTAATCAACATATTCGAGCTCAATTTTTGATCGGGCCCGATTGGCCCGACCGCTTCCGCCGGGCCTGTAATTAGTCATCATTCAGAGCTCCAAACTAGACTTAGATTCGCCTTACACTTCCCTGATTGGTCAATTCCTAGCTCAGTGAGCTCTCCTTATCCATGGTCCACTCCTTACTATGTCTCGCAGTGCTGTGCTAGAGCTAGGATGCTGGAGGTGACCTGCAACGACCGACTGGGAAAGAAGGTGCGAGTGAAGTGCAACGAAGACGACACGATCGGAGATCTGAAGAAACTGATCGCGGCGCAGACGGGCACGCACCACTCCAAGATAATCCTGAAGAAGTGGTACACCGTCTACAAGGACCACATCACGCTGGCTGACTACGAGGTGCACGACGGGTTCAACTTTGAGCTCTACTACAGCTAACTAACCCCTCCTCCTCCTCCTCCTCCTCCCTGCCCTCAACTCTCCACCTGTCCACCTCTCCTCCTAAATTTCTGTTTTCTAAAGTTTGCTATTTCATTGTATGTCTGCAAATTCAATGTAAGCTTCTCATTAGTTACGTGAGTGGACAAAGGAATCTTGTTGATTCTACTCAGACTGATGGCGCCACACTCTTATGTCGATATATGGAATATTTTAGGTTAAGCAACGTTCCAGGAAGGTCAAGATTATAGTTCCATTGGACAACTGTACTATTCCAGGACTTTCAATTCACTTAAGCGTAATGAGAAACTGAATTGAAACTTCTCTAAAAAGAAATGATAAGTTTCTGGAATCGTTTTTGAATTAGCACTGTTGTCATGGTTACTAATAGCTCAGCACTGGAATTGACGTACGTTAGAACAGTGTTATTATTCGCACTAGAGAATACACTATAAATAGCTCCAGAGGTGTGAAATGTCGTACATGCTGCAGCACCTGAACAACTGCTGGCAGGTGGACCAGGCCATCATGAGCGAGGAGGAGAGGGTGGTGCTGGTGCGCTGGGGACACGACTGGGACCCGACCTGCATGAAGATGGACGAGGTGCTCTACAAGATCGCCGAGAAAGTCAAGAACTTTGCCGTCATCTACGTCGTGGACATTACAGAGGTGAGTTGTGGTAACCATGGATACTCAATGCAGCGATGTATGCGGAAACTCCTGGCTGGAATAAGAGATACCTACGATGCTACCATCCCGGTCCATTGGCATGCATACTTGAGCAGTTATATTCCTTTATACAGTCAGGGTCGCTTATTATGAACTAACCTGCTGGTCCCAATTTCATTTTTTAGATAGGATTTCTATTGAATCAAGTTCGCTTAATATGAAGTATCTCTATTATGAACAGATTTTTTGGTCCCTTGGTGGTTCATGACTCTTATCCGATCCCCAGACCATCCTAGCATTCCTATCGCTCCTATCCGTATCCATGGTAGCTATATAATGTGGTCACCACAGGTGAACGACTTCAACAAGATGTACGAGCTCTACGACCCGTGCACCGTAATGTTCTTCTTCCGGAACAAACACATCATGATCGACCTGGGCACGGGCAACAACAACAAGATCAACTGGGCGCTGGAGGACGAGCAGGAGATGGTCGACATCATCGAGACTGTGTACCGCGGCGCGCGCAAAGGCCGCGGACTGGTTGTGTCGCCTAAGGACTATTCGACCAAGTACAGATACTAGCTGACTAATGCTGCTGTAATGTATTCTAATGCTTGATAAGACTGGAATGCTGTTGCAACAGTATTACGTTGCACTGAGTATTACCATGGCAGTAATGCATTTCCAGTCTCGCATGCTGGAGTGTAAGAGATAGGGTTACTTTCTAATTAATTGCATTTCTCTCTGCATCAGTGTTGCACCTGCACACTGAGTGAGAATTCATACGTAGGTTCCTAGCACAGACAAATCAGTTCATTCTAAAGTGACAGTTTCAGAACTTCTTCAGCTCCTCCTGATACTTGTCATACTCGCCACTGCTCAGACATTCCTTTGCAGCTTTGATGTCTCCCTGTATGGCGTCTATGAGCTCCTGCAGAGAGTGGAAGTCGGTCATGTCCCGGATGAACCCGAGCACGCAGATGGAGAGCTGCCGTCCGTAGAAGTCCTCCGGGAACTGGTGCAGGATGTGCGTCTCTGCGGACTTTTTCGTGTTCTTGTAGTACGGGTTGAAGCCGAGGCTCATCACCATCTCGCGCACCTCGTCCCCCTCCACGAGTCCCCACCCGAAGTAGACCCCCTGCTTCAGCGGCGGAAGCTGGGCCACCACCTCCTCGGGAAAGTTGGCCGTCGGGACCCCCAGCTGCTTGCTTCCCCGCCCGAATCCCTTCACGACCGGCCCCTTCAGCAGCGCGGGGAGATTGTCCTTACTCATCTGTCCTAGCTAATCTACAATCAACTTTGCATGGTTAGTATTGCGTTGTATCGAATGTCAGTCATCTCTGTTTGATATTACACAAAGTCAAATATTATAATTTATGACCAATGATTTGCTTCTGTTCTGATTTGCTGTGCTTCCTTACTGAATAGCACAGCAGTAATATTTGGTAATCATTTCAGTAGATTGTCTCGAGGATATTTTAAATCAAGAAATCCAGTTTGATTTTTCTAGTAGAAACGGCACAGTTTGCTGTTCGGACCTTGACCTAAATGAACTTGTGGCGTAACGGGTCATCTCAACTAGTATTTATCTACTTGCGCGCACATTTAGTTTACGGATACAACGATGTTGTTTTCTAAGCAGCAGGTGCTTGATTGTGCAGCCGACACAAAATGTTTAATTGGACAAAATTTATCAAAGTGGACACAACGGTGCAAACGCCTTAAGACTAGCTGTTGCAATATCAGTTTCATTCCCAGACCTTCAGCAGTTATTTTTATTTAGAAATTTGTTATGGAAGCTTCTTATACCTTCGACCCAAATGCAGGACTCACTCAGCGCACGATGACGTCAGCAGATTAGTGGCTGATTTGTTCTTATTTCTCCACCCAATCAATTTCTGAGTTTGATTTGCGCTGCGTATTTAGCTCAGAGCTAAATTTATCTAGAAATTTGCACTTGATTCATGACATCATCTTACTGTTGTTAGGTTGTGTACTCTGGAATGTAGTTCAGACATGTGGTTGAACTTACTTCTATAAACTGATGTGGCGGGTAATTCTAGGAAAGTTTAATCGTTATTTTAGTGGGAACTACGCGTTTATTTATCGTATATCATTCCTGTAAACAACAGCTGTGTTCTAGCAACGTTAAAATCGTAAGTTGTGGTTGCAAATTATTCATGAATTGGTCAATTTTCTAATTTACAAAATCTGAGATATTTTAATTCACTTGCCTTATAATTTTATTCCACAATCTGATGCAACATTCCAACTCCTCCAATGTGTTACCATCCATGTTATTATTGTTTACAATACTTAAACGCTTACTCTAACAATGCTGATCAGAATTGATTCATTTCTGCCTGGAATTGTCTAATTGCAAATGCTAATTGCAAGTGCTTAGCTCAGTATTCAGGTTGCATCTCATAATTGCTTTGGCGCAACAAACTTTTCAGTGTTGTGACAACTCTGCACTCTACACTCAGACCCATGAGTTGATTGTGCAACTTCCAGATAGTTATTGTATAATTTTAGAAATTTGTGGAGTGATTTGTACATTAATATTAGCTAAGTCCCTGCACTACCAGCAAACCAACTAAACAGACAGCAAAGCGATTTATTGGCAGCGCGCAGGTCACAAGTTAAGTCAACAATTACTGCGTCTTCTGCAGGAACGAGCTCTTGTTTCTGTGAATCTTGTCGTACTGCTCCTTGTAGCGGTTCCGCTCCTTCCGGAGGTTCTCTACGTCCTGCTGCAGCAGCTTTATCTCGCGCTCCAGGCTCTCCTTCTGCTGCCGCATCGTGTTCTTCTTCTTGTTCTTCTTCTCGCGGCAGACCTGCGCGTAGCCGCGGTTCTTGAACTGTCTGCGGAGTCGTTTCAGTTCTTTCTCGCTCAGTTTGTTCACGCCGATATCTTTCAGCTTCTTGTTCAGCTCAGGAATCCCCAGGTGCGTCAACTCGTCCCGGTTGATCCCCTCAGGCAACTTGAGGTCGATTTCCTGTCCCTCATCGTCCGTCAGTTGCCCGTCTCTGTACTTGTCCTCTCTGTCTCCCCGCGAGTAGGGACTGCTGTCGGAGTAGGAGAGTGTGCTGCGGTTCTCGTCAGCACAGCCCGCCTCGTCTTGGTTGTAGAACATTTCCTGGCCCTGCCATGCGATGCCCTCGAATTCGGAGAAATTCTGTCCCTCGGGCCCCGCCACCATGTGGTCCCGGTTGGGGGACCATTGTCCCGGCGGCGGCGGCAGAGCCATCGGGAGAGGCAGCGTGTAGTCCGGCAGCTGCATGTGCGAAAAATCGATCGTGCCTTGTGCCATGAGGTTAGGGTACTGCATCGCGTTGAATGTGAAATCCCCTGTGGGCATGTAGGGGAGGATCGGTGGGTATTCGAAGTCGTTGCTGGGGGGAAGTTCGTTGTAACTCATGTTTGTGTTTTATGAATATTATTCTAGCAATCGAGTGTATTTATAGAACACAGCAGTAGCTCTTATTTATATGCAGTGCGTTGCGCAATGTCCTACTAATCTGTAGGGAAAGTACGAGAAGAGTGATTGCTTTCAGTTTGCTCCGACTTCTCCATGACCAGATTTTTGATTAATTCCAAAAAATATTACTCTGCATTTCTTCTGCGGTCCATCTCATCCCTAATTACCATTAAATTAATTAATTAACTAAATTCTCCTAATACGCGCTGGAATTTACTTTATTTATAAACTCTGGTGGCAGCTGAGCCACTAACTTCCTTGTTCGAATCTTTTCAAATTATTCTCCGCATCGAGACCGCAGATTCGTTGCAGCTTTGCTCTGCAACTAAAGGAGTAGGCATTCCAGGAATGTCTATTGTGTTGCTTTATTGGACACTTTTGGGTTTTCTAACAGTCATTTCTCGGACATAACGGCCATGATGTGTTTACGTATCAATTTAGTTTCCTCTGTACCCACCTCCACGTTTGCACTACCTTCTCTGTTTTGTGAAAAATTCTCAATCCTGATTCAAAATAATTGTTCATTGCAAATCTGATTTTAGTTCTAAGCACTTTCTGGAATTTTGGATTGGATCGCATTTATAGTGGACGGGCAGCGGGAAAGTGCTGACTGTTTTTCAGATCAGCGCTTTTTCTTTCCTGCATCTCAGAATAAAATCAAAACGCTGACGCCACAGCTGATGATATTTTAATTTCTGTTCCTCGTCATCCTCTGTCTAACCAGAACTGCTCACATAACGCAAGCTCTTAGTTTGCTCTTTTCTATTTTTAGATAATTACTCACGCGTTTATCTTTGGTGGGAATTTCCCGCAATCCCTACATGTGTTGTTTGTTCTAATATTAGAATTATCTAGAATCTGACAGTTTATATTCTTCATCATACTTTGCTTTGTTATTTTTAGATAACAAGATTGAATAATGTAAATCCACCACTTTCATACTTGCCAACCTCTGCAAGGAAAAAAGCGGGACATCAGTAGTATTTTAGCAGACATTGAGCTATTTAGCGGGACATAGTATATTTTATTAGTCTTATACACTGAAAAGCGGGACAATTCCACTTTTTGGAATGTTTTCGCGGGAGATTACTTTCAACATATGTCCGAAAACGGGACAGTTTGCAAGTATACTTATGAAACGGATGCGATTATTCGCAGAAACTTTTGTTCTAAATTTGTTTTCTCTAAACTGTATTTTTAGTGCAGCTTATAATACAGAAGATCCCGCGTGTCCTGGAAATTCTATTGGACCAAACTGGCTCAAATCTGAACGATATATTCCCTATATTGTGGAGATTTGAACCTGGCTGCAATTTAATCTCTATAGCAATTTCTAACTGGTAACTGATGTGATTAATTAAATAACGAAATGGCGCCCGCCCACATCCACAAGTTTCAATTTAAAATGCTAAACCAGGCTTCCCAAGCTTTCCGGCCATACACTCTAGACTCCACACAGTTCTACAGCATCACGCCATGTTACGAATATACTCATTACCTCCACGAGCTACGTCACTGCCCCCACGTTATGCTCATGCCCAATCGGGCTTCCTCGGTGGGAGGTCTATAGCATATCAAGCACGTTCATCCTCACCAAGGATACAACTCTCCGTGCATCAACACCTGCTATCTGCTCTTTGAGATTCTGCTTCTAGAATGAGTCATCTAAATACCTTGTGGTCGGGAGTGATATCTCTTCCTCAGCTCGTGACGCCTATATCAGAGCTGTTAGCAGCACAAATCCATTCTACTTAGTCAACTGAATTGCCTCAACTTCACATGAGCTCGCATCGGCCCATTTCCAAGCGGCACATCTCTTTCTACAACAAAGAGTTCGCCAGCGTTTGCTGCGGGATAAACCTAAAATCTCGCTGCGGCAACGGCGACTGTGAATCCGTCCGCACTCTAGGCGGGCTCGTGATCGTCAAGTGTCCGGACCTGGACGCCTGCGTCTTCCAGGACGTCGTCTACAACCTGCTCTGTCCCGCCTGCGGCGCGGCGCTCAACCCGCAGCAGTTCAGCGGCGTCGTGTTCGTGCGCTGCGAGGCGAAGATCTCCGTGGGAGGCAAGGAGGACGTGCTGCGGGCCAGCCAGGAGGAGACCGTGCTGTGGGAGATGCAGTACCTGGGCCCCGAGGTCGCGGTCAGCATCCTGGAGAGGGAGGACGAGGCTGCGCCCCCCGTCGACGTTTCTAAGAACTATCTCTTCCCGACGAACGGCGTCAACCTGGTGGGGACTTGCCCCCGCAGCGATTGCTTCGCCTTCAAGAACAACCAAGGCCTGGTCGTGGTGCGCGTGGGGCTGATCGAGTCTGCGGTCTTCCAGGAGTTGGTCAAATTCCGCAACTGCTCCTGCTGCAACCGCGAGCTCCGGCCGGACTCCTTCAAGGCCATCACGTTCCTCGGCTGCCGCGCGGAGGTGGAGATCCACGGGAGAGTCGAGACGTTCGACGCCACCGCCACGCCCAAACCCTTCAAGCTCGAGACCGCCGGCCCGCGGGCGATCATTCGCGTCAATCGAGATTCGGCGGCCCGCTCTCCCCAGTCCAGCCCCGATAGGGCGCGCAGTCTCGCCGGCCTCTCCCCCACCGCCGTGTCGGAGGGATTCGAGAAGTTCGTCCGGAACGTTTCCTCGGGAATGCGGAACGCGTCCGAGGAGATGGAGCCGGGGATCAACTTCCTGGCGGACTGCCCGAGCGCGGACTGCGACGCAGTGGTGATTCCCGCCGGACACATCCTCAGCTGCAAGTACAAGGAGGCCATCCGCGGGAAGATCTGCCCCTCCTGTCGCCAGGCGCTGCCGCCCTCCTGCTTCAAGGGCGTGGGCTTCCTGCAGTGCACGGCCAGCGTGCAGAGCGGCGGGAAGGAGTCCGTCTACCGCGCCGGGCGCATCGTCGAGATCTGCAAGATCCATCCGGAGGGCCACGAGGTGGAGATCACCGTGCGGGAGCGGGACATGGGCGGCGAGACCACCGGGACGCTGTCCGAGGGGAAGGGGCCGAGTTCGGTCCGGGTCTGCTCCGGCCTGAACGTCGAGGCGATGTGCATAAACCCCAAATGCAACGCCTCCATCGTGGTCATCCCGTGCCCGCGCGTCGAGGAGTGCCACTACTTCGACCTGATCTCCTCGCTCCAGTGCCCCTCCTGTTCCTGCAGCATCCCGCCCGCCCTCTTCATCGGGATCTCCCTCGTGCAGTGCAAGGCGGAGGTGACCATCGGGTCCAAGTACCAGTCCGTGAAGGCCGTGGGGGACGAGACCAAGGATTTCCGGCTCGAGTTGGGCGGTCCTCCGGTCTTCATCAAAATCCTGAGCCGGGACCTGGGCCCGAAGACCGGGCAGCTGTCGGGGGAAGCCGGCATGGAGTACACGAGTGCTTGCACAGGCCTCAACCTCGTAGCCATCTGCCACAACTCCTCGTGCCTCGCCTACAGAGAGAACGACGGACAAGTCAACGTCAAAGTCCCGGACAAGACCGACTGTCTCTTGAGCGAGGCTGCGGCCAACCTCCGCTGTCCCTCCTGCGACCGGGGCATGGACTCCTCGCAGGTGAAGGCCATCACGTTCGTGCGCTGCAGCGGAGAGGTCTTCATCGGGAGTCAATGCGAGAAGTTCACTGCGGCCGGCGACAAACTGAGGCATTTCCCCGTTTCCAGCAACAGTCCGGAAGTGAGGATCAACATCCTCTCCAAGTTCCAGGTGAAGAAGGATCAGCCGTCCAGCGAGAGGAAGTACACCAAGGTGTGCGACGGAGTGAACTTCGTCGCGTTCTGTCAGAACCCGGCCTGTCTGTCCGTGCAGGAGTACGGCGGATACGTCAACGTCCGGCGGGACCAGCAGTTCGTCCGGAGGGGCGGGTTTCTCCCGAACCGCTGCAACTACAGCCAAGAAATCCAAAATCTGAAGTGTCCGTCCTGTGAAGCCCGCTTGGACCCTAAGATCGCCCGCGGAGTCGCGCTTGTGAGGTGTAAAGGAACGATCGAGATCGCCGGCAAAAGCCAGAACTTCGAAGCAACAATGAACGATTTTAAAGAATTCAGCTTAGACCATTCAGATAGTCGCACCTTTGTGGAGTTCCAAGTGATTGAGATCCTTCCTCACGGGCCCGGTCTCAACGTCATCGTCAAATGTCCGAACAAGGCCTGTCCCTGCCAGAACCATCCTCTCCTGAAGGAAGTGGCAGTCATTAAGTTCGGAATCGTCCAAGGCTGCAAAGTGAACGAAGCCATCCGATCCGAGAACTGTCCTCTCTGCAAGCACAACATTCCAACTGACAACTTCGTTGCTGTCCTCTTCAACGAGTGCACGGCCCTTGTCAAGAGAGATGGGCAGGAGACCACCTACATGGTCGGGGCCAGGGTCCAGACGCTCCCGTTCGAATTCAGTGAGAATATCGAAGTCGACATCCTCCCAGTCATCGCGAGGGAAGTGTCGGCCAAGCAGATAGTGGAGAATCCGTTCGGCCGACTGGTGAACGGCATGAACGTCCAGGCCGTCTGCTCCCACCAAGGCTGCGAGGCGAAGCGGTCTTACGGGGGGAGAATCAACATCAGCTGTCCGGAAATGAAGAAGTACACCCTCAGGGAGTTGTTCCCGTCCCTGAACTGTCCCTCCTGCCGGGCCCCTCTGTCCCAGATGATCCTCACCTGTCTCAGCTTCGTGCAGTGCAAGGCGCTGCTGCAGGCCCCCGGCAGGAAGTACCTGCTGGAGGCCGGCAAGGACGAAGCGATCGACTTCGAGAGCGCCTCCCTCACGCCCGACTTCTCCATCCAGGTCCTGAGTCTGGACCAGGAGTTCCCGGACTCGTTCGGGAAGGGAGGGATCAGCAAGGGCAGCGAGTTCTCCCACGCCTCCGTCTGCCACGGCCTCAACTTCCGGGCTTCCTGCTCCAACTCCGCCTGCGTCGCCAACCAGAGGAGCCAGTACGTGAACATCATGGCCGGACACCTCCTGGACTTCGACTACAGAGCCGCCGCTCAGTCCCTATCCTGTCCCGTCTGCCAGGCCCGCATCCTCCCGAACGAAGTCAGCGGCGTCACGATGCTCTGCTGCACCGGCGAGGTTCGGTTCGGGGACCGCGTGGAGAAGTTCGATTACTCGGGGGAGAGAATCTCGAGGATCAACATCCCCAACGACGGGTCCAGGGTCTGGATCAAGGTGGAGCACCGGACGTACGACATCATCACGCACCCCGTGCTCCCGTACATGCACCGTCCCTTCCAAGCGCTGTGCAACGGTCTGAACTTCCGCTGCTACTGCAAGAACCCTCTGTGCGGGACTTTCAGGGAGAGGGAGGGGCTGGTGATGGTGCAGAGGGACCCCGCGTTCGCTCAGGCGCACGGCTACCCTCTCAACGTGTGCAGCTACCGACAGGAGATCTCCAGCCTCAAGTGTCCCGACTGCGCCGCCCGGCTACGGCCCTACTTCGTGTGGGGCGTCCTGTTCACCTGCTGCAGCGGGAGCATCACGAGGGACGGGTCTCCGCCCGAAAAGTTCAGCACCCTCCTCGGAAAGGTGGTCCTCTACGCCCTCGACAGAGACGACATATCTGTCCGCATTAACTTCTCCTTGTAGCTGGTCCGTAGCTAGCCTTACCTGAACTAACACTATTCTCTAATCCCAGGTTCTACCCCGTCAGACTATTTGTGTGTCATTGTCTATTGTGCTATTCTGTTGCAATGTTACTCTATAATTAGATTTATTGCGAATGCAATTGTGGCACATTTTGATTTGATTTACTTTTTTGAAGATCATTGGTAGACTAAACCAGATTGTCTAACAGATGCATGATCCAACTGGTGTCAACCAAATTATGTCTATTGAATAACTCCTGCGTGTTGAGTTGGAGCACGTTTCTGCTTATGTGAGTGGGCTCTGCTGTCAATTATTTATTTTTCGCCGAGACACCATAATTATACAGTGTGTGCGAGGCGCATATCAAAATCCAATTTAATTATTTGCAAAACCGCTTACAAGTTTCCCAAATCTCTTTGAAAATAATGTTACATCAAATTGATATAGAAAATATTTTATTTTGATCAATGCGATTCTAGTGCTTTGGCTTTGGAATGTAAATGAGGTATCCTTCATAGCCATTACAATGCTTTTGGGGCTAGACTAGCAAATGGCTGTAGGAGGAGTTGGGAGGAGTGGAATTGCTTCCACCTACTCGACCTCAACATAAACAAACTCGGACATTCCTAACTGAGACTTCTCTAGTCCAAACTGCTCGCGGGCCTCTGTTGTGTCTGAATTCAATGCATGCATGTTACACGTAATTTCCCTAAGTAGCTATCACTCTTTTTTTCCCTTCATACCCCCGATAAGGGAAACTATTGCACCGCAGCGATAAGGCAATTAGCAGTTTGACTGATAAGATTTATTAACAAGACATTTACAAGCACAGCAAATTTGCGATAGAATAAAGCTCGTGTAGAATTGTGCGATTTGAGCCTTTCTGCCGATCTCTGCAATCATATTCTGGCATAGTTAATAGTTTAATTCTACGGAGCACGTCTCTAAGCCTGCTTCCTCTGCTGCATCTGCTCGTAGTTGCCCTTGTACTTGTCTCGCTCGATCCTCAGCCGTTCCACGTCCCCTTTCAGTTCGTCGATTTCGCACTGGAGTAGCTGCTTCTGCTCCTTCATCGTGTTCTTCCGGTCGTCCTTCTTCTTGCGGCAGGTGTGTGCGTAGCCACGGTTCTTGTACTGGCGCCGAATCCTCTTCACGTGATTCTGGTCGTCCCGACTCAGGCCGAGGTTTTTCAGTTTCTTGTTCAGGTCAGGAATCTTCAGATTGGTCAGATCCCCTTCCGTCACCCCCTCGGGCAGCTGCTCCGCCAGGTCTTTCATGTCGAGTCCTAAGTCCACCGTTTCGTCCTCGCTGTCATCGTCGTCTGGCTGCATCTGCGGTTTCAAGACGGAAGGAGGGGGACTGTACTCGGGGTCGATTCCTGGCCCGGGGTAAGGGGACGGGATGGAGTTGAGGTCTGTGTGTGGGTACATGCCCCCGGGGCCAGATAGTTGGTGCTGAGGGAAGTAGCCAGGCTGTTGCATCTGAGGATGGGCAGGGTATTGCTGGTAGAAGTTGTCGATGGCTGGTGGCTGGTGTAAATCACTTAGAAAGTCCCACATGCCCAACTGCTGGTCATCCGAGGAGAGTTGGGCAGGTGGCGCAGCGGGGAGAGGATTCGGACGGAGGTTCCGGGGAGAGGCAGACGCGGGGGCTGAGCTCACCGCCGGGGCAGAGGGGGGAGTGTTGCTCCAAGGATAGGACCCGTTGGAAGGCGGATAATCGGCACTGGAGGGAGGCGAGAAGAGAGAAGAGCTCGGGAGTTGTCCCGCCATCTGTCCGGGTGTGAAGGGGGCGTGATGAGGAGGAGGAGGAGGAGGCGCCTGGTGTTGCTGGTAAGAGAATGGGTCGTTGAAGACGTTGAATGGAGCTGGTGGCAGTTGTTGGTTGGCATCCATGAGGTGTGGGTAGCTTGAGTAATCAAATGTGAAAGCACTGCTGTTCGCAGGGTAGGATTCCCCTGGCATCCCCACGAATTGGTTCATTCCGAACTCGAAGTTGTTCATTTCTATCTGTAGATTTGTTCCTGCCTCTACCTGTGCTGAGCAGATATTTATACGTGTGTGTACACAGTAGTCCTCGTATTGTTTCCATCTAGGGACTTCTCATGTTGCAGCTTATTCGATGGTGTAACAGGGACTCAGCTCAGATAAACATGTTTATTTCCCTCCCTGCTTTCTCCTTTGTCTTTCCAGTTGATTAGATCATTTATTATTCTAATTTTGTATTTTCTTTCATTACTGCTTTCGTTTCTCGATTGTCCCTAAAGCTTAATTGTCCTACACAAACGCTGTCGATTCTGTATAAGTAGGAATGCAATCGCTGACGAACTCAGGGAAAATTACTGCCGACTCTTCTATAAATAATTGCCTGATATCTCTTCTAGCATTCAATTCAGTTTGTGGGTTATTCGACTTTCACCATACATAATCTCCTCGCTTCATTTTTCTGGAACTTAATACGCTCCTATTCCTTCTTACCCACAAAATTGTCCTCATTTCTGATTTTTAGATTTGCTGGCATTCCTTCCATTGTATCGTCATTATTCCAGTTCGGTTCCCAATTCAACAATTCTGTTTATAGAAATGAGGTTGATGGGAGAATTACCCAAGAATTTCATACGCTGCTATACAGAGAAGCTCGGACTGAGAATAGAATGAGTTCTGTTCCTAGATGAGAAGCAAAGTCTGCGATTATTTGTGGGAAATACTTCCGTATGAATAATCGCATCTGTCAAATCCGATAGACCTGTTTCGGTAGAAATTTGAGCTAGTGATACTACCGAAGACACGGATTCTATTGGACGAATTGTCATTCTATCCAATAATGCAAAACTTATAGAACAGAGGAACCGTCTAATATATACTGTTCAACTGAGCCCATGCGAGTGTAGAATAAGTGTTGGATGATCTGCCACAATCAGTGTTTCCCGCCGAGCTCGCTAAGCGCTATTTAGCACGCTTAGCTTGTCGAATAACGTGATTTTGTTGTTAAATAATGCAATTACCCGAATAAACCACACAAAATTGCAAAATTCACGCGTTTTCCATAATCCTGAGGAAACACTGGCCACATTACCAATGTATTACATTTTAAAACTGATTGAATGGGACAAATGTATGTCGAGTAGGAGATTACGATTTCTGTAGTAACACAGTCGACTCCGCTTAATAGGGTCACATCGGTCAGAGGACATTTTGCCCCGATTAAGCGGAGAACCCTATTAACCGAAAATATTTTGTATTAGCTTCTATGTGTGAGAGCTGTTCGGTCCTGCCAAAAGTGGCCCGATCAAGCGGTTGACCAGATTAAACAGTGATCCTATTAAGCAGAGTCGACTGTATATTTTATTTAGTATAGAATATCGCGGAGGTATCTCTAAGGACAAAATGTCACTACACCCAATATCCACTGTCTCAAGCTGCTTATAATGTTCATTTTTGTCAGCCCTTGCTTGGCGTTATTGCGTATTTATTATTTAAGACTTTATTTATTTTCAATCATTCTACCCTTCACCCCTCCCAAACCAAACCTAGATCGGTGCACTAAATAAGCTGCGAGGTTTGACGATCAAATTCCGATCGCGTGGATCAGATGTCAATAAGACTATAGCGCTGTTAACCACGAGCATTTGCTTCCTTGTTTTGTGATGGACAAATCTACATTCGATCCTTGATACGAGCTTAAACTAAATCGTATTCAGCCCAGTTATCCAATTACAGTCATCCCAATTGCTCAATACTCCTTTTGGTGGAATAAGATTTACATCTTACACGTGCGATGCCAGGTGCACTGGTTACCTGCAACATTCAACTACAGCTCTTATAAGGAGAACTGTGATTTGAATTTATCATCACTTGATAATAAATGGAAATGTTCTAACACCTCTGAATGTCCTTCTGGAGCTACTCTATTACAAGTCTGCAGCCCACCATGTTGAATGCTAATGTTGACATGTGGGAGGTTATCCCGAAAATCCGCGAAACATTGTGATGACACGAACAAAATATTTTAACAGTTCCAAATTCTGTGAGCTAAGCAAACTGATTAAACTGTTGTAATGTTCAAGAATCTTATAAGGACCTACAGATAGTACTGTTGCCACACTGCATCTGTCCGAATTCCAGCTAAAGTTTCCATGACGACCTAACATTGCAGCATAATTTGATATCTGTTTTCTCTTGCGCCACTCCAATGCATCACTCAATGAGATGGGCGAGATAGATCAGAGCTGCTGCCCCCGCAATGATTCATATTTTATTGATCAAATTTCTGATACTAGCAAATCCAGATTACGTGCTTCCCTACTCTCTAACTGTTGCTCAAGTTTCAGTTGCCTTCATTGAATTCCTACGCACTCTGCTATGCACACATCATGCATTTGTGTCTGATCAACAATCTCTACAGAAATGAACTGAGCACCAAATCATGAATTTATTTATTTTGTACGTAATTAGTCTTGGAATTTTAATCCATTCTTCGCTGCGGCATGGTTGACTCTTGTGCAATTATCGCTCTTGAATCACAATTTAAACTAATTAGAACTTATCGAGACCATAATTCAGGATCTAATCACATTCTACGCATGAACTTTTTGATTATCTCTGACGGAAATGATTGAACCTTTGCTTCCAATTCGTATTTAAAATTAATTGATTACGAAAAGGTGACTATTTCTGCCTATCCGAGTAAATAAATTGATGACTGATTTGCTTAGGATTTTGCTTCTTTCGCGTTACTTAACAAAGTTAATATATATTTCTCCACAATCAGTCACTTGTTCCTAATTCCATTAGCGCAGACTTTAGTTATTTGAACTGGGATCAGAGGTTAGTTCATAATAGCACATGTAACAAGCGCAGATGACACACATTAATAACTGCTTAGGTTTGCCGATATTCCGTGAATAATGCGCGCAGAGAGGAAGTTACTTGTTTCAAATTTGTATATCCGAGCAGCTCTCCAGCATTACAACTGTACAGACATACATTGAAGAGTAGAGCTACAATAATACAATACAATACAATACAATATAAAAATCCAGCCAAACGGCCATGGATCAGTGCACACTGCTCTTTATCGGCTCTGGTCCTTTCCTACTTGCATCATTTCATAGCTGTGTTTGTATTGGTCCCGCTGGATCCTCAGTCGGTCCACGTCCGTTTTCAGGTCATTTATTTCTCCCTCCAGCATTTCTTTCTGACTCTTCATTGTCGTCTTTTTCTCCTCTTTGTTCTTGCGGCAATTTTTCGCATAGACGCGGTTCTTTTGCTTTCTGCGCATTTGCTTCACTTCCATTTGTTGCTCCTGCGTCATTCCCTGGTCCCGCAACACCTTGTTCAGATCTCGGATGTTTATTTCCGCGAGTTCGTCCGCGTTTGAGATATCATCCAGGGCAGGGTCCAGCTTTGTATCGAGGTCTTCATCATCGAAACAATCTGGGAAGGTCTCGGATTTGCCGGTGATTGACTCGTCGTAAGACATGGGGGGCGGCTTTATGAGGGAGGAAGGGGGGCTGTACTCGTTGGGATCGTGTCCTGATCCGGGGTAAGGGGACGGGATGGAGTCAGTGTGTGGGTACATACTCCCGGGGCCAGCCAGATGGTGCTGAGGGTAGTAGCCAGGCTGTTGCATCTGAGGGTATGGCTGGTAGAAATTGTCGGTGGGTGCTGGCTGGAACTCGTCCAGCATTTCCAGCAGTTCCTGCTCCAACTGCTGGTCTTCAGCGCTGGCAGTGGCTGGCTGGTGCTGTGAGGGGAGTTGGGCAGGTGGCGCAGCGGGGAGAGGATTCGGACGGAGGTTCCGGGGAGAGGCAGACGCGGGGGCTGAGCTCACCGCCGGGGCAGAGGGGGGAGTGTTGCTCCAAGGATAGGACCCGTTGGAAGGCGGATAATCGGCACTGGAGGGAGGCGAGAAGAGAGAAGAGCCCGGGAGTTGTCCCGCCATCTGTCCCGATGTGAAGGGGGCGTGAGGAGGAGGAGGAGGAGGCGCCTGGTGTTGCTGGTAGGAGAATGGGTCGTTGAAGACGTTGAATGGAGCTGGTGGCAGTTGTTGGTTGGCATCCATGAGGTGTGGGTAGCTTGAGTAATCAAATGTGAAAGCACTGTTGTTAGCAGAGTAGGATTCCCCTGGCATCCCCGCGAATTGGTTCATTCCGAACTCGAAGTTGTTCATTTCTAGTTGTTAAATCTTTTCTGTTGATTGTTGGTGATATATGTATTCTGCTTTTGAGATGTATTTATAATGTTGTACATACACGCTGTGTAACTCTATACAGAGAATTCTGTAGTATGTGGCTGGAATTGGTTGTGCAGCTGACCTTTGAATATTCACTTTCTTCGAGACGTTCTTCCGTGTTATTCAGGAAGTTTCCCATTAATTGGTCTATTTATAGCTTTCACTCATTTCGTTTTACTTTTGATTTCGACTGTTTGTAAATTACGATATTGTTTGAAGTTTTTGTTTCGACTTAATTGCGTCGAAATAAAAAACTGTTTCCCTTTCGATAAAATGTTTTTAATTTTCTTTGGTTTCAGAAGAATGCTGAATATATTCATGTAATTATTGCTCGGTACTTTTCCTTTTGTTTTATTATCATTTTCCCCGACTGATTGATTTGCAGATTCCTTTAGGCGCTTCTGTCGCAAAATTTATTTCTGTTTTCCTCCAAAAAATTTTTACTTGCTAAATTCTACTATTACTCGACATATTTTTTTATGATACAATATGTTCCAGTTATATTCTGATGAATAACCCTATTTCTCAATCGAATTATATAAATTGTTTGTTCCATCAGATTTTAAAGTCCCTCTTCGCTAAAGCTACAGAAGAGATTTGGAATATTATGGAGACAGCGAGTGTGTATACGACATCTTGATATTCTGTTGATTGTAATAATGACCTTCTCTCTCTACTAATAGCTAACCAAACGATTTACTGCAGAATAGATTACTTAAAGATATTAAGATGTCTTTAAACTTTACGTAACGGAGAATTTCTGAATATCAGAGCCAGTCTTTAGCAACGCCCTTCTTCCAACTCCGTTACACCTGTGTTACGTAGCACAATTATCATTTGAATGGATTTGCAAAGTTACAACAATGGCAGAGCAAACCACATGAAGTGTATCAATTTTATGTACGTCAAATCAGTTATTATACAAAGTACCTAAAACTCTCAAGCATTATGCATAATGACTGAGAGAAAATGCCTGGAATTCCAGATATTTTACATAAAAATATCTAATTTGACGTTTTAACTGTAACATATATATGTTAACTATCTATCTATCTGATGCTGAAACTTTCAGGTATTTTACATAATAACCGACTTGACGTTTGAAATTATTGATATGCGTATATATATATATACTACGTATATATATATATATATATATATATATATATATATATATATATATATATATATACGCATATCAATAATTTCATCGGAGATGATGGGGTGTAGTCTTTCATTCTTTTCCGGAGGTCTTTCCTGTTAGAGATCAGAGTTGGATTAGACTCTGTGGACTCTTACGAATCTGGTGCTAGGAGAGTTCATGATGCATTCAGCACTTGATACACAAGGTCGTATGACGGTGCATTGCAGAGCCAAATAAGGCTGTAAGCAGCCTTTGCTGTTACTTGCACTACCTGATGCATAATCACATGCACGGCTAATTACACGCACACTTCCTTCTTTCAACCTTGCGCATAGCTTCACCTTTGCACCTGACATTCCACGACCAGGAGATGACCTCTCTAACTTAGCGGTCGAGTGCTGAATAATTTACAGCTCGCAGCCGACTGGCTTATGCTATGCTTTTGTCTGTGGTGGCGCTGTCTTGTTGCATTCCAGGTGCAGTGGGCGAGTGGTCATTTTAGGAACATAATTCCTGTTTTTACGTTTCAGGTCTTTTCAATAAACATCGATTGCGCAAACACTGCCACTTTCATTTTAGGTTAGATGCAATGTGACCTCACTCTTGTAGTCACTACACACCATCCACCAAGTTTGTATATAAATATGCAGAAGTCAAAGCGAAAGCAACATTATTCAATTCTACACCAATCAACATGAACAACAACTTCGACTTCGGAATGAACCAATTCGCGGGGATGTCAGGGGAATCCTACTCTGCGAACAGCAGTGCTTTCACATTTGATTACTCAAGCTACCCACACCTCATGGATGCCAACCAACAACTGCCACCAGCTCCATTCAACGTCTTCAACGACCCATTCTCCTACCAGCAACACCAGGCGCCTCCTCCTCCTCCTCCTCACGCCCCCTTCACTTCCGGACAGATGGCGGGACAACTCCCGAGCTCTTCTCTCTTCTCGCCTCCCTCCAGTGCCGATTATCCGCCTTCCAACGGGTCCTATCCTTGGAGCAACACTCCCCCCTCTGCCCCGGCGGTGAGCTCAGCCCCCGCGTCTGCCTCTCCCCGGAACCTCCGTCCGAATCCTCTCCCCGCTGCGCCACCTGCCCAACTCCCCTCACAGCACCAGCCAGCCACTGCCAGCGTTGAAGACCAGCAGTTGGAGCAGGAACTGCTGGAAATGCTGGACGAGTTCCAGCCAGCACCCACCGACAATTTCTACCAGCCATACCCTCAGATGCAACAGCCTGGCTACTACCCTCAGCACCATCTGGCTGGCCCCGGGAGTATGTACCCACACACTGACTCCATCCCGTCCCCTTACCCCGGATCAGGGAATGACTCCAACGAGTACAGCCCCCCTCCTTCCTTCATAAAGCCGCCCCCCATGTCCTTCGACGACTCGGAATTCCCTGACCTTGACCAATCAGAGCTGGGGGACCTGGACCTGTCTGACCTAGAGCTGCCAGACGGTGTCACTCCCGGGGACCTCGCCGTCCTGAAGATCCCGGACCTGAACAAGAAGCTGCGGGACTTGGGGCTGAGTCGCGACGAGCAGAATGTTATCAAGAAAATCCGCAGACAGCACAAGAACCGACACTACGCCCACACGTGCCGCCTGAAGAAGGTGGAGAAGAAGAGCACCATGAAGTCCCAGAAGCAAATTCTGGAGTCGGAGATAAACGATCTGAAAACAGACGTTGATAAACTCCGGAGACAGCGGGACGAGTACAAGAAGAATTACGAAATGATGCAGCAACGGCCGAGAGACCAGCAGTTCTCTTGAACCCCTGTTTCATTCTTTTCTGTTTAATTATAAAATGTTATTAAATTTAGAAAATTTTATAATCCTGTTACAAACTGTGGTGGAGAGGCATTCCGACGCAAGGCACTTATTTCGCTGGGAGAGAAGTGTCCTAAGTTTGGAGAGTTGTGATTATTTGTTGAAATTTGGCTGTTGCGTTTTAGGAACTTTTCCATTCAAGCAACGAAATTGCATATTTTGACTGTTGATTGAATTAATCACCGAAACGAAACTCCCAGCTTTCTAAGTAACCAATTAATTTATATATTATCCCATTCGTGAAAGTTAATTGTCAATTAACCTCCAAACTACGCTTGAAAATCTCCCATCCCAATTTGCTGATTTAATATTTTAATGCATTTCCACTAATTAAGAGGTTAAATTAAAGTTCCTATGATATTAGCTCCTGATTCCTATCCAATCACAGAACAGCATCCTCAGCACTTCTAGCCAGACATCTCGATAGGAGACTTTGTGCTCTTCACAGCACCAAATTGTATGTTTCCAAATAATCAATTGAGCTAAGGGTCTGTCTTATTCTGTGGTGTAAGCTAGGATTTGTGGTTCAGGGAGGAGGAGGTACAACACCCAGCTGGGGGGTCTGGGGGTGCTGAAATCCCCCAGTGGGGTCTTGGAGCTTTGCCCTGGGAGCTGACAGCATTTGTTCTATAACATGTCCGGACTCTTCAAGTTAGACAAACGTACTACTTATCCAACAAATGAAATAAATGCAATATTCAAATTTTAATAAATTATCGGTTTAGCCAGTCCTACCAAAATAATAACTTTATTTAACAATCAAGATTCCAAAAAGGTTGTTTGTAACTGCCTTGTCTTCCTGTGGCTGGTCAGGGGCGCTTCCATACGATTCACTCTTTGTGCGGTCCCTTTCAGTTGCCAGCTCTGACATTAACTTCGTTCACAAGAAACCCCGCTTAGAAGACGGAAGTCTGAAAGCTCAGTTTCGCCATAATAAGCTGAATCATAATTCAAGTTTCAGCTAAAATCCAGCATCGTTGTTTTTCACGAAATTGTTGCATATTGAGTTTCTGTTTACATCTGCGATGACGGAATCGAAATCTTCCTAGAATTTCCAAAACTTTTGGACATTCTTTCTTGCCATCATCATATGCTGTGATATCGCTAATTACCCGGCGTATTTCATAACAGCTGACCGCAATGCAGATGTTTCCACAAATTTGTATGAATGTTTATTCAATAAACCCGTTCAGCTGTTGTTAACCTATTGCAACATCTTCATCTGCTCTCCTGAACAGGGAATAGACAGTGTATTTCTCAATGCTAGATCGGCTGTGCTGTTATTAAACTTGGTACGCAGATGTAAAGTGGCGATCATAATCGGATTAGGATTGCGGCACCGTTTAACTTATAATAGGACATGGCTTAGTCGTAATTGGAAGTTGATTTCTATTGTTATCCCACTCACTCGGTTACACAACCCAATCTCTTTCTTTAATCAGCTCTTTCCTATTCCTATTATTCGTCATTTCCTACTCGAGCCGAGTACAGGACAGTGACTGGTACTACCCGCCATTAAGCTGAATGTAATCAGGACGCAGTCTGACCGACAGACAAACGTACGAGTTATCATTAACTTTGCACCTTGTTGGTAATCTTATCTGATTTAAAGCCGTCATATCAATTTTGAATTAAAATATGCTAATACGTACTTCGGTTACGATTGTAGTGGGCAGTCCATTCTATGCAATCGCCTGACGTGTCACTCCAACCCGCAGGCTGCTTCGGTAAGCGTTTAGTTCCTTTCTGTTTCTATTATTCAATTCTTATATTATTTGCTCCCATACATTGTATAGCATTTCTCAGCGAAAACATGCACAGATATAATTACGGACAGCTATGAAATAAAAACCTTTTATTTTCAAATGTTTAGTTGTAACATTCTACTCCGTCACAACTCGGTTATAGCATCAATAAGATCCATTCTAATTCATCTCTTACTCCAACTGCCACAATCATTGCGCCATCTCGTAAACCACTCCGCTCCATCCATTAACAAGATTGTGTAACATCTCACCCACCACATCACAGCTGGAATTCATTTATTCCAGATTAGAGTCATTCCATTAGTCAGATAGTAATTTGCCAATTATTTCGTGGAATTTTTCAATTGAATTATGATGCTTACTGAATCGATCCGTATCTTTCATTGATGCATCACACAGGAATTCCTAAAACTCTGAGTGTCAGCATTGAGTGCTCCGTGTGTATCAAGAGCAGAACTGACTTCTAGTTTTTCCATACCGCCCCAACTCCATCCCCTCACAGCTCCATATGCAAACCTGATAATAATACTTTATAGTTAATTGTTCCAGCCCCCAGAATTCCAATATAAAATACTCTACGTGTGTCAGGTATACTAACTCTTAAGAAGTTCATTATCACTCTTAGATTATTATCCAATAGCTTGCGTAGAAAATACGTTTACTGCTGCGATATAGAACATGCCACTGACACTGGCGTAAGAGCTACAAACAATATTCTGTGGAATAATTCAACAATAGAATGACTTGTAATTGTCTGATTCCACTGTTCATTTTTCTGCTAACTCTGATACATTAATTCAATGGTAGAAAGTCTGCAGCTTCACTTCTCCATTCAGAATATCTGTGTCTCCGCGAGTCAATCAGATCCAACTCGATCTCCCATATTTATACGCTGCTTTCAAATCAAGCGACCAAAAAAATTTGCTTACTTCCTGAAGGCAAGCACTTTTTTCCCTGAGCGCCTCTTATGCAGGTCTCACCATAGCATTGAGCCATCTAGCAGAATAGGACTTGGAACACAGGCAAACGAGACGCTTGCAATTGATCGAAAATGTAGGTTTGTAATTGATCGAATCTGGTAGATTTGCAAATGATCAACTAAGTTGGGAATGTATGCCCTTTATGCCGTTACCAATATTCATCTAATTGCCTATTCTAATCTAATCTAATTCTCATTATAATACTTTTCATTTATATTACGAAAATCATACTACTAAATAAATTGAGTGGCGGAACTTTCGTCTCCTGAAATGCCCCTTACGCACTTACTGATTTCTCAATCAAAATGCCTCATTTTCACCTTTTTTTCAAACATATTCCACTCCAAAAGCCTCACTTTCCGTTCCTTACATATTAGTGCCCGTTTATTTAGTCTCTAATGAGACGAAAATTCCGGGGACGAAAGTTCCGCTTACCGTTGATCAAATGCAAACCTTCAAATTCGATCAATTGCAACGTCCTCGGGAAAACTTCCTCGAGATAGGTCAGTGGGCATTCTTGACTCTCTACGGTTGTTTGGAGCAGGTGTACAGTCTCCGGGGTGAACGACGGAAAATGAATTTTGTAATATTCTTATGCAATTATTTTTCTTGTTAGCCAACATATTAACACTTTTGTTTGGATAGTTGCACAATTTCGTAAACATTATTTATTTTAGAAATAAATCTGCACAAATGTTGTGAGGTTCTGTCCGTAATATTTGTAAGTTTATCGTTACTTCGAGGAAGGTATTAGTCCCCACAACTCAGAAAACTTTATGCAAAATTAAATTGCAATTTTGGCTCAAAGTTTGTGTATACATTCAAGGAGAATAACATTCTCATAATCATGCTTTGTTGTCACGCAAATACACACAACACTTGCGAGGGTAGAATGTGATACCAGAGCTTTCGTCTCAACTCTATCAGCACTGGTAGAAAAGCTACGGAGAATCCTGGTTTACGGTTAAGCATTACTCAATTGTTTTGGAAAGCTTTTATTAGATAAACTTTTGTACAATTTACTATTTAAATTTCCCCTGGTCGAATGCTTCGCTGTAGCAGCCTGTTTCCTGGGATTCTCTGCTTCCTCAGAAACAGCTTTCACTGTGATGGATTCTAATAATAGAATTTATATTAATAGAACTATCACTACTACTTTCTATTTGTGATCTTACTTACAATTTCAGTTCGCTTCTTCTCCATAGTATTATGTTTCTGTTCCATTTGTGCCACTTTCAATTCTTTCTCGTTAGTTCAAGTTTCACGTTATCAATTCCGTAACTGAACTCTCCTGAGGTGCTAGTTCCAATTTCAAGTTCAGACCAGTGTCCCATGTCCTCCATAGTTAGACCATGAATATATCTCTACGCCACAGCCACTCGACAGTCTCCGTACGTTGAACCTCTTCAATTGAGGTTTAATTAGATTGTACTATCAGAATGCTATAATCATAATACATGTTAGAACGTCTGTGTCGCAACCTCGGGGCATTTTCTCCGTCAAAACAATGATGTTCTGTTGCAAAGCAATCTCTGTTTCCCTTATTTACATTAGCCTTATTTTCTAGTCTATTAATTAATAGGTTGTACACATCCTCTCCGAGTTGATTGTCCCTTTCACTTCCTCTGAGTTAATATTATCAAGCACTTTCTATCCACCATCTTGCACATCATGTTGCTACCATTGCGCCATCTGCGGAGGCGAATCTGCTGCTGTGTCTGCAGTAGGAAGTTACGCATGCATTAATATTATCTGTAAATATTATCTAACGCAACAGAATCAGTTAAACTTTCGATTGGAACGTAATCAACACTTCCCTAGCAACCATTTGGTTAGATAAGTATGGCAACCCGCCAAGAAACGAACTTCCCCCCTCCCCCTCCTCCCCTGGAGCCGTGGAAGGAGTTCCTGGTCCGGATGGGGAGACACGCCCTGGAGAACACACAGGTACATGCCCTTATATGGTTATAATGGAGCCGAAAAATTACCGAAATCCAAACCCTGGACAAGCCTAGACATAAATCCGTTATTACCATATAAGGACATTAAACTGTCTACAGGCGACCCCTGACGAGTTCCTGCAGCAGATAGATGGGACACCGGACAGCCCCCTCATCCCGCTCCACTCCCTGCGGACACTCCTCTCTAATAATAAGCAGACATTCCTTCCCACCAGTCTGGTTGTCGGCGTGGTCGCCCGGAAGTTCCACCCTCGTTTCTGGGAGAAAGGGCCCACGAGCGGCTGCTGCTTCTCCCTCTGGCTCCGCGATGCCACTGACCTCGTGCGCGTCACGTTCTGGGACGCAGCGGCGCACATGCACTACGAGAAGGCGGAAGAGGGCCGCCTGCTGAGCATCAGCGCATTCAGACTGAAGCCGCTCTACACACACGAGAAGATGTCCCAGTTCGAAGTGGAGCGGCTCTCTCCCGTCGAGATAAGTTTGAGTAAGTAACGCAACCTCCTACACTGCTAGTAGGTGACAAAGTGTCCTATAGGTGGTCCCAGCGGCCCCGTGAGGGCCATCAAGGTGAGCAGGGTGCTGGCGATAGACACACACAAGGTTTGGAATTGTGACGTAGGTCCTGACCTGTCGAACTTGAGAGGTTTCCTGAGGCCTCTCCTCAACTTCGAGTTCGGACCGGAGACTCTGAAGACTCTTGCGGACAGACCAATCAGTTTGGAGTTCCGGCGCTCCATCAGTGCGCGGATTATCTACAAAGTAAGCTCCGCAGAGAATCGAGATTGATTGGGTGTTAGAGTGGGGGGGGGGGGCGGGTATGAGCTAGAGTTCCATTGGGTAATATCTGCACTGACAAAGCATTGATAAGTTTAGTTAGAGAGAAGTTGAACAGTGCAGATTGCCAATATTAGTCTTCAGTTTCGTTTTTACTCAAATTATTCGCCTAAGATTTCAGTTACACAATCTTATAGAGATGACATGGGAGAGCATCTCTGGGCTGTACTCTGTACTCACAGAGCCGTAGCCACCGGTTCGGTTGGTCCGGTTTCAACCTAACCACTTTTGGACCAATTTAGCCTCAAAAAGTACCATTTTTTAGTCCCAACCGAACCGGACCACTTCACACCTGATTCCTACGGCCTTGGAATTAGACTAACCATAACCATTCACTCTTCGTATACTCAATTTACGAGTATTTGTATGGAAAATGTTGAGTGAGAGAACTGAATCTATTTTTGTCTCAGAGTGCCATTCGAGAGACGAATTCAGTGTACGGAGAAGTTCCGTGTGTGTGGCTGGCCCTCCACGACGGGTCCCTGGAGGGGAGGGAGACGGGGTCTGGGAGGAAGGAGTACATCTGGCTGTTCCTGACCTTCAACCTCCAGCCCGACCTCCTGGAACAGCTGTCTCCCAATCAGCTGATCGTAGTGACACACATCGCGTCTCTCTATCTGTTCCACGACGAGTGGACTGAGTTCCTGGAGTGGAGACTCATCTGCCACTCGACCGCCAGCACACAGGTACTGACTATACGAACGAACGAACGAACGAACGAACGAACGAATAAACGAATAAATGAATGAACGAATGAATGAATGAACGAACGAACGAACGAACAAACGAACGAACGAACGAACGAATGAATGAGTGAATGAGTGAACAATAACTGATGCATTTATACTAGTATTTCATATCCTCACTTAGGAGTTATTTTCTGATCAAAATGCCAATTTCAATTTTCAATTTCCTTATTCCAACACAACTCTCCATTGAGCATTCTACCCTTGCGGTAGTGATTACAGTCCAGTTATATTCCTAGACGCTGAGTTCGTTGAGATTAGAAAGGTGACACATTCCAATCCCCCAGGTCCACATCGTGGCAGAGGAGCCTGACTCCAGTGTGTGGCATTACATCCGTTCTGTGTCGGAGAAGAAGGACTCCGTGGTGTCCTCGTATGCCAAGGGACTCTCCCGCTCATTCGGAGATGTCCCCCCAGAGATTTCACACCTCTCCAATACCGAGACACTCTTCAAACTCGGCAGATTCGAGTGCGAATACAGACACAGTTGATTTGTCTATTCATTCTCAATTCTCACTTAAATCATTTCAGTTTAAAATTTGAAGTTTAAAATTGTTATTTTTCCATTACTCTTGGGGGGTCCTGCGCATCGTTAATGTCTCCGTGGAAGAGTAGCGAAATATCTCCGTCCGCACTTTTTAATCATTCGAATGGATGCATTTATTAAAACGTCTCTTGTCTATAATCACAATTTATTCCATTAATTAACAGCTGTGCTGTTCAACATTGGTTTCCTGTACGCTGGGTGAACTCCAGTGCGTGCCAAGATATCATAAGGCAGTGAGTAATGCCAGGAATCTTCATCCATGCAAACCTAGCTTAGTTGCTCTCGTCCAATCCAGTGGCGTGATTGGAAGCACAAAACCTGTTAAGTAATCATGTCTCAGGCTATCATAATGTCTGACCACCTAGCTCCCTACCACTACCACTGCCACTACCACTACCACATCTCACTGCATAAGACAGAGCTAGGTCTTAGGCGATGTCAGCTGTGAGGAGCTTACCACGCTTCCAGCATGCGCTCCACCTTACATGTCTCGCGTATAAAATATCTTTCAAGTCCGCTCTAGCTCCAAACTCTATTCTGATTCTGATGGCAAGCACTCCTGAGCAAACCAAGCGCCTCGAGATGGGAGAGGTCGAGGCGCGACGTGTGTGGGCAGCGGCCGACTGTGTCTGCTTCGACGTGGACTCCACCGTCTGCCAGGACGAGGGCCTGGACGAGCTGGCGGAGTTCTGCGGGGTCGGGGAAAAGGTCAAGCAATGGACCAAGAAAGGTGAGTAAGATTCTAATCTCATTTCTATCACAGCTCGGATCACTACATTCCTACGTCTGGTCAGGTTGCCACGTCCCGGCTCTAGCTGAAGTAGTAATATTCCTTGCTTTCTTCCTAACTTCTTCCTTTCCCTTTCAAGTTCGTTCTCAGTAAAGTTTGTAAGATTGCATGCGAGCAGTTTGGGATATAATTTCCAGAATTTATTTGATAGAAAGTTCATTGGAATGATACCACAAATCTTTTCTATCTAATCTTACGCAATTTTTCAAAGCAATTGAAATCTGATCGGATTTATTTACCAATTGTTTATCCTGAAAATGACGTAAACAAAATTATCGCGTGGTAGGTCTAAGCATCACATTCGCAAGCTTTTGTTCTGAAATTCTCCTTTGCTTGCACAATAACAACAAACATCCACCTCCAGCATGTGATGGCATAACTTGCTTCATTAGACCATAGATGGATCAGGGCATTCTTATCACGTGTTTGGTTTCTAGGTAATTAACCTAAGCAGAATTGTGTTTTACTTACCTAACTGTTGTGTAGAAATGGAAGTTTTCTCCCTACCGAGTTTCTATGTATTTTTGTGAGTTATTCTTGTCCAGGAAATCCTAAATTAGGGCAGGGGTATTCCTGTCCAGGATTTCCCTGATTGGTCAATTCTGTTCGAATAGAAAGTAACATTTGCACATGGATACAAACTCCAACCTCGGAATGTGGGAGTTTGAATGGCTGCATACTTTCACTTTGCTTAGCAACCCTTTGAGTCCGACATCTGTAATTAATGCCCACATCCTAGCAACACATTCGATAGCTTGGCATTCCATTTTAATTAATTTAACAGCAAATAATTCCTTTCAAGTATGGAGCATCAATAAGCCACGATATCTGAGATGATTGTTAACTCAATTAGTAATTTGCTACGAGACTAGCACTCAGTTATGAACTTGTAATTATTAATGATATTAAAATGACAAAGTTTCCCTTGTACCCTTGAGCTATTAGCTCTGTGGCATAGCACTACATTGTTGAAGCTGTTTTATTTTAATTCACTGAGCGTAGAAGCCTCTGAGATATTTGAGAATTTTCCTGTGTGCAATGCACAGAATTGACCAATAGTTCAAACCTGTAATATCAGAGAGACAGCAGCTATGAGAACCGAATCCAATACTCTCCCATTCCCTAGCACAGTGGTTCTCAGCCGGGGTGCTAGGGACGATTCTGGGGGGTGCGAGAAAGTATAGCCACTTGATTAATATTTACTAAGTAATAACAAATTTGTTCTATTTTGCCTACTCAATGAAGTGCATTGTTTAGCTTTAGCACATTTATTGTATTCTTGGAAGTGCTTTTTCAAAATACTAATATAATGTGTAAATCAATGCATTTTATTGAATAGGCGTAATAACGCTACCTTTATTAAAAAGGGGTGCGAGATTTGATTTCGAAAGCTGAAGGGATGCGGAAGTCTAAAAAGGTTAAGAAACACTGCCCTAGCATTATCTATGAGACCATTGGGGTTAAGATCAGAAGTACGGTACCTGGATACGTTAGGGGTACTAAGGCATGCTTCTCCTCTCTACAGGAATGACGGGGTCGATCGGGTTCAGAGAGAGCCTGAGCACCAGACTCAAGATGATCCAGCCCTCCCTGAAGTCCCTCCAGGACTTCCTCAGCTCACACCCGATACGCCTGACGCCTGGCATTCAGGAGCTGGTGTCCACTCTGCATTCCAAAGGCGTCGATGTGTATCTAGTGTCGGGTGGGTTCAAGGAAATCATTGGTCCTGCGGCCAAACAGCTCGGAATCCCACCGGAACGGATTTTTGCGAACTCTCTCATGTTTGATAAGGCCGGTTAGTTTGTTGTTATTTCTATTTACAAAGTATGCATTTATTTCTACCGAAACCAAAGCACAAAACCTAGAGTATTCATTCCACTTTCTAAGACCATGGATAATAGGACTGTTGCGTGGTATTTTGAAATATATCGTAGTATTCTGAGATTTTGTTTCGCTTACTCAAATGGCCTTGTGATTCAATCGGTTTCATCGTAACTTGATAACCACTGCCACCAAATTGTGGCATATGACACAATTGGCGCATGCATTTGTCCGAATTGCGTCAACTGTCATTTGTCCGAATCGTAATTTGGAATATTGTCATTTGTCCGAATCGATTCTTTGAATATTGTCACTTAAATTAAAATGCCAATTTCAAATTGGACAAATGACAATATTCCAAAAATCGGACAAATGACAGTTAATGCAATTCGGACAAATGCTGCGTCCCCGACACAATTTACTATGGTAGAACCCATTGGACCATGAATGAAAAATATACTTTATCCATAGTCCATATGGAGCCCACCATAGTAAATTGTGTCGCGTGCCCTAATATGCTCTATTAACAACCGATTTTCAAGTCCAAAATGTAGATTTTGTATTGATTCTGTTCCCATCAGCAACTTCGCTTATTAGCAATCTTTTTGCTAGCAAAACCCGAGTTACTAATAATAAAATTCCACTGTACTGAATCCAATGTTAGCAGCGCACATTTCGGACCATGGATAAGTGCGCTGTTCTCTAGGCGAGTACCAGAGCTTCGACACGACTCAGCCGACCAGTCAGAGCGGCGGGAAGGGGCTGGTCCTGCGGCAGATCAAGACCGCGGGGGGATACGGCGCCCTGGCCATGATAGGGGACGGGTACACGGACTTCGAGGCGTTCCCCCCGGCCGACGTGTTCGTGGGGTTCGGCGGGAATGTGCAACGACAGAAAGTGAGGGAGCTGTCCCCCTGGTACGTGACCTCATTCGCTGAGCTCCTGGACGCACTGTAGTCCCTCGTGACTCACCACGCATTTCTCTATAGTAGAGAGTCCCTGCCAGCGTTTTAGCTGGCCGTGTCTTACCCTAGATCCATTTTCAGACTTTAGTTTTCTCATTGATTCATTGTAGCTTAGTGTTCTGTGTTCATTTTATCATTACTCCAGTCTTTATATGCTGTGAACTGATTCCTAACGTGACGAGCTCTTTGTCAGCAGTCTACTCCTCGGCTGCTCATGAGTGTAAGCAATACGTCCACTCAATTATCCTTTTTTTAGATTGAGCGGTGAGAGGTAATATTTCTATTCATAGAAAAAGTAACTCTAATTTGATCTTTTATTGTTTTAATCTAGTTCATCGTGTCAATGAGGTTGTATTATATTCAGCCATGGCAGAGTGAGTTAGCACTGACAGTGCTAGTGCAGTGTAGTATGTCCTACGTACTGTCATGTCCTGTTAATCAATGCTGTTAATATTCCTAAGCACTCATACTAGCCACTAGGAATTCTAATTAACTGCACGTTACACTACATGGCATTAGACGTCCGAAATGTGGTGATAATCTGACTGTCAGATTTCGCAAGATATCTCGGACGGAGTACGTAGTGCACTTCTAGTCTGATGCAAATCCTACAACAAAAGTTGCATTGAATGCTGTGGAGTTTTTAGAAGTTTTCACTTAGTTTTAATTCCAGCGAATTTCTGTTTATTTACTCGAAGTTAAGATTTGTGTTACATTTAATTCTTGATTGCATAGGCTGCTCTACATCACACATATTTATACTGACACAACACTTAACTCTACTTGCAATCCACCACTTTACACGTACTCGTTAGGAACCGAAGTAATTCCCTGGAATGTGAGATGTGCGTTTGAGTCGGGAGGTGTGACTGCTTCGTAGTTTTCCTCTTTGATCTGCGTCACCGGCTTGTTGGGGCTGTGCGGGGGCGTGACGGATACGTATGGATCGGAAATCAGCCTCTCGGGGGGCTGCTTGCTGCTGGCGGAGGCAGAGGGGGGAGTGACTGGCATGTAATCGTCCTCTGAAAGTGTCCGCATGGCCCTGAGCTTGCGCTCCTTCAGCTCTATGGTCAGGTCTGGCTTGCTGGTGGGTGTCATCTCGGTGTAGGAGTCTTCCTTGGCCAGCTCAGACTTCTGGCCGGGGACAGGGGGCAGGGGAAGCGGCCGGTCGATCTGCTGGTACAGATTGTCTCCGTCCGCGTTGGCGTAGTCCCCGGTGTCTGGGGTCTGGAACTTGTCGTAGGACTGGCCCTGCGATCCCAGGTACTTGTCTGACAACCGACGCGCAAGAGAGGCATGCGCTTGAGAGTTGGACGTGCCGCTGGAGCTGAGAATGTCTCGGGAGCTCTGCCTCCTCTTCGAGCCCTTGTGCAGGAACACGAACCCAGCCACCAACACCACGATCAGCACGATGCAGATGGTGGAGGCACAGCCGCAGCCCACCACGCCCACCACGGCGTAGATGATGGTGTCCACGGGGAGGGAGGAGCTGGCAGGAGGCGAGGGACCCCCCGGGCTGCTGGAGCTGACGTCAGCGGAAGAAGTGGCGACTGGCGGAGAGACGGAAGTGGTGGAAGTGGCGGAAGTGGTGGTGGTTAGTTGCATAAAGTTCTCGTCCAATATTTCCACCTCTGTGATGAGCAGACCGTCTGCGGTCATTAAGGGCAGTTCGATGTAGGCTAGCTGTACGGGGGGATCAGCGAGTGCGGTGTACTTGTACAGGCCTGGCACAACGGGATCGGGAATTGATTGGAAATCGAACTGACTCAGTTGTCCCTGAATGTCCCTAGCTCCTCCAGTGGGGGGCAATGCTCCGTTCACAGTGTCCATCCAGTAATAGACTGATATGTTCGAGACAAGGTACTGTTGGTTGAAGAAGAGTCTCAACGCAGCTCTCCCCTCCTCCTGGAATCCCACCCACTGCTCTCTAGACGTATCAGGGTCTCCTCCTATTAATTAACACTCTCATTATTACCTTTCTATCTCGTTCCAGAGAAGTTATCATTTCAATTCCCTAACTTTCTCCCTATCACTCTGTAGTTGGGACAGGAATACAGTACCATTAAACGTATGCCCATTATAACATCCTACATTCTCACCAATGATTCCGTCCGTCAGCACTCCTACGCCTCCGGTGTAGCTGCTGCCCTTGACTCCGGTGTAGCTGTTGTCATCGTAGAAGCTGCCGTTGAAGGTGAAGCTAGGTGTGAACATGTTGTACTGCAGGAGGGGGCTCTGGTTGATGGCAGGCGGCGGGCCAGTGATGGGGAGACGAACTCCAAAGAACTCCACTTGCAAACATACGTCCAGTGGATTGAGACTGTCGAAAGTTGGGCTCGTGGAGACAATCTGAATTTAGAGGTGTGAAATGAATGGGGCACTAGGACTTTTTATGAATGAATAAGACGAGAAAATGGACTCCAGTCATTTGTTAAGAATTTGAATTCAGCATTCTTCTGAATTAAATGTTCATTTCAATCTCAATTATGAAGGCTACATATTTGCGTTACCATGAGAAGATAGGACGTAGGAGTTATCTCCTATCACCTGCACCATATCTACGGTCTGTGTTAGTTAGTTTAGGAACTTACTATAAACTGCACCACATCTCCGTCCATGCGTGGGAAGTTGAATCGGATTCTTGTGTTGCTGTCTGACAGTCCCATCCTCCTAAGGTTCAGGTTGCCGGAAGGGTCCAGGTAACTCGACACCGTGATTGGACTAAAGATAGGTTTATCTTTAAGTTATGCGGAACTCTTCTAGAAATGTTTTACAGAATACTCACCTGAACTCTGTCCCCGCTTGTCCCACCCTCACCATCGTACGCGAGATCCTGGCCAGCTGAGAAGCAGATCTCTCGCACGCGTCCTCCGTCAAGTTGTTCTGAATCTCGATCGCGAATATCGCGTAATCTGGAACCGCTGGGGTGTCTACGTCAAGTGCGAATGTGGGCGTGGTGAACCCGGAGTTATTGAACAGTGGGAGTCTCCATTGGTCGGGTCCGCCGATGTAGGGAACCCCGTCAGTGTCAGCATTTTCTGTAGCCTCACTCGACAAGATAAGTTCGTCCGTCCGACCAGTATTCCCATTGATCTCGTCTCTGAGGATCCGAATCAGCATCTGGCCCCCCACTGGCTCCATGGCCAGCACAATTAGCAAGATTGTTGAGATTGTTATGTGCATTTGGTTTGATTCTGCCTCTCCGATTGCTATTTATACGACCACGTCTTCGCCACAGATTCCACTCAGTTAGTCATTTAGTCCTATTTAGTCTCCATGCAATTCCTTTATCAGAGCGTCCGCCATACCAAACAGCTCAGCATTAAACGAAAAAGTGTGTTTACATTGCAAATTGAGAGTTAGTTTGTTAATACAGTATTGTTGTTTTTTCTCACAATATCAGATCCCAGAATATTAGAGCATTCCGTTTAATTTAATTGATTGGAACTAATGTTCAGTGATTAGTTCCTTATCAGCGAATCAACCATAGAGATTTCTAAGCAATTCGATGATGGTAGTTGTTCAGAATAAGCAAATCCTACAACAAAAGAGTTGCTTTGAATGCTGTGGAGTTTTAAGAAATTAACTTTCAGACTGATTCACTTAGTTTTAATTCCACCCAACATTCCAGCGAATTTCTGTTTATTTGCTCGAAGCAAAGATTGTAAGTTACATTTAATTCTTGATTGCATAGACATCACACATTCTTACACTGACACAACACTTAACTCTACTTGCAATCCACCACTTCACACCTCCACTCACACGTACTCGTTAGGAACCGAAGTCATTCCATGGAATGTGGGCTGTGCGTTTGAGTCGGGAGGTGTGACTGCTTCGTAGTTTTCCTCTTTGATCTGCGTCACCGGCTTGTTGGGGCTGTGCGGGGGTGTGACGGCTACGTATGGATCGGAAATCAGCCTCTCGGGGGGCTGCTTGCTGCTGGCGGAGGCAGAGGGGGGAGTGACTGGCATGTAATCGTCCTCTGAAAGCGTCCGCATGCTCCTGAGCTTGCGCTCCTTCAGCTCTATGGTCAGGTTGGGCGTCATCTCGATGTAGGAGTCCTCCTTGGCCAGGCCCGACTTCTGGCCGGGGACAGGGGGCAGGGGCAGCGGCCGGTCGATCTGCTGGTACAGATTGTCTCCGTCCGCGTTGGCGTAGTCCCCGGTGTCTGGGGTCTGGAACTTGTCGTAGGACGGGCCCTGCGAGCCCAGGTACTTGTCTGACAACCGACGCACGAGAGAGGTATGCGCTTGAGAGTTGGACGTGGCGCTGGAGCTGAGAATGTCTCGGGAGCTCCGCCTCCTCTTCGAGCTCCTGCGCAGGAACACGAACCCAGCCACCAACACCACGATCAGCACGATGCAGATGGTGGAGGCACAGCCGCAGCCCACCACGCCCACCACGGCGTAGATGATGGTGTCCACGGGGAGGGAGGAGCTGGCAGGAGGCGGCCGGGGCGAGAGACCCCCAGGGCTGCTGGAGCTGACGTCAGTGAAAGAAGTGGCGACTGGCGGAGAGACAGAAGTGGTGGTGGTTAGTAGCATCAAGTCCTCGTCCATTATTTCCACCTCTGTGATGAGCAGACCGTCTGCGGTCTGTAAGGGCAGTTCGATGTAGTCTAGCTGTACGGGGGAATCAGCGAGTGCGGTGTACTTGTACAGGCCTGGCACAACGGGATCGGGAATTGAGAGGAAATCGAACTGACTCAGTTGTCCCTGAATGTTCCTAGCACCTCCAGTGGGGCCAAATGCTCCGTTCACAGTGTCCATCCAGTAATAGACTGTTATGTCCAGGACAGGGTACTGTTGGTCGAAGAAGAGTCTCAACGCAGCTCTCCCCTCCTCCTGGAATCCCACCCACTGCTCTCTAGACGTATCAGGGTCTCCTCCTATTAATTAATAAATCACTCAGTCATCATTACTTTCTATCTTGTTTCAGAGAAGTTATCATTTCAATTCCCTAACTTTCTCCCTATCACTCTGTAGTTGGGACAGGAATACCATTAAACGTATGCCCATTATAACATCCTACATTCTCACCAATGATTCCGTCCGTCAGCACTCCTACGCCTCCGGTGTAGCTGCTGCCCTTGACTCCGGTGTAGCTGTTGTCATCGTAGAAGCTGCCGTTGAAGGTGAAGCTAGGTGTGAACATGTTGTACTGCAGCAGAGGGCTCTGGTTGATGCGAGGCGGCGGGCCAGGGATGGGGAGACGAACTCCAAAGAACTCCACTTGCAGACATACGTCCAGTGGGTCGGGACTGTCGAAGGTTGGGCTCGTGGAGTCAATCTGAATATAGAGGTGTGAAATGAATGGGGCACTCGGACTTTTTATGAATGGATAAGACGAGAAAATGGACTCCAGTCATTTGTTACGAATTTGAATTCAGCATTTTTCTGAATTAAATGTTCATTTCAATCTCAATTATGAAGGTAACATATTTGCGTTACCATGAGAAGATAGGACGTAGGAGTTATCTCCTATCACCTGTACCACATCTACGGTCTGTGTTAGTTAGTTTAGGAACTTACTATAAACTGCACTACATCTCCGTCCATGCGTGGGAAGTTGAATCGGATTCTTGTGTTGCTGTTTGACAGTCCCATCCTCCCAAGGTTCAGGTTGCCGGAAGGGTCCAGGTAACTCGATACCGTGATTGGACTAAAGATAGGTTTATCTTTAAGTTATGCGGAACTCTTCTAGAAATGTTCAACATTTCCACCCCAGTTGTATTCGAAACTACCCTACTTTAAAATGTTTTATTTCCTCCCTAACGTGTATTCTGGGAAATCGAACTGAGGAATGCAAACATTTGCGTATTAACCTCACTCTCCTCGCATTGGAACTTACAATGAGCACAGCTCATGTTCGTGTTACCTCAGAACACTCACCTGATTCCTGTCCCCGCTTGTCCCACCGTCACCATCGTACGCGAGATCCTGGCCAGCTGTGAAGCAGGTCTCTCGCACGCGTCCTCCGTCAAGTCGTTCTGAATCTCGATCGCGAATATCGCATAATCTGGAACCGCTGGGGTGTCTACGTCAAGTGCGAATGTGGGCGTGGTGAACCCGGAGTTATTGAACAGTGGGAGTCTCCATTGGTCTGGTCCGCCGATGTAGGGAACCCCGTCAGTGTCAGCATTCCCCGTAGCCTCACTCGACAAGATAAGTTCGTCCGTCCGACCTGTATTCCCATTGATCTCGTCTCTGAGGATCCGAATCAGCATCTGGCCCCCCACTGGCTCCATGGCCAGCACAATTAGCAAGATTGTTGAGATTGTTATGTGCATTTGATTTGATTCTGCCTCTCCGATTGCTATTTATACGACCACGTCTTCGCCACAGATTCCACTCAATTAGTCATTTAGTCCTATTTAGTCTCCATGCAATTCCTTTATCAGAGCGTCCGCCATACCAAACAGCTCAGCATAAAACGAAAAGTGTGTTTACATTGCAAATTGAGAATTAGTTTGATATTATTGTTGTTTTCTCTCACAATATCAGATTCCAGAATATTGGAGCATTCCTTTTAATTTAATTGATTGGAACTAAGGTTCAGTCATTAGTTCCTTATCAGCGAATCAACCATAGAGATTTCTAGTAATTCGATGATGGTAGTTGTTTAGAATATTACTACATCGAAATCAGATCTTTTGATGATACAATATTTATCTCATGTTTAATCCTACTAAAATTAGAACTAAGCTTTACATGCTAACCACCTTCAACAGCTAAACACTTAACTTGATGAGCTGTTCTGTTCTTCAATTAACTTTCTGGATTGAGACAACTGAGTTATAAGCACTTTAATCAACGTTAATATACTACACACATGGAAGTATATGTTACAAAACAGAATGTTATAATCAGGTGTGACGTAGGTACATGTATCCACATAGAAAGACCGTGGAGGGAAGGGAGAGGAGGGCAGAGCTGATTAGATAGCGACCTCTTCAATCTGAAACTTGCACATGTCCTCCAGCTCTCTCCTCACGTCCCCGAAACTCGGCCTGTCGTCCGGATTCAGGTCCGTGCAGCGGCCAATCAGCTCCCAGCCCTGCTGCGGCGCGTAGACCGGCTGCGCCAGCTTGACTCGGTCCTTCTTATTGGTCAGCACGTCCTGGATCAGCTCCTGGTCCGACAGACCATCGTACGGCTTCTCCTCGCACTTGTTGAAGATCTCCCACAGCGTCACGCCGAACGACCAGACGTCAGACTTCACCGTGAACTTTCCATAGAAGCTCTCATTCGCCATCCACCTACCAACAAACGCATTTACTCAAGCCATGATGAAGCCTGTGACTGTATTAATTAAGCATAGCACAGCAGCGTTGTAATAACTATACTGACTCCTCAGCACTCACACTCATAATACTCCACTAGCTGCTATTGGATTCTAATGCACCTGTTTGACTCACCTGATGGGGAGGATGGCCCTCCCTGTGATCTTGATATACTCACTGCGGTACAGGTTCTGAGACATTCCAAAGTCTGCCACCTTGACAGTGTAGTTGCTACCGACCAGACAGTTCCTCGCGGAGAGGTCCCTGTGGATGTAGTTCCTGTCTGAGAGGTACTCCATGCCTGCAGCCACCTGCTGTCCCATGTACACCATGCAGTCCTCATTCACCTGCAAACACACATGATTCTAACACTACTGATACGTGATGAACTCATTACCAAACCATGGATTTCAATTTACAGTTTCAATTTGGTCAATTTCTCCTTTATTCGTTCTGATTGAGTGGTTGCTACCTCTCACAGTGTTACAGCGTTAATGTTGCTTTTCATACTAAGTGCACAGTTCTTAATTACTTGGTTAGTTAACCCGATTCGGACTAGGGATTTTGCTAACTCATTTCCGGTTAACCATTTTGGGCGGGGAAACCCTAAAAGCGTGGGGTCTATTCTATAAATAGAATAGACCCATGTGCAAAATCGGGATTTATTAACAAACACGTCTGAAGTTATGGAAGTGGAATGCCATGCATCCATGGTCCATTCCAACTTACCTCTTGCAGGCGCAGGTTAGCCCCGATGCTGTCCACGAAGTCGCAGTCCTTGAGGAACTGTGCCATGTCCCCATTGACCATGTACTCCATGGCGATGAACCTGCCGCCCCCTGTCTCCTCCAGGCACATCCCCAGCAGCTTGATCACGTTGGGATGCTCCAGCCGTGCCATGAACTTCACTTCCTTGCTGAACTGCTCCTTCGTATCCTGCGACGCTCCCTTGGAGAGTTTCTTGATCGCGATGTCGATTCCTTTCCTTCCGGAGGGTCCCAGTCGCAGCTCCTTAGCTGAGTAGTTGATGAGCGTAGCCAGACATACCTCTCCGAAGTGCCCGTTGCCAAGGAAATCTTTCTAAATAATTATATCATTTGTAAGAAGTTATTATGGAAATTATAGAACCAGCTGACCAATCAATTCATTCCGTTTCTCATCACCAGTTATTCTCATTCGTTATCTCACTGACCAATCATCTCCATGCGTTATCTCACACTGCGTATAAATACAGAAATATTTCGTTAGTCTCTCAATGTTTTTTTTGTTCTTTCTCGATTTATTTTTCCTTTTTAAGGTAAGCCAACATTTGTTAGTACTCGATAATTGTCTGGAGATATATTGATAAATAGTTGTGAGCTATATTACTGGAGGATAAGTTACTACGTAAATATTCTGTTGATTCTATACCTTGAGGTATTATTAAGTTAGAATGTGTGTTATGCAGACAAGTCATCTCGTAAATATTAATCAACTTTTATTGATTACATGTTAGAAGTGATAGTGTAGTCAAATGTCCTAATATGATTGATTAGCACATATACAATGGAACACTAGACTACACAATATACGTACAACTAATTCCCAATGCAATCGACCGATTTACTCAAACTGATCTATTTCAGGATCAGATTGAGGAATTCAAATAATTCATTCAGATATTTGATTGGTTTAATCAAAAACCTGAAACCTGCTTTCGAATTAATTGTTGACCGAATAGGATTGTCCTACCCTATCAGGTGATGGGTTCTAGTTTGAATATTCTAGCTATCTCTATGACATCCTATAAGGATACGTTATCTCGATGCATATCGTATTCACCTGCACAGAGTATCCTCTGCACTGAACTGTGTTTACAAGGCTAAGCTTGGTTTGAAGTGGGATCTCAGCAATGTGATATCAACTCATGCCCGAATTCAATCCTATCCAGTTACGCAGCACGTACTTATTAATGGAATCACTAGCTAGAGCAGGAATGACCTATTCAATTCCTAAAATTCTACTCAGACGGTAAAAAATATGCTAATTTACATTTTTTTAATCACATTTCTTTCAGTTTCTCCTAAACGCATTGTTTATTATCTGTTACTATACTAGTTGCACAGTTTAAGGTCACATTTCTGTTATATGATACTTCTCATTCTAAATTTCCCCGCCTTCCAGCTCAATGGAGTTATAAATCCCGCCTATTTGGTGGCATATTAACTACAAATTCTGGGCGGGAAAAATTCCCCCGCTTATTTGGTAATAAAAGAGAATTAAAGTCTTCGTCAACAGAATCATTCGTCGTTAACAGTTTAGTATTCTGTTCGGTTGCATTTAACTGGACTCACCTCGTTGACGTCGAGCCAGGTGAGCTCGAGCGGTCCCTCCTCCTTCAGTAGGAGCGCCGGCGTCTCGTAGAGACTGGAGATGGGCCGCAGAATGTTGCTGTACGCTTGGTCTTGGTCCAGAGGGGTAGAGGGGAGCGATAGGTCGAACTCTGTCTGCTCGTACGTCTTATTCAACTTCTTCCCTTTCACTACGCTCGAGTAGATAGCATCTTTCTGCAAAATTGCGACATTCCAGTAATTTCAATTGAATCAATATGACACAATATTATTAATCACATTTTACTGCGAACAATTGCCCCTTCAGACGTTGCAAGTCTTATGAAATATGGCATCCTCTCGCACAATAGTAACTCATTACTATTCAGAAGAGGTTAATGCACTAACAAATACGTCGTGAAGCTAGACTCACCGGAGCATACACGAGCTTGTAGAAGTCTTCGTTATCGGTGACCTCAGGGGACATGGGCTCCTCCAATCCCGGATTGTCTGCCTCCATCGTTGACTCTGCCAGCTCCTGTTTGGTGAGAGGTTTCCCGCTCCCACTCCCACTCCCATTTCCGCTCCCGTCCACGCTCACTGACTCATAGCCTGCCTTGGACCCTCCGAGTTTGAGACCTTTCTTAGAGAACCTCTTCCCGGATCCGGACTCCGGGTCTGCCTCCCCGTAGAGGCGCCGGAAGCCCCCCAGCTTCCCCACGCAGGCCATGTCCCGCACGTGCTTGCCCCGGCTGCGCAGGTAGTAGAAGAAGATGACCAGCACGATGACTGCCAGCACCAGCAGGATGATGCAGACGATCACGATGATGAGGCCTGCGATCAGGCTGTTGATGCCGGACTCCCCCGGCGTGGCCCGCGCAGTGGAGGGCGTAGTGTCTGTGGGAGTGTTGGTAGAGGAGGAGGTGTCCTCTGTCTGCCTGCTTCCTGTCGTTGTGTCTGCTATGGTGGTGGTTGTAGCTGTTGTCTGAGGTGTCGTAGTTCTAACTAATACAATCGGTGGCATAGTTGTGGTGGTTTCTAATGTCGGTGTTGATGCTACAGTTGTTGTTGGTGTTGTTGTTGTTGATGTTGTTGTTGTTGTTACAGTTGTTGTGCTAGTAGGAGTTGAGGTGGTATTGGGAGGAGTGGTGGTGCTAGAAGTGGTTGTAAGGGGAGGAGTGGTGGAAGGAGTGGTGGTAGGAGATTCGCTGATAGTCGCGTTGGCATTCGTGAGTGCATTGATCGCGTCAACTCTCACAAACTCCACCTCTGAGAGGAGAATGTAGTCAGCCCCTGCATCGAATTCCATCGTAACCTTAACGTAGCTAGCTTGCGTTGGAGTATTTCTAGTGAAACTCTTCACTCTAACTTTTCCTTCCAGGCTGAACACTTCCGGAGAATTGAACGAGAGTGTTCTCTCCTTGTGGTCAGTGAAGATGACGTTGACAGGTGCTGATACATTGTTACTGCTGTCTTCCCAGAAGATCAGATTGACTCTGTCGAACTGCTGGGTGGTCTTTAGGAGAAAGAGAACTTCTATGCTCGAGGTGTTACTTCTCTTCCATCCGAGCCACTGAGCAGGAGAGCTCTCTGCATTCACTCCTGTGCACAAAAAGTATGAGATACATTCTCAAACAGGATTCTCGACCTGTTGTGTTGCTATTGTATCTCTTCACTAGTTACATAGTCTTATTGATTAACTGTATTGCAAACTTTTCTTTTTGTGGGGACACTATTCCCCATGACTCCCTGGATGAGAATTCATTTCCTTTAACGATTTTACAAAAACAAAGTTGTCAAGTGGGATACTGTCATAATTGTGAGATCCCAGCACTAAATAATTGCACTTCTTTCATGCAATCGAGTTTAAAACAACACAAGCTTATTGCATGGACTATACTATGCACCATTTCATGTGCCCAACGAACTCCTAATAATATGCGTATACACGATGTACTCTTGTATAATGTACTTTGTTATATGAAAATCAATACAAGCAAGTTCCATGGAACTTTAATTCTAGCAATGAATAATTGACTTGCAACAATGCTACGTATTCCTTAATGTTCAATTACCTACTGTCCCGTCCGTGAGTATTCCGGTTCCTCCTGACAGGTACCCGTCAGAAGTTATTCCGGTGTAGCTAGAGTCCGTGTACAAGTTCCCGTATGTGTCTGCAGAGGCCTGTACCAGGTTGTATTGGTGGAGAGGTCCTGTGTTCACTGAGGGAGCATCACTTCCTGACACTTCACACCCGTAGAACTCCACTCGCATACATACCTCATTCATCACAGTACTCAATAGATTATCTATGGTTAAGACCTAGAAACATATGAATAATACTGTGCAGCTTAAAATAATATTTGTTAAAGCACTGTTTAACAAACCTCGAATCTGACTCCATCCACTCTGACTGGTTCGAAACTGAGTCTCGTAGTTCTCCCATTTGCAACAGTTCCTCCCAGGCCTTTCCAGTTATAATAAGGTACGCTGTTACCACCGTTTGTCCCTGCCTTGAATGGAACGCTGAATCCAGTATAAGCCTGATACACTTTGAGTTCTATCCCTATATTCCCTATAGCTGCTGTGCTGATGCAATTTGATCCAGCTGGTCCCTGCTGGATGTCCATGGCGGTTATCCAGTAGTTGGGGGAGTTCCTGTTTTGTAGTATGAACTCTATGTTCGGTCTTGTGAACGTTGTGGAACCTTGTTTTCTTATTATTAATGGATTTCTGCTGTCCAACAGAGGAAGTCCTGTTATGTAAGCTGGATCATCTCCCAGTCTGTCTCTTGTGAATGTGGTCTTCGTCGGGTCTACACTAATGACATCTCGCAGGATTGGAGTGTTGCATTGCTGTGCTGTAGCTGTATGTAACAACACGATGAGTGTTAATAATGCAAAATTCCTCATTTATTTTACAACACTTCGTATGCGTATATATATATATTCGTAGAACAGATATGTGTGTGAAGTAAGATGAATAAATTATCATCATAGACTTACTTATCTCGTATTTATCTAACTTACCTCCCATTGCATCAAGTTACATTAGAGACATGAGCTGTGTAATTCCATCTCTGAGCTTACTCTGTGCACTTTCTAATACAATGGACATTCAGTTTAATTTATTGTATTAACATTATAAATAATTACTCAAAAACAACATATATTTATTGCTGTGTAGTCAGTGGAAAGGGTAGTATTTATTCTTCTCAGGAATGGGAATCTTACTGTCTGGACTGTCCTAGAGGAAGATTGCATTAATTAAACCACATTGCAACCTTTACACATAAATCCCAGTACTCCCCTCACTCACCTCAATCTGAGAGTAGTAGTGGTATTCCTCTGTGTCCATTCTTTCTCGTGTTTTGCTGGCAGATCCTGACTCAGTTGTATCTAGTATGTGATAGTTACGTAGTTCCACTGATTTCATGGGTACATAGGTCCCCTCCTCCTCCTCCTCTCCTCCCTCCCTACTCAACTCTACTTTGCTCCTGTTCCATCCACAACAACAACAATAACAACAACAGATCGTGAAGATGAGTATTAGCATTAAGTTAAGACAAAGTGAGAAAGCCAGCCCTGCCCCCAAAGCAGTCAGTAGCACAGTCTGCTGACTGCAGCAGGTGCTAGTCAATGCTGTGGCAGAGCTGTGGAAGTGAGTGCTGGAGTGGGATGTGTTGGAGGTTGCATTGGGATAGAACAGTGTCCTATTGCTAGAGTGTTCTGTAGTCGATAGATTGGACATCGAATATTTTGTTGTGAAAGTGATATTATTGCTTATGTGTGAGACGCTATGAGGTGATTGAGTTGTGTTTGTTGTAACATTATTCATAAGTGTCTGTGTTGTGTTTGTTGTTATTTGTGTCGTGGTTCCCTGTTCTGATGACGTCATGGTTCTTCGCGTGGTGTGAGGAGAGGTTGAGTTTAACATCGGAGTTGTGCTGTGAGTGAAGCTGGTATGCGTCGTTACGTTCTCTCCTGTCACGAGGTTAGTAGCGCTGCCTAGCACATCTCCTACTATCTGGATTTCTGTGATCAGAATGGTGTCGGAGTGTGTGCCATATTCTAAGGACAGTTCGATGTAACTGACACCTGCCAAACTGTCTCGACTCAGAGCTAGCAGCTTCAATCGCTGAGTGACATTTGACACATCAGTGTTGTGGAGTGGAATGGTGCCATTGTTTTGATCTGAGATGCGAACTGTTCCTAACCCTGACACCTCGTCTTCCCAGTAGTAGAGGTTGATTCTGTTGATTTGTTGTCTCCTCTTGAAGAGGAAGAGAATATCCACTCTAACTGTCTCCTCTCTACCCCACCCCACCCACTCAACAGGAGTTCCAGCAGCGTCTCGACCTAATGACAGAACTCTTGATGTCAGCTCAACATCAGGTCATTTATTTATAGACTACTACCTACTGTCCCGTCCGTGAGTATTCCGGTTCCTCCTGACAGGTACCCGTCAGAAGTTAATCCGGTGTAGCTAGAGTCCGTGTACAAGTTCCCGTATGTGTCTGCAGAGGCCTGTACCAGGTTGTATTGGTGGAGAGGTCCTGTGTTCACTGAGGGAGCATCACTTCCTGACACTTCACACCCGTAGAACTCCACTCGCATGCATACCTCATTCATCACAGTACTCGTGAGGGGATCTATGCTTAGGACCTATGGAACATAACCGTATTATATTCCAGTGGAAATGTGACATGATAAATCAGTGCATACCTTTATCCTTATTCCGTCACCTGCTACCGGTTGTAGACTGAACCTCACCACCCTCCCATTCCCCACACTGCCCCCTAGCTTCTTCAGATTGATGGTCGGGTTGCTGTTGGATCGGTCCCTCCCCTCCCTGAAAGGGGTGTCGATAGCCCAGTACCCTCCCCCCAGCCTCACCTCCACACTGATCTCCTCCACCACGGCCGAGCTGGTGCAGTCCGGCCCAGCCGGCCCCTGCTGGAAGTCCAGGGCCGTGATCCAGTAGAGCGGAGAGCCGCTGCTCCTCTCCTCCAGCAGGAGACTGGGCGTGGTGAACCCTGGGAGTCGGATGGTCAGCGGGGAGGAGCTGTTCAGGGTGGGGAGTCCCCTGATGAAGGCGGAGTCGCTCTCTCCCAAGTTCTCCAGTGTGTATCTGAGCTTGGAGCTGTCCTGAGCTATGACGTCACGCAGCAAGGGTGTGTAGCACTGCAGTGCTGCTGTGTTCGCGTAGACTGGGAGTGTCAATAGTAAGAGCACTGCCTTCAGAGCTCTCGTCTGGAGTGACCCGGTTGCAATCTCATTCCTAAGTGTCATGTCATGCCACTATACTATCCATAATCAAACTCAATCTACTTTACAGATTTACATTTACTTTTCCTATAAACTATACGACTAATACTCATAATACAGTGTAAGATGCAATATTGTTGAACTCGCGTAGATGCTTAGGAAACCTGCCAAATTATACTTACTCAGGCCTATACTACGTCTACACCCGATCATCACATCATCAGTTATTTCACATTAAAATTTCTACTCAGAAGCATATTAGAACGACGTGAGATTTGTTTGTTGATCTTCGTGTTTGCTGGGAGGGTTTGATTACATTGTGGTATGGTTAGTAATGTAAATTGTGCATTAAACGCACACCTTGATCATATCCTTAACAAACTCAAAGAAGTTTATAATTACACACTAATACACAATAATAGAAAGTTGAAGGGGTAGCACACTCACAAACAAGCTGTGCAGATAAGTAAAATCAGTTAGTTAACAGCTTCCACTGAGCCGTGGCACTCAAATGGCCACCTCGTACACACTGAACTCCGTCTCACTGCTCAGCTGGAGGTTCAGCTGGGAGAAGCTAGGCCTCTTGTCCGGATCCAGCAGCAGGCACTGGGACACGATGGACCAGATTGTGTCCGTGGCGTAGGTGGGTCTCGCCAGTCGCATCCTGTTCTCCTTGTTGTTCATGACGTCACGGATCAGGTCCTGGTCTGTCATGGAGTCGTAGGGACGGGACTCTCCCTTCACCATGATCTCCCAGACCGTGATTCCGAACGAGTACACGTCCGACTTCACAGTGAAACGTCCGTAGAACGACTCTGTAGCCATCCACCTAGTCAACCGCATGGTAACACACTTGTAACAATGGAATGTAGCACCGTTTGGGCTATCTCCTCACCTGATGGGGAGGATGGCCCTCCCTGTGATCTTGAAGTACTCACTGCTGTACAGGTTCTGAGACATTCCAAAGTCTGCCACCTTGACAGTGTAGTTGCTACCGACCAGACAGTTCCTTGCGGAGAGGTCCCTGTGGATGTAGTTCCTGTCTGAGAGGTACTCCATGCCTGCGGCCACCTGCTGTCCCATGTACACCATGCAGTCTTTGTTTACCTATCAACACGTGACTCTCTCAAAATATATCATTTAAATCTGACATAATGGCTTAGTTTATTCCTTTTTTAAACCATTCTTATGTAAAATGGCTCAGTTCGGATTTAGTGTGTAAAAAGCATCCATTCTTTTGAACTCATTCACATTTACACATACCTCTCCTCCTCTGAGATTGGCCCCCTTCGTCTCCACGTACTGACACCCCTTCAGGAACTGAGCCATGTCTCCATTCTCCATGTACTCCATCACGAGGAATCGGTCCTGTTCCTCCTCCAGACACACCCCCAGCAGTCTGATCACGCTAGAGTGGGACAGTCGAGCCATGAACTTGATTTCCTTCCCGAACGCCTCCTTCGTCTCGGGAGAAGGGTCCGACATCAGTTTCTTGATTGCCACTTTCACACCTTGCTGTTTCGAGGTTCCGATGCCTAGGTCTTCGGGAGAGATTTTCGGAAGGGTTGCGAGCAAAACTTCTCCGAACTGTCCGTTGCCTAAGAAACTATCCTACAAACAGATAATGTAGTAAAGCTTTCATATTGCAAAAAATTCAACTTCTTTTTTATTAGGAGATTTTTGTATGAATCTAGTTTTTGCGCCATTCCCTGTTGCTATCGATTTTTGAACAGTTGTTGATGTTGGTAAATCCTTGTGCTGCAGTTTATTTATTAGTTTCACTATTTACTCCAAATCTTGAAGGGCACTGCCCTCGCTCTTATACCATTAATTTATTGGGGAGTTTTGGCCTGCCATTCTACATAAGATCCGTTATCTCACCTCTCTAACATCGCTAGGAGAGAAATGCATTGATTCCTTCTCTTCTGTCAGGAGGGGTAGGGTCCCGTAGACACTAGTCATCGGCACGAATCCACTCAGAGAGTCCTGGGAGGCGTGTCCGTCCACCTCGTCCCTCCGCAGGAGAGATAGATCCAACCGATCCTCGTATATCTAATGGTAAAGTCGAATAAGTTACCTTATTTATGTCTGTATTTATACTTTATCAAGCATAGGCATTGTATGTCTTAGAATGGACAATGCTAGTGGAATCTAGATACGTATATCGTAGTGCTACTTACTGTGTGCAAGATCTTTAAGTCCTCGCCCCCTTTGTATTTTTTGTTATCGTCAGACACAGTTTCTACCTCCATCAATTCGTAGTATATCCTGTTTTCTCCGCCATCCTCCGTTGCAATACCTGAGTATCCCTTCTTACTCCTCTTCTCATCCTCCTCAATGTTCATGTACTGCGGGTGCTTAGTATCCTGATTGACAGGGTTATACAGTTCCAAGTATGTCATCTTATCCTGTTTATGTCTTAAATTGTTTTTACTTTCTCTCCTCACCAGATAGAAAGCTGCTAGCACGACCAATACATTTACCAATATTAGCAGTATTGTCAGCAATAGCATCAGTGCTGTGATTACTACTTGTATTGTTAATATGGTCGTCATCGATGTAGTAGACTCAGCTGTGATAGCAGATGTTACGAAATGCGTGTTGGCTGTACTTCTTGTAGCTTTTGTAAGTGTTTCTGTTGTTGAGGTTGTCGTTGTGTCTGCTATGGTGGTGGTTGTAGATGTTGTCTGAGGTGTCGTAGTTCTAACTAATTTAATCGGAGACATAGTTGTGGTGGTTTCTAATATCGGTGTTGATGTTACAGTTGTTGGTGTTGTTGTTGGTGTTGTTGTTGTTGTTGTTGGTGTTGTTGTTGTTGTTGTTGTTGGTGGTGGTGTTGGTGGTGTTGTTGTTGTTGTTGTTATTGTTACAGTTGTTGTGCTAGTTGGAGTTGAGGTGGTATTGGGAGGAGTGGTGGTGCTAGAAGTGGTTGTAAGGGGAGGAGTGGTGGTAGGAGATTCGCTGATAGTCGCGTTGGCATCCGTGAGTGCATTGATCGCGTCAACTCTCACAAACTCCACCTCTGAGAGGAGAATGTAGTCAGCCCCTGCATCGAATTCCATCGTCACCTTAACGTAGCTAGCTTGCGTTGGAGTATTTCTAGTGAAACTCTTCACTCTCACTTTTCCTTCCAGGCTGAACACTTCCGGAGAATTGAACGAGAGTGTTCTCTCCTTGTGGTCAGTGAAGATGACGTTGACAGGTGCTGATACATTGTTACTGCTGTCTTCCCAGAAGATCAGATTGACTCTGTCGAACTGCTGGGTGGTCTTTAGGAGAAAGAGAACTTCTATGCTCGAGGTGTTACTTCTCTTCCATCCGAGCCACTGAGCAGGAGAGCTCTCTGCATTCACTCCTGTACACAGAAAGTATGAGATACATTCTCAAACAGGATTCTCGACCTGTTGTGTTGCTATGATAGCTTCACTATTTTAAAACAACACAAACTACTGCATGAGGTATGCACCATTTCATGTACCTAAAGAGTTCCTAATACATAATGTACTTTGTTATATGAAAATCGATCCATGGAACTTTAATTCTAACAATGAATAATTGGCTTGCAACAATGCTACGTATTCCTTAATGTTCAATTACCTACTGTCCCGTCCGTGAGTATTCCGGTTCCTCCTGACAGGTACCCGTCAGAAGTTATTCCGGTGTAGCTAGAGTCCGTGTACAAGTTCCCGTATGTGTCTGCAGAGGCCTGTACCAGGTTGTATTGGTGGAGAGGTCCTGTGTTCACTGAGGGAGCATCACTTCCTGACACTTCACACCCGTAGAACTCCACTCGCATGCATACCTCATTCATCACAGTACTCAATAGATTATCTATGGTTAAGACCTAGAAACATATGAATTATATTGTGCAGCTTAAAATAATATTTGTTAAAGCACTGTTTAACAAACCTCGAATCTGACTCCATCCACTCTGACTGGTTCGAAACTGAGTCTCGTAGTTCTCCCATTTGCAACAGTTCCTCCCAGGCCTTTCCAGTTATAATAAGGTAGGCTGTTACCATCCTTTATCCCTGCCTTGAATGGAACGCTGAATCCAGTATAAGCCCGATACACTCTGAGTTCTATTCCTATATTCCCTATAGCTGCTGTGCTGATGCAATTTGGTCCAGCTGGTCCCTGCTGGATGTCCATGGCGGTTATCCAGTAGTTGGGGGAGTTCCTGTCTTGTAGTATGAACTCTATGTTCGGTCTTGTGAACGTTGTAGAAACTTGTTTTCTTATTATTAATGGATCTCTGCTGTCCAACAGAGGAAGTCCTGTTATGTAAGCTGGATCATCTCCCAGTCTGTCTCTTGTGAATGTGGTCTTCGTCGGGTCTACACTAATGACATCTCGCAGGATTGGAGTGTTGCATTGCTGTGCTGTAGCTGTATGTAACAATACGAGGATTGTTATTATTAAGATCATTTAGCCATGTAGGTCTTTAGAACTCAAGCATATATACGCACTCATTTACTGTACTACTTACGTAAAACTACTTTTGTATATGGATAGGATATTGGGTATTGTGGCATTCTGATAGTTACCGCCAAATAATAGTTTAAGTATTTAATCATGTGCTATGGTTAATGAAGCTAATTTTGTATACATACTGTCTAATCATTCTGATGTCCTAGTTTCGGCTCATGTCTCTTGATGACCAATTAAATGAGAAGTTAGTTTGAATGGTCCTATTGTAGTTTCTCAGTGTTTCTGCGAAGCACTTTGCCAAATAAAGAGTTTTACCTATTTAATTTGAATAAACTACATTACGAGTATTATTGTAAAGCGCTATGAAGACATCTATACACTGAGTCTGAATATCCAGGATTATGCGCGTTCTTACTTCGATTAGACTAACGGCCACCGAACGGACTGACCTGAAACGCTAAACAGATAAACATTAGAGAATCACCGCCCCTTTGTAGTTTCAGCTTTCACTGAATTTAGATTTATTTTTTCTTACTGTACTTTAATTAGATTCTATGTTTACTTTACTGGTGTAGCGGCTTTGCCTCTTTTATAGTATTCACTATATCTTATTCAAAAGCAACCTCAGTTCGATATTGCAACTCTTAAATTAGAAATGTAGAAGTGCACACAATCGTTTGAGATTTTTATCCCTAATATTATAGTTCTATACTTGAGTCTGTCACAAACTATTCGATCCGTGTAGAATTAGGCAGGGCCGAACAGATTACTAAACATTTCTGAAATATTTGGTCCGGCCAGACCGAACGACATTAGGTCGAAATTTCAAAAAACTAAATTCTTCAAAAAGCAGTTTATAATTACACATGAATATACACAATCATAGAAAGTTAAAGGGGTAGCAAAGTAAAATCAGTTAATTAACAGCTTCCACTGAGCCGTGGCACTCAAATGGCCACCTCGTACACACTGAACTCCGTCTCACTGCTCAGCTGGAGGTTCAGCTGGGAGAAGCTAGGCCTCTTGTCTGCATCCAGCAGCAGGCACTGGGACACGATGGACCAGATTGTGTCCGTGGCGTAGGTGGGTCTCGCCAGTCGCATCCTGTTCTCCTTGTTGTTCATGACGTCACGGATCAGGTCTTGGTCTGTCATGGAGTCGTAGGGACGGGACTCTCCCTTCACCATGATCTCCCAGACCGTGACTCCGAACGAGTACACGTCCGACTTCACAGTGAAACGTCCGTAGAACGACTCTGTAGCCATCCACCTAGTCAACCGCATGGTAACATACTTGTAGCAATGGAATGTAGCACCGTATGGGCTATCTCCTCACCTGATGGGGAGGATGGCCCTCCCTGTGATCTTGAAGTACTCACTGCTGTACAGGTTCTGAGACATTCCAAAGTCTGCCACCTTGACAGTGTAGTTGCTACCGACCAGACAGTTCCTTGCGGAGAGGTCCCTGTGGATGTAGTTCCTGTCTGAGAGGTACTCCATGCCTGCGGCCACTTGCTGTCCCATGTACACCATGCAGTCTTTGTTTACCTATCAACACGTGACTCTCAAAATATCTCATTTAAAATCAGGCTTGAGTTTATTCCTTTCTTAAACCATTCTTATGTAAAATGGCTCATTTTACTGTGTAAAAAGCATCCATTCTTTTGAACTCATTCAGTTCGTACAGCGATACTTCGTATCACACATCTACACATACCTCTCCTCCTCTGAGGTTGGCCCCCTTCGTCTCCACGTACTGACACCCCTTCAGGAACTGAGCCATGTCTCCATTCTCCATGTACTCCATCACGAGGAACCGGTCCTGTTCCTCCTCCAGACACACCCCCAGCAGTCTGATCACGCTAGAGTGGGACAGTCGAGCCATGAACTTGATTTCCTTCCCGAACGCCTCCTTCGTCTCGGAAGAAGGGTCCGACATCAGTTTCTTGATTGCCACTTTCACACCTTGCTGTTTCGAGGTGCCGATGCCTAGGTCTTTGGGAGAGAATGTCGGGAGAGTTGCGAGCATAACTTCTCCGAACTGTCCGTTGCCCAGGAAATTCTCCTAAAAAGAATTTAAATTAATTAGTCCATTTGGAAAAATATTATATCCCAGGATTATTCAGGGGATTTTTGGATGAATCAGAGAGTATTGCATAAATGCATGGTTTAGATATTCTACTCGTTTAGTGATATTAAGAAAGTTGGTATATCCTGATCAGTGGGAGCTAAGCTCAGTGTTCGATCTGTCACATTTTATTTAGTTCCCCGTTATTTTAAGAGTTGTTTGTATGTAGTACTACGTATAAAGTCATGTTCAAGTGCTTCTTACCAAATCATATAGGATAGGCTTGACAGTGAGTTTTGCAACTAATAACCGTAGGTAGATGAAGAATAGTGTTACGTAGAAGTGTGCTATTTTCAATTTTTCCCTCGTAACGTCTGATTATCGTATGCAGGGTGTCCTCACGCTGTACTCACCTCTCTAACGTCGCCAGGAGAGAAGTTCCTGGGTCCCTCATCCTCTGTGAGGAGGGCGGGAGCCTCGTAGATGCTGGAGATCGGTAGGAAGCTGCTGAGAGAGTCGAATGAGTCACGAGGGGGCAGTGCCTCCATTCCATCCCTCGGGGAGAGAGAGAGGTCGAACTGAGGCTCCTCGTAGATCTGGTCCACCTTCTTCTTGGGGGGTTTGGTCTTGGATGGTTTCTTCTGAACTGTCGCATACAGATCCTATGGTCAGGTTCTCTAATAGCTTACGGCTTAGGTTTTGTGTGACAATCGCAAAAAAATAAAATTGAGATTGATAATAATGGGTTTAATAGGCTTCCCACGGATGTTAGATATATTATTCGATTGAAAAACTAGAGAGTAAGGGTAGGAATTCACTCGCACTCCCATACATAACTTTTCCGTTTTTTCGGACATATGTTGAAAGTAATGTCCCGCGAAAACGTCACAAAAAGTGGAATTGTCCCGCTTTTCTGTGTGTAGGACGATACAAATATACTATGTCCCGCTAAAATACTATTTATGTCCCGCTTTTTCTTTCTAGAAGTGGCACGTATGCTCCCCACATCTGTAAACAGTTTTTTTACGTTAATGCATTCTGCATTTTAGGATATTGCAACAACTTAAGCTCTAACTTTATGTGATTCCACATGTAAAACTTCGTAACTCATCGACCCTACGACTCGTACGTATACTCACCGCGGGGCGTGCGTATATGTTGAGGTCCTCCCCCTTCTCGTACCACTCATTATCTTTAGACAGAGTCTCCTTGTTCTCCACTTCAGAGTAGATCTTGTCGTCATTATCGCCATCCATAGCAATGCTGGAGTACCCCTTCCTCCCCCTCGCCCCTTTGCTCACCTCCTCTGGATTCTCGTACTCGCGGTCGCCAGTATCCTGATTAATTGGGTCGTACAAGCCTAAACCGTTCTCGTCGTTCAGTTTGGAAGACCTGAACTCCTTCCTATGCACCACCTTCCCTTCGCTGGACTTCTGTCTCCTCCTCCTCACCAGCAGGAACGCCACTACCACGAGTACGGCCACTAGCACCACTAGGAAGATCAGCAACACAGCTAGAACCACGCCTATGATGGTGCCAGTGAGAGGGGTGTTGGAACTTGGAACGAGAAGTGTTGGAGTTACAGGAGTTGTGGCGGATGTTGTACTGAATTGAGATGTTGGTGTTGGTGTTAGATTGATAGTGGGATTTGTCGTTGTTGTTGTTGTTACCATCATGCTAGGAGATGTGCTAGGTATTATTGTTGTTGTTGTTGTTATTGTTGCTGTGGTGCTTACACTAAAAGTTTGAGCGATACTTGTTCTCGAACTTGGAATTGTAAACCTGGAAGTGTCTAGTACAGGTCCCAGTAAATTACTCCCTTCAGAGTGTATGACTTCTATTTCTGTTATTGCTACTGAATTCGTTCCAATAAAGTTTACTCTCAGATACCCTGTAACGAATCCACTGTGTGAGTATATTCTTCTGTAGACAAGTCCGTCTGATTCTGTTGTCTCACTTAACCAACTAACAAATCCATCCTCTTCATAGAACTCTACTCCATCGAGAGTACCGTCCTGTGTCCAGTAGAATATGCTGATGTTGTAAACGAGTCTTCTAGTTGTTAATAGGATCAGTACTTCTGAACCAGACACATCTGGATTTGACCATCCCAGCCAGTCGACAGAATCGGGAGCTGATGGCCTACTACCTGTGAAATTTGTATTATAATTTCAATGGTGCTCCTTTAGGGGGAACTATTTGCTATAGACAAGTTACATTTATGCCAATCATTCATATTTTAACACCTTATTAGAAGGTAACACATAGAAGCTATCGCTCTGTTCATCAGCATTTTTATTCAATAAAAATGCTGATGAACAGAGCGATTATTATTTTTGATACTCCTATTTTCTCACCTATAACCCCGTCATTGAGTATCCCCTGTCCTCCAGACAAGTACCCCTGAGACACTACTCCTGTGTACTTAGAGTCAGAGTAGACAGTAGGCTCTACCAGGTTGTACTGGAGGAAGTCTGTGGGAGGAGGAGGTGTGGTAAGACTGCTAACAAGACATCCGTATATCTCAGTTCTCAGACACAGTCTTATCTGTCCAGGTCCTGCTGGATTGGTTGTAATTATCTAAATGTTAAAATGTAATATAACTTGAAAGAATTTTAAAACTAATATTTTTAACTAACAAGAATGAATGTTTAACTATGTTGAGTTTTTTAAAATTTAATGTTTAATTGTGGCTTCTTCACTACTTTTGATTGATGGGCCATAGATATCACGGAGACCATTTAAATAATTTATTAATATATGATTAACCTAAAGTCATGGGTTGTATAAAAAAGGATCTAAATCGGATTGAAACAGCAAATATCTGCTATATTACACCACTTGCCATGTGTACACGTGTATTTTCTTAAAATATTACTTTTTCAATGTTTTCGCCCATAATTACAATCTGTGTTATTGAAAAAAGTAGCTTGATTAAATAGATTAATTTGGATCAAATTTACTATGTCATTCATTTTCAATATTGTAATATTACTAATAGAGTGGCTCAAAATTTATAACTATATTACACTTCACTTCATACTTTGGAATTTTATGGTTAATTTTCCCGGAATGTTCGGAAACGTCACTTTTGAACTTAAAAGCATAGAACCGTAGCTATGGAGTTACTAGCTGTTGGGAATCTCAGTAATTATTGGTTACCACCAAGAGCCTCCCGATAGACAAACTAAACTCAAACAGGCTTGCCAGACCTGTAGGTCCTCCGCAGGTCTGAGTTGGAGTGAGACGCACACTGGTTACCACTGCCAGCAGTCCCAAACGAGAAGTGATATACTTATGTCTTACTCTTAAGCCATGCAATTATATATATTTTAGTAGTCACTAACTCGATATACGACAACATTCCCTCTTGTTGCAAGAAAGCTGAGTCTGATTATCCTCCCATTGTTAGGGTCTCCTAGTTCTGTTAGATTCAGGTAACCATTGCTATTGTCATATGTTGCACGTACATAGTGGTTGCTAGTCTCTGTTAGAGATGTCCCTATCCTAAACCTATCGATCTCTATCACATCTCCATTTCCCTGACAAGATCCTACATCTCCAAACTGTAAGTCTATTGCAGTTATGTAGTAATCTTCTGAGTCTGATAACTTGAAAAACGGATTGTTGAATACATTACTAGATCCCAAATGTCTAAGTTCCACAGCTTCTGATCCGTTCAAGAGAGGAACTATACTACCTCCCAACTGACTTAGGAAATTAGTTCTCTTGCTAGTATCAGGATTCACGATGTCTCTAATGATCGATGTATTGCATTCTTGTGCTGATGACGTCACCACTAATCCCAACACAAACAACAAAATATATTCCGTAACTACTCTCATCTCTGTCTTCCACTGCACTGATCCTCACTACATATAGTCAGCTCATTAGTATGCACATGTAGTCCTGTACTGTACTGTATGAGTAGAGTAGAGCAGTGTAGGATTTCAGCAGCCATCGCAGATCCACAATGGACCTAATTTAACCGCTACTCGTCTCAGATTGTCTGTGCTGAGACAGACGGATACTCTAATACTGACTTACTTCATTGGTAATATGTTAGTCTTTAAGCAGTCCTTATATGGTCATATTTTTCAGTGAATGAATCTACTTAGATTCATTGGTCAATATCTTAGCTAATATTATGTAATGGTATGAATCTGATGCAGTAACTTTATTGGTGGTTAATTTAAACACAGTTCAGACTATTGTCTATTAGAACAACCACAATATTATAACATTAATTCATTGTAGAGTATTGCATTCCATTGGTTATCTGTGTTGCTATGATACTTCATATCAGTACACACTAGCTCCCTGATGGAGTACTGCACAACTCACACTTCATTTTCCGTTTTTCAAACTTACTAATCTCTTTTTAACCTTCGTAGCTGATTCTGTCATTAACATAATAACATATCATTGTCACCACATTATAATACTTCATATGACATATGGATATAATTCAGAATCAGGGGCAAATACAGTATTGAATACGAAGTTAATACCCTTCATAGAGTTATAAGATTCTCTGTTACAGCAGTCATAGCAACTTTTTCTCAGTGGGAGAAGTCTCCTCTGTATCTCCTACATCCTCGTTTCCTCTCCCTCTCCTTCCCATGCACAGACACGTGAGTATGACTATCGCCGTGAGAATGAAGTTGATCACAATCGATATGAACAGACACACTACCAGCACGTACAGATCTGATCCGCTGTAGGATATTCGGGGCAGGGAATAGACAATGAGGGGAGTTATGGTTCTAGAGGTGTTAGGGGTGCTTGTCCTACTGGTGCTGACACCAGGACTGCTACTGCTGCTGGGACCTGGATTGGTGGTGCTACTTGTACTAGCACTGGAGATGCTGCTACTGGAACTAACACTAGTGCTAGTTCCAGTACTGATGGTGCTGGTCATGGTCATCTCTATGAATACAATTCAATGGCATATTATCATATTCCATATACAGTCGACTCCGCTTAATAGGGTCACATCGGTCAGGGCGTATTTTGACCCGATTAAGCGGAGAATCCTATTAACCGAAAATATTTTTGTATTAGCCTCTATGTGTGAGAGCTATTCCGGTCCTGCCAAAAGTGACCCGATTAAGCTGCTGACCCGATTAAACAGTGACCCTATTAAGCGGAGTCGACTGTATAAGTATGTGTTGTGATTCCACATTCTGACATAATCGCTATCATGATGGTTCAACTTGAGCCATATTTTCGGTCAAGTACCCTTATACTTACCTGGTACTGGTGTGGTAGAACTCGTCCTAGTGGTTACTGAGCTCGTGGAGGAGTGGGTAGTCCCTAGCACAAGGTTGTCAGGTCCTAATAATGACTTCTCACCGGAATACACAGCCACCTCTGTCAGCATCACAGCCTCATCTCTCTCTATGCTCACTCTCAGGAACCACGAATTCACGCCTGTGTGAGTGAATACTTGCTTGTTCACATTCCTAACTACGTTCTCTGTTGTCTGGGTCCATCCGCTAATCACTCCTTTCTCGTTCCATATCTCCACCCCACTGAACACACCGTCCTCCGTCCTGTAGTAGATGCTGATGTTGAGTATCAAGTATTTGGCTCCGAATAGGAAGATGATTTCTGAGTTGGAGATGTTTGGGTTGGACCATCCTAACCATCCTCCCGTTCCACCTAACACAGAAGAGTTTATAAGGACAGAGGTTCTCCAGTTGTTTTATCATATCGGGATCCTCTATAGAATGGAAATTATATCCTATATCCTTCCGATCAAAATGTTACTCGAACGTTCCGGAACCTAATTTCAGAAATATTCCAAACTAGACCCTTCCCAATGGAACTCTTTCGACCCAGCCTCTAAGTATGACTCCCTTTTCCTTGCAATAATACGCCTAAAGTTATAATCACCCAGAGAGGTGTTTTGACCAACACATTAAGTTATAGCTATGGGATGGACCCTCATCGACTGCGTATTTCTCACCTATGATCCCATCATTGAGTATCCCCTGTCCCCCGGACAAGTACCCCTGGGACAGGGCTCCTGTGTACTTCGCATCTGAGTAGACGGTAGGTTCCACCAGGTTGTACTGGAGGAGGTCTCTGTAGCTAGGAGCTGGGTGGCTAGTGCTGCATCCGTATATCTCCACTCTCAGACACAGCTTCACTGCTCGGTTCCTCGTTGCTTGAGGATCTGTTCTAGCTATCTACACACATCAACACAGTTAGAATGCTGCTAATTCTCAGAGATAGAGTTACTCACTTGAAACGACACTATCCTTCCTCGTGCGCCCTGTATCTGTAAGCGGACAACCCTGCCGTTATTCGGATCTCCGAATTTATTGAGTTTAATAATATCCCTCATTGGCCCTTCCATATACGGCCCCTGTACCCTGGGGTTCATTTCCGGGTCATCGTGATCTCCTATGGTGAACATCTTTATCTCAGTCACGTTGCCGTTCTGTTCACAGTCCCCCACACTCCCGAACTGAAGATCTATCGCCGTCACCCAGTACCTCTGATCCAGTGTGAACACGGGGTGGTTGAAGGGTTCACTCCCCTTGTGTCTCAGTTCCAGAGCGACGGACTGGTCGATTACTGGCACAACCTTGCCTCTCACAGTCCCCAGTCCATTCTCAAAGTTTATCCTGTCTCCCTCGTTCGTAGCCACTACATCCCTAACGATAGCAGTATTGCACTCTGCGAAAGCTAGACTTAGCTCTGCTACCAGCACACATAGAGTCAGTATTAACCTCATCATCTCAATTGACAGAGAACTGGCACGGACTCTTATAGTGTGTTTGTGGTATCATATGGCCTAATTCAAACGGCATGTCCTTATCTCCATTCCCTCACTCGAATTCTGAAAATATTGCATAGCTTTAATTTAGAGGAATTTTGACATTCATCATCAGCACTTGTATGAGGTGTGAACATTTCCAACTAATCCACTGAGTAATTAATCCACGTATTATTATCTACATTGTATCTATTTGTAATTAGCAATTAGACCTAATGGCTACTCGCTCTCTACAAGATGCCAGTCTTTAGTCCGTCAGCAACTCCACTCTCTCCCCTTCCCAGCAGCGAATCTAGGGAGAGGTGGGGGTTGCCCCTCTCCCAGTAAGCATAGGCGCCGAACCCGGGGGGGGCTGGGGGGGGGGGCTTGAGCCCCCCCTGGATTCGAAGATGGCCCATAGACGCAATACAAATTTTAGAGCTGAGCCCCCCCCTAGAACTACAAATTTGCCCATAAATTTCGAAAAGTTCGGCGCCCCTGCCAGTACGTCATGGGTCCAGGGATCCAAAGGAGCCATGAACCCACGAAATCCTGTAGGCGGATTGAGACATGAATCCGCCATGAATTATGGCGATTTATTTGTAGATGAACGTATAAGAATCCCAAATTTACTTCTGGGAGTCAAGCTCCCAGACCTCCCTTATAGTCGATCGCTCACTCTTGGCCTCCGAAGAATCCCGTCCTTGGCCTTCCCATCCCCACAGCACAGTGGGCATTTTTAGAAATTATAGTTTTGAGCTTTAAAATTCAGTAACTAGAGAGAGGTAATAGAAGCATTTTATTATGAAACACAAGCACACATTTAGCATACCTACATTCTAATAGTATCTTAATCGAAATATAATGACCCTTTTATTTTTTGGTAAAATTTCTCATATATTTCAATTATTATTTATGGTTTATTGCGCGTAAATATAATTTCTTGGTCGGGAGGTTCAGAAGAGTTGTTTTTCTTGTTAGGTTTCATAGACTTTCTCAGTCGTAAAAATATATCTCTTGTATTGAGAGAAAATGACATTTTTCGGGCAAGGTGTCCACGATAAAGTTACATACGTTCAAATGAAAGTTTGATACTTTAGGCGCCCTCCGGCGGGTCTAAACTATTATTTATTTTGAAAGTACTATTATAACCTACATTTAAAAACCATTGAGAGTTCACGCAACGAAACTCCACAACAAGTTTCAGAACAAAATATGCTGTGGACGCCGAAAAACGCGTATTTTTAAGTTGTCACATCGATTTTATCTATTATCGAATAGAAACCAAACAAACAAATGGCATTCAAGATTTAAATTTGATACTTGAAATCTAAATGTTTCAGTATGCATTAACGGAATTCAGCTTTCGAAGTTACAAATGCTAAAAATAAAACAATGAAACTTGATCAATTTTGATAATTCACACAACAGAAATTCCGAATTATCCAAAGCATGCTAATATGCATTACCATAACAACCAATACACTTGTCAATCAGAATGAAATTACGTATATCTAGATTTGAAACGATGGCGAATTCAATGATAATAATGAAATACAATTCTGAGAGTTTGAAAATTTCACCCTATTTCCAGCAAAAAGACCACTGTGCACAGTTTCACCAAACTGCAGTAGCCGTGTTCATCTGGAACACAGGGGACTCCATTCCACCGTTCGCTCACCTCATTGGACAGAGTTCGGATAAAAAATGTGGTCAGGTTGAAACTAGTTTATATGAGACACTTCAGTCTAATTTGTCCGTTTTCAACTTTGCTAATCTATTTGTAACCTTTTAGTTAATTCTGTCATTCACAGCATAAGATTCATTGTCATCACACTACAATACGTATCATATAGGGATACGGTTTAGAATTAGGGGTAAATACAATATATTGAATACCAAGTTAAATTCTTAATTTATAAGATTATCTGTTGTGGCAGTCATACTTTGGTTACTTTAATTAGGGGACTCTCCTCTGTAGCTTCAAAATCCTTGTTCCCTCTCCCTCTCCCTCTCCTTACCACGTACAGACACGTGAGCATGACCATCGCCGTGAGAATGAGGTTGATAGTTATTGATATGGACAGACACACTACCAGCACGTACAGATCTGATGCTCTCGAGGTGTTGACAAGGGTGCTTGTCCCATCGTCACTGACACCAGAGCTACTAATTGGGGCTGAAGCTGGATCTGCTTGTGGAGCTGGGGCAGGTGGTGGGGGTTGGTCAGAACCAGATGAAGCCGTTGAAGCTGTTGAAGCCGTTGAAGCTGTTGAAGCTGTTGAAGCCGTTGAAGCTGTTGAAGCTGTTGATGCCGTTGATGCCGTTGAAGCTGTTGAAGCCGTTGAAGCTGTTGAAGCAGTTGAAGCTGTTGAAGCTGTTGAAGCCGTTGAAGCCGTTGAAGCCGTTGAAGCTGTTGAAGCCGTTGAAGCTGTTGATGCTGTTGATGCAGGTGGTGGGGGTGGTGGGGGTGGGCCAGGTGGTGGGGGTGGTGGGGGTGGGCCAGGTGGTCGGGGTCGGGGTGGGCCAGGTGGTCGGGGTCGGGGTGGGCCAGGTGGTCGGGGTCGGGGTGGACCAGGTGGTGGGGGTGGGGGTGGAGCTGTTGATGCCGTTGAAGCTGTTGATGCTGTTGATGCAGGTGGTGGGGGTGGTGGGGGTGGGCCAGGTGGTCGGGGTCGGGGTGGGCCAGGTGGTCGGGGTCGGGGTGGACCAGGTGGTGGGGGTGGGGGTGGAGCTGTTGATGCCGTTGAAGCTGTTGATGCCGTTGAAGCTGTTGAAGCAGGTGGACTAGGTGGTGGGGGTGGACCAGGGGGTCGGGGTCGACCAGGTGGTCGGGGTGGACCAGGGGGTCGGGGTGGGGGTGGAGCTGTTGATGCTGTTGAAGCTGTTGAAGCTGTTGAAGCTGTTGAAGCTGTTGATGCTGTTGATGCTGTTGATGCTGTTGAAGCTGTTGAAGCTGTTGATGCTGTTGAAGCTGTTGATGCTGTTGAAGCTGTTGATGCTGTTGAAGCTGTTGAAGCTGTTGAAGCTGTTGAAACTGTTGAAGCTGTTGATGCTGTTGATGCAGGTGGTGGGGGTGGTGGGGGTGGTGGGGGTGGACCAGGTGGTCGGGGTGGACCAGGTGGTCGGGGTGGGCCAGGGGGTCGGGGTGGACCAGGTGGTGGGTGTTGGGCTGGTGGTGGGGGTGGACCAGCAACTGTTGAAGCTGTTGATGCAGGTGGAGCTGTTGATGCTGGTGGAGAGGGTGGAGATGGTGGTGCAGGTGGTGGGGGTTGACCAGGTGGTGGGGGTGGAGATGGTGGTGCAGGTGGAGCTGTTGATGCTGGTGGAGCTGTTGATGCTGGTGGAGAGGGTGGAGATGGTGGTGCAGGTGGTGGGGGTGGAGATGGTGGTGCAGGTGGAGCTCGAGCTGGACGTCGACGTGGAGGTGACCCTAATGAAAGTATAGTGCAACCCACAGTTCTAAAATATGTGATCGTGTCTGGCAGGAATACCGTACATTTACTCCTCACCTATTATCCCATCATTGAGTATCCCCTGTCCCCCGGACAAGTACCCCTGGGACAGGGCTCCTGTGTACTTCGCATCTGAGTAGACGGTAGGTTCCACCAGGTTGTACTGGAGGAGATCTCTGTAGCTAGGAGCTGGGTGGCTAGTGCTGCATCCGTATATCTCCACTCTCAGACACAGCTTCACTGCTCGGTTTCTCGTTGCTTGAGGATCTGTTCTAGCTATCTACACACATCAACACAGTTAGAATGCTGCTAATTCTCAGAGATAGAGTTACTCACTTGAAACGACACTATCCTTCCTCGTGCGCCCTGTATCTGTAAGCGGACAACCCTGCCGTTATTCGGATCTCCGAATTTATTGAGTTTAATAATATCCCTCATTGGCCCTTCCATATACGGCCCCTGTACCCTGGGGTTCATTTCCGGGTCATCGTGATCTCCTATGGTGAACATCTTTATCCCAGTTACGTTGCCGTTCTGTTCACAGTCCCCCACACTCCCGAACTGAAGATCTATCGCCGTCACCCAGTACCTCTGACCCAGTGTGAACACGGGGTGGTTGAAGGGTTCACTCCCCTTGTGTCTCAGTTCCAGAGCGACGGGCTGTTCGATTACTGGCACAACCTTGCCTCTCACAGTCCCCAGTCCGTTCTCAAAGTTTATCCTGTCTCCCTCGTTCGTAGCCACTACATCCCTAACGATAGCAGTATTGCACTCTCCGCTAGCTAGACTCAGTTCTGCTATCAGCACAAATAGAGTCAGTATTAACCTCATCGTTATCTGTGACAGAACAGGTACGTACGCCCGGACTCTTATAGTGTTTCTGTGGCATGGTCTCATCCCCACGGTATGTCCTTATCTCCATTCCCTCCATTGAATTCTCTGAATATTACTTAACTTGTTATTCGCCTGAATTTAGTCACTCATACTCATCAGCACTTGTACGGGTGACATTCCAAACTAATGCACTTAGTGATTATCACTTTTTGATGTTACCTTTCCTAGCTCAATTATCTGTGTAATTAGCACTCAGACCTAATGGCCACTAACTCTCCACAAGATTCCACAGTCAACAACTCCACTCTCTCCTCTCCCATTCCCCCTCTTCCTCTTCCTCCTCCTCTCCCCCCTCCTTCTCCTCCTTCTCCTTCCCATCCCCACAGCTTCACCAAGCTGCAGCTAGCCGTGTTCACGTGGAACACAGGGAACTCCATTCCGCCCTCCGCTCACTTCACAGACGTCAGGAGCAGGATTCTGAGAGAAGGTTAGAACTCAGGATTCCGCCTATCTGGGATGTTGCTAGGATTTTCCTATCGGGAGGGGCAAACCCTAAAACAGATTTTCTGGTAGGGGACACAACACCCAGCTGGGCTCTGGGGGCGATGTAAGCCTCCATGGGTGTCAGGGACTTTGCCTTCGGAAGCTGACAGTATTTGCATCAAAAATTCCCTCCGGCGATCTCTCTGCTGCGTATCGCAGTTGCGAAGTGTGAAGTTATTTGTAGTGTAGTGATTGCAAGAAGTTCTCGTGTGCAAATAGTTGCTATCCTGCGACATAGACTGAAACCTGAGTAGTCCACATGAACAATGTGCTAATCGAAGTAATTAGTAATTAATTCGGAGAGTAGATAGCAAAGCTTCTGTTGTATATAACTCATCATCATTGTTGTTATTATTGTTATTATTGTTATTGTTAGGTATCGATGTGTTGGTGTTTGGACTACAAGAGAACTTCATCAAGCCGACTACCCCTTGGTCTCTCGTTGAGGATCCTGTCCTCAGAATGATACAGGACTCCTTCTCAGGAGAAGACCTGATACAAGTGCACTACGTGTATCTCCTAGGAATCACACAGGTATCCAGCACCATAACTATCTGTACCGTAGTGACGTGTTGATGGGATTCGAAGCTTTGTTTCCAATTCCTCACTCGTGTCTATTTATATCAGAGGCCGGCAACCTTTTGAATGAAATGTGCAAGCTTACCTATAATGTCAATATATTATGACTTTGTGTGCCAGTGGCACGCCTGCCTAGGGTAACCGTCCCTGAATATACATAAATGTCGGTCTGTCGATCCACAAATATTTTCAACTCCGCGTGCCATAGGTTGCCGACCCCTGATTCATATTGTTCTGTGCTCAGGAACCAATCATAATCAATGAGAGAAAGTGCAATGAGTTAGCATAGCACGTTTATTATGAAAGTTCCATTCCACACATCTCTTTGGATTTGGAAAATTCTAGGAGTGGCAGCCCACCCAAGATTCTACCCAAATTTCCAACTGGTGTTAAGTTTTATACATAAAAATGGAATGAATATATTTGAGGCTAATTATTGGACAAATGAATCTCACACCTTCGCCCTCACTCAGCATTCAACTCACCTCTCTGTCCCTTATTGAGCTATTTAAACTCTAAATATAGTAACAAACCCAAGAAGCACCAATCCTCCCGCATAACTACCAACAGTGCGTGTAGGTTGTGTACGTGAGGAGCTCGCTGGTGCCTTTCTTCAAGGAGCTGACGTCTGAGACAGTCCGGACAGGGTTCGCTGGCTGGATGGGGAACAAGGGCGCGGTGTGCACCACTTTCCAGCTGGGCTCTGTCACCATCAGCTGTGTCTGTTGTCACCTCTGCTCCGTGGAGACGAATGTGCAGCGAAGGAATGAGGAGATCGCTGAGATCATGCAGAGCTGCCCGTGGGTGGCCCGCTCCAACTACGCATTCCTGTACGGAGACCTTAACTACCGCCTGGACATAATAACATTCCAGGAAGCACTGAAGTTGCTAGGGGAGTCAGACCTGAAGCCCCTACTGCAGTGCGATCAGTTACAGCGGCAAATCCTGACGGACAGAGTCCCCCGCTTCGACGAGGCGGACATCTCGTTCCCCCCCTCCTACAAGCTGGTCCCGCGCTCCTCAGACAACTACAACAACTCCAAGCTCAGAACTCCCGCCTGGTGCGACCGCATCATCTACAAGACCACCGACACCCCCACTCCCTCCTTCCCGCACGGGCCCAGGATTCCGGCACGGCTGGAACCGGTGGAGTACAATCGTCTGGAGCTGCCGGACTCCTCCGACCACAAGATGGTGTACGGCTACTTCGACCTGTACTCTGATTGGCTGGAGTACAGCCCCCCGCTCGAGTTCATGCTCCCGGACGTGAGCTGTCCCGTGACGTCAGACCTGACCGTGAGGATCCTGATCCTTGGGAACCTGAGTCAGAGGGTCCCCACCGTCGCCAAACCCCCCCTCTTCTCCTCCTGGGACTGGATAGGCATGCACAGGTAGGTAGGTAGGATGCTAGTTATCTGCTACTTCCTCAGTCAGGTGTGAGGGTTCACCACAATAGCATTATTTACCTGTTTCAGTTTCCCAATCAACTCCAACTGAGAAGCACTGAATTGGATTGGTCGCATGTAACATTAACGAATTCGTATCGTTACACACTTGGTTGGTTTTAAGCTTGTCTGTTTCAAATTGTGTCACTGCGCCACATTTCACACCTCACATCCCATTCATACATGCCAACCGTCCCGTTTTATGCGGGATTCCAGCTTTTATCACCTCTTCTCCTGGGCTAATTTTGACAAGTGTCCCGTTTTATGCGGGATGTCCAGCTTTTATCACCTCTTCTCCTGGGCTAATTTTGACAAGTGTCCCGTTTTTACATGAAATCTCCCCATTATGTCCCGTTTTTTCGGATTCTGTGTATAATACTTTCCTATTGCGTCCCGCCATGTCCCGCGAAATTCAACGCTCACGCTGCGTCCCGCTTTTATCATGGCTCAGGTTGGCCTGTATGCCCATTCCTCCTAGAGAGGTTTGTGTTTATAAGAAAATATTTAATTTTTTCAGAGAAATCGATATAATTTCTAGATCTTGAATTCTCCATTCCCATTCAGTGATTACCAATTAATCACAGATCTGTGGTTGCATTAGAATAGTCCGTGCTAGGTTCGGCTGCCTGACGACACAGGACTACTGCTGCTATGCCTGGTCTCCTCTTCGTCCAGGGAGCGGGTTGCCAGGAACGGACAAGAACTTCACATTCACAATTCGCGCTCGGAACTTTCCCAAGAACGCCGAAGGTTCTCTCTACCAGCTGTACTACCACACAGCTGACAAGGACATCCTGGCAGTCAGTCATCCCTTCTCTCTCACGCTGACAGAAGCCTCCGTCCCGTCCGTATTCGCGAGGAATCTGAACAGCTAAGATTGTACCATACTGTATAGCATCTGTATATTTTTATTTTGAATTAAATGGACTATGGATGTGCTATGGGAGATCTTAATGGGTGTCAGAATGGGTCATATACAAATATATTCTTGGGACTTTGGGTTTATTAGCTACACGCTCAATAGCGCCATACCAGAGGTGCATAACCGTATCTAGGATGGCAACTCTCCCATAATCTCCGCAGAAAATTACGCTAGAAACATCCTCCTCTAACCGGAGTAGACTAGAATAGTGTCAAGTTACTGTGATTAACTTCTGGAGGCAGAGAGATGACTTCATCGGAACCTAAAATACATTTTGGGCGCGGAAACCTTTATAGGCGCTGATTATTACTATAAATAGAAAGTCCATTTGAAGTAAGATCTCACACCTTAACGAGAATTACTTAATGCGTTCGAAGTCCAATTATTTGCTAGTTCTTCCTAATTATTTCAATTGTGTTTGGTTGCAATTCGTCATAAAAAATGAATTCCTCTGCATTCATGATTTTCTATAATATAAACATTACATTCCACGCATTGCTACAGTTTCCAGGGTTACAGTGCACTATCTATAGTCTATACACACTCCATAGCAACCAGGATCCACATGGAATGCATTTAACTCCATTTACTATATAGAACTCCTACAAATAGAGTATTAGGTACAGAGCTGATGCAAGCTAGAATTTCTATAAATTCTTAGATACATACTCTACTACGGCCTCAGTCCGACCTCTTCAGTTCGTTGCTCCGAGACGTTTGTTGGGAATGTTGTTTACTTGTTGTTGTTCTGTTTACGTAACTACAATTTAGATGCGTTGAACTATCGTAGCATCAGTGGTCTGCTAACACTGAGTGAGAGGAGGGAATATTTTCATGTTTGTTGTCTCATTCTAGTAACGAGGTTTCCTCACTCAAGATACGGTTACGTAACTCCATCCATGAGAGGTGTGAATGCTTTGATAGAATTCAATTTATGTCCTCCGAACACACGAAACGATTGGTGGGACAGAACGGCTCTATTGCTCATTTATTTGTTTATTTCCGTTCAACACAATAAATACTGACAACAACAATCTTAAATAAGATTAATGGTGACACACCTCTCAACTATAAATAGCCTACTCTGTTTGTTCTATAATTAGCACAGCTGAATCTCCATGGGACGAGACTCGGAGTTGATTAGTCTGGTCAAGGCGGGCAACACGGAAGGTGTGAAGAAGTTCCTCGTCAGGCTGCGGAAGTCTGGTTAGTTACCAATCTGACTCTTTGGAATGTTACATAACTTGTGTTTTAATATTTTCACACCTTCTTAGGTTCAGCCAAGAAGCTAGCGACCATCAACTCACAGAACGAAGAGGGGTGAGTGCAGTGGTTTATCTGAGATACACCTGTGCGTACATGTGGCGACCAATATAATTTAGTGGCACACACACGCCACTTGTGCCACTCCTAGATATGTCGAGTGTATTCGATAGAATGGATTAGGATAGCCATCACTCAATGTTGTTTGTTTGTGTGGATTGACAACTAGATAGGAAAAGCCATGAAAGTTTCAAGACATTGTTATTTCCGAACTTCTTTCCGAATTTCTGGAAAATATTTTCGTTTGAAACGCGATTGAAGTTAAGCAAGAGGTTCCCAAGGTGGGACAGAATACACAAATTCTCCACAGCTTTGCAACTAGCTTGTCTAAACGCAAACTCAACTCTTTTAACACTGAAGAGAGAAGTTCTCTACAACTCGACGTCTATGAGATAATATTATGTTCGCTTATGTTTTCACATTCCAGCGTTGCCATGATTACATCTCCCACGCAGATGTGGTAGTTCATTACATAGTTTAATGAATTTGTGTTTCTAAGCAACGAAACTATTTAACATTACTATTTTACTGACACAATCCATTAAGTCACCATCCTCTGCTCAGCCAATCAATTCATTAGTTCGTAATGCTAATATAGCCAGTGTAATGTATGAAGTAATCCAGTCTGGAATTACTAATGTATTTAGTGCAGCTACGTCCACTGTAATCTGATTCCTCTGTCCACACGTTCTTAAAATGTCCACAATTCTAGTTAAAGGTGTGAAAATATGCATATATCCTAAGCTCTGTCTTCTGATTCCTCTGCACACGTTCTTAAAATGTCCTCGACAGACAATTCTATTAAAGGTGTGAAAATATGTATCTATCCTAAGCTCTCTCTTCTAGCCTATCAGCTCTCCACCTCTGCGCGCTACAGAACCTCAAAGAGTTGCTGGAAGAGCTCCTGGAGCTGAAGGCAAGTGTGAATCTGAAGGACAGCCGCGGGCTGACTCCGCTCCACTACACGGCGTTCAGAGGGAATCTGGAGGCCGCCGTGTCTCTGATGGACTACCAGGCCAACCCGTGTGCCGTCGCCAACAACGGAGAGACGCCGCTACACGTGTCGGCCCAGTACGGACACGCCAACGTGGTTAGTCTCACCTCTGTCCACTCATGTGTTGTGTGTACGCAGAGTCAGTAGGAACCATTCCTTCTGTTTGAATTGCAATGACAAAAGCTGAGAATTGGTTCCAGATGGACTGTTTGTAACAATGGACGAATATTTGCATGACAGTAATTCCTCTCTAAACACCCAGGAATGAGTTCCTATATTGGAGTGGTGAGGACACAGTTCATGAGGAGGAACCTAATCCTCAGGTTTCCTAGGATAGCACAATCCAGTTCCACTCCTCTCTTTTTTTGAGTGGAGTGGACTGGAATAGCTTGGGCTGTGTCGTTACACTTAGTCCATTGGGATTTGTCGGCAATCTTTTCCACCAAATTCTGAATACACACGAGACTGTAGTTAGAACCACAGAGTAAGAGTAAACAATGATTAGCCGATGCACCGAAACGTCTGAAAAGACAACTGCTATTGCTTGTTGTTATTCTTATTGTTTTTATTGTTGTTGTTGTTGTTTAGATGTCCGTCCTGTTGGACTACCAGGCCAACCCTCTCATATCTAACAACACAGCCCAGACCCCATTGGACATCGCCTGCTTCATGGGACACACCAAGGTGACACCTCTTAAGATAGACATTCTATAATTATACTCTAGTCGCTATTTATAGCCTCCGTCCGATAGGCTGTGAGAGTGCTGCTGGACACGGGATGCTTCCCCAGCAAGCAGTACGGCAGCCAATCCCTGGTCCAGTCCCCCATCCACCTGTGCGCCAAGCAGGGACACACGGAGATCCTGAAGATGCTGGTGGAGGCCGGGTTCTCGGTGGACGAGATGGGTCCTAACGGGACTCCGCTGCACGAAGCGGCGCTGTACGGAAGAGTGGACGTGGTCAAGCTGCTGATACAGGTCTGTCTCAATGGGCGTTTTCATTGGCTCAATTTCGCAACCTTAAATTCTAATTAACTTCTGCTTCTCATGGACGCAATTGCGCCAATGGAATGTTCTGATCAGCTGTGAGGTGTTGTAGTTTCGGTTCCAGTTATTGGCACCTTTCACACGAAGTGCTGGACTGGAACATTAAAATCAATTATATTGAAACACTTTACCCGTGTCCATGGCATACAGGCCAACCTGAGCCATTATTAAAACGGGACGCAGCGTTGAATTTCGCGGGACATGGCGGGACGCAATAGAAAAGTATTATACATGAGTTAAAAAAAGCGGACGTCCCGCCAAAAACGGGACAGTTGGCAAGTATGCCATGGTCCGAATAGAATTCCTCTATAATGTCTCCTCTAACATTGAATTGAAGTATGACGTCACTGTAGATGCGCTGCGATCAGAACTTGAAGAACTCGCAGAGTCAGACAGCCATGGACTTAGTGCACAAGTTCACGAACCCCCGTGCCTACACCTCCAGACAGATCCTGCAGGCCCTCAGTGAGTTGGCAATGGAGGACTTTATCAAACGTTTATTAGAAACCATTGGAGACCATTTTGGATGAATAATTCAATTGGAAAACCAATAATTTATCCTTAAATCTTGGGAATATTCTTCTATAAATAGCCTGCATTCTTCGGGTGGGATAGAGCATATTTATTGTCCAATGACGTAACTAGGTCAAGCTCGCCCTGTGTCCATCCCGAGACCTCCTTCCTTCACGATGTCCAACGTGAACCTCAACCCGCCCCCCAGCCCCTCCCTCTCCTCACATTCCTTCCACTCCCTCCCTGACAACCAACACCCAGCACATTCAGACTCCGGCTCCATGGATACGCCTGTCAGGGATCGGAATGCGGACTTCCATCCCCAAGAAGCTGATCCTGAACTACTCGCCTCACCTCTCCCCACCTACAACGAATATGAAGGTTGATTCTATTTTTATCATACATTTAACAGGGCCGTTGTCAGCCAGTCCTGTCCTATTTATAGCTGATCTGTCCTATTTATAGCCCCAGGAGAGGCCAATGGTTTCGCCTCCATGATCGCACAGGCAGCTGTGTTACGGAAGAACACACTCACTAACCCTTCTCGCAAAATCTCCAACAACTATATCCCCCCTATGCACCAACACGTGCCTAGCGACCCAATGGACAGATTGGCATGTGTGAAGTCCTCCAAGCGGGAGTCTTTCTCTAACTCCAGTACTGACACTTCTTTCAGTTTCACTTCCAACTCCGGATTCTCAACTGGTCAGTTGGAATTTAGTCACGATACCGATAGTTATGAGAATGTCCATGGCCCACCAATGCATTTGATAGATTACTAGCTTGCAACAGGATTCAGAAATCCATCGTTTATTTACTTTCAACAGAAATTAGATTTAATCCACACAATAAAGTGTGCATTCGTGTCTATCATTCGTGTGTACTGTCCCAATTCTCACTACACAGAATGCATTGAGTTTAGTTTGAACAAACTGCCACTTTCAAATATGTTTTCGATTCGTCAATCGAGGTGTCAAAGTGTGTCATCTCTATTAGGTGTTTCCACTCCAGATCGCTACCAGAGTCCTTCCCCTGCCAACCTTCCTCTCGCGACACAAGCACAAATGCCACAGCAACACAGACAAGCATTCCAGGCTGAACTTCCTAGCAACGACACCTATGACGTACCAGATGACTGTCAGTTGAACCAACCAACTTATAGAGTTGGGGATGCCACGCTGGTGCACAACATCTACGATACTCCGTCCTCCATTCCCAAATCTTCCGAGTTTGCTCCTCAAGGTAATACTACGCATTCCTTACATACCATTGCTCTAGATGCGTATCCATGTAGACATGGGATAAGGTCAGGATTGGAGATACGATATTCGTAGTTGAACCTAAGCACATTAGTTAACTAACACCTAATAAACCACTCTAGTACTCCGTGATTGGCGCCTAGACGTGTACATCTGTCAAGTGTTGACTAAAACTATTTTATTCTAATTTTAGACATCCTAGGATGGATTAGTTATGGGAATATTAGTATTAATCTTATCAAGTTCCTAATGGCACTAATATCAATAATTTCGTTTCTGTGTTTAATTAATTAAGTGGTCATTTCTATTTATAGCAAATACCCCACACTTCTAAGGTTCCCCGCCCAAAATTACTTAATCGGAATTGAGAAAATCTAGCGCCATTTAATATTATTGAAGTCTACCCTTTATTTCAATTCAAATTCTGAAGTTCCAGAGATTCCCGGTTAGATCTCTGAGCTGGAATTGATTTAAATTCCTGATTGAATCTTCTGTTGAGCTGTTCGAGTGAACTCAGTGCTATGAAGCTTCATCAGTTAAGACTAATGAATACAATCGCATTCTAACCCAGCTGAGCTCACTCGTAGGCCCAGCACCTGACTATATATCACGTCGCATCCTGAACCTTAGAAGTTTTCACACTTAGATAATGTCGTTTCTCACACCTGGCAACCTTACGATGTCCTGCACATACTTTAGCGATAACCTAGCAACCATTTTTGGATATTTGCAGGTTTTATTTTTCATTAAAACTGCCATTTCGCACCTTTTAAGTATCGAACTCGTACAATCTCAGTTTAGCATTGCGTTAGCTCTATTCAGTTTATATAGCCGTGATTCCCGTCTACCTTAGTTCTGTCTCAGTCTATTGACTCGCTCAGTTTAATGATTGAGTTCCGTTCTGATGTTAATCCACGTATTTCTAACGATTTGAAGAAAGGTATTCAGTAGGACTTGAATCTATATACGCAGAAATGTGTGTGTAATTTAACACCTGTCTTTTTAGGAGACGCAAGGTATGCCCCTAAACCACCCCGCCCGAATCCAGCCGACATTGCCAGGAGTAACACGGACAATTCAATGGTGCTCAGGAAGCTGACACTTCCCGCTGGCTTCAACAACCTCTCAGACAATCAGCAGCAGCCTATCTACGACAACCAGAGTACGTGATTGGTCTAGATCCACTCTGCTATGTGCAGTTGAATGGTTCATTGAATGGTTCATTGAATGGTTGAGTGTGTAAGCAAAGTGGTTGTGTGGACACTGGTAACCATAGAGACAGTTTAGGACAATACAAACTGTCAGGAATGTACAAAATCACTTGATACCATTTCTAGCACAAATTGTTGAGAAATTATTTGAAAAGATGAGTCATTTACTTATTTAATCCTTGATTGCTCTTGGGAGAACTGACAGACGAAACATGATATGACTCCATATGGGAAGAGGAGTGCAATGAATCTATTTATATCTACTCTATACTTAGCTACTCCTGATGAAATTCTCCCGCCAAACTACCCATCTCAGCAACCTGTACCTGCATTCCAAGCGCCTCATCCTGTTGATAGCATGGAGTTGCCGCCAAGACCTCTCAGTAAACCGAGAATCCTGGCGAAGCCCGGATTGACTGGAGCTGTCAACAGCGAGGAGAAGTGAGTTGTAATTATGTACTAATAATAGCTATTAACATCCTGTACTAATAATAGCTACTAACATCCTGTACTAATAATAGCTATTAACATCCTGTACTAATAATAGCTACCAATCATTTATGATAATAGTATCTATTTCACCATTAACAATGCAACCAATTGCAATACAAAAGAACGCTATTGTGCAGTTGGTTGTCTCTAAATGGGAGGATTGTGTTATGTCTAATCAGCTGGTCAGGTGTTAGTGGCTCAGTATAATTAAGTGTGTCCTTCGAAAAGTGGCAGAAATGCAGCCGCAAAACTTACTCTCCTCTCCTTCCTACAGACAGCACCTGTCTGAGCTACAGATGAAGCTCAGCATGCGTAAGAAGGTGTCAGAGACTTCTCTGAGACTCCCCCCAGCCCCTCCCTCTACCTCCCCGCCCTCCATGGCCACCCAATCAGATTTCCCGCCTCAGAAACCACCCAGGGAGATGCGGGTCCGCCCTGTTTCCCCGCCTTCCCCTCCCCCAGAGGAACGGGCGCCATCCCCGGAAGTGGAAAGTCAGTTCCTAGAAGCGCTCAAACTCAGGAAGGGGTCCCTCAAGAGGACAGACAAGATTGCACCCTTTGTTCCCCCACAAAACACCCAAACACCACCACCCCTCTCAACCAATCCAATCCCTCCACAGCCCGTAGTGACCAATCAGATTCCTCCACAGTCCGTTATGGCCCAACCTAGTCCCCCAAAGCCCCTTATGACCAATCCAATTCCTCCACAGCCCGTAGTGACCAATCCAATTCCTCCACAGCCTGTAGTGACCAATCAAATTCCTCCACAGCCTCTCTTTAAGAATCCCAAACCTCCACCCTCTATTTCCACCAATCCAGGTCCTAGCATTCCTGAGGTGTCTCTCTTAGAGACGGAGAGCAGAGAACCGAGGAAGGAGAGATCCGGTACCATAATCTCCAAGGTAGTCTATAATTAGAATACTGAGTCTAAATTTGATAATACTGAGTCTATAATTAGATAATACTGAGTCTATAATTAGATAATACTGAGTCTATAATTAGATAATACTGAGTCTATTTTTAGATTTCACCGAGTGAGTCCTGGCCTCTGGACAGGTTCCTGTCCGCTCTGAAGCTCTCTGAGTACCTAGCAACGCTAGTGGAGGCTGGGTATGCGGAGAGTGCGGACTTGGTAGGTCTGACAGCTGATGACGTCACAGCCGCCGGCATCGTGAAGGCGGGACACCGGAAGAAGATCCTCACCAGCACCCAGTCCCTCACCGCCAGACACGCAGGATTCGACCACATTCCTGTGAGTTCCCTTGACAACAGACGCTATTATTAGAACAGAGCTGAATCAGCTCAGTGATACAACTCTGACATCAGAACAGAGAGACATGTGTGTATTTATAGACTCAGAGTTTAGTTGCATATTCTCACACCTCTAGAGCAGCATAGAGTCGTGGCTGAGGCAGTGGCGCCTGCTGGAGCACCAGCACACACTGGTGGACTCCGGCTACGACGACCTCGAGTTCATCGCCGACATGACGCGGGACGAGCTGAGAGAGCTGGGCATCCACAAGGTGCCGGTGCTCGACCGGTTCTCCCACGCCCTCTCACACCTCCACGCCTGCATACAGACACACAGGAGTGTCGGTTAGTTGCCGTGTTCGCATTTACCGAGACTAAAGTGTCAGTTCACTTCGTATTCAGTTTCAGTTTCAGTTTAGAAAACGCGTTAGAATGATTTCAGTTGAATCTCATTTTCAGTTAGGCGCCTAATTTCACACCTTTCATTTGTTCCTCAGTTCTGAGTGCTTCTCCTCAAGTCACACCTCAAAAACCTTCCTCTTCAGTTAAACATTCCCAGCAACCGAATCCCACACAGGAATGTGCTAAACCCCCTGTAGCTAAGCCCCCAGCTGATTTCACACCTCCTCCTGCACACACTCGGAACTCTCCTCTCAGAGTAAACACCAGCAACGCTGCACCTGTAAACAGAGAGATATTCACACGAGACAACACGCAGGAAGATCCAGCGCCAACCGACAACTTCACACCTCACGCACAGCTCTCCAAGACCATCAGCAATCCCCCCTCTGTCCTCCGGAAACCAACCCTGCCTCCTCCCGTGTCCAGAAAACCCCCTCCCCAACGGCGACACTCCAAAAACCTGAATTCTCCTGACCAGTTAGCTTCTCCTCCTTCTCCCAATCAGCTGATATCTCCCCCTTCTCCCGATCAGCTGATATCTCCCCCAGATGCTTTGGTGGGGTTAGATGACTTGCCTCCTCCTCCTATAGCTGTAAGTCCCTCTGCCATTCATTCAGATGTCCTAGCCACTAACCAGCTACCTTACTATGTCATGCTATTTCATTTTAAGAGACAGCAAGAACACTGCAAGGATCATTGACCAATTTTAATCCTAATAATTCTGAGATAATTCGTTATTTGAACCTGAAATTAGTGGCATTCCTCAGTTTAACACAAAATATTTTTAGAAGTTAATCTATTGGACAACGGCGTAAGGTTGAATACCGTATCTCCCATGGGTAGTGCTAAGTAGCATCTTCATCAGCTGGGAGTTGATAGAGCTAAGAACGCTGTTGAGATTGGATCTGTTTCTAGGTGAGGAGTTCTGTGTATGGAGACCTTCAAGATGATCTCCCCCCTCCTCCTCAAGAAATGTCCTCGTTGGGTGCAGAAGCCAATTTCACACCTCCACACATTCCTCCTCCTCCTCCTCCCGTTGCCACCACACCGGTTGGTCCTGGATCCAAAACAGCGATTGAAGATAAATATATTTGTTTTTATTTACTTGTTTACTTTTAGGTTTCTCGCTTCCTCGCAGCGGAGTCTGCAGAGAGACACAAGAGGATCTCAGGAATTAGCGATCTGGACGACATTCTCAACTCAATGGGATCTGAGGCCACTACGCCCCCAGATATGTCCACACACACTCCCAACACTCAAAGGTAGACCTCTCTATTCATACACTCCTGCTCTGTCCTTATTTTAGTTCACTTTTCTATTTTTAGGCCAATCCAATCTTCAGAAGTTTTAGAAGACATTGATGCGATGCTCGCCAATCTAAATTTAGAAATCGACTCCATTATTTCAGATACCTAACTTGTTTGTGTATTGTTGCTGCTGTGATTCATAGGCCAGCTGTAATCTGATTCTATTATTAAAGATTTAAAGTTACTCGTCTCAATTCCCTCTCAACTGTTTTAAGACTTAACGGGCGCTACTTTCTAGAATATTTGTTGTGTTTACGTATTTCAGAGTAATATACTTACAGATGGAATGGCGTCCCTGAAATGCCCCTTTCGCACTTACCGATTTCTCAATCAAAATGCCTCATTTTCATCCTTTTTTTTCCAAACATACTCCACTCCAAAAGCCTCACTTTCCGTTCCTTACATATTAGTTCCCGTTTATTTTAGTCTCTAATGAGACAAATTTCCTGGGACGAAAGTTCCGCTTACCTTACAGGCGATACTGATAGTTAGATACTAACTCTCCTGTCTTCATTGTACCTAGAGAGTTATAATATAATTGATTATCAGACAGTAGTAATAGTTGAATTGGGTTAACTGGATGTGTAATATTAATTGGCTCCTCCTCAGTGTATCACGTAACAGTAAACTTTAAGGCAGTTTGATGTTAATGATTACGTACGCTGTGTTCAGAAATATAATCTCTCTTATCTTTAGAGAGTTTAGTCTGTCTCTACTGATCTAATCTCCTCTACTGAGTCTAAAATATCCCAAACTAAATGCAAATAAAATTTCCGTTATACACATCTCTCGTAGTACGATAAAGTTCTGTGTCTTCTTGATAGTGAAATCGACTCAAGAAATTAGATTTATTGTTTAAGAAATACGAATCTAAATTTATTAGCACTGTTGTGCTGATTTAGTACAACTAGTATAGGAGATGCTTAGGTCATAGGCGCCAAGTGTGGGTACCTGGGGGCCGTGGTGCCGGGCAATGGAGGAAGCTGCGGTATGGCAGGATTTCACACAAACTTATAGGTTACAACTAAACCCCAATATTATGTTAATTGAGTCTAAATATATATCCCAATTACATTTTTATCCGCTATAGTCCGAGATTTTCTTTTCCCTAGGTCAGTAGTTTCCAACCTCTTTTACCTCGTGCACCCCCTGACACCTAAAAAATATTTTGTGCACCCCAGGGGCCAGGACTCACCTAAGTCTGAAAAACTCTATTGATCCGACTTGTCATTGCAATAAGGACGAATCCTTGTCCCGTGCATCCCTAGGGGGTTCATGCACCCCAGTTTGGGAACCGCTGCCCTAGGTAACAACAATAGCTGTATATCGATAAGTGAAAAGTTTTCTGGGGTGTTGCCCCCAGACTTCCCTTACCATCGCTCTCTCTTGGCCTCCCCACCCAGGTTTTAATTTATTTTCCAAAACTTGGCGCCTATGCCTTAGGTGATGATCGTGGTGTGACGTCTGTCTGCTCGCTCCTGGAAATTATACAGACCGAATTACACCAAATTTGAACTATTCCTTATATGATGGAGATTTGAACCTAGGTACAAATTCTGCAAAATATTGGCACTTTTAAAAAAATTTACTTATATTGTATATCTGGTTCTTATTCAACCATTAAATGTCTCCTTGACACTGGATTATTTATAAATATTGTCCTAAATATTAGAAAGTGCAATATTTGAGGTTAACGTTCCTTAAAATTAGTCGATTTTGAAAATGATGAAAAATGGCCTTGTTTTGGACTTATTAGGGTCGCTTACTGTGAACCACCAGGGCATAGGCGCCAAGTTTTGGAAATAAAGTATAACCTAGGGGCCAAGAGCGAGCGATGGTAATGGAGTTGTGGGGGCAACACCCCAGAAAACCTTTTTAGTCTTAGATGCTCAAATATCGATATACAGTTATTGCTGTAAAAATGTAATTAGGGTATATAATTAGATAATTTTTTTAGTTTAGTTGTAACCTATAAGTTTATGTGTCCTGACATACCACAGCTTCCTCCACTGTTCCACTGCCCGGCACCAGGGTCCCCCATAGGCTCCAAACCTGGGAGAGGGCCGCCCCCCCCAGGTACCCACACATGGCGCCTATGCACCAGGGGACCAAATAATCTGTTCGTAATAGAGATACTTAATATTAAGCGAACTTGATTCAATACAAATCCTATCTAAAAATGAAATTGGGATCAGGAGGTTAGTTCATAATAAGCGACCCTGACTGTATATGAAAGCTCTCCGTAGAGGCCTTTGGGATACCAAAATTCTCAAATGGCGCAACACCTGGAAATTGATTTTTTTGCAAAATTTCCAATCCGAATAGAAGCATAACTCAGAGAGTTTAATGCTGTCTTGACTGGAATCGATACAGAATGGTCCTAGCTTGTGTTGATACACACCACAGTCATGAACTACTTTAGAATAGAACAATGTATACTATGAAGTTTTGCTGTTTGAGATTTGCTGTATAAATGGATTCTCTTCTTGTTCAATCCTTCTCTCTTGTATTCAGACCACCTGTGACATCAACCACTAACCACATGAGCTAACAACACTCCTGTAGTATCCTAATTAGCTCAAAGATTGTTATTGCTGCACTGGATTATTTGGAGAATGTGCTTAAGGGTCAGATTTCTTATCAAGATAGGACTAATTCATTCATTAATGGATAAGCTCTGTAGTGAAGTTCTCTGTACCAGCCTCGTACATACGCAAACTCAGTTAAATAGAAAGAACTTTAAATAATAATCTTAAACCCTATCAACAGATAAACTGAACAGCTATTCGAGTCTAATCGATACAAATTCACAAACCGAACGAATCTAAACGCAAATAACAAACATTTCAAGAATTGCGCAACAAAAGAATCACAAACATAAAACAACAATTCCATTCTGATACGAGTGAGTTCATTCATCTCATTTTAGGTCATTACCCAATATTAAATTTTAGAAACGAAACAAAAAAAGTTATAATTTCATCTCAAAACCCAAGTAAATAAACTAGATCTACTTACACACATATCCGTCACTTACTAGCTGCTAGATTCTAGCAGTAGCTGTATCTTAAGATTCATTTTAATACTATGCACGTGATAATAATGTTAATAAATTGATTCTCTCTCAAAAAAAGGATTTTCTCTCGAAATTAATTTTTAAACTGATTTATACTATAAATTTGTTCAAAAATTAAAGTATTTTATTTCAAACAGAGCTAGATTGGCTATAATTATTTTATTTTTTAATTATATCCCAATTTTGCTCTGTTTTATTTAATTCGGCGTGTTTCAGTCACAGAGATTATTTAAGCTGCTGTCTCCCTGAAACAACCTTGCGTTGATGTTATATTTTATTTCTATTTTTAGATTATATTCTCAACAATTCCGCATATTTTGAAGAATATTCGCATTAGAGACAAAGTAAGTTAGAAGAGAAACAGCTACTAAACTCCTCCATTATACTATTCTACTATGTATTGCTTTAATAAAATTCCATGGATAACGTGCTATAATGCTATGGGCTAATTTTAGTGTTATTTCTTCTTTCTAAGACCATGGATAACGTGTTATAGTGCCATGGGCTAATTTTAGCATCATTTATACGTTTTAAGACCATGGATAACATTTTATAATTCTATGGGCTAATTTTAGTGTTATTTCTTCTTTCTAAGACCATGGATAACGTGTTATAATGCTATGGGCTAATTTTAGTGTTATTTCTTCTTTCTAAGACCATGGATAACGTGTTATAGTGCCATGGGCTAATTTTAGCATCATTTATACGTTTTAAGACCATGGATAACGTGTTATAATTCTAAGAGTTAATTTTAGTATTATGTACTCGTTCTAAAACTATGGATAAGGTTTTGCGGCTTTTCTTTCACTATAATTCTCAGCAACATAAACCCCGGCCAGAGACTTCCTGTCATTTTGTTATCTAATTCCTACGCCATGTCTCACGTTCATACTTACTAAGCCTCCAGGGATCCCTGGATTATCCAGGAAATGACTTATGATCCAGGGATCCAGGAATTTAATGAAAAATCCAGGGATTTTGAGCTTTTGACTAGACTATAATGATTTCCATTAATGGAAAATATTTTATGGAATTTATTGAATAATTTTGGTTCCTCATTATTCAACAGCTCTTCATGAATCCAGGAAAATTTCCTGTATCACGAATTTGAAAATTGTTCTAGAATTTTAATCAAGTGTGATTGTTTAACGCGTTAAATGACATTATATACGATGTACTTACTTATCCATTTCGAAATCTTTAATAACATATATCCGGCCTTTATTTGAAATTCAGGGAATTCCCTGGATATCCATGGATTTCCCTGGATCGAGAATTTCATAATTCAAGCAATTGCTTAATAATGCTAATTTAGTCATTAAAATATAATAACATCCAGGGATTTACCATTGAAATCCAGGAAAATTTTCAAGAGGGTTGGTGAGTATGCACGTTTCGAGGCAAGGTGTGAAATATGAATGTCTAATCATTATGCCTGTGCAATATGTACTAGTTAATGAATGTCGCTTCCAAGTTTGCTAAAATCGGTCTAAAATATTTAACAAGAGAGTCTAGACGTACGTCCGTACATTCCTACGGACATCGTACTGCGTCTATGCCCATAGGACATCTAATAAAGGCTTCACTAAACACCGATGTTTTGTAGTTTTAAATTGTTTGTATTTAAGAACTGTACCTGTTTCAGGACCTAGAGTAATGGTACCGATCTCCTTTAGATAAAAATGTCCAAAGCCGAAGAAATATCCAACATAACTCAGCTGACGAACCAGCTGACTGAAGAGAGCATCAGCAGACTACAGTCCTGCATGAGTGTACCAGCAGGCATAGTGGAGCAGTGTGCTATTCATAAGTCAGACTTTTTGTATGCGTTGCATGAAGAGTGGGACACATTCCAACCGTCAACATTCCATGACGCTCTGCATGCCATAGGCAGAGCTGACTTGGTCCCGATCGCCAGTAGAATTCCATGGCTATGCCAACCCTCCACCGGCAAGAAAGAACGCAGAGACACTCCTAGGACCGTTCACACCTTCGTTAACATGCTCAAGACAGAGGTCGAGTCGCATAACTGGAAAATGTTCCAAAGATACATCAACGTGAAGTGTAAAGGCGAAGTGAAATTCGAAACCGCCATGCAAACGTGCATTGAAGGAGGTTTGTTCACGAGTGACCTAGGAGAACTATGTGAAGTTACTGAGAGTGTTGGGAGAAAGGATTTAACCGTGAAAATTAATGGATACCTAAGTGTATTCGGCAAACTAACCAATCACGAGTTGAATAGCAAACTTTCTGAGGAACTAAGTAGTGACGAACTCGTAGACGAGGAGAAGTGGCAATTTTGCCTAAAAAAGTTCATGAAAACACAGAATAAAGACGTGAACGTCGTTCTCGATGAGGCGGCCGTCTCCATCGAATCTGTCTTCACTCCGTTGACAGTCATTAAAGTTAAACCTGCCAGGGAGAGAGCTTTGGAGGAAAGTGGGATTAACGAAATTGATTTTCTGCGAAACATCCATACTCAGGTCGAACAGGATTCCGTAGAAGTGGTGGACTTTGAAGACATTGTCACCTCTTGCGACCATTCTTTGAGTGAGGTCTGGTGTCTTATCGGGAACCCTGGAAGCGGGAAAAGCTTTCTCTGTAAGCACTTCGCTTTCTTGTATGGCATCAATGAACTGAACAACTTCCAATACACCATTTCCATCCCGTGTCGAGATAAAGAGTGGCATAAACTGGAGGAAACGAGGCACGAGGCGAAAGGTGTTGTCGACGAAGATTTCGTGATTAATTGGCTGTCCCTTTCCATGTCCTTGGGCGCCAAATGGAGCAAGCACCTCTCAAAGCATTTGCTTAAGTCAGACGGAGAGGGACTTTTCATCATAATCGACGGAGCTGATGAATTCATCACAGATATTCCGTTCGAGTCGACTCTACTCAGCCAACTTCTTCAGAGGCGCTTCCTATCTCTGAGCACCATACTAATAACGAGCCGCCCCGGTGCATGGACAGAACTCCAGTTCGATTACGGGTCCCAGTTTAAGATCGACGAAAATTTCCAAGTCCTGGGATTTTCACCCGAAAACAGAGACATTTATTTCGCCAAGCGGATTGTGAGTTTGGATAAGTTGAAGGCCGTGCATGAACTGTTCCATCGCCATAACGAAATAAAACTGCTTGCACTTATTCCCGTTAATGCTAGCTTATTCACGGCGCTTTTCAACAATTCTAATTCCATCCTTACTCAAACGCTTTCGCACCTGTACACCCAGCTGATCGTCTACATGATTAGGCGCCAGTTGATCCGGATTGGCCTTAAGAAGTACAGCAAGGTCCTCAATATGTCCGACTTCCATCCGGCCATCAGGAAATCCATCTATGCCATCGGGCTGGAAGCCAATCTGGGAATATTCCATCGAGCGCTCACCTCCGAGAAGTATATTCCACTGGTAATCGAGAATGAGGTCTATCGTAGCGAGCGTCTCGGCCTGATGCAAGCTCACGTTAAGGTTGTGAGTTTCGGTGTCCGCGTGAAGGTTTGGACGTTTCAGCACCTCACGATCCAGGAATATATGGCGGCAGTTTCCATCTGCGGTAATTCATGGACCAATCAGTGTTTTATCATTCGATATTTCACAACTTCCGCTAAGTACCTTTCCATGTACAAAATGGTTGTGCGCTTCATTGCCGGCATCTTAATGAAGGACGCAGGTTACATCACGCCTGTTCTCTGCCGCCATGCGCTACCAGTTCCTTTGCAGTTACATGATGCGCCAATGTTCTATCAGTTGTATTATTCATATGAACTTGTTGTAGTTTCTGATTGGAATGAATTCACTGAGTCATTCCTTTTTCTCTGCACTACCATTATTGAAATGAACTCAGAATCCATTCCTGAGCACTTCTCCTATTTCAAACTGAGGTTCCCTTATCCGCTCTACCTCTATTTTCAATCCACCATTTCTCCAAATGAATGGTACTGCTTCATTCGATCGCTGAAATATGTTTACAAATTCCAATTAATTCAAATCCGATCAGATTACGTCACTGCTCCTCAATTCCTCCAACTCCTAAACCAGCTCTCCACGTGTGAAGTCCACTACTTAGCACTGCTATTCGTTAACAAGGATTACACTGAAATCCATCCCTACACTAGAGCTCTCACCTCCACCACTCTGCCACCTGACACTCGAGTGAGTATTCACCTGCAAGGTTGTGACCTGAAATCCTGCGACTCCACTCTACCACTTTTCTCCTCCACCAATCAATTCACAGGGAGTTTAAGCTTACGCAATTCTGAACTGAACCAACAGATGTTGCTAGAATTGACCAATCAATTCTCTTCACTACAGCATTTCTACTATAGTCCCAAATCCATTGATTCTGATTGGTCCATTCTCCCACAGTTTATAAGTAACAGTCAGATTAAAGGGCTCTACATTCGCAATTTCAAAGGTCACCTCCCTATAACAGCTGACTTCCTTTCAGGACTCTCCTCCCTAACAGAGTTAGTTTGGGAGACAGAGAACGAAGACTGCTATCGTGTGCTACCTTTCTTACGTAGCATCAGCTCCATCACACAACTGAATATATTATATCTTACTCCACCATCTCCTGAAGGAGCACCTCTACGCCCACTGACTCAACTAATAGCTTCAAACTCTAACTCATTGAGAGATATTCAGTTAATTCATCTACGTGAAGTCGGGTTTAACAGCTGGAGTAGCATCTTCAACGTTATTTCTCCATGCTCCAACCTGATGGTGTTAAAGCTGTGGTTCGCTCAATTCGATCCTGAGGATATGAGCTGCTGGTACATAGTTGTGTCAGCTCTAAACTCGCTCGTTTACTTGGAACTCGCCTCTACCTCGTTAAAGGACTCTGGCATGCTGATACTGTGCCATAGTCTATCCTACCATCCAGCCATTAGGAGGTTGTGGATTTATAGTTGCGGTCTCACCTCTGCTTCATGCGAGCCTCTAGTGTGTCTGATTCAGACACTTCCTCGAGTGAAAAGACTGAACCTTGACGAGTCTGAGTTCTCCAATCCAGACTCCGCTCCGTTACAACGCCTCACGCAGATAGCTGAGGAGTGTTCTGTCAAGATTGAATTATACTAGGTGAGTATTCCATTTATAAAAATGTTTTCTTTTATACGATCAAGCAAAAAACAAACAAACATGTCACTATTTCCTATTTGTTAGTTTTAATTATTAAAATATGATTTACACAAACACAAATCTGCAATGACTTCAAAATTAGAATTCTAATAATAGCCAATACAAAATTAGTGAAGAATCCTAATTCTTTGAAATGATGTTTTAGTTTCATGATTATTAGTTTGAGAGTATTCTTGATATTTCCATTTCTTTCTCACCTATCCCTTCTCTAGGTGTCAACTCCAGATGCCACATGTGTCCCTGCTCTCCACCACCACCTAACACTCTGAAAATATCCTATCCTAGAATTAGAACATTCAGGACATTCTTAGGAATTATATCGTTGTTTGAAAGTTATAAATAGAATTAAAATTCTTGTGTTATACATAGCTTTAATATAGGAGAAGGAATTATCTAGGAGCGCGATACGCTCCTTTAGGCGTATGGTTTTAAGCTGCATAGTGTTTAGCAGCGAAAAAATTCAGAAAAATACCCAATTTACCCAATATTATAATGTCATTTAGCGATTTAGGCGTATGAAAATTAGAAATTTTAGATTAGGAGCGTATCTCTGGAAGGCTGTATAATACCCTGATATAGGATGAACCACGGGGCAATTAGTATGTCTCTGTCAATTAATTAATGAACACATCCTCACCTATGAACCGATTTTTGATATCAGATTTGCACTTACCTAAATAGTGACAAGCTATTTTTGAATGTTTATACGTATACGCCATGAAGGAGTATACCCATACTTTATGGTAATTATATTTTCTAAGTCAAATATTGAACCTTTTTCCATAAAACAAATGTTAAATTTATACAAAATTGACAGTCTAGCCGTTCTAAGGAAGGTTTAGTTCCTGGCTGTGACTTATATTAACCAATCAGTAGCGGCTCCACGGGGGTGAGCCATGTCCCCAAATAAGGAGATAAAATTGCTTTCTACTTTTTGTCTTGATTTTTATGCATCGAAATGAATGAATAATAAGATAAATTCGATCGAAATTATCGCTCCTCAGATGGTTAGAATTGCTGTAGATCGAATTTTCAGCGTCTAAGATTTGAAAATTTATGAAGAACAAGCCCCCAGACCTCTCATTTGCTCGCTCAGGACCCCAAATCCATAATCTTAGTTACGAACCTGCATTAAGTCTTCTAATTCTAAGACAGTGAAATTCAAGTTATGAAACTTTATGGAAACAAACCCCCAGACCTAATCTGCTCGTTCAGAATCCCCATTCCATAATCCTTCTACGCCCCTGCATTAACGCTGGTGTTTAATTCTAAGACCGTAAATTAGGTTGGTCTCTAAATTAAAATCTCTGGTGCCTGGAACATTTTATTGATTATTTTTGTCAATTCCCCCGCCAATCAATCGCTTTTTCCAGAATTTAGCTACTAACTGGGAAATTTATTAGAATAGTAGCATTTAGGGATTTCCTGTATAATCCATAGTTTATTCAAAATGTGTTGGCAATTGTGTCCACTGTATATAATTATATCAATCGAGAATTCCTGAATAGATACAACAATCCATCATTTCATCACTAATCCCAGTACTGCATATAAATACAAATGTACAAGCATCCGTTCTGTCAAATGAGACTACAGAACTTCTTGCCGCTACCCGCGTCCTTCCTCGGCTGTAGCACAGCTCTGATCGCGTCGTCGAACACTGTCTTCAGTCCTTTCTGAGTGAGCGCAGAGCATTCGAGGTACTTCACAGCTCTCACCTCCTTCATCATGCTGAGTCCCTGTGCGTAGGAGATAGGCGCTAGCTTCTTGTCCCTCAGCTTCTGCACCGTCTCCGCATCGTCTCTCAGGTCCAGCTTGGTCCCCACTAGGATGATGGGGGTGTTAGGACAATGGTGCGACACCTCTGGATACCACTACACAGTGAAATGTTTGTTAAGTTCAAATTCCTAAGCCCTAGATTCAAATCTAGGGAAGCTATGGGGCATTTAGTATCTTAGATACTTCGCTGAACAATTCCAGAGACTGACAAAAGTCCTTAAATAATTTGTCCTAAATATTAAACAACTCAGGATTGCCGTGGAATTTCTAGGGAAAGCATTGCAATACCTTCTTCTGTGGGAATTGCCGTACTAACGTAGTTACTGCAAACTTGCCAACTGTCCCGCTTTCGGACAAATGTTGAAAGTTATGTCCCGCGAAAACGTTCCAAAAGTGGAATTGTCCCGCTTTCATTGGATAGGACTAATGCGCAGATACTTGTCTTGCTAAATATCTCAATGTCCGCTAAATACTACTCATCCCTAGTCCCACTTTCTCCTTGCAGAGTTGGCTTGTATGTAATGCTATCTTTATCCTGCTACTCACCTTGGCTCGGACATTCTCGAAAGAGGCCGGAGAGACGAGAGAGAAGCAGATCAGGAACACGTCTGTCTGTGGGTAGGAAAGAGGCCGCAATCTGTCGTAATCCTCTTGCCCCGCTGTGTCCCAGAGTCCGAGGTTTACAGGCCGTCCGTCCACCATGACATTTGCCGAGTAGTTGTCGAATACAGTTGGAATGTATTCGCCAGGGAACGCATTTGTGGTGTAGCTTATCAGGAGACACGTCTTACCGACCGCTCTGGAGGAATGGAATGCAATAAAATGTTTGATTCATGTTTTGTAATTGAACACAAATACTCACCCATCTCCTACTACAACACATTTGATCGACTGCATTTTGATTAGAACTTGACTGTATTACATATTCACTCAAAGAATCCATTATATATACTCAACTTGTCTGAGATAAATATAGATCTGAATTCGAATTTAAAAATAAACTGACACCTTACTATTGTAACATACTGATTCATGCCTAGCCACTGGCTTCTGGTGAATTGGAAGGTTGTAGCATTCCACAGCATCTGCGCTGTTGCTATAGAAAGCATTGTTAAATGGGAACCCTAAAAAAGTGAGCTTAGAAATGCAGTGCCACATTGATACATCATTCACCATGCCATAGTAGTGTCTATATAATGGCTTGTATGAAGATCAGAGATATCCTATGCAATGGAATTAATAAAGGTGTTAGAATATTTATTATATGTGTGGGGTGTAGTGTAGGGGGAGCGGGGGGGATCGGCGCTCCCTCACTTTAACTTGACGATTGTTATTACCTATATAATCGTTTGGCAAGAATGGATTGCGGAGTCGACTGTTTTATAATGTACTGAAAGCATACATCCAACCTCTGCATGCAAAATAACGGGACATAAGTAGTACTTTTAGCGGGACATTGAGTTATATCGCGGGACATCGTATATTTGTATTATACCTGTAGGCTGAAAAAGCGGGACTACCAATTTTTGCTTAATATATTCTTTTATAAGCGCTCCCCCAAAAGAAATTTGAGCACTACACCCCTGTGTGTGACTATCTCTGCTAGTATTGTTCCACAATCATTTTATATTTCTATCATAGGAGATTCCTTAATTACATTGACTGTGTACAACTTTGTTGTTGTGAAAAAGATAAATCGTCATTGTCTGGGAGGGTGGTTTGCTATACCATCATACCACTACATGAGGTTATTTCCTGAATTGAGATTTAGAGTGTGTATAAGCAAAACAAGGAGTCACTCGATATATTCCTATTATATTAAGTTTGTTGATCGGAATGCTGTTACATTCCTCCCGTAGCTAGAGAAATCCAAAATATTTCTTTATTTGGTCAATATAGTAGGCATCAAAAAGGAAATTGAATGCTGAGTGTGAATCTGAATAAAAAGTTGATTTTAACTTTGATTCACAAAACTCTAATTTCTCTCGGACGCAATTTTTTGAAATCCGGTGGTCTGATTTTGGTGAACTTTTTTTCTGTCGTTGGTGCAATCTGATCAGTCGATTTCCAGTGCTGGCAGAGGAATAGATATCTTTCCTGAGTTGCATCGAGAAGACTGCAACACGATACTCTATAGAGTTATAGAGTGAGTATCTTCAGTATGATATATATATATCATATATGCATATATGAACTGTCCCGCTTTTATCATCGCTAAAGTTGGCTGGCATATACGTATATATGTATTTACTCTCTATCTGATTGGGTGGGAAAGGTAAATGTGGATTTTCGTTGTGACTGATGACTTACCTTAAGTAACATTCCATCCATATCTGTAGAACAAGAAGTCCCGTAAATTAGGCATGCCCGAATTCCCTAAAATGATTTCCTCCTGGGTTATTGAGTTCATCATCTACCTTGTAGCTAGACATTATAGTATGGGCGTAGACGTTCAGCACACACAGGAAGGAGACGGTGCTAACTTCCCCAAGAAGGGACAAACCGTAGTGATGCACTACACAGGAACTCTAAAGGACGGAAAGAAGTTCGACTCTTCGCGCGATCGAGGGAAGCCCTTCGAAACCAAGATCGGAGTGGGGCAGGTGATCAAGGGTTGGGACGTAGGGGTTCCCCAAATCTCCGTGGGAGGTAAGGCCATCCTCACAATCTCCCCTGACTACGGATATGGAGCTAACGGGGTGCCTGGAACGATCCCGCCGAACGCCACTCTGATATTCGACGTGGAGCTGATCGCCATAAAGTAGAGCACCGTAGCTGTGTAGATGGTGCTATATTTAGACTAGAATTAGTTCTAATTTTAGAGTTGTTCTGAGTTGATAGTGACAAGCTCTACCAATGATTCAACACACATGGTTTATAGGCCGATCTAGACAATGAACGTCAGACGCATTAATAATATGCTGACGTGCATTGGAGAGGTACAGATGGAATATGTGACCTTGAGTCATAGTGGAACCTTAGGGGAGACGCTAGAATGTGTAAATAACCCCGCTTAATCGGGACAAGTCTCCAGGAACGGAACGGTTCCATACTTAGAAGCTAATACTAAATTTCATTGGTTAAAACCCCGCCTATTCCAGGAATGTGTTGCGTCATTTCCTGTTTGAGCCATTTTGGGCGGGGAAGCCATATAAATTTGGGGTCCAAAAAATATCTGGGACCGAGGGAAGTGTCCCAATTAAGCGGAGTCACCTGCAAATCGATACAGAATGTTCATGCCAGGAACAGTGATACTAAAAATAGAGCTGACATCCTATCCATCCTAAACATAGCTGGATGCTGCTATTAATAGCTCTAGCGTGCGTGTGCCTATCTCTGCGGGTGGAGAGCAGGGCGGGAGAAGGGGACGTGAGGCTGGTGGGGAGCACTGGTCCCTTCGAGGGCCGAGTGGAGTACTTCCACAGCGGAGAGTGGGGCAGCGTATGTGACGATGGATGGGACACCCACGATGCAACTGTGGTGTGTCGCCAGCTGGGATACCCTTCTGCCCAATCGGCAATCTCCAATGGCAGATTCGGTGAGTCTGAGTCGGACCATGGACGGAGTCCTTTTCTCCAACAAAGTTTAAAACCGAAAATAGGCAGTAGATTATGGAATTTTGAGCATTAATTAAACAATTAATTAATTAAATTCAAGTCCTACTATGGGAGAGAGTTCGTGATATGAACGCCTGTAACGTCCTGCTAGCTCCTTGAAAGTCCACTGGGCCAAGTAGATTTCGGGGGTTTTATTTTTTCGAATAACCTCCCTAAACTTTGACCACAGCATATACAGGCATATCGTGAGGTGGAATAGTGTATGAACAGTGCAGTAGATCTTGAGGTGAAAGTGAGTAATGGTCTCACTACAGAATCGTGAGACACTACGAGTTCGTGATGCCTGCAATGGTATCCAATGATAATTAGTATCCTATTGGCTTCCACGTATTCTGATATCTGACTTATCCTATCCGTGTCCACAGGGCAGTCCCTGGGGTCCATCTGGCTGGACGACGTGTCCTGCAACGGGACAGAGCGGCGTCTCAGTGAGTGCGACTCCTCTCCTGTCGGGGAGCACAACTGCGCGCACTTCGAGGACGCAGGAGCTATCTGCTCCGACGACTTCCAACTGAGAATAGCCAATGACAGCGAAGGGATTGAGAGAGGAGAGACGTTGTACCAGGGACGACTGGAAGTGAGTTATTTTTAGCTTTTCTGTAATTAGCAGGATTTCTGAGTGGGAGGAAACACCCAGTTGAGGAACTGTTCTCCTAATTTAGACATAATTATATTATCACAAACTTTGTGATTCAATCAGTGTTCTCCTCAGGATTACTGGAACCGCGTTCATTCTGTAATTTTAGTGCGGTTTATTCGGGTAAATTGAGTTATTTAACAACAAATCACATTATTCGATAAGCTAAGCGCGCTTAACTCGCCGGAGGGAAACACTGAATTCAATCCTGAGAGGAGGGGACAGGACAAGTGTTCCTGTGTCCCCTCGGGTACGCCACTGGAAATTGTATGAATTAACAGCGGTCATTCGATCCTGTGATCAGCTGTTCTCACCACTGATAGATCCTGATTGGCTGATTCTCTAGGTTTACCATAATGGGGTGTGGGGGACTGTGTGCGATGACAAGTGGACTCTCAAAGATGCGAATGTGTCCTGCAAACAGCTGGGGTTTCCGGGCGCCACTCACGCCACTCGTTTCGCGCGTTTTGGAGCTGGAACTGGTCCCACTTGGTTGGACGATGTTGTTTGTAGAGGTTAGTTCAGGGTTTTTTAAGGGCGATCATGGTGTAAATTTACACCACGAATTTTGGGAGTTACACCACGATTTGGGTCGGCCGCTGTGGGAAATATTTGGTTAATATTTTTTCGGTGGTTACACCATGATTAGACTGAGTTACACCGACGTCTCAACCTTAAAAAAACCCTGGGTTAGTTTGACTTCTTCATTTACACTGTGATAGGAATATATATACATTCAGAAGTGTATTATTGTCTGCTCGAGAACTGTAACAGTGGTCTACAGATATTTATTTTAGTGTGCTTCTACCCCATTGATTGATCTAAGACCCAATTTAATAGATTGTACGGTCGACTCTGCTTAATAGGGTCACATCGGTCAGAGGACATTTTGCCCCGATTAAGCGGAGAACCATATTGACCGAAAATATTTGGTATTAGCTTCTATGTGTGAGAGCTATTCCAGTCCTGCCAAAAGTGGCCTGATTAAGTGGTTGACCAGATTAAACAGTGACTCTATTAAGCGGAGTCGACTGTATATTATAGCCCAGTGGCCGTATTTCTTTCTCGTCAAGAGTTTAGAAGAGAATGAGTTAAATAGAAGGTGCTATCTCTGTAGACTAGCACATATCTCTTGGATTCTCTGTACATACACTAGACCATCAGAATACGCAACATTGTGACGTCATCACACATAATAGTAATATTACTGTATATTTCAGGTGAAGAGGCTAGTCTGAATATGTGCCAGTTCAATCCTTGGGGAGAAGAGGACTGTTCTCACTCAGAAGACGCTGGAGTGGTCTGTATCTTTCCCAACGCCACTCTGCCACCTGTCCTGCCCATCCGGCTAGCGGGGGGCGACACTAAGTCCGGGAGAGTAGAGGTGGAGTACAATGGGACCTGGGGGACGGTTTGTGATGATGAGTTCTCTATGAAGGATGCTCAGGTGTGTTATAGTATACACTGTACCATGGATTGTCAATATTTGTGTTACCAGCACCATGGATGCAGAGTTTACATGGAATTTGAGCATATAAGGGAATCTTAGATTTAGAAAACAAACGAAAAATACTACAAAGCTACTGTGCTTCTAAAAATAGCGATTTCACAGACATTTCACACCTCTAGGTGGCATGTCGACAACTCGGGTTTCTGGGCGCCACTTCGTACCACCCGACTGCCTTCTACGGACAAGGGAGCGGTCCCATCTGGCTTGATGACGTCATCTGCCTTGGAAACGAGAAAGCCCTCTCCCAATGCTTTAACAACGGCATAACTAAGCACAATTGTCGTCACTATGAAGATGTCGGAGTGGAATGTAGCAACGATTCATCAGCTGTTCTGCCGCGCATTGAGGTTCGTCTTTCAGGCGCCAACAGCTCAAACGAAGGAAGAGTCGAAGTTCTGTACAACGGAACCTGGGGGACCGTCTGTGACGACCGATGGAGCATTCAGGTATGCGGGATGGAGTGATATTTTAAGGACACTTTTATTTGGGACATTCCTGTTCTCTTTTGTCATTTTTATGAAAAATCTAATACGGACACTACGTACGTACGATCCTAACAACCATCTACCTCGATAGTTATGTGTGATATCAGACACTACACGCCTATTATGGCTTAAAATGTTTTTGAGATTTTGTTGAAATATACTTGACCCATCTACCAACCTAACAGAGAATATTCTCAGTTCTATTTAACCAAGGATAAAAATAGCCACGGAAACGTAGCTATTTATAGTTTCTAAACTTAGGACGCAGACGTAGTGTGTCGGTCTTTGGGGTTCAGAGCCGCCCTCCGGGCTACAACAGAGGCCAACTTCGGATTGGGCACTGGTCCCATCTGGCTGGACGAGGTGAAGTGCTCCGGAGAGGAGGAGAACCTGGGAGACTGCTCCTTCCTGGGATTCGGGCTGCACAACTGCCAGCATTGGGAAGACGCTGGGGTCGTGTGTGAGAGACCGGAAGTGTCGCTTCCGGTTAGACTAGTGGCTGGGGCCGGATCCCATGAAGGACGAGTGGAGGTCCTGTACAACGGAACTTGGGGAACGGTATGTGAACCATTTCCTGCTAACTTAACAATCTATTCTGTCCTGTTATTTCTCTTTTCGTTTATTTGTTTGTTTGTTTGTTTGTTTGTTTGTTGTTTACTTGTGTACATCCACAGGTGTGTGATGACAGCTGGACATTCTCTGATGCCATGGTGGTATGCAGACAGCTGGGATTCTCTGCCGCCATTAGTGCTCCTTCTTACGCAGCGTTTGGTGTTGGCTATCCTGACCAACCAATCTGGCTGGATGAAGTGAAGTGTCAAGGGACAGAAGTGGATCTAATGGCATGCAGGCACAACCCACTGGCAGTACACAACTGCAGACACTACGAGGACGCCTCAGTCATTTGCTCAGAACAAGGTGACACTTCGAGAGATAGGATAATTTCAAGATTAACACCTTGTGCCATTCTGTCCAATGGAATGTCCGTATTTCAATATACATCAAACACCACACAGCTAAGATCAATGCTAATACAGTGGTTCCCAACCTGGGGCCCATAGACCCCTTAGTGGTCCACAAAAGATATCAGGGGTCCACAGGATTATACATTTTGTATTACGGTTAATAGGAGGGGTCCACAGAATATAGGAAAATTGCCATAGGCAAAAAGGTCGATACAAGGTGATAATCTGAGTATATAAAACAGAACTACTAAAGTCCAACATACCCTCTAGACATCCCTCCCGTCAAGCTGACTGGCTCTTCCAGTAGTGGGCAGGGAGTGGTGCAGCTGAGAGTGGATGGGCAGTGGGGGACTGTGTGTGGGAACGGGTGGACTCAGAAGGAGGCAGACGTCACCTGCTACCAGCTGGGATACCCAGGAGCTGATAGGACAGGAAGCACCGACGAGTTCGGACCAGCTAACGTCAACATAATCGTAGAGAATGTCATCTGCCAGGTATGTCCTAATTTTAGAATCATAGATTTATTTTAGAATCATAGTTTTTTTTAGAATAATGTTTTTTTGCAATTGTCACCTCAGATTCCAAGTTTTATCCTTGTAGCATATGTCATATAGTTTGAGTGCATAATCCATGAGACAAGACTTACATTATTTGTAAGGCATTTCATGGCGGTTGAAAACCTTTGTTCTACCGTCATACTACGTACTAATTTCGCAATGGAGATTTTGTATAGATTTTTTTTGATTTGTATGAATGCATTTACATAAATATGTTCGTTGCCAGGGTGACGAGTCCTATCTCACGGAATGCGAGCATGACCCATACTTCAGTATCAACGACAGAACCTGCACCCACGCCAGAGACGCCACCGTGGTCTGCAACGAACTCACAGTTTCAGTTCCGGTTCGGTTGGTGGGCGGGAATGGGTCGTTGGAAGGGAGAGTGGAGGTGTACCACTCAGACGTATGGGGAAGTGTCTGTGACGACTACTGGAGTAATGCGGATGCTAAAGTGGTGTGTCGCATGCTGGGGCTTGGCACTGATGGCGCCATAGCCGTGTCCAGAGCAACGTAAGTGTGAGATTGGAATGTTGTATTGGTACAACGTTAGAAGAACCATGGACATGTATGCTGCTGAAACTAATGATAGTAATACGATCTTACATGAATCAGCATTGCACTCTTTTGAAATCTATAATAAGCTCGGTTCTATTTATAGTTTCGGGTCTGCTGTCGGTCCCATCTGGTTGGACGACGTGGAGTGTGACGGGTACGAATCTGAACTGTCATTCTGTCTCAGATCGGAATTCGGAGGACACAATTGTGCCCACACAGAAGACGCAGGTGTGATCTGTCCCGCTCTACCCGCCAGCCTCATCTACACACGCCAGGTATGCCACACGACAATATGGGTGTTCTGTTTGTTTGTTTGTTTGTTTGTTTGTGTTTACTCATGCATCGCACAGGTCAGACTGTCAGGGAGCGGGGTGGACTATGAGGGGAGGGTAGAGGTCCGCATGAACAGCTCGGCACCATGGACTCCACTCTGTGGACATGAATTCACTTTCGCAGATGCGTTCGTCGTTTGCAGTCAGCTGGGATATCCTGAGGTCAGCCAGTTCTCAACCCACTCCATCTTCAAGTCAGATGTTTCTGCTGGCATTCTTGCGCTAGGTTGCCAAGGAGACGAAGAGCAGATATCGGAATGTAGCATTCGGTAAGTGCATTTGATGAACCCAACTCTGAGAAAGTATGAACCTCGAAGATTGGATATAAAGGACAATCATTTTAGTACAAAAAAGTCTAATTTCATTGAACATTGGATTGACAGAATTATATTACATTCGTACAGATATGCGATTAATCACATTTTCACACCTTTAGAAGCACGTCACCCGATGAAGAGTGTACAGGGACACACCTAGCGGGCGTGACGTGTTCTCTCTTCTCCCTGGAGAAGGAGTACCCGGTGAGGCTGTGGGGAGGTGGCAGTAGAGAGGGATTGGTGGAGGTGTTCCATCAGGGACAGTGGGGTAGCGTCTGTGATCTGGACTGGAGCTCTCCGGATGCAGATGTAGTCTGCAGACAGCTGGGATTCTCTAGCGCCCTCAGGAATGCATTCAGGTCTGGCTCTTGATTGGTTGTTTGCTTCCACGCACAGTCAATTTGTATTATGAAGCATTCCAATACTTCAATCCTGTTCCTATAAGGAAGTGTCCTTATGGCATTGCAATCCCGTATGTGCCATACTGCGAAATTAAACTGTCCAATTTGAACCTAATTTAGTGGATAGGAGCCTTTTTAAAGTTGTTTATTTGTATCTGATATTTATTTTACGAAATTGTTACTATTTATATCCTAGGACCCCCCACCCAGAGTTGCCGCAATCAACTCCCATCTGGTTGAGTGGCTTGTCTTGCGACGGGTCAGAGAGCGCCATCTCAGAATGTGGCAGAGAGGGTTGGGGGTCGACTGGCTGCTACCACAACATGGACGCAGGTGTGACATGCGAACCACCTCTATACCCAATCAGACTTGTAGGCGGGGAGCATGACAACGAGGGAACTGTTATGGTATGCATATAATATACAGCTTCAGAATCATTGATTAGCTAACCGCCATCTCCACCACTTGACACCTCTACATGTAGATATACTACAACCACACGTGGGGAGTGGTGTGCGACGACTACTGGGACATGGCAGACGGAGTGGTGGTGTGTCGAGAGCTGGGATACCCTTCTGTCTCAGCTGTGTACTCTCGCAACAGGTTTGGATTCAACACGAGCTCTGACACTCCAATATTCATGGACGATGTCTCTTGCACTGGGAATGAGATGTTACTGTCTTCCTGTCAATTCGGAGGATTCTCTGTTCACAACTGCCACTTATACGAAGCGGCAAGTGTCAAGTGAGTTGTTGTTGTTGTTGTTGTTGTTGTTGTTGTTGTTGTTGTTGTTGTTGTTGTTGTTGTTGTTGTTGTTATTGCTGTTGTGTTGTTGTTCTTGATCAATACTAAATATTATTCCCTAGATAATGTTATGATTGATTGGAATGCTGTGTTTATTTGTTTGTTTGTTTGTTTGTTTGTTTTAGTTGTTCTACTGTTCCGCTGCCCAAGGAGAAAATCCTAGTCAGACTGGTTGATGGCAGAAACAAGTACGAAGGGAGACTAGAGGTAATTGTGTATTCAGAAATATACTCAGGAGTTACGTATGAAGATACCAATGGGTTACGTCCACTCCACGATAGAAGGAGTACCATTGGTCCCCAACCTGGGGTCCATTGCAGGCTTTCATCTAGGCATACTGGGCGCGCCTAGAGGCGCGTATTTGATCCCATGGATCATTAGGCGTATGATTTTTGAGGCTAGGCGCGCGGCATACGCCTACGTAGGCGCAAGGCATAAAACATATATAAAAATGCTATATAAAAGTGAGTCTAGGCGCGTAGAAAAGTGGTGGCATCCATTTAGGCGTATGACGTTGGAAAGCTGGATGAAACCCTGGTCCATTGACACCTTAGTGGTCCACAGGAGATATCAGGGGGCACAGAATATAGGAATACTTGTTATAAGGGTTCCACTGCGAAAGAGGTTGAAACCGCTGGAGTAAGCTATGCACGAAGTTTTTGAGAATCTTTCTACTCATGGAATTACTTAGGAGTCAAAAATATTTAAAAATTTCTTATGTTATTTGTTATTTATCAATTCAGAAGTCCGTGTAAATTTCAAACTTTGTTTGTTGCATTGTTGTTTATTGTTGTTGTTGTGTTTATTTGAGTGTTTCTAGGTGTTTCACGATGGGAGTTGGGGAACAGTCTGTGACGACCACTTCCAGGTTGAGAATGCAGAAGTGGTGTGCAGACAACTCAGTTTCGAAGGACCAGCTCAAGTTCTGTCTGCCTCTGCCTTCTCTCAGGGAAATGGCACCATATGGCTTGATGACGTCATCTGTAGTGGAACGGAGCAGAATCTGGGAGAATGCTTTCATCTGAGTTGGGGCAGCCATAACTGTGTCCACTACGAGGTAAACAACAACAATATGTAGCTATAAACCATTAAACAACAACAATACTATGTAGCTATAAACCATTAAACAACAACTTTATTCCTATGCAAATAACAATAAGAACATCTACAGAGAATTAGCATGAGTAGTCATTAACTAAGTCTCTCCACGTAGGACGTGAGTGTTCGCTGCTACTACAACGTTCCAAAACCCGCCGAAGAGTCGTACGAACTCCGTCTGATCGGAGGTCCTTCCCCCCAGATGGGAGTGGTGGAGATATTCTACCACGGGAGATGGGGGTCTGTGTGTGGAGCTGGTTGGGGCGACCTGAATTCCAATGTCGCGTGCAGGCAGCTAGGGTATCTCCGTGCTATGGAGGCTGTGAGTAGTGAGGTGTTTGGGATCAGTGAAGCAGAGAACTTAATCTGGTGAGTGGCACCTCACACTGTGGATTTCTATTAACTAACCATGGATGCTGGAACTTATAACTAAGTTTGATTGGTTGGCTCTATATCTAGGTTGAGTTCGGTTAGTTGTACTGGCAGTGAGTTGTCCCTGCAAGAGTGTAAACACGACACATGGGGCGCCACTTCCTGCCGGTACCCGCCAATATGGGACTACTTCTACTATAACAACGACCTTGCTGCAGTGGTATGCACCAACACTCGTGTCAATAACAGTCCAATACAGCTTCAAGACGGTACAACACACAGTGAAGGGAGAGTAGAGATTATGTACAAGGGATCATGGAGGACCATTTGTGCAGATAGTTGGAGTATGGAGGATGCCAATGTGCTGTGTCGGTCGTTAGGGTATTCTAACGCCTTATCAGCTGATATCGCATCATCTTACGGTGCTGGAAACTACAACATTATTTTAGGCATGGTCAGTTGCTACGGAAACGAAACCTTCATTCAGGTATGTTACAGTACATTATTAACTATTCACATTCCAATATTTCCATTTTGTTTTGAAATTTTATTGATTTGTTTATAGTTTTTATTTTTGTTTGTTTGTGTATCTACTTGTTTACGTCTTTGTTTACTTCAGGATTGCCCTCACACAGAAGGAAGCAGCTGTTCCATTGGTCAGGTGGCAGGTGTGAAGTGCAATGGCACTAACAGCAAACTGCGCCTGACAGGAGGCGACACAATGAGTGGAGTGGTGGAGGTGTTCCACGAAGGTGTCTGGGGAACCATTTGCAGTGGCTTATACGGATATATGGATGCTAAGGTGAGAATTGGATAAGTGGCGCTTGTTCTATTACTGATATTGAAGGGTATTAGGTGTCTGTCCCTCTCCCTACCTACCTATTTGGAATTTTATTGTCGGATAAATTTAACGACTTTTGTTAATAGAACCGATTATTCAAATTTTTCATTAATTTTTGTCGTTTGCTGAAGTACAGACTGACTTAGAAGAATCTGGACATACTTGTATTATGACAGAAGTTGTCAGGTCTTGCATTCCCATACATCAGCTGAATATTGCACCAGGGTTTTTTCTAAGGATTTGCTCAGAGGGCCCTGCAAAAGATTAGAGGTCCCTTACCTGGAATACTACATTTTATGATATTCAGTACATTACGAATGTTAAGAAATTAGAGGTCCCTGAAGAGAAATTAGGGCTCCTTTTGGGCCCTCTAATTTAGCTTAAAAAAACACTGTATTGCACTCCGTATATTAATTGTATAATTCCAGGTGTTAGGTAATCGAAGAAATTTCAATAATGTTTCATGTTAAAACATTTGTAGCTCAATATTCGACACCTACATACCGATTTTCTTACTTCGTAGCTATGGCAATGTTCCTAATACTAAACACTTCAAAATAACTTATATTATGATTACAGCTGCACCCCTACAGTTATTACAGGATTCCTTTTCTTAGGTTATATGTGGAGACCTAGGCTATCCGGGTGTGGACACATGGGGGACACAGCCACACCCTCTCGACACTAACACCTCCAGTCTCATGTGGTTGAACTACCTCGAGTGCACTGGAACTGAAACCTCATTGGACCAGTGTCTACACAGCCATTCCTGGGGCGTGGCTCGTTGCTACACACGGAGTGTTATAACTGTGAACTGCTCTCTAACTCCAGTGGAAGAGAAACAAGGACTGGAACTGAAACTGTCTGATGGCAGCAGTGAGAGTAGTGGGAGGGTGGAGGTGGAGATTAATGGCAAGTGGGGGACTGTGTGTAGCGACAGCTACTACTCTCAGAGCAGAGTGGCTGAGGTGAGATCACAGCTGTAGAAGCTATATTTAGTAACAGTGACTAACGCGCTTAATTACTGGTCAGATAGCACTGCTATCCATTTCCGTTGCTGGTCTCTATAAATTTAATTTAACTCAAAATTGCTAATTAAGAATCTCCATTGGATCCAAATACACACTGTTTATTGATATACGCATAATACTTGTATTTAAACAAATATTATTAGTTGCAGCTTAGAAGGCTTGGAGTATGTTGTCTATTTTCCCATCCACTATAATTATTCTTTGTTTGGAGTCCACTGCTATACCTCTAGGGAAACATAACTCTCCTGCATCCTTTTTTTCCTCTATACCAATCTTCTGTATCAGGATTCCGTCTGGAGAGAATATTCTGATACAGTCACCATAACAGTCACTCACCAGGATATTCTCATAGGAATCTAGACAGAAGTACCAAGCATACTTGATGTCGTTTCCTGTTACTAGGGAGCGTATGAGAGTTCCATCTAGCTTGAATACTTGGATTGGATCTGGATGGTAGTTATTGTTGTAGTTAGAGTAGCTAAATAGAACAAACATTTGTTGTTTGTGTAGGATGATGTCTCGAGGAGTTGTATTTTTATCAAACGAGGTAGCTCTCAAGATAATCTTCTTAGTAGGCTTGAGGTTGAGATCGAATATCTGTACAGTCAGAGACTCCCTAACACAAGTGTAGATATTAGATCCTTCTATAGATATCCCAATTCCTACAAGGTCTAGAGTCGATGTTTTTAAAGTTTCTCCTTTTTTGTTCATTTTAATAATGCAATTAGGCGTTTCAATAGTTGCATATATGTGGTCTCCCTTGATAGCCATAGAGCGTAAACGGGTTAGCAGTGGATTCTGTAGAGTTGAGCAGTGATTTCCCTCACTCGTGAAGACCTGTATTCTACCAGTGTCGTAATACTCTCCTACATAAATCAGCTGGCTGGTGGGATCTATACAGACAGCTGTAGGGTTGATTAGTTGATCTTCTTCCTTACCTTGCTTAACTCCATGCCAGATAGGTAGAGTATTGCCAGCGTATGGATTTGGTCTTTTCATAATACAACACTTCTCTTCCAGTGTCCTCTCTATCTCTTCCATCTGACAGCTGATGGACACGTGAGGGAACGAAATCTGGTCTGAAAGGATCTTCTCCATTTCCTCTTCGATATTTTTTAGGTTTTTCTGTAGCAACATGTTCAGCTTGTTGGCATGTAGCTTTTTTTCAGTGTCTTCTTTCAGCTGAGTCAGCTCTTCCAAGCTAGCTCTTCGCTCTTGGATTTTCGCTTTGATTTCAGCTGGGATGGCATCCAACTCTGCCAAGAGTGTCACTTCTCTTTGTGCCTCCATTTCGCGGATCTGTCTGAAAGTGTCGCTGAGTTGTCTCTTCCTCTCTGCCACTTGTAGAGTCAGATCTTCTAGAGCTCTTTCCAATTCTGTGATGGAGACGTGTCGGGGATTTTGTGTGGTTGCAACTACTGGTGCTTGTGGGTACCTTGCTGCCATTCTTTCTTTTGTTCGTTGTAGAGTGTTTGTAGTTTGTTTGTTAGATAAATTAGTGAGTTTGTGAGTCTATTTATACATTTCTCTTAGATTAGTAATGGAACTAACATAGCTAAATATAGGATTGAAAGTGGTTTCATTATTCACTACCATATCCTCATGTCCCATGACACTCTGTTATGTAATACCTTTCATTATTGTTAGATTCAGTTCCAATTTGGTTTGTATCTTGTTTCAATTCTGTTTTAGGCTGATATGTGAACTTTTTTTTCGTAATTTTGATGAAACAGGTGGCTCCGCTTAATCGGGACACTTTGGTCTCGGATATTTGTCCCGATTAAGCGGAGTTCCCAATTAACCAATGAATTTAGTCTTAGCTTCTGTGAGAGCCATTCGGTTTCCGGAGACGTTCAATTAAGCGGAGTTAACTATTTAGAGGTTCTAATTTGGGACATTGATTTAATACTAACAAGCGCGCTTCGCTTGTTTGCCCTACGCGGCTTACAGACACTGTGTGTCCACAGAGTTACCCAGTGGACGCTTGGGGATATTAGAGAAACAATACGTCGCTTTCTTGTTCTCTACTAAGTATGCTGAATTGCCATTTGTCTACGGTTACATTTTTGAAATCAGAACTGTAGCAGAAAATTTAGGTTCGTGATAAATAGAATTTACTTTGTATTAAGTCAACTAATCCTGAATGTAAGGTCAATTTGAATCCACAAAGTTAACATTACTAAATATTATTCTACTTGAATGATCAATCAATTTCAGTCCATGTTAACAACAATTAAGGTGTGTTATATGCTATGATCAATCAATTCGATCATAAAATAATCTTTAACAATCAAATTATTGACTGAAAATAGCAGTATTCAATCATTTATATGAAATAGAATCGTGTGATTCACATTATAAAAGTCTGATATTTGATTGTATGAATAAGTCACTACTGTTTTATTTCAATGTATTTGCATTATAAAAGAAACATTTCATTGGTCAGCACACTTTGTCACCTATTTCGGTGAGGTGTGAATATTTCGTTTAGATCTTCGAACTTAATCGTAGACTTATTATTATTTACCTGTGTGCCCAATATAACTCCATTTAACTCAAAATTGCTTATTACGAATCTTCAGTACATCCAAATGCACAATGTTTATTGATATACAAATAACAACAAGTAAACAAATATTATTAGTTGTAGCTTAGAAGGCTTGGAGTTTGTTGTCTTTTTTCCCATCCACTATAATAATTCTTTGTTTGGAGTCTACTGCTATACCAGTAGGGTAGCATAACTCTCCTGCTTCCTTCATTCCCTCTCTCTCAATCTCTTGCATCAGGATTCCGTCTGGAGAGAATATTCTGATACAGTGACCACTATAGTCACTCACCAGAATATTCTCATAGGAATCTAGACAGAAGTACCAAGCATTCTTGATGCCGTTTCCTGTTACTATGGAGCGTATGAGGGTTCCATCTAGCTTGAATACTTGGATTGGATCTGGATGGTAGTCATTTAGGCCAGAGTAGCTGAATAGAACAAACATTTGTTGTTTGTGTAGGATGATGTCTCGAGGAGTTGTATTTTTATCAAACGAGGTAGCTCTCAAGATAATATTCTTAGTAGGCTTGAGGTTGAGATCGAATATATATACAGTCAGAGACTCCCTAACACAAGTGTAGATATTAGATACATCTATAGATATCCCGATTCCTACAAGGTCTAGAGTCGATGTTTTTAAAGTTTCTCCTTTTTTGTTCATTTTAATAATGCAATTAGGCGTTTCAATAGTTGCATATATGTGGTCTCCCTTGATTGCCATAGAGCGTAAACGGGTTAGCAGTGGATTCTGTAGAGTTGAGCAGTGATTGCCCTCACTCGTGAAGACCTGTATTCTATTAGTATTGTGAAACTCTCCTACATATATCAGCTGGCTGGTGGGATCTATAGAGACAGCTGTAGGGTAGAATAGTTGATCTTCTTCCTTACCTTGCTTCACTCCATGCCAGATAGGTAGAGTCCTGCCAGTGTATGGATTTGGTCTTTTCAGAATGCAACACTTCTCTTCCAGTGTCCTCTTTATCACTTCCATCTGATAGCTGATCAATAGGCGAGGGAACGAAATCTGGTCTGAAAGGATCTTCTCCATTTCCTCTTCGATATTTTTTAGGTTTTTCTGTAGCAACATGTTCAGCTTGTTGGCATGTAGCTTTTTTTCAGTGTCTTCTTTCAGCTGTGTCAGTTCTCCCAAGCTAGCTCTTCGCTCTTGGATCTTAGTTTTGATTTCAGCTGGGATGGCATCCAACTCTGCCAAGAGTGCCACTTCTCTTTGTGCCACCATTTCGTAGATCTGTCTGAAAGTGTCGCTGAGTTGTGTCTTCCTCTCTGCCACTTGTAAAGTCAGATCTTCTAGAGCTCTTTCCAATTCTGTGATGGAGACGTGTCGGGGATTTTGTGTGGTTGCAACTACTGGTGCTTGTGGGTACCTTGCTGCCATTCTTTTCTTTTGTTCGTTGTAGAGTGTTTGTAGTTTGTTTGTTAGATAAATTAGTGAGTTTGTGAGTCTATTTATACATTTCTCTTAGATTAGTAATGAAACTAACATAGCTAAATATAGGATTGAAAGTGGTTCTATTATCACTACCATATCTTCATGTCCCATGACTCTGTTATGTAATACCTTTCATTATTGTTAGATTCAGTTCCAATTTGGTTTATATTTTGTTTCAATTCTGTTTTAGGCTGATATGTGAACATTTTCTCGTAATTTTGATCAAACAGGTGACTCCGCTTAATCGGGCCACTTTCGTCTCGGATATTTTGTCCGGATTAAGCTGAGTTGACTATTTTCAAGGTTCTAATCTGGGACATTAATTTAAGATTAATAAATTGTTATTGAACATGTTCATAACACTGTAACGTAAACTGGGCGACCTTGGCCCCAAGAAGTGGCTTTGTCCCATAATGGCAATTTTAATAAAATATACTCAAGCCTAGGAATATTGCGGTTTAAATACGTTTGGATATACAGTCAGGGTCGCTTATTATGAACATTCGTTTATTATGAACTAACTTCCTGGTCCCAATTTCATTTTTTATATAGGATTTGTATTGAATCAAGTTCGCTTAATATGAAGTACTATCTCTATTATGAACAGATTTTTTGGTCCCCTGGTGGTTCACAATAAGCGATCCTGACTGTATTGAGAGTTTCATTCAACGTATTAGCAATGTGATTACATTAATTCATTAGTTTGAGTATATATTATTAAAATTGCTATTGTGGGACAAAGTCACCCCAGTTTCCGGTATCATGATTGGTGCTTACCTGAATGAATTCCAGGTACTCTGCAAACAACTGGACTTCCCCACAGAGAACCCCAGTGCCTACAGTCGGAGTCTGTCCGACACGAGCGGGTTGGATCAGCCAATCAGAATCTACTACATCTACTGCACTGGAGCTGAAGCTAATATTAGCGAGTGCAGGTACTCCACGGAGGTGTCAAGTTACCGAACCTGTTCTCACCGAAATGACCTGTACATCCGGTGTGGCAGTCCCAACCACTGCGAGCCAGTTACCCTCTCCTACCCCCTCATGTCCAACTATACGGGGATCAGTGTGCCACTTGGTAAGTGAGGTGTGAAAAATGTGTCCTAGCACACTTGATACCTTAAAACTCCGTATAGGAGCTGTGTATTAAGGCATAATCCAATTTGGTTGTATTAGTTTTGTGAATTCTGTTCAGGTAAAGTGGTGGAGTTGGAGTGTGCAGTGGGACGGCTTGAAGGCTCAGACCACTTATTCTGCTCTGTGGGTGGTCTCATATTCTCAAGTGGTGAGACTCCACACTGTGTCACGAGCTGTGACATCTCTTCCCTCCACCTAACACCTCTCTCTCTCGTGAACGGAGTTCCACTCAACGACGAGGACACTATTGATGTAGGTGTTAGCATCAAAGTGTCATGTGTCAGTGGCTCAGTGTTAGATGGTGGAGCTGAGCACTTCTCTATTGGTTGTGACAATCAGGCGAATTGGGAAGGAGTGCCACCTCAAAAGTGTATCAAAATGGTGAGAACTAAACAACATTCTATTTTTAGACTCAAATGTGTTTCTAATAGATTACGTGATTTACTTTAGTGTATTTTATCCACAAATTGTATCGCATATTTCTATTTTTAGACACCCTCGGAGTCCCCTGTCACAGGATCAGCTGGTATCGGGACGGGAGCGGCTGTGGGGATTGCGTTGGTGTTTGTTGTTGTTGTTGTTGTTGGTATTGTGACTATTGTTGTTGTGTTGCTGCTCTTCGCGAGGAGAGGAGTCTTCAGGAAAAACGGTGAGTTTTCCCGCCGAATTTACTCAATTTAGAAATTAGTTTGCAACTCCTTGACAACATATTAACCGCATTGGCATTCAGACTTATTTGTATTTGACTAACATGTGTTCGAGAACTTTTGTAGTTGATAACAATGACAAATATCAATGAAGGAATAGTACACCAGTGGTTCCCAACCTGGGGTCCATGGACCCCTTAGTGGTCCACAGAAGATATCAGGGGGCCACAGAATATAGGAAAATTTTATAGGCGGTCCACAGCCCAAAAAGGTTGAAAATCGCTGTAGTACACTATTCGACTCACTGGCGAAGAACTAACTGAAAATGATCGTCTTGTGTACCATTTTTGGAGAATGTGTCACTTTTCTGGAGTAATTGATCATTTTCTTAGTTGTCAATAGAGAAATCTTCAAGCTTTGAAATTCTCAAGCTTTGAAATTCAAAATAATGTCAGTCTACAGACAGACAGTGCACTCCATTAAGTGGCTCATAGGACACAAAATGTGAATATTCTAACACATCTGGAAATATTCGCTTGAGTTCCCCAAATGTGGAATTTGAGTTGACCTGAAATAAACCACTGTTGATTCCATCTATTTATAGGCGCAATCAGATTCTATAAGAGACTACCTTACGAAGTGTCGGAATCGATGGAAGAGCTACGCGACGTTTCTACCAACACTGACACTGACCACGTGGAAGTATCAGCTGATGATGACCCCATTGTTCCTATCAACTAGTATTCCCTGAAGAGATGTATCTGTATTTACTCTGTCAAGAATTCGACTTTATTTGCTGTTGTTCATATCTATTATAACTTTTGTTGCCCCAAACAAACGCCTCCGTTAAGATTCACACCTTTACTTTCTAAAATTAGCACTACCTCTTTCCATACAGTCGACTCTGCTTAATAGGGTCACATCGGTCAGAGGACATTTTGCCCCGATTAAGTGGAGAACCCTTTTGACCGAAAATATTTTGTATTAGCTTCTATGTGTGAGAGCTATTCCGGTCCTACCAAAAGTGGCCCGATTAAGCGGTTGACCCGATTAAACAGTGACCCAATTAAGCGGAGCCGACTGTATATTCCTTATATGGTAGTGATTTGAACTATGTGCAAATTCTGAAAAATGTCATAACTTTTCACAAAAGGTGTCAAAATGTATAGCCAATCAGAATCTAAGGGTTTAACATTACAGTTGGCTTTCATTTTATTGACCAACAAGGATTATACCCGACTGTATATAAATGAAACACAATGACTATATAAACTTGAAATCTGATTGGTTGACAGAGAATATTATCAATTACAGTCACTAATGGACCACTTTCAGTCTGTCGACTAACATTTTTTTCGTTTCCATACATACTAGTGCATAATGGCTACAAGCTCAGCTGGATCTAAGGCAGTATGTGTCTTGGTGGGAGAGACTGTGAAGGGTACACTCCACTTTGTTTCAGATGGGGAACTAGTCACAGTGACAGGAGACGTGACAGGTCTCACTCAAGGGAAGCATGGATTCCACATCCACGAGTACGGAGACCTCACCACTGGGTGCACTAGTGCCGGTGGACACTTCAACCCTGAGGGAAAGGAGCACGGAGGGCCTGAAGATGAGATTAGACATGTGGGGGACCTAGGAAACATAGTAGCTGGAACTGATGGAGTAGCACATGTAGGTTATGTTGTAATAAGATGGACCAGGGATATACTCATACTTAACAATGATTGAGAAAACGCGTCAATTCCATTTTGTTCAAATATATTTCCAATATTATCGATATAAGAGATACAGTAGTGGGATTGATAGATAATTCTACTTTGAAAAGTTTACTAGAAAACACATTCTCACTGGTATAGAGGTGTTACTTTAGTGTCTCATAGGTGAATATCACAGATAAAGTCATCTCTCTAACGGGTGGCCACTGCATAATCGGACGCTCTGTAGTCGTACACGCGGATGTGGATGATCTCGGCCGAGGGGGATACCCGGATTCCAAGACAACCGGGCATGCAGGAGCTAGGCTGGCTTGCGGAGTGATCGGAAACTCCCCCTAGAGAGTCTCTCGAGTAGTTTAGTTAGGATAGCTCGTTGGTAGTTTAGCAGACTATTTATCTCTGTTCTGAGTTCAATTTAGTTTTATAAATGATTAGGAGCTCAATTGTTTGATTTAAATTGCGTACATACAAACCGTTCAGCTTTCTGGAGAAATATAACACTTTAATGTATTCTTGGGCTAATTTTCTCGAGTGTCCCGCTTTTACATGAAATTTCTCCGATATCCCGCTTTTTTGGTTCAATGTATAAATACTTTTCTATTGCGTACCACCCAGAGTTTCACGCGGGCAGTGCGGGTCGAATATAAATTATAATAGTTTGCGGGATCCGCGGACCGGTCTTGGCAGGACTCCCCGCGATGACAACCGAGACGATGTTTTTAACTGTCACGAGGTCCAATTAAGGAATACTTACGTAAATGGAACTTTGTTAGTTTCCACTTATTGGTGTTTGCAGAAACTCACTCCCATAAAAAGATTCCCTAGTGTCTCTCTATACGTAGTTAGCAACTTATAAAGCGGGCCAAAAATATTTATGCGGGCTTCTTGCGGGCCGCGGGCCGGGTTAACTTAAAATTGCGGGTCGCGGTTGCAAATTTCGGCCCGTGTGCAACTCTGGTGCCACTACATCCCTCTAAATTCAACTCTTCGTTCCGCTTTATCATGGCTCATGTATGGATGCAATAAAACATCCATCGATTCCATTTTAAATGAAGAAACAAAAATAAACTCCAGTTTATCAGAAATTTCTGATATCAGACTTACCTTTGCAGTCTGTCTTCCACTCTTACTAATATCTAGATTTGTTGTTAATTCAAAATTGCTGAGATCATTACTTATTTAGTTAAAATCACGACGACGCGTCTAGGAAATATTTCCATTTCCACAGATCCAAATTGTCTAGAGAGTCGTTTCTCTGATCAGGCTATTGTGTAACCACTACTGCTCAGTCTACATAATCACGCCATGATACCACACATCTACGAGTCTACTGCAGATAACTGTATATAAATGATCCATGTGAGTATACAATGTTATAATTTAGAGTGGAAGAGACAGTTATTCGCTTTGAATTTCCAACTACAGTCGACTCCGCTTAATAGGGTCACTGTTTAATCGGGTCAACCGCTTAATTGGGTCACTTTTGGCAGGACCGGAATAGCTCTCACACATAGAAGCTAATACAAAATATTTTCGGTTAATAGGGTTCTCCGCTTAATCGGGGCAAAATGTCCTCTGACCGATGTGACCCTATTAAGCGGAGTCGACTGTATCTAAATTTCCTCGATTTAGAGTATTGCATCCTTGTTGATGTTTACTTCTTACAATTGAGAACAGCTGATATTCCCGTAATTCAGAGTTAAGATCAATGTTCTTTAAAATACGAAACCCCTTTAACCTGATAGAATAGCTAAATCCTTCTTTTACTCTGTTCTCAGCAGTTTCAGAGTTTAAAAAACGGTAATGCGGAAATGGTTCGACTTTTCGAAAAAGGAAATCGTTCGAATTGCGGATTTAGGAAATAGTTCGACTTTTTATCATTTGGATTAATGTTGTTTTTTATTCGAACTATTTCCTTTTTTTGGAAAGTCGAACTATTTCCGGGTTGGTTCGAACTATTTCCACCATACCATTTAAAACATCCTTGCAAGATAGTTAGTTTTCAATATCGAGGATGATTATAAGCAGTGTGTGTATTTTAGTGTATATATACATACACATTGATCAGCTGTTCGCTTGGTTGTAAGATTTCTTAAGGATTAGGAATCTCTATGCATTCTCAAAACAGAATTGTTGTCTTCTGTTTATACCTACTAGAGTATTTACATTCTATGCATATAAATAGCTCAATGGAATTAATCTACTTTACGAGCTAATTAGGTTAAAACTGCATTCCAATATACCCCGCCCGTTCCTATGTAGCATAAACTCGTTACGACTTATAACCGAATTCCAACGGCCCCGATCTGTTCCTATGGACTAACTAGAGCTAACTCATGAGGTTATAATATTTAATATAGAAACAATAGAATTTAATGGCAGACGACCCTCTACAATGCGAGCTGCCCTCAATCCCTTCACACCTCCAACCCATGCCACCACGAGGTGACAACAGCTCCAGCGAGACTATGTCCGACAATAACGACCCTTCAGATGTGGAGCGGAACGACACGGGGTCGGGGACTAACAACAATTCGGATGATCCTAGACCTAAAGGGCTTGGGGATGCGTGGAAGGACATTCCGATGTCTCAAGCAATCGAGTTTATTCCTGTGCTGACCACCAACGATTTGAAGGACATTGCAAGGTGAGGAAGTTTTCGGTTCAGTACTGGTTTGTTCCAATCTTCTTTTCTATGCAAACTACAGTCAACTCTGCTTATTCGGGACAAGTCTCCAGGAACGGAATGGTTCCATACATAGAAGCTAATAATGAATTTCATTGGTTAATTGGGAACTCCGCTTAATCGGGACAAAAAAGGGACCAAAGTGTCCCGAGTCACCTGTAGTTCCAATATGTCCTAGCTTGTTCTAATTATAGAATTCTTTTCTTTCAGGTACAAGAGTAAAGTGGTGGTCGCTCGCATCAATGAGCAGATCTCTACACAGAAAGAACGGATGTCACAGCAGAGGGAAAAGATGTCCCAAAGCCTCGCCAACCAGCGAGAGAAAATGTCTCAGAGTTTGTCTCAACAGAAAGAGAAAATGTCACAGCAACGAGAAAAAATGTCACTGAGTTTGTCTCAACAAAAAGAGAAAATGTCACAGCAACGAGAGAAAATGTCTCTGAGTTTGTCTCAACAGAAAGAGAAAATGTCACAGCAGAAGGAAAAGATGTCTCATAGCATTTCACAGCAAAAAGAAAAGATGTCACAGCAACGAGAAAAAATGTCCCAGAGCTTTACTCAACAGAAGGAACGTGTGAGCCAGAGTCTATCCAATCAGAAGGAGAGAATCAACCTCAAGGGCAAACAGGTAAATATTCCTTAGTTTCACAACCAAAACACTAATAACAACAATAATGTTATGGTGGAGCTATCTGCATATATCAAAACTTCAATACCGAGTGTTCTACTCATTTCACACCTTTGTGAAAAATTTCACTCACCTACTATTACTGTTCTTTTCAGAATAGAAAATACAGAAAAGAAATTTTATAAGTATAGTATAGTAAAAATAGTTTATATATTTAACCAATCGCGTGTGAGAGATCTACAGACATCTTCAATGCTAAATCTCACAATCAACTCCATCTGCCAAGCCAAGCCAGGTTTATTAATAGCTGTTCTAATTATAGATGCGAGAGCAGATGTCGGTGCAAGCAGCCCGTGTGCACCAGATGAGCGAGCAGGTGATGATCCAGATGAAGACCAAATTGGGCGCGGGTGTCTCCCCTCGGGACTTCGAGATGGATTTGAATATCCCGCCCAATCTCCGTGATGTTCAGACATCTCCTGAGCACACTCCGGAGTGTTCCAAGAGGCGCCATCGAAGTGTGTCCTGCCCGAATCTGTCCCAGAACGCACTGCCACTCCTGCTCAGCCATCAGGACAACCTGTCCATCTGCTCCTACGCCACCTCCGTTTCTGCCCGCTCTTCACATTCCGATCTGTCAGATGCGTTGAGTCTGGATTCTGAATCTCCTTTCTCAGACGAGGAACTTAAACTCAGCACGCCACTGCACCACTTCACACCTTCATTCACTGCCACTATCACTCCCGCACGCTCCATCTCACACATTCCAACACCCTCACCCAGTTGCGATGAGGTCTGCCCGCCACTTCCCAAATGGGTTCGTCCCAGGCCACCTATGCCACTTCTCACCTACCCACAACTCCCGGAGTGGTATAAGGACAATGAATGCGTTCGCAAGTACTATCGACCGCCACTAAAGACCTTTAAGAAATGCTTCAAATCCATTGGCTACTGGCACAACGAGACAGGGAACATCTGGTCGCACCTCTTAGGCATATTTCTATTTTTAGGTTTCCTGCTGCACTTCTCTTACACCATGTTTTCACGCGCCACAACAGACAAGGATTTTTCATGGGAAGACCCAACTGTCATTGCCATGTTCCTAATCAGCGCGTTGACGTGTCTATTTTTATCCACATTTTTTCACACCTTTCTCTGCCACTCGAAGGAGCTCTGTGTGCTGTGTCTCCGCTTGGACTACTGTGGAATCGCGTTTCTAATTTTAGGATCAGAGGTGCCATGGGTATACTACATGTTCTACTGTCTCAGGACACTACAGCTCGTCTACATCTCCATCTGTGTCTGTCTTGGTGTCACTGCCATCACCACCATGATTGCGCCACTTTTCAACCGGCCTAAATTTAGAATATTCCGCGCGCTGTTATTTGGCTGTGTCGGGTCTTTCGGTCTCATTCCTGCGCTCCACGCGATTGGAGTGCAAGGGTTCGGACCTGCTATGTCGCTAGGTGGCATAGGGCTCATGTTCTGTGGCGGAATGTTCTATATTGTGGGCGCTGGAATATACGCAATTCGGTTCCCTGAAAAGGTTTTTCCTGGGAGGTGTGATATTTTCTTGCAGTCACATACCATCTTCCACATTTGTGTCCTCATTGCTGCCACTTTTCATTACTTCTCACTTTTAAGAATTCAGGAAATCAGACTTTTAAGAGGAGAATTCTGTAATGCGAATATTAGCATTTAGCCAATCGCATATTGTTGTTGTTGTTGTTGTTGTTGTTGTTGATTTGTTTGTGTTTATGTTATTGTTCTCATACGTGTATCTGTACTTAATATTAACGAGTGTTTTTAAAGGTGTGAAATTCCTTATATTCACTTATCTCTCCTAGTGATACAAATTAACAATTGTAATCTGGGAAATACTTATACCCATATATGGTCAATCTCAAAAATAATTGAGAAAATCTTGAAAGATGTATTTTCCAGAAATATTTTTTGAATTTCAGAATCTGAATCACTTTATTCTATCTAGGATTCTATTTTTAGGAGTTCCACTGTAGCTAAATATAGATACGATATTCTACAGAGTGAATGGGGCGGAAGAGAAAGAAGATTTTGAAACCTTGGTGTTGGTAAGTGCCACATACGCCACTCTCTACCACAGAGGTGTTAACGTGTTCTATTATTAGGTACTGTGAGAGGGAGTTTGATGAAGAGAAGGTGTTGATTCACCATCAGAAATCCAAACACTTCAAATGTTCTATTTGTCAGAAGAAGTTGTACACGGGTCCAGGTCTGTAACCTAGTCAGTTCCATCCATGCCAACCTCAGCCATGATAAAAGCGGGACGCAGCGTTTATTTTGGCGGGACATGGCGGGATGCAGTAGAATAGTACTACACTACAACCTCGCTAATCCTAACACTTCATTTTAAAATCCGAACATCCAAAATATCTTATTATTCGCCTCTATGATTTGAATAAACGTTTATAAACTAAATCTATCATTAAGATTGAGAAACCTCATTAAATAAGCAATCATAGTGAAATAATATCCTTAATATTCTAACAATACAAATTTATTATAATTAATGCCCTATTAAATTAGTGTTATTTCATTAATCGGAACAAATTCACTAATCAGAACGATTTTTCGAACATTGGAACAGAGCTGTTCGGATTAGCGAGGGTGTACTGTATATATAGAATCAAAAAAGCGGGATATAATGGGAAGATTTCATGTAAAAGCGGGACACTCAAAAAATTAGCTCAATAGAAGAGTGAAAAAACGGGACAGTTGGCAAGTATGTACAGTTAGGGTCGCTTATTTTAACCACCAGGGGACAAAAAATATGTTCATAATAGAGATACTTCATATTAAGCGAACTTGATTCAATACAAATCCTATCTAAAAATGAAATTGGGACCAGGAGGTTAGTTCATAATAAACGAATGTTCATAATAAGCGACCCTGACTGTAGTTCCAATGGTCTGATTCTATAATTAGAACTCCTGGACGTGTTAAGACTGAAATTTGTTTATTTGTTATTGTTGTTGTTTACGAGTAGGGCTGGTGATTCACTGCTCCCAAGTCCACAAGGAGAGTGTCACTGAAATCCCTAACGCTCTGCCACACAGAAACAACCTAGAGATAGACATATACGGCACAGAAGGCATTCCAGAGAAGGATCGCGTTGATAGGGAGAGAAACAGAGGATCTGGTGTAGGTAGGTGGCAATTGGAACTGAAATTAATATCGTCGTGTGAAACTTCCTAAGTGAGATTCTAATGGAGACTAATAAGCAAATTTTTTAAATTTAGAAGAAATTTAAATCTCCATTGAAGGCTAATTCTAACGGTTAAGAGCGTGTGTTCTATATATAGTACAATATGTCTAATTTTAGAGTCCCTTTCCACTGAGAATATTGATGAAGGGAGTGAGTATGAATTCTCTGCTATCAGTATCAGACAATGGACTCACATTCCTTTCAGTTGAAATCCTTGGTGCATTCTCTCACTGAAATACTCAAACCATTGCTATAGAATAGCAGTAGCATTCTCCTCTATCTCCATCAAGGTATCCATGGTTGCATAATACGTTACAATGTATGTCCATTAATGCAATATAAACTCGATCTAATGCAAGTTTCCCCGTCAAGACATCTCCATTAGAATCTCAGCAGAGAATACAATCACACAGTTACAACCAAGGTTTCATCCAGCTTTCCAAAGTTCTACGCCTAAATGGACGTCACCATTTTTCGACGCGCCTAGACTCATTTTTATATAGCAATTTTATATATGTTTTGTGCCACGCGCCTAAGTAGGCGTATACCGCACGCCTAACCCAAAAAATAATACGCCTAATTATGATCCATGGGATCAAATACGCGCCTCTAGGCGCGCCCAGTACGCCTGGATGAAAGCCTGGTTACAACTCATATTAGAGAATTAGACAAATAGTATTCAGTTAGAACAGTTGCTAGGACAGAAAGTTCACACTTCTAATCCGTATTCGTAAATGTTAGAATTGTTAGAGAACTTTCTTGTTCTAATTATAGTAGTTTAGTTGCTAAGGAATGATAAGGAATGTAAGTTTACAGCTGACATAATTGCTAGGTGTTGCTCGGGACACATTCTTCTTCTGTACGTTGTTGTCTAGATTAGTATAGTAATTCTAGTTTATAATGAAGGACAGCTTACTCGAATTCTATTGGCCAATCCATTGTCTCAGCTAATTCAATGTTAATCTTGTTTGTGTTAATTTGCCGTACATCTTGAATCAACATATGATTGTTATTGTTGACAGTTATTTACTCATCTAAGACGATCAAAACAATGTTAGAGATATTTAAATAACAAAGAACTACTTAGTATGTGTAATATATCTGATGAGTTCACACAATTGCACATATCTCTACTCTCGAGTGGACCATGGATATTCCACATCTAACTCTTTAACATCCTCAAAATTTACTGGGCAAAATCATTGGTTGTTGGTGGTCTTATATGTGACGATTTATGTCACTCTAATTACTGCTGTCCTTCATTCCATACTGTTATTTGGTTGCTAAGACGGATGTAGGAAGATCTAACTGTTTGTATCTTCAAACACAAACAAAAACAAAAATAGAATCTCGAGGTTGGTTGGCCAGGTTTGTTATTTATGCATTCTAAAAATAGTACAATCAAACGACAACACAAATAGCATCTACACTTCTGAACTTAGCTACTTAAGGAGCCCATTGGAATGTTGATTAAAATCTGCGTCAAAATTCATTCGATGAGTTTATGGAGACCTCTTCTGTTGGACCAATGAATTCAATGGGATAGATGTGTTCAATAAATGTGACAAAGGAATGTTGATATTTGCTATTAAGATTTATAAATAGAACATTTCTGACTAACTTAGTGTTACAAACAAACTTCACAGACAAATAACGATAAAGACAATACAAATAAACATGTTTACAGAGCATAGGATAGCTTTGGATAAGTTATACAAACTCTGTGTTTGTTTACTCTTCTTTGTTTGGTTACTGATATTTACCAGGTGCTGTGTTTACGTATCTAAGTGTGACATTAGTTGTACCAGGGATGGTCACTAGAATTATCCAAACCAGGGCAAATAAAAAACCCGGGTCCTTCCTATGATTTGACTTGGGAGGTCGAATGGAATCCGGGGCCACAGATTCATACTCAGGGCCCATTGGGACCATCCCTGGTTTCTGCTAATACATTTCCATTGACATGCCAGTGGTAGGAAGATACCATTGCATTCACGTCGTAACTCATGTCTAAAGCTGTTCCGTACAGGAGACGACTCAGCGAAGAAATTCAAGACAGAGACTGGGATCGCTTTTGTTCCTGCCCCGCCAGGAATGATTCCTATGATGCCAGTCATGCACGGGCCTCCAGGAGCCATGCCCCTCCACGTGATGCCCTCCCAGTTCATGCCCCCGGCAGTCTTGCCAGGTCAGCTATCCTTACTATTGTAACTAGATTAATGTGTATGTATTTGTTTATATTTATACAGTCGACTCTGCTTAATAGGGTCACTGTTTAATTGGGACACTTTTGGCAGGACCGGAATAGCTCTCACACATAGAAGCTAATACAAAATATTTTCGGTTAATAGGGTTCTCCGCTTAATCGGGTCAAAATATCCTCTGACCGATGTGACCCTATTAAGCGGAGTCGACTGTATATATATGTAACAAATTGATTGAATAAACTGCCAGGCGTAGAAAGCTGTTTTTGGCTATGACTCCACTAAGTTCTGACCTCAGATGAAAATGTCACCGCACTGCGCAAGCAAGCGAAGCCCGCTTGTTAGACTAAATTCTGATAAATATTTACTGCCTCGAAGATGCTGAAAACTGTTTTCATCTATTAAAACAATCAAATTTCCAAATCGTTTCTAGTAGTAATTACATTTTTATAAAATATGTTTGAGTTAAAGATTTGAGAAGAAATATTTTAAAGTTTTTTGTCATAAGAGCTACATTGTCTCGTTATTGACTTTCATTTTGTATATTCTGCATATGACAGATTTTAAGAGTATTTTTCTTTATATAGTCCCTCCCACTGCACCACCTGGTATTGGGTGAGTTATCTACCAATCAACAGTTAGCTAGGAATGCATTCATTTGTGCCTGTGGTAGAACAGGGAAATCTGACCAATCATTTCTTGTTTAGAGTTATGCCCCCCGCACCTATGGCACCTCCTCCAGAGAGACCACTCTTCCCTTCAGGAATGCACCATGTAAGTGTTAAATTTTATTCTAAAAATAGCTACGATAGTATGTATTTATATTTTCTTATTTATCTAGGATGTACACGCATATTCTGCTACTGATCATAAGCCTGGTAACTTCTACGATGAACTAAATTTAGAAATAAATTCTAAATCAAGCAGAAAATAGATTTTTGGTTTATTTATAGGTCCTCCTCCTCTCTTCCCCTCTGGAGTTCTCTCAGCTCTCGACCAATCAAAAGAGAGCTCGAAACAACCTAGCAACCGGACCAGTGTCGGGTATTCGGTGTCGATCAGTGATACAGTTAAGTTGATGCATCCTGACAACGAAATTTCAATGGTATGTACCCAATAAGTTCAATCCTGCATTCATTATCCGTTCTGACCAATGAGATCTCGCTTAATATTCCAAACTTATTTTCTGTAAATTTTCGAAAAAATCTTGACCAATCAGGTATTGAGAATCTAGTCTAGAATTCCATTGGTCAGAATGAGTTGGTGTGAAGTTAATCTTTGTCGCTTTAGGAAGAGTTAAGAGCTTCTCTCCCAAAATACGCGACACATCATCCACCAATACTGCCACCTCAACCACTCCACATGCACCCTCCTCCCCCTGACCCTATGGCCAAAGGAGAGTTTCAAAGCGGACCAATGTTCTACCCGACACACCCCACCATTCGACCACATGATTTCCCTCCTCCTCACTTCGATACCAATCGGATGCAGAAGCCGTATAAACATTATTGATTGTTTGTTCTAAGATTGTTTTGTTGTTTATGGATTTTGAGTTGAATCAGCACAGATAGACACAATTTCTTCTATTTTGTGTGTTCCTCGTTTGTTTGTGTTTCTGTTTTGATAATAAACTGACCAATGAGAGATAAGCTACAGAGTTCTCATTATATTATGTTTCAGTGTATCACTGACATATCAATGAACTGTGATGACAGAGACTGAGTATATTCCATATAATTCTGTCTACATTGTTTATTGACTAATTTGTTGTTATGAACTTGATGGAAACTTTAGAATCCAAACACACCGAACTTAAGTATATTTAGATTAATCTGAAAATAGATTGAACTCTGATAGTATAAACGAACTTCAAGTAAACAAAAGATTGTTTACGTTATCAGCGTTGTAGTCAGTTATTATCCAAGTGGAGGATTTTTCTGTGAATTTTATTCTTTTATTTGCTCAAAGATGTTTATTTCGATCATCAAAAATAGGATTGCAATTTGACATTAGAGGAGCGAACGACCAATAGACGTTGACTTGGAAAGTTATTGAACATCAACAATTTATTTACATTCCAATCCCTCCCACTGTAACTATATAAGTTACTAGCACAATGGTTCCCATCCTGGGGTTCATGGATCCCTTAGTGGTCTACAGAAGATATCAGGGGTCCACAAGATTCGAAATTTTGTATCACGGTTAACCCTCGCCTGGCTACGTCTCAAAAGTATAAATAGAGAAAACCCCACTTTCATTTTCACTTTCAATGTACTTTCATTTTCACTTTCAACATTCCTAGCCAGCCGCGGGTTAATAGGAGAGGTCCACATAATATAGAAAAATTGATATAGATCCACAGTCATAAAGGCTAGTAACTGCTGTTCTAAGTAACTAAATCCATCGTTTGATTCACATTCCAATCCCTGCCACTGTAACTATATAAGCTACTAGTATTTGTATTCCACTAACATAACACAAATCTTGTAAACTTAGCAACAATTTTTCTCCAATTTGTATTTGTACTTTGAAATGGCTGCTCGTTATCCAGATTCACCACAACCCGTGGATCCCATTGAGGTTCACATAAACCACTTCTTCGATAGAGTGGTCGCATGTGTGAACCACCGAAGAATGACTGTCCTCGCTGAAGCAAACGAGAGACGCCTCGAAATGGCCGCACGAGAAACACACCGCGCACAGAAGGAGCAAGAACTTCTAAAAACCAAAGCGGGAGTAGAGAGAAAGATTAAAGACAACGAACTCCGAGACCTGCAAGAGAGAATGCTAGCTGACATCGAAGCTAAGCTAACAGAGGTGAGACTACCTCAGCCTGAGACACGACTGAAGTTCCAGGGAGAGAGTGAAGAGCTGGAGCAGCTGATCCTAGCTCTGGGGGATGTTCTAGAAGAAGCAGTGCCTGTCATCCCCCAATACGGACAAATGGAACGGATAGTAGCAGTAGGAGAGAATGGGAAGATTCCTGGACAGCTTTATTGGCCTCATGGAGTCGCTATCGATGACACAACCAACCATATTTATGTCGCTGAGGGATGGATAGATGGGTTCGCTAGAGTGTCAATATTTTCCGAGAGAGGCGATTTCCTGAATATTTTCACGCATGAACGTATGAAATATCCATGGGGTATAGCATTCCATAGGAATAACGTATACGTGACAGACACAAAAGTACACGGAGTGTTCCACTTCAAAATAGAAGCAGACATCCATCCCGTGGCTGCGTTATTGGGTGAGGGATCTACAGATGGAATGTTCAACTCTCCTAGACAGCTCACTGTCTCAGACAACGGAGATCTCTACATCGCAGATACTCGCAATTACAGAATCCAAATCCTAGACGAGTCCCTCAACTTCAAACATTCCATTACTCACGAGTCAATGCATTACCCTATGGACGTGAAACTAACCACAGAAGAAATATACATCCTCAGTTCTGGAGACAATCCCTGTGTACACGTATTCTCTCTCGCTGGAGACAAGCTACGTTCCTTCATCACACGTGGATATGGTATAGGAATGCAAGTTAGAGGAGCCAACTTCTTCTGTCTGGATGCTGAGAAGAATCTGATTATCTGCGATTGTTTGGATAACTGCATCAAAGTGTTCTCTCCTAATGGAACACTCCTCCACACGATAGGAGATAGACAGCACTTTACCGGATCTGGAAGTCCACGAGGCATTGCTCTGACACAGCAATTGAAACTTGTAGTAATTGCACCACATAATGCTTCACAGCTTGAAATATATTCTAATTAGCTACAAATAACATAATTATATGTATGCAGCTCTATAGAGATTTTCTGATTGTTGTGTGATTAATAAATTTAAATTTTCTGTGTTTTAAAATATTTTTTTTGTGACCAATGGTTTCTTGCTTTGTCACACTTCCCTGCACGAATCTGATTCGTCGAGGTGCCTGCCTTTGCAAGAATATTGAAATGATCACTTGTTAGAATCGTTTCACTATACTACTGTCACTTGACATATTCTCTAACCCACTGTTTAACTGTTTGATTGTACGTTTGACTAGCTGTTTAATGGCGTTAGAAGTGGCTGGAACTCATAGTCCCAAGGTATGAGACAGCTGACTTTTATTCTAGAAAGTGACCAATAGAATTTGAGAGTTGCTCCATCTTGTAGTTGTCTCACAGTCACGAGACGTGTACGCATGACGTCACATTTTTGTCACCTTCGAAATTTGTTTCGGAGGTGACAAAAATGTGACGTCACTTCGTCACTGAGTGGTCGCCGGAAACTGCCCTAGTCCCCCTCAAAGAATTCTCCACTCCTCGACTTCCCCACTTCCCATCCTGAGTATGAAGTACCACATTCCGCAGGGTCAGAATCGTCGCTAGACAAAATGATGAATGCTCCTACTGTCTTCACATTGACGACACATAATTAGAGTGAGTTGTTTGTTTGTTTGTTGTTTATTTCAACTCCCTTTTATCCTGTTTTACTGGATTGAAATTCACTATCCTAACAATTGATATCCCAAAATTTAAAAATCAAAATTAGGTTAAACGGGTTTTATTCTTCAGACGTACGTCTATGCCATAGAGACATCTCCCTACAGGAGCTGTACTGATAGTGACTACTCTATCTCCTCAATAATCCTCTGCGATCATTCATGCAGATACAGTAACGATAGTATCACCATTTAATTATGTGTAAATATTCCATCCATGGTTGCTCAATATCAGCAATAATCAGCTTAGTTTACTCGACTCATGAAACTTAACATTACTCTTCATCAGGCGCCAATTATTGCTCAAATCTTTCCTACCTCAACCACAGAATGGAGAAACCACGATCAGCCAATCAACAGCTAGCTAGGAATGCACTCATTTGAACCTGTGTAGAACAGGGAAAGCTAACCAATCATTTCTTGTTTAGAGTCATGCCCCCTCCCACTATGGCACCTCTTCCAGAGAGACCACTCTTTCCTTCTGGAATTCTCCATGTAAGTTTAAAAATCCCAAAAAGAATTACTCTTTGAAATACTCCATCCTATTCGTACTAGAATGATCTCATTCATGTTTAGAGATAAAATGAATGAATAATTTATTCAGGACACATGCTGTGCCACCTGAGCATACCACAGCATGTTTCTGGTTGTCAGGGAAAGTACCGTGAATTTCTAGAGTGCACGTTGGTTACAGATGGAATGTTATTCCATTGTTGGTTATCTCTTACAAAGATAGAACTGTGTTTATTCTTAGAAATGAGAACTTTACTGCAGATAGAATTCTGTTCTAGACAATCTGTGTTTCTTAAAATAACTTGTTTACTCTGAATTGTTATTATTACTGTGCACTTCTCAGTATTGTCACCTGATAGCAATTTGGACGATTCCAACCAATCAAATTACAGTAAAACCTCATTAATACTAACACGAATAATTCAACACTCAGAACATTGCAAACAGAGATTTTATCTCCTCATTAGATCAAGAATTTGATTGGTTAGAATCAATACTAAGTTTGATTGGAAGTTTGTATTATTCTATTCTGTTTAACATGAATTCCTAAATATAAATATTTTGTAATTCTAGGAAGAATGAAGGACTCCACTAACAAGCTGTAGGACACATCAACCACTCACACACTCCTCCTGCTGACTCTATGTTCTAGGAGGAGTTTGAAAGTGGACCAATCTTCTATCTGACAAGGAACCAAAGCAAATCTCCGCTCACAGACCCGACCGAGAGAAACGGAGTCCAAGCGGAACATCGCGAAGAGAGGAGTGGACCGAGGAGGAACAGAGAGGACACATTCCTCTGTATCCAGGAGGAGAACTGATTAGAATAGATTCTATTTGTATTGTGCAATATGATTGGATGAATTGTTCTGTATTAAAAGTACTCAGCACAGAATAGTATAGAATGGGGAAAGGGAAAGTTCTAGTTTTTGTTTGTTTGTTTGTTTATTATTGTTTACCATCCCTCGAGCACAGAAGCGCCAAAATATTTCTGTTTGAAATTTACCTTAGTACTGTTGCGTTATCTTTGGATCCTAGTGTTAAATAACCATGGATGTTTTGTACTGTGATATCTTGAGATATCGTAGCTTTATGAGATTTTATTTGGCTTCTCAAATAGCTTTGTGGTTCAATCGGTTTCATTGTTGCACTAAATTGTGGTATATAACAAAATTTGATGGCACGCGACACAACTTACTATGCTATAACCCCATATGGACATAAATGCGAAATACAATTCATCCATGGTATATACGAAGTTTTACCAAGCAAGTTGTGTCGCGTGACACTATTAAGTGGTGATAGACTCCCACATGCCAAAAATCAGCTCTCTATACACTGTCACGTGCCATATTTTCTATCCCACTGTTTGACTGTTTGATTGTACGTTTGACTAGCTGTTTAATGGCGTTAGAAGTGGCTGGAACTCACAGTCCCAAGGTATGAAACAACTGCCTTTCATTCTGGAATGAACCAATAGAATTTGAGAGTTGCTCCATCTTGTAGCTGTCTCACAGTCACGAGACGTGTACGCATGACGTCACATTTTTGTCACCTCCGAAATTCGTTCGAAAGTCCTCTGTCGATTCGTCACTGAGTGGTCGCCGGAAACTGCCCAAGTCCCCCGCAAAGAATTCTCCACTCCTCGACTTCGCCACTTCCCACCCTGAGTATGAAGTGCCACATTCCGCAGGGTCAGAATCGTCGCTTGACAAAATGATGGATGCTCCTACTGTCTTCACATTTAATGACACAGAATTAGAGTGAGTTGTTTATTTGTTTGTTTGTTTGTTTGTTTTCTGTTTAGTTCTTCCACTTGGTCAGCGGCCACCCGTTTGTAGTCCCTTACTGACCCTAAAACTGTCTATAACGGCCATCACCTTTTCCCCTTTTTTATCACCATATCACCATGAGTGTCGTATGCCACCTTTCACCATCGTTTTATTTGTGACAATTGGTTCAAGATACACATGGTGGTGAAAATTAGCTTTCGAGAATAAACTATCTTCAGAAGCTCGATTCCGTAGAATACGAATTTAATATCAAAAAAGTATTAAATTATTTGAATGGATTCTCCTTCACTATTATACAATTTTATTATGAACGTGTTGAGAGAATTCGAGTTGTTCCAATACTTTTAAGCCAAGGTAACTAAAGGGCGCCTCTGGCAAACGATTTAAGTCCGCCACCCACACAGCGCAAGCAAACGAAGCGCGCTTGAATATTTTAATATTGTTATGCTCTAGTAAGGTTCCCGCGTCCAATTAAGTTACCCAAGAAATGAGTGATATCTAAGAAATAAGGATTTGGACCTTAACGAGTACAGAATCCCCAGGCATGACACTTGAATCCTGTTTTCCCATAACGTATACAGTCTTCATTCGTTGGCGAGCTTGCCGAAGATTATCCTCTACCTCTTCGTTAGCTAGTCCCTCTAACAGTTGCTTCATTGACCCATTCCATTACAGAATAATAATGGCCTTGCACTACGAAGTCCAGTACGGTCATCGATACTTGAGTTCGGAATAGAGTTAAGGACATAACAAACCTGGGGGAGCAGGGTGAGCCAACTGTCTTTAGTTCTTTTCTTCAAGCAGACATCTCATTATCTGTTTGGCAGAGTGAACGATTTTGCTGTTGCAAACTATTTCCATTTTGTTGTTGCAAACTATTTCGTAACTATTCACTGTTGAAACTTTAGAGTCCACTAATCCATGGTTCTTTGATATGAACAGTTTTATTGATTAATTAACCCTAATTTGACGTGGGGTCAAAGGTATAAATAGAAATGACCCCACTTTCATTTTCAATTTCAATTCACTTTCAATTAACTTTCACTTTCAATTCAACATTCCTCGTCAAGTTGGGGTTAATCATTGCTATATTTCTGAAGCTATTTGTTCTATTTTTAGACAAGAATCTCGATTGATAGACAAAAGAGTGAGTGTTCTAAGATTAGAATCTGACATTCCAGATGACCCTCCCGGTTGTCTACGCAAGACGAGTAGCTTGAGTGAGTTTCAAGATCATCCAGACCTACAACTAACACCTCGAGTTCGTTAACTTTCAAATCCTTCTATTACACTTTTATTCTGTGCCACTTGTGTAAACTTTGATTCTATTTCTAGCCAGCGGTGGATTCCATCTCCCTAGTAACGTCTCGGTATGCGAGTCGAGAGGAGCTGAGTGGAGTCCGAGGAATGTCTCCTTCTTCTTCCTTCGAGACGCTTCGTAGAGTCCAGACCTTCAACGACAGACAAGAGAAACCCATGATGGAGCTAAGACGCATCTCCACCAGTAAGACTCTTTGTTTGTTTGTTTGTTTATTTGTTTGTTTGTTTGTTTGTTTACTTATTGTGATTGAGTTTACTCATTGGTTACTTCTGTCATTTTGATATTCTTGACTCAAGGATTGGAGATATATTTGTGTTTATTCAATACTTATTCGCCATTCTTTATCAGTGTTTTGTGATTATTTTTTATTTATTGTTTTTATTTTTGTTTACTTGTAGTTAACCTACCACCTACTGACACCAGGTTTGTGCGTTTGTTTGTTTGTTTGTTTATTCTTGTTCTATTTATATCTTGTGTGTATTCTATTTTTAGTTCAGTCGAGTTTATAATCAATCCTGACATCAACCTGGTGAGCATTCCATTAAATCATTTCAGTAACCATGGATTACATAAGCTAAATTCTCACAATGAAAGATAAACGATTTGAGTTCCATTCCTACCTCTTCAAGTTCCAACCAATCGAATACTGTTCTATGTTCTATTTCTGTCTCAGGGCTCCTGTCTCTCATTGGATGGTCTCGGGAGGTCACTGGATTCTGAGATTTGGCAGGAAACAGTTTCTCCAGAGGTGACACCTGTAAACATTATTTGTTTATTATTTGTTATTTTTAAAGAATCATCGAGACAATTTTGAATTGTAATTCAACCACATTCTTCACAAATATTGCTTACTTGTTTGTAAATAAATCGTAGCACACGAGTATAGTTAGTTTAACATGGCAGCATCAACTCTACGAATCCCGCGTAATCTAAGTCACGTTTGGTTCAAAATAATGGGCGCCAATACCCGGGGAACAGGTCCCTCAATTCTACTGGTCGGAGAAAGGAACCGCTATCTCTTCAACTGCGAAGAGGGACTGGAACGTTTGTACAGTGAAATTAGTTTCCCCAAAAAACTCCGTGCCCTCAGAGGGATATTCTTGACTCAACCATTGTGGGAGCGATTCTCGGCTATTTATAGCTACTCTTCTCTGCGGCTGCTTTCTGAAATGGGAGAGAAGGAGGGACTCGATTTCCAGATCGTATCAGCCTACCCGGACAAGCTCATTGGCTGTCTAATGGAGAAACCACACATGAAAGTGCCTAAGAATTTGGAGACATACGAAGATGAGGAGGTCCTAATCGAGCCTATCCTTATACGGAAGGTGTCAAGTGGCACAAAGAAGCCTACCACTAGAAATCCACCTTTGAAGAGCAGGTCTATACCCAATGAGGAAATGCTCGTTAGCTATTATGGGGAACTCTCAGATGTCAGAGGCAATGTGGATCTAGAAGTTTTGGAGAAATGTGGCATTGAAGCGAGCCATGGGTTGGTGGGAAAGCTGAGAAGAGGGCAGAACGTAGTGTCGCCGAGTGGCAGAGTGTTAAAACCTGAAGATTGTATTGGCCCAACAATAACAGGCGCTTCTTTTCTAATAATAGAATGCCCAAATAAGGAATTTATATCACCTATTGTGAAGAATGAAAGATTGGAGAGTTTACGAACTTCTAGAAATAGAATATTAAAGGTGTTAGTACATTTGGTGCCAAAAAGTGTCGCTTCGACACAAGAATATCTAAACTGGATGAAAAGTTTTGATTCTAAGACAGAACATTTGGTTGTATTAACAGACGTGAAAGATAGGATTGCGAACCATGGATATAAGATGAGATGCATTCTAAACTTAGTATCACCCTCTCTCTATCCAATCACCAAGCAAGATGAAAAGATGGTTGCTAAGATCCCTGGAATGTGTGAAAATATGCATATAGTGGATGACCTGTGTCACTATCACTTGCATAGAAGCACTCGTGGTGAATTGGAATGCAACAAGAGTAGTTTTGAGTTGTTAGGGATACCAAAACAGTCAGAAGTTATGCAGAATATTTACAAAGATTTGGAGGAGAATTTCAACTTCAATAAGATACGAGTTTACAAACAACAGCTGGTAAACACAGTAGAAAACACAAACAAACAGCTGACACAAGTAACACCTCTACAACACTACAAAGAATTCATTGACAGTCCACCTAAACCGGAACTAACACCTCTGAAAAGAGACCCAATCGTTCTATTTTTAGGCACAGGCTCAACCTACTGCACTTCTCACCGCAGCACCTCCTGTGTTCTAATAATAGACGCAGACAGGAATAGCTACATGCTGGATTGCGGGGAAGGCGCGTATGCACAGATGTGTGACAGATTCGGCGAAGCGACCAATGAGATTCTCGCTAGCCTCAAGCTCATCTTTGTGTCACACCGACACACAGACCACCACTCAGGCCTGATACGCCTACTGAACGAGAGAGAGAAGCTGATTGGGCAGAGGGGCGGACAGCTGTTAGTTCTCGGACCAACCATTCTATCGGAAAAGCTGCGATTCTACTCGGACAATTGCGCCGTGTTGAACTATAGGTTCATAAAGAATGGAGACTTGGAAAGTGGTTTGAGTGAGAAGGTGTTAAGAGAGCTGTCCTTGCGACAACTTCAAGCTGTCAGAGTGAGACACTGCTTCGACAGTTTCGGAGTGTCCTTGGTGCACCAGGAGGGTTGGAAAGTGGTCTACTCGGGGGACACACGGCCAGTGGACGAGTTAGTGAGGGTAGGACAGGAGTGTGACTTGTTGATCCACGAAGCCACTTTCGAGGATGAAATGGTGGACCACGCAAAGCTTAAAAAACATTCGACCACCCAAGAAGCTATCAGAGTGTCGCAAAAAATGAGAGCTAAGTTCACCATTCTGACACATTTCTCTTCCCGCTACAGTCGATTACCGCAATTCGAGGAGGCGTTTGTGTCGCAGAATGTGGCAGTGGCATTCGACATGATGTCAGTTCGCCTGTCGCAACTTCCCTCACTCATCGAAGCACAGAAATTAGTGAGAGAGATCGCGCCCAAATTCCTGAAGCAGACCTGTCATTCTGAAGACTTCTGGAATTCAGTGGACAGCTGGGATCCTTATGAGGACGAAGAGGACTATTGAGATTAGCTCACACTCTCCCGATTGATTGGTCAGAATTTCTTAGAAATTATTATTAAAATGAGCGCGCTTAATTTGCTATCAATAATAGGCGCCTAATAGAATCAACTTTATTTGACGCCAAAAGAATCAAGTAATATTAGGCGGGTACTAAAGTAATACCATTGATAGGTGTCTGTAAACCTCCTCCTGTCCTACTAAGGTAGGACAGGAGTCCAACATTTTTTAAAATCTTAGATGCTCAAATATCGATATACAGCTATTGTTGTTACCCAGAGAAAACTAAATCTCGGACTATAGTGGAAGAAAAATGTAACTGGGATATATATTTAGACTCAATTAACATAATTTGGGGGGTTTAGTTGTAACCTATAAGTTTGTGTAGAGTCCTGCCATACCACAGCTTCCTCCAATGTTCCATATCCCCCCCCAGGTACCCACACTTGGCGCCCATGGCACTGTGCATCTAAAATTCATAATATCCAGGAGAGGATATTAACGAATTTTAAATTCTGAGTTTGAATTGATTCTTCTTGAATGAATGGTGCCCATGTACGATCCAACAAAGTTGCATTCAACATTTACCATTGCAATATATCATGTGTTCTATTTGCGTGCAAAATTGTTGCATGGAAAAAGGTATAACTTCTAACGGACCTATTTTACCAAACATTGAACATACATTCCTTATATGGTGTTGATTTATCAGGGATAAACGATTATTAGTATTTCACACCTTTAATTTTGTTTACTTCTAGGTTGTGAATGGTTTAACTGAGAGAGAAACTAACAGACAATCTGCAATCCATGGTACGCTAATGCAATCTCTAATAATATCTTCGAGTCTATATTTGATTGAGTTATTTTTAGAACTGATCTGGACAGAACAGAACCATCTTCTCACCTTGAAAGTTATGCAAAAAGTGAGTTCAGCGAAACAACAAGAATAGACAGAAATGCCAATGGCATTTGTTTGTGTAAACAAACATTTTCACACAACATTCCCGTGTTTGTTCTATTTTTAACTCAATTCTTAATATAGCATGCTTACTCCTATTTCATGGTAGCGATATTGCGTACATAGCTGATGATTGGTTGAAAAGGTGTTAAAATAATCCTCTAAAATCTAATACAAGTATTGCCCAACAGTACAGTACAATGTTACATGCTACCACACACACATAAAAACATATATATATATACATATACACACATATATATGTATATATATATCCCAGTCTCTACACAGAAAAATTCTCAGTGTAGTAGCGTTAGTCTCTGTAATACGTTAAACTACCGTCAGGATTCCATCTCTCTGTTCATCCATGTACTGCTCTATCCTGATACTATTTTTATCTTCTATCGCCTTTTCCGCATACCTGTCTTCTCCTATTCTCTTCCAGTAATAGTCAGCAAACGACAACTCGAAATGCCATCCAAACGCCACTGTCCTAGTAACAAAGTGTCTTCGTGCCATCATTCCCTTCAGGTACGCTTCTGTTTGGCGTCTTTTGGTTCTCTTCTCTTCTTCCACTCTCTGTTCCTTCCTCCTCCTCAATAGGCACCACACGACCACACGGTAAGTGTACGAGATCAGGTTGAAGGGTGGAGGGAAAAACGACTTCTCCTTATACTCGTTAACTATCTCCAAGAAATTGAATAGGTATATGCTGGCTGCATTTTTCGACACGTCCTCGTAGATTTGAGAAAAGTATGCGATCATCAGGTTCAACAGTAGAACATTGGCGATCAAGATCCAGAACATAATTGCTATGTAAGTCAGGATCTGAGTTGTCAACCAGAAATTCGCAACTGGTTGTGAGCCTACCCCGAAAAAAGTCGAATTGCTTGGAAGCGGAATGATTACAAACGGGTTGCTCTCTAATTCATCCAGGAAATATTCCCCGAATATCTGGTAGTAGGGGTAGAATATGTACACGATTAGTTGCCCTGTGATCCCGCTAGCTAGAGCAGACGTACTAGTGGTGTTACCTGTAGTGGCTGTTGCTAGTGCCATCTCCGCTATACCAAAGCACAACGCCACTAAGATGATTATAATTAAGAAGTACAACATCCGTTTGAAGGCTAGAAAACAGGTATAGACAAGCGGCCCGATTCCCGGGAATATCAAGATGTATTGGAAGAAACGGACGTAAAACAATGTCGAGAAAAGCCCGAAGTAAATCCTGACGACCTGAAACAGATCTACATCATTGCTATTCGTCTCTCTCTCGCGGAAAATATAATACGTAACGACGGAGATAACGAATCCTATCACTATAATTATGTCCAGCAGGTTCCATACGGACGCTAAGTACTCGAAGAGAGCCGCTTTAAAAACCCTCCCATTCTCCTTAACCTTCTCCCAGCCAGTTTTGCTAGACTTCCTCTTGTTCTCGAACTTGTCGCTGAGGAAGTTTTTGTACTGGTAGATTTCATCGAGATAGTTCGTCACAACGTATATCATGTATATGATGAAGATGATGTCTCTGTCTCTGATAATTCTAGCGGATGCCCCCGTCTGTTCATTCCTCCAATAGAAGCAAATCAGGAGGATTAACATGAATAAAAATAGAATGTAGAACGAAACGTGGAAGAAAAACGTGTTTCGAGGAGTGACGATGCGTTTTAGGAGAAATTTCATCGAGTTTATTTTCCAGAAAGATTTGATGTTGTTCACGGTTTCCACCCATAGGTTCACGTCTTTATCGGCTTTGTTTGTGAGTCTGTTTACTCCTTGCCATTCATTGTTGACGTGTCTCGTTATGCTTCTCTCCGAGAAGAAGTTACTAAGCCCGGCCTAAAATAGATACATTTTCTAAATATAGTATCGGTACTGAAATTAACTTTGTCAACATGCTATTAGTACATTGTGTACAGGCTATTCTGATTGGCTGATAAAATTTGGTATTTATTAGTGTAGAGACCTCCCACATCAACTCAACAGTTAATTAATAAATCCCTTAAATGGCGCTAGATTTTTGCTAACTCATTTCCGGTTAAGCCATTTTGGGCGGGGAAACCTTAGAAGTGTGGGATCTTTGCTATAAATAGAAATAACCCCAGGTAATTTAAGGGTTTATGACGCAAAAATACTATAACCACCCTGGTGATAATTTAAGGTAGATGGAATGTGGATGTTGTACCTGTTGTGCCAAGTTGATGAGCGTAATTTCTCCCCAAAATGGAAGTTTCTGCTCAAATATAACTCTCAGTGCAGTTCCGTGCTTGAGAGCTTCGTTCAGTAGGCCAATGGCGATATTCTCGTACTTGATGGAATGCTCAGTCATCGTTTCGTGTTCCTCTTTCGAGATAGAAGTGTCCTCTTTCAAAAGTTTTGACATTCCTTTTAGAATCTTCGCAGCTGCGATTGCGTTCCCAATTTGGAAGATTCCTACATTCATTAGGTCTCAAAATGAGTACAGAAATGCCTTATATCAGTGGTTCCCAACCTGGGGTCCATGGACCCCTTAGTGGTCCACAGAAGATAACAGGGGTGTTCACGGAATTCGAAATTTTGTGTTACAGTTAATAGGAGAGGGTCAGAATATAGGAAAATTGCTATAGGAGGACCACAGCCAAAAAGGATTGAAAACAGCTGCCCTATTTGCCTCTATTCGTTTGTACGCATTACGTAGGTGTAGATATGCGGGCGCCTAATATTGATTACTTTCATTAATGCATTTCGAAAGTTGTTTACTTTATGTATTTATTGTAAACAAAAACAGATAAAATACAGTAGAACTCGGTTAGTACGTACTCGGATAATACGTTCTTCGGTTTAGCAAGTACTCATTTCTCTGAACCAAAATCCATATATAATATAGATGTCTATGTAGTACAAACTCGGTTAGTACGTACTAATAAATCCTTCCCGAAGGGGTACGTCTTATCCGAGTTCTACTGTATCGATCATACGTATATATTTTCAGAAATATCTCGGAATCTACACTCTTAAATCCCCAGGGCAACAACTGAAAGCTAGTCTCTAGCATATTCTAAGATTTGTTTACTTTATGTATCCATTGTAAACAAAAACAACAAATAATATATCCAACAGTTTTATATATACTCGCATTCCTGCAGTTTACACGTTTGAAGTTGTGATTATTTGCTGATTTATTTAGTTATTTCAAAATATTAGTCACTAACCAAATGTGAGAAAACCGATTTTGTAAACAAACAAATGAAGAAACATTACCTTTATCGGTCAGGTATGCTTCGCTCTGTTTCGAATCCTGTTTATGCACTCCTGAGTATTCTAAGAATAGATGTGCCACATCGAATTTGAGACACAATATGGACCACACAAACACGTACTCCGGGAAGAAGCATCTGTAGGCAGTTCTGATGAGTTCCTTCTCCTCTTTCTGTTCGTCCGTCAGACTCTCACTGCTCAGTTTCCCTTTGACGTCACTCCCAGGAACAGAGTCTGTTTGTTTATCCATTTGTTGACGTGTTGTCAAGTCGTAGGCGTCGGTAATCTCTTCTCTTTCCTTTCCAGACGGAGTATCCCAAATGAATCCCCTTCCGAAAATGTGCTCTAGGAATTTCTGGAGAAAGTTCCTTACTCCGTCATAGTTTGACCCAACATTGAAGTTTGGGACTTTTAATATGGCCAAAGTGAGTCTTGAGAAAATGTATACTTCTTGGGAGGCCTTTAGGAAAATATCTTCAACTATTTTCTCTCTCCTCTGCACTACGATCTTCTGGAATGTCGTGCTATTGATAATCGTCTCCACAACATCTCTGTTACCAAATATCAACGCGTATCTACCAATGAGAATAACATAATCTTCAAGATCTGAAGAAATTCTAAATTTATCTTTAATAGACAACAAACTTTGTTGTTTGTCCGTTCGGAAATCTTATGAGCGTTGTTTACTTTCTATTTACTACAAGAACCTGTAAACAATTGTTTACAAAACATTTATAAACTGACCTTATAGTTCTGTCGATTATCTTGGCATCAACTGGTTGTTCTAGTGCTAAAGCTTCGGGTTCGAACCTCTCTAAACGTTTGTTCACCGATTCTGCTGATTGTGAGAAGATAGAAGGAGTTATTGTGTTCCAACGTGAGAAATCTATATTCGGAAGGTCGAAATAGGCATCAGCTTTCTGTAGAATCATTTTGTGTAGAGTTCCTCGCTTGGTTTGTAAATCGAAAATTGAACTCCATTTCTCCACTCCAGATATCACAGCTTTTTCTTCTCTGAAAACTTCTGAGCTATCTGATCTTTCTCTGAACATTTCTGGCAATTCCTCTTTGAAAGGGAATAACACCTTGAGGTGTGAAAATATGTATGTAAAGATATGTATGTAGTGTTGTCTATTTTAAGATTATCAGATGTAGAAATGAATAATTATATAATCAAACAAACAAACAAACAAAAAACAAACAAACAAACAAACAAACAAACAAACAAACAAACAAACAAACAAACAAACAAACAAGTAAATAAATAAACAAACAAAATAAACAAATACTGACCTCAACTCGCAGCTGATTCGTTCTGAATTGCTGATTAACTCCGAAATTCCTCGGCTGTTCCAAGCTGACAACGACAGCTGGTATTTTCAGCAGCTGGGAAATGTGCCAGATGACTTTCTCTTTCAGATTTTCAGTCATGAATTTCTCTACCGCCAGCCATATCGTCATACCTGCGGAATTAACCAATCAAACACACGCATACTTGCCAGCTGTCCCGCTTTTTTCACTCTTCTATTGAGCTATTTTTTTGAGTGTCCTGTATTTACATGAATTTTCCCCAATATATCCTGCTTTTTAAAATGCTATGTACTTTTCTATTGCGTCCCACCATGTCCCGTCTTATCATGGCTCAGGTTAGTAGACACAAGATTTTATTCAACCGAAATTATAACTCTATTATAGTCTCACTCCTGAGGAGAGAAGGATTTATGGCTTGGACATTGTGATTAGGTCCGTCCATACGTCGGTATGCACGATCCTGTGATATCAAAATACTTTAGTTATATCTATATTTTCACACCTTCACTACAGAACTGTGTTTAAAGGTGTTAATGGTATCTAAGCGGTATATTCACATGATACATCAGCTGATTATCCTACCTGAATATGGACTGATCACTTCGTCCAATTGTTTCTGTTCCTTGAGTGTCAACTTGGACAATTCAGGCGGGTGATCTCTTGCCTCGTAGTTAATCTCTCTTCTCTTCCCCTTGTCATCAATCTTCCTGAGCAGAATTCCTGTCAAGTGGAGCCGTTTCCTTAGAGACTCAGTCAATTCCTTCTCTCGCTTCTTCGCCTTGATAAGAGCGTCTCCTAGTAAGTTTGCGAACGGCTGTTTGGCCCCGTCTGTAATTATCCAGGATTTGTTGCTGATTATTAGCTCTTTCAAAGTGTTCCCTGTATACATCCATGGTTAATAAATTCTTTTCTACCAACTAGCTAGATGGAAACACTTATATGCTGTCAGGAATGTGAATATTTCAAATAGGAGATATTTGTGTTATGATTAACCGCAGCTATCTGATCTAGGAAATAATGCAACTAATTTTACTATATACTTGTATATGTAGATTTCTAGTGGCTACAGTATCCAAATTTAGAACACAATGTTGACGCATTTTAGTATAGTTGAGTTCTACCAAAAACAGTTTGGTATGGTGGAAATAGTTCGACTTTCCGAAAAAGGAAATACACGTAGTTCACATAAAAACCACCATTAATCCTAATGATAAAAAGTCGAACTATTTCCTAAATCTGTAATTCGAACTATATCTTTTATGACACCCAAACAGGTTTCTCTTGTAATTCCAGGGGTGATGGCAACCCCGCACCAAAATTGAATCACACTGCAAGCACTTGATTCCTCAGACTAACAGACAAGCCGGCCAAGTACCTAGATACACACCTGATTGTTTGCTATTCGAGTACAAAATTACATTACAACAATTTGGGAATGCCTAATTCCCGGGACGGGACTGCATCCCGTCCCGGGAATTAGGCATCTTGACTCGTCCCGTCCCGGAAATTAGGTACCTTTTCTGTCCCGTCCCGGAGATTAGGCATCTTAACCCGTCCCATCCCGAAAATTAGGCATCTTAACCCGTCCCGTCCCGGAAATAGGCATCTTAACGTCCCGTCCCGGGAATTAGGCATCTTAACCCGTCCCGTCCCTGAAATTAGGTATCTTAACTCGTCCCGTCCCGGGAATTAGGCATCTTAACCCGTCCCGTCCCTGAAATTAGGTATCTTAACTCGTCCCGTCCCGGGAATTAGGCATCTTAACCCGTCCCGTCCCTGAAATTAGGTATCTTAACTCGTCCCGTCCCGGGAATTAGGCATCTTAACCCGTCCCGTCCCTGAAATTAGGCATCTTAACCCGTCCCACCCCGGGAATTAGGCATTCCCCAACAATTTGGATTTGGGAATGTGACATATATCTCACCAATGATTGGGATGGCAGTCTGCGGGAGGCTAATGTTAGCATCTAGCTCATCTGGCACGTCTTTGAAGTAGACGATCAAGTTGAAGAATCGGACATTCGTCGGGAAATTCAGAGTTGGGGGAGCATTTCTCGATTGCATGAGGGTAAGCGCGCTTAAAATAGAAGCTGCCATGTACTCTGGTTGGTTCAGTCCCTCTTTTGATGTCACACCTAGAATGTCATGGTGGTCTTTTCCTTCCTCTTGAGTGTCCGTGAAGGTTTTGATCATACTTGTCACCTGGTTCTTAAAATAGTCATTCACTTTCTGCGTGGAAGATGGATTCAAGTATGTGGACCCTCTGGTCGATTCAGGAATTTCGTCATCTGTTTCTTGAGAGAAAAAATCCTCGATCTCCCTTCCTAGATACAGAATTGGAGGCTTGGTATTTTGCTGTGCCGATAGTTTGCGGTGTTTTTTCATTTGTTTACTTCTGCGCATACAGAAACGCATAATTATACATATGAATACAAACAAACAACAACAACTTACCGAATATGACCTCATCATCAGGCTTGGTCTTATTATAGTACTTGCTCTGTCCGATATAATACCTATACTTCCCGATGTAGCTCTCTATGGATTTCCCAGTAACTGCCCTGATTCGATCTAGAGTGGGGCGCCTGATTGTGAAGTCTTCTGGGGTTGGACTGCTAGCGGGTCCGAACGCTTGGCCTATATTTGTGTCTTCTGTGTCAAACAATAGCTGGCCATCGTGTGGCGGTATTTTCTCAAAGAATTGTGGCTTGTTCTCTGGAGTGGAACTCATTTGTAATCATTGACTCTTATTGGTGTCTTTTATAATGTCTGAGTGCCTATATATAGTCTCACTATCATATCAAGAGTAATCCTATATACCCTTACCTGAGCATTCCATTCAGCCACATCTGTTGCTAGCTCCATTGGATATATTTTATTGTAATACTAGTGTATTCAAATTGTTTGTTTGTACATTAAGTTTGTTTATTTGTTTACTCACTCGAATGTATGCGTAAATATGAATATTTAGTTTGTTTTCTTTGATACACTAATATTTAGTATTAATTACTAGCTTGAAATGAACATAATAAATGTATGTATGTTAGTTAGTTTTTTATTTTTGTTTGTTTATTTGCTATTTATAGATATTCATGAAAGGGATGAAAGAGGTGTTGCACATTTCGGAATTGAATCTAGAGATTCTGTTTCCTAGTATTGACAAATTACTTGGTTTATCTGGTAAGCTAATAATAATAATAATAACAACAAAATAACTAATCAACTTCAATAATACGTCTCGAATATGTATATACGTATATATTCAAACTTGTTTCTGTTTATTTTAAACTACTTCGTTCTGAAAAATCTTATCAACCAGCACTCCTTGACATTCTAATAATAGATCTGTCTATTTTTAGAGAAGTATCTAGTCCGTCTACTCAATCTCCGCTCAGAAGACCATAAACTTGATTCTGTGGGAGGAGCTATATACGATTTGTTCTGTGGAGAATTCAGAGATCCAACCAAGAAATATTTCGGAGACTTCATCCGTAAACAGACCACTGCGTTAGCTAGCTACAAGGTAACGTGTATGGTGCTTTGGAATGTATGGTATTTTATCATTTTTAATTTTAGAATATGGTGAAATCGAGGCAATTCGTGTCATTCATACAGGTAGAGTTAATATATATATGTGATAGATTCAATTGGAACTATCTTGTATACTTAGTTCCAATTCGTGTGTCTATTTTTAGAAGTGTGAATCTATGCCTGAGTGTCGCAGGAAGACACTTCCAGACTGCTACCTCCTCATAGCACAGCGTCTGACCAAATACTCATGTTTAATGGAGAGAATTCTCAAGTATACTGATATAGGTAGGTCCTTGTTGCTAGATATTTGTATTTGATATTTCAAACAAATAAACAAACAAACAAAATTAACAAAATTAACAAATATCTTGTGTACTTTATTATTCAGTCACCAATTTAATTCATGGTTCCACTAATATTGACTAAAAAATTGAAACTTACACTCCTAAATACCACTAACATCCGAGATAATAGAGTATAAATGAGCCTAAAAATAGTAATTCCAATCTATAAATAGAACATTCGGACCATGAGTGTCTGCAGGATGCAGTGGATGAGGTTAAGGAGATAGTACAGTCCATCAATGATGAACTAACTGAGGAGCAGAACAAGGATTTCCTCAATAGAGTCACGGCTAACTTCGACTCTGCCATCTTGAAGGCCAGTGGGAAGATCAAGAAGTTTGAGAAGAAACTGAACTTCTCTGACAGGAAGCTTATCTCCTATGGGAAGACCATATGGTATGAGTCTCTAGTTGACAGGCAAAGTGTTTTGTTGTTGTTTTATATGTAAATATCATATGTAAACAAGTTCATAAACAAGCAAATACCAACAAATTACAGTCGACTCCGCTTAATAGGGCCACATCGGTCAGAGGACATTTTGCCCCGATTAAGTGGAGGATCCTATTAACTGAAAATATTTTGTATTAGCTTCTATGTGTGAGAGCTATTCCGTTCCTACCAAAAGTGGCATGATTATGTGGTTGACCCGATTAAACAGTGACCCTATTAAGCGGAGTCAACTGTGTTTTCAATAAAATGCAAACAGTTTGCAAATTCCTAAGTTTTTTTGAGAATAATTCGTACTAATAAGTCTCTAGAATTTACCAATTAGCTACAGAAACGCATGCTCCATGCATCCCTAGTCCACTAATATATTACTATTCACCTAGGTTTATCAAGCAAGGCAAGCACACAGTAACGCTGGAGACGATCCTAATGCTCTTCAACGAATCCCTCATCATGCTACTAGAGAAGGACTCCAGGTACTATATCCCCCAGATAGGAGACCTCAATCTCCCGTTCATCTACCTACACCAAGTCCTCGTGAAACCGAATGCAGTGGACAGGAAGTCCATCTTCCTGATCAACACGGATAAGTCTACTGCGGAGATGTATAGGCTCATGTTTGAGACGTGTGAAGAGGCTGCTAAGTGGCAGACTGAGATTGCCAAGTATGCGGATAAGATTCCAAAGGGTGAGTTGTGTAGTCAGGGTCGCTTATTATGAACTAACCTCCTGGTCCCAATTTCATTTTTAGATAGGATTTGTATTGAACTAAGTTCGCTTAATATGAAGTACAGTCGACTCCGCTTAATAGGGTCACATCGGTCAGAGGACATTTTGTCCCGATTAAGCGGAGAACCCTATTAACCGAAAATATTTTGTATTAACTTCTATGTGTGAGAGCTATTCCGGTCCTGCCAAAAGTGTCCCGATTAAGCGGTTGACCCGATTAAACAGTGACCTTATTAAGCGGAGTCGACTGTATCTCTATTATGAACATATTTTTTGGTCCCCTGGTGATTCATAATAAGCGACCCTGACTGTATATCTATTTTTAGATACTTGTTCAAATTCTTTGGACTAGAATATTCTGTTAATATTCACCCATCACAGTCCAATCAATCTAGCTCTATACTAAATTTAGACACATATACTGTGCCACCACTCCACTTTAGACTGTCTAGTCTCAGAACGGAGTGGCACACTCTGCCATAGTTTGTGGTCTTGCTGCTAAGCTGCTGCTAGATAAAAGCTAGGGGCGACATATGTCCACCACAGTTCCATATCAAGCGACACTTTAAGGTGGCTGTTTTAACCACTAACACAGTGGATTCAAGATATTGTATTGACATAATTTTATGTTAAAAGGTTGCTATGCAGTCTTATTTTTAGTAATTTTGATGTAATCGATTCTCAACAGATAATTTGTTTTGGCTGTTTGTTAGAAATAATGTTACTAAAAATAATCTGACATAAATCTCTTCTTTTGCAATGAGAAAAGAATCTTTTAAAGAAAATACATCTATCACTCCCTACCATATAATATAGTAGTTTCACTATGTCTCAGCTATCAGCTACCACTTCTAATAACCAGCAATGCCAAACATATTTTGATGATATTTGAGATAATTACTAGTTCACTAAACACTAACCACCTTCTAAGACATGAAAATGTGTTTATAAAAACGAAAGTTATGAGATTCCTTGAAAAATACAGACTGTTTCAACTGTTATATATGATGGCTATAGTACGCATCCATTGTCCATAGTATAAGCATCTTATAACACCTGGTAATACAAAATCTGGAAATCTCAGGATATTATTCGAATTATTTAATTTGATGACGTCACTCACTCAACTAATTACACACAGCTGATACTACTGTATAATGTCTAGCTCTTGTAAGCACCACTTCACACAAGGAACCAAATCTGATTGGTCAGTTCCACACACGGAATGCACCAACCACGGTCTCTCCATCTCACTCAATTCCAGAAGGCCGGACACTTCCAGTGCGGTTTGTCCCACTGGAAGGGTGGCGTTTGATTGGACACTGATCACCACTAGAGGTGTTTTGGGGGGAGTACAGTTGAGCATAGCTCTCAGCTCTGTTCTGTCCACTCTGAACTGTTCCATTGGTGCATTGCAATCCACCGCAAACATTGCTAAGTCCGTTGTCAAGCATAAATCTTTGATCTGAGGCATTATCCTATAAATAGATTTATAGATATATAAATATATTAGTATGATAAGTTACTATATACAGTCAGGGTCGCTTATGTGAACCACCAGGGGACCAAAAATCTGTTCATAATAGAGATACTTCTATTAAGCGAACTTGATTCATTACAAATCCTATTTAATAAATGAAATTGGGACCAGGAGGTTAGTTGTTAATAAACGAATGTTCATATTAAGCTAAACTGACTATAATAGTACTCCTCTGTCAGTATGATTTTGCTGGTCAGTAAACTTGAGGCTACCAAATCTTAATAATTGTTTTCAGCAGATATTATATGAAATTACGTAAACGATACACCCAACCCACTTCTTCATTCTTAAAATAGTTGTCATAATACAACTGCATACATTCCAACTGTTTTGGCGGGACATCCCGCTTTTTCGCTATTATATTGAGCTAATTTTCACGAAATTTCCCTATTATGTCCCGCTTTTTTTAAATTTTATGTATAATACTTTTCTATTGCGTCCCGCCATGTCCCGCGAAATTCAACGCTGCGTCCCGCTTTTATCATGACTCAAGTGGACATATATGTACTGTGGTCCTTCAGTGGGATTAATGTTCCCGTTAGAACGTGCATTCTTTAATTCAAATTGTGCCACTTTGTGTCCTTTCAAACATTCTCACCTTACACTGTCCTCGTAGCTCATCTCCTCTCCCACGACTTCCTTGCTGGCTGTCCCTTTATTCGGGTCTTCCAGGAGTCGGTTTATCCGCGGTCTCTCCCCTGCCACTATCGCTCTTCTCTCCGCCCAAGTGGCATTATAAAGTGTCACAACATTCATGACACCACAGCCAGTCAGTTCCAAGTGTATGCCAGCACCTATGCCATTAACACCTTGAGAATAGCCCACTTGCTTGAAGGGATTGCTTGGATCGTTTACGCTCAGCAACCAATTCCTCACGAGTTGACTGCTCTCTAGACCAGATCCGAACAGAATGCATTTAGGAATGAAAGTTCGAATCATCTTAGAAGCTTTTTTGAAGAACGAGCCTAAACCACTTGGCGCCACTCTGTGCAGTGCCACTTCTGGTCGCGAGCGGATATAAATAGACTTGGAAGTTTCGTTATTTGTGGCCGTTTTTAATTGTGTCTTGTCTCCGACACATCTCCAAACACGTCTGTCCCTCTCCAGTAATTCCCTCCACACATCCTCTCTGTTGGCCAATTGAAACCAACCTCTCTTCACTTCTGCACACCTTGACAACGTAACTGCGTCCAGGAATGTGAATATTCTTATCATTACGTTGAGTGGTAGCTGTGAAAATGTGTCTTCAGATGGTTTTGTGTCTTCTTCTCTGTGTAGAGTGACTTCTTCAGATTTTGCGTTGAAATACGCCATTTCTAGTAATATATAATACTTTTCAACTATAAATAGATTATTTGTGTTCTAAAAACAGAGTTTCTAAATACGTATATGCATTTTTGGTCTGTAAATAAACTAGATTTTGTAAACACGTGTTTGTGTTTACATAATTTGTTGAAAAAGTCAATATTTGTGCAGTATAACACTTTAAATATAATCCTTATTTAATGTTAAGCCAAATGCTACAAAATACTTTAATATACTTATCTATATATACAGTCAGGGTAGCTTATTGTGAACCACCAGGGGACCAAAACATCTGTTCATAATAGAGATACTTCATATTAAGCGAACTTGGTTCAATACAAATCCTATCTAAAAAAGAAATTGGGACCAGGAGGTTAGTTCATAATAAACGAATGTTCATAATAAGCGACCCTGACTGTATATATCTATCTGTATATATTGCATAAGATCTATATTAAGGTACAGTGCAATTGTCCTAATCTGGTTCAGTTAGAATTCTTGGTTCTTATATGAGCCAAATACTGCCACGTCAATATATCCACATCACACTCTTGTATCTCAATGCTGCTGTTTGATTGGCTAACCATACTACATGAACAACGCATAGCAAATCTAATAATAGCGTCTGGTGTCATTTGTATTGATTGGACTCATCATAGCACCCAATCAGTGCTTATGGAATGTATTTTGATTGAATTGTTTTGCAGATTTCCGGGATCTTAACGATACAAACATTCTTTGTTTCAATTCTCGTATCTATAATGGCCTTTACGACATATTTAGATTCTATTTATAAATTTCTATTTTTAGCTCGCGGTTATGCACAAGTTCCATTTTTCGAGCAACCGAGAGAAAAAGAAAAGAAAATATCAAAAAAATCAACTCACAGCTTTAGTGTGAAATCAGATCAGAGTAAACACAAACAAAAACAGATTTCTATTGGTTAGTCTGATACTATTAATAGAACATTTGTGTGTGTTTCTCTCTGACTTGTTTACATCCTCTGACTTGTACTAAATATAGATATTTTGCATGAATGCGATCAGAAGATCGGTTTGTTGTTATTGGAGCGAGAGAGGATTATATCACAGCTGGAGGTAAGCTATAAATAGAAATATTTGTCAATTATAAATACGATTAAGTGATATATATAGTCAGGGTCGCTTATTATGAACATTCGTTTATTATGAACTAACCTCCTGATCCCAATTTCATTTTTAGATAGGATTTGTATTGAATCAAGTTCGCTTAATATGAAGTATCTCTATTATGAACAAATTTTTTGGTCCCCTGGTGGTTCACAATAAGCTACCCTGACTGTACTATATATAGAACTCATCACCTCGACAAGTTACTATTAAACTCTATTATGCGCTCGAAGTGTAAAAATTCTACATTTGAGTCCGAATTGTAAATCTACACATACCAATGACTCAATATTGAAACTATGTGCTCAAATATTTGTATCCTGTATAAAATGAGCCACTTTATGCCATTAAATCCTATTAATCATATTACATATTAGTCACAGGTTTAAACTTGGAAATAATAATTGAGTTGAGTTCCAAAAATGAAGATTTAAAACTAAATTTTGTGTAATATTACACCTTGAGTTAACAGCGTGTTAACACTATTTGAATGGGAATTTCGCAGTAGTAAAATACTATTTCCAGATACTACAGTAAATCTCCGAGATACAAAACCATTGGAATCTCCGAGTATTCTCATCTCGGAGGTTTACAATGTATCATAACATTCAGTAGTAAGAAGCTAATGAGAATGTTTGTGCCGTATTTTGGAGGTTACTGTATCTTGGAAGTGCCGCATACCTTTATACAACTTGTTGTTTGTTTACAAAGTCAAATTGAGTTCAGATGATACACTAGTCCAGACTCCAGACTAGACCATATAAAACGACACATTTAAACCATTTTAAGTTTCTAAATTTATTATTAACTATTTTTAGATCTGTATCTTGAACAGGAAATTTATTTATTTTATGTAAATACACTTTCTGTCATAAACAATCCAAATCAAACTCTGTTTATTTATATTTTATTTGTTTTTATTTGTTTTAGGAGAAAAATAAGCTTTGTTTAGATTCAGATCTTACTTCTCCTCAGAGGTATTAGAGTATTTCGTTAATTTGTTTACTATTTATTACTAGTACATCTAAAATTGGAACATATTGTTGTTATTTTTAAGTTGAAAATATATGGAGACAGTGGTCAGGGTTACTAGTAATGACGACTAGTTTGAGGGATTTGGTTAGAGCTATTCCTCTGGGAAATGGCATTCCTGTCGTTGATAATTGGTTTTTTATTGTGTGAAGTGTGTCACTGCCATCAGCAGAGAACACTTTGAAGCAGTTATCCAAACAATCGCTGATAATCAGATTCTCAGCATCCAGACAGAAGAACCAGGCTCTTATAACTTGCATTCCTGTATCTCCACATGTGATGAAGGAACGTAGCTTGTCCCCAGCGAGAGAGAATACGTGTACACAGGGATTGTCATTATAACTGAGGATGTATATTTCTTCTGTGGTTAGCTTCACGTCACGAGGGATATGCATTGACTCATGAGTAATGGAACGTTTGAAGTTGAGGGACTCGTCTAGGATTTGGATTCTGTGATTTTCAGAATCTGCGATGTAGAGATCTCCGTTGTCTGAGACAGTGAGTTGTCTAGGAGATTTGAACTCTCCATCTGTAGATCCATTACCCAATAACGCAGCCACGGGATGGATGTCTGCTTCTATTTTGAAGTGGAACACTCCGTGTACCCCTATGTCTGTCACGTATACGTTATTCCTATGGAATGCTATACCCCATGGACATACCATACGTTCATGCGTGAAACTATTCAGGAAATCTCCTCTCTCTGAAAATATTGACACTCTAGCGAACCCAGGAGATCCCTCAGCGATATAAATATGGTTGGTTGTGTCATCGATAGCGACTCCATTGGGATTATAAAGCTGTCCAGGATTCTTCCCAAACTCTCCTACTGCTACTATCCGTTCCATTTGTCGGTATTGGGGGATGACAGGCACTGCTTCTTCTAGAACATCCCCCAGAGCTAGGATCAGCTGCTCCAGCTCTTCACTCTCTCCCTGGAACTTCAGTCGTGTCTCAGGCTGAGGTAGTCTCACCTCTGTTAGCTTAGCTTCGATGTCAGCTAGCATTCTCTCTTGAAATTCTCGGAGTTCGTTGTCTTCTATATTCTGTTCGATTCCAGCTTTTGTGGTGAGTAGTTGCTGTTCCTTTCGTGCGCGGTGTGGTTCTCGTGCGGCCATTTCGAGGCGTCTCTCGTTTGCTTCAGCGAGGACAGTCATTCTTCGGTGGTTCACACATGCGACCACTCTGTCGAAGAAGTGGTTTATGTGCACCTCAATGGGATCCACGGGTTGTGGTGCATCTGGATAACGAGCAGCCATTTCAAATATTATGAATATAAATATTGAGTTTAGAATATTGGAGTTCTGTTAGTTGATTATGAATGTACAAGTTCCTATAGTTATATATTGTTAACATTGTCTGTATCATATTCAAGTTCCTTCATGTAAGATATCATATGACCTGTTAGAACGTCCCACTGAACTTTATCAGTAAATTCCTACTTAAATTGACTACAGTCTTTAGTTGTGGAATGTCATAGATAGTGTAGCACATGTCCATTGAGATTTGTTGAATAACAGCTAGCATCATATTAGTAGTAAGAAAGGAAATAGAATTGTTATTATGTTGAGACATAAATAAACTTGTCAATAGACTAATCTTGTTTATTAGTCGATAAGTAAACCTTCTGTACTTCTGTTTCCTTCAAATATAATTCCAGTTACAACTCCTCATCTCATTGGCTAATTAACCAATCTTAATTGGAACTGAACTAATTCTATTTTGGGATATTTTAGTTATTCCATAAACTATTTATGTTCAAATGTTGTCACTACAAACTCACACCTTATTTAAGATATTTTTGTTTTGTTTGTGTTATTTGTTTGTGTTTATTTAGGGATGATTTATCCCATCAGATACAGAGCTCTCTCAAGTTCACTTCTGAACTTATACAGTCAAGGTTACCACAAGAGGAGAAAGGAATGCCTATTTCTCATTCTCTATCCATGAGGAAAATCTCTTCTCCAGACTCTAAACCCCCCAAACCCAAGTAAATCCAAACTATAATTAGTCCGTTCTTAAAATAGATTCAGATATTTTATGTCATTATCCAATCGTTTTGTTTCCTGACTAACAGTGGCTTAATTTAGTCTCTGCTAATAATCTTGATTCTAATTTTAGAAAAAAAGGGAGCAGTCACGACCTCGTCCCTAGTTCCAGGTCAAGTTGGTACCTGCTTGGCTCTGGTCCAGAATGCACTATTACAACCATGGATTCACCAGAACTCAGCTGTGCTGATTTATCTCCTGATGCCAACGTTACGATCACTTCTGAAGAAGATAGAGTGAGATATTCTCTTTCCTAATTTTAGAATTTGTTGTTTATTAGGTTATATGATTATTTGTTAACAGAATTCTTCTTCCTATCAGTTGACTAACAACATATCTGCATTAGCGGTCAGTTTGAAGATTTATAATGTGTATATAATCTTGTTTTTTCTGTTTATTTGTTGTTTATTTACTTTAGAGAATTATTCTGGAACAAGATACTTTACTGAGAAGGTAATAATCGAGGATTACGAATTTTTAAACTAAATTATTTCCTGAATTTTCACATAAAAAAGTACAAAAAGTTGAATTTAAAAGTAGCTGATACTATTTTTAACTTTTTGTAGGAATAACATTCCAATGATCACTGACTGTAACTCAGCATTGTCAAGACAAGGAAGTACTCGCACTAAATTCAATAAAGCCACACAGAACTATCTCCAGAAACTGGGTGTTAGTTCTGAAAAGAAATCCAAAAGTTTGGAGAGAAGACACACTCTCCATGGTGAATACTGGACATATTAAACTTGTATATAATACCTGTGAATGGATACTATCAATGGTCCTAATATTATATATTGTACAGTCGACTCCGCTTAATAGAGTCACTGTTTAATTGGGTCAACCACTTAATCGGGCCACTTTTGGCAGGACCGGAATAGTTCTCACACATAGAAGCTAATACAAAATATATTTGGTTAATATGGTTCTCCGCTTAATCGAGGCAAAATGCTCTCTGACCGATGTGACCCAATTAAGCGGAGTCGACTGGTTATAATGCCTGTGTAATGGATACTATCCATGGTCCTAATATTATATATTGTATTATTGTACACGGCATTATTCCTTATTCAAAAATGTTTGAAGATTAATATTTTCAAGATTTCAGGAATTTAAAATATCTACTTTTTTAACACCTCACATTGCGCTATTTATAGACCTTTCTATTTTTAGACAGCGTGATCCCTCCAGATCAACTCTAATCACTTAGCATACACTACTCATTCTGATCTTTTACTAGCTATTTTCTACATCAGCTTTTATGTACTATATTTAGAGTGTAAATATATGCATTGTGTTGTTGCGTATTCGATTACTGTAATCCGTCATCACTCTTCAATGTTACTATTTATAGCACTATTATTATTTATATCTTATTTCATGCGGGAGTGTTATTTGGGGATTAGGAAGCTTTCCACCCCCAGAGTAGGTTGTCACAGGTTTAATTCCAACAACGATATTATCATAGTAATGCATGCCAACCATTCCATTTAGTGAGTTCCTAGTATAGGATATGTCTTATGTCATGATCAGGTGTAGCATTCATACTTCCATCTGCTCGCTCCTGGAAATTCTATTGGACTAAATTGGGCTAAATTTGTACCATATATTCCTTATATGGTGGAGATTTGAACGGTCTGTCGATTGACAGTGTCTCGTAGTTACATGAAATTTCTCCATTATGTCCTGCTTTTATCTAATCCATGTTCAATGCTTTTCTATTACGTTCCTTTCTTGCGTCACAGATAAGGTTGATTCATCCAGGCAATTTTCAGGACCAGGTACCTTTCGACATCGATTTAGGTGTACCACCTTCTCTTGATTCAATTCAAGATCCCCCACGATCACGTTGGCTTTCTTCCTTTTCAAGACCCTCTTGGGGCTTTTGTACAATGGGGACAGAGAATCGCTGCGATTTTCATCCTTTACCAGTACCAGGTCCCCTGCTACAATATCCGATTCCTTTGCAGTGCGGTTATAATTGCGTTTCATAGTTTCCTGAGCTTCGCATATATTATTGGATACATCTTCCCATAACGCTTGATTTCGGGTTACCGCCATTTTGACATAGCTATCAACATCTTCAAACTCTTCCTGAGCCACCGTTGGAATAAGCAAGTCCAGATCAGATCTAAGTTCTTCTCCATACATTACCTCGCTCGGAGAGTAACCAGTGCTGCTATTAATTAACGCATTACATTGAAAGGTCACCTCATTTACTAAGCTTGGCCAATCTGTCTTTTCAATCTTCCTTTCCTCTAGCATACACCTCATACACTGCTTGAACGTTTGCACCGTTCTCTCTGCTTGTCCATCCCCTTCTGGGTGATATGGACTAGACCTGCGCTTTTCAATTCCCAACTCTTCGCATACTTCGCGTACCATCGTACCATCCACATTTCGACCTTGGTCAGAGAGGAGAACTTGGGGGTAGCCATGCCGCAATACCCATCCATCCATAAAAGCTTTTACCACGCTCTTCGCATCTTGACTCCGCAACGGCCTAGCCTCAACAAATTTTGAGAATAAATCTACCATAATCAGAACGTAACGAAAGCCCCCCGACGCCCAAGGTAGAGTAGCAATATCAAACGACACCATTGCCCGAGGACGCTGACACTCATTAATAGGGATCAAGGGCTGCTTCCCACTCGAAGATCTCTTATTCCTAAGGCACACTAAACAACTCCTGCAAAACCTCTCTACATCTTTCACCATCCCTCTCCAAAAGAACCGAGGTTTGAGCAACTCGTATGTCCGATGCACTCCAGGATGAGACTGTCCGTGCACGAGATCCAAAGTCCTTTCTCTAAGAGAGCGAGGGACAAACAGCGCACCGAAACGACACAATAATCCATCTCTCACTACCCAACCATCATGCTTCCTCAATTTCCCTTCTCCTACTTGACCTTTTTCTCTCAGTTGCCTAATCGCGTCCGACGACTCACAATCTTTGGCCTGTTCCTCTCTAACCCTTTCCCTAAATCCGTCTCTATCTCCTGTCAAGGCGTAAACATGCCGTTCAAAATGCTCGGCTTCATCGTTCACTTCAGAATCGAACACTACCGAACTCCTGCTAAGGTAGTCTGCTGCACAATTGCTGCTCCCTCGTCTATATTCAATTCTATAGTGTAATGATTCCAGCTCTAGCAACCACCTTGAGAACTTCCCCCGTGGATCTCTTTGTCCACGCATCCAGACAAGAGGATTGTGATCCGACAAAAAGACAACATCAACAGCCGCTTCCAAATATTTCCTCCACTTGCGAGCCGCAAGAACAATCGCAAGAGCTTCACGTTCCCCGGCACAGTACTTCTTCTGGGCCTCGCTCAGCATGGAAGAAAAGAAAGCTATTGGCTTCAATCTCCCATACCTATCCATCTGAGACAATACTCCACCCACTGCTTCTCCGGACGCATCAGCCTCTACGTAAAAAGCCTCGCTCCATGAAGGATAGGCTAGAGTCACGGGGTTCCCTTCTAATGTTTCACACAGTTTAGTATAGCTTCGTTCACACGACTCATCCCAATCCCATTTGACTCCTTTTCTCGTGAGGCGAAATAGAGGGCTTGCTATATCCGCCATCCGAGGAAGAAATTCGCGATAATAATTTACCAACCCCAAGAAAGATTTTAATGTCCTTACATTGTTAGGGCGTGCCTGTCTGCTAATTCTACCTACCAGTGAATCGATTGGCTGGTGTCCCTCTGGTGTTAGCAAATGCCCCACAAACTCGATACTCTGATACCCAAATTTGCATTTATTCTTCCTCAGCTGCAAGCCTGCTCGACGATAGCATACCAGAACATCTCTTAGGTGTTGTAAATGGTTACCAAAACTTTGCGAATACGTTAGGGTATCATCGATGTATGCTTGGCTATTACTAGCGCTTCCTAGGGCTTCATCAACCACGCGTTGGTACGACGAAGGGGCATTGCACAGACCAAATGCCATCACACAAAACTCGAACTGTCCTCTCGGGGTAAGAAAGGCTGTTTTCTCTCGATCAATTTCAGCTATGGGGATGCTCCAATATGCACTTGCTCCGTCAAGCGTCGAAAAGTAGCGACTCTCCTTTAGTTTGTCCAAGATATCCCTCACTTCTGGAATAGGATAACTGTCCTTCTTCGTGCAGTTATTCAATGCGCGATAATCTACGGCAAACCTTTGTGTTCCATCTTTCTTGGTCACGAGAATAACTCTGCTTGCCCAGGGAGAATTCGACGGTCTAACAATCCCGTTTTCGAGCATTTGCTGAATTTGAGTATTAATCTCCTTTTCAATCTGAGGCGACACCCTGATATTCTTAGCCCTCACTGGACGGGCATTACCCGTCACAATAGAATGTTCTGTTAAGTGAGTTACCGATGGTTTCTTCGGATTAGGTGCAAAAACGTCCTCGAATTCCGTTAGTAAAGTTCCTAGCTTTTCTTTTTGTTGACAATCCAACTCTGAATTAATATCATATGTATCTTCTTTACCATCCTCAGCCATATTCAACACTTGGTTTACTGCTTCGGCGCGTGCTAATGGTAATCCTCCCTGAACACTTGCAACTGTTTCTAGCCAAAGTTGACCCAGACGTACTTTCCTTCTCCCCCAATCGATTTCAAAAGAATCGAACCGCAGTAAGAACTCCCTTCCCAAAATCACTGTAGGTTCAGGACTATCTAGAATCGTAAACGTATGTTCGCGTACTCGCCCATTTCCTAGATCAATTTCCACCTCTACAAAACCTAGCGTATCGATTGGAGTAGCGCATACTCCTCGGACTATTCCAGGATCAGGTTTGCATATAAGTCCTAAACTATCGAGTGTCTTCTCATCCATAACTGACGGTTGAGCTCCGGTGTCAATCATAGCTCTGGTAGGCTTTCCATTCACCCAAATGGCAATTACTACCCCTCCTATATTCCCATCGTTGGTATTAGTAAGGGATGCATTGGAAGACAGCTCCACACTGTTAATTCGTTTCTCCTTTCTTGCCTGACAGTCTCTGCGACCATGACCTTTCCTGCCGCACTTTTGACAAAACTGATGTTCACATTCTCGCGCAAAGTGTCCAATCCTCCCACAAATGTAACACCTCAATTCCCGAGGATAACCAGAAAGCTTGCCTCCCCCTCGAGTTCGTCGAGATCGATGTCCGCGGTGAGTGCCATACCCACCATCTTCATATTTCACCACGTTAATGCTCTCATCGATAGATTCTTCTGGATTGCTACCCGACACCGCTGCAACCGTTCCCTTCGCCATTCGATCCGAAAGGCTATTGTCGGTTTCCTTTTGGTCATAACTTCGTTGAGTAACTTCCCCTACACGCTTGAAGTCTCGATTGCCTTGGTCAAGACGAATACCTTTCTCCGTTAGTATGTTACGTACTCTCTTGATAAATGCGCGACATTCTTTCATGCATATGTCTGTATGACTCTCAACCCATTCTCTCAAAACTCCTTGAGCTGCCGCAGGTAATTGGTTTAGCAGGAGCACACATGGCATATGCAATGGTGCTTTCGCCATTTCGGATGCACTCACCAGGTTGTAGAAGAAATCGTCGATCGGTGTTCCAGGTTCCCAATCCTGCCTACACATTGAGATCATAGCTTGACTACTATCGAGGGGCGGATCCAGCTCCCTCAATATCTCAAATGCTTCTTCCAAGTTGACCTTACTATCTAACACTATCTGGGTAACGACCTTTGCCTCTGCTGGTCTGCGACATACGTAGGCCGGCAATAGACTGATCGCCAATTTCTCACCGCCCTCCTGAGCCAGAAGAGGGGTAACCGCCGCCTTGAACAGCAACTCCCAGTCCGATATGCGTTGCTCTCTATGCAAAGGCGGAATCACCAGATTTCCAAACGGGCTGGCCATTTCTTGATTGTTTGTAACTTAATGTTACAGAGTAGAGCAGTAGTAGTTTAATTAACGTCGTAAGTACAATACAAGAAGTTACAAACAATACAGATACTGCGTATAGGGAGGTGGAGTTTCTCGGCCAACTAGTATCAGGTGAAGGGCGTCGGCCCCTACCTTCTACACTTTCACGTATAGAGTCCTGGCCTAGACCAAGTAAGAAGAAGGATATAAGACAGTTTATGGGGTTAGTCAATTGGTACAGGGAATATGTTCCAGGGATAGCGAAACTGGCGTTGCCTTTACACCGTCTGACTAGGAAAGACGTCCCGTGGGAGTGGTCATCAGAATGTGAGGCAAGTTTCTCCCAATTGAAGATCCAGTTAATGCAGGAGTCTCGAGTCCTCATGTTTCCCAAGTGGGATGAGACGTTTTGGGTTGAAACAGACGCGTCAAGTAAGGCCGTTGGGGCTGTTCTGTCTCAACAGGGAAGTAGTGGGGATAGGAGAGCTCTAGAATTTTATTCCGCAGGCCTCAGCCCAGCGCAAGAGAAGTACGCGGCTGGAGAGCTGGAAACGTGGGGTATAGTAGCCGCCATCCGCAAATGGAGAACTTACTTACGGGCTGCAAGAAAGATTGTGATAATAACTGACCACAACCCACTCACTTGGCTGCGCCGACAAAAAGATCCCCGCAACAAATTCGCTCGTTGGCTCCTCGAATTGGAATCGTACGACTACCAGATAGAGTATAGACGAGGCGTCGATAACGGCGCAGCAGACTTCTTAAGCCGAATTCCAGCGCAACGAGACGAGGAGATAGAAGACGAAGAGGAACACTTTGAGAGATTTGTGTACCTCCTCGAGGACGAAATAACACCACTGCAGGATAGGTTTGCAACAGAGCAACGGAAGGAACCGACAATCCGTAGGGCTATTGAGCAGCTATGCGACCCCAAGATTGGTAGGGTACTGGCGGGGCCCTATAAAAGCCAGGAAGGGATGCGGTTAGACGGAGAGGGAAGACTCTGTAGGAAACGAGCATTGGTGGTGCCTAGAGCGTTGCAGAAGGAAATTACAGGGATAGCTCACAGGTGGGCGCACGCGGGAGTTCAGAGGAGTTTAACTTACATAAGGGAGCGATTCTTCTGGTTTCGAATGAAAAGTACGATCGAGGATTATTGTCGAGCCTGTGCTATTTGTGCAGAAAATAAAAGACGCACTCGGAAAAAGGAACCACTTATTCCCATGCAATTGGATGCGCACGAGCCCAGGTGTGCGATTTCCATGGATATTGCCACTCTGCCTTGGTCCTCCGGAGGTTATCGCTACGTATTGATCATAGTGGACTTGTTTTCCAAATTTATCGAAGCGGTGCCCATGTATGACCAGAGCGCAGAGGCAGTGAAGGAAAGTCTACTACAGGGGTGGATCCATCGACACGGAATTCCCCAAGTCCTATTATCCGATCAGGGAAGGAATGTGGACGGAAGAGTTATTCGGGAATTGTGTTCCCAGTATGGAATAGACAAGAGACATTCGTCCCCCTACCACCCGGCTGGGGATGGAGAAGCGGAGAGAGCCATTCAAAGTATGAAGCAGGGACTTAGGTGTCAATTAGCCGAACAGAGGGAGATCAAGACCGAGTGGCCTACACTACTACAGCAGGCAACATTCGCCCATAATTCCCTACAGAATGCTAGTACAAAATATTCCCCCCTGATGTATGGTACGAGGTTGCGTTCGTGGGTGGATGTCGCGGCAGAACCGAAGTCGAAGGATTCCGGAGAGGACCAAGGGTTAGACAGAGCCGAGTATATACCTGACTCGCCTGACGATACATGGGCACAGGCAAGAAGTAACACGGAGCAGGCAAAAGAATTGTACAAATATTTTCACGACCGGAGGACGGCCACAACCCCCACGGTAGTACAGCGAGGGGAGAGAGTCTACCTCAGGAATTGCACGAGAGATGATGGACTAGATCCGTTGTACCAAGGACCGTACAGGGTAATAGACTTCCGCCACCCGAATGTGAAAATTGAAAGCGGTGGAAGGAAAGCTTCGTGGGTACACGTAGATAACTGCAAGATCGTACCCAGGAAGGTGACGGATCACTTCGTGGTAGGAGACAGTGCACCGCGGGGAAGTGAAATAGGGGACCTGCCAAATGTGATAGAGACCGGCACCGGGGAGGAAGCAACAGAGAGGTATGAAATCGAGAACGAACACGCTAGACGAAGATCTACCAGGAGTAAGAGGAGACCAAAACGGTATGAATACGACTGACGGGAGGGTACCTGATGTCAGGTATCTATAGCTACCTTATTAGTGAAGTAATATTAGTGAAGACCTACAGTGTCAGTATTCATATCCGGTATTAGGCATTAGTGCGTAGCTAGTATTTATTCCTTTAGTGTTATTGTAGATTGTAGTTTAACTCAAATTAGAATTTATTAAACTCAACCTTGCTTGATTCTGAGCAGAAGTCAGTAACTCAACGTACATCCCATCTTTATCATGGCTCAAGTTTCCATGTATACATGGTTATATCTGCCTGTCTTACTGATACTCCGTTCTGGCCAATGAATTATCTCTCTTTTGTGATGTCAATATTCACAGCCGTGGAGTGGTGGATCCTTGAGGCTCGACAAAATTATTGTTTTTGGCCTCTGCGAACATTGTTCTATTATTAGCTACAAAATAGTCTTCCATCGTGGTTTTGTGCTTAAGCTGTGAAATCGATTGGATAAAAATATTCCGCATGCCTGGAAATCTGACCAATGATTTCCATTTGTTCCAATACACAAGTCATTCATTTGGTTTGGAAAGTTTGCTTTCATAATAATTTGTCCCTTGGAGACGAAATATGTTTAATGAATTCTAATTATTTGTCTCATCTTGTGTGATTTAGAGAATTTATTTAGATTCTGTATCCATGGTTCATATTGATATTTCTTTGTGTTATGATGTGATTGTTGCACTTGGAGAATAGTTCGGAGTGAAGGTATGTTTTTTATTAATAATTGAATGAACTTTATTGCGTAACAACGATATAGCAGCGTTGGTATTCACACAGATGATACCAAAATTAACTGATCATACTCCCCATATAGAATTCAGGCTTATCACTATCTTGCAAATTTATCCTAATTTATGCGTTGAAAATGCGTACATTTGATTGCATTACAACATGAGCAATGCTATTGTTAAAGTTAACATCATTACGACGTTGTAAAGGATCGAATTCAGATATATCACTGTTACTATCACGCTCTTATCCATGCAGACCTCACTGAATTTGTTATGGAGAAGAGAATTGACTGTGAGACCGTCATTAGTATAGGAATGACGGAGATCTGTATGGATATCATTGGTGGGAGATATGCATGTTATTTTGGCGTACGAATGCTTATTATTTGACGTAGAAGATTACAATCACACAGATGCCAACCTATGCAAGGAAAAAAGTAGGACATACGAAGTATTTAGCGGGACATAGTATACAGTCGACTCTGCTTAATAGGGTCACTGTTTAATCGGGCCACTTTTGGCAGGACCGGAATAACTCTCACACATAGAAGCTAATACAAAATATTTTCGGTTAGTAGGGTTCTCCGCTTAATCGGGCAAAATGTCCGCTGACCGATGTGACCCTATTAAGCGGAGTCAACTGTATTTGTATTAGTCCAATACACTCAAAACTCAACTCAAAAGTGGGGCAATTCTATTTATGGAACGTTTTCGCGGGACATTTCTTTTAAGATATCTCCGAAAAGGCGGGACTTCCCGCCAAAAACTCAACAAAAGTATGCATTCAATTCTAAATGACGCGTTTAATGTTGTTTATTTTCTCGAGTAAACAAATATTCTTTTTAACAAACAAATTTCTACCCTGGTGGTATATTCATTGCTAGGGATTCATCAACTCTGCAGTTACCAACCAATCATTACTCTGGTTTTGCAGATAGGTCATTATGCACTTAAATCTTCATAAAACAGCTGATATTGTTATTGTGTTATTGGGTGTATTCTTACGGATTTAACGTGGTTTATATTCCTTATGGCTTTCAGTTCAAACAAATATATTTTATTATTAACTCAAGGTTCCCGCTTAGTACAATTGGAATTCGGAGTGAATATGATTCATATTTTATAGTTTATTATAAGTTTATAACATTCTAAACCTACAATAGTGTCATGCAATGACTTTATAAGATTAGTTTATACTGTGAGTGGCATAGATTTCTGAAGAAAAATATGATCTAATCTTTATTATTTCTGATAAATTGTGTCCTATGCTCCACCTCCTCAGCCCAATTTGATGATATTGTTGACTCAGGCTAGGTAACTTCCTTTGTAGCTTTCCGGGGTTATATCTGTATCAGGAATTAAATTGTTAGTAAACAACAGCAAGTTAGCTTGTTGAATCGAATATCTTGAAATCTAAGTTGGTAGAAATATCTTCACTACACAATTATTAAACTTAATATAAATCTACAATCATAATTTCCATCATTATATTTAGAAATTTAATTGAAAAGCTTAAAATAGTTGCACCTATCAATTGATTGGTCACTGTGATTTGTTGCTCTTAATGGAAAGGTGATAAAATCATAGAACTTGAACCCATCAACACCATATAAGGAATACCCAGTCTAAATTTAGTATCATTTGTTCAGGATATTTCATAGTATCGTCTGTACAGACAATTCCAAGTTCTAAGCGGTTAATATCTCCCACTCATATCTCTAACATCTGGATTTCATTGAGGAGATAGTTGTGTCACTGCAAATATGCTTGAATGGACATAGTGCATATGCTCCTCTTGGAAGATATTCGAGAGGAGGATTTGTGGGAAGAAATTACTTTCTATTCTGCTAATCCTGCGTTTATCTATTCAGTACAAGATATATATGGCATTCTCTCCCCTTTGAAACCCTTTTATCTTATTTAATTACTTTAATATGAGTTCTAGAACTAATGTTTTGATACTATTAATCTACCTGTAATTATTGGTTTGAACAATTCATGCAGCATTTTCATTGAATGTTTTGGAAGCAAAATTATCTTTCCTTGGTAACGAGCTGAACTATACAAATATTCGCACTCTACTACCTTTAAGATGGAATGATTCGGCTAAATTTAAGATTAGCAGTATATTGAGTTATAAATATACATTTTAGCATTCTTCAGGTAACCATGGTGAAATCTGTTTATACATTTCCTCTTGGAACCGATCGAAAATAGAGTTCTGAGTAAGTTATTTAGAAATTCTTGATAATTGAATATCAGCGATGGTACATTTTAGTAACATTAGAGCAGAAGTTTCAACATCCTTGTACTATGTTTGAATATTCTAACTTATTTATCACTTCTAAAGTAAACCAATTCTGTTCCACTTCTCCGAAGACAGAGTTTGAATAATTGGAAGTCTGAAGAATTTAGTTTCATTCTACAGGTGCACATTAATCCATGATAATGATACACTACAGAATATCTCTGCCATCCCTGAGCAGTTAAATATGTTGGTAGTTATGGAAAACTAGAGTTAGAGATGTTTTCAATAAATTTCTTACAGCAAGGAATTAACAAATTAATTTTAAGTTCAACTTAAAAGTTCAAATTATGTTGAGGAGTAAACAGAACTGACTCAGATAGCAAACTGGGTTGGCAGAGTCCTGAAAGTATCAGATTCTCAGAGAATGTTGTCTTCCTCTTCGTGCCACTCCTCCTCTGATAAGGGTGGTATGAATATTGAGTGAGAATTGGACACTCAAATCCAATAACCCCTCCTTGCAGGCGTTTTTGAAAGTACAAATTCCTGTTTTTAATAAGGGATGTGGGTTCCAGTTGTCTCCAAAATATTTAGGGACAAGAGAGTAACAAACTGCACTTAATAATATAGGTGAGAAGGTTCAAAACTCTCTTCGATTCTATCTAGATTCCACCTAATCGAATCTCATCCCCCCATACTGCTCAACCGAAGACTTTCGGGCTATTCCGATGAATATTTTCATAATTTTTGGTTAAATTGCGCGTATTTTCTCACATTTTCGCCACAATTCGACTTAACAATTCATTAATCGTGAGCTGTAACGTTTGCTTCTCTTCATATGTCGAGACGAAGTAGCATACACAACACATTCTATAATTTCTTACATATATTTCTGAGTGCAGAGTACTTACACTAATTATGTGAGTTATCTGTATTAAGGTTCAAATTGGGTTGGCGATATTAACCCAAATGTCTTACACGGCCTGACATTGCAGTTATATAGCTTATAGACCTGTTGTTGATGCTAGAGGAGTATATTTCTAGATAAAGTTGATACTTGTGTTGATGGTTTTTCAGGTGATGAATTGTGTCGACCAATCAATTTTCAATATTTAGCATTAAAACTGTTATAACGATGTATACAATTATAATCCCTCTCCGAGAATGAAATCTGAGTTCACAATGGTGATTCAAGAAAATGGGCAGATTAACACCTTAAATCCACTAGTTAGGAGTGGCAGTAGTTTAGTAGAATTATATACCCATATATGGAATGTGTATGCATGATTATTTCATTTAAGCACAAAATGTTTGCGACTGCCTCCTTATTATTAGAATCATAACCATGACAACACTCTTTTCATGAAAATATGCATTCAATTAGCACCCTGCACCTGGAGATATTACTGCAACATGATATTGATTTAACACACATGATTTGCTGGAATCCTATTGGCCACACCTCCTTGGGAATGTTGCAAAAGTTCACTTTATTCTGTAGACAAATAGGAATCTTCCTGGGATCTTTTGATGGTATTGGATCATCTATAGGTAGCTTACTTAAACATTATTTTATCGTTCAGTTAATCTTAGATCACTGTATCGAGAAAAAAATAGAAAAATTATTCTAAAGCACTCCTTCAGGCGGGAATGACGTGTTTTCCGCGGGGATAATTCTGGACATAATGGATACCTTTTGGTTTATAAATTATTATCTCCACTTAACTGTACAAGAACTATGATGGATATGAGGAAACAGAATTCAAATTTGTTGAGATCTATTCAATTGATAACTCAGATCAGAGATCTCCCTTCATATAGAATGCTGAGAGGAACAAATAATGATGGCATAGTGTCCTTGATGGATCATATATGTATCCACTTTTCAAACCCATGGAACATTACTCTAACAATCACTAGACTCAATTTCAATTATGCTTAATTACAAATATTTTAATTAAATTTTCCCTCTGACCCCTGACCAATGGGCGTTCTTCTTTGTAGACAGTTTTATTGTGTCGTTAGTGACATAAGTAAAGAAGCATAATATGGATATTTGTAATCTTAGCGCATGCTGTGTTGATTTGTTTCTCAGCAATGACTAATATATTAAATAAAAAAATCACAATTTCCATTTTTAGAAATATTATTTTGGGGTTATTTTAAGGCACCGGAGATATTAATAACATATCAAATGACAATAAAATCACATATTACCATGTTTGGAAAAATTATATGACTTTTTAGTTCATATATAATATCAAGTGTCAGAGTAGCCTTATGCTGATAATTTGGTTGTTTGCAGTTGTTTGAATGGTCATACATTTGTGCTAAAGTTCATCTGTTCAACCTCACACGTAGAAATGCCACAAATGTTCTTATTGATATGAATAACTTCCTTCTGAGCTTATTACGGAGGCTTACACTCATCACGTACATTGTAGAGTAGGATAGGTCAGTTGCTGTAATACCTCAGAGTTGAATTAGAGAATATGTTAGACTACATAAGAGGGTCATTCATGATTACAAAATTCAATTAGAATCATTGTATATGTGTGTACGTGTATGTGACATAAACAAGATTATTACACTAAAAGTAAGTGCTGTAAACTGGGGTGACTTTGGCCCTAAGAGGTTGCTTTGTCCCACAATAGCAATTTTAATAAAATATACTCAAACTTATGAATCAATGCAATCACATTCATAATATGTTGAATGAAACTCTCAATATATCCAAACCGCAATATTTCTAAGTTTGAGTATATTTTATCAAAATTGCCATTATGGGACAAAGTCACTTCTTGGGGCCAAAGTCGCCCCAGTTTACGGAAGTAAAGTTTATAGATATACCCCCGAATCCATACTGATATGTTATCAGGGTTTACAATCTGGGTCCTGGTAACCTGACGTTCCGTTTCTTAAAAATATCTATATTATCACTGTATAGATATGCACCTAATATTTATTTGGAAAATTTCAGGATTTAGGAATTTAAAAGGATCTTTTTTGTTAGTTGGTATGTGGACTGTGCATAATCACAAATGTTTTCACACCTCAGTTATAGTGTCTCTGAGGTAGCACTATTGGTACATAATTATGTCACCTTGTTGTTGCGAGGTGAGTTATATTTAGATTCACATAAAAATATACATATACACGCAACAATTTAGTTCCAATATATTGCTATGTGTAAACTGATCACATTTACACGCAATCAATACGAGATATTGTATAACATTAAAACAGACGTGTTACTAATGAGACACACCTCTTTACAGACTTTATTAACTTTCTAAATAACTGAAATGAGTTTATTTGATACGTAAATAGTGGTGACTCCCTAATTTTACGCCTGACCTGTCCTGATTATTTAATTAACTATTGAATTAGTATTTTGAAATTCCTCATTAGAAATTTGATCATGTATTATGGTGTACGCGCCTATCTGTAAAATCTACAAATTCCATATTCCATATACAGTCGACTCTGCTTAATAGGTTAACTGTTTAATCGGGTCATTTTTTCCAGGACTGGAATAGCTCTCACACATAGAAGCTAATACAAAATATTTTCGGTTAATAAGGTTCTCCGCTTAATCGGGGCAAAATGTCCTCTGACCGATATAACCCTATTAAGCGGAGTCGACTGTAAATGGATATTTTGTTGGTGGATAACTGTTTTTCAAAATCAAATTATATGCTATTTCAGTAGTTGCCGGTTATAAGAGCATTGTATGCAGTTCCCAACGGTGTTCCTATAACCGCCATCCACTGTTAATTCGGACGGTAATAGCTAATAATTTGAAGTATCAAACAGTCTCTGATTCCATATTTCTCTATTGATAGCCTCCTTTCACAGAAAACTAATAATAATTGACGTTCGAAATCAGAGATTTTCTAGTATCACTGAATTTCAATTCTGTAAGAGAATTGTACTAACTAGCCTTTAGCACCAATCAATTTCCTTACACAAGTAATTCCCTCTTCAGAAATGGATCATTGTGTTAACAATGCAATTTTGCTGATTAATTTCTGTGCAACTAACTCGTGCAATTACCCTCACGTTTCACTACCGATACAAACTTGCCTGATTAGCTGTTATTGTAGATTTTAAGGTAAATATTGTGTCGAGTAGTCTGTTATGGCAATAATATACAAAATCATCCTCCAGTTAATTCTAGCATCCTATTGCTACATAGGAAGCACTGACCATCTCCACTCAATCATTTTATTAAAGGATTCTATCCTTATTTGACGTGTTGATTGCTCCATAATTTCAAACAATCAAAAGTAGATTTGAAAAGCATTTTTATGATCTTTGAATTTAGAAATGTACACGCATATAATTAGTATTAGAACTTACAATTACTGTCTATTCATTAGATTTCAATTGTAGTATCATTCTAGGAAATTAGTGTGTTATTTGCATTTGGACATGTTAACGATATTCTATTCTATTCAATTGTTATTTGGATTCGGTGATTAAGAATAACAAGATTTATCAATAATGACAACTGTATTTACTTATGCTATCTTTACAAAACCTAACTCTGCTGGCCAATGAAATTGCAGGGTTTTAATTTCACAGTTAGCCCTAATTGTTCCATTATTTTCAACCAATCAAAAGTTAGCTTGAAAAGAGTTTATAATCTATTCGACACAAGGCCAGATTGATTCGATCTATATTTAGAGTAGTTCTAAGGGAGGTGTTTTTGTGGCATGGGTGGTGAACTATGTCCATCTGTGTGACACGTGTTCCAATGAGATTTACTCTCTATTTTCTATCCAAATTTTGGTAGATAGAATGCCACTTAAATGCAATAAAGTCCCCATCGTAATTAGGCTAGTTTATTCAGATGAAACATTTGAGATTGCGATTCTCAGTTGCTAGAATAGCTAAGTTGGCTCTTAATCTGACCACCAACTATATCTAGAAATTAGTGTCTATTCTCTCTCCGAAATCATTTTTCTTTCCAACATTCTTTTGATGTATTCTTTTGATGAACTTTGGAAGTTCTCTTTATTTATTTACACTACTTGTTGTTGTTTATGTTGTGCCCCCATTACAGTTAATATCTGTCACATTTTGTTGTGTATTTGTTTATTATATGTTTAGATTCATAACATATACATATTCGGAATAAATAATAAAAGGACTAGATTCAGAATTATTTACTGAGCTCAAGGTATTGGCTGCAATTCTCCTCTAAAGTCTCGACTATTTTCAGTGTGAATTCTGATTCGAATACATCGTTCCAAGCTTTGAAGACTGGCTTAACACAGAAGTTGATGAATCCAATCTGTCCTTTATTCAGGTCAACTGTGCTTCTGTCGTTCAGTTTCTGTAGTTCCAGGTTTAGTTCCAGTTCCAGATCCCCCATGGCGAAGAACTCCTCGTAGACCCGGTGTCCCCATTGTGTCGCTATTTCGAGTTTCCGTGACTGTCCGCTTATATCAGCGCAGATTATCGCTTGTTTCAAACTCTGCAGGATGTGGTCTGGGTTTTCTAAGTTTAAACCTTTCTCGGCTATATTTAGGAACTTGGAGATCTGTATGTTATGCTTGGCGGGGTCTGTGGCTAAAATTAGCTCGGAGATGAGGTGTTGGATTTGTTTAATTTCGTCTCTGCTCAGATTTGACAATATTTTCGTTTGTTCAATTGTCTTCAAAGCTGTTGAAAGGTGGAAGTTTTCGAGCGTCGATTCTTTTCCGTATTTCTGGAACAACTCGTGGTTGCTATTGGCTAGGAATGTGTTGTTGTATCCCGGATGTGCTATGTCGTGTGTCGCAGCTGCCAGTACGACAGAGAGCCTTTCTATTGGTTGGAGGTGTCTGTAGACTGGGCTGTTTACCAGTAAGGAGTAAACAGCCTGCATCACATCTGCTCCATGAGTCGCGTTATGGAATTGTTGTTCCAAATATGCATCCTCGATGGCTGTAAACAAATCGATGATTTCACTGTTTTCACATTCGAGGAGAGAGTTGAATTGTTCCGATTTGAAAATTTCTAGGCCTAATTTCACCATGGGGTGTCCATCAGTCATTTGGTGCAACTCAATGGTGTTGAAATTATAGTCGGTTGTGTCAATGTTGATTTCTTCCAAGCTGGTTACGCTGAGTTTATGCATTGTTCGTTGATTTGAGATTTTGCTTAGTTTGATTCTATTGAATTTCTGATTCTATTTATACTTTAGCTCTATGCCATGTGGCAGTGTTGAGTTCCATATGTTAGCATTATAGAGTATTATGTCTGGGTAATAATCGAATTACCTTAGTTACTATTTCATACAATAGGAATCCGAAAAGTGTCGTAGCTTAGCAGACGGATATTATATACAAAATAAAGGTGTCCCGATTAATCGGGACAAATCGTGTCTGGCTGTTTTGTCCCTATTGAGTAGATTAACTAATAAAAATTAGCATTAGCATCTATCTATAGGAACTATTAGAGAAGGTTTTTGGCTGTGGACCCCCTAAAGAAATTTTCCTATATTCTGTGAACCCCTTCCCATTAACCGTAGTACAAAATTTCGAATCCTGTGGACCCCCTGATATCTTCTGTGGACTACTAAGGGGTCCATGGACCCCAGGTTGGGAACCACTGTATTAGAGACTTACCCATTAACCAGTGTACCATTGGGTGGAGTTCTGTATTTCTATTCATGACTGTACTTGCCAAAGTTTATTACATGAATATAGGAAGCACACTAAAAAACTTTCCTCACAAATAAATCTCATTTGAGTATTTTGGGAGTGAAGAGCATTTACAGTTGCTGCTACTCTATCTTATCCTTCTGATTGGTTCTCTATAATCTGAATTCCCAGTTACTTCCACGCAAGGATCAACATTTGTGTCTAGCTGCCATGTGCCACTAATATGACCATAGACCATCAACTGCCGTAATAGAAGGGGTCTAGAATATTTTCGGGTGGCTGGCTATATGCAATTCTACGTACAAGATGGTAGAATATATAACTTTTAATTGGTTGGTAAACTCATTGTAGAGACAGTTTAGATTCTTGTTTGTAAGGAGGTGCTAGAGTGAATGAATCTTTTTGAAGAAATGTCACTTTTGCGAGTCAATACGATGAGGGGCTGTAACTATGAGTCTAATTTTGGTCGTTATTATCTTCACAAAGAAGATTTGTGTGAAGTTGTGTACATGAAATTCCAGTTTATTTACACTTTCGTTTGTTTCTGAACATTCACTGATTAATATTATATTTTCAAACTTTGCTAACTAATACTGTGCCACTTCCTTTTATCCACCTATGCCAAAAGGTGTGAATATATGTATATAACTTTTCCACTTTCTCACAGCCTCACAGATTTCTAAACTAGTATATTCCAAATTTGTATCTAGAACCATGGATTCATGACTCTAGTTCAATTCAAATACATTTCAAGTTAGCTGAAGTTGATGAGAATAGGAAGAATGAAATTATTTGTTTTTCTAGGAAGTATAAAATGTTTGTTGTTAAAACAAATTGTTATTTGACACCTTCTGGTTTTCAACCAATAGAAGTTCTAGCACCTACGGATTCTTAGAACAAACAAACAAACAAACAAACAAACAAACAAACAAACAAACAGACTTTCCCGTTGATTTGTGCTTCTAGTACTAATCTGAATTCCTAGAGCAGCTCATTTATGGAGATGCTCTTTTTGGTATGGAGGTTTCTACGCCATTCCAGACATCCTTTACCGTATCCAGGGAAATATAACAATCCAATCTGAATGAGAAATTGGGAAATACTAGAAACTTTAGGTGTCAAATACAACACAACAAATTTCACATATTTTGCAATTCTTGAATGAAACACTGTAACCTGATTCTAATTGTATCCCAAAATCAAATATTTTGATGCAAACAAAATATGATCCTTAGTGAATTTGGGCGGGGAAGCCATAACATTAAGGGTACAAACTATAAATAGAATGAGCTCAATGCAATTAGGTTATTAATTGTCATCTCATCGTAATTGATCTGAACCCATTCTTACTTCTGTACTAGGAACACGAAGTTGTGTTCTCTATTGTGTATTTGATTTGAATTGTATATGGTCCATTCATAGCAGCGTATCTTACTATGGATATACACTTACAATTAGTTCTGTATAGTCTGAAGGAACTGCAAAGTTGCATCTTAATTAACTAATGGCGCTAGATTTTTGCTAACTCATTTCCGATTAAGTCATTTTAGGCGGGGAAACCTTAGAAGTGTGGATATTTGCTATAAATAGAAATGACCCCATGTAATTTAAGGTTTATTATAAATACCAAACTCCCCAATTTGTTGTCTAGTTCCTATTATAGATTGTGTACTGTGTCCGTACCGTATAGAGGGTTTTGAAACATATGGATTGATTGGTACCAAACTTAGTGTAGACATTCCTTATTTTGTGTAGATTTGTACTTATGGTAACGATTATTCATATTTTCACACCTTCCCAAAAAGTTGACACATTTTCTCATGGCATCATATTATATGGGTTTATCAATACAGTAGGTTTTAAATAGATTTCAGTTTTCTACTATAATTATCTCATCTCTATTATTAGCTTACTTGAATTTATTTTTAGTTTTTGATACATTTTTTACTGCTCTCCTGTAACTAAGCAACCGGTGTGGCTTCCGACATTTTGTTTTTTAACCAACAAGCGCCAATCAGAATCAATGAATTATTTTACAAAGATATTCCTTTTCAAAATGTTTTCTTGATGACTGGATACGAAACAAACAGGTATTATTATTATTATTATTATTAGTATTTATTAGAGTACACACATGATTGTTTACTAAACAAATATATATTCCTATTTTCTAGTAGAATAAACACTTTTCACAATCGGACCACTATAATATAGAAATAAAAAGGATTGTAATGGATGATGATTGAAATATGATTTCATTAAAAAATTAAACCTCGACTCAACTCAATTAAATATGAATAATACTTTCTTTAAGAGAATTTGTTTTCTCCAAATAAATCAGTCTAACAATTCTCTGAATACTCTATATGATGTAACGGTCTCGTTTGCAGTTTAAAAATTGTTTTCACAATTAAAAATACCAAATCTGTTTACCTAGAATTTGTTAATGTTTCTACTTTCACAGAAACTAAGTTGCTAGTGACTCTTCACAAATAATTTCATTTAGACACTATAACGCGAGTCATCATGATGTGGGTGTATCTGAGATTATGCAAGTTGCATGTGTCTCTGAATATGTCTAGTAGTACTGGCACTCCATCGAGTAACTTATTGACGAACTTTAGGAAAGTCAACTTTGTATTGAATGCAGTGGTGTGAGATTGTTCTGTGTTAGGTGGAATGCTCCTCTTAATTTGTTTGTTACTGAATTAGGAGAACGAAATTATGATTATAAGTCTGGTATAGGCATCTTTCGACGATTCTAATATTAGAATAATTGCTAATATGAAAAATATATTCTACACATGCGTGACTAAAGATTGTTTGTTGGCAATGAATGAAAATAAAGTCTACAATTTTATTTAAAAAATACGTAATTTCTTACTAAAACTGTAAAACTAAGAGATTTTGTGGATATATTTCTCGCATAAAATTTCCTAAATTTCTAAAGAACATTTTGCTATTGTTGTTGTTGTTTTTCTGGATACAATAATTGAGAACTAACTAATTTAAGAAGTCAATAATTGACAAAAACTAAAGTAAAATTCATTAATTTCAGACATTATAGATTCATGAATCAGGAAAGAGAGTATGGAACTTGAGATGATTTCAGTATAATTGAGTCAAAAACATGTTTTTAAGGAAGTTGAAAGGTTAACTTTCTAGAATAGACAATTTCAAAAGTGTTTAATGGCAATGGTCAAGACAATGATTTGGGGGGTCATTGTAATATAATTATTATATGCTTTAATAACATAATCACAAACTCACAGTATACTCTGTTCCCTCATAAACAGAATTGTTTACTTAAGAGCTAGAGAGCATGAGATCATACACTTCCTACACCATTATATACTACTATATCTCTACACGGCGATGTTTTGTCTCGAACTTTCCAAGACATATGTTGTATCCTTCATATATGAATAACATTTGCCCACACGCTATCTGCTCACGTACACTTACACTGTGCTAACTGCCTATACTTCATGATAATTGATAAAATGTCAATCTACTCTACTATACAATTGACCTTAAGTTCTGAGAAGAGGTGCCTACTTAACGCCAGGTTTTTAAACCGATAAGGGTAAACATATATGTTTTCTCCAACACCATGTTTGTTGACTCGATGCGATAACATTAAGGACATGCTAGATGTATGTGGTTGCTCAAAACATGGTTGGTAGTGTATATATAGCTGAGGTATTGCCTGTGATTATAACTTATGATGAGTAGAGATCTGAACGCTTATGACTGTAATGGCGTGTACTTGAGCGGAAACGACGGAAAAATATTTAAATTGGATGATGTGTTAGGGAACAAATCACGGCTAATTTTGACTCTGCCGTGTACCGAGCCAGATGAGATGATGATGGTAACCCAACCGGAACAAAGGTATGTGTTCTGTTACATGATATTTTAAAGCATTTTATTGAAGTAATGTTATTACGTATGTATATATTTAGTTCCAATTCTTTCATAACAACACAGACCAATACAGGAATGAGTTCCATGCTTCCTCAGTGTTCAAATATCCTCCAAATAATTCCCACACCTCAATACACGACCACTCTAACACCCCACGTGGTTTATTCCTCCCAATTCACACCTCAGTTCGCAACAGCTGTTCAGAGTAGCACTAACCTCGTTAACACACAAGATCCATATATTGTAGCTGACGAATCCTCTAACACAGAGGAAGATGTGAGTTTGATATTTGTCTATTTGTTTATTCTAGAAAGTTGTTGTTGCTATTTTTCTTCTGTTCACTACAAATCAAATCCTATTATTTCCACAGAAATGTCTAATATCCATAGAATAAGGTATTCCTAGACAATCAATTTTATTTGTTTACTTTGAATGAATCCATATTAAAATGGGTCGAGTGTCGAAATGGTATTTTAGCTACCTGCAATAATAATCCGAATTAAAATCCTTCTGGAAATTAATAATAGCAATATTAAGATTTTGAATTCTTGTAGTAACACTATACTATTAAGGGATCAAATTTAAGTTAATTAGATATATTCAATTTCAAACTGTCAGTGACTACCTCATAATCCATCTCATATATCCAAACGAAAATCCCCTTTCTAATTAATGTAGCATCAATTTAGACAAACAACTTACAAAAGGTGTTAAAATATTTACATTTATCTCTGCTACATGTGTTATATTTACTCATTTTAGGAGTATCCCAGCAACCAATCGATTCCTTCGGATTCCACCCCTGAGAAGACAGGAGCTAGTCATGTGCTGCAAGTATTGACAGAATCTGCGAAGTCGCAAGCGGAAGATTTCGTGACACAGTTGCACTCCATCATCACCACCCCCATGAACCCGTGCCACTCTACCCAGGAAGCACTCGACCCAAAAGAGGTGAGACATTTAATAGCCAATCAGTGTCGAGGATTGGTGAGGCTTTAATATGGGTGAAACGATATAATTTTGAATCGGACACATCGAGACACAATTCTAACACTGTGTCTTTATGCGTATAACTCTAAAAATGTTAGCTTATTTTTCAACTCGACACCATCAGTAAATTGATCCTGAAAATTTTTGTGAAATATTAAATTTAAATGGATGGGCATGCCTAATTTCCGGGACGGGACGGAATCATCCCGAAAATCTAGGTACCTAGTTTCCGGGACGGGACGAGTCAAGATGCCTAATCTCCGGGACGAGATGCCGTCCCGTCCCGGAAATTAGGCATGCCCAAATAGATTGTTTATTCAACTTGCTTGTTGTCATTTTCGTTGTTGTTGTTGTTGTTGTTGTTTCTCGTTCCGGAATGTTTAAATGGTTCATTGAATAACACTTCCGTACATTTAATAATATTTTGTTGTAAGACAAAACTAAGCATCCTAATGCCACTAGTCTGATAGGCAACTCTATTATAACCACTGAATTCATGACTGAATTAATTAGTATAATTGAGGTAATCCTAGCAAGTTCATTATTTGTCATCTCTCAATTGATAGTCATGAAGTGAATCTAGACAGAAGCAATAACAGTGGGTGTATCCATATTCTAGTCTCACTCCTATAGACACTGATATTGCTCTGATTAATTAGGTGATGAAATTCTATCACATGCTGCCGGAGGAAAAGAAAGTTTTCAAGACGAAGCGCACCAAATACCGCAAGTACAGCCTAGCAACGGAGTTTCAGATGTTCAGACGTTCTGGCGTGGCCAGTGAGCAACAAGAGAGTACTCAGGTGCAGTGACGTCTTTGATAAATTCCTTTCAAAGCGCTTTGTTTATGTTGAATTCTATTTTTAGAAGACGGCATTTACAGTTATGGAACTTGCTTTATGTTGTTTATTTTTTATTTTTTATTTTTTATTTTATGTAAGCTTTATCGATAAAAGCTTTTGCTTAATTAAGCTTGTTTGCTATTGTGTATTGTGCATGAACATATCTGTGCTATATTTCACTAGACTATACTAAGTGCGGGATACGTAATTAATGAATAGACTTACTTTTAATCAAGTCTGTTTAATCCCTGGTGTAACACACTGTCTAGACAGTTCAGAATTGTCGAGTTCTAAGATTGTACAGTGTCCGTAGTTCTGTGTTGTTAGTTCGTTAGTTGAGTGGCGTGATCAGAGGTGTCAAGTGGCTCAGTTTGACGTCACCTCTGCACACAGGACAGTTGCTCAGCTTGAATAGGCACTCCGCGCATGTCACTGCATGTCCACAGTCCTTGAACACGACAGACACAAAACTGTCGTAGCAGAGTTTGCACTGAGAGCCCAGTAGCGTCCCCTCTCTTTCCACCTCGACAGAAGGCAGTCCCTTCAAGAAGCTGACTCTCGGCGCGCTGAGTTGGCCTAGCAGGTCGCTGTAGCTCTCTTTCATGTTGCGTAGCAGGTCGTAGGTGTACACGGTGTGGCGGGCCTCAGACTTGGTCCAGGACAGGCATTGCTTGGTCGCGACTTCGTCTTTGATCTGGTCTATGACGCTGTCGGACAGATAGAACGTCGCTCTCTCTGCCAGGACTCGGAACAGCTCGATTGAGATGAAAGGGGTTAGACCGCCGATCATCAGCTTCCTGCCTGGGGGCACCGATTCCTCTCCCTCCTCCTCCTCTTCCTCCTCTCTCAGATGCACCACACAGTAGCCCTTGTTGGTGCGCTGTAGGTTCTCCACCAGTCCGATATGGAAGCTACACACACAGTTCAACACTGCTTACTACGCACAGCAAAGGTCGGATACCAACCATCTACCTAATCTACCGTACTGTACGACTGTGACACTGAGTTCAGCTAAATAATCACTGATAGCCCTGCGTATCAGTAGAAATGCCAATGCACAATAGACTCAGACCAATTTCGAACGTATTAAGCTTCTAAGCTGAATAAGGAAATGGCTGTCAAATTGTTCAAATTGTTGTCACGTGACACAAGACACAGTTCGAGTATTTACTTAGAATTCGGATCTGTCATACCATATTGGTGCGCTTCGTAGCATAAATAGCATAGGTTTCAGTTGATGACGTGTAGGATTCCTAGTGTTCGGACGCTGATAGGAACTCACCTGTACATCTCTTCTCCTGTGCGTGTGCAGATGTACACGTACTCGGGTCCTATTCCCATCTCCACAGGGATGCTATGGCTTCCCTCTCCCTCTGACGTCATCAAGATGTTGAGGTGTCTGTACCATTGCATTCCATACTCCTTGTTGTCACTCAGGACTGCGAGACAGCGTTGAATGCACACCTAGTACATCGTATCAATTATTCTACTCAGTGAGGTTGAAATGTATGTATTAGATTATTATTATGAAACACACCATGTTTGCTGTGTACAAACTCTCAGTAAATCCACCGAGGATCCTTGGTGACATGGTAACGAGATTATATTATCTATTTTCCTAATGCTATGAGTGGGAGTTTGCATTTCTCAATTTGGAAATAAAACCATTGAAAATGGGAAAGGGCATTAAAATTATATCACCATTTATGGCTCTAATATTGGAAGTATTTGGTGCATTGGAACAGTTAATAATTATTTATTTTCTACCTGTCTGGTTAGCTCTTTGAGGGATCTGTGTTTCTGGGAGAGACACGTAACGAACAATGTCTCTGTCCCTTCCTTGAGGTTGGTGGGGATAAACTCTCCGTAGTCTCTCTGTCCAGAGTGGAATTCCACAGACCCGATCTCTGCCTGCGCAATGAATCCACTCACAGAAATCTGATCCTGGATTGATAGGCTGAATCCTCCCTTCAGATACTTAGCCTTCACTTCACCGTAGTAAACATTCCTAGAGAAAACGTTTGTTTTATCCGTGAGTATATTCGGGAATCGTTTCAGCTATCCTAAAGTCTATTTTCAAATCTCAATATTATTTGAATATTGTGCAATTAATTGAATGCAGAATGGCTGAGTTTCCTTAGCAACCAGACGTAATCCAATTATGTGTTGTTTTCAACATTTATGAAATCGTATAAATGGATGGATATATGTTGAAATTTTATGATAAGATAGTACGTTAGTTAATTACAATACGTAGGTAGGAAGTATTAGTTGTCGGTTTAATTTGTAAATTTTGATGTGTAGTATTTCTTATCTGTGTCTGACCAGCATACACAATTGCTGTAAATTGCTGACGCTGTTAAAGTTTGAATTACATACTTGGTCATAATTAACAAACTTGATAATTAGAACTATCCAATCATCTGATTAAAATTAAACCAGGTTTGTCAAGGTGTCAATTTTATATCAGCTGATGAGTGGTGAGTTGAACTGGTAGTTAAACAGAATGATATTACGTTGATTGGAATGCAACTGGTTGAAATCTTCCTTTATTTTGCTCTGTTATTGTCATTGTATCATAATTATCTACTAGTATGTTACATTGATGACGATACTTTGAAGATTCTATTCATCTATTTCATAACATGGATAGATATGTGTGTGATATATTCTTGTGGTTAAACTTGCTTAGTGCGATATTCTAGATTTTCTTTACATCAAGGAATATTTGATCTTTCAAAAAAGATCCCTTTGCAGATATACATGATTATGTTAAAAATATACTTTCAAGTTTGTGGATTCAAACTATGCGCTATCCTCCAAAATATTGTTCTATACAATTATTTAAATTCTGAATACAAGTAAGCGAAACAAGTTCCTTCATTCAAATTGATGGGGTATGTCGGTTGTTAGGACTTTGGAATATTTATCTAGATAGCTACGGGATATTTAGTTGATAAGCATTAACCTAGCTGTACTCAAGGATAAATTCACTTTATACTCTTCTTACTTCGAGTTGTAATGGAAGTTCATTGGAAAAGTGTTTTGAGGAAAGTTTTATTATCTTTTCAGATTAAATTCGTTAGACTCGTTGCTTATCAAATATTACTTAGCTGAATTGAAACCTCAAATAAAGTGATTAGAGAGTATAACTGATACGGGAGGTTGAGAAAATGATACTCCCTCTTAATTAATGAGTAGCTTATTCTACAATATGATATTGGAATAAATTATTGGCTTCTCTTTCTTATTTAGTATTACCTAGATGATTACAGAAATCGTCATGGTTTTTAGTTATTTCCACGAAGTCAATTCAGCAGATTTCTTAATTAATTCATGTGATCGCTGATTTAACCATATTCTAACCGACTAACTAAACTAATCAGCACAGTTAACTTCTTAAAATTCCAACTTACTTTGCTCCTTCCGTGAAAACCATCTGAGGGTGAAGATAGTATTTGACACGAAAGTAGAATTTGTAGAAATCATGATGTCTCTTTCCATTCGGTCTCGGACCAATTTCTTCATAGATCGTGTTTTTCAGGTTTATCCACAACCATTCTCCTCTTCGTCCGATATACTGAAGGCCAAAGGAGTCTGTCTCTAGAATTTCATTGATCTTACAGGTCTTTTCTAGAATTTCTCTTCCACGAATCTTTTTAGGTTTACGGAGAGTTAATCCGATAATTTGTTTATCCGGAAAACTGATATAGTAATTTTGCATTTCGTGTTTTTTCGAAATATTTCCGTCTTTTAAATTATCGAACTTTTCCATTCCATTTTCCAATTTAACATTATTTATCTGTGACGTCATAATCAATTGTAAAATACAAAAATAAAAATGTTTCTAGGCTCAGCTCACCTTTTTATACTTTTCTTGTCTGTCACTGTCCAATCAGATTTCAAGTTTCATAAACGCACCTCTGTTTCCGAAACCTGCAATTTGATTGGTTTCCCAATTAAAATTTTGTATTGTGTTTATTTGGCTGTTCTGTTTAGCAGTTAGCACACTTTTTTTCAAAATGTTTATATCAAAATGTTTGTATTTGTTTATCAATAATGCTTCCTTGTAGGTGCATTGTTCAAAATAAAATATTTCCTTCAGAGAATGAGATTAGTTTTACTGACGAAAAGCAGTTCCCTCAATTCATTAACCTTGGAATTGGAAAACTTTTGCATTTTGCGTATTTGCTTAGTTACTCCTTAGGAATTTAGACAGTAGGACATTAAACCACCTACAACACACCACTCAAATTTTTGATATCAAAAATACTTACTATTAAGCAAATGTCCTTGTAATTACGCACGAGACATCTCATCTCTCATCTAATCGCTTTTCCTGCTTAATTACTAAAATGAGGTCTGCCAGCATTCTGATTTAGCCGATGTCGTTAATTCTTAGGTTTCCTTCAAATGATATGATTCCCCAACCAGGTTACATCATCTTATGCAAATATTTACATATATTACAGCTACAAGTTACTTAATACATATGCCTTTTTAAGAATTCTAATCGTGTTTCACGTAGACAAATGCAATTACATTTTTCAGAATTCTGAAAGTTTGGAAAATGCATATCAAAAACCGAAAATTGCTTATTTATTCGCAGATAAATAATTCATTACAACTGAGAACTGAATATTTGGTGACGGAATTGTCGTTTGGAACTTAGGTTATACATCAATTCAACATATTTAAGTTGGCATCATATACCCATGTAGTGTCTCTGTCTGATGTTATGACTATCGAATACATTGTATTACCAAGCACGTGTGTTCAGTATCATAATTAATTATCAGGCCCCGTAATCAATATGATGCTAATGGTACAGGTGCAAATAACACGGGGAGAGAGAGAAGAATTTATTTAGTACTGTATGTAATATCATATACACATTCTAATGGTGGATATTTTGAAAGAATGAAAAATATTTCAAATTGTCCTCTAAAGCTAATATGAAAATAGATTTTGCAATCATGACCAATCAACGTATGGCCTCCAAGAGGTGGAGTTTGATTGGGCAAGACTCGAATAATTTGCTCACTTCCCTCCAGATACTAGGAATTTCAAATTCACAAAACCTAACATTACAACAAACTTTTTATATTACATGCTTGATAGGAAAATATTTTATTGGGCAAGACTATTTTAAAAACACCGTTCCAATTATTGTCCTTTAAGGATCTAAAAAGATCTAATTGTTAGCTAGAATGAGACGAATTAACAACATTACACAATATCAAATTGCAAGTATGTCATTACATTATTTCCGTTACGCTAATGCCTTATAGCACTTTCATTGAATCAATTATGTCAAGAAACAGAATATTTTCGTTGTTTTCGCTCTGTTTTCGCTCTGTTTTTGAGCAAACTTTGAGTTCATTGATTGCATTGTCGTTTAATGGACAGAAACTACTAATTATAATTTGTAATAAGCCAAATTAATATTTTTATTCTTCGTATCGATTTCATTATGTCTGCCGTTGATTAGTAGAAATTATCACGAGTTGACGTACAACTGAGTTATGTTATTTGTTATTCAAACTTTCTAAACGGCTGTGTCTCTTTCAGCCACAATTTTGTGTCGTTATACCTGTCAGGATAAACCCTAGCTACCTGAGTTGTCCTGTGGAATTCTAAAAATCATTATTTTCGAAAAATCGCATTTGTGCGATGATGTTTCAAAATTTCCTTTAATTCTCGCCTCATCATCCAACAATAAAATATCCCAAAATAGTATCAGACAGCCTAAAAATGACAATTTTTAAGTCGAGTTTTTAAGATTGTTTCACTCAATATCTTAATAATTATGGCTAAAAGACCTCACACGATTAGTGGTGATTGTTAGTTGTCGGTATTTTCTTTTGTATTTATTGGATTCGTCTCGTATATAACTCTCCATTATGAACAATTAGTATCCTTATTTCTGACGTTATTAACCAATGAAATTCTAGTTCATCCTTCAAAACCATCAGAATACTCATTCTTGTAGACAAACACGTTCTATTTTAAGAACGTACAACACAGTTACATCCTTCGGTATCGCAAAGATTTCCGTTGGTTTGATTCTATTCATCGCTAAGTCTTTTTCAATGCTTTTATTATGCAAATATTCTCATAGCTGTGACCCCAGATCATAAACTGTCCAATGAAATCATCCAAATAATAGGAATTTTTGGTTTCCTTCGCTTCGCAACGTGGCTCATTCAAGACACATGATTGGTGACCGCCAATTAAATAATTATAAATTATTAGACAAGGAACGATAGCATTTTTTTGAATTGATCTTTGATTGATGAGAATTTGGTGTGGTCGTTTATCAGCGGTTAAAGATATAATGAGTCAATTCACATTTCAAATAACCACTCATTTCACAGATGGATTTCTCCAACTGCTAGCTAATATTCTAATTGATTAATTGAGTGAATTTGCAGATTTATTGAATGTATATTTGACACTAATTATACTGAATATTCTGATCGGAAGTTTAATAGCGACCACGATATTGAAACATCTGCCTTTTGGGACTTTTCAAATGTAAAGAAATTTCATGGAAATTTCCTCCTCCTACTCGAATGTGACTCTTAACATTTAAGTAATTCAAATCTACAAACTACCGTATTGCTTCGAATAAGCGCCCGGGCGCTTATTTATTTCGTGCACCCTTTAGACCCGGCGCTTATTCAAACCGGCGCTTATTCAAGCCCCGGCGCTTATTTATTTCATTCGCTATTTTGACCCGGCGCTCTTTTTTTTGTTTACTACATTGACTGGCACTTTTATTTTTTCCACAACTGAGAATTAGTTCTATTAAAAAAGGATAATGTAATGTTTCAAAAAGCACTTGTACGCGTATCTATGCCACTACTGAGAATACTAGTTTGATATGATGTTCAGAGAACTAAAATGCCCCGGCGCTTATTCAAGCCCCGGCGCTTATTCGAGCCCCGGCGCTTATTTATTTCGCTCACCCTTTAGACCCGGCGCTTATTCAAACCGGCGCTTATTCAGGGAAATACGGTAATTGGAAGTATCGGTCCTAACAGTTCCATCTTATTTCGATTTAATTAATAGCTGGCAACTCCTGATATGTATAAATTTAAATAATGGATACAGACTTAGATTTGAATTCTAGTTTGTCAGGCATTTCTAAGGACTGATGTCCGTTCCAAATAATCTTAGAATAATTATTGATCGATTTTGTCTACTGAAAACCTCAATTCACCTGACCGATTTTTGCCCAAAATAGAATTTTAAGATTATTAATGCAACAACAGAATTTTCTCGGAATTTAATTTATTATGTATTTTAGCTATTTTTAACTCTTGCTCACATAAGCATCCTTAGCAACCGATTTATTATTAAAATATGTTATTGTACCCTCGCCAACCAATCAAAGTGTAGTGAATTTTATAAATTATTCTTTAATGTTTTCTAAATTAAACAAATAATGATTTGAAATATTTTGATATGAAGTTAAACAAATATTTACAAGAACACGCAGTTTGCTTTCTTCTTTTTCTTCATTACTAAGTTCTTCTCTTTTCTGTACTCGAGTCCTACTTTGATGACTTCTTCAAAAACCTCTTTCACACCTTCTTCCTTCAAGGATGAGCACTCCAAGTACTTTTTCGCCTGTATCCTGTACTTCAAATCGAATCCGTCTTCTCTTGTTTTAAGCACTTTCTTCTGTTTCTTCAGGTTAGTCATAGTTTTATCGTCGCTTCTTAAGTCTGTTTTCATTCCAACCAGGATGTGGGGTATATTGGAGTCATAGCTGTTAAGTTCTGAGTACCACTATAAGACAAAGCATAACACACATGCCCATATAAGGAATCATACAATTAGCTATCATCATTATTGTGAAACTGTTTCTGAATTCATTGCATTATTATCTGCTGACCTAGACTAGTTGTGATTTGCAATCTTAATTTTTCTCCTTGTATCATCTTGAGTCGAACAATTCATTATCAATTATCACTTCTTTCATTTGTTTTAGTGACAAGTCGATTATTTGAATCGAAAACTAATCAATATTTTAGTTTCAAGGCTAAATTCAATGCATTGATTTGGGTTTAGCAGCTAAGCTTTTTATCTGGCGGTCATATGGTCCACGTACAGCTGTGAGGAGATCACATTTTGATGCTATAACTTGATGATCCTGTTTTCAATTATCTACATGGTCTGTGACTTTAATATGGACATGTTAACCCTGTGTACCAATCTATCACATCTCAAAAACTGTGTTAGCTCATTAGATGCAAACCAATTAATATTCATCAACTTTTGTCTGAATGCTTAGATAAACATTTTTTTTTTGCTTTCAAACATAATATTTTCGATACTTAATATGATGTATAATATGTATCTAAATGTTTACTAAACATACCTTGTCTCTGATATTGCTGTAGGAATCTGGGTTAACGACAGAGTAGCATATTATGAACACATCTACATCAGAGTAGAGGTGTTTACGTATTTTCTCGTATGAAATCTGTCCAGCCGTATCAACGAGGTTAAGCCGAACAATCTTTGCTTCTTTTATTGTTGACATTGAGAAATTCTCCATGTCAGTTGGTAGATAATCACCGACGAAGTTGTTTGTTGTGTAGGAGTAGAGGAGAGTTGTTTTACCGACATCTCTATAAACAGAAAACACAAATAAAATCCCTGTTAAATAGTTAAAATTAGACGTATTTAGTGTATTTTTAGCTCTAAATATACGGATTTAGAATTAACATAAACTTACCCATCTCCAACCACTGCGCATTTAACGTTTTTCATATTCATTTTGAGTTTGAAATTTGATATTTTGTTGTAGGCAATTCAGTATTGCTTAGAGCTCAGGACTGCTTCTATATATACTCTACCACGCACTGACACACAATCCACCTCATCTGTGTAGTAGGAAAACTTAGTTAGGACATATTTTACTTAATTGAGACATAGATGAAGTCAGGAAACTTCAGGAAACTTCAGGGAACAGTTAATTGAGACGTAAATGAGGTTAGGAAACTTCACATTTGTTGTTTAAATGTACCAGATGGGGAGCATGGTAGCGTTCGACAATTTTAATTCTAGGACAAATGCATTGTCGATTTTATGCTCAATTACTGTTTTGTAGTCTTCTGCTTAAGTTTAACCAAAAAAGAACATTTCTATTCTTTTAAATTTGCTGAAGAGATTTGACGCAGGGAATCATCTGGGCCTTTCATGCCATATGAAACCACTTGCGCCACTATCGTACCAGGTTCGCGAAGTTATAAGTATATTTGTATTCAGTGGTTAAAATCTCGAAATATTTTCTGAGTATTATCTCTGTAACCTGTCCATGGGGTCAATTCTATTTATAGTATTGCACCTGTACCTTTTGATCTCCCGCCAAAATGAACCGGAAATTCGTCAGCAAAATCCTTTGAAACGATGAACTGAAAACAGAATTGGAACCAAATTCTGCTGTACCACTGCACCAAAGTTGTTAAATCATACTTCTATACCACTCAAGCCTACACTCTCATTCTTAACAATTTCAATTCAATCCATTCCTCTTATTGGTGAATTGAAATCTTTTGATTGGCCAGATATACTTTGAAATGAATATAATATGGTGTCATGATGAGTTCAGACCTTTTCGTCTGAAACCATTCTTGCTTAAGCCACGTAGGCTCAAAAGTCAAAATTAGTTGTACCATTGGCAGTTTCTCAAACATTGCCTTACATATAGTATATGTAATTATCCGAATTTCAATAATTTATAGTCTCACTACATCATCACTCAATTGGAATGTATGATAACATGTCCATCTAAGGAAGTGGTGGAGTCAGATTGCACGACAATTCATCTCTCTCCTCCCCAATACATGATTCCTTCAGGATTTTAATATTTAGATTTGATACAAGATACAGTTGCAGTATACGTATAATGAAAGGGAATTATTCCTTTATTGAATCGATATCTTACGTAGATATGTTGATTTTCAGCTTTGACTTTGAAATTTAATTGGACAATTCTTTTGAACATTTTTTGCATTTCACAAGTCATTTTGTATTTAAGGAATTAACCTTTTGATCATCTCAAAGCTTCGCTGGTTATTACGTGAAATTATATTTCTATAAGAGATATAGAACTGATGTAGTGGTTTACCAGCCAAATTGGAATGCACAACGATTCAGGTCTCTTTACTAACCCAATACACTGAATACATGATCCCTTTAGTTTTAGTAGTTCTCTATCAGCTGTTAGGTTTGGTACAATAATACAGTTGCAGTATATAATGAAAGAGAATTATTCAATACTGAATCATCTTCTTTGGCATAGATTTGTCGGTTTTCATCTCTTCCAAAAGTTTAATTTTCGTCTACACGCAAAATCGTTTATTTCAGCATTTGCAATAGTTGATATCAGCACTGACTTTGAAATTTGATTGGACAATTCTTTCGATAATTCTTGCATTTCTTAAGTCATTTTGTATATAATGAATTCACACTTTGATCATCTCGAAGCTTTGCTGGTTAAACGTAAAATTGAGCTCATTAAGATCTAGAACTATCAGTAGACACAGCTGATTCTCTCCTCATCTGTTACACGGAGGAAACGTATGGGAACTTTCATTTATTTAATATTTATTTTGTATCTATGAAGTTAAATTTTGTGAGTTGGAAAAAGCTCCACTCTCCCCTTCCTAGCTCGGTTACAACTCTGGCAAGTATCTCAATAGTTTGGGTTTCCGTGGTTCTATAACAATTAACCACGTAGGCGAAATGACCAAACTTCTATAATGTTAAATCAGTATAGTCTATGTCCACCATGTTAGAGTTGACAATTTCTTGACGAATTTTTTGAATATTTCTTATTCGTTTTCAAGGAAATGCGTATAACTTGCACTCACCATCATTCTTATTTATAGCTTTGATTCGCTGGTTTAAGCTCTGCTTTTGAATATTTTTTCAGAGAATCCAAGAGGTACTCGAGACGATATATTTGCTTCGTCGAATTGAGTATAGCTGCAATATTTCTCAACTACGTAATTTCTCAAATATATACATTTAATTAACTAATTAGTTATTCAATCTATCAAATTTTGCACCTAGCAACCTCAGTGGGTATTTGGAATGCCCATATGAATAAATTTAGAATATGACATCATTTTGTAATCATTTATAAACTACAGATTATGTATATGTATAAAGAATGTCTGTGTCGTTAAGGAAAGAGGATGGTTTAGTTATACATCACACCTCTGATTGAATATTAACTACTGTTAGCAAACACAGCTAACCAATCAATGTTATTTGTAATTTGATTTTTTCATTATAAATTAAAATTATTTATTAATTTTTATGCTATCATTACTATATTAATCTATTTTTAAACTCCCCTCTCACTTCCCATTATGACATACAACTTAATAGTAATTAATCTTTGTAATCTCTTGTGCAGTAGCACTAGACTGAAGTGGATATTTTAACCAATGATAATCCTCTAAACTTAGTAAGGATTATGTCGCATCTTTTGATTGAGCCATTTTGGGCGGGCAAACCATTTGTGACCATTTGTGAACTGTCACATCTGTTCTCTCCTGATTCAAATCAGTTTTATTCCTTTCACTCGTGGTTTAATTTACAGTCAGGTCGCTTATTGTGAACCACCAGGGGACCAAAAAATCTGTTCATAATAGAGATACTTCATATTAAGCGAACTTGATTCAATACAAATCCTATCTAAAAAATGAAATTGGGACCAGGAGGTTAGTTCATATTAAACGAATGTTCATAATAAGCAACCCTGACTGTATCTCCTTTTCAACCAGAACTTTATCTATAACCATTCTAGAGCTAAATAGTTATGTGAGGTCCCTTAATGTTAATCTAAAGGCTGAGTGGTTTGGTGGTTTAACTGAGACCACCGAAGTGGACAATTGTCACCAATCAGTGGCGATCACTAGGCCACTTTTTAGGTCGAATCATTCTTTGAAATATGATTAGTTTCCATCTCTTAGTATGAAGAATCTCAAACAAGGATAATTTGTATTGTAGAATCGAGGATGAGAAAAGACGTAAATTTACCATTGCGTTCTAAACTAAATTTTGATTCATAATCACTATGAAGATTATGATGCCTTATATGGGCATTGTTTGTAGTGGTACCATTAGTGTCACCCAACCATGTGAAATGCAATTATTCAATTAGGATAGAGTTAAGTGTCCTTGTTATCGATACCATAATGGCATAGTGGCTCAACCATGTGCCACTGTAGCTTACCATACTTGAAAGTGGTTTCAATATTGTGTCTCTTATGTGGCTCTAGAAGATGGCACAGGGAGTTCGGCTGAGTAATGGATAAACTCTATCCTCTATACAATATTAAATATGTCCACATCTTGAAAGTACAGATAAGATTCGCTAAGGATGTATTGTAGCTCACCCACGTAAAACATCTGTGATTAAGCATCTCTCGCTAGGGCTTGGAACTGCCACTTAATGGTACAGACACCTCTGCCATTTCCCATCCTGTACTAAAACAGATTGCTTTAGTTATCAGTGCACTTATCAATTATAATATTATCTCTCTAATTAGCGTCTTTACTCAATGTCTAAATGTTGAATTTATAGTACAAATTCTTTGAAATTTGATGATTAGAAATTCTTTCAATGTTAAATTTGGATACTGAGCAATTGTGTCGCGCGAAACCTTCAATTGATTACTAAAACATTGAAGATAGCAATTCAACAATAAGCAGATATGAAAGCTATTTAGTGCAGCTACTATCATAGATGCTGATGCTACATATCCGTCCGTGCGTACGTGCAGATCTGGAAAATCTACTGGATCGAATTACTCCAAATTTGGACTAAAACATTCTCTATATCATATACAAGGTCTAACAAAAGTGTTGTCACCCTAGATTATTCGTCATTGTGCTTGATTGATATCGAACCAACAGTAATCAAATACAAAACTCTTAGCCAATCGTTAGCTGTCACGCATTACCATATTTTGTGACATCACACCATTCGCGAAATACATTTTTCTATCAATTTTTTGTTCACCTATTAATTTGTGCTAAGATGAAAGGTGACAACACTTTTGTTACACCCTGTAGTATGCACCTGCGGTCAGGTTCAATACTTTTTTACACCTTCCCATAAAAAATATCATGTTATTTAATTATTAAATTTTAACAATAAAAATCTCTAAGATTAGAACAAGGTTTATGTCAAAGCAGAGCGAAAGTACAAGTATCAAATACAGTCGACTCCGCTTAATATGGTCACTGTTTAATCGGTTCAACCGCTTAATCGGGCCACTTTTGGCAGGACCGGAATAGTTCTCACACATAGAAGCTAATACAAAAATGGTTTCGGTTAATAGGGTTCTCCGCTTAATCGGGCCAAAATGTCCTCTGACCGATGTGACCCTATTAAGCGGAGTCGACTGTATTTATTTACATGTTTTGAATTTAATTTTTTTAATACTACATTTCTTGTTTAGGAATTACAGCCAACTTAGCCATCGGAAGCTCGTAGACAATTGTAAGGCTATTGGCATTATGTAAATCAAAGTGGTAAAGCTTGGCCTTTCCACCCGCACCACTTCCTATGGCAATGCTACAAAAAATTTGTAAAAAGTTTAATTTACAAAGATTAGCACACTCTAGTTCCTACGTCTAAAGTTCTAAGACCTAATACTACTCAAGCTCTAAACTAACAATTACACACGCTATCCTATACTATAGTTATCACAAGTCTGGATGAACGAAATTTTCATTTTCTTCCATTCTGTCGCTCTCCTCGATTTCCTCCATGAGTTCTTCAACTGAGACACTCTTCGTGTTAATATAATACTTCCCATTCTTCAACCCCCAGTTGCTAGCCACGAGTGGATATGGTTTGGATCTACTTAACACATTTGCAAATTCAGAAGCCATTTTTTTCACATCTTTGATATCTGTTGTTTCTGGGTTGTATGTTCTCATAAAGTTGTACACATTCTGACTGTAACCGAATTGTGTATCTCCTACAATGACGTACGCATGAACTTCAAATCCGCTCCCAGGATCGTCTGAACGTACCCTCGGTCCGACCATCAAGTTAGCTCCAAACCATTCCCAGGCTTGCTTTAGAAGGTCGAAATCGCCTGGATATTGCTCATTTGGGTCATGCACAATAAGTTGATTTTTTATTTTTGTAATCAGATCTTCGACATCTTTATCGTAGGTTGGAAATTTTCTATATTGTATTATGAATGAACTCCAGGCCACTTGCATTCCGGCACCCAAATGCTGTTCATTGAGAATTAAATTATTCCAAAATGCGACCAGTATATTCAGTGGAATGATGTGATGTCTTGACATTTGGACGATGAATTCATCATGACAATTTGGAGACGAGTCAATCAATTTTTTTTCGTAGCAAGGTAGTGCTGGCCATGGACTATCTTCACGCCCTCCTCCCATGTTCAAATTGTACCTCTCTACAGCACAAGTAACGAGTGTGAGTTGTACGGCGAATATGACAATAACAGCTGTCTTCATTCTAATTGGTTTGAAGGAATACAAACATACAAGTGTCATGTTAAATAGTGAAATATGTTTCTATCGAAACGCAAATGGTTCATTGGTTCGTTAATGAATATAACAATTAAACTAAAATTAGGATTTTTAAATGTATTTTAGGCTCCCACAAAGAATTAAATATCTTCCAAATAGTATCTAAGGAAATTCATACCGTTACTTCCTTTGTACAGAAGTCATTCACCCTCTTTATTCGTGATAAACCTACGCCCCAAGCATTGTAAACAGTTCTCCTTCACACTTCACTATGGACGAAGTACGTAGTGGTAATTATAGTTCATATGTGACTATATCACAGACAAGATTTTCGTAATTAGATATCATGCAGTTGATATTTATCTAGTTGAGTGATAAATTATAGTTATCTATTGGTACTCAAAGTTATGTATATATGAACACATACAGGTGGATACTATACACGGTCCACGCTATGGAAAATCTCTAACGTAGTATAATGGTTGGCTAAGTTCAGAATAAGTGTCACTAGTCGCTAAGCGTACTTATGCCACATATCCGTCCGTCCGTCCGTTCGTTCGGATCTGGAAGATCTACTGGGTCGAATTTCGCCAAATCTAGACTAATACATTCTCTGTATTCTATAGGTATGCATCTTCGGTCAGGTTCAATGATTTCTGATATCTTTTCATAGAAATATAATATTAATTATGATGAATTATCAATTTTGTGGATTATAAGAACATCGCTGGGAACTGCATATAATGTTCTTATAACCGGCATAAATTATATGGGGTATATGTCAACCGTTTTCTAGTAAAATGTTCTTATATCTGACATCTACTGAAGTTAAAAAGATGTTTTATGCTAAATCAAATACTTTTTATTTATTTATGAATTACAGTCAACTTATCTAAAATTTTATTAAAAACTGGAAGCAATATAATCTACAAGCGTTAACACACTCTAGTTCCTACTTCTATAGTTCTATGACCTAATTCCACTCTAACTAACAATTCACACACGCTATCCTATACTATAGTATTACAAGTCTGGATGAACGAAATTTTCATTTTCTTCCATTCCACCGTTCTCATCTTCGATTTCCTCCATGAGTTCATCAACTGAGACATCCCTCGTATTAATACGATATTTCCCTTGCTTCAATCCCCAGTTGCAAGCCACGAGTGGATATGGTTTGTTTGTAGTACTTAACACCTTTGCAAATTCGGAAGCCATTTTTGTCACAGCTTTGAACTCTGTTGTTTCTGGGTTGTATGCTCTCATAAAGTTGTATACATTCTTAATGTAACCGAACGTTGTATTTCCCACAATGACGTATGCGTTAACTTCAAATCCGTCCCCAGGATCATCTGAACGGTTTTTGGGTCCCACCATCAAATTTGCTCCAAACCATTGCCAAGCTTCTTCTAGATCTTGAAATCTGTTAGGATTGTCCTCATTTTGGTCATGTACAATTTGATGATTTTTGATTTTCTTAATCAAATATTCTACACTTTTATCGCAGGTTGGAAATTTTCTATATTGTACTATGAATGAAGTCCAGGCCACTTGCATTCCGGCACTCAAATGCTTTTCGTTGAGAATTAAATTATCCCAAAATGCGACTAGTATATTCAGTGGAATGATGTGGTGTCTTGACAGTTGGACGTTGAATTCCCCATGGCAATATGGTGCCGAGCGCTTTAATTTTTTTTCGTAGCAAGGTAGTGCTGGCCATGGACTACCAACACGCCCTCCTCCCATGTTCAAATTGTACCTCTCTACAATACAAGTAGCGAATATGAGCTGTAAAGCCGATATGACAATAACAGCTGTCTTCATTCTAATTTGTTAAAAGGTATAAAATAATGTAAAACGAAACGCGAATGGTTCATTGGTTAATGAATCATATAACAAATTAAGCTAAAATTATTATTTTAAATGTTATTTTTAGGTCCCCACAAGATATTGAATATTTTCCAATTATCCAAGGAAATACATACCGTTACTTGCTTTATACAGTTGTCCAAGTATCTCGTTATAAACCTACAACCCAAGCTGTGAGCATTCTCCTTCACACTTACTCGACTAAGTAATGGTAATTATAGGTGTTCATTGTGACTATATCACAGACCGGATTTTACGCAATCAGATAATCATGAATATTAATGTTCTATGTAGTCAAATGATGGTACATGAATTGATAGCTGCATTTTGGTATTATAATTACAAGCGCGCTTTGCTTGCTTGCGCTGCGCGGCTGGCGGACACTTTGTGTCTGCTGGAGGCGCGCCTGGGGTCACATTGATTAATTACAAGAGAGATAACATCTCTAAATACCTCTGTCCTACTATTATAATCGATATCGTACGAAAAATCACCAAATTTGTCAATAGAAGGCTGAGATTTTAGTAGAATGTGTATATTAATATACCACACATATGATGCAACTATCATCAAAAGATAATTGACCCATCACTGTGATGACGTCATCATTACGCATTAAAATTTTAAAAATTGACAAATTCGGTGGTTTTTCGTATGATATCAATTATAACAGTAGGACAGACGTATTTAGAGATATTATCTCCTTTATAATTAATCAATGGTGACCACAGGCGACCGAAGGGAGTCTCTAGTGCACACAAAGTGTCCGCCAGCCGCGCAGCTCAAGCAAGCGAAGCGCGCTTGTTTTATTAAAAACTGAAAGCAAACATAATCGCAAACATTTACACACTCTAGTTCCTACTGCTAAAGTTCTAAGACCTAATTCCACTCAACTCTAATCTAACAACTCATTCCATTCCATCACTCTCCTCTTTTTCCTCCTTGAGTTCATCAACTGAGACTCTTCGTATCAATATAATACTGCCCATCCTTCAACCCCCAGTTGCTAGCCACGAGTGGATATGGTTTGGATCTACTTAACACCTTTGCAAATTCAGAAGCCATTTTTGTCACATCCTTGTTATTTGTTGTTTCTGGGTTGTATGCTCTCATAGAGTTGTACACATTCTTAATGTAACCGAATGTTGTATTTCCTACAATGACGTATGCATTATCTTCAAATCCGTCTCCTGGGTCATCTGAACGTAATTGCGGTTCTGGTCCAATCATCAAATTTGCTCCAAACCATTGCCAGGCTTGTTTTAGAAGGTTGAAGCTGTTAGGTGGGTGCTCAGCTGGGTCATGTACAATATTTTTATTTCGAATTTTCTTAATCAGATCTTCAACATTTCTATCATATGTTGGAAACTTTTTATATTGTTTTAAGAATGAACTCCAGACCTTTTTCATTCCGGCACTCAAATGTTCTTCGTTGGTGATTACATTATTCCAAAATGTGAGGAGCATATTAAGTGGAACAATGTGATGTCGTGACACTCTGACGTTGAATTCACGATGACAACTTTCATCTGAACGCTTTAATTTTTTTTCGTAGCAAGGTAGTGCTGGCCATGGACTACCAACACGCCCTTCCATGCTCAAACTGTACCTCTCTACTTTCTCTACAGTACAAGTAACGAATATGAGCTATACTACCAATATATCAATAACAGCTGTCTTCATTATAATTCGTTTGCAGGAATAAAAACATATTCCTGTTAAATGGTCAAATCTTGTATATCGAAATGCATATCTTTCATTGATTAATTAATGAATATAACTATTTAAACCAAAATTGGGATTTTTAAACGTTAATTTTCTAGGTCCTAAAAAGAAATTTTGATATTTTCCAATTATCTAAGGAAAAACATACCGTTACTCCCTTTGTACAGAAGTCTTCCAATTGTCTGGTTATACCGTTTAAATATCCTCTTCATTCCTGACGAACCTACGCCCCAATCATTGTGAACAATTCTCCTTCACACTTTACTATAGACGAAGTAGTGGTAATTATAGTTCATATGTGACTATATGACAGACAAGATTTGCGTAATCAAATCATGCAATTAATATGTTTATATGCAGTTGAATGATACATGATAGCTGTCTACTGGTACCCAAATGTATGTATATACTAATATGAACCTTGAGTTTATCTAGGATTTTCCCGTCTGGCACGTTTTTGGAGGTGATAGTGGTTATATTAACCCAAACAGGTTATCTTGTAATTCCAGGGGTGCTGGTAACCCTGCACCAAAATCGAATCACACTGCAAGCACTTGTCTCCTCGGACGATACCAAACTGGCTGATCGAGCACCTAGATAAATCCCTCTCACTGACCAATTATTTAATCTGGTCATTCTAGTTATTATTCATTAAATCCAACATTAATTTTTTTCAAAACTTGGGTTGAGTTTCAGGATAGTCCTTAATTTCACAATGTAGAGGGTACATGACTCAAAAGATCCACTTTTAGAATTAAATTTGGATGGCGCATGAAATCAGGCCAAATTGAATTTAAATTTCAATGTAAATGAAAGACTAGAAAAAGCCTTTTGCCAAACCAAAGAGAAAATATTGAATATTTGTTTATTTATTTTAAATTTACTATTCTTAATACTACAGCCAACTACAAGATACATTTTGTTAACATAACTGCAAGCGTTACTACTCTAGTCCTACGTTAAGGTTCTAAGACCTAATACACTCAAGCAATAATCTAACGACTAATTAGCCCATGTTATCTCTAGCCTATAGTTATCACATGTCAGAGATGAACGAAATTTTCATTTTCTCCCATTCCATCGATCTCCAGCTCGATTTCCTCCTCCATGAGTTCTTCAAGTGAAACACTATTCGTATCAATATAATACTTCCCATCCTTCAATCCCCAGTTGCTAGCCACGAGTGGATATGGTTTGTCTGTAGTACTTAACACCTTCGCAAATTTGGAAGCCATTTCTTCCACATCGTTGAGAGTTGTTGTTGACTTGTATCCTCCCATGAATTTGTTCATGTCTTTCATGTAATAGAATGTTACGTTTCCTACAATGACATACGCGTTACCTTCAAAATTGTTTCCAGGATCATCTGAACGGCGATTGGGTCCAATCATCAAATTTGCTCCGAACCATTGCCAAGCTTCTTTTAGAAAGTCGAAACTTTCAGGAGGTCTCTCGTCTTCGTCATTTACTATTTGTTTATCTCTGATTTTCTTAATCAAATCTTCTACACTTTTATCATACGTTGGAAATTTTCTATATTGTATTATGAATGAATTCCAGGCTGTTTCCATTCCGGTACTCAAGTGTGCTTCGTTGAGGATTAACTTATTCCAAAATGCGATCAGCAGATTAATTGGAATAATATGGTGCCGTGACACATTGACGGTGAAATCTCCATGACAGTATGCACTTGAGTTATGTAATGTTTTTTCGTAGCAAGGCAGCTTTGGCCATGGACTACTTTCACGCCCTCCTTTCATGCTCAAATCGCACTTTTCTACATCCGCTACAGTCCAAGTAGCGAGTATGAGCTGTATTACGAATATGACAATAACAGCTGTCTTCATTCTAATTGGTTTGAAGGAATAAAAAACATGTGTTAAATAGTGAAATCTGTTGGCTATCGAAACGCAAATGGTTCATTGGTTCGTCCTCCCATGTTCAAAACTTGCCTTACAGCACAAGTAACGAGTATGAGGTATAGGACGTAAATAACAACAACAGTTGTCTTCATTCTAATCTGTTTAAAGAAATAAAAATATAGTTATGCTCAATGGTGAAATCTTTTCTATCCAAACATATATCGTTCATTGGTTCGTTATGAATCATCACAATTGAACTAAAATTAAGATTTTTTAATGTTAATTTTTTAGGTCCCCACTTTAAATTTTAACATTTTCTAAGGATACACACCGTTTTTCCCTTACAGAAGTCATCCAATTGTCTAGTGATATCTTTCATTTGTGACAAACCTACACCTCAGTATTGTGAACAATTCCCTTTCCACACTTTACTATCAGTGAAACAACACAAATTAACAGAACATGACGGTTATTGTTCCTGTTGTGATTGCTCTTTAATGAGGTTTATAAATCTTATCGAAAGATAGGAAAATTATAAACTTCGATTCAAACGAAGAGACGAATATTATCGTATATGTCCGTGTTTGGATTCTAAGAATAGAAGGTTGGGATTGGTGAGGTGTACTGTAGTAACTATTTATATTGACTGTGTCCCAAATAGAAGGAATCAGAGTGCATATTAATATATGGTCTGTCTAGTTGAATGATCCCATTATAGTTGTCTATTGGCGCTCAAATTTACGTCTATATGAACACGTACTTTCCATACTATTGAAGTTCTATAAGATTTATTTAATATTAAAATATCACACAGCGGTTATTTGTAAAGGTTCAATGTATTCTTAAGTTTAAATATATTCTCTTTTCGTGGATTGTGTGAATTTGTGTCTCACTCAGGCATACATTGTCTGCTATTGGAACTCTATAGTGGATGACTGACGTAGATTCGATGGCTGAGTTGAACTGAATAATAAGATTTATTTAATATTAAAATATCACACAGCGGTTATTTGTAAAGGTTCAATGCATTTTTAAGTTTAAATATATTCTCTTTTCGTGGATTGTGTGAGTTTGTGTCTCACTCAGGCATACACTGTCTGCTATTGGAACTCTATAGTGGATGGCTGACGTATATCCGATGGCTGAGTTGAACTGAATAATAAGATTTATTTAATATTAAAATAACACACAGCGGTTATTTGTAAAAGTTCAATGTATTCTTAAGTTTAAATTATATTCTCTTTTCGTGGATTGTGTGAGTTTGTGTCTCACTCAGGCATACATTGTCTGCTATTGGAACTCTATAGTGGATGGCTGACGTATATCCGATGGCTGAGTTGAATTGAATAATAAGATTTATTTAATATTAAAATATCTCACAGTGGTTATTTGTAAAGGTTCAATGTATTCTTAAGTTAAATTATATTCTCTTTTCGTGGATTGTGTGAGTTTGTGTCTCACTCAGGCATACACTGTCTGCTATTGGAACTCTATAGTGGATGACTGACGTATATTGATGGCTGAGTTGAATTGAATAATAAGATTTATTTAATATTAAAATATCTCACAGTGGTTATTTGTAAAGGTTCAATGAATTCTTAAGTTTAAATTACTAAGGGCATTCAAAAAGTTCTCATCACATATCTGTATCTCAAATGAGAGTGAAAATAGGATATTTTCAATTTGTCCATTGTATTCCTTTGGGGATCAGCTTCCAATTTGTATATTGGTTTATTTTACAAGGACAATTATTGTGGTTCCTACATTATATTTTTTGTGCATCGGTTTAAGGTAGTCCCTTTGAACGTGATTTTTCGGGTTCCTTTTGATATATTTCAGTTCTGAGCAAATTTAGATTAAAACTGATCCCTCCATCGAATTCTACGCATCAACTATCATATAGATTGAATTCTCTGAAGTATTATAGTTTGAGGCTGAGGGAATACTATGTTTTGAAGTGGTTTACTACCATTTTTGTCCCACTTTTTGAGTGGCGAAAATTGACAAAAAATCCACTAAAAGTAGCATGATATTTTTTCAACACGAGCAATACTATTGAACACCTCCCGTTTACTTTTTCACATTGGTTCTTAATTATTTAACCTTTTAATGACCTTATTCTACGATTTTCACAACTTTTATTCTCCAAATTTAGTTTTAAGCCATTTTCAATGGGGAGATTCCAACTTTTCGACACTACCCTAAACCGATGCACAAAAAATCTAATGTAGGAACCACAATAATTGTCCTTTTAAAATAAACCAATATACAAATTGGAAGCTGATCCCCTAAGGAATACAATGGACAAATTGAAAATATCCTATTTTCACTATCATTTGAGATACAGATATGTGATGAGAACTTTTTGAATGCCCTTAGTATATTCTCTTTTCGTGGATTGTGTGAATTTGTGTCTCACTCAGGCATACATTGTCTGATATTGGAACTCTATAGTAGATGACTGACGTATATTGATGGCTGAGTTGAACTGAATAATAAGATTTATTTAATATTAAAATATCTCACAGTGGTTATTTGTAAAGGTTCAATGCATTTTTAAGTTTAATTCTATTCTCTTTTCGTGGATTGTGTGAGTTTGTGTCTCACTCAGGCATACATTGTCTGCTATTGGAACTCTATAGTGGATGACTGACGTATATTCGATGGCTGAGTTGAATTGAATAGTGCCACAGTCGCTTACCATATTTCCTATTCCAATTTATCTCAATCAGATTCAACATATATTTATTTAATATCAAAACATCAACAGTGGTTATTTACAAAAAAGAAACACAACACGGGTCATATAACAAAATCCAACAACAAATTCTCAGTTTGAATTCTAGTCTCTTTCTTCATCAGAATCGTCCCCCATCATCTACAAGGAAACAGTGTTAATGCCACACCATACACAATTCTATTTTAGGTACATAATAAGAAACTAGTTTAGACTTGATTCTTATTGGCTACCAGGCCGCGACTTTGAAAGAAGTCTCGATTTTAGGTGCACGGATTTCTAAGGTAGATGGGGCGTTATGGTTAAGACTTACGCTTTCGTCTCTCAGCTTGAAAGAGTCCATGAGGGTCCCACCTCCTCTCTCACTCACGAATCCACTCGAACCAGTCCCTGGTCTCTGGTACATAGCCCCACGGGATTTCTGAGGAGAGTTCCAGTTAGAGCTAGGCCCTCGAGACCTCAGACTCTGTTCTGTGCTCAGCTGTTCTTCCAGCTCCTCAACATCCTGTCTACTCTTCCGATACTTCTGCTTCACACTCTCTACTTCCGTCAGCTACACACAGTATATGCATTAACTATGACGTAATGAACCATGGACCTGATTCTTTCTGCAGTTTCTGTTATAAGTTTTCTGAAATTATACATATCTCCTCCCCCATTAGTTATTGGTATTTTGGCCAATAATATTTGAGGGTTTTGGTAATGCGAAAACTGAATACTTATACTGGGTATAAAATAGTAATTAATAATAATTAATAATAATAATAATAATAATAATAATAATAATAATAATAATAATAATAATAATAATAATAATAATAATAATAATAATAATAATAATAATAATAATAATAATAATAATAATAAACCTACCAACTCATCATGCTCTTGTTTGTTGCTTTTATACTTTTTGTTTACTAAAACCAGCTGTTCTTCTAGCCTGTGATTGGCGCCTAATTCTTCTTCCAGCTGACTTTGTAATTCTCGGTTCCTTCTCTCTAGCCTACCAATCAGATTCATTTTAGAATAAGTATATATTTTAAAACATGTTATTGTTATTTTTGTATAATTGAATACAAATAGCTTACTTTTTGGCATTTTTGGAAACTTCCTTTTTACCCTTCATTTCCATATCTAGTGTAGTCTCATACTCTCTTATCTAAACAAACAAACAAAACAACAATTGATTATATACAACTTTGTAGTCGGAATGTTCCTAACATGATATATGATTGTTTTTATTTACCTTTTCTTCTAGTTTAGTTATCTGTCTCTTCTGTAACTTAGCAGCTGTATCAGTTGCCTCTTCCAACTGTGCATTCAACTCCCTCACTTGTCTATCACTGTGTGCCTAGTAGGACAATACACGAATGAAGAATCATGTGAGATGTAATGGTAAATGTTTGTAAATAAGAATGTGTTTACCTTTTGTTTTTCTACTGTTTGTATGTGCTCTTTTAACTGAAGATTTTCAGCTGTTTGTCTTGTGAACTAAAATTAGAACAGTTCCTTAAAATCAAATTCTTTAGTTTCAGTTCCAATTAGAGGTGTTATTAATTTGTGCCACATTTGTATTAAAACCATGGATCACATTATCCTCTCATAAATGTGTTAGTAAAACACTATTTAATATTTCCAGGACATCCATGGTGCATATCTACCTTCTCCATTGCATTTTGGTACTTCTCAATGGATTCCTTAGCACTCGACTCTAACTCATCAATCTCTTCTTCCAAATCTGCTTTTTCTTCTTCTAGCTTTCTCTTCTGCATTTGTAAGCTGTTCAGTGTGCTCCTCACGCTTTCCAATTCTGAACCGAGCTCGTTAATGTCTGAGTCAGCTGACCGCTTCACTCTGTCAGCCTATTTATAGGTTTGTTCAGAAGATTCCATCGCCATGGTTACAAGTTAAATATGCGATACAAGTAGATCATAATAAAAACAAGGGATTTGAGACCAAGTACGGGGTATGGTGGAAATAGTTCCCAAAAAGGAAATAGTTCACATAAAAACCACCATTAATCCTAATGATAAAAAGTCGAACTATTTCCTAAATCTGCAATTCGAACTATTTCCTTTTTTGAAAAGTCGAACCATTTCCGCGTTACTATTAATTAATACTGTGTATTGTTCAATTATTTCTATGTAAGATCATTGGCTGAGTACCATCGTTCGTAAAAAATATTCATAATATGTTCATACCTGTGCGATGTATGCTTTTATGTGTTCAATTTCTGATTGTAGTTCCATACTTTTCTTCTCTGTTCTGAGAATGTTCAGTTGCCTCTCTTCACTCACTTTCTTCTCTTCCTCCAGTGAGAAACTGACGTCCTAAACAGTTAAACGGACGATTAAACATACAGTAGTATGATGAAATGGTTAAACACACACTGGAACATTGAAAGGAACTCACTTTAACTTGATTTTGAGACTTTTTCAACTGTTTCCCAAGGTCTATGCTGCTCTGTAACAAAAAATATAAATAGAACATGCGTACTATTTCTGGAAATTTATGCTATTTATAAATTTGTTACCTTTTTATAATATTCATTTTGTTCTTCGAGTTCCAGAATTTTCGTTTCTATTCCTTTCTTCATTTTCACTTGATCGTGCTTAGATCTCGACTCTTCTTCCAAAGAGTTTTTCAAAACTAGCAGCTGTTTCTGATGATTCTTTCTATAAATAGAATATGGATGTATAATTTCAAAATTTACAAAAGGTTTGCTGAGATATTTATGATCTTAAAATACAAATATCGTCGTGCTAATATACAGTTAAATATTTTGTTTTTTTTATAAAACATATCTATATTTTTAATAGATATACTATTTTTTATCAAACTTTCCTAATCGTTATTTGAAGAAATTTAAGAACTTAAAAAATCGAAAATATGCAAGTCAAATATTAAGAATCCCATTCTAGATTTTGCGATGTTCTATAAATAGATCGCAATCCTCTGTGCTAAAATAAGCACGGATATTTATGCTTACCTCAGGTTATCAAATTCTTCCTCTTTTTCTGACAACTTCCTCTCCACTTCCTGTTTATACTGATTCAGTTCCAGCTGTATCTTCAGCTGTTTGCTCTGTTCTAGTGCCAGGCTGGCATCCATTTCATCAATCTGCTCAAGGAGCTCTGTCCTTTCTGTCTCCAGTTTTTTGTTGTTTCTCTGCATTTCGTATTTGTTCATTCCCCGTTCTGAAACTTGCTCCTGAAGTCCTTTAACCTCTTCGCTTAGTGTTGTGTTCTCGCGCTTCAACATTTCGGCGAAAGATTCGAACTCTTCATAGCTTGTTTTGAGCTTCAAATACTGTAAATAACAACAACAATAAAGTTTATTTCTAAATAGTAACCTTTTTTCTTACAAATTCTAGTCATTTAACTGAACCCCCTTTGTGATACTTAATTTTAATAATTTAAGATATATAAATATCTCTTTTTTCTCGAAACCTTGATATCCATCAATAAATGTTAGAGAATGGTATCTAGCGCCATCTGTGTGGAGAGTAACTGCTATGAATATCTGGAAATGATGTGGCATCTTATGTACAACAGCCTAATGGCCTTTAACTTCTCTTAAAGGTGGCACAATACCATTTTAAGTGGCGTATTGTTGTTATTTTCTGCTGCTGTTATTACTAAGGAATCGAATTGTGCAATTTTAAATCAACAACAAAGTTGTTTGTTGTCTTTTGAATCACGGAATAGAAATGCAACCTGATTCCGTGAAGGAATGAGTTCATTCATGAGTATTATCAGAGATTCGTACCCCAATAACAGCTGACTCTATCTATTAAAGCACTTCACAGTCAAACTTATATGCATTTACAGGTCTTTCAACTCTAAGGATGTCTTAAGAATATTTCGATCTTAACTTCAATTCGATTTATCCACAATGGAATTAAAAAACTTAGGATTTAATGTCAGAACTACAACTCAAAAATTGTGAGATACTCTTCAAAAAAATCCCTATTCTCACCTCAGTGTTGTAGTATCGAGCCTCTTTCGTCATTTCCTGACACTCCTCTTCCTTCTTCTCACACCTCTGCTTCCACTCTGCGAACTGATTATCCACTTTTCGCTGCTTCTTCTCGAGACTTGCATTGTGTGCTTGTGCCTAACAAGCAAATTGTTTATCCATCTTCGAACTTATTTTCATGTTTTTAACAAATTAATATTCGGTTTTGAAAGGGAATTTTGGTGTCCCACGAATCTATCGGGTATGGGAAACTATCTAATGGAAGTGAGTTTTCACAGAGTGGTTTATAACTTAATCTTTTAAAAAAGTTGTAGAAAAAAAACTAAATAAAGATATTTATTTAGCTGATATCAATGCCAATTGATTATAGTATTTTGTTTCTAAATATAGTAACATAGCTAACCTTCTCCATCTGCACATGGATGTCTTCAATATCATTGGTCAGTCTCAATTTCGTTTTCTCCAGAGCGCTGGCCTTGTTCTCCCAGCCATTCACCAGATCGTGCATCTCGTTCAGTTTCAGTGTCAGTCTGCGTCTATAATTAGCACAGATTCTATTAATAGTGCAAGCTTAGATATAAATACACTCCTCCACATTTGAAATTCGTTGGTAGTGATACGAATATCTTTCTTCACCAAATTTGTATATAAAGTTGACTCGGATAAGCAACCAATCATCCACTTAATATTCATATAATAGAACTCGGTTAATACGTACCCCTCCGGGAAGCGGAAAAAGTACATACTATCCGTGAGTACGTACTAACCGAGTTGATATTACAAAGAATATATACAGTCGACTCCGCTTAATAGTGTCACATCGGTCAGAGGATATTTTGTCCCGATAAAGCGGAGACCCTATTAAGTTTTAACCGAAAATATTTTGTATTAGCTTCTATGTGTGAGAGCTATTCCGGTCCTGCCAAAAGTGGCCCGATTAAGCGTTTGACCCGATTAAATAGTGACTCTATTAAGCGGAGTCGACTGTATATTAAATGAATTTTGGTTCAGAGTACGTACTAACTGAGTTGATATTACAAAGAATATGTATATATATTAAATGAATTTTGGTTCAGAGTACGTACTAACCGAGTTCTACTCTATTACTCTTACCTTTGCTCTTCGAGGTCTTCTATCACTCCGAGAGCTTCCGTCTCGTATTTCTGTTTCCAGTAGGCTCCTTCTTGTCTCTCTTTGTTAAGGAATTTAATGAGGTCATCTTTGCTCTCTAACTCCTCTTCTAAATGCTCGTGTGTCTGCTCTAGCTCTGTTTCTGTGAGTTTGAGTGTGTTACCCAGCTCAGCTCTTGAAATGTTAGCCTCTTCCAATGCTGTTCTAAGCTGAATGGATGTCATAGCATGATTAAACAGTCGTTTATTAACACTTATCACGGAGGAATCCATTATAACGATCCGACATATTTCAGTACAAGAACTTGTAATACCTCTTCGATGTGCGCTTCGTTTGCTTGTCTGTTCTTACTCAGTTGATTGAGGAGAGATTCAGCTGTCTCCAACTCAGAGTTAACTGAGTTGAGCTCATTGGTCATTTTAGCAATTGTTGTTCTCGATTCATCAACACAGGACTCCAGCTCATTATTCTAAAAATAGGATTCATTCATTTAATTCCGCTCTAAATTCTATTTTTAGTTTCACATACCTTGGCTGAGATCTCTGCCATTCTATCCTCCAACTGTCTACAAGATTTCTCAGCTGTAGATTTGGCTTTGATACCTTTTTCGAGATGGCCCTTCTTTTCACTCAATTCTTCTCTGACAGAATCGAGTTCCTTATCAGATCTATTAATAGAACGAAGTAATGCATTGTCCAACTCCATATATGGTGATAAATGCCAAATGTTACTTTCAGGTGCTTATTTTGTCCCATTAACAAGTGACCTATCAACTTTGAGCAAATATGATTACTATAAAGCGAGGCGTATATAACTGGAGATATGTAAATTTATATTACTAAACCCACAGGAATATCCCAATTGTTCGATTTATCATATTTTCACACCTTGACCTCATTTCTGATTTAGTTTATCAGACATAGGATACTTGGAAATCAACATAGGTATTCCTATGGAAATTGATTGGTGTGTAGTTTAGGAATATTCTTACTTTGCTTTCCCCTTCCTCATCTGTTCCATATTCCTCTCAAACTCCTGTGTCTGATTAATGTGGTTCTTCTTCAGGTCTCCGACTATTTTCTCATGGTCGCTACGGGACTCTTCTATCTCCTTCTGGAGAGACTTGAACTCCTGCTCCCTCTTTCTGTTCAAGTCAACCTATCGAAACGAATTCACTTAAATTCGCTATTTTTAAAGGTATTAAATATCTAATTTTAGGTATTAAATATATAATTTTATCGAAAATTGGATACAGTCAAGCTTAATAGGGTCATATCGGTCAGAAGACATTTTGGCCCGATTAAGTGGAGAACCCTATTAACCGAATATATTGTGTATTAGCTTCTATGTGTGAGAGCTATTCCGGTCCTGCCAAAAGTGTCCCGATTAAACAGTGACCCTATTAAGCGGAGTCGACTGTATCTCCTTATAACCTTAGTTTCACAAAATATCTATTTTCCTGATTGCTCACGGTTAGATCTTGTGCACTCATTTCAAAAGCTGACATTATGTGTAATTCAATTGTATAGGAAGTGAACGAGAATGTTTTGTTTTGAAATATTAATTGCTACTAATGTTACCGGTGTATTCGTGGAAACTGATGAATATTTAAGTTCTCTCAAACCCTCAAACAACTAGATTTGATGATGAGATGACATGGCATTGAAAACCCAATGGGTTCAAGTGCTGTATTATATCCTATTAAGTGTCAGTTTAGTGTCATCACCAAATTGGAACTAAAATTATCTTAGTTCCTATTCGAAAGTTCACAGTTGTTTATTCGATTTCCTATATACAAATGAAATCATCTTTAAATAATTATAATTTGAATCAATTACTCACACAAGAAACTGATCGTTTCAAATCCGAATTAAACATTCTTGACAATCACCCCCGTCACTATATTTATACCTAGAAGCTATATATAGCTACTCTAGGCCTTCTAACCCGATTTAAGCCGTACTCAGTTCTCATTCCATTATTCTGCTGACAGGTTCAAACATTCTATGTTCTAATCCGATTAGTAAACAGAATTTTGTTTTGTGGGTTCAGTACTTACAGTAAATCCATTAGATTGCTCTGTTTCCATTTTTGAAATAACAATTTCGAATATCTTGAAATTCTCACATTATTCTGTCATTATTTTGATGAATAAATTGTGACATTTGAATGCAACTATTCTGAGAAATAAATGCATTAGACTCCATACACTAAAATTGTATGAAATAAAGCCAGAAAATTAGTTTTATCTTAACGAATCAGATGTTATAGTTCTTCACAAAGATTCCGATTACCTTATTTAGAAAATATTTAGAAATGTTTGCACTATAAAAGACATAGTTTCACACCTGCACATTTGTTATGCCACCTTGCAATTCCAGTTTTTCCTCCAACTCTTCGAGATCTCTGTACAGATCTGATTTCTGCTTATCGACCTAATTATAGAACTGATCAGCTGACTATCTATAAATAATAATTTTGTATTTATTAGTATTTACCTTTTTGAAATTCATTTTCTCCTGTTCCAAATCTTCTTCCAATTCTTCTAGTTGTGACTATAAATAGCAACATTCCTAAAATTAATTGCTTCTAAAATTAGAGAGTTTTATTTTTAATTTCATACCTCTAGATTTTTTATTTTTAGCTGCAGATTTGAGTTAACATTTTGATATTCCTCTAAGCCGTTTATTGTATTTGTGAGATCATTTTCTTTCCTAAAATATAAACAAACAAGTAAACAAATGCAAGACACATGTAATTAAATATAATTTAAGAATATCTAAATTTAGTAGCTTACTTTTGCAGCTGACTTCTCATATCAGATTTCTCTCCTGTAATATTTTCAAAATCTTGCTGTAACGCCTGTAAAGGATATATATATTAATATATGTGACAAAACGACACATTTTAGTGGCAGAGCGCCACTTCCTTACCCTCATTTCCTGTTCCACTTTCCTCTTGCTCTTCTCTAAATCTCCTCTTATATTCTTCTCCTGAGACAGCTGTTCCTGAAGCTCAATCAGCTGATTTTCTAGTTTCAGTTTGGAGCGATTCAGTTGGTTGTTTTTATCTTCCTGCTTCTGTAAGCTATTATTAGACTCCTAAACACGGATATATATATATAAATGTGTGAAAAAACATTAAAATATCATATGAATATATCCATAGAGGTGTGAAAATTAAAATGTCACAAGTATTATCCGTATAAGTCTCGACAAAGTTAATTTCTAAATTTATTCGTGAACTGACATAGTAGTTATCTTCAATGTTCTTCTTATCTTTCTGCGTTCGGTTTATTTGATCCCTCAATTGGTCTATCTCTCCCACCATTTCCTCCAAATCCTGTTCTCTCAACACCTTCTCTTCATCCAGCTGTGAAAGTAAACAATAAACAACAACAACAACAACAACATAATTAATCAAGTTTGTTTGTTTCCTAACTATATTTACGTTTTTGACTTCTTGTTGCATTTCTCCTATTTGCGCACTAGCTCTGTCTAGCTCTACTTCCAACTTCCTCTTCGCTGTTGCTATTTTAGCATTGTCTTCTTCCTCATTCTCCAATCGGCCCTCTAGGTCCTGTGTTACGGAAATAGAACAGAATTATAAAAATAGAATACTATTTATATCTACAATTTTTCGAGAAATTAAGTAGCTACACTAAATCCCTCAAATCTGATTGGTCAGTATGATTTTTAATTAACCTGGATTTCATCCAATAGTTCTCTGCGCTTCGTTTCCAACTTTTCATTCTTATCTTCCAATTCTGTAATTGCATCTTGTTCCTACACAAAATGGGAATAAGTTGTTTACAAACGATCCAAAACAACAACAACAACAACAACGACTTACCCTTCTCAACTCGCTAATGGTTTGTTTGTTGTTCTCTATCACACTCAGATTTCTATCTTGCAATTCTTCCATTTCTTTTTCAACTGTTTTTAATTTCTCTCTTAATCTTTCCACCTATAAACACAAATATTTACTCCTTACATACTCCATACTCTTAGACGGTAATCGGACACTTTGTCGCTCGGACATTTCGTCACCGGAACTTTCGTCCCTGGAATTTTCGTCCCCGAAATTTTGTCTCATTAGAGACTAAAATAAACAGACACTAACATGTAAGGAACGGAAATTGAGGCTTTTGGAGTGGAATATGTTTGAAAAAAGGATGAAAATTAGGCATTTTGATTGAGAAATCAGTAGGTGCGAAAGGGATATTTCAGGGGACGAAAATTCCAGGGACGAAATGTCCGAGCGACGAAAATTCCGGGACGAAATGTCCGCCATTCCTCTTAGACCAATATAAACAAATATCATTTCTTGTATGCCATTAGAATTACTTTAGTATGCCAGTAGGAATATTTTAAGGAAGAAATCATAATCATTTTATTTACTAAACATGTGTTCTATTTTTAGAACATTCTGTCTGTAAACATACAAATTATAAATGTTGTTACCTTTAATCGTAAACAAAAATGTGAAAAACTTCAAACCACAACAAAATATATAAACACAATTATCTTCTTAAATTAGTAACTATCTACTTACAAATCTCTCATTCGGATCCATATACGTATAATCACATTAATATATTGATTATTTGGTGTTGTGACACTGACTTGTTTACAGCAGTATATATATCTATCAACGACTGCTCCTATCCACCTGAAACCGCCATTTTCCCAACCACTCTGCCATGTGATGATGTCATTGTGGTAGCGTAACTGTTATATTGTATTAATTATCTATTCTTGTAATGAGAACTCGTGTGGTTCGAGGAATGCACTAAAAGGTTGCTAATGAACTCAGTTTTAATGCAATTAATAGAATTCACTATTGTATCTTCCTTAACGGTATGTTAGTACAGTGGATGACGGGAAAGAGACTTGATTAGGGTCTACAGTGTAATTGTGTTCTGGGCTTATCTGCATAGATATAATCATGACTATTCTTCTTGATGGAGTAGCTTACACTTGTTCTTAATTGTCTATTTAGTGAAATTGAATAGTAATTGATGTTTGATTCCAAATTGATGGCGTTGTATGAGATTGGAGTTGTACCCCATGGCACCTTCTAGCTAAAATTTATTCCTCCTGAAAAAGGGAATTTAAGAATGGAGCAAAGAATCGAGTGGAATCGAGGAGTGAACTCGATTACTAACTCAGTTCTACTGTTAAAGTTAGATGCGATCTGATTGGTTGTTACCTCAATATCCTTCTTTTTCAAATCCTCTTCTGTCCTTGAGACTTTAAGGATTGGCTTAACTTTTGTGTAGAGTCTCCACCATCCCCAGGTCCTCAGGAACAAGTGGCTCTTCAAGTTCTTCTGAAGCACAATTATCGCCAACCTATTAAAATGGAGGTTGTTATTATTATTATTTTATCAGAATTATTGAGTTTGTATTTGTTGTTGTTGTTGTTGTTGTTGTTATTATTATTATTATTGTTGTTCTAATTATATTACTTACTTTTGACTTTGCATTTTTTGAAAGTTCTTCCGCATCAAGAATCCTCGGCAGTAGGCTTGCAGTGCGAATATAACTTTAGACAGTTTCTGATCTCTCAGATCTTCTAGGCGCCCTAAAACGCCCGCCCTGAAGAACACCTAGAATACCGTGTTACTATAAATACAGTTAAAGTTTCTAAATTTAGCTCTTTGTTATTTCTTACTTTGCTGTTTCCAATTCTGAATTCGTTCTCTTCCAACTCCAAAGCTGCTATGAGAGATTGGGACACTTTCCTGCCATCCATGAACCCAGCTGGGATCGAATGAGGTGCGAGGATGGCATACCTACACAAATTCACACCTCCAATTAATGTATACTATTTTTAGCATCTGATAAGGTTAAATACTAAAAGGAACTTTGCTGTGAATGTTATTTAAGGATAATTCCACATTTGATTGGTCATTCTGTTCTTACCTGTGTCTGAAATCTTCAAATGGCATTCTGTTAGGGAACCCTCTTCTACAGATCCTGATACCTTCCAACACTCCATTGCATCTCAGCTGATGCAGTACTAGCTGTGCGTCTAGGAGTCCCGGTCTCTTCATCTCATTCGGGATGATACACCTCACGAAGTGTGGCTGAGTGTTGTATAGGTTGTCTAGGAGCTTGCTTAGCGACAGCTGTGGTAGAATGGAATTTAATAATATTAAAGAATCGGAACTAAACTATATATTTTGAGATTTTTGGACTAAATATTTCAATGTCAACAGTTCGTTACTCACTTTGTGATTCTGAGCCACTGTTGTAAATTTGGATCCTTTCTTCTGTTTAGTTGGACCTAAACAATAATAACAACAACAACAATAATAATAAAACTTCACACCTTCTTTTATGAATTCCAATGTTTAACTGTTTAACTGTTTAACCTAATGTTTAACTAACCTGAAACGTCGCTTACTGCGATGAAATCAGCATAGATTGAGCTGACCAATGATTCATTAGATTTCTTAAATAGTTCCACTACACTCTCGTTGACAGGGTCCTTGTTCTTAATCAGCCACTCTTTGACCGTATATGGAACCTAGTTGAGGTGTGAAATTATTTTTTATGTTTATCCAATCAAAAATATCGAATTATTTACATAACATATTGCCACAAAGGTTCTTTCTGAAATTCAACCAATGATGTGTTACCTCGTTACTAAACTAGATAAAATATTTATACAGAACTATGGATAAATGCTTATTTTTACAGCTGATACTAAAAATACTTGATACTAATTATATATTACTTGAGTCCGTAAAGACAAAGATAGTTTTACAATTACAGTCGACTCCGCTTAATAGGGTCACATCGGTCAGAGGACATTTTGTCCCGATTAAGCGGAGAACCTTATTAACCGAAAATATTTTGTATCAGCTTCTATGTATGAGAGCTATTCCAGTCCTGCCAAAAGTGGCCCGATTAAGCGGTTGACCCGATTAAACAGTGACCCTATTAAACGGAGTCGACTGTATTTTGATTATTAAATTCCGATTTAGAATACCAGATAATGTTAGGATTTAATCATCACCTTAATATGCCACTATTAACATTAAAATTCACGGCTAATGGGTCCATGTGTCTTACAAAAGGTGTCGATTTGCTGTGACAACATTTTCATTCGCTCATCAAACTGTTTTCCAATGATTTCACTCATTGGACGATTTGGCGCCCATCCGAGAAGGTTATTTTGAGCGCCAATTACCGAATACCCAAATCTTGAAATCATTGATTCTTCGAACAAGACGATGCTTAAAATAGCATCGCATTTTAACACCTTTTCTCTTAAATTCAGTTTCGCACTTGCAACTGCTAAACTAATCAACGCATCTAGTGACGTCATGGATATTTGACAGCTGTCGAAATTTGATTGGCGGATTCTCCTTGATGCGAGATAGAATGTGTTCAGAAGCTCTATCGCTTCTTCTGACATTTCCACTCTAATTTCAGCCACCTTTTCAATCCATTTTTCAATGTCCCCTCTTTCAATTAACTTTTCACTTTCGCTACCCATTGCTTGTGCTAAAATTAGATCAGTCTGTACACTGTCTAAATGCTCCTCATCTGATTGGGTGGTCAACGCGAGAGTAAACAAGTCAACAAAAGCCTGATTGAAATGTTTACTCAAAGACCCTTGATTCAGAAGCGTCTTGGAAGTTCTGAACTGGGTGACAGTTTTCTCACTACAGACCCAGACAGCTGAGTTGAGTGGGATCTGAGTGGTTGATGGCGCTGCTATTTGTTTGTCGTCGTTTGAAAGGCCTTTCGCTACTTTCACGGGGACCAATCCAGTTTCTAGGGCCTTCTGTATTTTTTCTTTTTCTTCTTTCTTGAGGAAATCGAACAAAGGTGTGAAACATACTCCATTCCCCGCCAAAGCCAGACTCCCACCAATCAAATCTCCAGGTGCATTCCCTTCCCTTTGGAAGATCGCTCCCATTTCTGATTGTACACTGCCACTCAAACTGCCACCTTTTTTACACATCTCTAAGCCATATGCGAAAATCCTGCTTACTAAAGTATGCTCTTGAGTAACTACAAGCAAGTGTATGTTGCCATTTCGCCTACTATTTTCACTGCTTTCACCGCTCACTAAGCTCAGTAGAATCGCTAATTTGACGCAACAGAAACTCGTTGGATGGCATATTTCACTCGCGAAACTGAACGCTAGACTCACAACGAAACTCCAATCACTATACTCACATGCTTGTTTCAACTGGACTAACTCCGGAGGGAGATCACTTCTGCCTAATTCGATACTAGCGTTTACTATTTGTTCTGGCCAGATACTAAATACTTCGATTGAGAGAGGTAGAGTGACGTATTGAGATGCATAGTCAACTCGTCCGTATACTGGTTGGCCCAAGAAATCGTAATTTTGTCCGATTTCTAATTTTGGAATGTCTTTTCCTCTCATGACTAAGTTGAGAGGATGAATAGAAGGGTCGACTGAATTTACTAATTTCTTTGTGGACTCACTACTTTTCTCCTGTTCAGTTCTGCTTAATTCACTATTCCTTGCCTCGTGTGTGCTAAAAATCTCCTCAGTTATTTCCATTTCTTTCCCACTTTCTTCCTTCTTAGCTGTAGCAATTAATTTCACTTTTAATTTTCGTTTCTCACTCATCATTCTCTTGTTAACATCTTCAATCATTAATCCTCGACACGCCTCACAGTTTAAATCCCGCCTGAAAACATTTGATTCCGAAAAGCCTACTTGGAAGTGTCGATACACAACCACATCCGAATTGCGACACTTTGCAGACTGACATTTGTAGCTGGTACTGCTCACAAATTTTGTTGATCCACTCAGTGAGAGAACTTTCCCTGAAACCATTATGACATGCCCAAACCTAGCGTTTTTTATGACGTCATGAATACTAGTGGCGAAAATTCCCTCGGGAAAGGTATGGTATTTCAAGTGGACTGAGATTTGATCAGGTGTTGAGAGGAGGGCATATTTATTTGCAGTTAAAAGAGAAAACAGAATTTCTCTAAAATTCTTTGAAACTTGATTATTTGATTTCACGAAAGCGTTGCCGAGAATCGGGAATATCTTGAGAATGTTCTCTAAATCGATTTCTATATTTAGAAGTAGGAAATCTGTCACTTTCCTAGATTCCTGTGATTTAACTTGGTTCAAGATGGAATCTAGGAGATCTTGAGTCTTGCAGATTAGTTCTGTTGCGGATATGACGACTTCGTCTTTTGAGTCCATTTATTTTCAGAGGAAAATCACAAATATATTTATACTAACCAAGGGCCTATTCTATGCAGAAACTTCTGATTTTCATTCGCCAAAAAATTGGATTTGATTTGTTAGAATTTTCGGATTTTATTGTACACGTTTAGATATTTATTTTGTGTGTTTACTAGTTAGTTCTTTAATTTTTTGTTTGTTTGTTTGTTTGTTATTTATCTGTTTACTTATGTTAGAATACATACCAATCCAGCATAGTGTGCTATTTCAAAGTGGGATGTCTGTCTTCCTGAGAATTTGCACTTGGCAAAGTTGGGAGATTTTCCTTCATGCTGAGACACTATTTTCTCCACGTAACTCTTGTCCGTCGCTTTCGGGAATAAACACTCCTCGTCCAAAAGACTCAGAAGTCCCATTGGCTAAAATAAAAGTAATAATATAACCTCAATCTCAGTTGAAACTATAAAACCTGGACAATGGATATATCTTATAAAATTATCGAAAAATGAATAACTTATACAATTTAAATGTCATTATTTATTAAAGTATTGTTTATTATGTATACAACATTTGTTTATTATTTACCTTTTCTATCAAGTCAATACAAGACTGCAAGTCTAATCCGAAGTCGATGAATGTCCAATCAATGTTCTCCTTTTTATACTCCTCTTGTTCCATTATGAACATGTGGTGGTTGAAGAACTGTTGCAACTTCTCATTTGTGTAATTAATACACAGCTGTTCAAAGCTGTTCATCTGTAAACAACAACAATCGTGAGTATATTTAGGTAAAATAAACAAATACTCTATTTATCAATAACTTACAGCGAATATTTCGAAACCAGCAATATCCAATACTCCAATGAAGAAATTTTTCGTTTCCTAAAATATACATAAAAGTTCTAATTTTATACTTCCTATATTAAGATACACGGATTGACCAATCAAATTGTTTGGCTATGACCTACTTTTGTGTCCAGCGTTTGATTGATCTTCTCGACTATCCATTTGAACATTCTATCATACAAACTCATCGAGAGAGCTCCGATAGATGCCACAACCTAAACAAACAAACAAACAAAATTCTATTATCTTCACTGTACAGATATCGCAAAATATTATCTAAATTATTAATATTTTCACACCTCCATGTGTGGAATATTCATTTAGAGTATGCTAAACTTAGTACATATACCTGATCAGCTGATCTCCCTTGGTACACCCATTCATTTCCAACTTTGATTCTTGGTTTTAGAAGAGATTTCTTCAAATCTTCTGCTTTTATACCCAACAGATGCCCAACTCTGTCTGTTACTATAAATAGAATAATGTTATAAATAACAATCCTTATTTAGGTTATTTCAATTAATGTTAGAACAAATGAATCTCATCCAGGTTGTGAACCCCTTGAGAACATATTAGCATGGATTCAGGAGTATATAAATCTATAAACTTTACTATTTACTTTTTTATCCATGGTTCAATACCTATGCTTGTAATAGTACCATACAAGTATACTCATATTGTATTTCCCTAAGTTGACTAATTCATTGAAAGATGATGAAGAATTATGAATTATTCAATTAATGAATTATTCAAACTCTCAAACATTAGTGCAGATTCTATGCCCAAAAGTGACTAAAAGTTGCTCATGTTATATACCTCTAACATTGCTCAGTCCCTAAGCGAAATATCAAATAATTTTTTCATTATTTTAGTTTCAATTTTGAGTGATTCATTGATAATTCATGAATTAGGATTCCTTACGTTGAAAAGAGTCCTGAGTGAAGCTAGCTTGCTCCTCATTTCTTCTCTGCTGGCATTTCACATTTCCGAACAAGAGAATGGCAGTGACCATTTGAAGCAGCGAGTCCCGTTCTTGGTCAGAGAAACCCAGTGTCTCTAGTGCTCTCTGTAAACAAATTTGTTTACAATATAATCGTATGTAAAGAGGGCTATTTTACATATGTTTAGATATACGTTTTCTCTGAGTATGTTTGTTTGTTTGTTTGTTTGTTTGTTTGTTTGTTTGTTTGTTTGTTTGTTTGTTTATTTGTTTATCTTTACAATGTTGTTTATTCCTTACCAGTGTATTATCAAACTCTTTCGTGTCATTAATACTGTCAACTTTTGAAATTCCTTTTGACAAAAATGTGTACTCCAATGATTCTCTTTTGGACAGAAATTCTCCTAAAGTAAACAACAACACATCAAAGTCTTTAATTCTAAACACTGGTCCTATTTTTAGGATACTCACTCATTGGAGTTTTTTCGGCGCCTTTTAACAGCTGATAGAAAATGTGATAAGCCCGCTCTCCTGGCTGTTGTAAAATTACGCGGGACTTTTCAAGAAGATCTAAAAATAGATATTTAAACTTGTTAGTTACGCATTCAGGTGTAAAATATTCGCACTGTTCTCCCAAAGAAATGTTTGAATATCAACCAATGGTTCCTCTCAGAAGAAATAATGAACAGCAGATCTTCATTTAAAATTATCCTATCTAGCTTGAAATGAACGAAATTTGCTCTAAACCAACCTTTCCCCGGGTATTTCTATTAATAGATTAGATCCCGCGTTTCTATGGCTTCCTAGCTGGAAATAACTTAAACCGGAAATGAGCAAGCAACATTCCAGGGCACCATGGGAGTTACTAGTTAGGAAATGAACTAAGCATTTTCGGAAGTTAAGTTAAGGACAGATTTTGCTATTAAAACGATGTTTATGAGAGAACCTTAGCATTTCAATTCCAACTCACAATACTCTATGTCTGCTCCAGCTATTCTCCCTGCATTGTTGAAATGGATTCTGATGAATTTCCCCTAACGAATCACTAATCAATTATTCACATATTCACACCTAACGTACAATGAGCTGTTTATGTATCTGTTGCCATGTCTGGTTTCACCAAACATAATGTTGCAATCAACATTCTCGAGTGAAAGCTCCATTTTGATTGGTAATAAAATAATTTCTAAAATTGAGACACCTAACTATCGAAGTACAGTCGAAACCGTTTTTTCTCATTCCGGTTTATCCTTACTTATCAGTTTTTTCTTACTATTTCAGAATCTTAATTATAAGTTTCGACTGTAGTTTGCTTATTACATTATAAACTGTTGTTTCGACCATGGATAGTTAATAAAGTTAACTAATAGGCTCACAAATCTCGAGGAGTTATCATTGCGGATTGTCCTTGCGTTTCCAAATGCTTCTAAAACTGGATTTGCTTCTATCACTTTCTGCTCCAAATTTGCTTCCTAGAAAGTTTATATTTATGAATATTTGTTTACAAACTTTTTATTGTGTATATTTATGTTGTTTGTAAACAACAATATTTATAAATAGAAGTTTGTTTATCAAAAGAGTTTGTTTACCTCAGTTTTCTTATGGGCTGACCCAGCAACCGACGCGAAATATTGAATAACTTTTTTTGTGTTTTCCGTTTTGCCAGCTCCTGATTCCCCACTAAAGAAAGGTGTGATAAACTACCATATATGGAATCTGACATATTATTAAACTAATTTACTCACGTTATTAAGATTGACTGGTTTTCTTTATCTAAAAGATATTGCAAAATTATGTATCATTACTTATTGGTACTGTAATTCTATTGGTTGGTACGGTTTCTATGCTGATGCACCGATCACATTCAAGGATTCTGAATAGAATTGCGAAATCAACTACAGTTACTTCATATATCAGTGTTAGCCAATCAAATGGTTGGCTTCAAACATAATGAATAGAAACCGCAATCATACTAAAATTCTGTCGAGATAGTTCCAATTGGAACTAAAACAACATTCAAGTATACCACTCCATTAATTATTATGCTCGGCCAATTGACTAAACAAATTAGACGCCTTTAATCTCAAACTTTGGTCAAAAGGTCAAATCTAAATCAACCTACGAACTAACCGACAATTACAAAAGATCGAAATGTTTCTTTCGAATTACTGACTGATTTTATCATTAAACGAAATATAAGTCAAATTCGCAGAATTATGCAAACTTTAATATTTCAATCCAAGGTGTGAAATGTCTCTTCCTATACCTATTTATAGCACTTACTCCTCAAAACCTGTTGGTAGGCCTGGTCAGTGATTCCGTATATGTGAGGAGGTAGCTCGCTCCTCTTCTTTCCTCTGTACAACTGAACCACTTTGTCCGAGTAGATGGGAAATAATTTGTAAGGGTTTATTGTCACACAAAATAGCCCTGAATAAGTCTAAAAATAGGAACATTATATTAATATTCGAATGTCTCTAAAAATAGAAGTGTTTGTGGTTATTTGGGTTGCATCGTGCATTATTTAGTTCCGGAATCAATTTGTTTGTTTGTTTTGTTTGTTTGTTTGTTTGTTTGTTTGTTTGTTTGTTTGTTTTGTTTGTTTGTTTGTTTGTTTGTTTGTTTGTTTGTTTGTTTGTTTGTTTGTTTGTTTGTTAGTTTGTTTGATCTTCCTTTCTAGAGGTGTTAACTCACATATATAAGGTTAGACTGGTACCTCTCTTTCAGGTTATGTAATACTGATGCCTCATTCAAGTATGTCAATTCTGCGATGTCTTCAACTTTGTCGAATTTCGATGGATTCATTTGTTCTGTGTTATCGATGTGCACCTCCATTTTCTAAAAAGTGTACAAGTTATTAAAACCCGCGCTTGGCGAGGTGTTTTGTTGCGTCATTTCCTGTTTAAACCATTTTGGGCGGGGAAGCCATACAAGTTTGGGGTCTGACTATAAATAGAAAAATCACTTAGCCAACCGCAGGTTAAAACGCATTGATACCTTATTGTCTATTTTTAGACAAGTTTGATGTGTATTATATATAATCTATTTACTTAAAATACTTTTCGTGTATTTGCCATTTCTATTTTGGGTAGCACATTTGCAATATTCCCTATAGACCAATGATAACACTTGAAATAGGCGCGTAAATTTATTCACATGGCAAATCTTTTGGGTCAAATTATCTTATTGCTTTAATTAACCAATTAGAATTCACTTAAAACTGGACACATCGCTGATAGCCAATACCGTTATGACTGTAAACCACTTCCCATTCAGTGCAATACGATCTCACCATTGCAGCTGACCAATCAGATTTACTTACTCTCAGTAAGTGATTACTTCTTAACACATAAACCTGCTCTTTGATTGGTGGATACATCACTGCACGTATATAGAAATATAATGATCTAATCATGTTAATTCTAAACCGAAAGGGAAGTTAGCATTTTGAATTTTCTGGTTAATTTATTCCAGTTTTGTTATTGAAAATTTGTACCTTTTGTTGAGTTAATAGTTGTGAAAAATTCCATTGCATTTATTGGTTGCTAATTGAACCTAATTACATTCCACACTTATTTCTAGCATTTATTCAAAAAATTCTATAATAAGATAGTTTGCATGATGACTCATTGGTTAATTCAATTTTTATTATTTCCTATCATCCAATTTCGTGAAAATATTCACATTCAGCATTTTTTATTCGCGCCAAATTACATTAATGTCTCCTCGAATTTGCAATTTTAATCAGCTGAAATCTCTCGTATATACATACGTATATCTCAGATAACTGAGAAAATCCAAAGTTGAATAATTTAGCTGTTAGGAATCTCCATTTATCATATATTAACATGTATTAGATACGTCACACTTTTGCTCGCATATGATTGGTTAAAGTATAGTGACAATATACACTAATCATCTTAATACAAAAGTAATAGAGTGACCTTTCTCTTAAGGATTACCCAATCAAACTCTCGAAACCATTTAACAGTAATCTAACTGTATAAAATTTAGAAAAAATTGTGTGTTTCGAAATTTCCGGTCATATTATCAGAACTAAAATTTACTATTACAAAGTTAGTGTAGTATATTGCAACATTTCGCCTGACTTAATCAACCAATCAGATTACCAATACTAAATTTAGAACTCACATTCCCATCTTCAAATTCTACTACCAGTTTCTCGTCTTTCTGTTTCAGAACAGTTGCAGACAGAAATCCTTCATTATTATCTCTCTCATCTATGATCCAAACCTTCTTCTTGCCTTCTTTCCCAACTTCTCTGATAAGTTTCTTCTCCCCTACCCGTAAAAACTTATCCACATCATCCCCAATCACTCTTGAACTCATCAGCCAATAAGATTACAGTGTTCGTTGCTTTAGTTTATTAATAGTCCGTTTATACTAATAATACACTCCAGCTTATTTATCCTATGCTGAGTTTAGTACAAGTGGTACGATTCTGCACCAAGAACTTGCAAGTGCCTATTACCTATTTAGCATCAATAAGCTACATTGATTGTAGCGTAATTTGTATTATTCTTTCTTATTTTAAACGATTGAAGTTTAATTTATGCTCATGTTTATAATCTTTAATTTTGTGCTAACTTAGCATTATTTGATTGGTTAATACATTTACTTAATTTCCCTTTCTTTTATCTTTATTGATAGAACCACAGTGCCACTTTAGTAGAATAGATCAATGTTCCTACATCGAATCATTTCCTTCTTTTGATTCGAGCGGAGATATCAGCTCTGCCATTCTAGGAAGTGAAAAAAGTGGCTTGAAAGGGTAAAAGTGGTTGACTTCAGAGATCAGATTGGGATAAGAACTTATTTCTATTTATAGAACATTCATTTGTCTTAATTTAGGGAAACGTTCCGATTTTAGAGCAGAATTACTTGCTACACCTGTGTATTTATATACTATTTTTAGACTTTTGTTATTAGCTATTAATGCCGTCTCAAAACGCTAAAAATAGAAAAGCGCAAAAGAAGGCAGCTGCTAAGGGTCATCAACAACAACAACCACAAAAACACAAAACAAAACCAAGTGCGAATGACAACAAAACTGAAACTGAAACTGAAACTATAAACGGCACGAGTGATCAGCTGTTTCCTAGCTCCGAAGCAGCCAATAATTTAGACTTTAAGGAAAATGGAATTGAAACCATGGATGAAAAAGAAGAATTAAATTTGGAAAGTTTACAAATAGAAGAGACAGACAGAGTAGGAACAGGTGAGTATGGATGTAGTTAGTTGAGGGTAGAATGTTTGTTTATGAGTCATTTGTGTTCTTTATTGATACACAACAAATTAAATCCATTCTCTTGGTTTTATAGATTTAGAAAGCCAAGTGATTGAATCCAATTCGGAACCAAGTACAGACATAGTTCCAGAGTTAGTTCCAGTTCCATGTGATGATGATGTTCACATTTCAGATGACGAGGAGAAAGTGGTGAAGAGTAAGGTCCCATTGGAGAGTGAGAGAGGTGTGAGTGGGGTGTTAACTTCACACCCTGAGTCCAGAGATCTCCATCTTGAACAGGTGTTTGAAAATCTATAAATAGACACGTGAATGGTAGTACAGTCAGGATCGCTTATTGTGAACCACCAGGGGACCAAAAATCTGTTCATAATAGAGATACTTCATATTAAGCGAACTTGGTTCAATACAAATCCTATCTAAAAAATGAAATTGGGACCAGGAGGTTAGTTCATAATAAACGAATGTTCATAATAAGCGACCCTGACTATATATTTAGAATAATATATAGTTTAGAATAATAAACTTTTTAGCCTTATATACGAATTTCAAGTAAACATGTTTGTTAGTAATATTTCTATTGAAGGAATCCCTTAACGTTACTTATCAAAGATCTAAATTTAGTACTGTAATCTATTTTAGGTGACAATATCTTCTCATGGGTCAGAACTGCTATCAGACGCTAAGATAGAGCTTAACTACGGACGTAGGTATGGATTGGTTGGCCTGAATGGATCTGGTAAGACCACTCTCTTGCAAGCCATCGCAGCCAGAGAAGTCCCCATCCCAGACCACTTCGACATCTACCTACACCAAGAGGAGGTTAGGTTCTAGTTCCAATTCATTAGTTCCAGTTCCAGTTCCAATTCTCAACATTTAAGTGTTATTTCCATTGTTTATTGATTCCTCGTTCTAATTCACCAATGCAATTTCAAGGATTATAACGTGGAGATAGAGAGAGGAAATCGACACCCAATGGGAGTTTAGTGTTTTAGTTTTGTGAGATATTTAGGCTGAGTCGTGCGATAAGACAGCTTTGCAGATGGTTATGGAGGTAGAGGAGGCGAAGATGAGGATTGAGGAGGAAGTGGCAGTGTTAAGTGGCACAAGTGGTACAGATAATGACGAGTGGATCGCAGAGAGGATTTCTGAGTTGTATGAAAGGTTGGATGAGATGGATGCCTCTACAGCTGAAACAAGAGCAGCTGAGATTCTACACGGATTAGGTAAGCAACCAATCATTTGTTTATTTGTTTGTTTGTTTGTTTGTTGAGAATAGGAAGCAAACTGTTTAAAGGTGTGAAAATATGATTAATTGCAATGAAATACACAATTTCTATTTGAAATATGTTGGAAATAGGATTCACACGGAAAATGATGGACAAATCTTCAAAGGATTTCTCAGGTGGTTGGAGAATGAGAATTGCTCTTGCCAAAGCGTTATTCGTGAAACCACAGATCCTCCTGCTGGACGAACCGACCAATCATCTTGATCTGTGTGCCTGTGTGTGGCTAGAGGAAGAGCTGAAGAAGTATAAAAGGATCTTAGTGCTGGTATCTCACTCTCAGGTAGATACAAGATTTCTAAATAATTTCTATCATTCAAATTACTATTGGGATTCTTTACACATTGAATAATCCCTAGTTACGTAAATAGCGTTCAGAATTTGCTGTAAGTGTAACATTAACCAATGAAAAAGTAGTTTTTATTTAACATTTGAGAACTCTTATAGAACTTTTTTCAAATTTCACACATTTTAACGATATACGCAGTTCTGTCAAAAGATTCCAACTCATAGAGTTGCCTTTGAGTTGACACAAATGACCTGGGGTCCATTCTATTTATAGCTTGGACCCCACATTTCTATGGCTTCTCCGCCCATAATAACTTAACCAGAAATGAGTTAGCAAAATTCAATGTCATTGAAGTTAATACTATATTACATGGACATGTGTAATGCAACTCTACTCCACTCAGAGTTTTATGCTGGCCGACTTTTCTTATCGGCCCGCGGGCCGAATATAATAGTTTGCGGGCCCATGGGCCGGAAATCTTGGCAGGACTCCCCGCGATGACAACCGAGACGATGTTTTTAATTGTCACGAGGTACCAATTAAGGAATACTTACGTAAATGGAACTTTGTTAGTTTCCACTTATTTGTGTTTGCAGAAACTCACTCCCATAAAAGGATTCTCTTAATATCTCTCTATAGTTAGTAACAGGGCCAAAAATATTTATGCGGGCTTCTTGCGGGCCGCGGTTACAAATTTCGGCCCGCGTGAACTCTACTCCACTAATCCTACGCCATTCCACTCTAGGATTTTATGAATGGTGTCTGCACTAACATGATCCACTTGGCCAAGCAGCTGCTATTCTCTTACGGCGGGAATTATGACGCATACGTGCGTACGCGAGCTGAGCTAGAGGAGCACCAGATGAAGCGACACAACTGGCAGCAAGGACAGATCAAGCACATGAAGGATTATGTGGCGCGGTTTGGACACGGATCTGCAAAGTTGGCGAGACAAGCCCAGAGCAAGGAGAAGGTGTTAGCCAAGATGGTGGCAGGAGGACTCACTGAAAGAGTTGTTTCCGATAAGGTGAGGCCATGTGTTGGTATTGCTTGTTATTGAGTTAGGTTTAATCCTTATTGGTCAACAAACGAAGGCCAACTGTGTAATTAAAACTCTGCAATTTCATTGGAGTTCTGTTTTGTAAACATATATTCATTTCAACCAACTAAATTTCAAGTTTAGAGAATGATTCCAACTTGTTTATGTGCATTGAGTTAGGTCTATCCATGGTTTATTTCCTCACTTACTATTCATCCGATTAGACATATAACACTTTACACAAATGCATTATATTATATACATATTTGAAGACGTTATTGACACAAATAACTAAATAAATAATCTAAATTCGGAACTCTAGGCAAATATTTGTAAAACACTTTTATAATTATGCGAGATACATATCAGTTTTCCATTTGGCAGCATAGCAACGCCTTGTGGTTGATAGAATGTTTTCACCAGAATTCCTTTATCGCCTATGGTGTGTAGTAATTCTCCTTCTTTCGAGAAAATCTTTATATTATTTTCTTCCATATCGCTTACCACAAAATTCAATTCTGAATCAAAACAGAAGAATCTGGATTTCATTACGTCCGAATTACGACCTTGGCTTAAAAAAGCGTGAATATAATCCCCGTTAGGTGTGAAAATGTGAATACACCACTCACTTTTCGAAGTTAATACGTAAACAAGTTGTTCTTTTGTCTTTATGTCTGAAGGGTAAACAAGATTTTTGTGTTTGATATGGTAAACTGTCTCGAATTCCTTATCAAAGACCTTCACTCTATGATTATTACAGTCCGCTACATAGACTTTCCCATCTCCTGAAATCGTTATCTCCCTTGGCATATTAAATCCGAAATTTCCTGATCCTTTTCCCCCGACTCTTTGAATGTGCTTCAATTGTGGCACTTTGTATTTGAATACACAATTGTGGCCCCAGTCAGTTACATAGACCAACGAATTATCAATAGCGACACCATAAGGGAGTTTAAAAACGCCTTTTCCGAATTCGTTAACAAAATTCCCGTTTTCTGAGAATATCTGGACACGCCCGTTTTCACTGTCTGCTATGAATATTTCGTTTGTGGACATATTTACCGCGACACCTTCAGGGCCAGCGAATTCTCCAGCTGATGATCCGTAGCTACCAACCGAAACCTTAAGAGAGAATGTGTCATAGTTTGGTGAGCACTTTTCTTCTATCTCCACAATTTCACCCAACTTTCCCAGTTGTTCTTTAAAGCCACTCGTTTCGCAAATAAACTTTAACACCTTCGTCTAGAAGAGGACATTGTTGATGAATTACAGTAGAGTTCGCTTATTAGAAAGTCGGGTTTTGCACGAGAAAACTTGCTAATAAGCGAACTTGTTTATACATATAAATCCCTATACCTTTGCTCTGTGCACTGAAAGATCTTACTAATAAGGCAATTGCTAATAAGCGAACTCTACTGTACTTCAATTATGGAGATAAATGCCAGAGTGAGGAATTGGAACAAGATGGCTGTACATACTAACATATGTTATAAACCAGGGATACCGGATTTTGGGATTATTATCCTATTGAGGAGATTATGAGGCCCCCTGGGGTCTATGCTTATATTAATAGGAGAATTCCGAAGTGTTATAGGGACTAGCCACCCGGTATGATTGGACTGGTTTCCATCTGACCACTTTTTTCCCAACCGAACCACTTCACACCTAGTGTCTACGGCTAGAATTACGATCTTACCAAATCACTAGTGGGTATTTTAACCCAAATCTCCCATATTCCGTGAAAACCTGCTTACTACAATTTTGAAAGATTCCCTTGGGAGATGTGTCAGTTTCTACTTAACCCGAATTCCGCACACTGCATTTCGAATCTACCTACCCAGGGTTTTTTAAGGATTTGCTCAGAGGGCCCTGCAAAAGATTAGAGGTCCCTTACCTGGAATACTACATTTTATGATATTCAGTACATTACGAATGTTAAGAAATTAGAGGTCCCTGAAGAGAAATTAAGGGTCCTTTTGGGGTCTCTAATTTAGCTTAAAAAACCACTGCACCTACCTCACACTCAGCTTCAATCTCCTTTATTCGCTGTTGCATTTCGCTAATTACTTTTTCCTGAAAGTCTTGGAGTGGGTTTTCCCTTAAATTCGTCTCTAATTGATTGATAGATTGAGTCAGCTGTTCCTTCATCAGCTCACTGGTCCTCACAGCTGTATATAACTTTAAACGCTTTTCCCGTACCTGTGTAATGAGTTGAGATCGCCTACACTCTAAAGCATCTAGCAGACCGTCTATAGCTTCATTTATCAGTCTTTCAATGGGATCTTGTACCGATTCGCAATTTGTAGCCATTTCAGTTTTAGAATGGCAGATAATGGAGGTTTTATACAGATACTATATACATATATGTTAAAGTGTATTAGGTTACTTAGAAGTATTATTTGTCCCACATGTTCAATGCTAGGTAGTTACTTGAAACATAAGCTATATTGTTAGCAAAATTCATCCCTTGCTCAATTGTAATATTTATAGAATTCTATATATAGGTTGTTAGCTTTTCATTTCCCGACTGCGGATCTCTACCTCCTCCGGTTGTCATGGTGCAGAATGTCAGCTTCAGGTATGCAGATGACCAACCTTGGATTTATAAAGATTTGGATTTCGGAATTGATTTAGAAACAAGAGTGGCATTAGTTGGTCCCAATGGTGTCGGAAAATCGACACTTCTGAAGATGCTGGAAGGTGAGGTGGCAGTGACAGATGGCATGATCCGGCGACACAACCACTTGAAGATTGGCAGGTACCACCAACACCTCAAAGAGTGGTTGGATCTGAATTTGAGTGCAGTGGAGCATTTAATCAACTGCTTTCCTGACTGTGGTGAGCTGCTGTTATTCTCTTCTGTTTCTGTGAATCGCGCAATTTGATTGGCTAAAAAATATTTTTTAATAATACGCATTTTCAATGGTTTATTTGTATGCATATTTTCGCAGGTGGAGAAGAAGCAATGCGGAAAGCTCTCGGACAATTCGGACTGTCGGGCAAGCAGCAAATCTGTCCAATGAGGAACCTGAGTGAGGGACAAAGGTGTCGCATTGTCTTCGCATGGCTCAGTTGGAACAATCCTCACCTCCTCCTACTGGACGAACCGACCAATCACCTCGATATGGAGACCATAGACGCATTGGCTGATGCCATCAATGAATTCCCAGGAGGTGCGATTTTATTTATTCTATTTATAGAACCTTCATTCTCTTAACAGTTATAATTAGAATTTAGATGGAATTGATAAATCAGTTCTATTTTACTCGAAGTATGGAAAATGCGAATTTGTTAAAATGAGAGATATATTCATTTTAGAATTTCTACAAAGGTTGAAATTTGGAATAATAGTTCACTCTATGTTAGCTGTTGAGATCTGATTTCCATCTTGAAGAGTGAATTTTTAATGGAGATAATCACTATTCAACTGGGAAGATTTGATCCCAGCGAAACAAACCTCTTGAACAAAGAATTGTCTAGATTCAGCTCTATTGAGCTATCTATAGTTAGAAATCAGTATATTCTGCACTGATTTCTACCATGGATAACTGTATAGAATCTAATTATAGCTAAGATCTAATATTAGTATCGTTTAGGTCTCATCTTGGTGAGTCATGACTTCAGGCTGATCAACCAGGTGAACTGTGAAGTGTGGGTCTGTCAGAATGGCAGAGTTGAGAAGTGGGAAGGTGACATTCTCACTTATAAGCAACACCTCCAAGACACTTTAAAACCACCCAAGAAATCCGGAAAGAAGAAAGCGGGCGCCAAGAAGTGATAACATAGCAACAAGAAGCTACTAGGGAATGTGTATATAACAGTATGTATCTTTGAGATTAGACAATGGATCATTTCACACTTGTTTAGAATATGATTGTATTGCTCTGCCATTTCAATTCTGAAAGATTAGCTGACATAGATCAACTTTTTATATATAATTTAAACCTGGGATTTGTCTATTTATAGTAACTACCCTTCCCTACTAAAAATAGCTTAAACCGGAATAACGCAACACATTCCTGAGGCAACTTTTAAGAGCTAAACTACGCTCATTAACTCACCTACCCATTCTAAGTCTTGATATGAGAATGCTGAGTATTTTTAAGATTTATATTTAATTTATGGAGTAATTCACGCTTAAGTAATTTTGAGAATTAGCCTATAATTATACCTAATAAAGTGTCAATTGTAAACGATGGTCACACTTGTATTTTATAATATTATTAAGAATCTTAATTTTGTTGTTATTGTTTTATTTTCATAATTTTCCATTCTTAATTACTTTCGTCAATTCCGAATATACTCTTTTAGTAGATTATTTGATCCCATTAATCTTCCGAATTATATCGTTTGTATTTTAGATATATTTAGTATGTATCTCAAGAATAAACATGCCAAACGTACATTCTTCGCAATCCTCTTCTTCGCCATAGCAACCTATTTACTCACAGGAATGTCTGTCCTCATATCCTTCAAATTCATCCAGATACCTCACTCCCCCGTAAACATGATTCTCTTCTCTATCGGTACACTCATAATGGGATTGGTGGGGGTGTTAGTTCTATTTGGAAGTGTCTGTGAGAACAAACACATCAGAGGAGACTTGGTTCCAGTTTACTGGATGCTCTACTCACTGCTGAGCGGGTTAGCGCTATTTTTAGCCATTTCGGAACTAATCTACGTTCTCAACACGCCTGACCAAAGCTATGTGCTACTTCTGCCGATGTCGATTCTAATTATAGTAACAACGTTAGTGACGACGGTTTTCTCGTATGTGATTCATTTCTATTTTAAAGTTCCGTTTCTAAATATAGAACAGGAAAAACCACCGACTTACAATGACGTCATCGAGAAGAGAATCTCCACTCCTCCACCGAAATATAGCGAGGTGTCATAAACTGGAACTAAGATTGTTTTAATTCTAATCACCTTTATAATTCTGTTGATTTTGTTATTGTCTTTGGAGTTGTTTACTGTTTGTTAGATTATTTGTATATATTTAAGCTGTATTGTTTATATTGAATTAATTATACTGAATAACTTGTGTATCTCTCCTAATCTTATCTCTTATACTACTACAGTAGAGATGTGGGAATATCCAATAGTGAATGAGGAATAATAGAATTGGTTTATCACAGAAAAGAATGCAAAACGGAAGTAATAGTTTAATTGAATCAAACATTGTAAAGTGATTGAGACATAAATACGAATAAATAATTATTAATTTAAGAATTCTTTATAAATTGATAGAGCTACTCAAGATCAGCAGATTTGAGATCAATTCTTTTATTTTCCTCAATAATTCGTTGCATTCTCGTACCTTTGTTGATTTAAATGAAATTGCCAAAGTGAGTAGCAATCATAAATATAATATTTCTGTAGCGTAGCAGTTAGGGCTTACAATCCGGGATCGTATGCTTTTCAAACTCTATTATGTTTGATTTCATATCAGAACTGTGCCACATAATAATGTCACTTGATTCATGCCTATATATGTACAATGTCTCCAAGCACATGTTTAATACTAATAATCTAAATTTAGATATATCAATCAGAAGCTAACTAGTTCGGAGAAAATTCACTTTCAACGAATTAGCCAATAATGAAACAACATTGTCACATTTAGAAACTAATTCTGGCTAAATTGGAACTGAATCTAATAATAATGAAAGTAACTACATACCACATGTGTAATGGGATCACTAAGGAGATTCAATCCTATATTTAGCTATGTTAGTTTCATTACTAATCAAAGAGAAATGTATAAATAGACTCACAAACTCACTAATTTATCTAACAAACTACAAACACTCTACAACGAACAAAAGAAAAGAATGGCAGCAAGGTACCCACAAGCACCAGTAGTTGCAACCACACAAAATCCCCGACACGTCTCCATCACAGAATTAGAAAGAACTCTAGAAGATCTGACTCTACAAGTGGCAGAGAGGAAGAGACAACTCAGCGACACTTTCAGACAGATCCACGAAATGGTGGCACAAAGGGAAGTGGCACTCTTGGCAGAGCTGGATGCCATCCCAGCTGAAATCAAAACTAAAATCCAAGAGAGAAGAGCTAGCTTGGAACAGCTGACAAAGAACAGAGATGATACAGAGAGGGAACTGAATGCCAACAAACTGAACGAATTCCTACAGAAACACCTCAAAAATATTGAAGAAGAAATGGAGAAGATCCTTTCTGAACAGATTTCGTTCCCTCTCGTGTCCATCAGCTGTCAGATGGAAGAGATAGAGAGGACACTGGAAGAGAAGTGTCGCATTATGAAACCACTCAATCCATACAGATTCAGGACTCTACCTATCTGGCATGGAGTTAAAGAAGGTAGAAAAGAAGATCAACTATACAACCCTGCAGCAATCTGTATAGATCCCACCAACCAGCTGATTTATGTAGGAGAGGATTCTAACACTGGTAGAATACAAGTCTTCACGAGTGAAGGCAATCACCACTCAACTCTACGCAATCCACTGATGAATAACTGCCGCTGCATGATAATCTATAAAGACTACATCTATCTGACTACATATCTCTTCAAGCATTATTTCCTGAAACTAAACAAGAAAGGAGAAACAATTAAAAAATTGGAATTTGACACTTACGGAATATCTATAGAAGGATCTAATATCTACACTTGTGTTCATGAGTCTCTGACAGTACAGATATTTGATCTCAACCTCAAGCCTACTAAGAAGATTATTCTGAAGGCTATCTCGTTTGATGAAGATACAACTCCTCAAGACATCATCCGACACAAACAACAAATGTTTGTTCTATTCAGCTACTGGAACAAAAACTACCATCCAGATCCAATCCAAGTATTCAAGCTAGATGGAACCCTCATACGCTCCCTAGTAACAGGAAACGACATCAAGAATGCTCTGTACTTCTGTCTAGATTCCAATGAGAATATTCTGGTGAGTGACTGTTATGGTCACTGTATCAGTATATTCTCTCCAGACGGAATCCTGATACAGAAGATTGGTAGAGAGGGAATGAAGGAAGCAGGAGAGTTATACCGCCCTAATAGTATAGCAGTAGACTCCAAACAAAGAATAATTACAGTGGATTGGAAAGATGACAACAAACTCCAAGCCTTCTAAGCTGCAAACTCAAAATATATGTTTCCTTAATTACACGTGTTTATTCATTATTTGTTTATGCCATATTATTATGTTTATCAATTATACTCAATTGTTGCTTAGTGATTATTTTGTTTTGGTATCCTGGAGATTTTTAACATTCTAAAATGTAAATAAATAATACAAATTAAACCAATCAGATTCGGTTTCATACTCTAAAATTTTCCCAAAGATTCTATTTTGAATATTTTTTGTTTACTACCTAACTCGAAAAAATATTTTCAACTTTCAATCGCATTTTACCAAAACTTTTTAAAACATTAAAAAACGAGGATTCACAAATATGTTTAATTTGACACTTTCAAAAATACAAATAAGCTGTTACATGTGTATAAATATAGTATCAGATATAAATAGTATCAATTGAGTTCATACGGAATTGAATGAGGATGGAATGTTGTGAGGTGTGAAGTGGTTGGTTGCATTGTTTGTGTCAGATGACGTCATCAGACATGTCTTCACATATCAGAGATGATTATTTGCTGAGTCGACTGTATTGCAAAAATTCTATTTCGAATTTTTTATATCGGTTTACTCGAAAAAGAATTTTCACACTTCTAGTTCACGTTTCAAATGCACCTGAGTCGAGTTCTAGACGAGAATCTCTACCACCGAAATATAGCGAGGTGTCATAAACTGGAACTAAGTTTGTTTTGATTCTAATCACCTTTATAATTCTGTTTTGTTATACTCTTCTGAATTGTTTACTGTTTGTTAACATTATTTGTATATATTTAATTTGTATTGTTTATATTGAATTGTTATACTGAATAAACTTGCGTATCTTACCTAATCTTATATCTTATACTGCTGCATTAGAGATGTGGGAATATCCAATATTGAATGAAGATTACAGAGTCTTAAGTTCTATGGCTTTGTTAGATATGAAATGTATTATACTCAAACTACCTTCGGAGTATACCTAATTTATGGGACAGGGCAGAAAAGGTACCTAATTTATGGGACAGGATGCCGTCCCGTAAATTAGGCATGCCCAAACTTCGTTATTATGGTCTTTAGAGATTGTAATTCGAATAGTATTTGCAATGAGTTTAAAATATTTTCACGCCCACCTAAGCTTTACCGCCCATATAAAATCCCCAGTTCACACTCTATACTGAAAAACACACCTCACTCCACTTTCCAGAACTTACATCCTCAGCCAATCCTCTACAAGCTACCCATGGAATTCCAATCCCTTTCCCAACCCACTCTTCCCTTTCTTCCATCCCAGTCTACACCACCACTTCACAAGCAACACTCTAATACCGCTACTAGATGACCGCACCACAGAAATCCTACTCAGTCCACGCAAGAAAATCTCTATCCTACCAAACAACGGACCTCCCACTACGGAAACACCCGCCATCCTAAGAAACCCTGAATATCCCACATACCTCTGCACTGCCAGCATCCTCTCACAAACGAATATAAATTCATTTACAACTCACTTTCAAACTCCTTTCCAGCAACCAAGCATTAACAGTCTCTCAGTCTATGTACGCTATAGTCTGTCAGTACCACGCAGTCTCATCTCATTCCTCATTCACTGCTAATAGTGTACGTCTACGGAACTCCTCCAAATCCTAACGAAGTTAAGTATAGTCATACGCCACACAAGCAAACCCTATACACACCAAGCTAAAACCTACGAGCTCCATCTTCTACTAACACCTCTCAAACCATCTTCTAGACACTATTTCCACATCCGACCTCTACCAATACTCACTCCCCAGTTCTCCTCAAATATTTTATGCTGCAAGGCATCCTTAACCTAAACTACCACACTATGACAACAAGATTTCTATCCGCACTCCTCCAAACCTACATTCAACACACTCCATCCTCTCCCACGTCAACCAACCCTGTGCCTATAACACAAACTTATGCAGCAATCCCAGCTCAACACCTCCCACGAGTTAAACACCATCCTCTCATCCTACCACACAACCCAGCCACCAACCATCCTACCATGCTCTTGCTGCCTCTCCTTAGCAACAATCTCAGCCTCTACGCAGATAGAGTATCTCCATCTCTTCTCTCTCCAAACCCGAGGAAAACCCATCAACCAATTCCTGAATGACTTCCCACTGAACTCCACAGTCCCTCACAGAAATCCTATTCAGCCAATCACAGATGGGAACCCAACCACAGTGAGCTGTATCTTCCCATTCTCTCCACTCCCAGCAAAACACAGCTTCTTTTCGCAACTACCATAATCTTTCAGAACAAGACTAATGTCAATACTAAGGCTAATTTGAAAAGTACATCAAGGCATATGATTTATGCGGTAAATGTGTGAAATCCACACAAAATGCTCTGAATCAACAAAGAATTGCCTCCCTGCAAAGACCAACTAAGTGAAGAGTAGAATATATGAATATAATAGTTCTATAACGTATCAAGTCATGGTCGATGAATTCATTCAATACTCTATTAGACTGGATTTCATATTAGAACTGTGTTTCACAATAATGCCACATCTCAGAGGTCATGCCCATATATGTACAATACTCCAAGCACATGTTTAAGGTGACAGAAGCACCCAAAATTAAAGTCTCAATTTAGCCATTGTTATACTGTCTATAGATAGTATTAGCTAGTATAATAATTAATACTACTAATCTGAATTTGGAAATATCCTCAGGAGTTACCCATAGTTCAGAGAAAATTCTCTTTCAACAGTATTTCATAGTAAAAATTAGACAATAATGAAACAACATTGTCACATTTAGAAACTGATTCTGGCTAAGTTGGAACTTAATCTAACAATAATGAAAGTAACTACATACCACATGTGTAATGGGATAACTAAGGAGAATTCAATCCTATATTTAGCTATGTTAGTTCCATTACTAATCTAAGAGAAATGTATAAATAGACTCACAAACTCACTAATTTATCTAACAAACAAACTACAAACACTCTACAACGAACAAAAGAAAAGAATGGCAGCAAGGTACCCACAAGCACCAGTAGTTGCAACCACACAAAATCCCCGATACGTCTCCACCACAGAATTGGAAAGAGCTCTAGAAGATCTGACTCTACAAGTGGCAGAGAGGAAGAGACAACTCAGCGACACTTTCAGACAGATCCACGAAATGGTGGCACAAAGAGAAGTGGCACTCTTGGCAGAGCTGGATGCCATCCCAGCTGGAATCAAAACTAAAATCCAAGAACGAAGAGCTAGCTTGGAACAACTGACAAAGAACAGAGATGATACGGAGAGGGAACTGAATGCCAACAGACTGAACACGTTGCTACAGAAAAATCTTAAGAATATCGAAGAAGAAATGGAGAAGATCCTTTCAGAACAGATTTCGTTCCCTCACGTGTCCATCAGCTGTCAGATAGAAGAGATAGAGAGGACACTGGAAGAGAAGTGTCGCATTATGAAACCACTCAATCCATACAAATTCAGGACTCTACCTATCTGGCATGGAGTTAAGAAAGGTGTAGAAAAAGATCTACTATACTACCCTACAGCAATCTGCATTGATTCCACCAGCCAGCTGATATATATAGGAGAGTTTTCTGAATTTGGTAGAATACAAATCTTCACGAGTGAAGGAAATCACCACTCAACTCTACGCAATCGACTGATGAGTTACTGCCAGTACATGACGATTCATAAAGACCACATCTATCTGACTAAATCTTTCCCGTCTTGTTTTCTCAAACTAAACAAGAAAGGAGAAATAATTAAAAAATTGGAACTTGACACTCAATTGCAAGGGAAATTTATAGAAGGATTGAATATCTACACTTGTATTGAGAAGTCTCTAACAGTACAGATATTTGATCTCAACCTCAAGCCTACTAAGAAGATCATTCTGAAGGCTATCTCGTTTGATGAAGATACAACTCCTCAAGACATCATCCTACACAATCAACAAATGTATATTCTATTCAGCTACTTCAATAATAACTACCATCCAGATCCAATCCAAATATTCAAGCTAGATGGTACCCTCATACGCTCCCTAGTAACAGGAAACGACATCAAGAATGCTCTGTACTTCTGTCTAGATTCCTATGAGAATATTCTGGTGAGTGACTGTTATGGTCACTGTATCAGAATATTCTCTCCATACGGAATCCTGATGAAGAAGATTGGTAGAGAGGGAATGAAGGAAGCAGGAGAGTTATACCGCCCTAGAGGTATAGCAGTAGACTCCAAACAAAGAATAATTATAGTGGATCACAAAGAAGACAACAAACTCCAAGCCTTCTAAGCTGCAACTAATAATATTTGTTTGTGTACAGTAATTAGTGTATTTATTTATAATTATTTGTGTCATATTATTCTCTTTATCAATTGTACTCAATTAGCCTTAATAAAATATCACAAAAAAGATTTTATCGAATGTTTGTGTACTACCTCACTAGAAATAGAATATTTTGCCTTTCAATCGCATACTTGCCGAACTTTTGGTTTATATAACTAAAGATTCACAAATATGTTTAATTTGACACTTTCAAAAATACAAATAAGCTGTTACATGTGTATAAATATAGTATCAGATATAAATAGTATCAATTGAGTTCATACGGAATTGAATGAGGATGGAATGTTGTGAGGTGTGAAGTGGTTGGTTGCATTGTTTGTGTCAGATGACGTCAATTAACCAATGAAATTAGCATTAGTTTCTATTTATAGGAACCACGATGTACTCTACTGTTGCAAAATGGGAGCTGAGTTCAAGCGAGGTCGCAGATTCCTCGAGGATGCTCCACGGTGAGGGAGTCTGTTAGAGTCCATCACTCAACAACCATCGCTCTTGTGGAGGAGATCTTGCAGGACATGCGTATCAAGGTCGTGCAGTTGCTATGGAGATCGAGGTGTCAAGTGGCAGCATAAGTACCATCATTCACGAGCATCTGCAGATGTCCAAAGTGTCTGCACGCTGAGTTCCTCGAAACCTTCGCCAGATGATCGTCTCCACGGCTGACCTCCAGTCAGAGCTGTTGAGCTCTATTCTCGCAGTTCAGCTGCTTTCAAGAGAAGTTGGAGACTGGAGAGGAAACCTGGATTCAGCATTGGGATCAGAGACCGAACAGAGTCCATGCAATGGAAACACAAGGACTCTCTAACCATCTGCTGGGAAGACCATGGACTCTGTTTTTGGGACAGCATGGGAGTCATTCTGATAGGTTACTTGGACAGAAACTCTACAACAGGGTTGCCGTGGGAATGTAAATCCCCATGGGATGGGAATGGGAATGACTTTTTGCCCCCTGGGGATTCCCACAGGGTTCCTATGGCATACTTACCAACCCTCCAGGGATCCCTGAATTATCCAGAGAAGTGACTTATTATCCTGGGAATCAGGGATTTAATGATAAATCCAGGGATTCCATGCAATGGAAACACATGGACACCTCCTAAAAGGTCTCCAACCATCCATTGGGAAGATCATGGACTCTGTTTTGTTTTGGGACAGCATGGGAGTCATTCTGATAGGTTACTTGGACAGAAGCTCTACAATCACAGGAAAGTACTATGCTGATCTGATAACTCAGCTGCGCCGAGTCATCAATGACAAACTTCAAGGGAAGCTGAAGCAAAGAGTTCTGTTTCTGAATGACAATGCACACGTCCACAAAGCCAGAGCTGTGCAGGACAGGATTCACGAGTGCGGCTTTCAACACTTCAACAATCCACCCTACAGCCTAGATCTGCTCCTGTGACTTTCACCTTTTTCGTCTCTAAAGAATCTCCTTCGTGGACGCCGCTTTGTAGACTATAAAGAGCTATTAGGTGCAGTGGAGTGGTTTGAGGGTCAGTCAGAAGAGTTCTATTCAGCTGGAATTCATTCTCTCGAGCACCAATGGCGCTAGTGCATTGACATTAGGAGATTATATTGAAAAATAATGCTATTCTAATTTGCTCTATTAAATCCTTATATGTGATTCTATGAACTTTTTGGTTCACTCTCGTATGTACGCACGCGCACAATATCTCCAAACACATGTTTAATACTGATAATCTAATTTGGTATCATGTGGAAGCTACCTAGTTTGAAGGAAATTCACTTTCAACTACGTATTATAATTTAGAGACATCGGATAATCAATTGACTATCTCGGATAATTGATTGACTATCTCGGATAATCGAGTGAGAAATACAGTAGTTTATCACAAGGAAAGAATGCGAAACGTTAGAATGATACTGTTGCATCTCTGGGATATATTTTGCACCCAAATACTGTGAAAAGTAACTAATCTTGTCATAATCATGGGAACTTCGATCTCAAAAGAGAAATTTATGAGGTTCATGATAATAGAATGCAATAGCAGGATGTTTATTGATTAATTATTAAACACCTTGAAAATGCAAATGTTATAACATCGACTTCAACTATTTAGTTCATATGTATGTAATAACGTCATGTGATGACTGGAGCAACCATAGGAATGTCTCTTTACTGATTATTCTCACACGTGCTACATTTGCAGATATCTCTAAATACATCTCTCAACAGTACCAGCAGAGACAGACATACCTTTATTCTTGAGATAATTGTGTCTTGTTAAATCATCAGATAGGAAAACTCGCCCAAAAAATGCACTGAGTGACAATTTTTATTCAAGTTTCGCCCAAATCTCAACAATTTCACTTTGAACAAAAGTTATTGCATTAGCATAGGCCACGAAATACTTAAGAATGCACAAACGCGCTTGTAATAATTAAATCCAATTATGAGCTCCAAAAGTGTAAAAGTTCTGCCTTCTAAGCTTCGTAAACACACTAATACAAGAAATATGTTAGAAAATAGAGAGCATGAAAAACCTGATACAACACCTTTGAAGATTTGATTATATGTAAATAATACATATTATCAAGCTATGTATTCTAGATAATATTTGCTAAACACTTGAAGCTTGAACAGTAACTTTGATACTGGTCGGAAACTCGATACTAGATGTTTTGGACCAGGATTGCTTCGTGGTGTTGTTACGTTCTTCCTATGTAGACTACGGAGTCGAGTGTCTATGTTCATTTCCACTTACTTAGTTTCAAGGGTTGGATGTATAACATTAGTCATGACGTCTGGGCGGGTTAACGCTATTTTTAGACATTTCGGAACTAATTTACGTTCTCAACACGCCTACTTCTGCCGATGTCGATTCTAATTTTAGTAACAACGTTAGTGACGACGGTTTTCTCGTATGTGATTCATTTCTATTTTAAAGGTCCGTTTCTAAATATAGAACAGGAAAAACCACCGACTTACAATGACGTCATCGAGAAGAGAATCTCCACTCCTCCACCGAAATATAGCGAGGTGTTATAAACTGGAATTAAGATTGTTTTGATTCTAATCTGTTAATATCACTATTTTCCACCTCTTTTGAGTTGTTTGCTTTCATTTACTTGGTTTGTATACAATTAATCTGTATTGTCTATATTGCATAGGATTTTACTTGATAATCTTATAGTGATACTGTTGCATCTCTGGGATATATTTTGCACCCAAATACTGTTAAAAGTAACTAATCTTGTCACAATCATGGGAACTTCAATCTCAAAAGAGAAATTTATGATGGTTCATGATAATATAATGTAATAGCAGGATGTTTATTGATGAATTATTAAACACCTTGAAAATGTTATAACTTCAACTATTTAGTTACCATGTATGTAATAACGTCATGTGATGACATTATTGGAACTAAGGAATTCGCTCCTTCATTATTCTTCACAATGCTGCACTAGAAAGCGAAGTACACTTGTAATTATTAAAACCAATTTCTGAACTTAGAAAATGTAACATTCTGCTTTCTAGGACATTTATTAATAAATACACTAATAAAAAGAATAAGATATAAAATAGAAGTAATGAAAAACGCTAATACAACACTTCTAAAGATTTAAACTAAATGATGCCTATTGTCGAGCTATGTGTTCTACTATTATTTGCTAAATGCTTGATCTACTTTCTAAAACACCAAACTTGTTCGACAGCTACACCTTTTTAGTTGTTATAGCTACATCTGTAAAGGCAACGCCATAGTAAGTACCGTCCATGTCGTAGGAAAGTTTACATCCATCCTCTGTTGTAATCACAATTTTTCCCTCGTATGGGATACCGATATGAGCTTTGCCCATTGAAACGGTGACCTGTACTTTTGATTTCGCAGGAACTGTGATTGGAAAAGTCCATTTTTTTGTTTTTGTTTCACTATCCGCCATTTCGTATGTATCTGAGCTCGATTCCTTGACACCTCCTGTGACTTCAACTTCGGTCGATTTCAAAATAGGTATTGAAGCTGTTACTTTGACATTTATGGTCCTTTCGAAATCAGATTTTTTGGACCAGTATTGCTTCGTGGTGGTTGTCACGGTCGTCTCATGTGTGAATGTTTGTTCAACTTCCAGATCATTAGTATAGACTACGTTATCGAGAGTGTCTATGTTTATTTTCACTTGCTTTTTTGCAATTGTTGGATAGGTAACATCAGTCATGACTGAACTCATTAAAGGTTTTACAAATTGAAAACCGATTTTATCGATATCGCTTCCAGATCTTCCCTGGACTCCAGAACATATTCCAGAACCAACTTCAATGGGAAATTCATTTTCGAGTTTTGTATTTTTCATTCTGGGGAAAAATTCTCGCCCTTTATTTGTTTTAAAATAAATGGCTGCAAGTCTATGAGAATCTTTACCTTTCCCTCCTTTCTTCCAAGATTGTTCAAGATTTGTCCAAAGGGACATTTTAGTGATAATCTCTCCCCGTTGAAAGAAGTGTTCTTCAAAAGGTTGTTTAGAGCAATCTTCTCCATTTTGACCAACATGTTTGCTTAACCCACTTGCCCAGCCAATTTTTACACCCCTTATCTGCTCACCTCCAACCCAGACCTGTATGATACTCACCATGTTACCCGTGCGTTTACCCAAAAAATCGAATTCATCCCCACCCTCACCTCCAACTTGACATACATCCAAATATGGCGAAGACATTATACAAAATGTTTGTATATAAAAGTGATGTTTTATAGTTAAGTGCACCACCTCTCAATTCTGTTTTATTTATACGTACTAAATTGCATTGCTTCATGTGTTAACTTGAAGCACCTACAATGGATATTCATAATCTGTGGCGAATAGCACACTCCCAGTCCACAGTTCCGAAAATCAATCCAACCAAAGAAGGAAAAGTGTGAAAGTAATTCATCATTGTTTTATGTTTTTGTATTACTCTTTTCCGATTTTTGGACGTATAAATTGTATGTATTTCGAAAAGTATTGGTTTCTATCTGCTATCTGAGGAAAAGATAACCTGTCTAGATAGCTAGCTGACAAACTGATCAGAAAACCCCATGCATTCCAAGTGACCAGCATTTCCAATCAAAACCATCATGATCAGAGTAACTACAAAGATAATCTTATCTTAAATATTTACTTTTACAATAAACTAATCACTTTGATGGCAATTTATTGGCTAATTTCATTTGCACCAACCGGACTAAATTATTTGAATGGATTCTTTCCCATATAAATAGCACTAAATTGGATCATTGGCTCACTCAACTCAATGAACAATCTTATCAGCCTGAGCCACCATAGGTATTCATTGCCATAATGTATAATGGTCAAATTGGGTGTATGAGGCATAAGGTGGCACTGATTGATAATTACAAGTCAGGAATCTCGGACAATTCGGACTGTCGGGCAAGCAGCAAATCTGTCCAATGAGGAACCTGAGTGAGGAACAGATGTGTCGCATTGTCTTCGCATGGCTCAGTTGGAACCATCCCCACCTCCTCCTACTGGACGAACCGACCAATCACCTCGAGACCATAGACGCATTGGCTGATGCCATCAATGAATTCCCAGGAGGTGCGATTTTATTTATTCTATTTATAGAAACTTCTTTCTCTTAACAGATATAATTAGAATTTAGATGGAATTGATAAATCAGTTCTATTTTACTCGAAGTATGGAAAATGCGAATATGTTAAAATGAGAGATATATCCATTTTAGAATTTCAAGGTTGAAATTTGGAATAATAGTTCACTCTATGTTAGCTGTTGAGATCTGATCTTGAAGAATGAATTTATAATGGAGATAACTGCTCTTCAACTGGGAAGATTTGACCCCAGCGAAACAAACCTCTAGAACAAAGAATTGTCTAGATTCTGCTCTATTGAGTTATCTATAGTTAGAAATTAGTATATTCTGCACTGATTTATACCATGGATAACTGTATATAATCTAATTATAGCTAAGATCTCTAATATTAGTATCGTTTAGGTCTCATCTTGGTGAGTCATGACTTCAGGCTTATCAACCAGGTGAACTGTGAAGTGTGGGTCTGTCAGAATGGCAGAGTTGAGAAGTGGGAAGGTGACATTCTCACTTATAAGCAACACCTCCAAGACACTTACCACCCAAGAAATCTGGAAAGAAGAAAACGGGCGCCAAGAAGTGATAGCATAGCAACAAGAAGCTACTAGGGAATGTGTATATAACAGTATGGATCTTTGAGATTAGACAATGGATCATTTTACACTTGTTTAGAAATATGATTGTATTGCTCTGCCATTTCAATTCTTAAAGATTAGCTGATACCGATCAACTTTTTATATATAATTTAAACCTGGGATTTGTCTATTTATAGTAACTACCCCAGACTTTATGACTTCCCGGCTAAAAATAGCTCAAACCCGAATAACGCAACACATTCCTGAGGCAACTTTTGAGAGCTAATCTACTCTCGTTAACTTTGATTCAACTGTCATACGTATCTCAGTCTTGATATGAGAATGCTGAGTATTTTTAAGATTTATATTTTCAAAATTTAATAGTAATTCAAGCTTAAGCTATTTTTAGAATTACCCTATAATTAGACCTTAAAAGTGTAAATTGTAAACGACGGTTTATTTTATAACAATATTAAGAATCTTAATTTTGTTGTTATTGCTTTATTTTCATAATTTTCCATTCTTAATTGCTTTCATCAATTCCATAATAGACTCCTTTAGTAGATTATTTGATCCCATTAATCTTCCGAATTGTATCGTTTGTATTTTAGACTTATTTAATATGTATCTCAAGAATAAACATGCCAAACGTACATTCTTCGCAATCCTCTTCTTCGCCATAGCAACCTATTTACTCACAGGAATGTCTATCCTCATATCCTTCAAATTCATCCAGATACCTCACTCCCCTGTAAACATGATTCTCTTCTCTATCGGTACACTCATAATGGGATTGGTGGGGGTGTTAGTTCTATTTGGAAGTGTCTGTGAGAACAAACACATCAGAGGAGACTTGGTTCCAGTTTACTGGATGCTCTACTCACTGCTGAGCGGGTTGGCGCTATTTTTAGCCATTTCGGAACTAATCTACGTTCTCAACACGCCTGACCCAAGGAATGTGCTACTTCTGCCGATGTCGATTCTAATTTTAGTAACAACGTTAGTGACGACGGTTTTCTCGTATGTGATTCATTTCTATTTTAAAGTTCCGTTTCTAAATATAGAACAGGGAAAACCACCGACTTACAATGACGTCATCGAGAAGAGAATCTCCACTCCTCCACCGAAATATAGCGAGGTGTCATAACCTGGAACTAAGATTGTTTTGATTCTAATCACCTTTATAATTCTGTTGATTTTGTTATTGTCTTCTGAGTTGTTTGCTGTTTGTTAGATTATTTGTATATATTTAATCTGTATTGTTCATATTGATTTGATTATACTGAATAAACTTGTGTATCTCTCCTAATCTTATATCTTGTACTACTACAGTAGAGAGATGGGAATATCCAATAGTGAATGAGGAATAATAGAATTGGTTTATCACAGAGAAAGAATGCAAAACGGAAGTAATAGTTTAATTGAATCAAACATTGTAAAGTGATTGAGACATAAATACGAATAAATAATTATTAATTTAAGAATTCTTTATAAATTGATAGAGCTACTCAAGATCAGCAGATTTGAGATCAATTCTTTTATTTTCCTCAATAATTCGTTGCATTCTCGTACCTTTGTTGATTTAAATGAAATTGCCAAAGTGAGTAGCAATCATAAATATAATATTTCTGTAGCGTAGCAGTTAGGGCTTACAATCCGGGATCGTATGCTTTTCAAACTCTATTATGTTTGATTTCATATCAGAACTGTGCCACATAATAATGTCACTTGATTCATGCCTATATATGTACAATGTCTCCAAGCACATGTTTAATACTAATAATCTAAATTTAGATATATCAATCAGAAGCTAACTAGTTCGGAGAAAATTCACTTTCAACGAATTAGCCAATAATGAAACAACATTGTCACATTTAGAAACTAATTCTGGCTAAATTGGAACTGAATCTAATAATAATGAAAGTAACTACATACCACATGTGTAATGGGATCACTAAGGAGATTCAATCCTATATTTAGCTATGTTAGTTTCATTACTAATCAAAGAGAAATGTATAAATAGACTCACAAACTCACTAATTTATCTAACAAACAAACTACAAACACTCTACAACGAACAAAAGAAAAGAATGGCAGCAAGGTACCCACAAGCACCAGTAGTTGCAACCACACAAAATCCCCGACACGTCTCCATCACAGAATTGGAAAGAGCTCTAGAAGATCTGACTCTACAAGTGGCAGAGAGGAAGAGACAACTCAGCGACACTTTCAGACAGATCCACGAAATGGTGGCACAAAGAGAAGTGGCACTCTTGGCAGAGTTGGATGCCATCCCAGCTGAAATCAAAACTAAAATCCAAGAGCGAAGAGCTAGCTTGGAACAGCTGACAAAGAACAGAGATGATACGGAGAGGGAACTGAATGCCAACAGACTGAACGAATTCCTACAGAAACAGCTCAAAAATATCGAAGAAGAGATGGAGAAGATCCTTTCTGAACAGATTTCGTTCCCTCTCGTGTCCATCAGCTGTCAGATGGAAGAGATAGAGAGGACACTGGAAGAGAAGTGTCGCATTATGAAAACACCAAATCCATACGCTGGCAGGACTCTACCTATCTGGCATGGAGTTAAGAAAGGTAAAGAAGATGATCAACTATTCAACCCTACAGCAATCTGTATAGATCCTACCAGCCAGTTGATTTATGTAGGAGAGGATTCTTTTGCTGGTAGAATACAAGTCTTCACGAGTGAAGGCAATCATCACTCAACTCTATACAATCCACTGATGAGTATCTGCCACTACATGAAGATCATAAAGATCACATCTATCTGACTACACAATCCTACACGCGTTATTTTCTCAAACTAAACAAGAAAGGAGAAATAATAAAAAAATTGGATCTTAACACTCCATTGCGTGGGATATTTATAGAAGGATCTAATATCTACACTTGTGTTCATAAGTCTCTAACAGTACAGATATTTGATCTCAACCTCAAGCCTACTAAGAAGATTATTCTGAAGGCTATCTCGTTTGATGAAGATACAACTCCTCGAGACATCATCCTACACAAACAACAAATGTTTATTCTATTCAGCTACTATAACTACAATAACTACCATCCAGATCCAATCCAAGTATTCAAGCTAGATGGAACCCTCATACGCTCCTTAGTCCTGGAGATTCATAACATTCTAAAATGTAAATAAATAATACAAATTAAACCAATCAGAATCAGTTGAATACTTTAAAATATTCCCAAGATTCTATTTTGAATGCTTTTGTTTACTACCTCACTCGAAAAAGTATTTTCAACTTTCAATCGCATTTTACCAAAACTTTTTAAAATATTAAAAAACGAGGATTCACAAATATGTTTAATTTGACACTTTCAAAAATACAAATAAGCTGTTACAAGTGTATAAATATAGTATCAGATATAAATAGTATCAATTGAGTTCATACGGAATTGAATGAGGATGGAATGTTGTGAGGTGTGAAGTGGTTGGTTGCATTGTTTGTGTCAGATGACGTAATCAGACATGTCTTCATATATCAGAGATGATTCTAAAGAGTTATTATAAGCGCTCTCTTCATTGGCTATAACGGAGAAGTCTATTTGTATTCCATTCAGATCATTCCTATTTCTCCAATAAACTATCAAATTTCGATTTAATCGGACTCATTGAATCTCGATATTTTATCCCGATTAAGCGGAGTTCCCAATTAACCAATGAAATTAGCTTTAGTTTCTATTTATAGGAATCACGATGTACTCTACTGTTGCAAAATGGGAGCTGAGTTCAAGCGAGGTCGCAGATTCTTCGAGGATGCTCCACGGTGAGGGAGTCTGTTAGAGTCCATCACTCAACAACCATCGCTCTTGTGGAGGAGATATTACAGGACATGCGTATCAAGGTCGTGCATTGCTATGGAGATTGGGGTGTCAAGTGGCAGCATAAGTACCATCATTCACGAGCATCTGCAGATGTCCAAAGTACACCATGGACTCTGTTTTTGGGACAGCATGGGAGTCATTCTGATAGGTTACTTGGACAGAAACTCTACAACAGGGTTGCCGTGGGAATGGAAATCCCCATGGGATGGGATGGGAATGGGAATGACTTTTTGCCCCGTGGGGATTCCCACAGGGTTCCTATGGTATACTTTCCAACCCTCCAGGGATCCTTGAATTATCCAGAGAAAGACATATTATCCAGGGATCCAGGGATTTAATGATAAATCCAGGGATTCCATGCGATGGAAACACAAGGATACCTCCTAAAACAAGGGTGCTCAAACGGTGGCCCGCGGATAATTCGCTTGTTTTCATTATTCAAATATATACAATAGATTGACGTACTTCAATCGTCAGATAATAATTGTTTTTTCTAAACACCATATAGAAATAATTATAGATACTCTACAAATGTATCAATGTCCTAGTATGAATACAGTATTTGGTAACTATAGTTGAGTTCAAAAGAGACATCAAATGATTCGAATCCATTCAAAAGATTATAATTTAAGTCAATAACCTGAATTTACAAGTAGAATCCATTATTAATGCAATATGAGGTCAAATAGTATAGCTTGAAAATTGATTAAGCTAAAGCCAGAGGCGATCTATGATTTGTGGCCCGTAAGGCGAAGCCTAATTTTTAATGTGGCCCGTAGATTTAAAAGTTTGAGCACCCATGCTCTACATTAATTGCAAAACAATTTGTTTGCTTTCTACATCACAAAACCTTTCTAGAAGCATAGTATCTCTCTTTATATCTTTATATATATCTTTATATCAACCATTACGTTGGCATACAAAACACCTGTGTAGGAACCTTTCACAGCGAAGGTAAATGTAATCGTGTATTGTCTATATTGCATATATGATTATAGTACTTGATAATCTTGGAATGATACATTGCATCTCTGAATCTACTTTACACTGAAAGACTTAGAGAATTAATTAATCTTGTCGTAATCATGGGGAAAAAATTATGATGGTTCATGATACAATGTAATGTAATAGCAGGATGTTTATTAATTGATGAATTATTAAAACCTTGAAAATGGAAAATGGGTATATCGACTATGACTACACTAAGCGGACAAAAGTATTTCAATACTTGACTCTTTCCCATACAAATAATATTAAATCGGATTTTTTCAAGCAGGGCAATACGTTCAAATTCAAAGAGATACTAAAAATCTGATAAACTGTGGCAACGACCCAAAATTCCCTTGGAGGATTTAGACATAACAATTGCTTATTCATACCAAGTTTGATCATCTTTAGTGTGATCCTATAAGATTACTTCAAATTTGATATCAGATATGCAATAGAATTTTCTTCATGGATATACCCGTTTTAGCACTATTTATGAGGGAAATTATTGCGGTGTCCATACTTTTGGCCAGGCAGCGTATACAGCTGTATTTGTGGATTGGGAACAATATTTTGGACTTTGATGATGTTAAATACCTAAAATCATTAGTTATTTTATTCTCTACTGATAATTAGAAAGAATCTACACCTTATACGTATATTCAAACGCAATGGTTTTTTTGTTTGTGCAAATTGATTGAGGAACTGGGAGGCGCTAGAAATGTGAAATTTGGCACACAGGCAAATAAGTTCGAAGATCTAAGCGATATTTGACACCTCGTCGGGATATGTGACAAAATGCGTTGAAGTTTCTGGAGCCAAGAGTTCCTACTTTTTTTCAAGATTGATAGACAGCTTGAAAACTGTATAGAGTTGTGCAGTATCAGAAATGTTCAGCAGACTTTTGCTTAGTTATGCCCTCCAGAAAAACGTAATTCCTAAAATCTTGGTTCTGTAATATTGTTTAATCAACATGAAATATTAACAGGAGAAAATGTCTGGCCCAGAAACTTTCTGATTACCCGTAACTGTAAGAACCAAATATTGAAAAATTGTTACATCAAGAGTGAAATTTCTATCTCAAGAATAGAGTGGTTAAAGATAAGCAAAAAATCATGGAACTAAACAGAGGATTATTGAAGTAAGTATAGCGATTTTAAACTATCAGTTTACAGATACTACGTATATAGGTAACGAATAACTTTACTCAACAATCGTAAGAATTATAATGGGGGCCATTTTGAACATTTGAACAGATTTTTGATGAAAAAATTATAATGAAGAAATTGTATATCCAGGATATAAGATTATTTGATTCCACAGTGCTAACATATGATGAAAATATATGATTGATTCAACACTGGAGGAAAGTCATTTGTTTCATTAATGTGATGATACAAATCATCATTCATCATTAAAAATACTCCTCGAGTAGTAATACCTTATCAATACTCACTCTTAATAGAGAAGAGATATACAACATAAGACATTCTTTTGTAACCAGGGTAAGTTTCTAAATTCACAGTACTTTCCCTGACAAGCGATAACATCCTGTGGTATGCTGAGATGGAACATCTTGTGTCTTGATTGTCAATCAGTAATGTTATACCTCAAGCATGATTCCATTAAATAATGCAAATAACAAAGTGGAGATATTCCATTTCAAGTAGTAAGGATAAAGTTGTGCTACGTAGCTCTTGTTATTAGCATGTTTCCTAGTAGTAGAGTTCTAAGTTTAATACGCCATTAATAAACATGTCCATATAGCTAGCATCATTGTTACCTAAGACAGATCCAAACTTATAGGGTGTTCTAATCTTGGTCCTGTTCCGTTAATAATTATACATACCAAGATGTCTCAAAAAAGAATCTTTAGATGCACACTCTTCAAATAGTTTACTATAGTCTCCAAATAGTAACCATAAAAATTTCAAGCAATTTGAAGAATATTAAATGGTCGAAGCAATTCGATGTTTGAAGAATAATTCGGAAACTACCGGTTTATCAGTGATTCACTACTGCAGTATAGTAGACCATCGCTAATCCGAACCGCACTGTACCAACGATTGAAAAATCTTTCGAATTAGTCACTAATTGAATGGATATTTTTTTAACAATTAATATATTACACAAGCGCGCTTCGCTTGGTTGTGCTGCGCGGCTGGCGGACAATTAGTGTTCGTTGGAGGCGCCCTTTGGGTGCCTAGGATCACAGCGGATATATGTATATATATATATACTATGAGCGATTTTGAGGAATATATAACAAAATAAAAGTCGTACACTTTGGATCTTCTATGACCAAGCTTATGACGCATAATCTACTACTCATTATATACCATCTTAAATTGAGATTTGTGTGATGTCTATTTTAATTGAGGGAAATATAATCACATAGTACAAGCTAAGAAGAAGGAATATAGTCAATTATGCTATGTAAAACAATAATCTAATATCTAAGCTCAGTCGCTATTAAGATACTAACTCGCTAAACTAATGGTTTCTACACCACAAAACCTATCTAGGAACTCAAAACATTACTGCTTCTTTATATCTACTATTACATCGGTATACGAAACACCAGTGTAAGCACCATTCACATCGAAGGTAAGTTGGGAGTCATCCGTTGTGGTCATTACAATCTTTCCCGTGTAAGGTAGATCGATATCTGCTTTCCCCATTGAAATGGTAACGTGTACTTTCGATTTGGCAGGAACCTTGATCGGGAAAGTCCATTTTTCTTCCTTTGTTTCTGTATTTTCCATTCCGTATGTGCCTGAGACAGATACCTTGAAGCCCCACCCGGTTGTGGTACTGGCAACTTCTGGAATTCCCGCTGTAACGCTAACGTTGTAAGCAAACTCCAAACCAGCGGTAACGGACCAGTATTGCTTCTTAGTTATGGTATCGGTTACCTCGAGCGAGAATGTCTGTTCAACGTCTAGTGGGTTATTATAATTCACGGATTTGAGATTATTCATGTTTACATTCGCTTGCTCAGAGCCAATAGTTGGATAGTGAACGTCAATCATGCGTGAATCCTTTAAAGGTTTAACGAATTGGAATCCCATAGAGTCAATATCACTGCCAGATCTCCCCATGACTCCAACACATGCTCCTGAACCGACATCAATGGGATATTCCTGTTTTAGACCCCAGTCTGTCATTTTTGCAAAAAATTCATTGCCCTTATTTGTCTTAAACTTAATGGCTCCGAGTCTTGTTCCTGCCCCGTTTCCCCAGAGAGACATTGACTGGATTAGCTCTCCTGGTTGAAAGCTGAATTCTTTATAAGGTCCAGATGGATTACCAAACTGTCTGCTTAGCCCATTGGTCAGCCAAATTTTCACTGATTTTATTTGCCATCCTCCAACCCAGACTCCTATTTTGTTCATCATTCCACCATTACTTCCACCCAAAAAACTGAAAGAACCTCCACCCTGACCCCCAATTATATGTACTGTCAGAAAGGGCGAGCTATTTGATATGCTGGTCGTCTCTATTTTTTCATTCACGCTATCTTCACTGCTTTCACTCGCCATTGCATAAAATGTGTATGATAGTGATGCCTTATATTTATCCACACTCCTTGAATTAGATCTATTTATAGTTAAGCGTCCTATGCAGTTCGTGCTTATAACTTCAACTATCAGTGCTGTAGCAGTATCAAATTTTGTTTTAGTGTGTGTTCTATAGTGTGTGCATATAGCCACGATTGTAGAAAGATTTGTGTATTATCATATACAGATAATCACTATTCAACTGGGAAGATTTGACCCCAGCGAAACAAACCTCTTGAACAAAGATTTGTCTAGATTCAGCTCTATTGAGTTATCTATAGTTAGAAATCAGTATATTCTGCACTGATTTATAACCATGGATAACTCTATATAATCTAATTATAGCTAAGATCTAATATTAGTATCGTTTAGGTCTCATCTTGGTGAGTCATGACTTCAGGCTGATCAACCAGGTGAACTGTGAAGTGTGGGTATGTCAGAATGGCAGAGTTGAGAAGTGGGAAGGTGACATTCTCACTTATAAGCAACACCTCCAAGACACTTTAAAACCACCCAAGAAATCCTGAAAGAAGAAAACCGGCGCCAAGAAGTGATAGCATAGCAACAAGAAGCTACTAGGGAATGTGTATATAACAGTATGTATCTTTGAGATTAGACAATGGATCATTTCACACTTGTTTAGAAATATGATTGTATTGCTCTGCCATTTCAATTCTGAAAGATTAGCTGATACAGATCTACCTCTGAGTTTTATGTGTAATTTAAACCTGGGATTTGTCTATTTATAGGAACTACCCCAGACTTTATGGCTTCCCTACTAAAAATAGCTCAAACCGGAATGACGCAACACATTCCTGAGGCAACTTTTATTAAGAGCTAAACTACTCTCATTAACTCACATACCCATTCTAAGTCTTGATATGAGAATGCTGAGTATTTTTAAGATTTATATTTTCAAAATTTGAAGAGTAATTCAAGCTTAAGCTATTTTTAGAATTACACTATAATTAGACCTAATAAAGTGTAAATTGTAAACGATGGTCACACTTGGATTTACAATAATATTAAGAATCTTAATTTTGTTGTTATTACTTTATTTTCATAATTTTCCATTCTTAATTACTTTCATCAATTCCATAATAGACTCCTTTAGTAGATTATTTGATCCCATTAATCTTCCGAATTGTATCGTTTATATTTTAGACTTATTTAATATGTATCTCAAGAATAAACATGCCTAACGTACATTCTTCGCAATCCTCTTCTTCGCCATAGCAACCTATTTACTCACAGGAATGTCTATCCTCATATCCTTCAAATTCATCCAGATACCTCACTCCCCTGTAAACATGATTCTCTTCTCTATCGGTACACTCATAATGGGATTGGTGGGGGTGTTAGTTCTATTTGGAAGTGTCTGGAGAACAAACACATCAGAGGAGACTTGGTTCCAGTTTACTGGATGCTCTACTCACTGCTGAACGGGTTAGCGCTATTTTTAGCCATTTCGGAACTAATCTACGTTCTCAACACGCCTGACCAAAGCTATGTGCTACTTCTGCCGATGTCGATTCTAATTTTATTAACAACGTTAGTGACGACGGTTTTCTCGTATGTGATTCATTTCTATTTTAAAGTTCCGTTTCTAAATATAGAACAAGAAAAACCGCCGACTTACAATGATGTCATCGAGAAGAGAATCTCCACTCCTCCACCGAGGTGTCATAAACTGGAACTAAGATTGTTTTAATTCTAATCACCTTTATAATTTTGTTGATTTTGTTATTGTCTTTTGAGTTGTTTACTGTTTGTTAGATTATTTGTATATATTTAATCTGTATTGTTTATATTGAATTGATTATACTGAATAAACTTGTGTATCTCTCCTAATCTTATATCTTGTACTACTACAGTAGAGAGATGGGAATATCCAATAGTGAATGAGGAATAATAGAATTGGTTTATCACAGAGAAAGAATGCAAAACGGAAGTATTGATTGAATTGAATCAGAGCATTATAAAGTGATTGAGACATAAATACGAATAAATAATTCTACTTTAGAAATTGATAAAGCTACTCAAAATCAGATTTGAGATCAATCCTTTTATTTACCGTGAGAATTCGTTGCATTCTCGTTCCTATATTGATATACAGTCGACTCCGCTTAATAATAGCTATCACACATAGAAGCTAATACAAAATATTTTCGGTTAATAGGGTTCTCCGCCGTTTAATCGGGTCAAAATGTCCTCTGACCGATGTGACCCTATTAAGCGGAGTCGACTCTATATTATTTAACCAAAGTTTGAAAGTATAAATATAATCTATAACGTATCAAGTCATGGTCTATGCATTCATTAAATTCGATATTATGCTTGATTTCATATCAGAACTGTGTCTCACAATAATGCCACTTCTCTGAGGTTCATGCCCATATATGTACAATGTCTCCAACACATGTTTAATACTCATAATCTAAATTTAGATATATCAAGTGGAAATAACGTACTTAGTTTGAAAGAGTCTAACAACAAATTCACTTTCAACAAATATAATTTGGTCAAGATTAGCCAATAATAAACAACATTGTCACATTTTGAAACTGATTCTGGCTAAGTTGGAACTGAATCTAACAATAATGAAAGTAACCACATACCACATGTGTAATGGGGTAACTAAGGAGAATTCAATCCTATATTTAGCTATGTTAGTTTCATTACTAGTCTAAGAGAAATGTATAAATAGACTCACAAACTCACTCATTTATCTAACAAACAAACTACAAACACTCTACAACGAACAAAAGAAAAGAATGGCAGCAAGGTACCCACAAGCACCAGTAGTTGCAACCACACAAAATCCCCGACACGTCTCCATCACAGAATTGGAAAGAGCTCTAGAAGATCTGACTCTGCAAGTGGCAGAGAGGAAGAGACAACTCAGCAACACTTTCAGACAGATCCACGAAATGGTGGCACAAAGGGAAGTGGCACTCTTGGCAGAGTTGGATGCCACCCCAACTGAAATCAAAACTAAAATCCAAGAGCGAAGAGCTAGCTTGGAACAGCTGACAAAGAACAGAGATGATACGGAGAGGGAACTGAATGCCAACAGACTGAACGCGTTGCTACAGAAAAATCTTAAGAATATCAAAGACGAAATGGAAAAGATCCTTTCAGAGCAAATTTCGTTCCCTCACGTGTCCATCAGCTGTCAGATGGAAGAGATAGAGAGGACACTGGAAGAGAAATGTCGCATTTTGAAAACACCAAATCCATACACTGGCAGGACTCTACCTATCTGGCATGGAGTTAAGGAAGGTGAAGAAGAAGAAGATCAACTATTCAACGCTTCAGCAATTTGCATAGATACCATCAGTCAGCTGATTTATGTAGGAGAGTTATCTGACACTGGTAGAATACAAGTCTTCACGAGTGAAGGCAATCACCACTCAACTCTACGCAATCCACTGATGAAAAACTGCTACTACATGAAGATTCATAAAGACCACTTCTATCTGACCACATATTCCTACCCGCCTTATTTTCTCAAACTAAACAAGAAAGAAGAAACAATAAAAAAAGTAAAATTGGAACTTAACACTTCAATTTACGCGATATTTATAGAAGGATCAAATATCTACGCTTGTGTTGATAAGTCTCTAACAGTACAGATATTTGATCTCAACCTCAAGCTTACTAAGAAGATTATTCTGAAGGCTATCTCGTTTGATGAAGATACAACTCCTCGAGACATCATCCTTTACAAACAACAAATGTTTGTTCTATTCAGCTACTGGAACAAAAACTACCATCCAGATCCAATCCAAGTATTCAAGCTAGATGGAACCCTAATACGCTCCCTAGTAACAGGAAACGACATCAAAAATGCTCGCTACTTCTGTCTAGATTCCTATGAGAATATTCTGATGAGTGACTGTTATGGTCACTGTATCAGAATATTCTCTCCAGACGGAATCCTGATACAGAAGATTGGTAGAGAGGGAATGAAGGAAGCAGGAGAGTTATTCTATCCTAGAGGTATAGCAATAGACTCCAAACAAAGAATAATTATAGTGGATCACAAAGAAGACAACAAACTCCAAGCCTTCTAAGCTGCAACTAATATTATTTGTTTATGTACAGTCATTTGTGTATTTATTTATATTTCTTTGTGTCATATTATTCTGTTTATCAATTGTACTCAATTAGCCTTAATAAAATATCATAAAAATGATTATCAAATATTTTGTTTACTACCTCACCAGATATAGAATATTTACCTTTTAATCGCATATTTACCGAACCTCTGGTTTATACTCGTAAAACTATAGATTTACGAATATTTTTAATTTAACACAACTCGTTTGATGAAGATACAACTCCTCAAGACATCATCCTACACAAACAACAAATGTTTGTTCTATTCAGCTACTATAGCTACTGGGTCAATGCCTACCATCCAGATCCAATCCAAGTATTTATGCTAGATGGAACTCTCATACGCTCTCTAGTTACAGGAAACGACATCAAGTATGCTGAATACTTCTGTCTAGATTCCTATGAGAATATTCTGGTGAGTGACTATCACTGTACCAGAATATTCTCTCCAGACGGAATCCTAATACAGAGGATTGGTAGAGATGGAAGGAAGGAAGCAGGAGAGCTATGGCGACCTAGAGGTATAGCAGTAGACTCCAAACAAAGAATAATTATAGTGGATTAGACAACAAACTCCAAGCCTTCTAAGCTGCAACTAATAATATTTGTTTATGTACAGTAATTTGTGTATTTATTTATATTTCTTTGTGTCATATTATTCTGTTTATCAATTGTACTCAATTAGCCTTACCACAAAAAAGTATATAAGCACATGTTTAATAATGATAATCTCTCGAATGTTTTTGTTTACTACCTCACTATAAATATAATATTTTGCCTTTCAATCGCATATTGCCGAACTTTTGGTTTATAAAACTATAGATTCACAAATATGTTTAATTTGACACTTTCAAAAATACAAATAAGCTGTTACATGTGTATAAATATAGTATCAGATATAAATAGTATCAATTGAGTTCATACGGAATTGAATGAGGATGGAATGTTGTGAGGTGTGAAGTGGTTGGTTGCATTGTTTGTGTCAGATGACGTCATCAGACATATCTTCATATATCAGAGATGATTCTAAAGAGTTATTATAATCCGTTTATGTTGGTTCTCTTGTATAGCAATTGAGTGTATTCCTGCCTCTTAACTTGTATGTTATTAGATTTCTCTTAATTAAAATAGATCTCACACAAATCTCAATTTAAGATCTGGGGTAACACCATTGAAGCAGAGTAGGCAGTTCCTCATCGCTATTTCTGGCATTGGCTCCAGGGGCCCTATTCTCAGATTGACTTAACTTAAACTTAACTTAAACTTAACTTAAACTTAACTTAAACTTAACTTAAACTAAGTAATTACTTAGTTTTCATTAAGTTTTCTTAGCTATACTTATACTTAAATCCATACTTAGTTTTTTGCTCGAAACTAAGTAATTACTAAGTAAATACTTAGTTTATGCGTCGAACTTAAGAACTACTTAGTTTTTACTTAGTTTGGATAAGTATTTAATTTTAACTTAATTTATTACTTATTCCTTTACTTAGTTTAATAATCCCATACTAAGTTTGTGTTTCATTTTGACATAGAAACTAAGTACACTGTATTTAATAGTTTTGCCAATCAAAGGGTATCTAGAGATAGGTCAAATGATTCATATCCCATCGACTCATTCAACGATATTGAATTCATAATAATTATCATAATATTACTCGTACCATGCAATGATTATTCAGCAGCTTCACGTTTACGTAAGATATTGAGTGATGAAGACATTTTTGTGGTAATTACTGTAAATCAAATCAATGTCGTAAAAGCATACTACAGCTAATGGTGACTACAACAAATAAATAGAGTTCTAATTGCGATAAAATTGGATCGTATTGTTCTTCTCAATAATAATATTACATTTATTTTCACATCTTTCTCTTTGCAAGGATGTAAAATAATGTTTTCTTAACAAAATTGTGAGTTAAGTCACCTTCGATGTCGACTTAAAAATATATTCATTTAAGTTAAAAACTAAGTAATAAACTAAGTAAATACTAAGTAAAAACTAAGTATTCATCAAAACTAAGTAAAAACTAAGTAAAAACTAAGTATTCATCAAAACTAAGTAAAAACTAAGTAAAAACTAAGTATTTACTTAGTTTTGTTCTGTGAATACCAACTTAGTTTTTACTTAGTTTTTACTTAGTTTTAAACAAAAAACTAAGTAAATACTAAGTATACCAAATAAAACTAAGTAAATACTTAGTTTTTACTTAGTTTAAGTTAAGTTTAAGTTTAAGTCGATCTGAGAATAAGGCCCCAGGCCTTGGCAGCAAGGATTTATTTGGTACTTACTATCTTTTATTTTTTTCAGTAAAATAAAACGTGGTAAGTAAATTTTCAAGATGGCGAGCATGAAAAAAGTAGCAAGTGAATTTCCCGGACACATTTCTAATTTTAAAATGCTCAAATCTTTCTGAAAATCGCTCGATGCACACTCGTTTCGGTCTTAAACTATTCGCTCCTGGAGATAGTGTGCAGTAGTAAATGACACGTCATGATGTTTGGTCATAGGAAAGGAAGGAAAGCCAATGGTTATTTTGTGATATACTTGTGTTCTCGCAAATCGCTGATGTGTACAGTAAAGTATTATAAACATTTTGGATTTGGACCACTTGAAATAGCAGACATGTAAGCTATGAGAGAAACCCGAAAATTTCCATGTCGACGGTGGGTTTGTCGCCCCTCACCGCCCCTTTGGCTCTCCGAACGGCCCATAGGGGGCGGAAGGACTCACATTGAGAACTTCTAGTCGACACATTCCGAAAGTAGAACTACCGTCTACATATTCTAAAAGTAGAATTTCCGTCTAGATATTCTAAAAGTAGAATTGCCGTTGCCATTTTAAAAAAGCAGAATTTCCGTTGCCATTTTAAAATAGCAGAATTGCCGTTGGCATTTTAAAATAGTAGAATTTCTGTTGCCATTTTAAAAAAGTAAAATTGCCGTTGGCATATTTAAAAAGTAGAAGTCTCCTCGTACCATATTGTTCGCGGGGACCAATTCCACGGAACACTCGTAGTGTATCAAGTTACCATGAAACAGTGCATTACTAAAGTATAAATAAATCTGCTTTGAGAAGCGCATCAAATTCAGGATCATTTCAATACACAATCAGTACAATGGCTGCAAAAGAAACAAAAGAAGCTTCGCCATACTTAGACATAACAGAAGCAGGAGGTGAGGGTGGGTCTCTATTCGAATTTGTTAGTGACAAGGGTCAAATGCTGAGTCTCATAGAGGTCTGGGCTGGAGAGAAGCAAATACGTGGTGTGAGAATTGTGCTCTCAAATGAGCTTAGCCAGAGTTTTGGTACATTAGTTGGAGAGTCGGATCAATTTGATTTTCAGCAGGGAGAGCTGATCACTGAAATGTCCCTTTGGGTGAACAAAGAAAAAGATTTTGACTATCAAAGAATCGCAGCAATTCGTTTTCTAACAGATAAAAAGAGAGAATTTTTCCCAAAAATGACACAAAAGGAACTCGGACAAGAATATCCCATTGAAGTTGGTTCTGGGATATGTGTTGGAGCCGTTGGAAGGTCTGGAGTAGATATTGATAAAATCGGTTTTAAATTCGTGAAACCTCTAATGAGTTCAGTCATGACTGATATGACCTATCCAACCCTTGGAACTAAGAAAGTGGCAATAAACATAGACAGTCTCGACTCCGTAGTCTACACTAATGATCTGGAAATTGAACAAACAGTCACACACGAGACCAGCGTGACAACGACCAAAAAGCAGTCCTGGTCCAAAACATCTAGTATCCAGTTCTCCGCCAGTATCAAAGTAACAGTTGAAGCTTCGATACCTTTACTTGCATCGAGCACTGTTGAAACCACAACAGGTCTCACTAAATCAGACTCCGGAACACACGCAATGGAACAAAGTGAAACAAAGACAAACAAGTGGAGTTTCCCGTTCAAAATTCCAGCGAAATCCAAAGTGGAAGTTACTGCTTCAATGGGACAAGCTGATATCGATATCCCATACACAGGAAAACTTGTGATAACTACAAAGGATGGATCTCAACTTTCCATCCCTGTGAACGGTACCTACACTGGTGTTGCCTTCACGGATGTAGAAATAACGACTAAGAAGGTAGAGCAGTAGGTGTCAGACTTCAAGTTTTGTTTTTTTAGAAAGTATATCAAGTGTTTAGCAAATACTAGTTAGAATACATAGCTTGATAATATGTATTATTTGCTAAATCTTTAGTTGATATATCAGTGTGTTCCCACTCTCTCTCTCTCTTTTCTATCTATTCTATTAGTGTGTTTATGAATAAATAGCCTAGAAAACAGAAATATTATACTTTCAATGTTTAGAAATCGGTTTGAATAATTATAAGCCCGCTTCGCTTTCAAGCATTTCGTGGCCTCTGCTAATGCAATAAATTTTGAAATTGTTGAAAATTCGAAGCCAATTTTGATTAAAATTTTATTAATATTTCTGGTTGAAATGCACAAACAAAATGCTTGTATTGTCAGTCAACACTAGGAGGATAGGACTGAGCGTTCTAGTACGATTAATGCTGTGGAAAGCAATAATTTGTTTATCGATTAGTGTAGAATTTTAGTTTGATAGTGACTAAGTCTAGATATCATTAACCTGAGACCATATTCTTGTCTCACCGTATACTGTAGAACCTCTATAAGTGGAGAAATGAGGAATGGGAGAGATAGAAATGAAGAATAATGCTATTTTAATTTTGCACTATTAAATCTTTATATGTGATTCTACGAACTTTTTGATTCAACCTCGTATGTACATACAATATCTCTAAACACATGTTTAATACTGATAATCTAAATTTAGATACATCAATCAGAAGTTACCAAGTTTGGAGGAAATTCATTTTCAACAAATATAATTTAGTCAAGATTAGCCAATAATAAAACAACATTGTCTCATTTTGAAACTAATTCTGGTTAAATTGGAACTGAATCTAACAATAATGAAAGTAATAACATACCACATGTGTAATGGGATAACTAGGGAGATTCAATCCTATATTTAGCTATGTTAGTTCCATTAGTAATCTAAGAGAAATGTATAAATAGACTCACAAACTCACTAATTTATCTAACAAACAAACTACAAACACTCTACAACGAACAAAAGAAAAGAATGGCAGCAAGGTACCCACAAGCACCAGTAGTTGCAAATACACAAAATCCCCGACACGTCTCCATCACAGAATTGGAAAGAGCTCTAGAAGATCTGACTCTACAAGTGGCAGAGAGGAAGAGACAACTCAGCGACAATTTCAGACAGATCCACGAAATGGTGGCACAAAGAGAAGTGGCACTCTTGGCAGAGCTGGATGCCATCCCAGCTGAAATCAAAGCGAAAATCCAAGAGCGAAGAGCTAGCTTGGAACAGCTGACAAAGAACAGAGATGATACGGAGAGGGAACTGAATGCCAACAGACTGAACACGTTGCTACAGAAAAATCTTAAGAATATCAAAGATGAAATGGAGAAGATCATTTCAGAACAGATTTCGTTCCCTCTCGTGTCCATCAGCTGTCAGATGGAAGAGATAGAGAGGACACTGGAAGAGAAGTGTCGCATTGTGAAAAGACCAAATCCATACGCTAGCAGGACTCTACCTATCTGGCATGGAGTTAAGGAAGGTAAAGGAAAAGATCAACTATTCAACCCTACAGCAATCTGCATAGATCCCACAAACCAGCTGATTTATGTAGGAGAAGATTCTTTTGCTGGTAGAATACAAGTCTTCACGAGTGAAGGCAATCACCACTCTACTCTACGCAATCCACTGATGAGTAACTGCCGCTACATGAAGATTCATAAAGACCACATCTATCTGACTACATATTTCAACAATTATTTTGTCAAACTAAACAAGAAAGGGGAAACAATTAAAAAATTGGAACTTGGTACTCAATTGTTTGGGATATTTATAGAAGGATCTAATATCTACACTTGTGTTTATAAGTCTCTAACAGTACAGATATTTGATCTCAACCTCAAGCCTACTAAGAAGATTATTCTGAAGGCTATCTCGTTTGATGAAGATACAACTCCTCGAGACATCATCCTACACAAACAACAAATGTTTATTCTATTCAGCTACTCTGTCTATAACAACTACCATCCAGATCCAATCCAAATTTTCAAGCTAGATGGTACCATCATACGCTCTCTAGTAACAGGAAACGACATCAAGCATGCTGAATACTTCTGTCTAGATTCCTATGAGAATATTCTGGTGAGTGACTATAGAGGTCACTGTATCAGAATATTCTCTCCAGACGGAATCCTGATACAGAAGATTGACAGAGAGGGATGGAAGGAAGCAGGAGAGTTATACCGCCCTCAAGGTATAGCAGTAGACTCCAAACAAAGAATAATTATAATGGATTGGAAAGAAGACAACAAACTCCAAGCCTTCTAAGCTGCAACTCAAAATATATGTTCCCTTAATTACACGTGTTTATTTATTATTTGTTTATCAATTATACTCAATTGTTGTTTAATAATGATTATTTTGTTTTGGTATCCTGGAGATTCATAACATTCTAAAATGTTAATAAATAATGCAAATTGAACCAATCAGAATCAATTGCATACTTTAAAATATTCCCAAAGATCCTATTTTGAATGTTTTTGTTCACTACCTCACTGCAAAAAGTGTTCAACTTTCAATCGCATATTTTCCATAACTTTTATAGCTAAAAAAACGAAGATTCACAAAAATGTTTAATTTGACACTTTCAAAAATACAAATAAGCTGTTACATGTGTATAAATATAGTATCAGATATAAATAGTATCAATTGAGTTCATACGGAATTGAATGAGGATGGAATGTTGTGAGGTGTGAAGTGGTTGGTTGCATTGTTTGTGTCAGATTACGTCATCAGACATGTCTTCATATATCAGAGATGATTCTAAAGAGTTATTATAAGTTACAATTCTTATAAAAACTTTCAAATTTCGATTTAATCGGACTCATTGAATCTCTATATTTTATTACAATTTAACGGAATTCCCCAAATAACCAATGGAATTTAGCATTAACTTCTATTTATAGGAACTATTTCGTTCCATTCCTGATTGGATAGTATGGATGAAGCTTACCAGATTCCAACTGAATGCCAGCTGACAATTCTTGAGAGTTCATAGCTAAATATAGACAAGTAGGAAACGAAGGAATACGATAGGAATGTGGTTATAAATAGAACTCTGTTCATACCTTTGTTTAGAGGTGTTACCATGTTATCATTCCATGAAATGAACACCTCCACGAGTTTATTCAGGTCTGTGTAGTAACCCTAAACAACAACAAGGAAGAAAATAAACAAACTGCTTTATTACAGTACACCCTCGCTAATCCGAACAGCTCTGTACCAATGATAGAAAAAATCGTTCGGATTAGTGAATTTGTTCCGATTAGTGAAATAACACTAATTCAATAGGGCATTGATTATAATAAATTTGTATTGTTAATATTATGTATACTATCTCGCTTTGATCCCTTATTTAACGAGGTTTCTCAATCTTATTGATAAATATTAGATTATAAATGTTGTTTAAAACCATAGAGGCGAATAATATTATATTTTGGGTGTTCGGATTTTAAGAATGAAGTGTTCAGATTAGCGAGGGTGTACTGTAATGGTAATTCAGCCTCAGAATTCAAGCAACAACAACAACAACAACAACAACAACAACAACAACAACAACAACAACAACAACATACCTCTAACCCATCTATCGAGTATCCATACAGACTTCTATCAATCTTAAAGTGTCTGATACGATCTGAATACCTAAAAATAGATTCAGTGTCTAATTATAGAAATAGCATATAACCATGCGTGATAGCATCTACCTTAGTGATAGGCAGAGGTGCTTGGAATGTTTCTTACTGTTGCGGATGAGGAAACTGCCAATTTTCCCACAAAATTTGAGTAAATTTTCAGAATCTTCTCTTGTCAAATCTCCATGGAACCAACTACACTCAAAATTAGAAAATTTATTGTTGTTTGTTTGTTTGTTGTTATTTCACACCTTTCCCAACTTACCTGAATGCAGAGTAGAGAGTTGTTTCATTTTCGTAAAATGGATTTTTCTTGTGTTTACTCCTATTCTAAATATAGTTTGTTTATTTACAGCAGACATTCTTAAAGACAGAATTTATTATCAAACTTACTGATGTATCTTTCACTTCCTGGCCAATAGCATCCTGGACGAAAGAAGGTCCATTCTATAAATAAACGTGTCAAAAACAACAATTTGTTTACTTAATTGAGTAAACATACATTAATAATCTTTTCTTTTCTCTGTGAATCAACACTTGAAAATTCCAATTTGTGTCTCTGACTTCTAGAATCCAATTCTTTCGAGATTCTCTCACTTCTGTGTCTTAAAATAGAAACATCGTATCACAAGATGTGGTAAACCACTCAATTGCATAACATGTGTATTGCAATGTGGCATTGAGTGGTACATATATAATTTAATGTGACTGTTGGTACTCCAAGTAACCAATCAAACATCCATTTAAGATTCAGAAAATCAGTTATTAAGCTAAAATATTGTAGTGTATTTTTAGCTATTTTACAAAACAATATTTTTCTCAATTATCAGAGCGATCGATAGCCTATACCCAGCAGAGGGGAAAGAGAGGGCGAAGATATCGAGCACAAGCACAACCCCCCAAATCAGGCTGTTATATCTGTGGAGAGGACCACCAGTGGCGCTACTGCACGAAGAAGTGCTGCCCAGTGTGTGGGAACCGAGGACATTCCATCAGCGATTGCCATAGGAAAAAGAGTGGCGCACCCAGGAACAGTATAATGCAAGTAACGACCCTCGGTTCTGAGTTATCCGTCTTATTACCCGTGAAGATAGCCAATGCGACGTTGGAGATGATCTTAGACTCCGGAGCCGGACCGTCGGTTATTGATTTGGGGACCATCCGGGACTTGGGTCTGGAGAAGCGGGTAATCAGACGAGTAGGGAGGGTTTATGGCGTGGGACAGAACCCGGTTGAGCTCTTTATTAGGTATCGCTATAAAATTTCCTGGATTTTAGAAGGAATGTGTTATAGAATGGTGAAGTTATATATTTCACACCTTTCATTAGTTTGATCATTCCTGACTTCATTCTGTCTTCCAGAGTGTCGCTTGGATGGCAGAGGTGGTTTCACTGGACTAACACCTGAATCTGATTGGTGGACCTCATTTAGACTTGAATTTTTCGTAGTCGGAGGTTTCTTAGCAACCGCGTTGGAATGTTCATTAACTGGCTTGTTAGAACTCGGAGATTTATAATAAGCGACAGATTTCCCAGGCTGGTACGGGGGAGCCTTTTGATTGGTAGGTTCTTTATAATGTGGTTCCAATTGTTCACCACTCAAGTGGCACCTTATGCCACTTAACTTGTTCACACCTCTATCTTCACGGATCTGTTTCCCGCCTTTTTTAGAGAGAATGTTAGTTCTCTTCTCAGAATCTAAATTATTCTCTGAAAACTCCTTTTTGTGTCTTTTTATATGTTTTCGGTCCAGCGAGCGAGTGGAGACAGCTGACTCGGAGATTCTGCTCGCTTCTGACTGGTCGGAACAGAGAGAAGCGCTCCTCGGAGGAAATCCTAAATTAGACTAAAATCTTAATTTAGAACAAGTGTGAAGATTTGGAGCACTCCACCATTAATATCAGCTGCTAACTTCTTAAATTAGTTCGTTAGAGCAACACTCATAGAGATATATACAAAAATATTGAGTTCTAAGTACAGTCGACTCCGCTTAATAGGGTCACTGTTTAATCGGGACACTTTTGGCAGGACCGGAATAGCTCTGAACATACAGTGTGTAACAAAAGTGTTGTCACCTTTGAATGCAAGCTCTAATCAATAAGTGAACAAAAATTTCATAATAGGAAAGGTGTATTTCGCAAATGGTGTGATGTCACAAAGTATAGTAATCCGTGATAGCTAACGACAAGTTAAGAGTTTTGTATTTGATTAGTATTGATTCGATATCAATCAAGGATAATGGTGAATAATCTAGGGTGACAACCGTTTGTTACACCCTGTAGAGATATGGAGCACACCACCATGAATATCAGCTGCCAACTTCTTAAATAAATTCGTTAGAGTTACATATATATAGATATATACAAATATATTGAGTTCTAAGTACAGTCGACTACGCTTAATAGGGTCACTGTTTAATCGGGACACTTTTGGCAGGAATAGCTCTCACACATAGAAGCGAATACAAAATATTTTCGGGTAATAGGGTTCTCCGCTTAATCGGCCAAAATGTCCTCTGACAGATGTGACCCTATCATTCACCTTTGTTCCTTTGGTGTCCCTTGTGTGGTTCCAAGAATTCAAAAATAAAGTTTGAAGATTCTTTAGACTCTGTAGACCTAAAATAAGATGTGGAACTGTTCAATTACGCTTAAACAGTTCTAAATATAGCCTACATAGCTAATTTAGACTTGTAACCTGTCTAAATTTAGAACATTGGCGGGTGATTGCTGTCCATCAGGTGGCATCAGGTCCAGGTTGAGAGAGCCAGTTCGAGTGGCACGAGTGGCGCCCAATTCCTCTTTGTGTCGCATTCTTGTGTCACCCACATTGTCCTGAGACCTGGAGAAGCGCTTCGAGATTTGCAGGAATCCAGATAGCGAGAAAAACCGCGACTTCTTAGCTGTGTCATTCTGAGGTTTGGATTCAAACTAGAGAATGATTGGATGGATCAGTTCTATATACATTCTATTAATAGCATTTGGTACCAGAATAGTTGTTCTCAGCATAGAAACAATAGAAATGACAGCATTTGAGTAGAATGAAATGGCATACGTGTTTGTGTCGGAGGGCAGGGTGTGTGTCTAGGTGGATGGGAGGTGGCTGGGTGAGTGGCACATCGTTACAGGAGACAGATCTGCCACGGGACTTCAGAGAAGTGGCATAACTCCCAGACACAATGCTGCTATTTTTAGAAGGACCATCTGCACTACTCGGTCTAGTGCGATGTCTCTACACGATACAGGATATCCTCAGGATACGCTGATTGGCCAATGCATGAAACCTCTTTCAAGGTGTGAACTGTATGATTATATGCTCTATACCCACCTGATCAGCTGATCTAGATGCAGGAATGCCACTGGCAGAGGATGGTCTCCTAGGAGACCGAATTGTAGTATCGGAATGCTTGTTTATTTTAGCACTGCTTGAGCTAGAAACCAAATTCCCAGAAGAGATGCTTCTAATTCCATTCTAAAATTAGTAACGTTAAACTAAACATTCCATTTTGTTCTATAAATAGCACATTTCTTACATTCCTCGCTTGGAGAATATTCGCCATCCAAGCTGTCCGTTCATCCTCCACTATAGTCTATAAATAGTTCTGAATAATATATTTTTATCCACTTTAGAGGTGTGAAAATATGTAACTAACCTGAAGTAAATACACTCCTTTGTCCGTTTTAATTTTGAATTGGTAATTGGACTTCTTAGATTTATGAGTGCTGCATTGAGTGGTCTCAGATAGCTCCAAATATCCATGATACTATAAATAGAACAGGTGTGAAGTGGCATGGTGGCTGGGACACAATTCTGAGTATGTCTGTTTGTTTTGATCAGACACGAGAAGTGTCGATTCAGTACAAACAAATCTATACACACATTTTGAATAGCAACTCCATAACAGAGAAGTATCTTCGATAGTGTGATGTAGCTAATATTAGCTACAGACATACTGTACTAAATTTAGAATCGGGACATAAGGGTGCACTAGAAGTGTTGGATAAATCAACAATTCAGAGGTGTGAAAATATTCATATGTTAAATCATTACCTGAGGTATGGGTACATATTTTTCTTGATAAAAATAGAGACGAGTGCCAATAAGTCGAACCCAGAACGCTTCCCACTAAAATAGAATGATACTAAATATAGATACAGTGTCTATGTGTATAAAGGATTGTAATAAACTAAACTTAAGATCCATAGGTGTGAACATAAATAAATAAATAAATAAACATATTAATAATAATTGCGTAAATATCCGTGCATATGTATAATCAATTTCACACCTTCACTAGTCATTATTATTTGAACGGAGCAGAAATGGAACTGAGTTAGTTCCAGTTTACAAACCTAAATTTAGTTTGAATGAGTTTGACATTTAAAACCGCTGCAATTGATTGTGAAGTTAGGCGGGTCTGGAAAGTATAAATAGAAACGAAATTCCGAAAATAATTTTATTCTACAAATTCTGAAATGAGAAGTTTCAAAGGCAACAAAAAAGCGACCAACAACAAACCGACTAAGGAAGACACATCTGCCACTTCTTCCTTGACACTGCCACTTCCAAAATTAGACAGTCTGCACAAGAACATCTCATGGGATGAACTCTCACCCGAGGATGAAATCCCCGAAAAATCGCCCAACCCTCGCAAACGGCAAATGCAGAAAGAAGATTTCGAAAACCCAAACGAATTCGGAGGAGAATTCAGCGATTTATTCGCGAGTCTGAAAGCTGACGTCACCAAGACAATGTCAGCCAAAAAGAAGAAATTCGAAGGCTACGCGAAGTCGGCTGGAGAGAGTGCTAAAAAGAGGATTGATGACGTGTATAGCAAACAAGAGCACGAGAGAAATAAACTCACTCAGGAGTTCATAAACAAGGTCTGGGATAATTATAGAACACATTTATAACATTCCAATATTAGCATTGCGTTACTAGGAATGTTTCGTGTAGATAAAGAAGGTGGATGATGAGTTTCAAGAGGAAATTAAGAAGATGACAGAGGCTGAAGATCAGGTGTTGAACCTGTTCAAACACTACCACAAGGTGATGATATATTAATAGACTAAAACTATAAATAGAACATTTACTCAGATCTTTGGAACGGGGTTTTAAGAGTTTAAATTGTCACGGACAATTTTAGAATTGTTAAGAGTAGCTCAGCTCTTGAACAAAAACAAGAGGTGTGAAAATATGTCTCTCAGATATAGTCAATAAATACAGTCGACTCCGCTTAATAGGGTCACATCGGTCAGAGGACATTTTCCCCGATTATGCAGAGAACCCTATTAATGAAATATTTTGTATTAGCTTCTATGTGTGAGAGCTATTCCGGTCCTTCCAAAAGTGTCCCGATTAACCAATGCCCGATTAAGCGGAGTCGACTGTAGTAACATTTTTGTTTTCTTATCGAATATGAAATCGGATTTTAGTTAGTGAAATGTGTCACAATATATGGTAATAATTGTATCAATTCTTGAATGGGTATTTTCATGAATCAAGGTTATTACTAACTTCATAATTGTTTGTGTAAATAGATGGCACAACAAACAAGAAACGCGACAACAAACAAATTCAAAAGCCTCTATTCCACATCACAAGACTACAAACAGAAATGTTCTGAAATGAACAAAAAGCATCAAAAAGAGAAAGAAGAACTGCAATCAGACCTCGAATCGGAAATGCAGAGTCTACAGAAGAAGATTATTTCTTATTCGAAGCAAGAAGGGCTAACTCAATTCAAAAAGTCTCTAGAATCAATGTTATCCATCGAGGATAACGAACTGTAATTATAAACCATGGATAAGTATTACCAGTAATTGCACGTTATGTATGTATACAGCAGAAAATATCATATCCGAGAATTGTATTAAATCAGTGTATTTTATTCTTAAATTCATAGTGGAAATACTGCATCCATGGTTGTTTGGTTGTTTCGCACATACAAAAAGATCTGTAATAAAATATCGAAGAATTAACCAAAACTCTTTTCTTTGTTACCTCGCACATTCTTAAAGTATAATTATTTAACTACCAAGGCAGGAGTGTCAGAATAACTGTGGATATCTGATGATGATTACTATATCTTAGTTTGTATTTAAGTAAACGCATATTCTTTGAAAAAAGAATTAATAAACTTAGACTCAGAAGTTTCTAATACAAATATTGTATTCTAGCAACTAATTATACGAATGGATTCATATTTACAAATGTTGACAAACAAACATAAATAATATAAATATCTATCTTCTATAGAATACAAAATTTCTCACCTTTCTTTCCTTCTTCTCAAGATAGCTCTCATAAACTATCTTGTCATGCTCCATTCTAAATTTAGACTCAGAGATACTAAAAATAGAATGTGTAAGATCACTGCAGGTGTGCTACACTAAGGTGTGAAAATATTATGCAATGAACATCATTGTGCAATTAGAACTACAAATCGCACACGAATTGAATGTCATAATTGCTAATTAAAAAATGTTAGAATCATTCAATAAGTTTGACTAAGATTGGTTTCAATTCATTTCAAAATGGAGTTCTCTCTAATTGTCCACTTCTGTAATTGTCCAGGTTCTCTATTTGTCCAATGCCAGAATAGGAGGACTATGTACACACACACACTTCGAATTCTCTAATTGTCCAGGGTTCCCAAATTGTCCACTTTAGGATCAAGGGTTTATCTAGGTGCTCGGTCGGCATTTATAGGTGCCAGTCTGGTATCGTCCGAGGAGCCAAGGTGCTTGCAGTGTGATTCGACTTTGGTCCCGGGTTGCTATCACCCCTGGAATTACAAGATAAACCACTGTTTGGGTGCTCCAAAAAAGTGCTGGATTGGAAAATCCTAGATAAACCCATGCTTATGACCCATTACCCAATGGTGGACAATTAGAGAGGACTTAGTGTATAGGGATGTCACCAGGATTTCTCGGGGTACAGACCACAGGGTAGATCTCCTGATGGGGTACAACACCCAGTAGGGGGTCTGGGAAGGTTACCTCTACCCTCCCTGGGGGGATATCTAGGCCGTATTTTTCTGATATCGATATTTATAAACTTATTCCATCCTCATTGAGATCAACACTATCATATTATCTAACCTCATCCATGGTTTGCTATATATTATAATTAATAGAAACTACAGTGGAATTTGGTTATTAACAACTCCCTTATTAGCAATATTGCTCTATTAGCAACCAATCTTCAGGTCCCAGGTGAAGATTTTGTGTTAATTATGTTCCCTTATTAGCAACTTCGCGTATTAGCAACCATTTTATGAGCAAAACTCGAGTTGCTAATAAGCGAATTCCACATTAGTCGCTATAAATATAATTCGAACCATTGATGTGTTTTAACACTATTCACATAATTTGGTGCCAAAAAGGATTACAATGGAACAATCTATATTATTCACGACTATTATTGCTCTACCCAATCATAACTCACAAACAAATACCAGGTTACAAATAAGGCACAAAGGAATGTAACATGAACAGATAAATTAGATATAGCAAAACATAACAGTACATACTAGAATGGTCTAGTGGAATGAGTTCTTACATTGTTCCAAATATCTAAATTTAGCTTGGAACAGTAACTAACAGGTGTACATACTATATAAGCATCCTGTCACTATAGCAACATAATGGTAAGATAGGAATGTATGATGTAGACTAAATTAATGAGGTTTATCTATGTGAATTATGGTTCCAATTTCAGTTCCAATTATGCTCTCTCTCCGCGGATCCTCCTGGCCAATTGGATGTCTTTGGGCATAATGGTGACTCGCTTGGCGTGGATGGCGCACAGATTCGTGTCTTCGAAAAGTCCCACTAAGTAAGCCTCAGATGCCTCCTATAAATAGAATAAAATTCCTATAAATAGAACAAAATTCCTATAAATGAGGGGTTCTTAAATTAGGGGGCATAAGGATATTGTAAGTGGGGCGTAATACCGGATGAAAATGTGAAGAAACTTGTTGAAAAGAAACGGTTACATCCTTCACATTGATAGATTTGTTTGATTTAAATAGATATTCTTAATTATGTTAGAAAATAGGTTCTCCGAGTTTGGTAATCTGAAAAAGTGTAGGTGTAGCCACGTAGGGGCGTGATAAATCACAGATTGGCCAAGGGGTGGGGGGCATGGGGTCAAAAAGTTTAAGAACCCCTGTTATAACCAGGGAAATGGAGCCAGGCTTTCATTCAGGCGTACTGGGCGCGCCTAGAGGCGCGTATTTTATCCCATGGATCATAATTAGGCGTATGATTTTTGATGGGCTAGGCGCGCAGCATACGCCTACTTAGGCGCGTGGCATAAAACATATATAAAAATGAGTCTAGGCGCGTAGAAAAATGGTGACGTCCATTTAGGCGTATTACTTTGGAAAGTTGGATGAAACCCTGAAGTGAGCTAAATGTATTATGAAATACTGTTTTCATCTGACCATGACATTATCAACAGAAATATACAGCTATAATGAAAAGTTCTGAAAAGAATACTCTGTACACACTCCATTAATTAATATGTCATAAATTGATTTACATAATGCATTCCATTCGTTGCTATGATATGCTACACTCAATATTCATCAGAGAGTTAATCTAATTTTAGCCACTCAAAGTGATTCTAGAAATAAGAAAACTGATTCGCTAGTCAACTAATTTTGCAATTAATTTTTCTGAGAAATCCCGAGGGAAATATCTTCATGTCATGGTGAGCTAACAAACGATTGCTATTGTCTACTGTGACCGCAAACAAATGAACTCAGCTTTACACAATTCAAATAATCCCAAATCGAATCTACTACTTTCATAAAGGAAAGCTAAAAAGTACCTAGCAACCCTAGAAGAACAAAGGAATGTTCTAGCGCCTGATTCTATTGTTAGAAGCCTTGTGATATGAGCCTATCGTAAATTGTCCTAATGCAATTCTCAGACTAATTTAGAAATATTCTTCTTAGAGAAATATCTGTTTTTATCAATAGAAATAATCCAATTAAAAAGGTGTGAAAGTAAGTAAACAAAAACGAAGATAAACAATTTGTTTACATACCTGGAGGGCGCCAATGGCGGCGGACTGGAATCTGAGATCTGTTTTGAAGTCCTGGGCTATTTCCCTGACGAGTCGCTGGAAGGGAAGTTTTCTTATGAGAAGCTCGGTCGATTTCTGGTAGCGACGGATTTCCCTCAGTGCCACGGTTCCGGGACGGTATCTATGCGGTTTTTTGACCCCACCGGTCGAAGGGGCGCTCTTTCTCGCAGCTTTGGTGGCCAATTGTTTCCGGGGCGCTTTTCCGCCGGTAGATTTACGAGCTGTCTGCTTTGTTCGAGCCATTCTGTCAGTAAATTGAGCTTATGCGAAAGGGAAAATAGTTGTTATGATCGGATTTATATTTGGAAGTAGTGGTTGTTTAGCAAATTGTTTGGAAAAAATGTTTTTGTCTGGGGGGAAAATTCAGCGAAAAATTATAAAATAAATGTCAGATCAGGAGTATCAGATCTTTTGAGTTGATAGATTTGGTGAAATTTTGTTGAAACACAGAGGAGGAATTCAAATTTTAGTGAATTCTAGGATAAATATTCCAAACCAAAGTTGGGAGTAATCGCCATTCTCATTGAGAACGTCTTCGACTGAAAAATAATAAATTTCGTAGCTTTGGTCGCTTGGAAAATTGATAAAATTCGATTTTCCAAAGTAAATAGGATAGTTTTCGGAATTTTTATTGATGGAGAGTCAATAGAATTTCGGAAATAATTCTTAGTGAGTGAAATCGGGAAAAAAATAGAATTGGAAACGATGAAATTATGATTTAGAATTCTCAGAAAGATATAAATCTGGTAAATAATTTGAAATTTCGATTTCCGAGTTCGTGAAATTATATTTAGAAGTCATTGTTACTTATCAAAGTATAAATATTTAAAAATTGAATTATTTTTAAAATTGAAGAAGATTTCTAAATAAAAAAATCTAAATATTAAATAAAACTAACTAATTTATATTTCAATAAAACTGAACGAATTCAATGTGCCTAATTGTAAAACTTCTAAAAATAGATAAGTGAAAAAATCTTAATATTAAATTTAGAAACAGAACTCACAGCCCCAATGGATGAATCGACACACGAAAACAGAGTTAATGTGAACTTAGTAAGAGACGATGCGATATTATAGTAACATCCATATACCTAATGACTTTATATAACCTTATAGACTCTATTCTACTCTATCTAGAAATTCCAAAAAATTGGTGAAATTCGTATGTAAATTTCTCAAGATTCACAGCTGATAAATTGGTGGTTTTCAGTATGGAACATTGAGATGTTTCTGTCTCTACTTCACTGTACGGAAATCTACCGTTTCGAACAAACAGTACCCTCAAACCACTTTTAAAAGAGGCAACACAGGATGGCAGATAGAATAAGAGGTATAATTCTTACTAGATTTCATCATTACCATGGACTGATCTATACACGCAGTTCAGTGATGCAATATAGAGTCAGATTACTTGAAACCTGATTAGTTGTGTGGTAGAATCATTATTGCATATTATAAGGCTTAGTTTATATTATGTCGGTAGACAGAGTCATTACTCTCTCTTAGCTTATCGTAGCCAGTAATTCCATTAATTATAAGAGTGATGTTAGTCTATTCTCTTATAACCTTTGCAGAAATTTTTTATATTTATTCAAGCGTTAACATAAACCCATTTTAGAATATAATACATGAATTAATCTAAGCGTATCCATCAATTTCAAAATGAATCTTTTTCATTAGAAAATACTATTAGAGATGTTTATGCTTTAAAAAGTAAACAAGTATGTCACAGCTGTTAGTACAATTTTTTAACTTTTAGAAAAAGTGGTGTTCAACCATCTTATGTAGCTACCAAACTTGACGAATGGAATGCCTACAAGGTATATTGAATTTCTATCCCTTGGAATGTAAGGGTAAATTTCTCAAATTCCACTTTTCCAGTCATTTGAAATTGAATGAAGTAAACAAATTTTCAAAATTCAAACAAAACTTTCCAAAATAGACTTTCATAAATCCAAAAGAAGAACATTGAATTCCAAACACAGATACAAATATAAACAAGCCAAAATTTAAAAACTTGTAAATAAAAACACAAACAATTCAATAAAGCAGCTGATCAATACGTGGAGTTAATGGGCTGAACGGAGGAGAGCAGCTTCTGAATGGTGAGGGTGTGAGTGGCGGCTTCCTTTCGCTCCTTCTCTGCCAGCTGGTGTTCAGTCCGCGCTCTCTGCAGTTCTTCAGAAGCTTGCTTGTGGAAACTAATCGCTTCTAGCACCACACTCCTAAATATGGTAGGCTCCTGGTAACATTTGTTTGTTTATTCCAGGGGTTCTTAAACTTTTTGACCCCATGCTTTGGCCAATCTGTGAATTATCACGCCCCCTACGTGGCTACACCTACACTTTTTCAGACTACCAAACTCGGAAAACCTATTTTCTAATATAATTAAGAATATCTATTTAAATCAAACAAATCTATCAATGTGAAGGATGTAACCGTTACTTTTCAACAAGTTTCTTCACATTTTCATCCGGTATTACGCCCCCTAGTTTAAGAACCCCTGGTTTATTCGTTCGTTCGTTTGTTTGTTTGTTCGTTCATTCGTTTGTTTGTTCGTTTGTTTGTTGTTGTTGACTTGTATTCTAATACTCACTTCATCTGGTCGATAAGTCTTTGTGTGTCAACACTCAGCACCTGATTCAAGGATTGCGATTGGCTGGCGAGATGAGTGCTCTTTCTGCGCGGAGATATGGAGGTTAGAGTTGACAGCTGGTCTTCTAACTCTCTGATCTGACCAATCAAACGTTCCGATACTTCTGGTTCTGTCTAGAGAGAGAATGGAATGTCACACACTTCAGTTCAAATCATCTTAGTTCAATTTCAATAAGTTTGTTTATTATTTACTTGTTTATTGTTTGTATTGTTTACCAAGAGAGGAGATATACTTCTAGTGATCCTGGGGGCGTTAGAAATGGGATTGACAGAATATCGCCTCTCATTAGCTAAATTTTCTGGATCTAAATAGTTCTCATTCTTCTCACTACGAGGCATTGAGTTTGATCTGGAGTGATACCTATAAATAGAACTTAGTAACGTACATGTTATGTCCTGGTAACAGCCGAAATGTTTGGAATGCAATTCTATAAATATAACTCACCTTAGGGAGGTAGGAGAGATAGGGGGAGATGGTTTGTTCTGAGGAGAGGAACATAGGTACCCAGTGACTATGTTAGAATAGTCTGGTTGGTCAAACGATTGCTTTGGAGAGCTAGTGACCCCCAAACCAATAGAATGCAGTCTTTGCACAGGAGGCTATAAATAGGAACTCTATAATTAGAAGCATTTAAGTTATTATGGAACCCTGCAATGTTAATTAGACTCTCTTTATTCCAGTTATATATCTGTTTAAATCAGTATAACTTCTCAGTTATGCAGAATACAAGGGAAACCTCCAAACTTCTAAAGGTGTTGTAATCGCTTATTTAAAATACTGTGTATGAAATGCAGTATACAGTCGACTCCGCTTAATAAGGTCACTGTTTAATCGGGCCACTTTTGGCAGGACCGGAATAGCTCTCACACATAGAAGCTAAAACAAAATATTTTCGGTTAATAGGGTTCTCCGCTTAATCGGGGCAAAATGTCCTCTGACCGATGTGACCCTATCAAGCGGAGTCAACTGTATGAAGCCCATTGGGATATGAAACAATGTCAGATTATAGAGGTGTCAGATTATAGAGATGTTGGGTTATAGAGGTGTCAGATTATAGAGGTGTTAGATTATAGAGGTGTTGGGTTATAGAGGTGTTGGAGGTTCTACTGAGGCTTACCCTAGCGTTTGTGTCTGATTCTGTTTCTGGACTCTGCACGGGTACGGGGGCACTCCTAGGGACCTGGTAGATTGGGTCGTTGTTTGGGATCTGATAGACATTGTCCGAATTCCCACTCGACGAAGAGTTACTCGACAAACTGTCCCTAACATTATTGATACTATATTTAGAAATGATACTATATTTAGATAACAAAATAAACATCAAAACGATTCATAATATTTGGAGTTGTAGTTTGTGTGTATTTATATCTGTTGTTAGAGATGTTTACGCTTTTAAATTAACATGTGTGCTAACATAGCAATTCTTTAACTATATTAGCCAATCAGAAATCAGTTTAAGGTTGACTCAACTCTTGTAAATGTAAGCGGAAATATTGTAATAATACATTATTTAAATATAGAATTGAAACCATTTCACACCTGTCCAGACAGATGGAGTTTGTATTACAGAAATTAAGCAATAAACAACTTTGTTTACAACTCTACTCGCCGTTAACGACCAAAAGTTCAAATATAGCATTTCTATAAGGAAAATCGGAATAGTAATAATTATCAAAGCAAACTTCACAATATCCTACTATAGTCTCCTACAATGGACCATGGATATTCTCAAAAGTGTTTTTAAGGCATAGTGCAAAGTTATAACCTGAACTTCTAATAGCTGAATACCTACCTGTTGCTATGGTTACTCTTTCCGACATCTAAATCTACATAATCTGCATTGGCACCTACAGACCCACGATGTGAACTGCCACTCGACGAGCTTGAGACTCGCTTCTGATTGGTCGGAGATGGAGAAGAGCGAAGTGGAGGAAAGGTGTTAAGTGGTGGAGGAGAGGTGTGAAGAGGTGGTGGAGAGGAACGAATAGGTGGAGGAGAGGTGTTAAGTGGTGGAGGAGAGGAATGAATAGGTGGTGGAGAGGAATGAATAGGAGGAGGAAAGGTGTGAAGTGGTGGAGGAGAGGAACGAATAGGTGGTGGAGAGCAACGAATAGGAGGAGGAAAGGTGTGAAGTGGTGGAGGAGAGGAACGAATAGGTGGTGGAGAGGAACGAATAGGAGGAGGAAAGGTGTGAAGTGGTGGAGGAGGAGAGGTGTGAAGAGGTGGTGGCGAGGTGTTAAGTGGTGGTGGCGAGGTGGAAGGTGGCACAGGTGGAGCTAGAGGAGAGGGAGGCTCCACACTGATTGGAGGATCACTTTGTGGATCTGGAATAGAAGGAGCTAAAATAAACACGATAAATAGGCCACATTTGTTCTAAAAATAGAATTCTCAAAGGTGTGAAACTACCTTTCCTTCTCGGGGTGGGTTTGGGGGCTTCTGCAATCAACTCAGAATGTCTCTGCTTAGCCGAAGTGGTGGGTTTGGTTTCTGGACTTTTAACTGGTAACGTGATAGACTCTAAGGAATGTAATCAGAGTAATCATGTAATTGTTAACACAATACTTAATAATTTCGCTTTGAACTAAGTTGTAAGTATTTCAAATAATTTGTTTAAAAATCAAACTTTAAAGAGTTTAAAAATAGACAAGTTATTATAGAGCCCTCCAGAGATACGCTCCTAATCTAAATCCCTAAACTTTCATACGCCTAAATCTATAAATAGCATTATAAAATAGGGTAAATTGGGTATTATTCTGGATTTTCACGCTCCTAAACACTTCGTGGCTTAAAATCATACTTCTAAAGGAGCGTCTCGCGGTCCTAGATAATCCCCTGGACAAGTGGCACAAAGTGTCTGCAAGTGGTACAACTGCTAATCAACCATCTACGATTATAATCGCGATTAAATGTGTCGAGTTGGAACCGGAACAAAGACACAATCCTGACAGACACAATCTTACCAGAAATTTTCGATGGTTTCACAGCTGTCTTAGGTTTTGCTGGTGGTTTGGGTTTCATGATTTGACGATCTAAAAATAGATACAAAACATAAACACTCAAACAATAACTAATCAACATAGTTACAGTAGTACAGCATAGGAATGTATATGCCTACCTGGTACAGATGCAGTGGTATCTGCTGTAGGGAAGAGAGGCTTGTTGATTGGTCGGATCTGAGAGGAAGCTGGGGAAGACTTCTGTTTTTTCAGTTTGAGTTTACCCAATTGAGATCCGTCATCCTCTGCGATAGGAGATAGCGCGAAGCTCTATAAATAGAATATAGTTCTATTAATAACTGTAGGATATGTTTTCTGATACTTTACTCTTCTCAAACTGTTTAAACGAAACAAAATTAGAATAATTTCCAATTTAAGAATATAATACAGTCGACTCCGCTTAATAGGGTCACTGTTTAATCGGGTTAACCGCTTAATCGGGCCACTTTTGGCAGGACCGGAATAGCTCTCACACATAGAAGCGAATACAAAATATTTTCGGTTAATAGGGTTCTCCGCTTAATCGGGGCAAAGTGTCCTCTGACCGATGTGACCCTATTAAGCGGAGTCGACTGTAAATGGATTCAAAGAATCTAATATTCGAATTTTTTTGCCGTGATTTTTTGTCTGTCAAAAAAACCTAAGACTGTATATATATATTTCTATAAAAATTTTTTCATCGGAATCGATTTGATCGTTTCCAAATAATTTTTTCCATTTAACAAATATTTTACAAAATAAATTTTCGTATTAAAAAGATTTGATGTATAAATAATAATTCAAAAATAAAAATTCAATTCGATATAATCTCTCTACTTCACAACCTGAAAATAATTTGTCAACAAAATTGTCGTCATTAATCTTACAACAATAACAATTAACAAAATGCCATTAAATGCCATTAATACACTTTTATACCAATTAGAGGTTTCAAAAGTCAGTTGGGGCCTATAAAAACCGAAGTTGATTGGCTTTATAACTTGAATTTACATTTAAAAGGGACAAATTCCATCTATATCAGAACTATAAGTATTCCACCTAACTCTACGCCAACAGATTTCCACGAAATGTACCACTAAAAGACTCTTGAACAAAAATGTGAATCTTTATAAAATATCTCAGAAGATGATCAAAATACAGCTGACTCTTAAGAAAGAGAAAAGAACGAACTAAGGCACTTTAAAAATCTCTCGCTTACCAAACACATTCCAATAACCAAGGGAGTATCTAGGAGCGTCTCTCGCTATGAATTTCGTACTCTCGCGCTATGAATTTCATACATGACAACTTGAACTATGATAAAAGCGGGACGCAATAGAAAAGTATTATACATAGAATACAAAAAAATCGGGACATAATGGAGAAATTTCATGTAAAATCGGGACACTCAAGAAAATTATCTCAATAGAAGGGTGAAAAAGTGGGACGTCCCGCCAAAAAACTCAGTTGGCGAATGCTCTTTAGTCCATACGCAGCTCACATTCTCCGGTTTGAAAAACAGTAGAACTCGGTTAGTACTCGGGATACAACGTACAGTCAGGGTCACTTATTGTGAACCACCAGGGGACCAAAAAATCTGTTCATGATAGAGATACTTCATATTAAGCGAACTTGATTCAATACAAATCCTATCTAATAAATGAAGTTGGGACCAGAAGGTTAGTTCATAATAAACGAATGTTCATATTAAGCGACCCTGACTGTACTTCGGCTTAGTACGTACTCGTTTCTCTGAACCAGAATTCATTTATTATATAGATTCCTATGTAATCTCAACTCAAGGTAATCTCAACTCGGTTAGTACGTACTTACGGATAGTACGTACCTTTTTCGGTATGGTGGAAATAGTTCACATAAAAACCACCATTAATCCTAATGATAAAAAGTCGAACTATTTCCTAAATCTGCAATTCGAACTATTTCCTTTTTCGAAAAGTCGAACCATTTCCGTTTCCCAGAGGGGTACGTACTAACCGAGTTCTACTGTAGTGGAACATAACACTAGACATTGTAAGTTAGATTCAGTCAATAAGCCAGGGAAGTAGATAGAGTCACTCAAGCTGCAAAGGGATTGATTTACTTACTACCTTTTTATTTTTTGGAGGAAAATAAAAGGTAGTAAGTGAATATTCGGGATGGCGAGCAAAAAAAAGCAGCAAGTAAATTTCCCGGACACCTTGAGAAACTGGACATGGTTAAATTAAGAAAATTCTGATTCTAAAATAGTCAAATATTACTGAAAATGGATCGATGCACCGATTTTCGGTAATATTTGACTATTTTAGAATCAGAATTTTCTTAATTTAACCATGTCCAGTTTCTCAAGGTGTCCGGGAAATTTACTTACTGCTTTTTCTCGTTTCAGTCTTATACTACACGATCAATAATCTCTTCACCTCACGCCAACTAAATGCCAGTCAAAAAAATAAAGTAGCAAGTAAACGGTTGGCAATAAAGTATCCGTACAACTTTTTTGTCAGTTCTGGAATCCCAGAACTGCACTAAACACACATAAACTCACTGCGATGTCGTCTTCATCAAAAACAGCGAATTCCTTCATTCCTCTGCTGGGAGCTCTGGTCGTGGGCTTCCTAGGCCGAGAGGTTGTCACGTGTTCCAACTTTGGACTGTCATCCACGATTGTAGCTAGCTATAAATAGAAAGTGATACTATAAATAGAATATACGTATTGATTCTAGTTAATTAGGACCAAATATCGAAACATATGTGTCCTGATTAAGAATTTCGGTAATTCTTAGATTAGTTTTTTAGTAAATGGTGTAAATACAGTAGATACTCGAATATTTGCCCCCCAAAGAGGTTGCTAAAGTATTTTTGGTGCCCCTTTGAATAAATATTAATGTATAATTCTTTCCTTCTACTAAGTTGAATCATTCGTTCGGGTATTTCCTTCTAAAGCTCTCTTAAATCTGAAATGTTAATTTTCTTCAGGTGACAAATGGAGCTAAATATTAATATCCCCTGCTACCATTCGGGTATATACATTCCAAACTGTCCAACCTAGTAGCTACTTCAAATCGGAATTTCTAACGTGGCCAGACCGTAAACCAAAATTTGGGTTATATTATTCATGGCAGACTATGGATATTCAATTTTTTATATCGCAAATATTCTAATTTTTAAGTAATTATTTGTCGGTTATTGGTTATTGTCTTAAGTTGAGGAAATATTGAACTAACAAAGTAGAATATCTGTTAAAAATACCGAGAAAATAGGGAAAATCGGGATTACATATCTCCCGGGGGGACTTGCGTGGGATAGAAAACGGAATCGGGAGGGTGGACAGTATGAAATTCACTCACATCATCGAAAGCGGAGGTGTCAATGGCACACGTGGTAGAGTCAGATCTGTTGACAGCTCGCATTTGGTCGAGAGAGAAGTAGTGCTTCTGCTCCGGATCTACCATGGCTATCATCTCGTCCTTGATGGCCTGAATCCATCCTTCCGTCTCCTCGTCCGACTCCGTGTACATGTAGTACACGCGCTTCTGCTCCGCTCCCCCAGGCACCTAGCACACACCATATAAGGACATATCATACCATATAAGGGTATACCATACTATATAAGGGCATATCATACGCATTTAATTTGTAAGAGATACGCTTAATTTGACTTCAAATTCGAATTCTCCATATTCGAATTACCCATTTTATAATCTATCCACTGGATTACTCTCCCGCAAGGTTAAATATTTTCAAACTGTGCCTCGTACCACTAATGCCACCATATACAGTGGCGATAAATCGTGATATGTGCCATAGGGTAGCAAATTCCGAAAATACCAAATCTTGAAGGAGACTAATAAGTTGAAAGCTTATAAAGTGAGTAATTTGAATGTGAAGGAAACGAATTTTAAGCGAGATTTAGTGTATCTGTTACTGATTAGATGTTAAGACTTCACAAATAGATTAGAATTATAACAATTTGGGTGGGAAATATTGGGATGTACGAATACTTTGTCCAGGGAGTGCAAGGATATAGGCATCATACAATATACGTATGGGTATCTCTATAGTACCTATGGTAGTATTCTTATATGGAATAAGTTGGTTGGTTTGATTGCTTGTTAGAAGTCTATTTGTTTTTTTGTTTGTTTGTTTGTTTGTTTATTTGTTTGTTTACTGTCTCTCCCATGTATCTATTAATAGAATCACTCACTATGTTGCTGCTGGAGGTGATCATGAATGCGTTGGGTTTCTTGCATTCCTTCGAATCTGCCTTAGAAACGATATCGTAGTCAGGAAGACACACAATCCCAGCTGGATTCCTGTCCTAAAATAGAACACAAACTATAAATAGAACAAACACATTCCTGCACAAATAAGCGACATCCATTACTCAAGGAAATAAACAAATCTAGTTCCACTGAATCGTTAAGAGTTCCTGACAATCTAAGGAGCTACACAGGAGTTCAATGATTATTCCCAGCCTCAGACAGTTATGTACTCTGTTGTCGTGGTGTCAGCTGTAGCCAACCTGAGCCATGATAAAAGCGGGACGCAGCGTTGAATTTCGCGGGACATGGCGGGACGCAATAGAAAAGTATTATACATAGGATCAAAAAAAGTGGGACATAATGGGGAAACTTCTGTAAAAGCGGGACACTCAAGAAAATTAGCTCAATAGAAGAGTGAAAAAAGCGGAAAGACCCGCCAAAAACGGGACAGCTGGCAAGTATGCAGTTATCCCATAGACTTGTGAAAGTTGTGATATAAGGGCGAGGAGCGCTCAAATATATAAGACCCTAGGGCTATAGGTCTGGGGGACATTTGACACCAGAATCAGCTGTCCAGGGGAGTGGGGGGGAGTGGCGAATCGAGGGAAGACCACTGACACTCCATTTCTGGGTACGTGGTACATCACTGTCCCAAGCTATCAGCTTTCAGACCCAGTAGTATAGTACAGTCAGGGTCGCTTATTGTGAACCACCAGGGGACCAAAAAATCTGTTCATAATAGAGATACTTCATATTAAGCGAACTTGATTCAATACAAATCCTATCTAAAAATGAAATTGGGACCAGGAGGTTAGTTCATAATAAACGAATGTTCATAATAAGCAACCCTAACTGTATATCTTTTCAATAGATATCCCCTGCCCCAATCCTATGCAAGTCCTCTCTCAGATCTAATTATAACTCTAAAACGGCACAAGCCACTATTAAAAATAGCGACACAATCACTGAGGAATGATTCTAAAAATAACCTTATCTGTCTTATAATAGAAGAGGTAGTGGTGGTCCAGTATCACATATCTCCGTCTCCAGTTGGCTGTGAGGCCAGTCCCGCCTAGCTTGGTGAGCCAGCCCGTCTTCCTGGGATCCTCGAAGAAGTCAGTGGCAGGACCCTATAGACACCTCTATAAATAGACACACTGCCACTAAATGATTAGTCAAATTCGCAATGGATGATTAGGGACAGTTTTAGCCATCAGAAATTCAGAATAGAGTAAATGTATGCTAATAGGAGAATATTTAATGAGGATAACGCCATCTTACACATGTGAATATATCATATTCAAAATTTCACACCTTTCTTCAAGTGTAGTGAACAGTTTCGTGAAGCTTGAACGTTTAAATTTCCTTGCTTTCTCATTATTGAATAAAATGGATATAATACTTGCAAGCATTCAGCTGTTGCTATCGCATTATAGAATCCTTAGCGATTGCTTAATATTTTGCATATGCAGTTATTGATAATAAAATAATTTATTCATAAATAACATCGGTGAATCATAGTAAGTGAACTGCGCTTTTTAAACGAATTTCTGCAGAGTAATCCCTAGACACTACGTAGGTGAATAGGAATGCTGAATTAGTATACACTAACAAATGGAAATAAAAGAAAATCCAAATGGTTTAAATCAGCATTGTTAGCAATGCGAAATGGTTTGGAAGCGCATAACGAATATACATAACATAACACCTATTCTCTAATCAAATCGATGGGATATAGAGTGTTCAACTAGACGTTTAACCTACTAATCGATCGTTTAATCGTATATATTACCTTATCTTTGGAATTAGCAACTCGAGTCATTCTCTAATTAAATCTAAAAAATTCAAAATTCAAATATGAATTATCAGTTAATGCATAATTCAAATGGACACTATTTTCACTCAGAATTTGACCAATCAACTTTTCGCTTCGCTTTGAAACCAAACACTCACGTAACATCCCACATATTTGAACGGATTCCATTCCATCTCCTTAGCAACGCACACACACATCAAAATGGTAAGCATATGTCAATTGAAATCAGCTGACTTTTATACTCAACCAATCATTTCACAGGTTTCAAGCCTTGGGCATTTAGTGGCATTTAGTGGTAAAGTGTAGCTGTCAACAGAGTTAGGATTTCTTACAAAACCGAATCCATTGAATAAACGACTTTTCAAACTCTTTTGAGCTACATTCCACGAGATACCCTAGCAACTGTGAATGGATACCCTTATTAGTACTTGAAGGATATCGTTATTGAATTTCTAATAACATAACAGTGTCATAATTAAATACCAGAAAGTTCCTATCAATAAATAAACGTATTAGAGAGTTAATTTGGTTCAACAGTTGCCATGAATCTCAGGAATACTGGAATCACAAAGACGTAATGGTGAAATGGTTTACACTATCGGACTACTATTACAGTCAGGGTCGCTTATTATGAACATTCGTTTATTATGAACTAACCTCCTGGTCCCAATTTCATTTTTTAGATAGGATTTGTATTGAATCAAGTTCGCTTAATAAGTACAGCCGACTCCGCTTAATAGGGTCACTGTTTAATTGGGTCAACCGCTTAATCATGCCACTTTTGGAGGGACCGGAATAGCTCTCACACATAGAAGCTAATACAGAATATTTTCGGTTAATAGGGTTCTCCTCGGGGCAAAATGTCCTCTGACCGATGTGACCCTATTAAGCGGAGTCGACTGTATCTCTATTATGAACAGATTTTTTGGTCTCCTATTGGATCACAATAAGCGACCCTGACTGTATTTGATTGGTTGAATAAGTTTAGTGAAAATAGTTTTCATTTGAACTGTGTTAAAAATAGAACAAACATACCAAGGTGTGAAGATATCGAAACAGTTCCAAATAATGGCATAGTATAGTGTTTAGGAATAGATGTGGATATTTGTACTGTATCGAGTGTAGTGGATCTTATTACTGTAACCTGTAATAAGATATTAGTGTTATGTAATGGAGGAGAATTTGATTGATTCTCAGCATTTTAGCAGAAATTTAATGAATATTTATTCAATAAGATTTCTTGATAATTTCTTTGGTACTGGTACGTACGTACTTTTCTAAACTTTTCCAATTAGATTTTCTGTTAATTTTGATTGCAAACTTTATGATTATTACTGGATATTATCATACAGTCAGGGTCGCTTATTGTGAACCATCAGGGGACCAAAAAATCTGTTCATAATAGAGATACTTCATATTAAGCGAACTTGATTCAATACAAATCCTATCTAAAAAATGAAATTGGGACCAGGAGGTTAGTTCATAATAAACGAATGTTCATATGAAGCGGGTTCATAATAAGATAGTTGTTCGCCATCAACAGGAAATAATGCATAGATATTCATGTATTCAACAAAATGTAAAATATCTCACTTCTATCCATGACTGTCAAAGGTATGTCTGTCAAAGGTGTGAAAATGTGAATACTATATTTGAGAGTTCGTACACATTATGTCCAGTAAATGATTATTATATTCAGACTCCCGAAAAAAGAACGTTCTATATATAATTCTTTACTTTACTATCAGCCTCAACAAATGCTAGCAGTTCGAGTTTATAAATCTTTCTAGGATCAGTTTATCAAGAAATGAGGTCTCCGAATAAAATGTTTCAATCAATGAACTAATATTTGTCTCTCTCAACCTATCAGTGCACAGCTCTCCTCATAAACGCCACCCAAACCTTTTAGTTACACTCATCCCAGAATCAAATGCAAATCCATAATTCTGACGAATTTATTATGATTTCTTGATCAAATAGCACTGATCTCTATAAAGTCGACTAACGAAATATTTAGGAAATTTGTTCTCTCAATCAAACTATTCTTGCATTTATATCAGAATGAGAGAACATATGGTGGGAGTAAACAAGTACAAATTAATAAAGTTTTAATATTTTTATACACAAACGCGCTTCGCTTACTTGGCGCTGTGCGGCTTGCGGACACTACGTGTCTGCAGATTCGCTTTGCGGGCGCATGGAGTTACTCAATCTAACCTATTTTGAGAATTGTTTACTTAACGAATAATTTCTCATATGGATCTGAAAATGTAATATTCGAACTTTAAACCCCTGAAAGCCCCATGTAAACCGTTGGAAGCCACTCTCTAGCCTATTTTTGTAATTTGGTAAACAAAACTAAACAAATAATTTATCACATAGATTTGAAAATACGATTTTCAGAATCTACACCCTAAAAACCCCATGTCAATCGTTGGAAGCCTGCATTTAGCACATTTTTCACAATTCGTCAAATGGTGTGAAAATATGTATATGAAGGTGTGAAAATATTCACATTTTATTCCCATACACTATAATCAAATTAAGGCATCAAACATATTTTTTTGCAGAGGTGCGAAAATTTCGCTTAGATCTTAGAATTCAATCATAGTAGTATCATTTGACACCTGCATGCCAATTTTCATATCTCTACGACTTGCCAATTCTTCAATCAATTCGGACAAACACAAAAAAAATCCTAGCGTTTTAATACATAAGCTATGTGGATCAATAAAGTATCGAGAATGATGAACATAATTTTATAAGGAATAGCTGAGTTAACATAGACATTTATTGAATATTAGAATATAAAGTTAAAAGGCTTGGAGTATGTTAATTTCTTTCCCATCCACTATAATTATTCTTTGTTTGGAGTCTACTGCTATACCTCGAGGGTAGTATAACTCTCCTGCTTCCTTCATTCCCTCTCTACCAATCTTCTGTATCAGGATTCCGTCTGGAGAGAATATTCTGATAGAGTGACCACCATAATCACTAACCAGAATATTATCATAGGAATCTAGACATAAGGACCAAGCATTCTTGATGTCGTTTCCTGTAACTAGGGAGCGTATGAGAGTACCATCTAGCTTAAATATTTGGATTGGATCTGGATGGTAGTTATGGTCCCAGTGTATGTAGCTGAATAGAATAAACATTTGTTGTTTGTGTAGGATGATGTCTCGAGGAGTTGCATCTTTATCAAACGAGATAGCCTTCAGAATAATCTTCTTAGTAGGCTTGAGGCTGAGATCAAATATCTGTAATGTTAGAGACTTCTTAACACAAGCGTAGATATTAGATCCTTCTATAAATATTCCACGCATTAAAGTGTTAAGTTCCAATTTTTTAATTGTTTCCCCTTTCTTGTTTAGTTTGAGAAAATAATTGTTGAAATATGTAATCAGATAGATGTGGTCTTTATGAATCTTCATGTATTGGCAGAGATTCATCTGTAGATTGCAGAGGGTTGAGTGGTGATTGCCTTCACTCGTGAAGACTTGTATTCTACCAGTATCTAAGGAATCCTCTCCTACATAAATCAGCTGGCTAGTGGGATATATGCAGATTGCTGAAGTGTTGAATAGTTGATCTACTTTTCTACCATGCTTAACTCCATGCCAGATAGGTAGAGTCCTGCAAGCGTATGGATTAGGGACTTTCGGAAGATGACACTCTTCCAGTGTCCTCTCTATCTCTTCCATCTGACAGCTGATGGACACGTGAGGGAACGAAATCTGTTCTGAAAGGATCTTCTCCATTTCTTCTTCGATATTTTTTTGGGTTTTCTGCAGCAACATGTTAAGCCTGTTGGCATGTAACTTTTTTTCTGTGTCTTCTTTCAGCTGAGTCAGCTCTTCCAAGCTAACTTTCTGCTCGTTTATCTTCGCTTTGATTTCAGCTGGGATGGCATCCAACTCTGCCAAGAGTGCCACTTCTCTTCGTGCCACCATTCCGTGGATCTGTCTGAAAGTGTCGCTGAGTTGTCTCTTCTTCTCTGCCACTTGTAGAGTCAGATCTTCTAGAGCTCTTTCCAATTCTGTGATGGAGACGTGTCGGGGATTTTGTGTGGTTGCAACTACTGGTGCTTGTGGGTACCTTGCTGCCATTCTTTTCTTTTGTTCGTTGTAGAGTGTTTGTAGTTTGTTTGTTAGATAAATTAGTGAGTTTGTGAGTCTATTTATACATTTCTCTTAGATTAGTAATGAAACTAACATAGCTAATTGAATCTCCTTAGTTATCCCATTACACATGTGGTATGTAGTTACTTTCATTATTGTTAGATTCAGTTTCAAATAATTAATTCTTGTTTCTGTATTGTGTCATTATAAAAGTGAAAATGATATATTTTCCTGTGAGCTACCTGCTTTCTATCTTTTTTGAAATGAAAAATACCTCAACAATATTTGAGAAATGAAATGGCATACTTGCTAACTCTTCCATTTCTCGCCTAACGGTTCTGATTTTTAACTCTTCTATTGGGCTAATCTCTTTAGGATTGTCCAGTTTTTACTTTAATTAAATTTCCCCATTATGTCCCGCTTTTATTAAATCTATGTACAGGTGACTCCACTTAATTGGGACACTTTGGTCCCGGATATTTTGTTCCGATTAAGCGGAGTTCCCAATTAACCAATGAAATTTACTATTAACTACTGTGTAAGGGAACCATTCCGTTCCTGAAAACCTGTCCCGATTAAGCGGAGTTGACTGTATTATATTTGCTATTACGCTCGCTTTATCAAGTTAACTTTTTTCAAACTAAGCAACTTTTGATTGATATATCCTCTGATCGATAAATCTGATTGAAATATGTCTCAAATTTAAGACACATCTTTTAAAGAATAAATTATACTAACTTGGCCACTGTATTTACCAAAGTGGACCATGAGTCACTGGGTCATGGGTCATGGGTCACGTACTGGGTCACTGTTTCACGTACTGGGTCACTGGGTCATGGGTCACACATGCAATGGGTCAGATGGGTCATGGGTCACTGTAAATGACCCATGGTCCACTCTGGTATTTACCAAGCAAAAATATTTAAACTAAATTAATAAAATATTTTTAACTACTGTTCTATAATCTATTCAGGAAAAGAGCATAATTATATAAATATTTTGCATATGTGAAAGTGATGAATTCTAGACTCTGAAGATAATTTTAATTTAGCTACTCATTCAATTTATTTATATCTCAAGTTCTAAAAATAGCTACAGAGTTATTTCCGTATATCCTGTCGCTTGGGTTCTTGGGACAGAGATCTTCCTTTGCTGGAATACTTCTCTTCTGAGATCTTGTTGAGGTAGTATAGAGCCATGAGCGAGCAGAGAATGCTATAAATAGATATTGTCTATAAATAGAATGTAGTAGACCAATGAAAATAGGTATCTCACTAGAAAGATTTTTTGTCTCAGTCGATTCGTTTTCTTAAGTTATGTGGATAAATTGAATTCTAATTACCAGATTTGTTTATAAATACAGTCGAACCTGCTATAACGGCCACTCTATATAACGGTCACCTGTCTATAGCGGTCACCAATGAACAGTCCCGTTCGAAATTCCATAATATTGAACCTGTGTATAGCGGTCACCTGCTCAACGCGGCCAGCGGCCACCCGTTTGTAGTCCTTTACTGACCCTAAAACTGTCTATAACGGCCATCACCTTTTTAACCTTTTTATGTGTTTATTACAGTACCTGTTGCGAACGAAAAACAAATTTCATGTAATTACTTCAAGTAGTAATGGATTTCTAAAACTTGATATTTATTGCACTACATTGATACCTTTTGGGGATTAAGACAATCACCTGTATATAACGGTCACCCGTGTATAACGGCCAATTTTGTCCAGTCCCTTGGGTGGCCGTTATATACAGGTTCTACTGTAATTGTTCATCAATTGAGCATTTACAATAGATAAACAAACAAACAAACAAACAAACAAACATTATATTACCTCACTGTCATAGAAACTCTGTGTACTAGCACTGAAGCGAATGCAGCTACTCCGATTGAAAACGCAACTAAACAAAATACCACAATCAATACGGAACTAAGAGAAGAGTTGGTTCCAGTTTACCTTCATAGACTTGGGATTGGAAATCATCTCCGAGCATCATTCTCTCGATAGCTCCTATCCCCTATATAGTGCACAGTAGTCTCCTTGTTTTAATTCAGGAAAACGAAAAGTAGCTGGTTGTGAAAATAAACAAAAGGTCACAAATAATAATATATACAGTCGACTCCGCTTAATAGGGTCACATCGGTCAGAAGACATTTTGGCCCGATTAAATGGAGAGCCTTATTAACCGAAAATAATTTGTATTAGCTTTTGTGTGAGAGTTATTCCGGTCCTACCAAAAGTGGCCCGATTAAGCGGTTGACCCGATTAAACAGTGACCCTATTAAGCGGAGTCGACTGTACATTCTATTGAAGGTGTGAAAATAGTTTGTTTGTTTAGGAGTCTTGTTTACAACTCACCGTGAAAACAAACAAGAAGATATGTGAACCAATGAAGCCTGCAAGGATGGTCATTGGCTGACTGGATGCCAGCTGTCTCGAGAACATTTGCATGGCTGCGAATATGAGGACAGTGAGGAGCACACATAACATCAGCGTTCTTCCGTTGTTCAGTCCTATTTATAGAACAGAACTAACCAATCAGATTGAGTTGTGTGATGTATATATCCGTCTACTCACCCATTCTGTAACTGAGCAGTTGATACTAAAAATAGCTAAGCTAAGATGTAAATAATTATTAATTGTCAACCATTAGTCTTAAACTTATGCTAGAAAGTAACTAAATTTATCACTAAATTTTTCTTAAAATAGATGATTCGCAAAATTAGTATTTGAACGAGGGATTTTGAGCCAATTTCATACTTACCAACCCCTCTTGAAATTTTCCCTGGATTTTGGGAGTGGAATCCCAGGATGTGATTATATTTTTAGTTTTAATGACTAAATTAGCATGAATTATAGACAGGTTAAATTTCGAATTTCGAGATCCAGGGAATTTCCTGGATTTTAAATAAAGGGGAATATATGTAATTAAAGATTTTGAAAAGGACAAGTAAACTATTTAAAAAAGGTACATCGTATGATATGTCGAAATTTGTGAGTCCAGGAAATTTTCCAGGATCCCTGAAGACTTGCTAAATAATGAGGAACATAAAATTACTCAATAACTTCCCATAAACTATATTGCATGAATGGAAATTATTATGTATAGGTTAGTTAAAGCTCAAAATCCCTGGTTCCCTGGAGGGTTGGTAAGTATGCAGTTTATGAGTCTTATATGAGATATATGGGAATTGGTTTGGTTTGGTATTTCTTGTAATAAACAAACAAACAAACAAACAGAGAACATTCACCTTTGTCGTTGTGGAAGGTTTTAATATACTCAAATGTATAACTACGTATTTGCACCATTGGAATGTTAGTTCATCAATAATGCAGTCTTCACGTCTTTCTCAACTAACCACTCAATTCCCGGAACTGTCTATCATTGGTTCCAGTTGCACTTTCCATCAGGATGAGAGGAAGTACCTCGAAATAGAACAGGGCCTCCACCTCATACCATGGACGGGAAACACCTCACTTCTAGTTGACAGATATGACGCCAGATCATTCCTGGACGACCAATCAAAATTCGGTCTGAAATCGAGTTTCCCTTTCAAACCGACGCAAGAAGAAATCGAGTTTGAACAGATGTGTGACAAAGAGAGATATTTGGAACTAAATACGGAACTAAGCGAGGTGGAAATTGGAACTGAAGAAGAGGAGAAGAGGGGATTGGAGAGTTTCGCGCAAATTCCGTACAATTACGAACTGTCGCAAGGAACTCGAACTAAGAACGAAGTTGTCGGGACAGAAAATGTGAGTTGAAATTTGAGGATTTGATTGGTTCATTTCTATTGACAGGAGCAAGATTCTACCTGGATACAGGGACATGCATCTGGAATGTAAGCTCTTAGTTTCAGATTGAAGGTAAGAGTAAGTTATTAAGTAAAAAAGTTATTTTAAGAATACTGCACACAGATAATTCTAAATATATCTTTTTTCTAATTTCATTTCCTCATTTTTTTCTGAATTTTTTCAAAAATTATTTATTCATACGATGTCTAATTTGTTTATTGATAACTGTTTATCTTTTAGTCCGCTTCCAGATTCGAAAAATATCTATTTTTATTGGGATAATTATAAACTAACACCTCTTAACATCCCTCCTAACTGTAGAGTGGAGAAACAGTGACCAATGATAACACAGAATCCAATATTTTCACACCTTCACTCGCCCTCAAGATTCCTCCCAACATAGCAACGCCAGACACGGAAAAAATGCACGCGATTATAGTGAAGACAGCTTCACACGTCGCTGAGAAAGGAAACCAATTGGAAATAATAATAAAAACAAAACAACAATTCAATTCTTCCTTCGATTTCTTGAATTTAGAGGACACTCTCAACCCATATTATAAACACGTGAAAAGTTTGATTCTGAGTGGCGCATTCAAACCACTAAGTGGCAGCTTGCAAGGTGTGAACGAGAGAGTGGCAGGTGAGAAACTTAGTTAGTTATGCACATTTGTACGGAGAATACCGTTGAGTTCACATTAACCCGAGTACGAAATTATAAATTCCTTTGGACCACTATGGTATCCATAGTTCCCAGGTTTGAAACACTTTATAATATAAATAGACGCCCAAAGGCGCACAATTAAATACAAATATCGACCAATTAAAATCCTTGCAAACTTGTAAAAAGTATAAATCTAAAAACTAATACAACAAATGCGTCTAAGACGTCACAGCACATTCCTAATGTTCACTAAGGTAACTATGAGCATAAAATGAAACCTAACTAAGTTGGCTACTGCTTGGTTCCAGTTTAAGTTCCAGTTCTAGAGCTAAGCTCTGTGCCTACGGAAATTCTTTAGAGACGATTTCGTCATACCTCAGTTCCCTTGACTTCAACAGCTTTGGTTTCGATCTCAGTTCCGATATTCTGGCGGAATACTTAGGATCCACTCTCAACTTCTCTTCTAACTCAGAACTGAGAATAGCTATATTCGATGCACCAGCTTGTTCTAATTTGGGACTTGCTGATCCAATTTTAGACTTTCCTGGTTCCAATTTGGGACTCGCTGATCCAATTTTAGATTTGGCTGTTCCCATATCTATCATTGAGAAAGAAGCTTCTAATTTTATTTCAGGTTTGATACTAAAAAAAGCTCCCTGTGAGCAGTACCCCACATCCTCCAATCCCATTGGTGGTTCCCCTACGCCACAGAACTCCACTAGGTACGGGTAATTGTGGCACACTGCTTCACACCACGTCATGAACTCATCACGCGTCCACTCGAACTTGTGGTCGGGGTGTCGGAATCCACTCAGGTTCTTGAACAGGATGTTGAACTCAGAGTTCGGGGTAGTTATCAAAACGTGTTTCGCTCTCAGTCGACCGAATATGGCAGCAGGTAACTGTGTCAATGTGTCCTCTTCCAAGTGCTCTATCACCTCGATTAGCGACACAAAATCAACACCTTCAATCCTGGGGTCCCAATCTGTCAGAGAGCCTCGGTATAGTGCTATTTTTAGAGGTGTTGTCCTGTTCTTGTTGTAATTTCCTTTCTTCGATTTTACCACGTGTTGACTCAATTCTAACATTTCAGTGTCGATGTCAACACCAAATATTTTCTGCAAAAAATCGTAATTTTTTCCTCTCAAAACGCGGATAAACTTTCCCTCAGCACAACCGAAATCGATTAGTTTTCGAGGTGTCACTTTTTCGATATATTTAGTACACAAGTTGTAGCGCTGTAAATAGAGTGGAGGGCTGAAAACTATTCCCGTTGTGTGGTCTTCTTTCTGATTAGTTCCACGTTCCTTTGGAGTCACTTCTGTTGCCATGGTAGCGTCTGGAATTAGACAATTTAGAATTGTATTAAGATCTAAGAAATATTATATTTCAACAGTTAAATAGTGGAGTCGTTTATTAGGAGTTACGTCCCTGGTTCTCAAGAATACTTATAATGTAATCTCATTTCCTAACAAAAGTTCTGACACGAATTGCTACAATTGTGTTATAATTATAGACGTATATTCTATAAATAGTATATACCTATAACTAAATGGCGCCCAAAGTGGCATGGCCATTGTCTATACTTAGGACTTAGTGCAGTGGTTCCCAACCTGGGATCCATGGACCCCTTAGTGGTCCACAGAAGATATCAGGGGGTCGACAGGATTCGAAATTTTGTGCTACGGTTAATAGGAGGGGGGGGTCCACAGAACATAGAAATTTTTTTATAGGGCTCCACAGCCCAAAAAGGTTGAAAACCGCTGACTTATTGGTTAAAAAGGTGGTTCATCCATCTCCACACTGAACAATACCGGGAGAAATGTGTCGTTATTGACTGCCACCTCCCATGACACATCCTAAATGAACTCAGTGGCACGAGTTCTTTAGGAGGCACTGGAGTTTATTTGAAATCTTTCCGACAATTATACTGCATTCCCGTTTCGTTTTACGAATCCTTCGAATGGACTATCTACCTTGTCTCATCTCTTGGTGTCTATGTCTAATATTCCATTCAAAATATGCAGATTTATTTATTTTCCATTCAAAATATCAGTTTCTAAGGATCACTAACTAAACTGTATAATAATTCCATCAATGCCGCTATTCGGAGCGAAACAGTCAAGCATACCTTAGGCATAGAGAAAGTTCCAGAAATAGAAATATATTCAAATTAGGTACACATCAAATCTGACTTCTAAATCGTAGATTTGACACACACACATGATCCGTACTCATGTGTGTGTGTAGAATCAGATTTCAGATCTGATCCACTGCCCAATAGAATGGTAGCCACACAGACTTAATACAGAACTATGTCGATAAGATATCACTACACACTAACTCCAGCACATAATACACTATCCTAGTCCTAGACATGACCGACGAAAACTGTACAAACGACCCCAATGAAGTTAGGTCAAAATTCCCACAGCCAATCATTGCAGAGAATAGTGAGGATACGGAGCCGGAAGATATCAGATTCTCCCCCCCTCTCTACCGACAGCGATACAGCCTGGCGATAGATTTCATCAAAAAGGTTGGACCCGCTAAAGTGGTGGATTTCGGGTGTGCAGAGTGCAAATTCCTTTGGACCCTTCGTAACCATAGTTACGCGTATGTACGGGAGATTATTGGTGTTGATATTGATAAGAATGTTCTAGAGCGACACCTTCAAGTGGCTAAACCTGTCACCAGTGAATATTTAATTAGGCGGGCAACACCTCTAAAAATAGCTCTATACCGAGGCTCTCTGACAGAGTGGGACCCCAGGATTGAAGGTGTTGATTTTGTGTCGCTAATCGAGGTGATAGAGCACTTGGAAGAGGACACATTGGCGCAGTTACCTGCTGCCATATTCGGTCGACTGAGAGCGAAACACGTTTTGATAACTACCCCGAACTCTGAGTTCAACATCCTGTTCAAGAACCTGAGTGGATTCCGACACCCCGACCACAAGTTCGAGTGGACGCGTGATGAGTTCATGACGTGGTGTGAAGCAGTGTGCCACAATTACCCGTACCTAGTGGAGTTCTGTGGCGTAGGGGAACCACCAATGGGATTGGAGGATGTGGGGTACTGCTCACAGGGAGCTTTTTTTAGTATCAAACCTGAGATAAAAATAGAAACTTCTTTCTCAATGAAAGAGAAGGAGAATGGAGATGAAGCAAATGAATCAGAAGACACTGAGAGAGAATCTATATTTAGTAACATTGAAATACCACAGCTGATTATCAATACGGAACCAACTAACACCTCTAAAGCGGAACCAACAGAAACAGCTGACACAGAACCAGAACCAAGTTCAGCTTACGAAGTTATAATTAGCACAGATTTTCCAATGGAGGATCCATCCATAACTCCCACCCACAAGCTAATTTTAGAAATAGAGTACTATGCACATCAAATAGCGAAGAATGAATGGAGGAAACTGACTGAATTGTCAGATGTTCGAGAGGAAGATTTGCATAGACACCCCGTGCATTCTGATTGGGTGAGTTTCGAACCTGGTACAGGGGAGGGACACATAATCGCATTTGTGTCCATTGAACAGCGACTCATGTCTTATCCACAGATAAGCGCGTTTGGAAATGTGGAGCATGTCTTGAACTCTGTTATCAGCTCACAGAGTGGCAACCTCAATTCGGAACTAACACATTATAGAGTGGAACTAATGGAGGAGACAGGGTACAATGCTGACTCGGATGAAAAGGAAGGTGATACAAACTGGAACCAAGATGACCAGGTGGAATGGAACAATATTTTTCAGGAAAATGTTCCGGACAGAAGTTGTGCGCTTGTACCAGAGGATTGGGACAACGACGATTTGGAGAGTAAAGACTAATAGTTTTAACTATGTTTGCTAGGAATTGTCTATTAATAGAGTCATATTTTATTAACTTCCCATATCGTTTTAATTAATTCAATTAATAATAAAATTCTAAGATTATATCCATTGTTTCTACAATGCATTCCAATGGCCGCAATTTGTCGTCAGTGAGAAAACATTCCAATGGTGGTGGGAGACATAAGGTGTATCATTTTCGTTATCCCGATTCTGAAACTGAAACTGAAACTGGAACTGAGAGTTTGGTTGGGTTGAAGAAGGAAAGAAAGCTAAGACAGGAAGCAGAAGCTCAGAGCATTAGATTGGCTGGTCTGTTGCATCGAGCTGTCACACCAACTGACACTTCGACACCTCGACAGAGCGACACAAAACCACCTTCACCGCCACCACCACAACAACAACAAATGGATGAGCTTTCCTCGAGGGCGAATCAAATCGAAGAGAAGTTGGAACGGATGAAAGTACGTAAAGATTCCAGCCAATTATCTTCTCGCCTCGCTTCAATCAATCAACAGCTGTTCGAGTTGGAAAGTAGGCCTTCAAGCTCAGGAAATCAGGCGGGAGAGTTGCAGGAACAGCTGGAGCTGATTGAAGAAGCGACCAATCGAATCGCTGCTAAAAATAGACATGCACCACCTAGAAGATGGTCTTCTCAAATGAGTCTCGATTCTGCCATGTCTAGCCGACACAATTCGAGTTTCACACCTGACCAATCGCATGACAGAGTTTCCACACTGGAAATAGAACTCGACTCAACACGACAAGTTAAAGACGAACTGAAAAATCGGTTGGAACAAATGCTGGTTTATGCTAGGAGCCTTGAATCGGAACTAAAGAATCATAGTTCCGAATTGAATTTGGTCAGAAATGGGCGAGAGCAATCATTCCGAGAATTGTCGAGTGAGAGACACAAAGTGTCTGAATTAGCCACAATTTTGGGGCAAGAAAAGGATACGTCACTCCATTTCCAAGAATTGTCTAAAAAATTGCAAATAAAATTTAAGAGGTGTCAAACAGAATTGCGAAATTTCGAATTTGAAAATGAACAGCTTTTACAACAAAACTCTAATTTGCGCGCTGAATTCAAGCATGAAATATTCAGTAAAAATACGGTTGAAGATTTGAGGCGTGAAAATATGCAACTAAAATATGAACTCGAAGATGAAAGGTCAAAATTGAGGTCAGTTCGTGAGATTCAAGAGAAAATGGGCGCCAGGTATAGGTGTGAAATGGAAGAAATTTCAAACACGAAAGAACGATTGGTTCACGAAAAAAACAATTTTGAAAAACAAAACTTTGAATTTACTCAAAAAACGCGAGAAATTGAAATTCTTCGCGAAACAGTGAACACACAACATCAACAAATCGAGCAAATGAAAGAAGACCAAAGTTCTATTTTGAGAGCGACCGGCAGTGAAGTGGATCTGTTGATGGATACATATGGCATCCGACACCAAATTCCTGAATTCTCAAGTGGCACACTCAGAGGGTTGGAAAATGAGCCAAGAAAGTGGATTGCAGATTTGTTGGGTAAACTGAAATGGTTGCAATCTGAAATAAAGCGAGCTCAATTCAAGGACAGTATTTAACATATATATTCACTTAACACCTATTCTTGAGATATTAAAATAATATATTTACGAAAACAATACTTAATTGTTTGTCATTTCAAGGTGTGAAACAACAACAATCATGTTTCTAAACAAAACGTGTTAGTAGTACTTATTATTAATTAAATATATTATTAGGTGTGAATATACGACACATCTAACCAATGTATTCCTTGTTTGTGTGTATATAAACCAAATTTGTTACTCAAAATAATGTACACAAATTCAGGTTTAGAAGTGTTAATATTTACTAATTGTATAGAATATCCAACTCCACCACCACCACATTCCGATCCCGCTCCAGGGTATCCAGGGCGTAACCAACCTCAAAATGTAACAGTACCCGACATTCCTCAGGGAATACCTGGTAACCAGAGAGAGCTCACATAATAAATTTCCGTTTATTTCTCTCTATTTATACATTCTATTTATAGACCTCACAGCTGAGTCTAATTCTAGTTCGGGCGGGGAAATGGAACTGCACCCGCTGCTCAGATATAGTTCCAGTTCCGGTTCTAAATTTAAACCGATTCCAGTCAAGGCGAAGCGACGGCAGAAAGCTAAGCTATTTTTAGAACGCATTAAGAAGGAAACTAGAACTGAATCAGCTGATTTTGCGCGGGAAACGGATAATGACACCGGAAGAGAGGTACTAATTTTAGTTACAAATTTGTACATACAGTAGCTATAAATATGTTTCGTTTTTTGGATGATCGAAAAATCCATGATACTATAAATAGAACAGGTGTGAAGTGGCATGGTGGCTGGGACACAATTCTGAGTATGTCTGTTTGTTTTGATCAGACACGAGAAGTGTCGATTTAATACAAACAAATCTATACACACATTTTGAATAGCAACTCCATAACAGAGAAGTATCTTCGATAGTGTGATGTAGCTAATATTAGCTACAGACATACTGTACTAAATTTAGAATCGGGACATAAGGGTGCACAAGAAGTGTTTGTAATCCCAGATATGATGTTATAATATTTTGAACTTGGAGTACTGCTAATAGAGAAAACACATTGTACTTGTAGTACTATGTGGTAACTATGTATTATTAATACAATGTTCCATTGTACACTCAATATACAACACTACTCTCTCCCTTGAAAACATAATTAGTTAATTATTTGAAAAATGTTCCACTTCCAAAATCTCATTTCTATTAATCTTTTCAAGCTGCCAGCTGGTGTATATATCACACCTCCTCCACCTGATCTTCAACAGCTGATCGACAAAGTGGCATACCAAGTGGTTTCTAGCACCAGTGAGTCGTTTGAAAGACATTTAAAGGAAGGAGGGAATTCCATCTATGATTTCTTGTATCCAAGCAACCAATACAATGCGTACTATCGAGTACGGAAAGGAATGTTCAAGAAAGATGAAAACATTCCACAGAAGGTAGTTCTAATTATAGAAACGTACCTCGAATTAGAAAAATTTGATGCACACAATTATATTTTTTTCTCATAAATTCCCAATAAAATCGTAGAATGTTGTTTACTAATTATATTTTGAATTTATTTACTAAACAATTGTTTATTTTAGGAAGTATTAGAGCAAGGGAGGAGTGAATTGGTTCCAATTTCATTCTCGTTTCAGAAGAAAGTGAACAACAAAGATTTGGAACAGAAAGTCTATCTTGGCGGAGATTCTAGTTCCGGTGAAGAAGAGGAGAAGGTAGGAGAGGTGTTCCATTCGTACTATAAATAGAATGTTTACGCTCTGTTTACAGATGAACCAACCGAGAACTCATGAATGTGACAACAGAGATCATGGCAATGGTAGGTGTTTATTGGTATTCATTATTGTATCATAAATTTTACAAAACAAAACATGTAAATGCAATAGATAATTTAAATAACTTCTAGTTACAATTATAATAATAAATTAAAACAGGGTTTTTTAAGGGCGATCATGGTGTAAAAATTACACCACGAATTTTGGGAGTTACACCACGATTTGGGTCGGCCGCTGCAGCGTGGGCAATATTTTGTTAATATTTTTTCGGTGGTTACACCGTGATTAAGCTGAGTTACACCAAGGTCTCAACCTTAAAAAAACCCTGAATTAGAAATTTTTATGATCTCTGCCAACTTGCCAACTGTCCCGGGGTTTTTTCACTCTACTATTGAGCTAATTTTCTCAAGTGTCCCGCTTTACATTAAGTTTCTCCATTACATAAATCCCACTTTTATTTATTCTATGTATAATAATGTATAATATGTCCCGCGAAATTCAACGCTGCGTCCCGCTTTTATCACGGCTCAAGTTGGCATGTATTCTCTCCATCTTATCAATACAAAAGCAAAGAAGGCAGTTGATATAGCAATTAACATTTGACTGACTAAACTCAAATTCCACTAAGCACCGTCACTAATGCAAAACTTGATCATCTGCCTTTGATAAAAACTAAGATTATCTAATATTTCAGTGCATAGCATAACGCGTGGTGTATTATGCTTTCCTCTGTAAGAATAAGATCACAATTTGGACTATACTTCATAACTCAATGAAACATAATACTCTATAGGTTTTAATAGAATTTATTAACTGTACTATCGAGTTTATTTCATCTCGAATCTCTCTGAAATGACTACTAGGGCGAAATTGATTGCAAAGCGTGCTGAAAAGACTAAAAATTTCCTTTCTTACATTTCTAAAAATAGAATTAACGATTCTGGTACTGCCTCACAAGTACTGCCACTCGATCCAAATGAAGTGGACGCACCCACACAGCCACGAGACCACATCGAGAGGACGATGAGTGTCCCAATCCTATCGCTTGAAACGAAGAGAAAGTTATCAGGGAAAACAGCTAGCCAACCATTAATGTCCTTTTCAAAGTATGACCTTTATCCTGGTTCTGATTCTGAAGAGGATTTAGATCTGATGTCAATGAGTGGGGAACCGAACTATGTCGACTTAAGCATGATACAGGACCCCAGCGTCCGTAAGTCCGTCCGAATCACGAAAGCTATTCTCACAAAGTCGACGAATGAGCTACGAGCATATTCTGATTCCTTGAAGTTCCCACAATTCGATGATGAAGTCGTAGCGGGTAAACCTGAGGACGACATTCAAACTGAAGATGTTTCCATGTCAGAAGAAAGCACTCAGATAGCGAGAAACCGATTAAGATCGTCCGTTTCCGTTTCCAGGCCCTTTAGAATCCCTCCGCTCCCCAAAACCGCGACAGAAAACGATCGGAACAGGGTCAGGGTCCTTCAAGAAATTCTCAACACAGAGATCGACTACATTCGCTGCTTAAGGAAACTCGTAGCGCTTCGAGACTTAGTAGCAGCCAATGGGAGCACGCTTGGCCTCAATGAAGAACAGGTGGAACGGATGTTCGCCGGAATTCCAGACATCCTGGACAGTCACGAGATGTTCTACATGTCTATGAGCGGGAAACTGAAACAGATGCCGGAAGATTTTAATATCGTCCTGCTGGAATTCGGGCCTGATTGCATTTCCGCGTTCTCTCGAGAAATAGTGACTATTTCCTACACAAAATACTCAGCACACTTCACTTCTGTCTTGGACCAAATCGTAAAGCAACAGATGGCGAACGAAAATTTCACTAAAATGATTAAAAAATTTGAGTCAGACATGAATGAGAGTTTGAAGACAGCATTGCTAAGGCCGATAGAGATATTTCCTAAATACATATACTTGGTTGGGGAGCTGTTAAGGTACACTGATGCTTCACATTCCGATCATTGCTCTCTTGGAAACGCACTTGCGGGGTTAGAAAGTATGGCGATTCGTTTGGGGGTGATTCGACGTGAAAGCGAATTGAAGGAACAATTCTTACAGTTGCAATCACGAATTATCACGATCGGGAAAGACTTTTTTCGCTCTGGATCACGAAAATTAATCCGTATCGAACCGGTGATAAAACTATCGCGTAAAAATGGAAGAATAAAGCCAAAATTCCGCTATATTTTCATCTTCAACGATCACATACTTTGCCTAAGAGGAGCGAAACGTCCATTCATGCAGGAAATGCTCGTTCCCGATTTAGAAAGTGGAGCAACCCTTTTGAGTCAATACTTCTTAGAGTGGTCAACGCCGATTGAGAGTGTGGACGTGAAAGTTCGCGAAAAAGCTGAGAACCTTCGAGTGTACCGTGAGATAGTCAAAATACTCAACGAGGAGCTTTCCCAGAAGAAGACGGACTTAGATATCTTGAAACAAATCGATCTTCTAGTCACTCAGCTCTACGGGGACTACCAAGGGCTCACTAAGGTGAATGTACAGAATTCCATCGCACATCTATCACACGACTTGAAAAGTGACTTAATCTACACCTCGACACAGAAATCACACGCCATTGAAATAAACCTGACGCGTGGCCCGAGGCAAAAACGCTACATCTACTATCTAGGTTCAATCGATAGTTTGAAAGAGTTCGTTCTAACATTCCGCTACTCCAAGCTACGCATGCAGCCTGAAAATATTCAAGGATGGCTAACCTTTTCGCCGGAGTCAGAACATAAGATGAAATATCTCCACAACCATCCGATGCAAGTGGATTACCATACGGTTGATACGATGTACGCTAACTGTAGTGTTATCTGTGCCACTCTTGTTCACGAAGGAATAGTATGGCTGTGCTGTGGAAATCTCCGCTTGGGATTAATCATAATCTTAAACACGCAAGGCAAAACCATTGAAAAGATCCTACAACACAAAGTTTGCGCCGAGAGAATTTCAGTGGTACATTTTATGCCAGCTTTTCAGTCTACGAATGAGTGTTTCGAAGTGAGTTGGGTTTACCCCACCGTGTGGGTAGGAACAGAAAGCGGAAAACTCTACATATTCGACGCCACTATTCCGACACGAATCGATTTAAACGTGGAAACGGACTGTCCAGACACGATTGTTTCAATGGAGAATTTTGAAGACACGATGTTCATTGGGCTAGCTAATGGAGATTTAATGGTGTTCGATTTAGGCGAGGATTCGCAATGGGACGGGATATGTCGCTTCAGTATGAACATTAGTGAGCTGAGCATCTCGTCCATTCACGTTATAACAGAGTCACTGTGGTGTTTCAGCGGGAATCGTGCATTCATTTTCTCACCGACACAGCTAAATATAGTCGAAACTGTTACTATAAATAACGACCCTTCATTACACGTTTTACTTACAGCGCCGTTCGGAAATGCGATTTGGTTGTGCATGAAACAAACTTCTGAGCTCCTCTTGTTCCATGTGCTACACAAGGAGATATTACAGACAGTCAGTTTGAATCGGTTCTTCAAGCAAATGAAAATGGAAGGTTTGATCGAGAATGAAGCGATAAAAATCAGTTCTCTTCTCGCTACTCATGGCTCATTATGGGTGGGGACAACAGAAGGAATTATTCTCAATTATGAACTACATGACGGAGTTCCTGTGTTCGTCGGACAGACTTCTATGTCTCGAGATTCTCACATTGAAGGAGCGAAAGAGTTTCTGTTTATTTCTAAAAATATCGGACAGAGGTGTGCTCCGAAATTTCAGAATCCTAGGCGGGATCCTGACATGTTAGAACTAGATGATGGCTACTGGACACAAACCCAAATGAAACAACAAAACGCCTGCAAAGCGCCGAGCATTCCATCAGCCTTCGAGGCGTCGAATATTCTCCTGGAGGGGGACTTGAAGATTCAAAGAGTCAGTTCGGACCCGACAAAGACAGAAGAAGGTTTGCCTCGCGATTTCACATCTCCTCTCGCTCCGAATAGCGCTCGTAAACGCCCGCTGTCACAAACCAGTTCCTTCCCGCCTAAATTAAACGCCACACCTCAAACACGACACAACAGTTTTCCGCTCACAAGTGATGCCATGTACGACAATCAATTCAAACCGAGCGAAGAGACGATCCAAGAACGAAGTTTTGAAGACTCAACGCACATTGACCCAAATTCTCCTGTACAGAACAATTCAACGTTTAAAGATATCAAACTGGATGAAGCGATTCCTCCCGTTATTTCCGGGATTAATCCACCACCACCAAAACCACCTCGATTCCAGCCACACCAATCCTCTGAATCGCTGCCATTGAACGGACACGTGGACGACTTAGTTCCAATTGGAACTGAGATGAGGCAAGGACGTTCTAGTGTTTCTTCTGACGTTACTTATGAAGAAATTAGGCAAAGAAATCTATCAGCTGAGTACAGCCAATCATCTTTAGAGGATTCTGAGAATTCCACAGCTAACAACAGCCTAGCTTCCAATGCAGGGCCCGTCTCCATCAAACAGACTCCGAAACCATTCAGCTCCAAGTTCATAGACCTAACCAACCCCTCGCACACTGAAAAGATTTGGGAAATGGTGGAAGACGTGAAACTCGACAAGAAATCGTATACCCGAGATCCATACGTTATAATGAAGAGCCCAAGTAAGACATTCCAAAGCCCCCAGATTGAAACTATGACCAAGAAAGAGGAACAGGAAGCATCTCCTTACGTCCAACTCTCCAGTTTTGTGAATAAACCACGGGAGCGCTCGAAAACTGAGATAGGAAACCTAGACGGAGAGGGACCCGAGGGAAGAAAACCCCTCATTCCCGAATACTCGATGATTCGCCGGAATCTGACACAGACAGACGACATGGAACAAGTGCCTCATTTAGTTCCGCCTACAGCCAATGAATACTTTGTCCTTTCTTCTGAAACTCGCAACTCTAACTCCTACAGACCGAAGAAGAGAAGTGTTCCCAACTTGTCAGAGTCAGGAATGAAAGTGTTTCCCACTAAGAGACAGGTGTCTGGGGTCTACACTAAACTGAAAATGAACGAAGCTTTGGATTTAGAAGCCCCCACTTATGAGCGATTAATCCTGAATTCGGACGGAAGGCCTATCTCAATCTCGCCGGACCGTAAACTGAAATACCGACGGACTAAATCCGATTCGGTGCCAATCCAAAATAAACTTAGTATCACAACACCTAAAAATAGCAATGAACCGTTGAGCGAGCGAGAGAGTGCTTGGATGGACATTCACTTGGACAGCTACTACGTGCTGTCAGCTGGAGGAGGGTATTTTGATTGGCGGGTGGAAGGCAATAAGCCATCACACAATGACGCCACTAATCCAACGCTAATCCTGTGGGAGCTGCCTATCACGCATAATCTGTAGCTATTTATAGCATGCTGGGACTATTAATAGGTTTTATTCATGACGTTGTAATATATCTTCATTTATGTGTTTGGAATTAATGTTTTTTGAGACATTCCTGTTGTCATAACTGTTACTAACAAAAGAAAGTTAAGAATGGAGATTGTATTTAATTATATTTGGTGTCCCAGAGGTGTGAAGATGGATTTCGACACCGCAGAATCTGTACCTGACAATACACATTAAATATTCCGTACAACACACAGCATAGATGAAGTAATATCCAAGGTTCTTAATGTTGTCTCGTTCGTAGTAGAGCTATTCTCTAACATTGAGATTCAATAATACCACGAACTGTGGACTCATTAATACATTCAAGTTCTAGCATCTTATTATAGAACTTGCACAACACGATACTCCATATAACAAAAAGTACGGAGAGCATGCTCCTTAGAAATACAAAGAACAACTTCTTAAAAGTACGGAGCGCATAATACATTATTATTAATTAACTTCATAGAAGAGCTGTGAGCGCACTAAATAGGAAATGCGAGCTATGCAAACAAACTACTACGTATTTCATTTCAATGAAGTTTGTTTAGATATCTTTCTTAATTTTATCAGGAAATTAAGATGAATAAAAAAATATCGGCGCTTCTAGGGAGGTCTGGATTAATAATGCTTACATATCCGCGCAATAAAGTACATTTTGAATCATTCCGATTAAGTGTTTTAGGTTGGAAACCCTAAAAGTGTAAGGTGTGTTCTATAAATAGAATAGACCCCTAAGCAAAAATTGGATAGTATTAATAAGCCAACTCGATTTTGTCTAGGGTCGATTCTATTTAAAGAATAGATCCCACACTTTACAGTTTCCCCGCCCAAAATTACTTAACCGGAAATGAGTCAGCAAAATCCATGGTCCGAATCGGTATAAGATAGTATGAGTGTGAGGTTACAACAATTGACGGGAGTCAAAGGTAGAAATTCAATTATGTTTTAGACTGGAAGAGTGAGTGCATCCAGACTACGAGGAGGAAGAGAGTAGCCGAGTTTATGCAGAAAATAAAAGATAAGAAATCCAGAAAGACAGGAAAACTGAAAATGAAACCTAAAAAGGTGTCAGGCACCACTGAACTGTACCAGCCTGAGTTCCCTACCGATGCACCAGCAGAGAGGAAGGTCTACCACCAACCCCCAGTACAGTACGGTGAGTATTGAGTCAATCAAATACTATTACAGTACAAGCTTATAGTCTTCCAGTACCAAGCACTATCCTGTACAGTAGCGCACTTTATGGCTGTGGACTCTATGCAGTATTCCTATATTCTGTGTACCCCTGATATCTTCCGTGGACCACTAAGGGTCCATGGATTCTGGGTTGGGACCAATTGAGCACCTCCTCAGCTTTATACACAATGAATAACTTATACATAATTAGCATGCTGATTAAATATTCAGTTGTTGTTGTTGTTGTTGTTGTTATTGTAGTGTTTATAAATGTCCAACCAATGAAATGCGCTGTTATAAATTTCAGAAGTGGGCTGTTGGCTATAAATTCACTGCGTAATACAGGTCGACACTATTTATTCACTTCATTGAGTCTGCACTTCTCATGAGAATCCTGGATACACAGCTACCACGTGTGCTGGGAGGGAAGATTGTTGTTTGAGGCAATCTTGTAGCGAATTCTGAGACAATTTTATGGAAGCTATTTTGAAAAAGAAAAAATTGCTACCTTTAGTCTCAGTAAATATCAGAATTTGATATCTTAAACTTTCAACACACAAGTACATTCAAATTTTGCAGTTTAAATTTGTGAATTTGTCTTAATACTGAATTAATGTTAATATGCTAGTAATTGGGTGTTGTAGGTAATTGCAATATTATTGTGATACAACATGTATGTGTTATTGTTTGTGTTTACATTTCACAGAAGTACAGAAGGCAGAACAGAGCAGAGAATCTGATTGGAGGACAGTCTCTAGTCTCAGCTACCAGGACACTCATGCAGATGTGACTCCAGATAAAATTAGGCATAAATAAGAATTTTGTTCTTATTTTAAACACAATCTTATTTCGTATTTTGAAATTAAACTTCTTCCAATTCAATTACATAGAAAGCAAGGGAATGAGTTTACACGTGGGTATAGGTGTCACATTGCGAATCAACCAATTAAAATTCTATCTGCATTTTTCACACCTTACTTGAGAACGTTGAACAAAAATTTTTACAATTTTCTATTCTTTAATAATTGACAAAGGTAGTAGAGATATAATCGAATACAGTCAACTCCGTTTCCGTTTCACTAGAACAAATATACAGAGAGCGGAATAGCTGTAAAGTTTGTATGAAAGTTGTAACTCCAACCTAGAACTAGATTTAGTTTAAAGGATAAATTGCTGAGAATCCAAAAGACACAACTAGCATTGAAATAATTGGAGTCATTCCCATCAGTGGAAATGTCTGTAAGATGCTTTGAAATTATGATGCTAGCACTCGTCCGCATAATTTGCAATAACCAACCAATCTATGAGTTAGTTAAATGATGGGAAGACAGACTAAACTCTCAATCATAAAATTTCCCTAAATCTCCCGTACTTTTCAATAACAACAGTGTCATACTATCTCAGCTATGTTCCCATTGCTCTTGTGTAATCCTAAAGCTAAACTATGAGAAGACAGATCAAACTTTGAAACATAAAATTTCCCTAAATCTACCGTTCTTTTCAATGACAGAATTGCTCTTGTGATAATCTCTTATTGAACGCTGCTAAGTTAAAGCAGGATTCTCAATGGGAGAAGGGAAGTAGAGAACATTCAGCACATAACTAACAGTACAACTAACTTCTTATGTCATCATAGATGAGATATAATGAAGTAAGGAGACATACGTTTAGTTTAGCTAAGTTTTGATATAGTAAATCTGCAGATGAGCACTAATCCTACAAATTACATTGATAAGTTAAGAGCGAGAAATCTCGTTTAGAATAACACTAAATATTAGACCAAATTAAGGGCGATTAATGATAATGACAATAAGAGGACTAAATTTGTAAAGCTTAAGTGTAAAGTTGAGAAGCAGAAATTGAATTAGAAGTGAACTGTTCGTTTCTTGAGATTCCACCACAGACGACACAATTCTAACACTAACAACCGACACATCTCCAAACTTAGAGTCAATACTAGCAGCTAGCTGATTGGACTGGAAGTGTTAAGGGATAGTATGTCTCAATTGGAACTAAACAAATAGAAAATTAGAGAATCCCAGATGTCTGAAAACTTTGTGACAATGGAGGATCCTACACATTCCTGAGAATGAAACTGTAACTAACTACAGAATCACTCCTGGAAATGTGTTATATAAATAAATCGAGGAGACGAACACATCAATTAGGAATTCATCTAAAAATAGAACTCATTCCTTATACATAAACAGAATGACAGGTGTTCTCTGTAATATTCCGCCAATGGAATAGTGAGCCCAGTTGGACCGTTAAAGAACAGTGAACAGTCAGATAGGCTTGTTTAAACTAATTTCACACAAATCTCTATCAATTAAGAGGTTAAGATGGACTATTACAGAACATGGAGGATTTGAAAACTGAAAAATTAGAAAACGCACTGACTAGATTGACTAATAATAAACAAAGCTTTAATGATACAATATCAAATAAACAAACGTGAATGTAGAAACAAATAATAACATATAAATTGAAATGAAAGTCATTCGAAAGAGTCCACGATCAGTCACAGCAGCTGCTTTCTGGACAGTCTGAAGAAGAGTCGATCGAGTTCAGCAGACAGAACAGTTCGATAAACCTAGGCAACGGGTTACCCAGTGCATTCCCTCCTCTCCTCTGAGCTATAAATAGATATGTCTATAAATAGAAGCAACAATCAGAGAGAACGTAGTGAATAGAATTAATAATAAACAAAGTTGTGATGGACAATATCAAATAAACAAACATGTAAAAGCAAATAATAACAAAATTGAAAAGAAAAACAAATTATTAGATTAGGAACAAGTTAATTGGAAAATATTTGGAGTTGGAATTCATCAAAAGGTGCTACTACCACGAGTTTGAGATTCATGAGAGCTATGCCTAGTGGATTCAATAAGGGACCACTATCTAGAAACTGTCCTATCGTGTGGAGGAGTGCTCCATTTGGAGAGAACACTTTGATGCAGTGATCCTCATCATCGCAGAAAATAAAATTCTTCTCTTTGTCCAAACAAAAGAACCAGGCTTTATTAACTTGCATTCCTGCATCATGTGTGATGATGGAGCGTAGCTTGTCTCCAGCGTGAGAGAATATGTACATGCAGGGAGAATCAGATTCACTGAGGATATAAACTTCTTCTGCAGTTAGCTTCACGTCACAAGGATATCTCATTGATTCGTGAGTTATGGAATGTTTGAAGTTTAGTGACTCGTCTACGATTTGGATTCTGTGATTGAGAGAATCTGCGATATAGAGATCTCCGTTGTCTGAGACAGTGAGTTGTCTAGGATTGTTGAACATTCCATCTGTAGATCCCTGACCCAATAACGCAGCCACGGGATGGATGTCTGCTTCTATTTTGAAGTGGAACACTCCGTGTGCTCCTATGTCTGTTACGTATACGTTATTCCTATGGAATGCTATACCCCATGGACATACCATACGTACATGCGTGAAACTATTCAGGAAATCGCCTCTCTCGGAATATATTGACACCCTAGCCAACCATAATCCTCCTAACTTTTTAGCTGTCCACAAACTCCCGAGGAGAATGTGCCCGCTTTCCAAAAGATCTCCCAGACAAGAATCTATCGGAGATGTAGGTTGTCTCCCAGAACATAGTAAGTGTGGTGAACTTCCTGTAGATTCGTTTCCACATTATTACAATAAAAGCTTATTTCGGGGAGAATGCTGGCAATTGATTCCTTGCTAAGCACCCGATCGAGCATGAGGCACCTGGAAACCTGTTTACCCACTCTATACTCCGTTCAGCCAAGCCATCGACTTGTGGGTGATATGGAGTTGTATGCTTCTTCTCAATCCCACTTCCTCACACATCATTCTGATTTCGGCCAATCAACAATCCTTGCTCTGATCGCTAAGCAAGACACTCGGCACTCCATGCCCTCGGAAAATCCACCCTTTTTGAACTCACTAACGAGGGAGCTCGCTTTCTGATATTTCAACGGGACAGCTTCTATGCACCGAGTGAAGACGTCTATAATTAGAAGGAAATATCGATATTCCTCGTCTGCACATTGTAACGTGGAGATATTCACAGCAACGAATTCGCTCGGACCAATACCACTTCTCTGGAAGGTTTCAAGAGAGACCTTAGCGGTGTTTGAAGGATTAACAAAATATTCCATGAAGCAGCCATTGCGTAGATAGTTAATGGGTTCTTGCTCGTGGAAGGTTTATCAGAAAGTTCTTGCTGGATTCGTCTCAAGAAGTGACAATGTTTATCAGAAATTCTCGAAAATCGAATTCTTTCGGGCCATTCCATAAAGCAAGGTTTCATGAGGGACAAAATCCCACATGGCTAACTAAGTGCAGCCTTGAGAAATGAGATGAGAAGTCTAAGGATTAATAAGGGCTATTAACACCACCTCAGGATTTGATAGTTTATGAATTTTAGTGGTTATCACACCAGACCACAGAATTGTCAGTACTGCTGACTCTGCTAACGGATTTGTTAAATAAGATTCATTGCTATGTCAGACAAAGTAATTGATTGTCTCTTCATGGAACAACCTTAGAAGAGAAGTCTAAGAAATCTAGAAAGTAAAGTTAGGAATTGAGTGGTACAAGTCAAGAATGTTTCAGCGTTAACGGAATATTCGTCTCAGAAACCTAAGTTGTATGTACAATGTGTGAAAAGTGAGTGCTTTTAGGAGTGAAATATGATGAGGAGACCGAAGTTGCATTTGAAAGGAGGAATGGAGCTGGAAACCAGGTGTCAAGGAGGCTTTTGAGGTGGAGAATTAAAGTGGTCACGTGGTATCATGGCATTTAGACGCATGATAATGTAATCATGGGATTTTACACTACAGCCGTAGCTTATGTACAAGCTTGTAGTGTCTAGATGTTCTTGATTCTTAGCCGCTATGACTCAAATCATCCGAAAATGGGAATACAGTGAATGCCAGTTACATTCTCATTCACGCATTAGATACGATAGCGACCAATCTTCCGCCATTCATGTTTCAGAGAAATCAACACAAACAAACAAACAAGGAAAAGTTACTGATAATAGAATTGAATAGAAAAGTATGTTATTAGATTAGAACTCAGTTAATTGGAAAATATTTGGAGTTTGAATTCATCTTCAGGTGCTACTACCACGAGTTTGAGATTCATGAGAGCTATGCCTTCTGGAATCATATATATATCACTATCTTGAAACTGTCCTATCGTGTGGAGGAGTGCTCCATTTGGAGAGAACACTTTGATGCAGTGATCCTCACCATCGCAGAAAATAAAATTCTTCTCTTTGTCCAAACAAAAGAACCAGGCTTTATTAACTTGCATTCCTCCACCATGTGTGATGATGGAGCGTAGCTTGTCTCCATCGTGAGAGAATATGTGCATGCAGGGAGAATCAGTGGAACTGAGGATATAAAATTCTTCTGCAGTTAGCTTGACGTCACGAGGATATCTCATTGATTCGTGAGTCATGGAATGTTTGAAGTTTAGTGACTCGTCTACGATTTGAATTCTGTGATTGCCATAATCTGCGATATAGAGATCTCCGTTGTCTGAGACAGTGAGTTGTCTAGGATTGTTGAACATTCCATCTGTAGATCCCTTACCCAATAACGCAGCCACGGGATGGATATCTGCTTCTATTTTGAAGTGGAACACTCCGGGTGCAAATGTGTCTGTCACGTATACGTTATTCCTATGGAATGCTATACCCCATGGGTATCTCATACGTTCATGAGTGAAACTATTCAGGAAATCGCCTCTCTCTGAAAATATTGAAACTCTAGCGAACCTAGATTCTCCTTCAGCGACATAAATATGATTGGTTGAGTCATCAATAGCGACTCCATTAGGAAACTAAAGCTGTCCAGGATTCTTTCCTTCCTTTCCTACAGCTACTATTCGTTGCATTTGTTGGTATTGGGGGATGACTGGCACTGTCTCTTCTACAACATCTCCCAGAGCTAAGATCAGCTGCTCCAGCTCTTCACTCTCTCCCTGGAATTTCAGTCGTGTCTCAGGTTGAGGTAGTCTCAACTCTGTTAGTTTTGTTTCAATATCTGCGAGCATTCTTTCCTGCAAATCTCGGAGTTCGTTGTCCTTTATGTCTCGCTCAATATTTGCTTTGGTTGTTAGAAGTTCTTGTTCCTTCTGTGTGCGGTGTAGTTCTCGTGCGGCCATTTCGAGGCGTCTCTCGTTTGCTTCAGTGAGGACAGTCATTCGTCGGTGGTTCACACATGCGACCACTCTGTCGAAGAAGTGGTTTATGTGCACCTCAATGGGATCCACGGGTTGTGGTTCGTCGTGATAACGAGCAGCCATTTCCAATATTAGAATGTACAAATAGAGATAGAATATAATTGTTCACTAATTTGGTAGATTTGATTTTTAATAGAATACAAAAGTTAGAGTTCTTATAGTTACAGTGGCAGAGATAAGAATGTATTGAGTTTCATTATATATTCACATTATGGATAGATTCAGTGTCTACCTATTCTAAAATGGTTCATCACTTTTAATTGTTGCACCATGTACACTGATAATTGCTTAGCTACAGTGCAACCTCAGTTAAATGAACTAAGACACGCAAATACCTACAATTCCAGAATATTTAAAAATATATTTGAAATTGTGACGTTTTGTTTTCATATCATGATGTTCGATACAAATCGTGAGATTTGAGTGATCTGTCGTGAGTCAATGATGATATTGTGTGAGTTGACTTTCAGCAAAGTAGATAATCCTAATGAAATTCATCCATGCCAACTTGAGCCATGATGAAAGCGGGACGCAGCGTTAAATTTCGCGGGACATGGCGGGACGCAATAGAAAAGTATTATACATAGAGCCAAAAAAAGCGGGACATAATGGGGAAATTTCTTGTAAAAGCGGGACACTCCTGAGAAAATTAACTCAATAGAAGAGTGAAAAAAGCGGGACGTCCCGCCAAAAACGGGACAGTTGGCAAGTATGGAAATTACAAATCAAAATTACAAATCAAGAGTGGATTAGTGCACGTGCTTTTCGGGATTATGAATAGCGAACTTTTGTCTAACGTATATTTGGTTAATGGATTTTTGTCAGTCAATCAAATTTCTAGTTTAGAGTGATTCTAACTTGTTTATGTGTATTGCCTCGGGTCTATTACATATTAAATAGTTATATAAAATTCTGCCGTTAGATTAAAACCCAGGAATTGTATTGGTATCCACATTTGTCACATTTTGAGGCAAGGTGTGAAAATATTAATAAGCCTTACATTAGGCTAGAGTGATTCTAAATGTCATTGTGCTACCATATAAAGAATACATGGTCTAATCAGAGAGGATCGACATTATACGCTACCTACAAGCAATGCTTCGTTTAGATTGAACCACAATCTCCCAAATTCCCAATTCATGCACATAGCTCCTCGTAGAGATGGTTCCAGCTGGAAATATCGAAAAGAATAAGACCCAAACCTGTGAAGTAGGAATATAACTAAAACCTGGTAAGTAGAATTAAGACCTAAAATGCAACACAGTACTCCCTTTTCTTTTTTTTTAACTGGCACTTTCAGACTCAATTGAACACTATTTCAAACCTCAAAATGCCCAGTTCTCTCTCCAAACAATTTCAGGTCTCATTCCTACTTCGAAAATATTTTAGATCCTATTCGTACTTCAAAATATTTTAGTTTTATTCCGATTTCCATTAGCGAGGTTCTACCAGAGTAAACCAATGGAATCGCGTAATTGAATGAAGAAGTGTCATATATAAATTTAATAGAGTAAAACTCAGATACATGAAAGTGTGAGATTATGCACACATACAAATACATAAAAACACTACAACACTCATCACTGCTCTACTCTACAACTCTAGCTCTCTCCAACTCAAACCAGCTCTTCAGAGTTGCTGAGGAGTGCCTTCTTTCTCGGTAAGCTGTCCACATTCAAATCTTCCAGAGAAGCATGCTCCATTGGTCTAAAGGAAAACAACAACAACAATAAACACAAACAAATAAGAGTCGGTCTGCAGAGGTAGGATGGAGTGGAACAGAAACGAACCGTTTATTGCTGGCATCCGTGTCAGCATAGGCCTCTCCGCTGGAAGGGGGAGAAGGCATGTTAGCCACGTCCTGTAGCTCTCTGTCCGAGCTGCGAGGGACAGAGGGCTGTGAGTGGAGGAGAGAGGGATTGATGAGGCGAATGGAGCTGATGGGGAACTCAGCTGGCTTGTTCAGGTATTCGGACGGGGAGTAGAAAGCAGCTCCTAGTCCCGGAGTTATCTGTGGGATGTGCTGGTAGTAGTTCATCTAGACAAGACAGGCGTAAACCATGGATACATGTGCTGAATTCTATTCACCCAAACTCCACTGAGTTGCATGTTATTGAGGTTTGGAAGGAGAGTTCCTCACCTGTAGGTGTGGTGCATTCATGAATGAGAGAGTGGGGTTGCCTTGTTGGATCTGAGAAGAGGGAAGCAGAGAATGCGAGCTGCCGTTAGGAGGAACCTGACCGTTCAGTTTGGACTGAAGAGCAGTTCTCGTGGACTCGTTTATCCCCGGAGCGGGACCTTTCCGCCGTGAACGGATTGGCTAGAAAAACACTCAGTTAGAAACGGGACTAACAACACAGTTTTAGTGCAGATCCTAGTATAGGACATGTCTTATGTCATGATCGACCAATGATGTACTTCCTGCGAGATCCTGGAAATTGTATTGGACCAAATTGCAGCAAATTTGAACCATATATTCCTTAACTAGTGGAGATTTGCACTTGGATCCAAATTTTACATCTCTTCATGAAAAGTGTCAAATTGTATTAGCTAATTAAAATAGAAACACAATCTCACTCACAGTTGGGTTTGCACTGCTGGCAGTGTCAGAGAGTGACGTCATGGTGTCCGTGTTCTGTCCTGGACTGAGAATGGAGAGCTGTGGAGGAACACGAGACACAGGAGATATCCCCGTGTCTCCGTCTGCCTCGCCTAACGCCTCGCTTAGATCCACTCGTCCCAGGAGAGAGTGAGTGATGGGATGAGTGGAGACTTTGTGGTTCACACCGTTCAAGCTTATTTCAGGAAGTTGAACGAGTTCTGAGTTAGTGAATCCTTCTGCTTCCTGCAGAAAAGAATCAAATATAAACAATGACGTCATAATTTCATGATGAATCGACATTTTCGTCTCAGCTCAGAACTTAGTGGAGCCATAACCAAAAGACTCCCAAATGGCAAAAAATCAGCTTTCTGCGCCTGGCAGTTTCTTCAACAATTCGAAGGTGATGGACGTTATAGACAGGTAGTGGCCGTTATACACAGTTTTAGAGTCAGTAAGGGACTATAAACGGGTGACCGCTGGCTGCGTTGAGCAGGTGACAGTTATAGCAGGTTCGACTGTATATATATACGTATAGATTAATCGAGTTTTAATATTAAGGATAATAACAGACACAGCGTACTAAATATAGCTACACACTGCACAGTACCTGATTGGCGAGCATAGCAGGACTATTCTCCTCGTCAAGACTCTGATCGTCTAGTTCGGAGGGAGATAGGGGGACGGGGTCAGGGTCTGTCTTTATCTGTTTCTGAATGTCAGCTCGAGTTAGCGCGGATGCGTGAGACAACGGAATCAGGTTACCCATTGCATTCCCTTCCCTCTCTTCTGGAGCTATAAATAGATATGTCTATAAATAGAACTGATTTTGCTTTCTTACTTAGACATGACATCAGTAACATTACTCAATCTTTTGCGCAATATATAAAACTAAATAGTATACCAGGATTAAAGTAGCTAATTTTAGAAATAATATCACATTGCAAATTCTTCAATTAACATGATGTATTGTTCTAAAAATAGACCTGCAGAGAAGTTGTTGATCCCTAGTCCGAAAGGCGTATACGCAGCAGAGCTGAAGAAGTCCATTCCGTCGCTAGTGAAGACCATTTCTCTCGGGGTCTGCATGTTAATGTTGGGAGTGTGCAGGTGGCTGCTGGCCATTATCATGCCTTGACTGACTGCTTTATCACCAGCCAGTGTCCTAGCAACCGTAGTGGTCTATTGAAATGTAAGGAATGTAAATGGTATTTCTAGTATTTGTATGTATGTTGTCTGCTGTTTGTTTATTTTCTCGATTGTTTGTTTGTTTGTTTTTGTTTTAGTTTGTTTGTTTGTTAGTTTGTTTGTTTGTTTATTTATTTGTTTGTTTGTTTGTCTTCAGTTTACAACTTACCACAGGGATCCCTTTAGAGTTGGAAACAACAATCTTGAGTGGTTTGGTGGTCGATGGCACACGGTTCGCTTTAGGGTTGGGTGGAGCCTTTGATGCCATGGGAAGTGTCAAAGTCAGATTACCAGATTCTATCACCTAAACACAGTAAATGATTGGTCAAAAGAGAGATTAACTGTGGTATATCTTTAGGATGCAATTCATCAAAAAAACAGAGAAATATTGGATTTTAGCACTGTTTAAAGTGAGGAGAAAAACGAGAAAAAAAGTCTAAATATTGCAGATTCTTCAAATTTTGACGAAATGATTGTAATATGTATTTTTCAAAAATGGAATGAATAAAAAATCCTGAGGAGAGTATGAATAAACTAAACTATTTATAGCGATTTTTCAAGGATAATATCTTAATGCCCAAATAAGGAAGCATATCTCAACATATAAATACAAAGGATGCTAAATTTAGAAAAGTGTCTACCTTCAATCGCTCCGACTTCTGAATGTCCCTCTCAGGAGGAGGACTGCTGATGGAGGAGAGGTCGGTAGCTGATTGGACAGATCTGGGGCTTGCATCTTCCAGGTGACTAGGAATGGCGACTGGCATTTTCTGAGGTAAAATCTAAAAATATGATTCGTGTCAAAAATAAACTTTAAGAAAATCGACTGAATAAGCAAGTTGCAATTTACACTCGTGTGATTCGTCGTAAAATTCGAATTTATTTCCTGTGTAATGACGTCAATAAGAAATACTCAACAGAAGTCATTCAGATTAATGTTAGTATTCGTTATGTTGCTTTCAACGTTTCTCAATCTTATTGAAAGATTAAATTACGAACATCGATTCAAACCGTAGAAACGAATACAAGGCAGCAACAAGGTGTGAAGTGGTTCGATTGGGACTAAAATGGTCAGTTGAAACAGTCCCTTTTTTGATCAAACGAAAAAGTACTGGAATTAGATAGTATTTTCGCCGTTCAGATTAGAGAGGGTTTATATGCTAATTCAGGAGTACAACTCACAGGGTTCTGATACTGCATTCTTATGTCCTGCGAGTGTATCTTGGTAGGATCTACCAGAGCGTGTTGGTACATGGTTGGATGTAGCATACGAGGGTCTAACTGAGGCTTGTACTGTTGGTCCAGTATCACCTGTTGATGGTTGAACATTGCACGCACTCCGTCATAACCCTTGATATAAATAGAATGTTGATAAAAATAGAATCTGAATTCTGAAACAATGAACTTGTTAAAAGATGTAAATTTGCAATCTGACAAGATTTATAAATAGATCTGTGGATATAAATAGAAACTATTCTAATATAAATAGAGAGATTGAACTATAAATTGAATTTCTATAGAAATATTTAATTCATCAGAATAATTCAATTTCCCAGATATCCAGTATTTACCTCATCGATAAATTATAAGGGAGCCGCACATTTGCGCACAATTAAATCAATATTTGACAATTCATACAACTGTAAACTACCAATTTAGTAGAAGCATGGCATCGGGGATTTCAAAGCACAAGTGGATGCCATCACCCTACAATCTGGAAATTCATAGATTGCCTTAAAACAGAGCAGGTAGCGTTGAGTTAAAACAGATTAAGTTAATGTACGCAACTGTGAATGGTAAAACTGTACGCAAACGTGCTATAGACCCAAATTATAATTATCAGTTCAATGCTACGTGTAATACATAGTGGATTTCTACTGGGAGCTATCACGTTACTGGCCTTGTACAGTGATGTAATACACAAAAGCAGGCAAACTGGAACTATTACTGGAACCAACTCACCATGTCCTGTACTGGAGTTTCCACATCATCATCTGATCCAAGCGCGATAGTATGGATTTTCTAAAAATAGATATGGCACAATCTAATTATAGAAGGAAATGCAGCATTCCTGGCTTTCACTATGGCGACTGATAAAACTTTACAGGAAATTACCCACGAACAATTCAAAGAAAATGATCTTGCATTTTGAAACAAACTTTGAGCAAACACAACAGAATACAACACCTGTTCTATCAATATGCATACAGTTGCAATGATTTATGACTTTATTTAAACTATGCAATAAAAATAGTGATACGAAGCTATTTTTAGAATTTTCAGTTCGATCAGTTCAGAGAAATGTTTTCAAATTCCAAAAGGAGATGGGAGCATAAAACGAATACAGAACCAAATATAGGATTTTCCAAAAGGAAATTGACTCATCATTATTTAATTATTCATGAAAATGAATTATGAACTGAAACACAAAATCAATATTTAACATTCTATTGCGCGTCATTTCTCTTCAATCAATAATATTTCAATGTTTGATCAACAGTAATATTTTAAAACTTGGAAATAGCAACTCATTTTTAGATATCAAAGATATCTTCACCAATTATTTGCTTTTTAAATGTTTAAAATTATCCTCCAATTCTATAAATAGATCTGACGATTCGCAATGTATCCAATAGCAAAGCTCTATTATTAACAAATAAGACTCGAAACGTCAAATTTCCTTACAAAAAACTCCTCAAAACTTGCAAAACTCAGAGGAACAGCACAATTCTACCACACACGCCACTATACATATTATCTACATGATATTAGCATATGGCATAAGTTCCAATAATAACATGACGTCAACTAAACTCAATGAAAGTCAGAAGTTACAAACCTTAGCCATATCCTCATTGGTCAGCGCCTCGTCTGGATGTGGATGTGAGACGTACTTCTGAAGAATAGCATTCATGTCCGTACTCGAGTATTGGAATAGTTTGTTATTCTTCGGCATTATTATAACTGAAATTTGACAGTCACAAAGTACACTCAGCTGATATGCTTTTCTGAACAGACCCAGTTTCCGTTTCATGAAAGTGATCTGAAAACAAAATGATTGAGATAAGTTATCCGAATTTAGAAATTCCCTGATTATAAAAGTGATTTGGAAGGCTGTACTTTATAATGGTGCATTCCAATCTATGCAATGTGAAACCCGTTATAATTTTAAGTCACAATGCACTACCATGAAACTATTAATAATCTAAATTTAACAGATGCCCAAATAAGGTACTCCGTTGGATTTGCTTGTTCAATAAATTTACTTGAGAATCCAACTATGGGGCATGATAGGAAACAATCTCATACAAATAAATTTCATCATTTTCACACTTAATATACAAATTTTCCTCACAAATACATGAGAAACGTACCATGGTTACCACCATATCGTAATGGAATGCATGACATTTGAATCCATAATTTTGTAGTGTCTACTATTATTAGATATGACACTATAATAAGGAAGCCAACTGATTGGCTAGGTTTCATGACTAAAAATATCGATTTGAGATTCTCAAACTATGCAAATCCTCGTAGCTATTCATTTCAATGTTGCTGGACATAATACATACAAATATTTATATATAAAGTATCAGTTATTTGAACTCAAAATCTCACTAATTATGAGGTAGAACTGTTTAATATCAAAATCAGATGGGATAAGCTAAAAACTAGCAAAATACACACAGAATTTAAGCTCGAAATACAAAAATAGAATAGGAGTGCTATTTTGAACTGACCTGTCTATTCCTGTTATCAGGAATTCTCTCAATTGGAATCTTTTTCCGACCCATTATAGAACAACAAACGTAATTGAAATGAAAATAGTAGAAAAACCTAAAATAGGGATTAATATTAATTCGTGAAAAGCCTATTTTGATACTTCGCGCTAAACTGAGTTTAGTTCTGGATTTGGTTTGGTTAGCAAATCGCTTCTACTGTGACTGAGAATTTCAGATATTAGCGGGGTAATATCTCTGAAATTCTCAGTGGTAGTCAGTGGAAATACGTACTGAACTAGAATGGTACATTTCTATGAGAATTTTGGTTGTTTGAGTTTAGAGATAGATTGGAATGGTGAGTGTGAACACTCTCTGGAAACCAACACTTAAATTTGAAATAAATACTAACACATACATCATGTCGACAATAAACTTATCAATATAAAATAAAAATATCCAATTCTAAATTGAAAATTTCGAGAATTCTTGATAATTATGCGAAATTTATTTATAGCGACTTTGTACGAAACCTATACATTAGCAGGTATTAGAATGAAATGCGAGAATATGTGTGCAGATATACAACTATAATTGTTAACTAATTATTCTAAATTTACCTTTGAAGGTAGGAGCGAATCTATAACTGTATCTCTCAGTTACTAAAATAGAATTATATAAATATAACTAGACCATAGCCTATTTATAGTATAGCCACCATGGCCTGCTTAGGCCTACAAGTGTGCTATTCTATATTTAGCACACTCATTCCTATAAAAGAAAGAAATCGAGTTTAGAAATACAGATTTATACGTTTCAATTATAGAAAAGCTAGCTAATGATTGGTGGGATTTATATGCTCGGGAAATCACCAAAATTCTGTCCATTCAACTTAACTATCTCTACAAGCGCGTTGCTTGCTTGCGCTGCATGGCTGGCGGACACTTTGTGTTCGCACGAGTCGCCCTCAGGGCGCCTGTGATGAAATAAGAATAATAATAGCTTATGTCAGACATAGTACGTAGATACAGTCAGTCCTCTCTAATTGTCCACTTCTCTAATTGCCCAGGTTCTCTATTTGTCCAATGCCAGAATGGGAGTACTATGTACACACACTTCGAATTCTCTAATTGTCCAGGGTTCTCAAATTGTCCACTTAGGACCCATTACCTAATGGTGGACAATTAGAGAGGACTTAGTGTATTGGATAATTTTGTTCGTTGGGATGCCACCTTCGATGATATTCCATACAAACTTATTGGCTATAGTGATATATTGGATATGGTGATAATTTGGCTCAAAATCCCATGCCCCCATACTATCACTATATCCAATATCTACTGTGCAACCTTGTTGTGCTTGGACAGCCCATGTCACCTTTCATTCTCGGATATGGGTACAGTATATACTCGAATAGTGGCCGGGGGGATTCTTCATTTTAGCCCCATTTGTCACCTGAAGAAAAAATGATAATTCAGATTTAATTAAAACCCACGCTTTGCGAGGTGTTTTGTTGCGTCATTTCCGGTTTAAGCTATTTTGAACGGGGAAGCCATACAAGTTACTATAAATAGAAAAAAACACCAAGTCAGCCGAGGTAATTAATTAAGAGAATTTTAGAAGGAAATAACCGCACGAATGATTCAACAATAGTAGAAGGGAAGAGTTCAATATTAATCTCTATTAAAGAGGCAACAAAAGTCTCTAGCACCATCTTTGGGGTCTATTCGAGGTAACACGGTATGACTGAAATCTCTCTTATTTATTCCTTATAAAATCAACGTGTACTAACTCACAGTTAATATCTCACAACTAATGGAGTCTTGTACTGTGGGTATCAGCTGTCTTGGTTGCAAAGACTAATGAATGGAATGTTAGCGACTAGCATAGCATCTCTTTAATATGAACGTAATTCTACTTGAAAATATAACTCAATGATCAGTGATAACAGTGTCATAATCAATAAGCTATATATCCCCCAAAAAAGGAAATGAAGAAGTTATTCGATTAGCTAACTTCTTTTAATTCTTTGATGATTCGAGTGGAGTGGTTGTGTTGGTAAAATAGGAATTGTGGGAATCGCACAATCCTCATTAGTTAATGTTATTTACCAAGCCAAAATCCACTACAAGTTGCGGTGTAAGTCGCTACATTTTCGTGAGAAAAGTTTGCTTCATAGGAATATACAGTGGAATTCGCTTATTAGCAACTCGAGTTTTGCTCATAAAATGGTTGCTAATACGCGAAGTTGCTATTAGGGAACATAATTAACACAAAATCTTCACCTGAGACCTGAAGATTGGTTGCTAATAGAGCGATATTGCTAATAAGGGAGTTACTAATAAGCAAATTCCACTGTACTTTGACTTGAAACTGTTTATATGTAAATAAAAGTACAGTTAAAACAGACCCACTTTTCAGGTTAACTCTACATTAGGATTTTAGCTTTCCCGAATGATTGGCTGTTTCGTCTGCAGGACTCTTGAGTAAGTCATGTGTCCTAGAGACACTCCGTTTAAAACTGTCACCTGACACCTCATTCTACCCAATAACATATGCAAATATATCGAAGTATAATTATAATATAAACTATTGGAGTGCGACAAACTCAATACTAGACTCTAGCAAACTAAACATTGTATTTTCTCCCAGGAACTGCTGTGTTAGTTCCAACTCATTCACCTTCACAACAACCTTAGTGCCAGGTTGGAATTGTTGCTTTTCCACATCCTCAGGAATCTTGAATACCCCATAGAACTTGTGTCCATAATCAACATAAATTTGATCGCCGGAAATGTTGAATACAATTCCAGTAACATTTTTCTTCCTTGGATCGCCCATTAGCATCAGATTGGAGGTACGCAACATTTCTTCGAAGCTAACATCTCCCATTGTGTCGCTTGCAATTCCAGTTTTATCCGATTTAGTTCCAATTCCTGGAAGATATTCGTTGATGGAGTCTGGGATACTGGCATCTTTGAATCTGTATTCTGGAATTTCGAGTGGGGGCTTGGCTTCAGTTTCATCCATGGTTTCGATTTCAGTTGTAACCTTTTCTTTTTCTTCTTCTTCGATTCTAGTTTCAATAAAAAATTCAGTTCCATCGGTGGAATCTGCATCGTAAATAGACTCAGCATTATTTTGACTAAATCCATGGTTGCGGTTACGCTTTGATCGCATTTTGGAGTTAGTATCAAATTCAATGTTTTTGCCGCCAAGAAAGTCCTCGTATAAAGGCGTATCTTCATTTTGGTTCCGTTTAAAAGTCTTGAAGGAATTCAGAGAACCTGTGATGGGGTTGCCTCTATAAGTTTTCAGTGGTACATTCTCTTCTGAGAAATCTAAAAAGTTTAAAGCTAATCGCCACTTTTCGTCCTTCACTTCTTTCAATGCCACAGGTTCTGAATCTTTCGTTCCGTCTTTTGGTTTTATCGGCGGCTTTTTAGCTCTATCACTATCTTTAGTTTCAGCATTCATGAATTCTAAGCTCAATTTATCAATTTCTTCGTCCCGCATTTTTTTCTTCAAAATATTTTGCTTGGTTTTTTGTCCGGTATTTGGAATTTCGTCTAAATATTCGTTCACTGCACGCCAAAACTTTTCCCTTTTCACCTGAGAAGGTGTGGGTTCCTTTTTGTTGGATTCGTGTCGAGTTTGAGTGACACATGAAGTGGTTACTGACAGGTTTATTCGATAGACATAAGTGTTCCGATAAAACGCGTATAAAAATCTATTCATTTGTAACTATTCAAAATCATAAATTAATTCCTGTTTCAATTTGGATATAATTAGCCCTAAATATTTAAACCAGTAAATGGGTGTACCTAATTTCCGGGACGGGACGGCATCCCGTCCCAGAAATTAGGCATCTCAACCCGTCCCGTCCCAGAAATTAGGCATCTTAACCCGTCCCGGAAATTAGGTACATTTTCTGTCCCGTCCCGGAGATTAGGCATCTTGACTTGTTCCGTCCCGGAAATTAGGTACCTGATGATTCCGTCCCGTCCAGTCCCGGAAATTAGGCATGCCCCCAATAAATAATTCCAATACCTGACGTTTATTATTGTTTGTGTTTTATTTTTAAACTTGGACAAATTTAAAACGTCATTTTTTAATAATTTAAACCGGGGAACAGGATTTTATCCAATTCTCCATCACAGGGCCGGCGCCCTGATCCAGTTGGTACGGTTTTAATCGGACCAAAAGTGGCCCCAGGTTGGTCCTTTTAAACTGGACAACTAAAAAGTGGTTTAAAAAGTGGTCCGGTTGGTTAGGTAAAAACCGGACCACTTCTGAAACCATGGTGTCGGCGCTACAACACCTTAAGACTGTATACATATTCGTTACAGTCTTTTTCTTAAAGTGCTCAACTCCCATACATCATGTATAATATTAATGTTATTCGAGTTACAATTTCGAATATAATAAGTGTTCGGGTGGTTCAGTTGAAGTCACTGGAAGTTGGTGGCCGATGCTTCATCAAATCTGACCACAAAATAGTGTCAGAATAAGCGCCACTTTTCAGTTCTTCACTCAGCCTTTCAAGAGTGAGTATGTCATCGTCCTCTGAAAGATCTGTGTCGTTGTGTCCGTCTATATCTTGAATAGGCAGATCAGAATCAGAGGAATTGTCCTCTATAACTTGAGGTTCTAACTGCTGGTTTATTTGAACACTTTCTGAAGGTTTCCAAGCCTGATTCTTTACTGATATAACAGATTCTCCAGATTTATGATTCCTTTCAAATTCATTTGGAACTTCAAATGAATCTTCATTTGACTTTGCAGTTCCAAGCAAGAAGAAATCACTCAAATTCGTTTGAGTTACTATTTTTAGACTTGGACCCTTGGTGTCTTCGAAATTCTTCACTTTATTCGCATCACATTCATCAGAATCAATCACCTCTGTGATTTCTAACACCTCGATATTTTTAGCATCATGTTCTATCTTGGGATCTTGGCTATAGAATATATTGTATTCGCTCACACTGTTTCTCAGGACAGAATTCTGAATTTCAGGAGATGGCACTTTTCGTGCAGAATTGCTCGTAACTTCGCTTTTATACTTTCTCAGCATAAGCCTATCGAAGTAGGAAAGGTTCTGATTGGGTTGGAAAGCGGGCAATTCTATTGGCTTACGCTGTTGCATAGGTTCCGTGGATGACGTCATGGTTTCAGTTTCAGTTTCAGATTTGGCGTTTCTCCAATCATTCAGGGCTTCTTTGAAAGAATTGGCGCTTTGTGATTCGTCATAGCAACCGTCCAGCAAGGAATGTTTCACAGGTGATACAGCATTCCTTTGGAAAGCTTCTGTCTCTAGGGTATCATTTGCTATTGGAATGGAGTGAGAAATTTGTGATTTTTCACACTTAGGAGGGTGAGGTATATTTTTAGTATCAACATTCGTATTTTCTGTCAGGAATTTGAATTTTCTCGCTTTTCTAGGATTACTCTTCATGTCCTTCACGAGCTGTTGTGCATGAGTGGTCACAAACCCTGTCTGTCCATTGGCCCAGAAAGAATTCGTATTAGTAGGCTTATTCTATAGAAATACACAAGTACAGTCACCTCCCATCACAGCCAAGCAGTGGCGTAGCCAGGGGCGCCGAACTTTGCGAAATATATGGGTCATTTAGGCGTTCTAGGGGAGCTCACCCTTAAAATTTGATTGCGTCTATGGGCCCCTCCACTCCCCCCCGGGTTCGGAGCCTATGGGCGTAGCCAGCTCCAGACTTTTGGTGGTGCATCGGTGGTGGTCTCCTCTTCAAGGTGATACGCGGGGTTGTCTCATTCGACCTCACCACCTAGCACCACCTTGCACCACCTTGACTACGCCTCTGCAGCCAAGTCGAATATAATGCAGAATTAAAACATCGTGAATTTGATTATATTGAACGGGCGTAGATACAGTAGAACATCAAAATTTTATAAATTGACAAATTTGGTGATTTTTCGAGCGATATCGATTTTAACACTAAGACAGACATATTTAGAGATCTCCCTTATAATTAACCAATGTGATCCCAGGCGACCGAAGGGAGCCTCCAGCGGACACAAAGTGCCCGCCAGCCGCGCAGCGTAAGCAAGCGAAGCGCGCTTGTAATCTAAGATGTTTAAAACAATAGCTATTGTAACTAACTGGAGCTATTATCAGGATGTGTACCTTGTTATTCTCCCTCTTCTTCCTGTCACTCTCAAGTTGTCTCCGCAGGGAGACCAATCTCTCTTCCATAGCAGCTGCTTCTGACTCTAATCTCTCCACAGCTGATTTCTCACCTCTCACCTGCCTTCCCTTCCAGCTACCAGACTGACTGTCCATCAGTCACAACTAAGCTAAGAAAAGTGACACAATTCTCTAAGCCAGTGGCTAACTGGGGTACGGGTACAGTCAGGGGTTTATCTAGGTGCTCGGTCGGCGCTTAAATGTGTCAGCCTGGTATCGTCCGCGGAGCCAAGGTGTTTGCTGTCTACTATTTTCTGATTGTTTAATGAAATATCTGAGAACGATGCCCCCGACCCCAGATGCCCTGGGTATTTGATTCTACGACCCCGGATTTCATTGAACAGACCTAACCAAATCATAGTACATTCCTGCAACCTCCCCTGTTCCCACATAATACTATATATACCGTGTGCAAGCTAGCGAGTACTTGTATCCATTGAGTCGCCCTGTGGGCGCCTGAGATAGCAAATAATTCAGAGGGAAACTTATAATGTAAATATTCAATAACAAAACAAACAAACTTGTAAAAGTTACTAATTATAGAACTGAATAGAGAGTAAATCACTAATTAAGAACAAGTTTATTGGAGAATATTTGGAGTTGGAATTCGTCGTCAGGTGCTACTACCACGAGTTTGAGATCCAAGATGGCAATGCCTTGTGGATTCAAAAGACTAATGAACCCAGTGGCTTGAGACTGAGTTCCGTGGAGAAGTGACCCATCAGGAGAGAACACGTTGAGACAGTGACCCATGCTGTCGCTGATAATCAAATTCTTCGCGCGGTCAAGACAGAAGAAGTGGGCTTGACTAACTTGCGTTCCTTCACCACGTGTGATGATGGAGCGTAGCTTGTCTCCAGCGTGAGAGAATATGTGCAAGCATGGAGAATCAGTGGAACTGAGGATATAAACTTCTTCTGCAGTTAGCTTGACGTCACAAGGATCTCTCATTGATTCGTGAGTTATAGAATGTTTGAAGTTTAGTGAGTCGTCTACGATTTGGATTCTGTGATTGTCAGAATCTGCGATATAGAGATCTCCGTTGTCTGAGATAGTGAGTTGTCTAGGATAGTTGAACATTCCATCTGTAGATCCCTCACCCAATAACGCAGCCACGGGATGGATGTCTGCTTCTATTTTGAAGTGGAACACTCCGTGTACTTCTATGTCTGTAACGTATACGTTATTCCTATGGAATGCTATACCCCATGGACATACCATACGTTCATGCGTGAAACTATTCAGGAAATTGCCACTCTCTGAAAATATTGACACTCTAGCGAACCCAGATCCTCCTTCAGCGACATAAATATTATTGGTTGATTCATCGATAGCGACTCCATGAGGACTGCTAAGCTCTCCAGGATTCTTTCCTTTCTTCCCTACAGCTACCGCTTGTTCTATCTGTTGGTATTGGGGGATGACTGGCACTGTCTCTTCTACAACATCTCCCAGAGCTAAGATCAGCTGCTCCAGCTCTTCACTCACTCCCTGGAATTTCAGTCGTGTCTCAGGTTGAGGTAGTCTTAACTCTGTTATTTTCGCTTCAATATCTGCGAGGATTCTTTCCTGCAAATCTCGGAGTTCGTTGTCTTTGATCTTTCGCTCAACTTCCGCCTTTACGTAAATAAGTTCTTGCTCCTTCTGTGATCGGTGTGGTTCTCGTGCGGCCATTTCGAGGCGTCTCTCGTTTGCTTCAGCGAGGACAGTCATTCGTCGGTGGTTCACACATGCGACCACTCTGTCGAAGAAGTGGTTTATGTGCACCTCAATGGGATCCACGAGTTGTGGTTCGTCGGGATAACGATCAGCCATTTCCAATATTAGAATGTACAAATAGAGATAGAAGGTAATTGTTCACTAAGTTTAGAAGATTTGAGTTGTGTTAGTTGAATACAAATGTTAGAGTTCTTATAGTTACAGTGGCAGGGATAAAACCTTCTATTTCAGCATTAAAATGCATGCATCTTATCAATCATCAATTCATAACCGCCCATCACAGCCCACTTAATGTTGTAGCGTGACTAATTAATTATTTTGTCTATTTTTGACTACAAGTATAACAATATTAATATTCTTCAGTGGAGTTAGTAGTTACTATTTTTATCTCAATCTTAATTTAGCTAGTGTTAAGTATTTGCTGTGTATAATACAGTAGAACCTCGTTTTAATCAATAAAATACCAGAGGACGGTTGAAATTTATTCGTATAACAAAGAGTGATTCACATGTATTTTCCCAGTAGAGGGGGATAAAAGGGCATGCCTAATTTCCGGGACGGGACGGGATCCCGTCCAGGAAATTAGGCATCTTAACCAGTCCCGTCCTGGAGATTAGGCATCACCAGTGGCGTAGCCAGACCCGGACCAACCCGGGCCTGGGCCCGGGCGTCAGCCTTGTGCTCCTGGCTAAGCTTTCGAATTTTCGAATGTTGAAATTCTTGGACCATGGAAGCAGGCCCGGGCATCACAAACGCTCTGGCTACGCCACTGATCTTGACTCGTCCCATCCCGGAAATTAGGTATCTAGATTTTCCGGGACGGTCCCGTCCCGTTCTGGAAATTAGGCATGCCCCAGTAGAGGATAAAGTATGTGTTCGTATTATGGAGTTTTGTATTATCCGTGTTCGGATTAACTGGGTTCTCCTGCACATACATTATGGTGTGATCAGAAATGGCGCTAAAATGACCTCACAAATCTTTCTTTAAATACAGTAGAACCTCTATAAGTGGGGTCTCTATATTTTGGGAACCTTTATGCGGGGCAAATTTAAGCCATCTTTATTCGTTTTCATACAAATGAATCTCTAAGTAGGCAAGTGGAGGAGATAAAAAATTCAGAAATGATTTTCCGATTCAAATTAACCTCTTTAATGGGGGGACAGGTGGTGGAAGAGCATAACAGGGTGATGAGTAATCATTTTTTTATGAGAGTTGTATCATATGTGAGGAATATTAATATACACATGCTATTAAAATTTCAGGATTCTATCACCTAAAATGGCTGAGTTATGGTCGAAAAACTGGGGAAGTATAATGGAAGAAATTTAGAAAAGTCACACTCCCTGTAGCCTCTATCGGGGAATTCATGGCGCCACTCCTGGGCATTCACGGGTTTGCCAGAGTTACTTCGGCCCCGGATTTTTCGGGAGGTACATTCCTGCGATCTTTCCTGTTCCCACATCACATTATATGTATGTTTAATTGTAAGGATATACCGTGTGCAAGCTAGCGAGTACTTGTGTCCATTGAGTCGCCCTGTGGACGCCTGAGATACAAATAATTCAGAGGGAAACTTATAATGTAAATATTCAATAACGAAACAAACTTGTAAAAGTTACTAATAATAGAACTGAATAGAGAGTAAATCACTAATTAAGAACAAGTTTATTGGAGAATATTTGGAGTTGGAATTCGTCGTCAGGTGCTACTACCACGAGTTTGAGATCCAAGATGGCAATGCCTTGTGGATTCATAAGACTAATGAACCCAGTGGCTTGAGACTGAGTTCCGTGGAGAAGTGACCCATCAGGAGAGAACGCGTTGATACAGTGACCCATGCTGTCGCTGATAATCAAATTCTTTGCGCGGTCAAGACAGAAGAAGTGGGCTTGACTAACTTGCGTTCCTTCACCACGTGTGATGATGGAGCGTAGCTTGTCTCCAGCGTGAGAGAATATGTGCAAGCATGGAGAAACATCAGGACAGAGGATGTAAACTTCTTCTGCAGTTAGCTTGACGTCATAGGGATTCCTTATTGATTCGTGGGAAATAGAATGTTTGAAGTTTAGTGACTCGTCTACGATTTGGATTCTGTTATTGTTAGAATCTGCGATATAGAGATCTCCGTTGTCTGAGACAGTGAGTTGCCTAGGATGGTTGAACATTCCATTTGTAGATCCCCTACCCAATAACGCAGCCACGGGATGGATGTCTGCTTCTATTTTGAAGTGGAACACTCCGTCTGATCTTATGTCTGTCACGTATACGTTATTCCTATGGAATGCTATACCCCAAGGACATACCATACGTTCATGCGAGAAACTATTCAGAAAATCGCCCCTCTCTGAAAATATTGACACTCTAGCGAACCCAGATCCTCCTTCAGCGACATAAATGTGATTGGATGTTTCATCAATAGCGACTCCATGAGGACTGCTAAGCTCTCCAGGATTCTTTCCTTTCTTCCCTACAGCTACCGTTTGTTCTATTTGTTGGTATTGGGGGATGACTGGCACTGTCTCTTCTACAACATCTCCCAGAGCAAAGATCAGATGCTCCAGCTCTTCACTCACTCCCTGGAATTTCAGTCGTGTCTCAGGTTGGGGTATTCTCAACTCTGCTAGTCTTGCTTCAATATCTCCAAGCATTCCTTCTTGCAATCCTTGGAGTTCGTTGTCTTTGATATTGCGCTCAATTTCTGTCTTCACTCCAACAAGTTCTTGCTCCTTCTGTGCGCGGTGTGGCTCTCGTGCGGCCATTTCGAGGCGTCTCTCGTTTGCTTCAGTGAGGATAGTCATTCGTCGGTAGTTCACACATGTGACCACTCTGTCGAAGAAGTGGTTTATGTGCACCTCAATGGGATCCACGAGTTGTGGTTCGTCGTGATAAGCAGCCATTTCCAATATTAGAATGTGCAAATAGAGATAGAAGATAATTGTTCACTAAGATTAGATTTTTAATAGAATACAAATGATAGAGTTCTTATAGTTACAGTGGCAGAGATAAGAATGTGTATATCAGCATAAAAATGCATGAATCTTATCAATCATCAATTCATAAACGCCCATCACAGCCTACTTAATGTTGTAGTGTGACCAATGAATTTTTGTATATTTTTGACTACAACTTTAATATAATATTCTTCAGTGGTAGATTCTATTTTTATCTCAATCTTATTTAGCTAGTTTTTGCTGTGTATAATACATACATGATGATAGGATAAGAAATGGCGTTGAAATAACGTCTCGAATCAAGATAATGGCCTCCAAAAACAGAATTAGACATTGTTTAAATTATATCTTTCATTTACTAATTTTCAATCTGAATTACTAAATTCTTCTCCATCACTTTCCATACTAAAACTATTCGCACTCTCACTTGCCTCGTCTGAACTAGGGTAATTGCTTTCTAACGATTTCGTGCCACTATCCTTCATCAACATGTCTAAAAATCCTTTCTTATCGAAAGATGAAATCATCCGAGATTTTTTTGCTTCAGTTTTTGCGGTTTTCAATTCTGCGTCCATTTTTTTCTGTTCTTTACTGACTGCATTGAATAATTGCACGACGCCTTTGGTGGCCAACAATTGAAATTTTCGTTCCTGAGCCATATCTAGGACTGATGGCTTTTTGCGCGCTTTTTGATACTTTTGGCGCCTTTCTGAGAGTTGGATTTTCCTCTTTGCGTGGCGGGCTAATAACTGATTGGTTGATCGCTGACTTTTGGCGCGAGAAAGGATTGGATTTAGTTCACATTCCATTGCGTTTGGTTGGTCGTTGAGGATTTTGTTAAGGATGTTAACGAAGCCGTCTTTCATAACAGGCGCCGAATTTCCTAAATTTGGAACTGACATAGTTCCACTTCAATCTTAAAATAGACAGCAAATTAAAATATTCAATAATATAGCCGAGATTTCCTATTCTATTAATATTACCAATCAATTACGTAGTTATTGCTAAACAATATTAGTTAAATGCAGAATTGTAACTGCTGATTTACCTTCAGCACATCTCCCACCTATTGGGTGTGGAATAAACCCATTAATGAATACGGATAAATAGAGGAATCTAGCTGAGTGGATTTGTTGGTATTTGTGAAATTATTCCTCGAAAGGTACATATGAACTCAGTGGTTTATTTTCGAATAGTTACTTTCGGCCTCTACGCTTAATAGATCCCACATGGTCCATTTTCCATCCAGCGTGGCTGAGGTAACAACCAACTTAGAAGACTCCCCTTTTTAGTGGAAGCGATTTATCATTTCCGTGAATCGAGGGTAGAATTGGGGTATCTCAAGGGTTTATAAGTTAGAGATGGACTATGGATTGTGATTACATAGTGGCAAGTTGTTATAAATCTCTATGGATCCAGCTGTCCAATGAAACAGAGACATTTTCACCTCATAAAAGGAGTTTCAAATATATATACTACAACGAATAATTGTGAGTAATAAGACGATAGTTTAAACAAAAATAATTCCGTTGAATGATTTCTGCTAAAAAACTCGTAATTTTTATTCAATTTTTAGGCCAAAGAAGACCTTTAAAGGTAAACCTCTCCTATTTCCGATAATATATGAATAAACTTCTTCCAAATAACAGTAAATATTAATAATTAAAACAAACAAGTACAAAAATAATCACATACAGTATTGGATTTCAATACACCTCAGCCCTCGCTCCATTGGGTCGCAAATTTTCACACCTAGAGGTTCATACACATCTTTATTCTGCTGCACCACATAGAGCGACACTCTGTCGACACATTTCTCATAATGGGTTTGGACACAGAAGAATATTGTATAGGCGGTGAAGCAACCAAGACAGCCTTCCAGATAGGCTCTACAGTTCAAACGTTCTGCGTCTGCAAAGATGTCGTTGATATGCGTTACCGTCTCTTGGAATTGCCTTTCTGGAACTTTGCCTCTTAGTTCCTGCGGTAGTTCCGTATTGAAGCGACATGCCGTTCCTTCAGTATAGTCGCGAGAGAGAAATAGCTTCATTGGCTCAATAGGCGCTGAAAAGGTTGCCATAACAACTATGAACTAATAGATAATTTAAAGATTGTCTCACTTATAATATATCAGCTGTTTTAAGCCTAATAAACCTGAAAATAGACTTGGAGAAAAGTGATGAACAATACCAGATTGTTATCTAACAACGCCATTGTTCATTGGTATGGTGTCGCGATAATGTGGTTTCATAATAAAACATTCACACCTGAATGAAGGAAATTGAATCGAGTTGTACCGGAGGTAGTAATGATAAATCATAATTTCACATTTCCCTTCAAAACGCGACAAATTGGGTTGACCAATGAAATTTCACCTATTATAGGCAAAATTTCTACCAGTCCTACCTAGCTAGCCTTATTAGAATCGGGAAAACTCAGAAAAACGAAAATTCTTCACAATATTGAATCACAAAATTCTTCCTGTTATATGGTCGGTGATAAACTTAATCTCTAATTGGGCGATTGAGTCATTGAAAGGACTGCCATTGATGGAGTTTATTCTCACAAGGTATTTATATAGCCATCACGTGAATTTGTGAAATTATGGGTTATCAACTTTTACAATTAAACTTATTTATAAAGTGGTTACATACGCTAAATAACCTAGAGCGGGAAAAAATGTGGAAGTTGGGATCAGGGGCGGTCACAGGAATTTTCCAAATCGGGGCGAGTCGGGGCCAAAGGAAAAAAATCCGGGGGCCTTACTATGATTTTGGCTTAGGTGGTTGAATGAAATCCGGGGCCGCAGAATCAAACTCGGGGCAAATGCCCCGGATGCCCCCCCCCTGGGGCCGCCCCTGGTTGGGATATGACTATTAGAGATATTATAGTCAGGCCAGGGTATCCCAGGAATTCGGAAAAGCCGAGACGGGGTGAGACCAAGGAAAATTCACCCCTATCCCTAATGCAGGCATATGGAACCCTTGCTCACAGAATAAAACCCAGTACCCAGGGCAAATACTCTGGATCCCCCCCCCTGTGTGTCACACAAATTCCTGATATTACGTTTAGACCCCTATCTTTACGGTTATTTCAGTTACATCTGAAAACCTTACCGTGGCACTAAAATACAAATATGATGAATCCATGGTACTAAGGTCCCAAAACGGCGCCTGTAATAATATTGGCACTTATTTCGTTACTATTTGAAATTTTAACCGTAGAATGCCCACTGGGGACACAGTGTCAGTATCGCGGATATCTCCCAGCCATTTTCTATGGCACCGAGGCCTTTATAAAAGTGCGAAGCCATATAAATTCTAGGCATTCTACAGTTAAAATGAGCAAAATTATTACAATAGCAGCCTGATAATGATGTCTAACATTCCTAACTTAAAATAGAATCATGAGATTTAGCCACGTAGTGTAGGAATCTACGTTGAATTCTGATGTGAATGTAGAACCCACATCGAGACGAATTAGTTACAAAGGAATTTAATTATACATCACAAGGTTCAACTCTGATAAGACTTCCCTCGCATTATGATGACATCAAATTGAGGACACAACCAAGAACTTTAATACATGATGGAATTAATCTATAATATTCGGGATAAAAAAGTGTTTCTTCAACAAATATATGTTAATTGTGCAACTAATAGCATTTAGTCGTAACATTCCTATTATCTCTCATTTCGATTACGCAACAATATCACAATCTGCATTTGTGTTAATAATAAACTTATTGATTCGTAGGCATATTATATAATTTCATGACGTCATTATATTAGGTATATGCGTCAATGGAATAATACTTCGTGTGTGGTCTTATCATCACTTTCGTATGGCTCGACCAGACAATACGACAACAAAACGAAGCCAATTACGATGTTATGTCAAAATATCTCTTACTCTACTGGTTGTGGAGATAAAAGTGGATTACTATGGGATAAATCCACATTCCATTGTTGCTAAGCAACATACTTCGGAATTCTATCTTTAGGCCTATTTTTCACATGCATTGAAGGAATCCCAATGGGATATTATGCATATTTGAGAAAAAATCATTTCTGAGATGAAACCTCAACAAATGATTTAGAATAGGCCTTCCAATAGAAATAGTATTAGTTTCAATATAGCATAGAGATAATGCTGAATCAAATCTTACCGGACCACAAGTGTAAAAAATGATACAGGATTAATTAGTTACCAAGATAAATCGAGGGGTATTATTAAACTCTGTTTTGGAAATTTCGGCGATTTTTGTTTGATTTTATCACTTTCCGACATGTCGAAATCGTTATCTTCTGGATCAGGGAAAAAGAGGTTTGCGAAATATTCATAAAAATTTCCATCTCGAAAAATTTTACTTGAAATTTTGTTCTATTTAGGCGAGTCGATTTCACTAATTTAGAATCTGCAGTGCAAGGTGAGTGAAATTATCAATTTTCTAGTTTCCTTATTTTGCTTTGAGAACGGATAAAAAATGACTCTGCCTTAGATCTAAAATTATTGGCAATCAACAGTATACATCTATTATCATATACTCCAAGAACTTTCTAAATTAGAATATATATTCACAATTTACGGGCTTATTCTTACCATAATACTAAAATAACCCCGTAAATTGTGATATGTTGAGAATCGCCTTTCAATATTTCTACGTATATGACTGGCCATAACTCAGAAATCTTGCGTAATAGATAAGTTTAGCATTCTTATTGCTCGACCAACGGACCGATATATTTTTAGTAACATGATACTAAGTTGGGCTGGATTGGAATGTATGGAAGATTATCGTCATGTTTATCTTGTCGAAATTTGATTTTATAAGCAACAGTTTTTCTGTCGATTACTGAAATCAACATGGATATACTATTTATTCATAAAAGAATCAATATTTCGATAAGATAGCCATAACAAGTAGTCCTTAATAGAAATGGTACATCTTCCGTATCAATCCAAAGACCGTAGAGCGAAAATGGGGTATACCAGGGTTGTATTATACAACTCTCTTAAACTAAAATTACATATAGTCGACTCCGCTTAATGGGGTCACTATTTAAACGGGCTACTTTTGACAGGACCGGAATATCACTCACACATAGAAGCTAATACAAACTATTTCGGTTAATAGAGTTCTCCGCTAAATCGGGCCAAAATGTCCTCTGACCGATGTGACCATATGAAGCGGAGTCGACTGTATTTTAGCATTAAATAACATTATACACCAAGGGGACCAAAGTATTTGAATACTTCATTCTTTCACATACAAATTTTACTATAATGGGTCTATTCATGAAGAGGATTTATTAATTCTAAACGGTATTATATAAGCTAATCGGATTCCAGGATTCGAATAGTACACATTCGAATTAGTCACAGTTGAATATTTCTAACTAATCATTCATTTCCAACTTTTGTAATTATCAATCAGTGCCACCTTGTGCCACATACGCCCATTTTAACTGCAATGTAGGATGTTGATGAATCGCCTATGGTGGCTCAAACTGATAAGAATATTCATTGAATTGAGTAATTTATTAAATATGTTCAACTATGACTAATTCGAAAAGATTTCGAATCTGAATCAGACTTCTAGTATCTCAAATAGAACGTATTACTCTTCCTGAAAAGATCCAATTTAGTATTATTTGTATGGGAAAAAGTGTTCTAATCCTTTTGCCTTTTGTCCGGTTGGTGTAGTTTCGAAAAATGTGAGAAATTTCGCGCTCAAACGAGCGAATTGCGTTCATGAATGAATTCTTCGTTATAGCTGTAGTAGAAATTCAGATCACGTACGGTACATGCCGTACTGCTCTTGCCAGCATGCATGGCACCAAATATTTATGACGTCATTGATACCCTAGAAATGGTATTGAAATTAGAACCTAGTATGTTCTATTTTTACTACTAATCAGAGCAAGCCTAACACAGGGTAACGGAACAGGCACAAAGATATGTAATATAACCCCGCTCAGGGAATAATGACGTCATATTTACATGCAAACATAACATGGTTGTTGATCGTGACAATTCCATACGGCATTCGCATAACGAATATGAGATCAAATTAGGCGCCACTGTAACAGGAATGCCTGATCTCTGAATATTATTGGAGGTTACTTCGTGCTTTCTCCACATTTGAAATATGCTCATGTAGCCATGAGCTGTCTCAACCTGTAATTTAACTAAATCGTGTGGTGGCAAGTGACAAATCGTGAGTTATAGGAGAATAGTATTACACAGTGGTTCTAAATTGTAAGAGTTGAGAGGCTGATGTATAGTATAGAATATTAGGCCTATTTCTTTGTAACTTTACTATTCCTGACGAACCAAAGCATGCCGATTACTAATAGTCCTTAGAAATGCTAAAAATGTTCGTCAGGAATGACGCCTACAATCTAGTATCGATTTCTGGTTGGTCCGTAATGTGAATAACGTATTTGATGAGGTCATCAGTGAGTAACGATCTGTTAATGACGTCATAGCAAATTGTTAGAACCTTTTCCTTGACTTCAGTACTCAATTAGAACTATTTGTAACATTTTCATAACTAACTCCGCTGTGAAATTTGGAGAATTTAGAATCTCACTTTCTATTTTGATCCAAGTATTTTTGAACTTTACTTCTGTGATCCAAACCGTAGAATTGGCACGAAAACAGCTCATAAGATCCAAATGATGTCGCTACGCATCAAGATGACCCAAAATGTCAGTACATTTAATTAAATTTGAATAAATAATTGCTTCGAATCATTAAAACGATTGAACTTCTTTTGAGTTAATCACTGTAGCCAATGTTTGAGATTAGATAATCGAAGGCGCCAAACTATGATGGCTTATATCTTCAACACCTTTTAGGCGGGAAATATGAGAATGTTGACGATGCGATTGCGCAGAGTTTGATTCCAAAATTGGAAGGGATGAGTCTATCTTTAGATCAACTCCAGAATCGACTGATGAAACTTGACAGAGAGAACAAACTTTTGAGGAAAGAAACTGAAAATCTCCGTCTCAAATCTACAGTTTTACCCAAATCTGTCAAAATTGTACGTTGAAATCAGATACAGTACCCTCGTTAATCCGAAAACTTTATTTCTTACAATCTGAACACCCAAAATATGATCTTATTCGCCTCTATGCATTGAATCTACGTTTATAACCTTATATCTCTCTCAATAAGATTGAGAAACCTCGTTCGAAAAGCAATTATAACAAATAGTATCCTATTAATATTCTAACAACTAATTTATTATAGTTAATACCCCATTGAATAGTGTTATTAGCTAGGGTGTACTGTACCTATGTACTCATTACGAGGGAATATTGCATACTTGTTAACCTCTGCAAGGAAAAAAGCGGGACATAAGTAGTATTTTAGCGGGACTTTGGGGTTTTTAGCTGGACATAGTTATTTGTATTAGTCTTATAAGAAAAGTGGGACAATTCCACTTTTTGGAACGTTTTCGCGGGACATACTTTCAACGTATGTCCGAAAAAGCGGGACGTCCCGCCAAAAATGGGACTGTTGGCAAGTATGATATCGGGATATAGATATTTGATTCTCATTTCCCTATTTTATGAGCCAATCTCATTCGATACATTGAAAATCTATTCGGGTTTGTTTGAGAAAATTTAGCTTACAAAGCGTTCTATAATTTTAATGCGAATACCTAAAATAATCGGATTTTGGCTCAAATTTGCTTGGCAGTATACTGACTTGCTAAAAGGGATGAAATTAAACTAATCTGGAATTTAGACTGGCTCACTGTCAATGTTTGCCATTGTGTCATGTTACTTGTCTCTTCTACAGGAATGCCCGAAGTGTAAGAATACTATAAATACTCCAAACGAGTTCATCTCACATCTTGAATCAGCACACTTCTACGTGGAACAGGTTTGTGAACACTCAACTCTCTTCCCAAAATGCCAGGGGAGCCACAAGCGGTATGGCGAGCGTACCTCTTTTTAGAGTACAGTGGAATTTGCTTATTAACAACCCCCTTATTAGCAATATCGCTCTATTAGCAACCAATTTTCAGGTCCCAGGTGAAGATTTTGTGTTAATTCTGTTCCCTTATTAGCAACTTCGCGTATTAGCAACCATTTTATGAGCAAAACTCGAGTTGCTAATAAGCGAATTCCACTAGTCCGACATAATTGGAGCACTTTTGGATAGTTCCGCCATTGCCAGAACACATTTCATTACCTGGCACGAAGTAGCAGGACCCGTATCTGCTACTGCGTAGTCGGATCACATTCCAATCCCTGGTGCATCATAGCAGTTCCTCTAAAACGCCCATGAAATTCGCATAAATCAACTTTAGTCGCCGAACCACTTTTTGATTTGCTGTGCCGCGCCTGAATGCATTCCTTTTTCTGATTTTACCACTCAATTTTTGTTTCTTGTTTTACTAATTTTGATTTTGAGCTGAGATGTTTGTAATCTTTTTTAATTCTATAACAACGTATACGTAACATAGGAATGTGTGATTGACAGAGCTAATCCCGTATCAGTTGTCGAGACTAAAGTGGTACCCAGTGTCCCGCTTGCTCCCTCATTCGGAGAACCACTCCCAGAATCCCCCAAGTCCCTTAGAACAGGCAGGATTCCCAGGAAACAACCACAAGCAAATACAGACACTACCAACAATGTAAGAAATAGGCTCATATAATTAGGAACCACGAATAGGCATACTTGACTATACTCACTTATTCTTAGTCTTATTGGTTATCTGCCCATTGGCGGATTTAAGGGGGCACGTACCCCCCTTGAAAAGTTACAGCATTAAATATTTTCACATTCAAACCCGCAAATACCGAAGTTGGATGATACAGTATATTTAGAAAATATTTGGTAAAAATAATGGTTTCAAATAGATGTTATTAAATATTATACGGTAATCGATATTAGAATCAGAGTCCAAAATGTTTCGTTGGGTGAAAACCTGTCAAAGGCTCTGTGCCCCCCCTTGCTGCCTGTAGAGTTTCCCTATTATAGGAGATGCCGTGTGGTATGAACTTCGTGTAACGGTAATGCAGAAATGGTTCGACTTTTCGAAAAAGGAAATAGTTCGAATTGCAGATTTAGGAAATAGCTCGACTTTTTATCATTAGGATTAATGGTGGGTTTTATGTGAACTATTTCCTTTTTTGGAAAGTCGAAATATTTCCACCATACCCGTGTAACGACGTCCGTGTGTCTGTCTGAAATCTACTGGACAGAATTGGACCAAATTTTGACTCTGCATATATCCAACTTAAGTCAAAATTTGGTCCAATTATATCAAAGTTTTCCGATGTTTTAAGCTAATTACATTTTATATCATCTAGTCACTTGCTGCAGTTGTACATTCGATAGTCGATTGGCATTTTCTATCAAGCAAGATTTATTTTTTTACATTTTATTCTTCTCTTTAGGCGCCAACCATTGAAAAACGCGTTCCAGTCACAGAACAGTTGGCGCCAACTCCCGCTTACTCAATCAGAATGCCTACCCACACACCTACTCATTGCCCCAGACAGCCAATCAGACTCCCAGGTCCATACCAGCATAACATGACCCCAGACATAGTTAATACGCGACCACATCTCAACCAAGTGCCTAGGATGAAATTCTCATACAAACAACCACAAACTCCTGTTTATAGCCTCACCCCTACCCACTCACCGATGCATTCCATCACGAAGCAAGCGTATCCAGGGAGTGTGCAGAGTCCTAATAAGGAAGTGAGAACATCTCCGAGTCAGAGTGGGACCATCGCTCGAGCTAGAACGGCTGCACCACTTTCCAAAACCAGCCCAAAAGTGTCTCATATCTCACCAAGTGGTTCACTCGCACGTACACCCATTCACGCCCCTAGCAACGCACTCCGCGCAAATATGTCACCCATTGACCTAACTGAGACACGAAGCGACACTGAACCACCTCTCGCCAACCCAGCAGAGACACAATCTAACTACCAAACACCTCTCAAATACAACCCTTCCCTCCCGATTCCCCAAGTCACTGTTACAATCAACTCAAATGGGAATTTGGTTATCTCATGGTCCCTTACGAAGGAACAGAATATCTCTGTTGTTTCGAGTTACGAGATACGAGCATTCCAAACAGCTGATAGATCTTCTGCACCTGTTGGCGAATGGAAACGCATTGGATTGGTACGTGCGATGTGTCCGCCAATGGCTTGCACCATGTGTCGGATTGCCACAGGGAAACTCTACTCATTTGTGGTGCGTTCCATTGACAAATTTGGTTGGCATGGACAGTTCTCTGAGGTCCAATCAATTCAAGTTTAATTCGACTCTTTTTGGGTTTTTAATATTATTGTTCTATAAAGACATTGTCAGTCACAATTAATATCCACTACATATATATGTTCCGTCCTCGATTATTCTAGGAAAATTTAATGTTTATGTTTGTTTTAAGAAGTAAACACATACTTTGTGCCACTCTGACACTTTATGGACACCAAATAGGACACTTTATTGGGGCATTAGTCTGGTTTAAGATGAAACTTCTCATGGTTCATTGTCTGTATAATAGTCTCTCTTGATAGCAATAATCCATTGTGTGAAACAGTGACATAATATTTTGAGCCTAATCTATCTTATTTCCACCTTGATACCTCACAAGTAGAATATATTCTCCTCTGAGAAACTGAGTACGTCATTAGATTTATTCCAGGGAGATGTAGTCACAGCCCCTTAAATTTCTGGGAATCTTTTAGGGGACTATTGCGTAGGGATTGTATGCTTGGCCAGTGGCGTAGGGTCTACCCCTGTTCTTCCCTGGAATATTGTAATTCTTGCTGGGACAACTTTTATCTTTTCCCCGGCTCACACTGAGTCACACTCAGGAATGGATATGGCGTAATTCCCCTAAGCTATTTGTCGGAACCAATGCAAGTATGCTCTCCTTTTCCTAATGTTATGCTACACTACCTCATCTCTCACAATTACTCTACGACACACCGTTATACCCCGCCCAAATAATTCCAAATCGAAGCTGGATATATATGATATCTCACAAATTTGCATAATGCAGAGTTCTCCCAGGCCGTTACGGCATTTTGGGCCGATGTGTCTTCGGAAAGATGATTAACCCCTTTTAAATACATAAATCTATATATAGAATGTCTAATATAACAAATACCAATGACCTATCAGTGGATAAATGCAGTTGTAATAGCATTGTAGAACACTGGATATTAACTACTGTGTATAGGTACCGGTACGCAGTAGCGTAGCCAGAAGAGCACAGGGGGACAACACCCCCCGTTAGGATTTAGTACGACATTTTGTGAGTCATTTTATAGTCATTTTCTCGAGAATTACAGTCGACTCCACTGAATAGGGTCACTCATAGCATTCTATATACTAGTATATAGAATGCTATGGGTCACTGTTTAATCCGGCCACTTTTGGCAGGACCAGAATAGCTCTCACACATAGAAGCTAATACAAAATATTTTTGGTTAATAGGGTTCGCTTAATTGGGGAAAAATGTCCTCTGACCGATGTGACCCTATTAAGCGGAGTCGACTGTAATACTAACTTCGATGAATCTGGGAATTTATACAATAAATGTGTCAGTGTCTAATGGGCTTACAGCGACCCCAGATCTCCAACTGGAGGATGTTACCCCCCTCTCTCTCCCTCCCTCGTCAGAAAATCCTGCCACGCCACTTCCCACACACCTTTAAATTCCTGGGGATAACCCTGTAATCATGAATTGGGATAATCTCATATCCAAATTTCTCTTTTCAAGATTATCACAAATTGAAACGAATTATAAACCATATCAACATTCTAAAGTAGTTGTTTAGTATACTTTTAATTTAATTTCTGTCTGTCGTGTGGGAACAGTACCCACATCTTCATGCAAAGATATCTCTCACATTTCTATAAATGCTACTTTCATCAATCTGCATGATTTACATCTCTGTTAATGTGTTTGATGGAAACAGTGCCCACTTGTAGTATACGTCAGCACAGTCTATTAGAGAGTCTTGTTGTGAAACAACCAGCATGGCTGACGTATAGACTGGAGCTGTACAGGATACTAATTGCCTAGACATTCAATGATGTTTTGATTTTGCTCCATAATTTATGAGTTTATATGAATATTAAGTATGTGCCAGGATTACTGTGGGTGGAATTTTAAATACCCATTCCCACAGGAATTCTGTGGGAATACTCACAGATTTCCACATGTGGGAATACCATACTTGCCAACTGTCATATTTTTTAGCGTGACGTCCCGCTTTTTTCACTCTTCTATTGAGCTAATTTTCTCGAGTGTCCCGCTTTTACATGAAATTTCTCCATTACATATATCCCGTTTTTTTTGATTCTATGTATAATACTTTCTATTGCGTCCCGCCATGTCCCGCGAATTCAACGCTGCTTCCCGCTTTTATCATGGCTCAAGTTGGCATGTATGGAATTCCCTTAGGTTTAAAGTCATTCCCATTCCATATAGGAATACCCACAGATTCCCATTACCATGGCAACCCTACTATCTCGTTATTTCTCCAAGATAATATTTTCTAGCAGAACGGGTTTCTGTGTATCCAAGATATTTCACAACGTGGCCCTGAGTACAGTCAGGGTCGCTTATTGTGAACCACCAGGGGACCAAAAAATATGTTCATAATATAGATACTTCATATTAAGCCAGTGGTTCCCAACCTCTTTTACCTCGTGCACACCCTGACACCTAAAAATTATTTTGTGCACCCCAGGACCCTCCTAAGTCTGAAAAACTCTATTGATCCGACTTGTCATTGCAATAAGGACAAATCCTTGTCCCGTGCACCCCTAGGGGGTTCATGCACCCCAGTTTGGGAACCGCTGTATTAAGCGAACTTGATTCAATACAAATTCTATTTTTAAATGAAATTGGGACCAGGAGGTTAGTTCATAATAAACGAATGTTCATATTAAGCGACCACCCTGACTGTATTTGGATCTTGAACGTCTCTTCGGGTTAATTATTGTCGACATTTAGTTCCATTTCTTATCAGACCATTTAGACCTGATTGTCTGAGTTATAAATTCTTTGCAAATTATTGTCTATGCTGACCAGAAAAGTTCAACATTTTTCTGGGAAAAAACATTGAATTTTCAGAATTGTTAAATACCTCGGGTCAGTTTATTTCCTCTGGCAAAGTTTGCTAAATTAAATTTGCTTGCATCGATGGAGTTAAATTTGAAACCACAAAACCGAATCCTGAGTAACTGCTATTCCCAGCCATCAAGGTTGAGGATTATTGGAAACTTTATTATTGTTCTTATCCCAAACTATACTGCAAAGGGAAGTTGAGGTAGGAAATAAGTTTAGGTACTTTCAAACTTGGAATTTCCATTGACAGAATGGCAAATATAATTATATTCCTAAAATATCTTCCTGAATTTCCCTACAGTACCTTGAGTTAATTATCTCACTGAAAATGTTCTCAATTCTGTTAAGGTAGACAAAATTTTACGTGACAAAAAATTACCTTTGTTTTTTACAGCATGATTATACATTTATGTATAATGTTAATTATAACCCACCTTTCGTTATTACATCATCTCGCAAAGGAATTTTCAACTAACTCCTTGTATGTGGTGTATTGAGTTGAAACTATATATGTAAATTATATATGTTATAACTGTAGTTTCCTTACAATTACCATATACAACTACCTCTGAATTCAGATTTACCTTAAATTACCTTATTTAGTTTCAGTATTATTTAGCCCCCTTATCACTTTCCTTGAAATTTACCCTAGATAATATTACATTCCATAAGTCTGCTGTTGTAGCTAACGTATATGTTATGATTTATCATAATTTTACACGGTTATTTCCATCCTTTAGGATTATTTAGGGAAAGTTTGGGAATTCTAATTTGATTACTCTCTTCAATTGAACTTAGCACAAATGATTTATATTTTTATTTTAAAAGGTCACGAAAAATTGTATTTGTTCGAGATACGTGAAGTTGCTTGAAGTAATTTCGGTATGATAGAACTTTGAGTTTTAAAATTATATATGTTGCAGTCAGAATGCGTTTCCAGTCGAAACACATTTCGACGGACTTTCTACCCAAACTAGATTTATGCAGGACAGGAATTATCATTTACTTTAAATTAGTACACTGAAGTTAAAAATAACCCATGATATTCTATTTCCAGTGGAAACGCATTTTGACTAGTCGAAACGCGTTTCTGTATTATAGTTATTTTTAACTTCAGTGTACTATAATACAGTCAGGGTCGCTTCTTATGAACTCGCTTAATATGAACATTCATTTATTATGAACTAACCTCCTCGTCCCAATTTAATTTTTTAGATAGGATTTGTATTAAATCAAGTTCGCTTAATATGAAGTATCTCTATTATGAACAGATTTTTTGGTCCCCTGGTGGTTCACAATAAGCGACCCTGACTGTAAGTGTAATAATAAGCGTTTCGACTGGAAACGCATTCCGACTGCAACATATACAAACTATTTTGATCTGGATAAAGGATTAGGTCCTAACAACTCAGTGAAATTCTCATGATAATTAGGAGCAGGTATAGAACATAATAATCTAATACTTTTGTTCAATCTTCTGAGCATTTGAATCTTTCTAGAACTCAATACCATTTCTGATCAAGGAAAATGTTCCTTTGTTCTTTAGGATACGGAGTTATAACGTCTCTATAGAAATCAGCTAGTTAGTATTATCAGTGAACATTACTCCGTTAATAGTATGGCATGCTTTGAATCTCAAAAATTCTGTGAAATTATGAACCAAAAAATTATAAACCACCTGATTATATTGTCACAAAATATATTCGATTTTCTAAGATATCATTTTCCACGAATTCTATAAGCATACTTGCCAACTCTCCCGCTTTTTTCACTCTTCTATTGAGCTAATTTTTACGAGTGTCCCGCTTTTACATGAAATTTCCCCATTATGTCCCGCTTTTTTATTTCAATGTATAGTACATTTCTATTGCGTCCCGCCATGTCCCGCCAAATTCAACGCTGAGTCCCGCTCTTATCATGGCTCAGGTTGGCATGTATGTATAAGTTATAATCAAGTTGACCTAACTATATTATTCTATATTATTAATAATTATTGAAGCAATCTGATTCCGAGTTCTCAGTACGGATCACATGTTGATTATAAAACTCAGCTCATTATTAAGGCTAATCTTAAAAGGAATCTTCTTTTGTAGTTTCTACACACAGGAATTCTCAGAGAGTATCAAAAAGGATTCTCCTCTTCAACAACAAATTATTGAATAAATTATTCTTAATTTGTCTCAGTTCTATCCTTCCCTTTTTCCTACCCTTATTCTACCCCCTTACCACTTCTAACGTCATGTTATTATAAAGATACATTACCTCGTATCCAATCACATTCCAATTGCCTTATATTATCCCTATGCAACCAGCACTTACATCATATATCATCAGCAATTGAGCCAATCCACTGTCTCGCTTCTCACACAACTGAGTATAAATAGAAACTTTCTAGGCTAAAATTAGGTGTAAATTAGTCAACTTATTATTATTAATACTTTTAAGCAAATAAATGGCCGAGATCGTAGATCAGGAATTCATTCAACTTTTCGAGCAAAATATCACTTTTGAGAACAAAGATGAAGAAGTCAAATATTGGAAAGGAATTGCTCTTGATTGCCATCAAAAGTGAGTTTAAAAATTTAAATTTAATATTTATATATTCTTAAATATTCTTAAATATTCAAATATACGATTGTCAGTTCTATTTGTTTTTTGGATAAACAATTTGTTTATTTTACTCTCGAATTTTGTTTGTTTGAATCAAGATTTAATCAACAAATACATTCACACTGATTGATTAAAATTATTCTGAATTCTAGTCTACTAAACCATATTTTGTCTATTTTAACCAAAAGCGTCGCGTTTATATTTTTAGTACTAATATCTCAATTATTCATATTAATAATAACTATTCATATTTAATAATGCGAAATCATGTTTAGGTCACAGTCGCGCCATAATTGCTTTAAATTGTCTGGCATTTCTTCCGCATTCTTTTGATTATAAATTGCCTGCCGACATTCTATGTAGCCCAACAGAGCAGCTTTGTTCTGATTGGCTATTTCCCTTGGACCAATTAAAGTGCATTTTTAACAGCTGGGATATTTATTAATTCTCCCAACATCTTAATGTCCAATGCTATTATCGACTGAAGTTGTCGAGTTTAAAATTGTGATGCGTTAAACTCTCTGATTAATTACAGAAATATTCAATTAATTAACTTGAATCAATAATAACTTTAAAATGCTTCCACTGAGAAAGCTTTACGGTGAATATCAAATTATGTTTACCTCCGCTAATGAAATTATATCATTCATTGTTATTACATTGATTGGACGAAAACAACCTCAAATTTTGAAACTCAAGACCAAACAAACCTACCTCAGATGAAGTACGAAGAAAATTGTCTCCATTCGGTTTCCGTTTTGATGAGCAAAGAGCTGTAATGTAGTCTTTTTGATTATTTAAAATTGTTTTGTGCGTTGGCATAGATACTCTGACCTTTCTGCAGGTTAAACTACCTAAAATCGTATCACGTGTTTAGTCATAAGGAAGGTTCTTAGAATTATTACTAAGATTTGAAATTCAACCCAGCGTGTATTGCACAACTCAAAATATCTCAATAGCCAATAACATTTCATCTTTAGTGGGATGACGTGTTAGTAAAGTAGAATAGAATTCTGTAATTAGCTATTTTTAATTAATTTGTTGAATTAATATTCATTTATCTTCGATTCATAAAGTTTCGCTCAGAGACACAATGACGTTTTTAAAAAAACGATGACTTTATTCCACTTCTTTCTTGCTATGAAACTATCATGTGCTGTATCCACGTATTGCCATTTCATTCACATTTTCAAATGCTTCTTTCTTCACATTATCTTTCGTTCAGTGTAGAATTATCGGGAAATTTGGATATTATTAATAATTAGATTCAATTAAATCTTTTCCTCAACCAATCATTATCTGATTCACACATTCAATTATCTGATACAGTGAGTCATTTATCTAAAGTAAAAAATTCCAAATATTTAAGATTAGTGGATTTGCGTTATCTCCAGACATGATTCCATAAATGTTTAATGAATAATTATTTTAAGATACCACCTGTCTATGATCCGATTGGCTAAAGGATGTGAAAACATTTACAGACAGAATTTTGGGGGGGTAAATTTGGAATAATGAGAATGTCTTATTTGACTTTTAGAACATGTCTCTATATCATTATGCAATGATATACCATACCGTTATGGAGCCATCCTAGGAGATCTCTGACCTATTTTATGGTTGTGTTGCAACTACATTTCATTATAAATTTCAACGAATCAGGGTTGGTAGTGTCAATGATACTTGAAAGTGTAAAATCATTGTGATTTAAGTTACAGTTCTTAATCATCATTAGCAAGGAAGGATAGAGCAAATTTTTGAACTTATGTAACTTTCTAAATAGCATTTCACTTAATTTGGTTAAAATAACTAAAATGACTTGTAAGTTATAATTAAGATAAATTTGATCTTCACCGAGAAAAGTTTCTATAAAATGGCTGATGTTTATTTCTGAAAAATAACTAACTATCAACAAACAAACAAACATTAATATTGATGCGTTTAAAACACATTTTAAAGCATATTATGCTATTATAATCACAAATTATACTCAATTCGTTACTTCAAACAAATAAACAATGCCTATCTGTTGACACAAATAATAATCGACTGAACTGTAGACACAACTTGTTTACACTGGTTTAGCTTGTTGTTATTTCCCTTAACTAACTTATCCAGTGGAAACTCATTATCATTATCAATTCAAACTTGCGACCATAAGATTTCATAAGATCAAACTGAATCCATTGATGCAGCATTCTGCACTTTCCATTCGTTCTAATTAGTCGGAACTTCGACGCTATCAGTTATTCCAAGTTTGGCTTCAAACGGTTCGAAATGTATGCCATCTCTACTGTGACACCTTCGGCGTCCTGGCTTTGTTTAGGAATATTGTCGAATTCGCTGAGATTTCCTAGAATCAAACCAGCTCTTTTGAAATCTTAAATGTGTCTCGAATTACTTGCTAGCTTAAAATGCAATTTTATTGTTAAAAGTATAATTGTTTCTTCAGTTCAATCTGAACGTAATCGAGACGAAATTATAGGAGTTGAACTCGAGCATATTGTCTTTACTGTTTAGGATCTGTTTTTCCTTACTTAATTAGTATCAATAACGCATGGCAATACTCTTTAGACATTTCAGTAACTGTCTTTGTTAGTAAAATTCAGCTATCACGGAACGATTTATCAAAACGTATTTGAAGAGATGTTAGCAAGTATGATCTCAGTTTGTTAGAGAAATCATAGGGAGATACAGCTGCCAATAAATCTACCAAATATCTGGCAAAATCTCTTTTCATTCGTCGTTTGCTGTTAGAACCTAAAACATCCTAGTTAGATCAGCTGGGGTTTGTCTAAATTAGGATTTTCGATGTTAAGGTTTTACAGCAAGACCTGACATCATGTCACATGGAGAAATAGGAAGTTCTTTAGAAAATACCTCAGTTTCACTGAGGATATGTGGTTAGCAGGTGCTCTCTTATAGTACATATGCACATACCACAATTATACCCGTCTATTAGTTATGCAATGTCAACTTCCTTATTTAGTCTAGCTATTAGCGTGCTTGTGTTTTAAGATAGTTTCCCCGTGCATTAATTAGCTGATATCTCCATACATTAGCATCAGGATACTGTACTGCTGCATGAAAGAGATAGTTCCTGATCTAAATTCCATAAATTTTCAAATTCTAAATCGAGAGGTTTACGGTCATAGGTGCATATTTCAATCTTCAGATGGTAGTAGCGTACTAAAAAAGAATCACATTCAATCCATTTCTATTAATTTTTACATAAAATAATTGCAATTGTATTAAGAGTATTTGTTTACTTTCCTACACAAACAAACAAAAATTGTATATTTCTTCTAAAAATAATTTATGTTTTATATACGTATATTTTATAGATATAAAGCGCAGGAAGATCAGTACAATGAATTCCGTATGTTCAGTGAACAATTGGAGAACGAATTGGAACTGAGTTTAAAAGTTGCCGAAGACAAAATAGCGAATCTGCAACCTAAAAGTTATGCTTTGGAGGATGAATGCAAGAGACTAAAGGTGTGAAAATATTATATGGTTTTGTTTATTGGAGGGGATTGGCGAAATATTTTAAAATAAGTTGTTTTCTCACTTTTGAACTAAACAAGCACATAAATAACAAAGTTAGGAAACTCGATGATAGAAATATTAAATTATTAATCGCAAATTTTGAGATTAAAAAAAGTGAACAAACAAGGAAGGATTATGGTTAAGTATGCTACAAAGGATCTTACCACTTCATATACACCCATTTCATTCAATTAATTATTTCATTAATTCTCGCGTCTGCTTTAATAATGGAATCAATTGTTAACAACCCACACAGATGACCTGAGTACAAATTAGTTTGTACCATCAGCTTGTTAATTCGTTTGAGAGCTTGGCTCAATGGATAATCAGCTGATCAGACTGAATTCTGTCTGCGTACTTCTTACATATCTTCAATGCAACCTTAAAGACGTGTAAATCAATGCAATATCTTTTTAATGTAGCGTTCCGTACTGTTAATATTGAAATAGTTCCAGGAATGGTAAGATCATAATGACGAGTATAACGTCGCATTTCCATGATAGTTTTAAACTGATTTCCTCAAATTTCTACAAATATACATATAGTGTTACACGAAATCTCCATCTTAAAATTAAAGTATTCAGAAAATTCATTACTTCCATTTCGTGAAACAAACATTTTCGGGTTAGAATTACTCATTAACAATACTCTGCCGTGATGTTATGATGTCAGCACTGATTTGCAAACTCAATTCGACTTACTTTCCTTTAAAATTCTTAATAATATTTGCTGAAACAATAATTTGCTCTTAGCTGTAATATTAGCTAATTCCAAGTAAGATTTAGGAAAGAGAATCTAATTTTAGACCTCACACCAAATAAGAATGACAAAATACTCGCATAGAGTTTTTACCAGTAAGCAGATTTCATTATTAATGATATTTCTCATAATTAATTTTTGAGAAAAATCGACCAAGCAACAGAATCTTACTGGATACTCCATGTTATGTAATTCCTTATTCAGTGAGAATTTGACTGAAATAGATTTTAGTTGATAAAGTATTAGAGATGGTAGTCTAATCTGAGATGATACGGTTGTGTTTTCTTTGATTGGTGGAAATAGCTGTGTGGAGAATTTAAGATTAACCGAACATTTGAATATTTTTAGAATTCTCATGAGTAATTTCAGTTTTATAATCATTGCTTCTCCCGGAAATCTGTAGCTATTAATTGTTTAAATTCTATTAGAAGATTGCTTAATATAAAAGTATTTTCCGGTGTGAAAATCGTAAATTAAATAGAAGAAACCAGAATTGTTTGAAAAATTTCAGCAAAAAATCATGACAATAACATCCAATATTATTAAAATGCTAAAACCTGCACGAATAGCGAATAAAATATTTAATGTTGTTTTTTGTAGGAAAATCTATTCAAGATCAGATCGCAGGATTCGGAAGCTATCGCGAAGCTACAAGAAGACTTGCAATCTAGTTCAGACCAGAATTCTATTTATAAAACAGACCTTACATACCTTCAAATAGAAAACGATAAATTAGAACGAAACACGAAGTAAGTTCCTATATTTAGCTCATAATATCTATATTTAAAATAATAATAATATTGAATGATATATACAATGGATTATACTGAGTAATTCCATTCTATTTTGGAACATTATTTAAAAAAGAACTTAATAAATAAATCTATTTATATACTAATGTTATTTATATTTTCAATCTATTTTAGGATTATAATGTCATCACTCACAGATATTGAATCGAAATTAAACGAGGTAAATAATCATATTGCAATAATGTTTACATAATGAAGTGACAAAAATGTTGTTATTACTATTATTTGTTTATTTCAGACGATCGAGACGAATTTTTATTTACAACAAGAACTTTCCGATAAAGATTGCACGAGCAAGAAAGAGATGCAGAGGATGATGGACGAACTAAGAGGTGAGTTATCCAATCGAATTCCAAGTTCTCACCACACATTCTATTTTTAGAACTATTTTATTTATAGATTTACGAACAGAAATGGCCGCGCGTGACAAAAAGCGTGCAGCTGGTCCATATTTGGGCGCCACACCTCCAATCAGTAACTTCACACCTCAAAGTGTCCCTTCACAGCCAGGAAGTGTCCTCCACTCCAGACCACTCGGTGCACAAGCTGCCATCAACATTCCCTCCCCGCTACCCGAGGGAAACCGACTCCATGCCCTCTCCATTCTCGGAGACATTCTTAGAAAAGTTGGCGTAAGTCAGAATGTCAAACCACTGTTATTCTGTACAACTCTGTGAGTTTGATGTTGACGTGGTAGTTTATTGCTGTTTGCTTTTGTGTAGTCTGTTGAATCTCGACTAGCTTCCTGTAAAACGAGTCTGTCCAAAGACCTCCGTCGTCCAAGACCATCCAGCCCCACTCCAGTTCCAAGGTGAGTTCAGTTCCAGTTTCAGTTCCGTATTCTCACAACTGAGTAAACAGCTGTCTTTCTCTGAGAAATAATACTATTTTCTCGACTAAAAATACAGAAAATTTTACTTAGAAACTCCCTTCAATCATATTACAAACAAACTGACACATTTTATAGTGATTTTATTGAAATTCAAAGAATCAAATTGGATTATTTACGAATATCAAAATTTTAGTTTCCATAAAAATATGAGTAAGAATTTGGTAGGAAATGTGACAATGGAAAAACGTGTGACATAAGTGTATTTTCCTCTCAAAGGGACACATCACACCTATCCTTAAGCTAGTATCTCTGAACTGAGTTGTATATTTGTATTTTTAGTGTGAAGCGGGCACATGTGCAAGTGGACGATGACTTCCTTCACGCTCAGACAGAAGTGGCAGTGTGACACAATCTAACCCCTGATGCTCTATACCCCCAAATAGGATCTAAAAATAGAAATGCATGATTGATTTTGGTTGAATTGTGCCATCATTATCTTGTACTGGTATCTAGTTAAGAATTGTGATATATTCTATGTGACTTCTCTGTCGAACTAAATGACTGAGTGTTTGCTATGAAACTGTTTCTGTTAGAGTTTAGTTTCAGGGATAAGAGGTGGAGGTTAATAAGGGTGGAAACTGATTCTATTGAACAGCATTTTTCTATTTTCCATTCAAAAATACGTAACATATGGCATGCAATAGCATTTATAGTATCATCATATCTTCATCCGATATTCCAGAAATTTTAACTTGACGATGAAGAAAAAAATAATTTATAGCTAAAATATAAATGAATCAGATTGGTTATTTCGAGAAATGGACATATTTTGGGCCAATAGTTGTCGATGTTTATGATACATCTTCCTACCCAAATTTCTATTTTCACCAGATAGCATTGAGTACTCAGTTATTATAAACAAGTACGTATATTTATATCTGTTGCAGTCAGAATGCTTTCCAGTCGAAACGCATTCTGACTGCAACATGTACACCAAATAAAATCTAAGTCTGATGGAGGTTAAACAAATTCTAAGAAAAGAGGGAAAATTATCTTGTCCGATACCATGCGAATAGTTACCATTACTTACCATTACTTCTTGAAGAAAAACATATTACAAGGTTTTATATTAATATAACTATATAACTATTAATCTTGATTGGTCTATACGATATAAACTGATTGCGTATAAATATGCAAAATATGCTAGGGAAATGCTCTGTGGATAAATTAGATAAATTTCTGCCGAGTATTGTGGGAAATCGAGAACTTAAGCTCCTGAATCAGAAAACCATTGTGCTTAGGCAAATCTACAGTAACTATCACATTAAATACCATATAGTCAGACTGTAGATCAAATGATGGCATCGTTTCGGTTGACAATTTTTAAGTATGATTTTCAGAGAATTCTGAACCAAGACTGAGAGTGACATCTACTAAAGCTCTGCATACCCCTCACTCATATACACTATCTAAAACTAACATAGTCCATTGGTGTATCTAGAAAGGATGGAAACTTCATTTTTCAGGTAGTCTATCATATTGTATATTTCAAGACCAATGAAAATTGTTAAATTTTACAATATCAGGTAAAATTAGTCAAAAAATCCATATTTCTACCAACTAATATTAGCATCGGTTAACCAGTTGACCGCCCTAGAGAAATCCAAAATAAACGAGTCCTAAAGTAACTAACCCAGCACTGAGTGTAATGTAGAAATTACTTCTATATAGAAACAGAGCTCAAGCTTCCTATTCAGGAGAAGAATAGGATCTTCCTGACGGGTGCTACTATTCAGATATCTTCGTTTAGAACTAGAATTCGTGAATGTTCTATCAAACCATGCTAATACACTAAGACCAAGGCAATGACACAAACTTTATATTTCTAGTTCTACACTCATTAAGTTGTTCGAGTTATTTCTTCTTGGATAGTTCAGTTAACTGAGGTTGCACTGTAGCTAAGCAATTATCAGTGTACATGGTGCAACAATTAAAAGTGATGAACCATCTTAGAATAGGTAGACACTGAATCTATCCATCATGTAAATATAGAATGAAACTCAATACATTCTTATCTCTGCCACTGTAACTATAAGAACTCTAACATTTGTATTCAACTAACACAACTCAAATCTTCTAAACTTAGTGAACAATTATCTTCTATCTCTATTTGTACATTCTAATATTGGAAATGGCTGCTCGTTATCCCGACGAACCACAACCCGTGGATCCCATTGAGGTGCACATAAACCACTTTTTCGACAGAGTGGTCGCATGTGTGAACCACCGACGAATGACTGTCCTCGCTGAAGCAAACGAGAGACGCCTCGAAATGGCCGCACGAGAACCACACCGCGCACAGAAGGAGCAAGAACTTCTGACAGCTAAAGCAAATCTCGAGCGAGATATAAAGGACAACGAACTCCGAGATTTGCAGGAAAGAATGCTCGCAGATATTGAAGCGAAGCTAACAGAGTTGAGACTACCTCAGCCTGAGACACGACTGAAAATCCAGGGAGAGAGTGAAGAGCTGGAGCAGCTGATCTTAGCTCTGGGAGATGTTGTAGAAGAGACAGTGCCAGTCATCCCCCAATACCAACAAATGCAACGAATAGTAGCTGTAGGGAAGACAGGAAAGAATCCTGGACAGCTTAGCAGTCCTCGTGGAGTCGCTATTGATGACACAACCAATCATATTTATGTCACTGAAGGTGAATTCTGGTTCGCTAGAGTGTCAATATTTTCAGAGAGAGGCGATTTCCTGAATAGTTTCACGCATGTACGTATGGAATGGCCATGGGGTATAGCATTCCATAGGAATAATGTATACGTTACAGACATAGCAGTACCCGGAGTGTTTCACTTCAAAATAGAAGCAGACATCCATCCCGTGGCTGCGTTATTGGGTCAGGGATCTACAGATGGAATGTTCAACGATCCTAGACAACTCACTGTCTCAGACAACGGAGATCTCTATATCGCAGATTCTGGCAATCACAGAATCCAAATTGTAGACGAGTCACTCAACTTCAAACATTCCATAACTCACGAATCAATGAGATGTCCTTATGACGTCAAGCTAACTGCAGAAGAAGTTTATATTCTCAGTTCCACTGATTCTCCCTGCTTGCACATATTCTCTCACGCTGGAGACAAGCTACGCTCCATCATCACACGTGGTGAAGGAATGCAAGTTAATGGAGCCTGGTTCTTTTGTCTGGACAAAGAGAAGAATTTGATTATCAGCGATGGTCGGGATAAATGCATCAAAGTGTTCTCTCCAAATGGAACACTCCTCCACACGATAAGACAGTTTCAAAATATTGGTTACTTAGCGATGAATCCAAAAGGCATAGCTCTCATGAATCTCAAACTCGTGGTGGTAACACCTTTTGATGAATTCCGACTCCAAATATTTTCCAATTAACTGAGTTCTAATCTAATAACATACTTTTCTATTTAATTCTATTATTAGTAACTTTTCCTTGTTTGTTTGTTTGTGTTGATTTCTCTGAAACATGAATTGCGGAAGATTCGTCGCTATCGTATCTAATGTGTGAATGAGAATATAACTGGCATTCACTGTGTCTGACATAGCAATGAATCTTATTTAACACAATTCTGTGGTTTGGTGTAACTAAAATTCATAAGTCACCAATCCTGAGCTGGTGGTATCTAATAGTCCTTATTAATCCTTAGATTTCTCGTCTTCATTTCTCAAGGCTGCACTTAGTTAGCCATGTGGGATTTTGTCCCTCATAAAACCCTGCTTTTTGGAATTAACTGAGAGAATTAGATTATTCGAGGATTTCTGATAAAAATTTGTCACTTCTTGAGACGAATTTACTCCCGATAAGAACTTTCTGATAAAGACCACGAGCAAGAAAGAGGTGCAGAGGATGAAACAGACCTTACATACTTTCAAATAGAAAGCGATAATTTAGAACACGAAGTAAGTTGCTATATTTAGCTCATAATATCTATATTTAATAATAATAATAATCTTGAATGATATGTACAATGGATTATACTGAGTAATTCCATACTATTTTGGGACAATAATTGAAATAAGAACTTAATAAATAAATTTTAGGATTATAATGTCATCACTCACAGATATTGAATCGAAATTAAATGAGGTAAATAATCATATTGCAATAATGTTTACATAATTAAGTGACAAAAATGTTGTTATTACTATTATTTGTTTATTTCAGACGATCGAGACGAATTTTTACTTCCAACAAGAACTTTCCGATAAAGATTCCACGAGCAAGAAAGAGAAGTTTATAGAGCCTACTTCTTTTGTCTGGACAAAGAGAAGAATTTGATTATCAGCGATGGTGGGGATAACTGCATCAAAGTGTTCTCTCCTAATGGAACACTCCTCCACACGATAAGACAGTTTCAAAATATTGGTTACTTAGCGATGAATCCAAAAGGCATAGCTCTCATGAATCTCAAACTCGTGGTGGTAACACCTTTTGATGAATTCCGACTCCAAATATTTTCCAATTAACTGAGTTCTAATCTAATAACATACTTTTCTATTTAATTCTATTATTAGTAACTTTTCCTTGTTTGTTTGTTTGTGTTGATTTCTCTGAAACATGAATGGCGGAAGATTGGTGGCTATCGTATCTAATGCGTGAATGAGAATATAACTGGCATTCACTGTATTCCCATTTTCGGATGATTTGAGTCATAGCGGCTAAGAGTCAAGAACATCTAGACACTACAAGCTTGTACATAAGCTACGGCTGTAGTGTAGAATCCCATGATTACATTATCATGCGTCTAAATGCCATGATACCACGTGACCACTTTAATTCTCCACCTCAAAAGCCTCCTTGACACCTGGTTTCCAGCCCCATTCCTCCTTTCAAATGCAACTTCGGTCTCCTCATCATATTCCACTCCTAAAAGCACTCACTTCTCACACATTGTACATACAACTTAGGTTTCTGAGACGAATATTCCGTTAACGCTGAAACAGTCTTGAATTGCACGACTCAATTCCTAACTTTACTTTCCTAGATTTCTTAGACTTCTCTTCTAAGGTTGTTCCATGAAGAGACAATCAATTACTTTGTCTGACATAGCAATGAATCTTATTTAACAAATCCGTTAGCAGAGTCAGCAGTGCTGGCAATTCTGTGGTTTAATGTGATAACCGCTAAAATTCATAAACCACCAAATTCATCAATTTTATTTTATTTTTTTAATACGTTTATAAGTTCGTGGTTCTTAACTACCAGTAATATTCACATGTGGTTAGTACAGCCCCCACCAAATTTTAATACGATCTCGCACTGATGGATAAATTTACATCCTTCCTAGTAGATTTGAGTCATATTTGTTGATGAACTGTTAATTATTGTGTATCATAGCCCTCTGTAATCTACAGAATACTCTGATTTACTTATTAATAATCGATTATAATATATAAAATGATCGCTAATCGTAATTTAGTATTCCATCTTCTACTGCATCCCTGGTGCATATTTGAGATTTAGCTAGCAGGCCTTACATACAGAGGAATATGGTATTGTCATTATTCGTGATGATTCAGTATAAGAGTTCCATCACTGACTAATGTTCTGTTAATATTGTTAATATTAGCTTTATAACTTTCTTAACAAACACAGAACTATCAAGATCACAACATACAATGGTAAGTCCATCTCTCACAGTTCCATTCTATAAATAGATCTGTTCTAATTCTAGCACTGTCTGTCTAGGCTGTGCAGGTGAAGCTTGTGTTCGGACACACTGCCAACTGGCGGAAGAAGGTGACAACTGATGGGTTCACTCACGACTGGACGGTTCTGGTGCGAGGAGAAGAGAATTGTGACATCAAGAATTTTGTGGAGAAAGTTGTGTTCTATCTTCACGAGAGCTTTGCTAAGCATAAACGCGGTAAGATTGTTTAGTGAATTTTCATACTAAAGCGAATTGTGACTGGAAAAAGTGTACTACCCTAATTTCCAGAATGAATACGGTTCCAAACATTAAACTTTTCTGAAACCGTATCTATTGGATACCCCGAAAATATGCGACTGAATTTGATTAGGATTATTGTTAGTTGTAAAAAGTTTGAATGAGGAGCATTCTGAGGTATTGGCGGGGGGTGGACAAAATCTGACGGTGAGAAGGATACTTTTTTTCTGAATGAGAACTACAGTCGAACCTGCTATAACAGCCACTCTATATAACGGTCATCTGTCTATAGCGGTCACTAATGAACAATCCCGTCCGAAATTCCATAATATTGAACCTGTCTATAGCGGTCACCTGCTCAACGCAGCCAGCGGCCACCCATTTGTACTCCCTTACTGACCCTAAAACTGTCTATAACGGCCACTACCTGTCTATAGCGGCCATCACCTTCTTCACCTTTTTATGTGTTATTACAGGACCTGTTACGAACGATAAACAAATTCATATAATTACTTCAAGTAATGGATTTCTAAAAACTTGATATTTATTACACTACTTTGATTCCTTTTGAGGATTAAGACAATCACCTGTCTATAACGGCCAATTTTGTCCAGTCCCTTGGGTGGCCGTTATATACAGGTTCCACTGTATATTCTTTCCAATCTTTGAGTATACTATATGTGATTTATCACTTCTATTTATAGTAATGAAAGACCCTCCTTATCAAGTTAGCGAGTCAGGCTACGGCAGCTTTAACATGGCGATAGAAGTGTTCTTCCGGAACAAGGACGACTTGAAGAGTCAGCGATTCGACTATGACCTCCTGCTCCCCAATGCTGGAGACCCTCCCATCAATCAACTGAGAAGTGAGACACTAACATTCCAATCGCCCAATGAGGAGTTCAAGTCACGACTAATGAAGGGCGGCGGTATTCAGTTGTCCGACTTCAAATCTAAATCCGCTAAAGAGAAGCGACCTGAAAAGATTGAAGAGAAAAGAGATCAGCAGAAACGTCCGAAGCCAGATGGCATTCCTTCCTCTGAAGATAAGAAGAGTAAGAAGGCTAGACAGTGGGATGAAGAGGACAAAATGGATGTGAGTAAAAGTTGGGACACAGTGACGCTAAAAACTCTCCATAAACAACTCAACAACATCTCTGATACCAACAAACTCCAGCAAATTGTGAACGTCGTGGAGTCCACTGGGCAGTACACTCTCACTAAAACAACTTTCGACTTTGATCTCTGCAAACTCGATTCTTCTTGTCTCAATAAACTTTTTGGACTGTTGGAAGATAATTGAGACATCCTTAGCTCTTCTACTACTAATCTATGTCATTAGCTTCACTCTGTGTTTATCAGTAACCATTCTATGCTGTTTTGCTCCCTGTGAACTCTTCTAATATATTAAACAAGTTAAATCCTATGTTTCAGCATATTTTGACACCTCTAAGGGGAAAATATTTGGTATATATCCTTGCTAATTTTAGTATCAAACCAGTACCTTACAAACTTGAATAGTAGCCAACCACAAAGAATGTTATCTTTCTTTCTCAGAAAAAATAACTTAATTCTTTCTTTCTATCATTTCCTGAATCGGTTTTTTCATTGAAAAATCTCATTTGTGAAATTCTTATTCCTTCGTCTGAAAATGAACATTCGCTCCGGGTACTATTTATAGATATTCTGTTATTAACGTAATTAGCGACGAGACAAGGGAAGTCTCATCAAATTTTGTTTGTTTTCCGTTCAAAACACTTTAACTTAGGTGCAACTTCCAATCCTGATTCTGAACATAGATTGGATATTCTGTAAAGAGGAGTTGATTGGTCTTATTAATTAGACCTCAAAATTCTTAGTTATAACAATTCGAAGTAAGAGGAATGGTTGGAAATTTTTAAATTTTTATTTTAAAGAAAAATATAAACTTCTGAGTTCTGCTCGAAAAAGATCCTTCTTTATTAGTGAACTATTTTTCGGATGAAACCCTGACCTAAGATTGAATATTGATTCAATTGATAGAGTCGGTGTATCTACATATACATAGCACTTCTATTTATAGCCAAATGGATTCTAATTCGAGCTACTTCCTCAACCGTCTGAATGAAGCAATTATGAAGTCGAACCTCCAACCAACCATCAAGCGACTTCAAATGAAATTTGAACAGATTGCACGAGCGGTGAAGAGTGTGGAAGATAATCATGAAATTATCCGAGCTAATATCTCTGAAACTAAACTGAATTTGAAGAAGAGGGACGAAATGTTCTGGAAACGGAGTGTCGACCAAGCGACACAGAATGGAGATGTGTCGCTTCATAACAGTGATGACGGTGAATATAGTAACTAATTGTTTATTTACTGAAATTTATGTGGGCAAAAAAAAGTAGTACGGATTTTTTTGCCAACCGTTTACTTGCTACTTTATTTTTTCCTCCATTTAGATTGAATTTTACTCACTCATTACTTTTTTTTACTTGTTAATATTTTTTGACGGGCATTTAGTTGGCATGAGGAGAAGAAATTATTGATTGTGCTGTATAAGACCGAAATGAGGGCACATCGAGCGATTTGCAGAAATATTTGAGCATTTCAGAATCAGAATTTTCTCAATTTAACCATCTCCATTTCATCAGGGTATCCGGGAAATTTACTTGCTACTTTTTTTTGCTGGCCATCCAGAATATTAACTTACTGCCTTTTATTTTCCTCAAAAAAAATAAAAAGGTAGTAAGTAGCAAGTAAATCCCTGGGGTATTGAAGGTGTGAAAATGCTTATTCGCTGTTCTATTTATAGAATCAGATCTCCCGAGTCCAGATGCGATCTTCACCACAGACTCCGAGCACTCAAACCTGATCGAGTCCAAGATGTCTGGTTTGCAGATTGACCTATCAGTGCTCGCCTCTCCTGAAGGAAGACTGCCATCTCTCTCAGATGGAGAGGCGTCATGTGGCAGTCCAGAAGTGGTTTGTATTAACACCCCCTCTCCACCAGCTCATTCTAACACTGGGACAGGGATTGCTGAGGCAGAAACTGAGGTAAATATTTGAAAATCTCTTTTTTTTCTAAAGAATTTTTTTGACAGCGCAACGTCCATTCCATAAACCCTTCCCATAGGATTCGTACTTAAAATAGTTCAGAAACCGTATATTGGTTGGCTGAATGGAATAATTAATTGATTTGTTGCTTAGAATTCTGATCATTATGAACCATGGATGTCGTATAATCCTGAGATAGTGAACCTGTTTATGTGATCATGCTTGAACTGACTCATGACTTGTAGATGAATAACCATGATGGTATGGTGGAAATAGTTTCACAAAAACCGGAAATAGTTCGATTTTCCAAAAAAGGAAATGTACGAAAGAAAACACCATTAATCCTAATGATAAAAGTCGAACTATTTCCTAAATCCGCAATTCGAACTAACAACTATTTCCTTTTTCGAAAAGTCGAACCATTTCCGCATTACCACCATGATCACAAGATCTTATCCAATCAGAATTCTACAGCATCCCTGGTCCATATATACAGGCCTAATTATCTGTACAGAGCCCTTCACTCATTCTGTTCCGTGTAGAGTGTGATCAGTCAAGGCTGTGAGCTGTCCATCTCACTGAATGACAGAGTGCTGGTCATGAGGAAGGACAAGAACTGGCACGAGGGAATCGTCACGAACAGCACGAGCACGTACTACTCCGTGCATGGAGACGGATTCATTGAAAAGTATGTCTGGGATCTTCATAGTGAAATTCTCAATAAATCGAATGTCTTATCCAAGCATTTTATGGTTATGACTTAGTTTCCATGGTGATGAATTCCTTCCTAGAGAATTTCCCATTAATCTATTCTATTTATATCCACACAGATCAGCTGTTCGGAGTAGACTGTGTCCATTCACGAGTCTAATCCCTTCACACCTCAAAGTGGGGACAAGGATAGTGGCGCTCTACGGACAGCTAGAGATATACTACGCGGGGGTTGCTGCAGAAACTCCTTGTGCCAACAACGGGGAGAGAGTGCTTGTGTTCTTCGATGATGGATTTGCTCAATACCTTGATCCTAAAAACGTGTATATTGTAGCGAAGTCATGTGAGTTTATACCTTATTTATTCTGCGTAGCTTGCGGACACTTTTTATTGGTGTTAGTCATCCTTAGGCATGGCTTTATCTAGGATTTTCCAGTCCGGCACTTGTTTGAAGGTGATAGAGGTTATATGACACCCAAACGGGTTTATCTTGTAATTCCAGGGGTGGTGTCAACCCAGAACCAAAATCGAATCACACTGCAAGCACCTTGGCTCCTCGGACGATACCAAACTGGCACTTAAAAGTGCCGGCCGAGCACCTAGATAAACCCCTGCCCTTAGGGCTTCCTTTCCTTTTTTAAAATTAGAGGTAACTCTGCTTAATCGGGACACTTTGGTCCCAGATATTTTGTCCCAATTAACCGATGAATTTAGTATTAGCTTCTATGTATGGGAACCATTCCATTCCTGGAGATTTGTCCAGATTAAACGGAGTTGACTGTAAATAACCGTGAAATGTTAGTTACAAATCGATTAATTTCTTGATTATTGGTTCCTGTTGGGTGTGATATCGACATTATTTATTTAAAACATTGCGACACAATTCAGACACATTTATGCCACTTCCTAAACAGCTAGTGAAGTATGGGAGGAAGTGGGAAAGCTGTCTCGTGACTTCATCAAGGACTATCTCTCCCTCTACCCCAAACGTCCGATGCTGCGTCTACGTCCTGGCGACGATATCGTGACAGAGCTACGCGGGAAGTGGTGCAAGCCTAGAGTGACCGATGTGGACTGTAGTCTGGCCAGAGTCCACTTTGTGGAGGAGAACATGAAGGAGTGGATATATAGGGGATCTACCAGGTAAGCGATTAGGGGGCATGCCTAATTTCCAGAATGGGACTGGTTAAGATACCTAATTTCCGGGACGGGACGGGTTAAGATGCCCAATTTCCGGGACTGGGCGAGTCAAGATGCCTAATTTCCGGGACGGGACGGGTTAAGATGCTTAATTCCCGAGACGGGATCCCGTCCTGTCCCGGAAATTAGGTATCTATATTTTCCGGGACGGTTCCGTCCCGTCCCGTCCCGGAAATTAGGCATGCCTACAATTAGGTGTTAAATGTGGTTGAATTTTAATGAAGCTCACTTTTTCAATCAGTTGAATGAAAATGAATTTTTCAACCCTTGGAAGCTTTTGGGATTATTCTATTTATAGTAGTGACCCCAAACTAACATGGCTTCCCCATTGAAAATGGCTTAAACCGGAAATGACGTAACACATTCCTGTGGCAAGCGTGGGTTTAAATAAGTTGATACAGCCTTGCCTGATTTTACTAAAATGTTACTACTATTTAGATACTAAGATTCAATTGAAAATCTTTTTATTAAAAACAAAGTCAAATTGAGTTGATCGCTCAAAGTATTTGAGGAATTTTAGTTATTATAAGACACTCGTTCTAATCTAGATTCAAACTTCTATTCAACTTCTCCACCAGCCATACAGAACCACAGCTCATCACCAAGAACAAGCACATAATCACTCAGATGCTGTATGATCTGCTCTGTCCTGCTTGTCTAGCAGCAGCTGAGACTAACACAGGGATAATGGAGTCTCCCGGAAAATGTTAGTGAGATGCAGCACATGTTCGTAAGGGAGACTTTCGTGTAAAAATTACGCCACGATTTAGGTCAGGATTTTTCGACACTTTTTTGGCCCATTTATTTCGGTGGTTAACACCGCGGTTAATTAGTGCATACTCGCCAACTGTCCCGTTTTGGCGGGATTTCTCGCTTTTTTCACTCTTTTTTGAACTAATTTTCTCGATTGCCCCGCTTTTGCTTGAAATTTCTCCATTATGTCCCGCTTTTTTTGATTCTATGTGTAATACTTTTCTATTGCGTCTCGCCATGTCGCGCGAAATTCAACGCTGCGTCCCGCTTTTATCATGGCTCAGGTTGGCATGTATGTTAGTGTTTCCCGCCAAGCGTGTTAAGCACTATTTAACGCACTTAACTTGTTGAATGACTTTTTTTGTTAAAGAATGCAATTTCCCCGAATAACCCGCACAAAATTGCAGAGTTAACGCCTTCCAACGGAAATATACATATTTGCCTATATTATGTTCCCTTCATACAAAAAATATATGAGTCATTATCTCTTACAAACTTGACTATGTGATTTCTAATAACGGACATAATAGTTATACTTTAACAAAATATTCGAACAAATATTTATTCTATTAGAGGCAGTAGAATTCTTATATACATTATTAATCGGTTCGTTATCCTGGTACAAATGTGAATGTAAAAAGCTGGGAATAAGGATATGAAATAAAGTTAGGCAGAAAATATTTGGAGTTGGAATTCATCTTCAGGTGCTACTACCACGAGTTTGAGATTCATGAAAGCTATGCCTTGTGGATTCACCAAATAATTCTCTCGAAACTGTCTTATGGTGTGGAGGAGTGTTCCATTTGGAGAGAACACTTTGATGCAGTGATCCTCACCATCGCTGATGATCAAATTCTTCTCTTTGTCCAGACAAAAGAACCGGGCTCTATTAACTTGCATTCCTTCACCACGTGTGATGATCGAGCATAGCTTGTCTCCAGCGTGAGAGAATATGTGCATGCAGGGAGACCCATCATGACAGAGAATATAAACTTCTTCTGCAGTTAGCTTGACGTCACGAGGATCTCTCATTGATTCGTGGGAAATAGAATTTTTGTAGTTTAGTGACTCGTCTAGGATTTGGATTCTGTGATTGTGAGAATCTGCGATGCAGAGATCTCCGTTGTCTGAGACAGTGAGTTGTCTAGGAGCGTTGAACATTCCATCTGTAGATCCCTTACCCAACAACGCAGCCACGGGATGGATGTCTGATTCTATTTTGAAGTGAAACACTCCGTGTGCATATATGTCTGTCACGTATACGTTATTCCTATGGAATGCTATACCCCATGGATATTGCATACGTTCATGCGTGAAACTATTCAAGAAATCACCTCTCTCTGAAAATATTGACACTCTAGCTGAACCATATCCTCCTTCAGCGACATAAATATGATTGGTTGTATCATCAACAGCGACTCCATGAGGACGATAAAGCTGTCCAGGATTCTTTCCTTCCTTCCCTACAGCTACTATTCGTTGCATTTGTTGGTATTGGGGGATGACTGGCACTGTCTCTTCTACAACATCTCCCAGAGCTAAGATCAGCTGCTCCAGCTCTTCACTCTCTCCCTGGAATTTCAGTCGTGTCTCAGGTTGAGGTAGTCTCAGCTCTGTTAGTTTCGCTTCAATATCTGCGAGCATTCTTTCCTGAAATTCTCGGAGTTCGTTGTCCTTTATGTCTCGCTCGATATTTGCTTTGGTTGTTAGAAGTTCTTGCTCCTTCTGTGCGCGGTGTGGTTCTCGTGCTGCCATTTCGAGGCGTCTCTCGTTTGCTTCAGCGAGGACAGTCATTCGTCGGTGGTTCACACATGCGACCACTCTGTCGAAGTGGTTTACGTGCACCTCAATGGGATCCACGGGTTGTGGTTCGTCGGGATAACGAGCAGCCATTTTCTTACTTCAATTTGGATATAGAAAATAAGAGTATAAATTCAGGTTATTAGTGTGTGTAGAGGAATTGAGTTGTGTTAGTTGGATACAAATGCTACTCTTATATCCACAAAGGTAGGAATAGAAAGTATCAGATTCCATTAGAACATTTATGTAACTTAGAGGATAAAAATAGATTCTAAACTAAGGATAATAATAGCTCATATGAACCATTAATTTTTAAATAAATCAATTAATATAATCAACACCTTTTACCTCTAGAGTAAATAGATACCGTAATTTAATTGAGTTTTCTTACCCCTTTTCATGGATTAAGATGAATACTATATACAATTCACATTCCTGTCAATAGCCATTTTGTGTTTCGTCGTGTTAGCCTAAATTTCTTATTGCATTAGAAAATTGCACGATTTAATGCAATTAACCATAGTTTTCAATGACACAACTGTTGTTAATGCGATTTTTAATACCATACATGCCAACCTGAGCCATGATAAAAGCAGGATGCAGCGTTGAATTTTGCGCAATAGAAAAATATTATACATATAATATGATTAAAAAAAGCGGGACATAATGGGGAAATTTCATGTAAAAGCCTGAATGGATACAGTATAATTTGTAGTAACATCCTGTGTCTATATTTAGTATCAGAATCAGAGTCGTTCGAGGTAGATCAGCCGAGAAGCGAGGAGAATGAACCTAGCAGCTCCACTCTACAGACAGACTCTGTAGTGGACTCTATGGTGGACAGAATGATGGAGGAACTGGAGGATGATCGGGATGAATACTCCACTGAAGAAAACTATATTGTTAGTTATTATGCTGATCTCCCTTTGAATATACAAACAAACAAACAAACAAACTAACTAACTAACTAACTAACTAACTAACTAACTAACTAACTAACTAACTAACTAACTAACTAACTAACTAACTAACTAACTAACTAACTAACTAACTAACTAACTAACTAACTAACTAACTAACTAACTAACTAACTAACTAACTAACTAACTAACTAACTAACTAACTAACTAACAAACAAACATACATCTAACATTCCGAATTTGTTACTAATATTATCGTTATGCATCACTTATAGTCTCCTGAAGTGTCAGATCACGATAGTGAGTCTACATACCAAGCTGTAACCAGAACTAACTTGTCCAAGTCAGTTCCAGTTCCAGTTCCAGTTCCACCCCCAGCACACGTGCCGGTACCCACGGCTTCTCAAGACCTGGTTAGTCCGGTTGAAGTGCAGAATGTCGATGATTCAGTCAGGAAGACGAGAGCTAAATGGAAGAATATTAACATTTCAAATATCGTTAAAAGTAAGAATAGTCTTTATTATTATCTTCTCCACACATAATGCTCGAAGAGTAGCTCTCCTTAAATAATCGTCCCCAAATAGGGCATTTAATTATGTTTTACGCTTGAAACTAAAGTTTTTAGCAAACGATCGCCAATACAATTCATTATAACAGTACTGTACGTGATACATTGGAATTCCCTTATTGCAATATTGCTCTATTAGCAACCAATCTTCAGGTCCCAGGTGTAGATTTTGTGTTAATTCTGTTCCCTTATTAGCAACTTCGCGTATTAGCAACAATTTTATGAGCAAAACTCGAGTTGCTAATAAGCGAATTCCACTGTACTTCACTACTCATCTAAACTTGTTTTTAGCTCCACGTACAGGCTGGGAACCGGGCACAATAGCATCCACTAACAGCTTACAAGCTGAACGGTTGGAACAGCAGAAAGCAGTGCTCTACAACAACCACAGCTACTACACCAGTAGTGAGTACAATGAAGCCTGGGACAGACAGGCTATACAGAACTCTATGGCATTCTGGCTGGATGAGACTGCTAAGCTGGAACATGAGCTGAGTGTGAAGGAAGAGAATGCTGTTGAGATGTGTTCTGTTCAGAACTTCGCTGAGGTTTATATTCTAGCAGAGCACAGTTATAGCAAGCTGAGGTATTTACTTATTTATTTACAACAATACAACTGGTGTTAAGCAGTTATACGATTTTTAGTTTCTTAACATTTTTTTGCGTTTATTAACTCTTTGTATTGAAGCTCAATGCAAGAATTTCACACAGCCATACAGTCAGGGTCGTTTATTATGAACATTCGTTTATTATGAACTAACCTCCTGGTCCCAATTTCATTTTTAGATAGGATTTGTATTGAATCAATTTCGCTTAATATGAAGTACAGCCAGGGTCGCTTTTTGTGAACCACCAGGGGACCAAAAAATCTGTTCATAATAGAGATACTTCATATTAAGCGAACTTGATTCAATACAAATCCTATCTAAAAATGAAATTGGGACCAGGAGGTTAGTTCATAATAAACGATGTTCATAATAAGCGACCCTGACTGTATTTACTCTAGCACTGTTTCTAGCAATATATTAATTGTGCTAGATTGAATATGACTGTAGAATTCTTGCATTGATCATAGGCCAGCGTCAGTCCTATAAGCATTATGTCCAAAAGTTAATTCTGCTGTTTGTGAGTTTCCAAAAAGACTGACTATATTATTCAATTGAATAAAAGTAAGCAGAAACAGTGGAAACATACTTCTGCCATGTTGATGCTTACACGAATAAACTTACTATCTTTAGCTTGAACTACTGTGCTTTACAACTTTCAGATTATTTTAGTTTTTTCTTAGAAAGGGGGAAGTCCAGTCTGAATTTATCAGAATTCAGATATAGTTAATTTTGATCCAAACTTTAATGTACAGTTGTGAATTTTGTGAATTTTGCTTTGTCACAAATTAGAGCATTAAACTGCTTATTAATAGAGAAATCAGGTACTTAACAGTATACTCTTAAGACACACTGGTGCCTCATTGTCTAATTGGGTATACAGGGTGTATCATAAGTGTTGTCGGGTAATATAATTGAATGTAAAAACCCAGAATGTATATCATGTATATATTTTCACTTATTTATGTAATCTCCTCGACTATCTATTACTGATTTAATACGATCAGGCATACTGGCGACTAGATTTTCCAAGATATTCGGGTCAATGCTTGCCCAGGCCTTTTTTACTTGAAAAATCAGGTCTTCGATTTTAGTGACATTCTCCATTTGACTGACACTATCCTTCAAAATCGACCATAGATTCTCGATAGGATTGAGATCGGGTGAGTTGCCTGGCCACTCCCCTTTACGCCAAAACCCTGGGAAATGCTCTGCACACCAGACTTGAGTCAAATTTGCTGTGTGTGTGCTGGGGCACCATCCTGCATGAAAATAAAATTCGACATGTTTGAGAGCATTGACTTCTCCATTATTGAACCATAATCCGACCTACGTTCAATGGCATCTTTACAGGTCTTTTCCAGAATATAGTTTCGGTAGTAACAACCATTTATCGTCTGTTTTTGCGGAACAATATGCAACTCAGATACTGCACGATGTGACATCATGCCCCAGACGTTAATTTTTCCAGGAAATTTGACTTGAACACAAGGCTCAACCTCAGCTGAATTCCGTACCCAAACACGATCATTTTGTCTATTTGGGGTATTGAACAATTGAAAGGGTGCTTCGTCAGACCACAAAACGCGTTTCCAATCCTCAACAGTCCATTCTTTGCGAAATTCAGCAAATTTTAGACGGTTTTCCTTCATTTTCGCAGTCAATCGCGGGATTTTTGGCCTTTTAAAGGATCTCACTCCTAAGCTATCCCTGAGATACGGTAAACAGTTGAATGGGATATAGGATATCCCCTATTACTCACTATTCTTGCCAGTTTCCTAGTAGATTTTCCTCTCTTACCGAGAGATTTCGAAATCATAATTTTGGCGGCCTTTTTAACAGTTGAATTTCGTCCGGGGCGACTTTTGGTCTTTTGAGATTCTCCAAGTTTCTCTTTGTTCCACCAACGTTCGATTGATCTCAAACTAACTCGGAGCTTTAATGCAACCTCCTTCTGAGTCATTCCTGCATTCAACATCCCAATGGCATGCGTACGGAGCTCTAAACCATGATCTCGGACATTCATTTTCCTGGAAATAACAGGTTGACAACGATAGTAAAAATTCTGGAATTTCAGTTTAGCTAGAAATAGATTAAGTAATTTTCTACAAAGTGCAACGGGATACTAAGCAATACTGAACTAATAAATGAAAACTACTTGTGGTTATAATACAATAGTATGACTACTTTGACAATTCTACTACCCGACAACACTTATGATACACCCTGTATATATATGCAATCATTCTAAATCAGAACTAAAACTTGCAATAAAGCGAATCTAATAAGATGTCCGAGGTCACATTTAGTAATTCGATATTCCAAAACAACCCAGTTCATTTCCTTCAACGCTCTCCCACTAACGTTCCTGAGATAAAAATACCTCAGAGCCTAGAGACGCAGAAGGGAGGATAGGCTCATACGTGAACTTCTCAGCAGTTGTCCAAGCCAATAATCCGCAATTCCAATGGTACAACAAACACGGAGAACCGATGCCACAGCAATGCCGAAACAATCTCACTATTGGACCTGTGAGAGAGGAAGATTTCGGTTTCTATCGCCTGGAAATAATAGATGGTTCCACAGAACAATCTATGTTGACAAGATGGACAGAGTTGAGGAAGGTAAGACCCAGAGTGCATGAGTATAACGTCCGTGTTCCAAGCCAAGAATTCTACTCGTACCAGCAGCCGATTCACCAATTAACCCTAGAGGAGCTTGCACCCAGGCTCCAACTGATCCCCACAGCGCATTTTCTCGGTCCTCGGATCTTCCTCGCGGCTCATTTTGTTAATGCTGCTTCCTATCAGTGGTCTAAGGATGGAGTTAAGCTTGAAGGATGTGTCTGCAATACTCTCATATATGCACATGCCATCGCTGGAGAGTATAGTCTTGTTGCTTCGAATGGCTATGGATCTAGTTGTGTGGAAATACGTGTTGAATGCATGTAGAAAGGATTTCTGAAGTTATGTTAGCTCTGTCTTTAAAAAATATTTTAGCCCCCCTTTATCCTCAGCTCAGTTTTTTTACCTCCATGATTTTTTTGGAAATATTTTTTGATGACATTGATGGGTCACTTGTAGTTTTAAGATTAACAACTTTCTTTCTTTGTTGTTGTTGTTGTTGTTGTTGTTGTTGTTGTTGTTGTTGTTGTTTTTATATCAGATAGGAACTGTTTTTCTTTAAACCATTAAATTAAGAGATGACTCACCTCTGAAGAAACTCAGGGCATTATTTAATCGACATTAACTATCATTGCCATTATTATTAGCAATCCATGTACAATCAAGCTGAGGTTCATTTAATTGACATTAACTGGTTTACATCACTGAATAAATAAATAAATACGGAATTACATATAATATATAAATAAACAAGCAATAGTTACTGATATAAGGGGATCTATTTTTCTTAAGGGAATCTATTTTACTTGAAAGTTTCTCCAAAGATTCCAAGTATTAATGGAAGAACCACTAAGAGTAAACTGTACATAACCCCTGGAGAAATGTCACCAAATAACACAATTGTGTATCTAACTTTGCTTGTAGAAATCAGCTGTATTTCTTTTAGAATCTCCGCGAAATACTCTTGGTTTACTGGACTGGTATGAATCAACATTTTCTGAACATCTCTGTCGCACAATATGGAATCAGCGTAATTTGATAGAGAAGTGTTTAAATTTGAAATACTTGATATCATTATGAATACGCTGATTGACTGATGAAGAAAAAATATATAAACATTCCAATAATCGGAAATGCTAACATACTCAGAATTTGATGCAAATTTTTTAACAATAATAATAGTTAAAAATAAATAAACAAATATAATCAAAAAGCTTGAGATATATCTGAAAGGCTTTGAGGCTGTTACAACTCGATCTGAGAGTTCATAATATTTGGGTAAAGGAGAATCCATCCGAGATTCTCGTTTGTTTATATTTTCTTCATTCAAAATGAATTCTTTTGCTTTATCAATCTCGGACAAAGTTTCATATTTGAGTTGGGTACAAATAGAATATACAACCCAGCAAATGACAGTAGGTCCAGTATTTAGCAAAAAAGAATAGACTATGAATAGAAAAACCATCAAAGCATTTGTGATGCTGTTAGATACGATAAGATCACAATTATAGAGTTGAATAGTGTTAGTAATTGGCACAGCAATCAGAGATGCAATAATAATGAGTGATATTAGCTTAGATATGTCAAAACCGTAATTGAATTTGGGCTCAAATTCATCCAAGATCTTATGTAAGCAAAAGTAGAGTAGAATTAAGGAAAATAGTGATAGCAAAAATTGCAAAACATTCGTTGAAATATTTAATCTAGCCTATATCTGTTAGACACTTCCGGTACACTACTGTTACAATTTGTACTAATAGTTTGTAGGCAATTATCAAAATAATGCAAATTGGGAATAATAACAAACACACATACACATTCGGTAATTGAGAATGTAATTAAGATGAGTGACTTAACCATTACTAAAACGAATTTACAGAATTTGTTTCTTGAATTGCATTTCTTCTGAAATATTCTAAATGTGTACAACCTGATGAAAGATGTGATTACCTTGTTTACTATCAACAGTATTTTAAATTGAAGAAAATAATAATTATTCTGTAAAAGTGCTGTTACCTTATGGATTCTACGAGTCCACTTGTTTACTCTTCTATTGTTGTTATCTCTTCTCGTGAAAATTGGTGTCTCTTCTCCAACCTCATTTTGATTATTTGTCGCCATTAGAAAGTGAAAATAAAATAGTAAAAGCGTTTTTATATTTGAGAAAGCAATGTTGATGAGTAATTAAATATTTCATGGATTAAGTCTTAATTGAGTTTTATAATGAACACAGTTATAGGAGCAGTCATAATATATACGAATAAGAAGGTTACGTACATTAGCAGAGTTGATTTATTGCTAAATTCTCTATTTAGACTTTCAATTCTCCGAATTTTTCATATATAGTTCATTATTCCAGATTACTAGGTAATCCAATTCCAAAAAAGTTATATGTGTATTTCACAATGATGTGATATCACACTCACTGCTTATCTGATCTGCTACGATGCCAAGTCGCCTCCATCTTAAAAATACCATAGTAATACGTGTAGCATACTCACTTGGTGGAATAACCCATTCACTGTAAATTAATGAAGAGTATTTCTCGATCTATTAATCTAGGAATAATTATGTTTAAAATATTGAAAGGTAACCTATCAAATCCTTGGAAATTACTTGCTGGTCCTGGAAATTGTAGCATTTTCCAAGGACATTATATACAATCAATCAAAGAGATAAATGTATGATTGAATTATCTAGAGCAGCTCTCTTTTATTCAACAGTTATTCCTAAGAAAATTTCTTAACACACTAATTTGTGTAAATGATGGAAATTATTTACTAATTAAAACCAAATTTAGAGTGTTATTTAGTTCTTAAAATATATCTTGAGTTCTCTTATTAATCAATTCCGTTCAATAGTAGAGTTTCATTTTCATTCTTGCTCCATAATTATGGGAACACTCTATTGGTCGACTTTTGAAAGTTAATTGCTCGCTAATGTGAATCCTTACTATTAAAACTCGATGATTGTATATATATATATATATATATATATATATATCTGTAACGAATTGATTGAAGAAACTGCCGGGCGCAGAAGGCTGATTTTTGGCATGTGGGAGTCTTTTGGCTATGGCTCCAGCAAGTTCTGAGTTCAGAGCAAAATGTCGACTCATCATGGAATTATGACGTCATTGTCACATTTTTAAAAGTTAAGCAACACAGTTATTCGGGCATAACTCAGCCATTATAGGAGATAGAAGGCTGAAATTTTAATAGAATCTGTATACTAACATACCTCACATATGATGCGACTTTCATCAAAAAATGATGACTCATCACTTTGTTATGACGTCATCATTACGCATCAAAAATTTTTAAATTGACAAATTTGGTGATTTTTCGAGTGATATCGATTAGCACAGTAGAACAGACATATTTAGAGATGTTATCTCCCTTATAATTAACCAATGTGACTCCAGGTGACCGAAGGGAGCCTCCGGCGGACACGAAGTGTCCGCCAGCCGCGCAGCGCAAGCAAGCGCGAAGCGCGCTTGTATAAGTTAAGTTGGGTTAGATTGGATAGAATGGAACTAATGTAATTATGATGATAACAAATATAATCATTGATAACCTTAAGGAAAATGATTGACAAATAAATAAGATAGTTTAAAGAATGATAGATAAATAAATAAGAAAGTTTGAAGAAAGTGACAGATGAATAATAAGTAGCGTGAAAGAATACAATTCTCACTTCTCATACATACTTTTATTTGGTTGTACTGTGGCTGGTGGTACGCGTATATCTTTTGTGGCTGGTGTTACGTGTTTATCTTCTGTGGCTGGTGTTACGTGTTTATCTTCTGTGGCTGGTGTTACATGTTTATCTTCTGTGGCTGGTGTTACGTGTTTATCTTCTGTGGCTGGTGTTATGCGTATATCTTTTGCGGCTGGTGTTCCTGAAAAACATGTTTTGATACAACTGTAACATCCTAAAAGACAACTTTCGGTGCAATATAAACATTCGGGACAACATTCTAGGAGGGTTTTCATACAGACATAATGGATATACACGACAACCGATAAGACAACCGATAAGCACGCACAGGCTAATATTATTAGAGGTGAACAAATTACAATACAAATGAAAACTATCACAACACAAAAGAAGTCAGACATAGAACGACCTTATTATTATTATTATTATTATTTTCAATATCTGTATGGGGGAAATTGCATTTTGGTTGGTTTTAAATTTTTTTATGAAAGTGCATTCTCCCAAAAGGAATGCATTCAAATTGTGATGGTGATCAAGATAATTTTAAAAAATAAGCGCTCCATTATGTGTATACATATCGCTTATCATTATTGCCTGAATTAGTCCTCAAGCAAAATATAGTTGCTGTCTTTATAAAAATTAAAATTTTCGCTCTGTAGAATTAGTATTCCAAACAAAACATCTTCATAAAACTTCAGAATGTAATATTTGAATCTACTCACCTGAAAACTCAATGTCTGAATTATAACATAAGTTGTGATACTTTTTGATTGTTTAATAAATATTCTTTTGTTTCTGCACTAGTTACAAGTACATAAAAATAGATCATATAATTCTACCACGAATGTTTCACCCCAACAAATCCGAATATTTTCAATTCCTATAGTATGAAATACTTACTTACGTAGATAAGAGTGTTTAACGAATAAACAACAAGTAACTGGTAAGAGAATTCTAGAAATCTATGTACAAAAAAATTGAATTGTAAGTATATATCAGAGCTTCATTTGATTTTAGTGCTATTTAAATTTAATATTGAACTATAGCTTTTATCGTTTTAAGAAAATTTATTTGAATATTTCAAGGGAAATACATAGTTTAATTGTAAGAGAAAGGACAAAGAAGGATAAATAGATAATAAATAATGAATATATAAATGAATGTGTATAATTGTTTGAACTGTACATGTATAATACTCAAACAGTAAACATCCCAGAGATCGTTAGTGGTATTACGAGTAGGAGTATACTGTTCAAAACCGCTGAAGATAGATCTCCAAAGAAAAAGATTGTAAATCTAACTTTACTAGAAGAAATCATCTGTATTTCTTCACGAATCTGTGAGTAGTGTAGATTTTTCTCGTTGCTATGTATCAACACCTTTTGAACTTCTATGTCACTTAGAATAGTATCAGAATAAAGTGTTAAGGCTGTGTTTAGATTTGAAATACTTGATATCATAATTAATACACTAAAAAAATGATGGAAAAAGAGAAAAAGTTTCCAATAGATTTCCGGAATGTCGCCTAATATTTTATCTTCCACTTGCAACTGTTGTATTACATTATTACTGATTACTGCTAATATGATGAACACCAATAAAATGTTGAGACATGAAATATGTCTGAAAGGATTAGCTGCATTCGAAACTCGTTTTGAGAGTTCAAAGTATCTGGGTAAAGGAGACTCTTTCCAGCTTTCACGTTTGTTGATATTATTTTTATTCAAAATGAATTTTTTTGCTTCCTCAATCTCTGACAAAGTTTCATGATATAGTTGGTCGCAAACTGAGTATATAATGACACACATCACGTAGAGTGCAGTGTGCCATAAGAAGAAGAAAATTATGATTATGGGTGTTGATATTGCTAGAGTAATAATGGACTGGGAAACTGATGTAGTGAGGAATGCTAAAAAATAGATAATATCTTGAAAAGCCCCTACTAGCATTGTTATTGGAACAATAACAAATAAACAGAACTTTGTCTTGTCTAAAATGAAAGTTGATATTCGTTCAAATTCTTCAATGATCGCAGGTTTGAAATAGAGATAAATAAGTGATATGTATGAAATAAAAAATACTAAGAAACTCTTTATTTCGGTGATTAATATTTTACCTGTTGATTTTTGATTTGTTGCTGTAGTATTATCACTTTGTGTCATAATGTAGAATTCGATGTTAAGCAAAAGTTTCCAACTATTGACAGCGATAAAGAAGGCTAATATTAATAGCTTGGCTATTATAAAAACACATTTACCAAATTTCTTTGTTGGACAGGAATTCTTTTTGAAAAATTGGAATGTATATACACTTGAATGCAAGTAGTTATGAATCGGTCGAATCTTCCTCTCTTTTTGTTTACTCCAATGCTTGTTTCTCTTTCTGTAATCAGAGGTGTCAGTTCTCCAAATGTTATTTCTTCTTCCCTTGTTGCCATGTCTCATAAATGAATCCTAAACGTATCAGATAGAATGTGCTTGTAGATATGCCATGACAAATATTTATAAGAATTGATTGGATGATAAACCATTCTTTTGAATTCTTATATATTTGAATATTTATAATTATTACTCCAATATGCATAAAACGCTTCCCTAAGCATAGAAGATGTTGCAACAAGGAATTTCTACTAGTCGAAATATACCACTGTGGTACAACTTTATGGCTTCTTTCCCATTGAAAATGGCTGGAGACATCCGAGTTTTCGATAATCTAGGTGAATTGATATTTGCAATTGAGTAACGAATTATGTAATAGTATATATAGCAATAGTATGTTTAACTTGAGCCTTATTATATCAGTTCATTGCCTATTAAATTTAAATTTGAACTAATTCACTGTAGCTTTTATTGTTTTAAGAAAATTAATTTAAATATTTCAAGGGAAATACAAGTTTAATTGTAGAAAAAAAGACAAAGAAGGATAAATATGTAAATAATGTATGTATAATGACACATACGTACATGTATAATACTCAAACAGTAAACATTCCAGAGATCGTTAGTGGAATTACTAGTAGGAATATGCTATTCAAAACTGCTGAAGATAGATCTCCAAAGAAATAAATTGTAAACCTAACTTTGCTCAAGGAAATCAACTGTATTTCTTCACGAATCCGTGAGAAGTAGTCTCGATTTTTCTCGTTGGTCTCTATCAACACCTTTTGAACTTCTATGTCGCTTAAAATAGTATCAGAATAAAGTGTTAAGGCTGTGTTTAGATGAGAAATACTTGATATCATAACCAATACACTCAACGAATGATGGAAAAGGAGAAAAAGTATCCAATAGATACTCGGAAAATCGCCTAATCTTTTATCTTCCACTTTCAACTGTTGCGCTCTATTAACACTAATTACTACGAATATAATGAACACCAATAAAATGTTGAGACATGAAATATGTCTGAAAGGTTTTGCTGCGGCTAAAACTCGTTTTGAGAATTGAAAGTATCTGGGTAAAGGAGACTCTTTCCATATTCCACGTTTGTTTATATTATTTTTATTCAAAATGAATTTTTTTGCTTCCTCAATCTCTGAAAAAGTTTCATAATAGAGTTGGTCGCAAACTGAGCATATAATGACACACATCACGTAGAGTGCTGTGTGCCACAAGAAGAAGTAAATCGTGATTATGGGTGTTGCTATTGCTATAATAATAATCGAATAAGCCACTGACGATGTTATTTTTTCTGTTAGTATAGCGAGGTAGGCTAGAAATATTGAAATATCTTGAATGCCCCCTGCAAACATTATGATTGGAATTAAACCAAATAAACATAACTTTGACTTTTCGAAAGTGAAAGTTGATTTTCTTTCGAATTCTTTTATAATCGCAGGATTGAAATAGAGATAGATTAGTGATATGAATGAAATGAAAAATACGAAGAAACTCGTTATGACGGTGATTAAGATTTTACTTGTCGATTCTTGAATTGTTGCGGTATTATTATGACTTTGTGTCAGTATGCGGAATTCAAAAGTGTTAAGCCAAATAATCGCACCATTGACACCAAAAAAGGAGGCCAATATTAATAGTTTGGTTATTCCTGAAGCACATTTACCGATCTTTTTTGCTGAACGGAGATTATTTCTGAAATTGTTGAGTGTATAGAATTGGATGCAAGTAGTTAGTATGCACCTAGCGAATCTTTCTCTCTTTTTGTTTACTCCAATGTTTGTTTCTCTTTCAGTAATCAGAGGTGTGAGGTCTCCAAATCCATCTTTTTCTTCTCTTGTTGCCATGTCTCATAAATGAATCCTATCAAATAGTATCTATTTATATAGTTGCCAGGTACAAACATACATATATAAGAAAATTGATTGGATGGAGTCAGAATGTTTGAATTACAAGTATTTTGTATTTGAAATATGAATAATGTTATAAATACGTATCCTTACTATGACTAAGCTTTCAATTTATTATAAAATTCCTCAAGCATAGATGATGTAATGGGAATTCTTATTCTCATCCATATATTCAGTGGATTACATCATATAGCAAATCAGATATTTGTAAGGTAAGACGTGAGATATCAATTTCAAATGCAACTATACTAACACTTTATCATGGCTGTAATCAGTTCAGTTCATCAGGTTCGAGGTTTAGTTTCAGCTCAAATAGAATCGAGCCTCCCACAGGAAGTGATGACTTACAGTGCATACATTTCACACCGAACCTTACTTCCTCTGAGACACTCGAGGCGCTAGAGTTGTATCCTCTGCTGCCATACAGCGAAACGTCGAGTTTATATTTATAGTTGAATAACTGATACAGTCGACTCCGCTTAATAGGGTCACTTTTGGCAGGACCGAAATAGCTCTCACACATAGAAGCTAATACAAAATATTTTCGGTTAATAGGGTTCTCCGCTTAATCGGGTCAAAATGTCCTCTGACCGATGTGACCCTAATAAGCGGAGTCGATTGTATGTAGTATAATAGCACTATAACCACAAATGTTACAAAGCTACAGGGAATTAGCTCAAAATTAGATTTAAATGGCACGAATTGTTAATAATAAAAGTGAGAGAATAAAATGAAGTTCTGATATATACTTGCTACTAGAATTCTCTTACCAGTTACTTGTTGTTCTGTCGTTAAACAGTATTATCCAAGTCTTTCATGTTGCAGGAGTTGTAGCATATTCGGATTTGTTGGAGGGTAACATTTGTGGTAGCATTATAATAATCTAGTGGGTCTTATTATCTTAAAATTTAAAACATTTTAATGTACCTACTGTAGAAACAAAACATTATTTATTAAAACAATCAAAAAGTATTGTTTACATGCAGGATAATATGGGAGGTGTAATTGATATGACATTCTGGGCAGAGTTTTCAGGCGAGAAGATATTTCATTTGTAATACTAGCTATACAGAGTTTAATAAAATTATTTTAATAGAAACAGACAACTTTATTTTGCTTGAAGAATAGTTCAGACATTATGATAAGCGATACGTATACACATCATGGAGCCCTTATTTCCCTAAAGATTATTTTTTAAAATATCTTGATTATCATCACAATTTAGTTTGTGCCATTTAAATTTAATTCTGAACTAATTCCCTTTAGCTTTTATTGTTTTAAGAAAATAAATTTAAATATTTCAAGGGAAATACAAGTTTAATTGTAAGAAAAAAAGACAAAGAAGGATAAATATGTAAATAATGTATATAAATGACACATACATGTATAATACTCAAACTTTAAACATCCCAGAGATTGTTAGTGGTATTACGAGTAGGAGTATACCATTCAAAATTCCTGAACATAGATCACCAAAGAAAAAGATTGTAAATCTAACTTTACTAGAAGAAATCATCTGTATTTCTTCACGAATCTGTGAGTAGTGTAGATTCTTCTTGTTACTATGTATCAACACCTTTTGAACTTCTATGTCGCTTAAAATAGTATCAGAATAAAGTGTTAAAGTTGTGTTTAGATGAGAAATACTTGATATCATAATCAATACACTTAATGAATGATGGAAAACGAGAAAAAGAATCCAATAGATATCCGGAAAATCGCCCAATCGTTTATCCACTGTTGACTGTTGTACTATGTTAGCACTGATTGCTGCTAATATGATGAAGACTAAGATAATGTTGAAACTTGAAATATGTCTGAAAGGTTTTGCTGCTGCTGCAATTCTATTTGAGAGTTGAAAATATTTAGGAAAAGGGGACTCCTCCCATATTCCATGTTTGTTAATATTATTTTTATTCAAAATGAATTTTTTTGCTTCCTCAATCTCAGACAAAGTTTCATAACAGAGTTGGTCGCAAACAGAGTATATAATGACACACATCACGTAGAGTGCAGTGTGCCATAAGAAGAAGTAAATAGTAATTATGGGCGCTGATATTGTTAGAGTAATAATGGACTGAGAAACTGACGTAGCGAGGTATGCTAAAAGAAAATAAATATCTTGAATGCCCCCTGCTAGCATTATTATCGGAACAATAACGAACAAACAGAACTTTGTCTTGTCGAAAGTGAAATTTGATTTTCGTTCGAATTCTTTGATGATCTCAGGATTGGAATAGAGATAAATTAGTGAGATTAATGAGATGAAAAATATCAAGAAGCTCGTTATAGAGGTGATTAGAATTTTACCTGTTGATTCTTGACTTGCTGCTGTAGAATTATTAGTTTGTGTCATTGTGTAGAATTCAGAGGTGTTGATCCAAATAACGGCACAGTTGACAATGGAAAAGAAGGCCAATATTAATAGCTTAGTAATTACTAAAACATATTTACCGAATTTGTTTGTTAGACAGAAATTATTTCTGAAAAATTGGAGTGTATACACTTGAATGCAAGTAGTTATGAACCGAGCGAATCTTCCTCTCTTTCTGTTTCTTCCAATGTTTGTTTCTCTTTCTGTAATCAAAAGTGTCAATTCTCCAAATGTGTCTTTTTCTTCCCTTGTTGCCATGTCTCATAAATCCTAAACGTATCAAAATAGAATCTATTTATATACTTGTAGATGCCATATACCAACTTCCAGTATAATAAGAGATTGATTCGATAATAGTCCAAATATTTGCTTTCGTGTTATTTGAATATTCATAATGTTATTGTACCTACCCCCAATATAACTTTCGACTTATTAAAAGCTCCTCAAGATAGAAAATGATGTATAGGGAATTTTTATTAATCATCCATATATTCAGTGGATTACATCATATAACCAATCAGATATTTGCAAGAATAAAACGTGAGATATCAATTTCAAATGCAGCTATACCAAAACTTTATCGTAGCTGTAATCTTAGAATCGGGTTCGTTGGGTTCATTTTTGGTTCAAGTTTAGCTTGAGCTCAAATCGGATCGAGCTTCCCACAGGAAGTACAAACTTAAAGTTTAAATAAAGTCAAATATGCTTCATTTCCTACAACACGAAAGACTTAGATAATAATGTTGACGACAGAACAACAAGCAACAAGTTAAACGATCATCAATTGTTGTTTAAGAGAATTCTGAAAGATGTAAACAATTTGAATTGTAATTACTGAATATATATCAGAGCTTCATTATACAGTCGACTCCGCTTAATAGGGTCACATCGGTCAGAGGACATTTTGACCCGATTAAGCGGAGAACCCTATTAACCGAAAATATTTTGAATTAGCTTCTATGTGTGAGAGTTATTCCGGTCCTGCCAAAAGTGACCCTATTAAGCGGAGTCGACTGTATTTTAGATCCCATCAGTTCGTACCATTCAAATTCTAATTTTAAACTAATTTCCTGTAGCTTCTATTGTTTAAGAAAATTTACTGAATATTTCATGGGGAATACATATTTTAATTGTAGAAAAAAAGACAAAGAAGGACAAGTAAATAATGTGTATATAAATGGCACTTCTTCCTATACGTGTACATGTATAATACTCATACTGTAAATATCCCAGAGATCGTTAGTGGTATTACTAGTAGGAATATGCTGTTCAAAACTCCTGAAGATAGATCTCCAAAGAAAGAAATCGTAAACCTAACTCTACTTGAGGAAATCATCTGTATTTCTTCACGAATCCGTGAGAAGTAGTGTAGACTTTTCTTGCTGGTCTGTATTAACACCTTTTGAACTTCTATGTCGCTTAAAATAGTATCAGAATAAAGTGTTAAGACTGTGTTTAGATTTGAAATACCTGATATCATAATCAATACACTAAACGAATGATGGAAGAAGAGAAAAACCATCCAATAGATATCCGGAAAATTGCCCAATCTTCTCTCTTCCACTGTTGACTGTTTCGCTATATGATCACTGGTTACTGCTATTATGATGAACACCAATATAATGTTGAGACATGAAATGTACCTGAAAGGTTTTGCTGCTGCTTTAACTCGATTTGAGAGTTGAAAGTATCTGGGTAAAGGAGACTCCATCCAATTTTCACGTTTGTTGATATTATTTTTATTTAAAATGAAATCTTTGGCTTTCTCAATCTCAGACAAAGTTTCATAATAGAGTTGGTCGCAAACTGAGTATATAATAACACACATCACGTAGAGTCCTGTGTGCCATAAGAAGAAGAAAATTATGATTATGGGTGTTGATATTGCTAGAGTAATAATGGACTGAGAAACTGACGTAGCAAGGTAGGCTAAAGAAAATGAAATATCTAGAATGCCGCCTACTAGCATTGTTATTGGAACAATAATAAACAAACAAAACTTTGTCTTGTCGAAAATGAAAGTTGATTTTCGTTCGAATTCTTCTATGATCGCAGAATTGAAATAGAGAGAAATTAGTGAAATGAATGAGATGAAAAGGAGTAAGAAACTCGATATAACGGTGATTAGGATTTTAAATGTTGATTCTTGATTTGTTGCTGGAATGCTTGTTATATTTTTGGGAATATTATTAACAATTTGTGTCAGTATTACGCGGAAATAAGGCGTGTTAAGGCAAATCATTACACAATCGACAGTGAAAAAGGAGGTCAATATTAATAGCTTAATTATTACCAAAACACATTTCCCGAATTTGTTTGCTGAACAGAAATTCTTTCTGAAAAATTGGAATGTATACAATTCGATGCAAGTAGTTATGAATCGGTCGAATCTTCCTCTCTTTTTGTTTACTTCAATGTTTGTTTCCCTTTCTGTAAACAGAGGTGTCAGTTCTTTAAATATATATTTTTCTTCATTTCTTGCCATGTTTCATAAATGAATCCTGAAATTATCAAATAGAATCTATTTATATAGATGCCGATACAAATATTTAATAGAGAATTGATTGGATGATAACCCAAAGGTTTGGATTCTTGTATAATTGAATATTAATAATGTTATATGTACGTACCCCAATATGACTAACTTTCAATTTATTCAAAGCTTCCTCAAGCATAGGATGTGATTAATATAGAATTTCATTAATCATATTCAGTGGATTAATCATATAACCAATCAGATATTTGTATGAATAAAGAAATATCGATTTCGAATGCAGCTAAACCAAAACTCTATCTTAGCTGTAAACAGAGTTGGAATCAGGTTCGGGGTTTTCGAGTCAAGGCATTTCAGGTTTAGGTTGGGCTCAAATCGAATCGAGTCTCCCACAGGAAGTGCAGACTTACAGTTCATATAGTTTACAATCAAACTTTGCTTTTCCCTTAGACAGTCGAGACGCAAGAGTTGTGTTACTCTGCTATACAGTAAGATATAGAAATAGTTTATTTAAGTACGTATGTACAATTCAGATTCAAATTCGGGTTTGGGTCTGAAAAGTCGACCCGATTCCAAATTTGGTTGTGATATGAAAGACACAGTTAGGTTCACATAAAACATTGTTTGATTCAATTAAATATTTTCTTTTTTTAGCTCTTTTAATCGCCCAAAACAACCGAAGAAATTTTCCAAGCGGATCGTAATAGGAAATTCAAGTATTAAAGTGTCTCGTAAATCTGTGTTTGAAGATGAAACAGTTTCGAATGCGCCATTCTCACCTCACATATGCGACACATCCTGTGCCATCGCCACCACTTTTCCTTCTTCCCTACAGCCAATCAACTCCCTCTCAATCCCGATTTTCTTAGGTAGCATCTTAGCCTCATTCAATAGTGTATTTATTAGTTTGAAATTCTAAATTTAGCAAATGTACTATTTTTAGGTTGGAAACGAGAACTGAATTTCGTTCCTCATAAGTCAAAGCCAGCTCACGCGTACTATATAGCTCCAAATCCTTGCAGACGCCGTATGCGGTCTCTAGACGAGATTGAGTATTATCTCCACATCACTCAGACGAGGAATGTTTCTATTGACATGTTTACACTTGACACCTCTATTGATCTCGAAAACAAAGTTTACCATTTGGATAATCCGAAGATATTTTTTGGAGATTTGACAATGGGTATTGAGAGGTAAGTGAACGCCAGCCAACAACTTCTGAATTCCAAAAATTTATATGAGATATGTGAGAAAATGGGCGGATGGTATCTACCAGGGGAGGGTGCAGTACACACAACCAAGGGCATGCCTAATTTCCGGGACGGGACGGGACCGTCCGGATCCCGTCCAGGAGATTAGGCATCTTAACCCGTCCCGTCCCGGGTATTAGGCATGCCCCAACCAAGGGCTTCAATGTCGGCGCCACGGTATTAGAAATTGTCCGGTTCACGTAACCAACCGGACCACTTTTGGAAAGTTGTTCTGTTGACCGGTTAATCCGGTTAAAACTGTACCAACCGGACCAATGGCGCCGGCCCTGGCTTAACACAACAATTTTGTCCCGTACCCTTGCTGCACTACCCCTATCATCACATGTCAATAACCAACAATTTTCTTGCAATCCTTTAGAATTCCGATTCCCTTCGTGAACGAGATAGACACACGTCCTCTACCTCCACTGCAATACACGACTAAGCGAATCTGCTACGACGGAGTCAACATTAACACAGACCCAAACTTCATGATCTGCTGCGACTGCATTGATGACTGTCAAGATAAACAGAACTGCTCTTGCTGCCAGTTAACTGCAGAAGTTTCAAGGACGAAGGACTTTTATGGGTTTGTTTTAAATATTTAATTATCACCCCGGGACAGCTTGGGGTCATTTCTATTTATAGTACAGTAGACATCGGGTTTTTTGAGACCCCATTTGCATGTAAAAATGTCAAAAAAAAACGATAGTCAAAAAACCCGATGTCCACTGTACCTGGAACTTTTTTTTTCAACTCGGGCTCTACTTTGGCTAGGGTTCTAGTAATCACTGCAACTTGTGTGTCCGTTAGTTTGCTCCCTTTTACCAGCTGACTGGGTTCCAATCCTGACTTACGCATGAATTCCAAGGTGTATCTAACGTTGTCAAGTTCTGAATGCTTGGAGTGATAGAAAACTTTACTTGCGAACCCATCAAATGTTAAGCTATCATTCCTCTTCGCAAATTCCCACAGCTTCAGATAAGTGTCCGTTATAATTATATAATAAATAATTATATAATTATTATATAATAATTTATTATTATAATTATTATATAATTATTATATAATTATTATATAATAATTTATTATTATAATTATTATATAATTATTATATAATTATTATAATAAGTTTTTGTACCAAAAACAGTCAAAAAAAGCCGATAGTGAAAAACCCGATGTCGACTGTAATGAGCCTAATGATCCCAAATTTTATAAATTCCCCACCCAAAATGACTTAATTCCAATTTTTCCCGGTTAATAGACTCAGTTAACTCAATTAGATTAAGAATGTAGCCATTTTGGGTGGGAGTGCCATATAAATCCGAGTATTTACTAAAAATAGAACTGATCCGGCAAGAACTAAATACTTATCCGTGGTGTGACTGTATTGTTTATTATTCATTTTAGAAGTTTATTATTCAAGTAATTAAACATATTTTCACACCTTCAAGGTATCAGAATAGACGTTTAACCAGCAACTGTGGTGTTGCCATCTACGAATGCAATTCTCGTTGTAAATGCAGCCGCAACTGTAGCAACCGAGTCATACAGAATGGAATTCAAGTTCTCCTGCAAGTATTCAAGACAGAGAACAAGGGGTGGGGCATTAAGTGTTTGAATGACATTCCAAAGGGTTCCTTTATCTGCACATACGCGGGACATATATATAACGATGAGTTAGCTAATGAGCTGGGAGTGAACCTGGGAGATGACTATCTAGCTGAGTTGGATTATTTGGATGTGATGGAAACCAAGAAACAAGGGTTTGTCTTTGTTTATTTTAGATTCTGCATTTGGGATTATTTTCAAATGTTAGATAACATTTGCTATTCCCGAATGCTACAATTATAAAAGGTTAGCGGTGCTTATAAATCACGGAGTTTAAGACCAAAATCAATGGAATACCACATGGGTTTTTAATTGGTCAGCAGATTTTTGTTTGTGAATATTTTTTTCATTTCAGCTAAAGTTTAAGTTCACTGAGTTAGGTCTAATCCCTATAATCAATAAAATCCCAAGACCAACTGTAATGTTAAATCCCTGGATCTGATTGGCTAATACATTTTGCCACCTTTTGTGAAAATATGTGAATATTTTGCAGAAGGTTCAGATTTCTACCATATGAGGAATATATGGTCCAAATTTGGTGTATTTTGGTCTAATAGAATTTCTCGGAGCGAGCAGACTGACGTATGATATAAGGCATCTCCTATACTACGAGCCGCATTAAAAATAATATACGTGTCCATTGTTATTATATACTTAATTACTTTTATCATTATTTCTAAATTTGGAATCCCTAGCTATTTATGTCTGAAAGGAGACAGAAAGGGAAAGAGAGGAGCAGAGAGGATACCTGGAAATCTGGAGAGCTGAAGCAATATGTCGGTAAGAAACAGGACACAACTAAAGTTGAACGACACAAACCAACACCTGATCCGAAAACAAAAAGTTCTGAGCTGAAACAGAAAGAAGCTTTATCCAAAGAGAAGTATTCTTCCGCAGCCAAACCTAAAATTAGCTCTGAACAAGCGAAACCTCGACAATCTGAAGACGCAAGAAAACCACACGATGCCAGAAAGAAATCAGAGCAATTAAAACCACCAGAAACTAAGAAACAGCGCGACTCTGTTAGAAAAGAAACGAAGCACAGAGTGGAACGTGGTAGAGCACATGAAGGTGTGAAATTGAAATCTGATAGCAAGACTAAAATATCAACTTCTAAAACGAACTTAAATGAAACACCCAAAACTGAAAAGGTTAAAACTCAGGAAATTTTTGAAGACATCCCGGATCCAGTTGTGCCACCTGTCACCTTAAAAGCGACACAATTGCAAGAAGCGTCAGACGTTGATGATGTGGCATCTTACGCAGAAGACTTTGAGAGTTATGACGAGGATTTCGAGGAGGCCACCGAAACAGATAAAAGTGAGAGTGATTCTGATCCCGGATACGAGTACGACCTCGATTCTATCAAAAGAGCGATCGAAGATGAAAATGTGCGAGTGGAGCAAAAACTCCAGACACGAAATATAACACCGCAACCTGAAGAGACCACTGAACTCACTAGAAAGGATGAAATGACAAATTTTGAAATATCTGGAAAGGGATTCATCAGTTTCGAAATGCCAAAAACTGAGTTACAACCAAGCAAAGAGGAGAACATGAAAAGGACCCGTCTGAAGAATTTGATGGCTTTAATTGAACTCGATTCTGTGTCAGTCGATTTATTCGAAATTCCTCCAATATCAGAATACGACGTTTACATCAAACAATTTGGTACTGGAATGCGTGGACAAATTGGTATTCAAACTTATAGAGACACTTTTGACTGTGACACACAAACGGACACAATTGTATCACGAGACAAGTGGATTCAACATTCCATTGACACAGGAGTGTGTATCTGTGGTGGCACAATTGAGGACACAAGCAACATTTTTGACTATTTTTCAATCGGGACAAATTTAATGCAAGAAAATGTATCCGATTTTTTCGAATTTTTCTCCAAGACATCTCAGGTAATGTGCGTTATTTTGGAAGAAAATATACAAAACATCTCACGGAATGTGTCGCAGGTGTCAACAGAGCCACTTTTAAGCTTCACACTTCCGAATTCAATCCATTTTAAATCCATTCCAATCCTTGACGGTCGAAAGATAGTTTCCACTTCAGTTTCTTCCATCCAATCAAATTCTATTTTGCTTGCCTATGCTCCTCTCCTACTCGATGAACATCCCCTGGATACCATTTCCATGAAAGGAATGCTGGCTTATTGGAACCTTAACGATCCCTATCAACCGAGACGGTTAATGGAATGTGAATCAACTCCAACTTGCTGTTGCTTCAGCCCGGATAGATTGACTCTAGCTATCGCTGGTTGTGATAATGGAGCTGTCGCCATTTGGGACTTTCGCGACACATTCGACACATTAACACCTCTACGTGACCACCAGAATGTTCACACCTACCAACCCTCATACTGCACTGCAATGTTCTCTAATCAGGGGTCACATTACGCGCCCATTTGTGCCATTGATACTATTTATAGATCAGGTGATAAAACACCCGATACTCTGATTGGCGACACCCGTGGGGACTCAGAAATCCTGAGTGGACTTTCTTTCCAAATCGCCACAGCTGATGTTCAAGGTGTTGTTAACATTTGGGTGGTGGCACAGATTTCCGAAGTGGATATTTGTGGGTCACTTAGCGATCTTTGTTTGACGCCTGGAAGCCGCGTGAAATTGATTCGCACCATCTCGATTTCACTCATAACACCTTCTAAAATTAGCTCCAAGATAAAGTCAACCCTGTCACTGACATATTTGAAGTTCCATCCCACGGATCTTAACCATTACTATGCTGGGACTGAAGATGGCCTTGTTATCCATGGTGCAAGGAATGTATCCAGACCCACACCAAGATCCTTCAAAGTAAAATACCAACTCATGCCTGTGACGTCACTCGATTTCCATCCAATCAAAACGGATTACTTCGTCGTCAGTTACAAAGTTGGGACGTTTGCTATTTTTAACCGCAAAATTGCAGACCCGATTTTAGTGATGGAAAGTGAGGATTTTGTGTCGCTTAAACGTGTGAAGTGGTCGCGTGTTCACCCATCAGTCCTCTATACTCTGTCAGAAAATGGAGAGTTGTCTTATTGGGACTTATTGACTGATTATATGACTTGCGTGAAAAAAGAAAAAGTTTCAGCAAATTCGATAGAAATTGTTGATTTTGATTTGACACTTGAAAGGTCGGGATTTAAGGATGGAGAAATCGTTTTAGTATTTTCAGATGGTTCCTGCCAAGTGCACCCTTTAAGACATAGTTCCAGTTCTCAAGGTGTTAGTTCCGAATTGGACAGATTTACCGAATTTCTTGATTCCTGTGACTTATTTGCATAGGATATTCTCTCTATTGATTTGACTAACAGGTCACTTACGTATATTATTATATCAGTGTTATTAAACTTTATTGAATCTCTTGTTTTGAATGTTCAGCATGTAGCATCACATTTGCAACAGAATACAGTCGACTCCACTTAATAGGATCACTGTTTAATCGAGTCAACAGCTTAGTCGAGCCCAGAGTTGCACGCGGGCCGCGGACCGACTTTTCTTATCGGCCCGCGGGCCGTGCGGGCCGAATATAATAGTTTGCGAGTCCGTGGGCCGGAAATCTTGGCAGAACTCCCCGCGATGACAACCGAGACGATGTTTTAATTGTCACGAGGTACCAATTAAGGAATACTTACGTAAATGGAACTTTGTTAGTTTCCACACTCCCATAAAAGGATTCCCTAAGTGTCTCTCTATAGTTAGTAACTTACAAAGCGGGCCAAAAATATTTATGCGGGCTTTTTGCAGGCCGCGGGCCGGGTTAACTTAAAAGTGCGGGCCGTGGTTATAAATTTCGGCCCGCGTGCAACTCTGATCGAGCCACTTTTGGCAGGACCGGAATAGCTCTCACACATAGAAGCTAATTTAAAATATTTCTGGTTAATAGGGTTCTCCACTTAATCGGGCCAAAATGTCTTCTGACCGATGTGGTCTTATTAAGCGGAGTGTATTATCTCTGCGGATATTTCTAGTATCTTGTGACTTTATTTCCAATTTCCTATCCCTATGCTATACCTTACAGAGATTTTAAAGTATTTCTTTATTGTTGCAGGTATGAACCTTATTATGGAGCGCTTCTATTTTCTGACAACTCAGATGAGAGAGAGATGGATCAGATCAAGACAGTGGTTGGACATAATGGTGGAATGCACCAGGAGATATGCGACAACCTAGTGATTCTACCGGAAATTGAGGTAATGGTGGAATGTTGAGTCGTATTTCTTCTTTTCTTAATCACGATAAACTGACTATGATTTTATCCATGGTCTCTCTATATGATCAATCAATGTATGATTTGTTTTGTTTTGTTTACAGTATATGCATAAGTAAACAATTTCAACAATAGACTGAGAGACTAGCTTTCAACTGTTGACATCATAGGATTACGTACCATATATGGGAAATCCTGTAGGATTAGAGTTGCCTTACTTCCACTGCATTCCTGGTAATAAAACTAAATTATTTGTTCTGTTCATTCGCAGGGAGATTTTTCTATTGTCTCGATGCGTGGGGGGCAAGCGAGTACGATGATGGACATTGGCAGAGATATAATCCTATTGGACAGTCATAGTGACACAGACTCCAGTGCCTCTGACAACCAAAATCTTGTTGAGAATGTGGCAGAGGACAATCACCCTCAGACACTCATGGTAACTATATATGCATAAATCACATTTTTTGTTATTAAAAATTTATCAATTTATCAAACTCTGTTCTACCAGATCAACATGGTTGACCCAGATGCTGATTCTCTGATCGAGTCTACTAAGCTGGAAATGATTGAGGACAAATTCCCTAGAGAATGGTGCAACATCAGTTTGAAGTTGACTAATGGAGATGTGTCACTAGCTGCTGAGATGCTGGAGAGAACTGATAAAATAGTATTGGCATCTCCCCCCAGTGCTACAGATAATCCTGAATTGGTTCGAGTTTCATTTTATTCATAAGATGAATAGTCAAGCTTAATTTCAAGAACTCATTTTAGTATAACTAAATTATCCTGAAAAGTTATTTAAAACTGAACTCCCTGTTCCCTCATAACACCGTATATATACATATGTACTCCTTTGTCAAGAAATCTGACATTGAAAACTGTAAGACTGCCGAAGGGAACGGAGGCATTGAATCACTAGTGGTCACTTTTTATACGAAATTATTACTAAATTTAGGAAAATCTTAAAATTTTCTTCTTGAAATTGCTGGCAGTCTTGTAACGACACAAATTTGCGACATTCTCAATGAAGATATAGTCATAGTTTATAATTTAATGCTATTTTAGCTCCTTCTAGCAGCCAGCAGGAGTGACTCCAGAATGATTGAAGCGGGATCTGAGCAAACAAGCGAGGGAGACTTTCCTTTTATAGCTCAGGTCTGTGGGTCCTATCCACAGTCAGATGCCAAACAGCCAATCAGGAACTCTCCTGACATCCTCATTATCTCGGATGAAGATGAATTTGCAGATTTTCCGGTAGTTTCATAAGATTTAGTCCTAAAATAGATTTATCTATTTACACTACAGAGAAATTGTTGAGATTGGGGTATAGATCTTTTTTAAAAACTTAAATTTAAACTTAATCTATCTAGGCTAGTCCAGAACCTGATCAAGATCGCTCTCTACAGTTCCACAATGACAGTATTTACCTCACACCTGATTCCATCCCTCCCAACGCATGTTTACCATCGGAATGTGACACTTACAAGAACATTCGCAGTCTATACGAAGAGAAAGGAGCTTATGTGATGGACGCCAAGTTTGTTGGAAACATCGGACGATATTTCAACCATTCCTGTCAACCGAATATTTTCACTCACACAGTATTCCTAGATACACACGACCTCAGGTTCCCTTGGGTCGCGTTTTTTGCCAAAAAACGGATCAAAGCCAACACAGAACTGACTTGGGATTATAACTACGAAATTGGAAGTGTGCCGAATAAGGTGTTGCGGTGTCTTTGTGGCACTCCAAAGTGTCGCGGGAGGCTTTTATAGATGAGTTATTGTTGTTGTTATCACGCATTCAATTCTTGCTAGATTTCGAAGGGAAATTAAATCAATTTCATTCCTAATTTTTGCAATTTATACACGATGATATACTAGAGCTGTATTTTAATGGCATTGAACGCTGAAAAAATCAAATTTAAGTTATAATTTTGAGCTACTCCGTTCAAAAATATCCAGTAATGGGTATATTTATAGAGCTTGTCTCTTGCACATGTTGAAGCGAGATTTTTAAAGTACAATACCCCCCTCGCTAATCCGAGCTGCTCTGTACGAATGATCGAAAAACTGTTCTGATTAGTGAAATATCACTACACAATTCAATGGGGGAATTAATGATTGTATATTTGTATGATATTATAATGTTATTATTTCGTAATGATTGCTTTTTAATGAGGTTTCTCCATCTTATTGAGATTAGCATTGATTCAAAACGTAGAAGCGAATAAGAATACAGTTTTTGATGTTCGAATTCGAAAACCGAAGTGTTCGAATTGGGTGTACTATATGTTTTATCTCAGAGGACTTTTGACAAAATTAGCAATCTGCTCTGATTGATATTCTGTTACATAAGAATTTGTGAGGTGAAGAATTGTAATCATGTTTCATGGATCAATTAGTGTGTGTGCAAACAAACATGATAGTCTACTAGAACTCATTGCATAATAATGACCATATCAGCAGTATGGTAAAATTATCATTACTCATCGAACTAATCTTTGGTTACAATTATTAATCTCCAATTATATATAATTGCTTCTTCTCAATGAATTTAGAAAACTTGTATGCTTCCTTCAGCAAAAAATAATATCTCTGAAGTAATATTCAGTAAAGCCAGATTCAAATTATCAGTTGATTTTGCGTGATATGGTCTAACTAGTCAATATCAACCTGAGGGCACTGAATGTCAATTTAGTAGAAATAGATAACTAACGTATGAAATTTTAGTGCAGTTCCTAGTATTGGAGATGTCTTACGTTATGATCATGTAACATCCGTATACTTGCATGCTTCCTTCAGCAAAAAGTCTCTAGTAGAGTCATATTCGATTCAAAACATCAGTTAACATTGCGTGGTATGGTCTAACTAGTTCGATATTAAAGTTCCAAGCATATACATTGCACCTGGCATTATCATGATCTCTGTTATCTTATTTCCTTTTGATTGCATTAGTCCATCTTGATTTAGAATTTAGGAAATAATGTTCTTAACTGAATTTTTCCTTTGGCCTAACTACGTGTTGAGGCAATTCAATTGTTTTTTAAAACAATGCTGTTTGCTATTTGGGAAAGAATTCTCTTTTAAACTATTGAACAAGACTGGATTCGGTTAACCGGCAAATCGCCATCAATATCTGTTAACGTTTAAGAAAATCTTATATTGTTAGCCGATCTGCTTTATTTTCTAAATATTTACACAAATTTCATTGTTTTTCGACGAAGATTCATGAATATTACTTCTAAAAATGTGGTAATACAATATAATTCTATTTTTTAATCATATAGTATATTTCGAGACCACTGAAAATCATCAAAATTTTCAAATTCAGTTAAAGATTAGTCCCAAAATCCATATTTCTACCAATTATATTGACATCGGTTAACCGCCCTGGAGGAATCTAAAATAGCCGAGCACTAAAATCGGCTAACAAACCCCAGCCCTGTTATCCACTCGATAATACTCTGTTTTATGGAAAAGTTTAATGAGCAAAAATTAACTATTATAACAATACAGGGAATGACTGAGCAAATATGTGTAAACATATTCTAAGATACAACATGCAAATAGAAAAACTTTTCTGAGAAATAAAATACCAAAATGAATCTGCAAATTCTAGTAGAGGCTTGTGTCAATATCTTAGGACTGGTTTCCAAGTTTTTCGAGGATTTTTTGCATTGTATCCTTGATGGAGTCAATATCGCTTTGCAGATTCTGGTTGTTGACTTGTTGTTTCTGTACTTTGTTGAGTAATGTAAACAAATTCTCCTCAGTCTCTTGCGTCATAAAATCATCATCATCCAATACCGAAATACCTGTAAATATTACTTGTCAATATACATATTTTAGTTTTCAATATCTTAAAATAAACAAAAACTCACTTGCTTTGAAGAATTTCGTCCATTCTCCATCTTCCATTGAGTAAAATGGTTTATAGTATCGCTTCCTGAAATCGATGAAGAGAGATAGGAACGAAGTCGTTTCTGTTTGAACGATAAAATCGAGGCGAATTTTCGCAACAGTCTTCTCTGCATTAGCTTTTGCACCAGCGTAGGTGTCAGAGAGTTGTGCGATAAACAAGTTGAGGTAAACAACAATAATCAGGAATAAGAAGATAATATAAACAACAGCAGCTACAACGTTAAACGAATTGAACAAATAGTTGAACTCGAAAGTATTTCCTTCCAGCAACAAGCGTAATGGATATATAAGAGTATATACATATCTATTCAACCCGTGCTCATTAAGTTCGTCTAGATCGAATAGTGTGTCATAGTACTCAACAGTGCCATTTGTTCCGTTAGTATTAAGGATGACGGGTACTCGGTATGAAAGGTAAAGAGTAGTGGAGTAGAATATGAAAGTGAGTAGCAGTAGCAGTAGAAATTTAGGCACATCTTTACACAGGACTAGTATGATGATGCGCATGTAGGTCCCGAAAATCTTGAAGACATTGAGAAGTTTTATTAATCGAAAAGCATTGATAGCGAATGCGAATGTTGCGAACAGCCATTGAAACTCTAAGTAGCGAATGTATGGGTTAATGATTATGATGAGTCTGTATATGATGAGAATAAACACGGAAATAAGTCCTGCTATGTCAACCCAGTTGTACCAGTCATGAAAGTATGTATTTAAAACACGAATGAATAAATTCTCTTGCAGGACGGATTTTTTAATTGTTTTCAGTTTTGTCTTCAATTTCTCAATTATAGAAGGTTCCCCTGAAATTGAAAAACCGCTTTGTTGTCTTTTCAGAGTTTTATTTTGTTTGATTATCGAAATCATTGGATCCTCCTTTTTAGAATTTTCAGTGTCAAGATCGAAATCGTAATCATCAAAATATCCGCTTTTAGTCCAAGGACCTTCTTCATAATCTAACTGACTTTCCACTATCTGTTCATTATCACAAAGATTTCCTTCACTCATTTCCTCGTCAACCTCATTGAGACGTTCAAGACGAAGACGATGGCTTGGTGTTTTTTGCAAACAGCTAACCCTTGTTGAGCTAAAAGACCGTCCTCTACCTTCCTGTTTAGATTCCACATCCATTATTGTCCTGCCTCTCTCTCTAACCGATTCGTTTTCTCCCTGCTCTCTCTTTTTGTTCCTAGTATATTTTCTCGCGAATAAAAACACTTGGATTACCTCGGCAATTTCCACAACAATGTTACCCAACCAAAACAGAACGACATATATCTCACAGATACACCTTATAATGTCTCTTCTTGACATGGCGCCTTGATATAGAGTTTGAAGCGTTTCATGATTTCGCGCTGCAAGTACAAGTGCAAATAGCATGGTAGCTAGGAAAGTAACATACCATATTGTTTTGGTCCAGAGGAACATGTTACCGAACTGCTTGAACTTTTGGTTGACGAGAATTCTAGTCACTCCATGATAGGCGATCTCTTCGTTATCGCACATAGAGAATTTTTGCAGCAAATACGGGTTCCTTCTTCCTCCTCTTTTGTACTCCTGGCCATCCTCTTTGCCTGGCGTCACGGTGTGACTGTCCATTTCGAGAGGCCTGAAATCCAATTTTACTAGAAATTTAGAAACAAATTTCAGTGCAGCTCCTAACATAGATGCCTTATGCTATGGGCAGTGTGTGCCGTCCGTACATCACTAGAATTGTTACCATCATACAACCCAAGTGACCAGCATTTTCAGTTATAAACTATGATAATAAAATTCACGAAATTATTTTCCCCAACTTTACTTGCCCCATTCTATCTACTTTCTATAATACATTATCCACTTTGGACAATGATTATTTCCTAATTTTAAAAATTTAAACCTTTTTCATTACATGACCTGTCATGCCCAGTATTTGAGTCTTGTCTATGCACTATAGTCTGTCAACCGACATTCTTTCACACCCTTTTATTTAAATATAATTCCTCACCTCTATTTTTGTCCATTTCCGGCCTGATAAGACAGTCCAGCATTGTCAGTGTGCTCTTGTAAAGTTTGCTGTCTATAACGTTGTGCCAGTCGAATAGTTTGAAGTTCTTCGATCCTCTGAGTGCCCTCGCAACCAATGATAAGACTTCATCCTGTTTCTCATTCCTTGCAATTGCGAATGCATCGTCTCTATATCTGTCTTTCTCGTTTACAGATGCGCCTCTGAATATCAATTCTTTCACGCAGGCCGCACTTCCAGCTTTACAAGCCATCATCAGTGGTGTCAGCTGTTCGTTTGGGGTTTTTGAATCAATGTCGGCGCCATTGTTGATTAGAACAGGGAGCAGAATATCTCTACCTCTCTGTGCCGCGATGTGAAGTGGAGTTCTGCCTTGTGAATCTCTCGCCTTCACGTTTGCACCTCCACGGATCAGTTTGTAGACCAACTCCTCTCTAGCATTGTATATGGCGAGCAACAGTGGTGTGCAGTGTTTAGAGTTTGTTTCGTCTATTCGGGCACCGTTTTCAATCAAGTGAGTTACACATGTGGTACAGCCATGTAAGCTAGCTAAATGCAATGGAGTGTTTGAATCGTTGTTTTCTTCGTTAACTTCTGCTCCGTGTCTGAGAAGTAGGATGACACACGTAATACTCCCATTCTTGCTGGCGAGATGTAACGGTGTGTTTCCCTCGCTATCTTTTCGGTTAACATCCTCGCTTTGTTTAATTATCAAAGCCTCCAACATCTCTTGACTACCGTAAAAAGCGCAGATATGAAGATAGCTTGCTTCTTCATCTTTGTACTTGTATTGCTTGTCTGTTCGATCTAATGGCTGTTCCCTCCCATCTTCGTAAATGTTCGTATAGTTTAATTCCATCTCCATTAGGATTTTTCCAACTTCGAAACTGTTTCTTTTGCAAGCTTTTTGCATTGCAATATTTGGGTGAAGATCTTTGTACTTTACTCCATCCTTCTTCGCTCTGTTCAGGATTAGACAGGTAGTCCTAACCCGATTTGTGTTAGCAGCGAAAGTTAGTGCCGTCCTTCTCTGGCAACTTTTATCAAAACCACTCCTACCACCAATTGGTGCACCTTCTTCAATCAACTTTTCTACAGTGTTTTCGTCACCTTTTGACATTGCTTTGATTAGGGGAGATCTCTTACTTGGATCTATCTTGATATCCTTAATTTCTTCCTTACAAACGTTTGTTATATATTGCTGAACTTTGTCATCCTTTTCAATTGGTAAGGTTAGGTCATTTAGTTCGAAGTTCTTATTTCTGAAAACTTCCATTATTGATGGAAAATGTTTGTATCTTTTTGAGGATTTGAAGTGTACTACTGATAGAACATTAAATCACTTTATATAGCTTCTCACACTGTTCTACGTAATGATAACATGTCAAATAATGTATACTCTTTATAATATATGATCATATCAGCAAATGGATAAAGTGAATTATCAGTCATTCATCGAACTCATCTTTGGTTACAATTATTAATCTCCAATTATATATAATTGCTCCTTCTCAATGAATTTAGAAAACTTGTATGCTTCCTTCAGCAAAAAATAATCTATGAGTAATATTCAGTAAAGCCAGGTTCAAATTATTAGTTGGTATTGCGTGATATGGTCTAACTAGTCAATATCAACCTGAGGGCACTTCTAAGGCATCCAAGATTGGAATGAATTGTTTTCATAACAGTAACCGTATAATGATACTACGTGTATAACGAATATTGAGTTCTGATCTCGAGTGTCATTTTAGTAGCACCGAAATCGATAACTAATGTATGAATTTTAGTGCAGCTCCTAGTATAGATGTTTTATGTTATGATCGGTGTGTAGCTTCGTACGTCCGTCTGCTCGCTCCTGGAAACTCTATTGGACCAAATTTGGACAACCATATATTCCTTATATGGTGGAGATTTGAACCTGGGTGCAAATTCTGAAAATTTTCACACCTTTTCACAAAAGGTGTCAAAATGGTTTTATTGACTAATAAGGAGGATTGGACCAAACTCATTGCATATAAATGAATCACAATGATTCTCTAAACTTAAAATCTGATTGGTTGACATGGAAAATTATACATGTATGTATTTACAAATTGAGTTTTAATGTTATAGTTTAGGGTTCTATTTTTTGAAAGCTAGATGATAATCTTATTTTTGGCATTCCTATTGAGCCTTCCCACTGTCAAGACAGATCCATTCCCTCCCTCCTTTTCTAAGAACACCTACAGCATATCTGTACCAGAAGACCAACATGTGATTTCTCAACTTTTAGTAGTATCGGCCACAGATTCTGATCTTCCACTCACATTCCATCAAACTTCGAACTTTCCAGAATTTGAGTTGACGACTTCAGGAAATTTGAATTTAGTTCAAAGTCTTGATCGTGAAAGGATATCCAGTTATCAGATCAATGTTGTGGTGAGTAGAATCAGGTTAAAATCATTTAGCAGAAAACAGAATACATTCAGGGTCGCTTATTATGAACTAACCTCCTGGTCACAATTTCATTTTTTAGATAGGATTTGTATTGAATCAAGTTCGCTTAATATGAACTATCTCTATTATGAACAAATTTTTTGGTCCCCTGGTGGTTCACAATAACCGCCCCTGACTGTATGTGAAATAAAAATCAGTACTGTACACCTAGCAACCTTAGCTCTCCGACTAATTCTTCAGATATTGCGAAATTTCCTTTAAATTTGTGAAATTTGATAGGTGACAGATTCTACAGGTAGATCTTCTGCTACAGTAGTCTTTGTCTCTGTTGCAGATGTCAATGATAACTCTCCTACATTTACAACCACCGTACTACAGACCTCTGTACCTGAGAACACGCCTGTAACCACTTCCATACTACAGGTAGCCAACCACACACGTGTTGTTGTTGTTGTTGTTGTTGTTGTTGTTGTTGTTTTTGTTGTTATTGTTTACATTTGTATACATCCTCGTTTAGATAAGGGCAACAGACGCAGATATTGGTACAAACGGATTCGTTACATTCTCTCTATCAGTCAACCCAGATGACACATTCAGTATCAGTCATATAATCGGAACGATATCACTCAACAAACCACTCAACTTTGAAGCTGTGCCACACTACCACGTGGTGGTGGTGGCATCAGATGGTGGGACTGTGTCGAGGTCTACGAGTACAACTGTTTCAATCTCAGTAACGGATTCTTCAGATCTGAATCCTGTGTTTAATATGACGTCATACTTCGCTGCTATTCCTGAACAAACTTTATCAAGTATGTACAAACTAACTATCATCCCATCTCCTAGCATTATATCTAAATTGATGGGGAAATAACAGGATAATGTACTCAGTTCTGAAATATATTTACATTTAATCCCTTTGTTGCCCCAGGAATGTGTTGAGTCATTTCCGGTTTGAGCTATTTTAACAGGGGAAACCATTTAAGTTTGAGGTAGGTTACTATAAATAGAAAATCCCCGGGGCAAATTAGTTAAAATAAACTAGGAATTTTGCTAACTCATTTGCAGTTAGGTCATATTTTCGTGTTCAAAACCCAAATCTTCCCTAAAGCCAATACTTAGTACCATTTTCACACCTTTATTATGCTATATTTTCTAGGCTCAGTTTTAACCGTGTTTGCCACTGATAGTGACTTACAGCTGGGTCACACCATCAACTATGATATCGAGAGTGGGAATGACAACAACGCATTCGACATAGGCCTCACAACTGGAACTATAGAGGTGTTAAGTTCCAGTGCCATTGACAGAGAGGCTCATCCTAACCCATTCATTCTGACCATCAAAGCATTTGAAGCGACGAATTCTAGCCAATCAGCATTTGTGCTAGCTACCATAGAGTTGATTGATGTTAATGATGAGCCTCCAGTCTTCGTGGGTGGTCCTTTTTATGGAGAAGTGGCAGAGAATTCGCGCGTGGGCTATTCAGTGGTGACTGGGATTGCCGCCACTGATGCAGACATTGGGGATAATGCTCTGTTTAATTTTAGAATCTCCACAGCTATTGGTCAGTTTAGTTATATAAGCTCCAGGCATCTCCACTAAATTTGGACAAATTTGTAGAACCAAAGTACAGTCGACTCCGCTTAATAGGACCGCATCGGTCAGAGGACATTTTGGCCCGATTAAGCGGAGAACCCTATTAACCGAAAATATTTTGTATTAGCTTCTATGTGTGAGAGCTATTCCGGTCCTTCCAAAAGTGTCCCGATTAAGCGGTTGATCCGATTAAACAGTGACCCTATTAAGCGGAGTCGACTATACTTCATTCAAATTAATATTTTGAGGAAAAAATCATTGAAATTTGTCTGAGCTGCCAAGTCCCTCCCTCTAGTTTTAGAGATATCGACTTCAAATTTATAAAGATATAACCATATATGGAGATATATCTAATGTTGCTTAAATAATTAACAGTGCCTATTTATAGGTGTGTTTACGATTGACAGTGTTACTGGAGAGTTGGTGGTCAGTGGTTCCTTAGATCGAGAGGTGACACCTTTATACACCTTCGAAATTGTCGTGTTTGGGCGGTTTGGCACTCCGACACTTTCTAGTTCTGCCACTATTGTGATAAATGTGACAGATGTGAACGACAACTCTCCCCTCTTCTCGTCCAATCAGTTTGCACTGAGTGTGCTGGAAGAGCAGCCTATCGGACTTTCAATCGGAACTGTAACTGCTGTGGACAGAGATTTGGGGACAAATGGTCAAGTGGCATACTCACTCACTGGAGTGTTTGCTAACAGGTAATGTGTCCCCTCTCCACTTAAATGTGTCGCCGTTAATGGGACACACTACACACAGTAAGAAAAGTCCGATATTTGCAAATTTAGGCTGTAGGATCTGTATGTAGTGTTGATGTGACTCGATATTATTATCTGAAATTTCTGTTAAAACGGTTCAATGAAATACAGTCTTAATAGAGTCACATCGGTCAGAAGACATTTTGACCCGATTAAGCGGAGAACCCTATTAACCGAAAATATTTTGTGTTAGCTTATATGTGTGAGAGCTATACCGGTCCTGCCAAAAGTGGCCCGATTAACCGGATGGGGGTTAACTGTATTTTACATGGCGAATAATTGAAAGTTTGTCTAATTTATATTTTTGTTCGAGTATCCTGATTTAGATCTGTGTGCTATTTATAGGTTCAGTGTTGATGGCTCTGGTCAGATAACTACTCAAGCTGTTTTGGACAGAGAGAGTGTTGCCTCGTATGAAATAAACTTAGTTGCATCCGACATGGACACAATACAACCACGTCAATCCACCACCTTACTGGTTATAACTGTGGACGATATTAACGACCAGAATCCATATTTCACACCTGAGACACAATCGGTTGATGTGGTGGAGAGTGTGAGTGTGTCGTTCGTATTGCTGACAGTGACAGCGAGTGATGATGATATTGGAACTAATGCGGATGTGTTGTATAGCATTCTTCCAAGCTCGAATCCTGTCAACAATTTTGGTATTGGAGCGAGCTCAGGTTTGTTCCTAGCAACATATGTGAGTATAAGGTATGCCAGGGTATTATACAGCCTTTCAGAGATACGCTCCTAATCTAAAATTTCAAAATTTTCATACGCCTAAATCGATAAATAACATTGTAATATTGGGTAAATTGTGTATTTATCTGGATTTTCACGCTCCTAAACACTTTGCGGCTTAAAATCATACTCCTAAAGGAGCGTCTCGCGTTCCTAGATAATTCCTTGAGGTGTGCGTGTCTCAACCACATTTGTATCACCATCTCTTCACTCACAAATCAGTAAAAATCTGTAATTTTTAAATATTGATATTTACTGATATTCTATTTTAAGATTTGTGCTATTTAGGTGTGATATCTGTGATAAGCTCATTGGACAGAGAGACGAATCAGAACTTCACTCTGCTAATAATAGCCACCGACACCAATAGCCTCACTGGAACTGGAACTGTCTTAGTTACGGTTATTGACGCCAATACTGAGGACCCAATGTTCTCCTCCAACCTCTACCAGGCCACCGTACCTGAGAGTGCGCCACTTGACACCTCTGTAGTGCAGGTTAATATGATAAAATTACAAAATGCTTCGTAATCGTGATGATTTAGCATATATAGAAAATCCAAGGGAACATGCAAATATAGTATACATACGTATATAGGCATACCTTCATGAGAAGTTTGGAGTCATTATCTTTCAAACTCTTGATAAGAGAGAAATTAGGGACTGCACCAACACTAATTTCAGTAGTGTGCTCCCTAACTCAGTAGAACTCGGTTAGTACATAGTCGGATAAGACGTATTTTCTTCGGTTTAGTACGTACTCATTTCTCTGAACAAAATCCATCTATAAATTAGATTTCTATGTAGTACAAACTCGGTTAGTACTTACTTAAGGATAGTACGTACTAATAATTCCTTCCCGAAGGGGTACGTATCCGATTTTTCCTGTACAACTATTATACTAGAACTAGATCAAATATACGTAGTTGTATAGGAACACATGCACCTTTTAACACATTTATCATATGACATATTTCACACCTAGGTCATGGCATCTGATGCTGACACTGGCGCTAACGCCATCATCTCATTCTCACTCATCCCATCAGCTGATTCAACCTTCTTCAAGATAGATTCTAAACTTGGAAACATTTCAATCGCGAACAGTTTAGATGCAGAATCCCAGTCAGTTTACGATTTCATGGTCAGAGCTGAAGATAATGGTTCTCCTGTGAGAACAGCTGATTCTCGAGTCCAAGTGTCGGTTACAGACACCAATGACAATCCACCCACTTTCTCTGCCACTCTGTTCACAGCTAGTGTGGCTGAGAATCAGCCACTTACTAGCACAATAATGGTGTTAACTGCCACTGATAGTGACATTGATGCTATAAATAACCGTGTCACCTACTCACTGATGAGTGAGTCACCCAATCAGAATAGATTCTCAGTTCTTCCTGATTCTGGGGGCGTGATTGTGCAGAATACGCTGGATAGGGAAGTGGCAGATTTTCACACTTTGGTGGTGCGTGGCGTTGATTCTGGAGGGTTGAGCGACACTACGACACTCCAAATAACCGTGACAGATGTCAATGACAATCATCCAATCACCCAGCCGAGCTATGCTTTCGACTTTGTCGAGAATGACGTCATCGGAACTAGACTAGGAACTGTGACTGCCTCTGATGCCGATGAGCCTAACACCTTGAATTCACAGCTGGTATTCTCTATCATCGGTAGGTGTCTTAATTGTATCAGTCCATATATGGAATACTGATAATGCATCTCAATAGTGAGCACAAACATTGATTAAGGATATATACTCGAATAGTGTCTGGGCGATTATTACTCTTTAGCTCAATTTGTCACCTGAAAAACATTAATATTTCAGATTTAGATGAATTTTAAGAGGAAATAACCGCACGAATGATTCGCTAAATAGTAGAAGAGATGAGTTCAACATTAATATTTACTCAAAGAGGCAACAAAATACTTTAGCACCTTCTTTGGGGGCTACTATTCGAGGTAACACGGTATGTACATCTACCTCCTAGAAAAATTCCACATGCCAATTTTTGCATGAATTCTGACGTACAATTTCTACTCTGATACTTCAGCATAATAGTACTGCACTTATGGACTATACACCCTTGTGTAGGAGGTGCAATGGGCTCCTTCCGTATCGACGCCAGCACTGGAGAGATCACGTCAACTCAGACAATAGACAGAGAATCCACTCCCTCACTCAACCTCACCGTACAGGTGTCTGATAGTGCTACTGTGCCACTCACCGACACTTCTATAATTAGCATCACGGTGCTGGATGTTAATGACAATTCTCCAGTGTTCTCTGCTCCCAGCTATTCAGCTGAGTTAGCAGAGGGAACTGGGATGGGACAGTTAGTGGTTCAAGTGTCAGCTTCTGACAATGATGAAGGGACAAATCAAGAAATTCTGTTCTCCATTACTGGTGAGTGAACCTATCCATCCATCCCTCTATCCATCCCTCCATCCCTCCATCCCCCCATCCCTCCATCCCTCCATCCCTCCATCCCTCCATCCCTCCATCCCTCCATCCCTCCATCCCTCCATCCCTCCATCCCTCCATCCCTCCATCCCTCCATCCCTCCATCCCTCCATCCCTCCATCCCTCCATCCATCCCTCCATCCCTCCATCCCTCCATCCCTCCATCCATCCATCCATCCATCCATCCATCCATCCATCCAATCATTTCAATTACATTCATTAGGAGGAGATGATCTGAATCAATTTACAATCAGCACGAATGGAGAGGTGCGAACTAGTGCCACACCGACAGATCGTGAAACCACTTCAGAATATCACCTCACACTGACTGCTAGTGACAGAGGACAGCCATCTCGTCAAGCCACTTCACACCTCAGAATCCTGATCAACGACACTAACGACAACAAACCAATATTTGACACGGCTGGTCTATTTATAGAACTGAGTGAGAACACCAGCACTAATGTGATAGTGGCAACTGTGTCGGCATCAGATGGTGACACAGGGACAAGTGGCACTGTTAGGTATCAGCTGGTCACTGCCACTTCCCTCTTCTCTGTCGATGCCATTTCCGGTTGGTTTATTTATAGTAACATTGTGCAGTTTAAGTTGACTAATTCATGAATTATCAATGAATTACTCAAAATTTGAAACTAAAATAATGCAAAAATATTTGATATTTCGCTTAGGGACTGAGCAATGTTAGAGGTATATAACATGAGCAACCTTTTAACCACTTTTGGGCATAGAATCTGCACTAATGTTTGAGATTTTGAATAATTCATAATTCTTCATCATCTTTCAATGAATTAGTCAACTTAGGTGTGAGCCTATTGTTAACTTTCTGCCACTTTTAGGAGTGGTGCGTTTGGTGTCGAGTCTGGACAGAGAGACAGAGGACACACACGTGTTAGAAATCACAGCATCTGATCTCGGCTCCCCGCCACTACAATCAGACACCAATGTCATCTTGACACTATCTGTCACTGACTCTAATGATAACTCTCCACAGTTCACTCAAACTCCAACTTCTCCTATCTCAGTGAGCGAGGGAGAAAATCCCAATTTTGTGGTTGACACTTATTCCGCCACTGACAGAGATTTAGGCGCCAATGCTGTTGTCACCTTTACTCTGACAGGAGGAGAAGGGGGTTTCGAGGTGGACAGGGTGTCTGGAGAGTTGAAAGTAGCGAGTCAGTTGGATAGAGAGACTCAAGATAGCTACATTCTCACTGTGAGTTATTTTTAGAATTATCTTATTAACCTTTACTGCCAGAGGATTACTGGAAATTATTGCGAATTTGTGGCACTAATTTTGCTATAAATTTTGTGACATAATTTCAGATTAATACAATGGTCCATGGTGATTCAAACTGATTATTAGACTTGAATATTTTCCGGGTGTACGTATATTTTCACACCTCATCCAATCTTCCTAAATGTTTTCAACACTTTCTATGATCTCTCTTGTTTGCGCAGAGATCACTTCACATGAGAATGTTGTCATCCTTAAAGCACGATTATCCCAGCTGTTCCATCTATTTATGGCTTTCTAAATTTAGATCACCGCTATAGATGGAGGTCCCATTCCACTCAGTGCTACAGCAACTGTAGTGGTTAGCATTGGAGATATTAATGACGTCACGCCTACCTTTCCTGCTAACACACCGTCTAGTGTCAATATCAAAGAAAATCTAGACATTGGACAGGCAGTGACGACACTAACAGCTGTTGATGGGGACATAGGTGTGAATGAAGTGGTCAAGTATGCCATCACGAGTAGTGTGCCCACTTCTGGGTTAAACACGTTTCAGATTAACGAGGATTCTGGTCATATTACAGTTAAGACCGATGATATAGATCGCGAGAACATTCCAATGTACAGTCTCATAGTAACGGCGACAGACCTCGGGAATCCTCCACTTAGTTCCAGTACCAATTTAGAGGTGTTAGTTTCAGATGTGAATGATGAGAATCCAATGTTCACACAGAATGTGTACAGAGAGACTATCCTTGAGAACGGAGCTGTGTTGACAGCTGTTCTCACTGTGACAGCTACTGATGCAGATGCAGGAGTGAATGGATTGGTCGCCTATTCTATTTCGGGACCAGAAGCGGATATGTTTAGTATCGACATAGAATCAGGTACTTAATCAGGACTGCAATTAAATGTCAAAAAGAGCATTTTGTACGGTGGAGTGGTTTAAACCGGACACTTTTTGCCCGAATTTTTCCACAACCAAATCACTCTGAACCCATTGGTTACGGCCTGTTCATGTGTACATACTGCCTTCGCCAAAGTAATTTATTATATTATAAATTTTCACACATTCGAAATACTCAAGAGTTCATCAATTTATTTCCTATGCACTTTCATTTCTGTACTATAAATAGATTTATCAACTTTCTATTTTTAGGTGAAATATCTACTAATGGGACTTTTGACTTTGAAACTAAATCCCAATACAGCTTCACAGCAACGGCAGTGGACAATGGGAATGCCACCAGGCAAGGATCAGCTACCGTCATAGTGACGATTGCAGATCTGAATGACAATCATCCATCCATCCAGCCAACTACCTTCTCAACTCAGCTGTTGGAAGACGCTATGGTTGGTACTGTGATACTAGATGTGGATGCTACAGATAGGGACACAGGAGCTAATGCAGTTGTGAAGTAAGAACAGTGAATAGGAGTGTCGAAATTTGCTATTTTGGTGGTGTTTATCTACTTTATAACAAACAAAACAAACATACGAATACATACTGTTGAATCTTCAGTATATACAATGTATTGTCTTTCTGGTAAGTAATTGCATTGATCTGTCCTGAATATTGAATCTGATTCCAACGACTCAACACATTCAACTCCTCTTATATGATTGATATGCATTTAGAATCTGATATGGGACTTCAACACTCACTCCTACTCAATATCTCCTACTTAGATACTTGGATTTCTAACGTTGAATCTAGTTTTAATTCCTATAAAGACGTGTTCTGTCTTGAAAACTGTTTCATAAGGTCTTTTAGCGAATTCTGATATGAACCGAATTGAGAGAATATAACTTTGCTGTTGTAACCACACACACAGATATTCCATCTTCCCTGATGCATTCTGATATAAGAGATAACTCGAACTTTCCTTCCAACTCAGATTCACGATCAGGGACGATTCCAGGAGGAGGATTCGAAGTTTAAATCATTGGTTCCGGGACTCATGGATCAGCCTAAGCACAGCGAGGCCTCAAATTCCCTTTTTTGCTCCAGTCCCAGTTCCATCCCCGTTTCAGGGGCGGATTGGACCATCGGAACATCGGCCAAATCCCCAGTGGGACGGTTGGTCAGTAGGACGGTGGGCCGCTCTTGGAAATTTGCCAGTGCCGCCTAAGTATCCCAATCCGCTCCTACCCTGGTTCAAATTCCTGGGATCTCCCCTCTTCACGATGCTCCTAGCAGGTTCCAGTTTGTCAGAGTAGAGTCTACTCTCTTTCTGAACAGTTCCTATCCTCTCCAGCAGTTGCAGTTGAGATTTCGTACAATATTTCTTATTTACAGATAAGGAGACAGTTTGTTTACTCTTTCTCAGCTTTTGTTTGTATGTTTATATTTTCTTTTTTCAACTTTAAGTTTAGAATTGAGTATCTTTTCCAGATGTTGAATCATCGCTCCTACTCTTGAACGTGTTTCTTCCTTAGCTCCTACTTGCTGAGTTTCAGATCACTGAATTCTTGGAGAACTGATCTCTTTAGCGATGGTTGTTCGGGCATGCCTAATTTCCGGGACGGGGCCGTCACGGAAAATCTAGATACCTAATTTCCGGGGCGGGACGGGTTAAGAAACCTAATCTCCGGGACTGGACGGGACCGTCCCGGAGATTAGGCATCTTGACTCGTCCCGTCCTGGAAATTAGGTACCTAGATTTTCGGGATGGTTCCGTCCCGTCCCGGAAATTAGGTATGCCCGGTTGTTCTGATAATTGTGTCGGAGTAGGAATTGATCCTTGTTTCACTCTTGCAAATGTGTCCAATGGAATATGTTTTTTTGTGTGATCATTGCAGACGAGAATTTTGATGCAATTGTTCCAGTCATATGAGAGTATTGAGAAGATAATATTTACACACTATTGCTATATTTAGTATATGGGAACATATTCTAAATATATTCACATATTTTCACACCTTGTGATGTATTAGTGTGGAATAATCTGATATTGGTTGAACTATCTACCATAGAAATATTCTGACACATCAGTCTGTATTGAATCAATGTAAATTCATATAAGAAGTTGTGATGTTAGTGAGTAGTAGCTCAGACATTTTTCCCATTTTATTAAAATGAAAATATATTCAAAACATATATACAGTCAAGGTCGCTTATTATGAACCCGCTTAATTAATATGAGCATTCGTTTTAGATAGGATTTGTATTGAATCAAGTTCGCTTAATATGAAGTATCTCCATTATGAACAGATTTTTTGGTCCCCTGGTGGTTCACAATAAGCGACCCTGACTGTATATAAAATTCCCCAAATAGCACTTTTTATATGAATTTACATGGAAATTAGTACACAGTAGACAATGTATTTATAGCTTTTGTTGTTTAGTTTGTTTACATTTCTTGTTTACAGATTCGAGAAGATATCAGGCTCAGACGATTTCCTAGTCGATTTCGATTCCGGAGAAATAAAAGTGTCTAAAGCTCTTGACAGAGAAACAGTGTCGTTCTACTCCATCACAGTTAAAGCCATAGACCAAGGCACTCCGCAGTTAGATTCGCAGCCACTGATTGTACAGATAGACATACTAGATGTTAATGATAACTCACCACAGTTCAATACACCCGTTACCAGTAATATCAACATTCCAGAGGATACCCCTGTTGCCATGTCAGTCGCTCAATTTTTCGCGAGTGATCCAGATTTCGGGGATAACGGAACGATCAGTTTCTCACTGACTGGGTCGAATTCCTTTGACGTTACCATGACAACCGGGGTGGTACGTGTGTCGCTAATTTTAGATCGCGAAACAAAGGACTCTTACAGCCTCACAATAACAGCATCTGATAACGGAACACCGCCAAGATCTGTCCAATCAAATCTGCTGATTTCAATCGCTGACGTCAATGATAATGCACCCATATTTAACGACACAATCCAGACAACACTCTCCATCCGTGAAGACACGATCATTGGTCAGGTGTTGGTTCGTGTTGAAGCTAGTGATCTAGATCTTGGCATGAACCAAGAAGTTAGTTTTAGGTTAGTGGATAGCAACCCAATCACTGGATTGGATACTTTTGGGATTGATGCCACTTCTGGTGACATATTTGTGGCTATAAATAACACGGACAGAGAGTGTATTGGTCAATATGTTCTAAAGATAGAAGCATTGGACGGTGGGGTTCCAGTATTGTCTGCTAATCTGTCTATTTATGTAACTATAACTGATTTCAACGATAATCCACCGGTTTTCACACAAAGTGTTTTTGATTTGAGTATTCCTGAGTCAACTGTGCCACTTTCTGCCATTCACACATTTTCCTCGACTGATAATGATGAAGGTGTGAACAGTGAGGTGTCATATACGATCAGTGGCAGAGATGTCGCTAACTTCTCTGTTAACACTTCTACTGGAGTTCTTTCAACGCGAGATAAGTTTGATTTCGAAACTAACACCTTTTACACCTTTCTAATTATAGCTACAGACAGAGGAGTGCCACCTCTTTCAAGTGTGGAAACTGTCACTGTGTCGATTCTGGATTCTAACGATAACGCGCCAGTATTATCTGATACTAAATATAGCAAGGGGCTCCTGGATAGTTTCAGTTCTGGTGCAACGGTATTCGTGTTCAATGCTACTGACAGGGATTCTAACAATTTCGGTTTGGTTCGATTCGAACTGGTTGGGAGGTCTTCAGGGTTTGAGGTGGATCGGGAAAAAGGTGTTTTGGTGTCGACTGGCCTTTTCACTGGACAAGTTGGTCGCACGTTCGATTTTGAAATAAAAGCTTTTGATAATGAAGGCGATTCTCCCACACTTTTCGACATAGAAAGCGTACACATTGTCGTTATCTCACAGAATCACGTCGTTGAGTTAGTGTTAGATCGATCCCCCGAGTTTGTATCCACCACTCAGCACTCAATCGAAGATATCCTAACGCGAGAAACGGAATTAGTTGTCATAATCGACACAATCTCACCTTTTTATGATAGTTCTAATTTTATCGACCTTGATAAATCTGTAGTTACCATCCACGCGACACATCCTACCACCAGCGGCCTGATAGAGACAGACGCCCTTGTCAGAGCGCTTGATGAAAGAGAGGCGTTTATTAATGAGCTATTATTAGCAATTCGTGTCCAGTTAGCTGCGCCAATTGTCCCTAGAGACACTACTCTTGTTACAGCTGAGTTAGCGCTAATAATAGTATCAGCTGCTCTGTTTCTATTTATACTTTTCTGTGGTTGCATGTTGTGCCTGCTTATATGTCAGATATTTAGGATTAGAAGGAGGAAACGTGAATACGCGAAGTCCTATGCTAGCTTATCTACCTACATTCCTTCTCAAAGTGTTCTAACCTCTCCCACTGAACTAATGTCCTCCACCAATCCTCTGTATACTCAAACTTATCTTGAAAAAGAATCCTATCTCGAGAAGGCTTCTCTCCGTTACGAATCTCAGGAATTGACAATGGAAATGTTTGGAGATGACTTTAGTTTGGGGGAAACTACAGTAGTGGATTTGTTTGATGATGATTCTGTGATGAATGGACGTTTTCGGGATGCGATAGATTCGGTCGTTGAGTCCATCGATGATGAAGATCTACAGGTGTTAGTGGATTACGGAAGTGAGGATGGGTCTGGAATTTCTATAATTTGATTTTTGTTATTATTTGGGTTCTATTGATTTTGTATTGGTCAATTTTCTAATTTTTCCTTTGGCTTACTAAAATTATTATTTTCCTTTCAAGGTTTCTAAAATCGGAACTATTTAGAGTTTCAGTTCAATTAGCAACGGAAATAATTCCATCAGCGTACGGGGCTAGAAAATATTTCGAGGAGAGGGCATGCCTAATTTCCGGGACGGACAGGACCGTCCCGGAAATTAGGTACATTTTCTGTCCCGTCCCGGAAATTAGGCGTCTTGACTCATCCCGTCCCGGAAATTAGGTATCTTAACCCGTCCCGTCCCGGAAATTAGGTACCTAGATTTTCTGGGATGGTTCTGTCCCGTCCCGGAAATTAGGCATGCCCCGAGGAGAGTAGATCTGAAAAATATTTCATGGAAATATATTAGGATAGAAGTTATGGTTGAGTTATGGATTGCATGGAGAAGGTCGAACTGGCTTCATGCATGCTAAATATTACAGAAACTTCTATGTTGTCTGCTGCAGTAACTTTTGTTTTATTCTTAACTAGTTTCACGGTGCACAATGAGCACAAACAAGGATACTGGTATGGTAGATAAGAATGCAATAATCACTCTTAAAATATAACAGTTTAGAATAAGTTTGTTTACACATGGTAATACGTACAATAATAAATCAAAATTAAAAGGATTAAAAGTGGAAATTAGAAGATCCACAAATATACCATTTTATTCAATGTTCATCAAAATATGAATTCCAACAAAGCCCCTGCGATGCCAACTAATCTGTCTATGAAAGTTCTTATTCACTGAAGCATTTGAAATGTCTAGACTTTCATGGCGTCTCTGTGGGCAGTTAGAAGAGTATAAGTAAGATTGGAGAGAATCGCTATATCTTCAACATTTTTCTTAAAATCGCAATGTCATTGTTATTTTTTCCACGAATCTTTTCCAGATAGAATTGCTACATGTAAACTGATAATTTTCACTAAATTATCTCAAAGATTATTTGTTACTGTAAGCTTCTACCACTTTTTACACCTTCACCACTTGCAATCACTTTGAATTACCCGAAAAATACTATCGAAATCCTAACAAAATATTATGCATAAATCTTGATTTCAATAATCAAATCAACGCATTAGAATGGCTCTACCAATACTATTATATTTACCTCATTACTGTGTTATGGACGAAATGGAAATTTCTACACATCATCTTTTATTGTGTTGTTGCTCATGAACCATACGCATGCTAAACTACAGTGCGATAGGCTAACATGTGTACTATAAATAGTATTAGATTTGGTATCAAAATGATCGTGTGCCTATAAATAACTCTAATTTGGAGCAAATCAATTTTGTTATATCGAATTGAATGGGATTGACTTTCCTTTTGTTTTACTCGATCGTATCGGAGCTATCCTATTTCCATCCACAGCGAAATTTGAGACTCTCTCTCTGGGAAATCTCTCTTCAATGGAGATGATTCATATGAAATTATTTTAATTAGGTACTCGACGCTCGAATTACATTTGTTTTGTGAAGAAATTTAGTGTTAGAATTTACCTATTTATAGCCTCTGAACTAAATTACAGTAGACTCCGCTTAATAGGGTCACATCGGTCAGAGGAGCCAGTCAGAGCCCCGACTAAGCGGAGAACCCTATTAACCGAAAATATTTTTGTATTTGCTTCTATGTGTGAGAGCTATTCCGGTCCTGCCAAGTGTCCCGATTAAGCGGAGTCGACTGTATATAATATATCTGCAAGGGAAACAGAATCAGTTGTAAATGAATATATGCCAACCTCTGCAAGGAAAAAAGCGAGACATAACTCACAGAAGTAGCATTTTAGTGAGACATAGTATATCTGTATTAGTCCTATACACTGAAAAGTGGGACAATTCCACTTTTTGGAACGTTTTCGCGGGACATTACTTTCAACAATGTCTGAAAAAGCGGGACAGTTGGCAAGTATGTAGCTGGCATACCAGTGTACATGATATGCCTCGTCAACATCTCATGTATTCCGTATTGAATTCGGCGACTAAGCTAAAGTTCGTCATTATTAGTCGTGGTTGTTGACAATATCAATGATATGAATACTGAGTATATCCAGTGAGGGCCTATAGTGAATATGAATTTTGATGTTCAGTTTTGGATAAATACTTTTGAATTGTGCCACTGACAGGACACTATTTCACACTTACCTTGCCTGGTAACGGTGTTGTGTCGTAGTTATTTTCTGATTTATTTATAAACTTAGCCTTGAGAGTTCATCATGGTAGAGGCGCCTCAAGACACTGTAAGTAACCAATCAGATTTCAGAGTTTGGATTATTCACATTTTCACACCTCTCGTTTAGGCGAAGACTCTTACAGTGAAGATTCAGAATGCGAGTGGATTGGCTAAGAGGGACCTACTGGGTACCAGGTGAATATAAATCTAAGTTGACTAATTCATTGAAAGATGAAGAAGAATTATGAATTTTTCAATTAATGAATTATTCAAAATCTCAAACATTAGTGCATATTCTATGCCCAAAAGTGGTTAAAAGGTTGCTCATGTTATATACCTCTAACATTGCTCAGTCCCTAAGCGAAATATCAAATATTTTTTTCATTATTTTAGTTTCAACTTTGAGTAATTCATTGATAATTCATGAATTAGTCAACTTAGATATGAATATAGCAACTTTCCTCAAAATAGATAAATAAGATTCTAAATTTATCATATTGGGATGTCCCCAGTCCTACTAATTCCAACATCCCTGGTCCATACATTCGAAACCGTTCTTCTTTCAATTTCTTTGTAATTCAAACTGTTAGAAAAAACATTTATGAGTTAACTATTTCGTATTAAACGATCGAGATTTAGAATGTTTGTTTGTTTGTTTGTGTTTATTTATTTTCACACCTCTAGTGACCCGTACGTGAGAGTGTCGCTGATGGACAGTTCACAGAACATAATCCATGAGCAGAAAACCAGACACATTAAAAAGGTGTGAATTTCTAATTTTAGAATTGGACTGTGTGATTTTATCTCAGTCAAAGTATTTAATGTTATTTATTATTTGTTTGTATGATATTTTTAAATATTTTCAAAATTTATACTGAATTTTTTATTCGTAAAACATCTTTTATCTTTTCTTTATTTAGAGTTTGAACCCTATTTGGAATGAAACATTTACATTCGTGAGTTATAAATAGTTCATTTCACTCTTCCATTCCAAGTGTTTAATTCAGAAACGAACTAAACTTCCCACATAAACCATTGTCATACATGCCAACTTGAGCCATGATAAAAGCGGGACGCAGCGTTGAATTTCGCGGGACATGGCGGGACGCAATAGAAAAGTATTATACATAGAATCAAAAAAAGCGGGATATAATAGGGATACTTCAAGCAAAAGCGGGACACTCGTGAATATGAGCTGAATAGAAGAGTGAAAAATCGGGACGTCCCGCCAAAAACGGAGTTGGCATGTATGCATTGCAATAGCGCTTAATCTAGTGGAAGATGGCTGGCACTAGAAAGGCATTATACAGTGGAACCTCTTTAGTAGAACACCAGGAGGAAAATCGAAATATTTTCGTATTAACCGAGTTATTTACATGTGTTTTCCTCCGTAGAGGATAGGAACACTTGATTGGTCGCTAGAAATTCATTTTAGTCATTCTTTAGTTCAATAGAAATTTGTTAAAAATAGAAAATAATTCCTAAAACATTTGAGGTACTTAAATACTTAATTGTTGTTTACAGTATTTGTTTGTTAGAGTAACGTCCATCCTTTGAAAGACAGAATACTTTTCAGACTTTTCGACCAAAACAGAGTTGTGAGTTATTAAATGCGACATATTTATGCCACTGAACCACTTTGTGTCCTGAAATCTATTTTTAGACTCGAGACGATTTCCTTGGGCAGGCCAATCTAAATCTTCGAGAAATCCAGATTCAAGTATGTTATTCGTATCAACTCTGATTGTTTGTTGTTGTTGTTTACGTGCTTGTTTGTGTTTACAGCATTTAGATGATATCCAAGTAGCACAGAAGTATTCGCTTCCTCTCAAGAATAAACCGTGAGTTCATATTTACTCACATTTCTAATATACAGTCGACCCCGCTTGATAGGACCACATCGGTCAGAGGACATTTTGACCCGATTAAGCGGAGAACCCTATTAACCGAAAATATTTTGTATTAGCTTCAATGTGTGAGAGCTACTTCGGTCCTGCCAAAGTGGCCCGATTAAGCGGTTGACCCGATTAAACAGTGACCCTATTAAGCGGAGTCGACTGTATTTATCCTTTCATTCATAAGAGTTGTGTTATATCTGAATCGTATACTCAATCGTGATCCCTGGAGGGTGTCAAGAGGGGACCAATAGGGAATCCAGGCCCTCCGGAGCTTTTAGCTTAGGCCAGCGGTTTGTTCGCTGTAGACCCCTTTGCAATTTTCTTATATTCTGTGGACCCCCTCCTATTAACCGTAATGCAAAAATTTTAATCATGTGGACCCCATGATATCTTCTGTGGACCACTAAGGGTCCATGAACCCCAGGTTGGGAACCACTGGCTTAGACCGATCCAATCTGGGACCATAGAGTCAAGGTGCAGTATTTCCCTGTCATCATATCTCTGTTGTTATTTGCGATTCTGTTTATTTAGTGGGAAGCACCGTATGTCTGTGAAGGGTAAGTTATACGTTTCTCTCTGCTACAAGCCAGACTCCAGATCTCCACACCTCGGGGCTACTCCTGACAACGGCACTATGCGAGCGTCCACATGTGAGTTTACATTCCAATGCTCCATTACGGGTGTTTAGTTCCAGTTTGAACATGTCTTATTTTAGTATCAATCGCAGAGAATGGACAGGTTGGTTGGTATTTCTAAAAATAAAATTAAATGTTGTGACTTCTTTTCAGATATATAAATCTATTAATTGGCATATTTGTGCGTTGCTAGGATGATGAGGAAGAACCTCTGCCCAGTGGTTGGGAAGCTAGAACGGTGAGTTCAGTTCTATTTATAGAAATGTCCATTCACATAGCGGGCCTTATACATTGAATTCAAAATGCGGGACATAATGGGGAAATTTCACATTTAAAAACGGGACACTCAATTAGCTCAATAGGAAGGGATGTCCCGACAAAACTGGACGGATGGTATGCATGCAATGTAACCAATCAGAATGTCTGCCTTGTATGACAGATAGTCGCTTAAATCTTTGTATGGGCATGCCTAATTTCCGGGACGGGACGGCATCCCGTCCCGGAAATTAGGTATCTTAACCCGTCCCGTCCCTGAAATTAGGCATCTTAACCCGTCCCGTCCCTGAAATTAGGCATCTTAACCCGTCCCGTCCCGGAAATTAGGCATGCCCTCTTTGTGTTAAAAATATTTTGTATTATAAATTTCTATACTTGTACTGTGTAGGACTCCGTTGGACGCACTTACTACATAGACCACTCTAACCGCGTGACTCAGTGGGAGAATCCTCGCGTGACGATGGCGCGCTACTCCACTGGAGTTAGGCCAATGGAGACCCCCAGTATCAGGCGCCAGAGGATGCAGACCATGCCCAGACGACAACTTTCAGAAGTTAATGAAGTCAGTTCCGATATGCACAGGAAGGGACTATTAGGAGCGCGAGACGCTCCTTTAGGCGTTGAGTTTAAGCCCGAAAGTGTTTAGAAATATGAAAATTTTGAAACTTAACATATCTCCCTTATTATCAGTGGTTCCAACCTAGCGTCCATGGACCCCTTAGTGGTCCACAGAAGAAGATATGGGGTCACGGGATTCGAAGCGTTTCCACAGATTATAGGAAAATTGCTATAGGGGTCCACAGCCAAAAAAGGTTGAAAACCGCTGTCCTATATTATAATGTTATTTATCGATTTAGGCGTTTTAAAATTTATGGTTTTGAGATTAGTGTATCTCTGATGGCTGTATGATGTCCTGTTACAATATAGTGTAGGAATGTCAGATAATGTTTACCAGATAGAGAATGGGGCTAATAATAGATACTTTTCAAATGGTTACATCTATTTTTAAACTGTGCTAGGGACCAAGATCTGAGATTTCAGAGGACTCCATTGAGAGCAGTGGGAACTCAATGGAGCCGGAGACACAGACAACAGAGGATTCTTCAAATTTAAATCCCACCCTCCTCACTCCCTCATCTGCCCCTTCCACCCCTGTCAGCACAGTGAGTTAGCAGCTACAGTAGAACCTAGTTAATACAGACACCAGGGATGGTCGAAATTTGTTGGTATTATCCTGAATTCTTATCAACAAGAGTTATTTACATGTACTCTACTGAGGACAGAGAGGATAAAGTATTGTTCGAATTATCAGGAGTTCCGTATTAATGAGGTTCTACTGGTGGTGTTTAGGATTTATCTATTTAGGGATATGGAAATTTACGAGTTTGAGATTAGGAGTGTATCTCTGGAGGGCTGTATAATACAGTCGACTCCGCTTAATAGGGCCACTGTTTGATCGGGTCAGCCGCCTATTAAGCGGAGTCGACTGTACTCTGAAATTTCTAAATCGATTAGAACCGACTCAATCCGCATTCGTTCGAAACGAAAAAAACCGTCTGATTGCCAATTGTGGGATTATACAATGTCATTTATACTGTACAACGCTAATTATGGTGGAAACAGAGTCGGATTGAAGAGGTTACACTTATATTGTGAATAAGGTGTGAAATTTATTCACATTTTTAGGTGGCATCCTCCTTATTGACAGCTTCGAGACCCTCTGACTCTAGTTCCTCCACTCCTACAGCTCCAGCCTCTAACTCAGGAAGCAGACCCTGGAAAGATAGCAGAGACAGGAGTAATGACGTCAGTTTAAGATCCTAGTTAGATTGAATTATATTCAATTAAACCCGACAATGACTTTGAGTCTATTCTATTTATAGCATTAAACCCACATTTCTAAGGTTTCCCCGCCCAAAATGACTTAACTGGAAATGAGTTCGCAAAATCCATAGTCAATATCGGGTTTAATCTGATTGAAGTGATTAAATCGCTGATTCGTTAAAAATAAAATTTCTACTTTTTTAAATGTTTATTTTCTCTCTCCTATAAACTCAATCTGTTTCAGAATCTCAACGATTTCATTGTCTCGTATTTCTTAGACACAGCTGTCTCGTCTATCTGAGAATCTCTCCGCTGGCTGGGAAGCTAGATACGCACCTAACGGAAGAATATTCTTCATCGACCACAACAACAGGCACACTTCATGGGTGAGTGGTTAGTATTAGCACACCATGGATATTGAGAATGTATAATACAGTCAACTCGAGGTATTGAAAAGTCGAGAGAGCATGCTCATTAGGTCGAGAGAGCATGCTCCTTACATTTATACCTTCTTTATGTTCAAAAAAGGTACAAGTATTTACTGATTTGAATCTACTACATGCGCCCTAGATACATACTGTACTTCCCGTACGGAGTATCACCTATAAAAATCCTGATGTAAAATTGGTTTAAATTCGAGAAGTTTCATATATGTAATAACTTCCTACTATTATAAGTAGGTATGGTGCTGGTAACCAATGGAGGAATGGCGGAACTTTCGTCCCCTGAAATGCCCTTTTCGCACCTAATGATTTCTCAATCAAAATGCCTCATTTTCACCCTTTTTTTCAAACATACTCCACTCCAAAAGCCTCAATTTCCGTTCCTTACATATTAGTGCCCGTTTATTTTGGTCTCTAATGAGATAAAAATTCCAGGGACGAAAGTTCTGCTTACCCCAATGGAGTATATAACGAGCATGCTCTCTCGACTTTTTATTATAAGGAGATAACGAGCATGCTCTCTCGACTTTTTATTATAAGGAGATAACGAGCATGCTCTCTCGACTTTTTATTATAAGGTCAACTCCGCTTAATCGGGACAAGTCTCCAGGAACGGAATGGTTCCCTTACATAGAAGCTAATGCTAAATTTCATCGGTTAATTGGGAACTCCGCTTAATCGGGACAAAATATCCGGGACCAAAGTGTTCCGATTAAGCGGAGTCACCTGTATTTGTATTAGAGAATGCTAAGGATTATTTGTGTATTTCTTTCCTTTCTTTTGCATAACTCTGTTCAGTTGTTATCGCTAGGTTCTCATGTCTATTTTTAGTGTATCCATTCTATAATTAGACACATCCGGTGACAGGTCAGATGTTCCCATCTCAGGGGGCGAGACCCAGCCAATCATCTTCTCCCGCCAAGCCTCAAGCCACCCCATCAATCAGGAAACCGATAGTCAGCTCAGATCAACCTCTACCCGTGAGTTCACACCTTCGTAGGTAAACAAACTCTTGTTTATCTTAATGCTTACTTTTGTTGTTTGCGTTCTAGGCTGGCTGGGAAATGAGAATACACCAAAACAGACCGTTTTTCATTAATCACAGTGAGTTAGTGCGGAATATTCTATTTTTAGAATTACTTATGTGTATATTTTCACACCTTTTACAGATACGAAAGCGACACAGTGGGAAGATCCACGCGTATTCGGATCCAGGAGTGGAGGTGTAAGTTCCACATTATTCTATTTATAGAATCAATCACCCAGGCGATCAGTAATAAGGCCTATTATTTCTTGGCGCCCATTAAACCCCTTGAAACCCCTTGGGGATTTTTCAGGGAAATATAGTATACAGTGGAGTCTCCCAAAACGGAAACTAAAAGAAAAGCGGACAAACCTCGTTGAACGGAATGAATTACCATATACGTATGTGATAGTTGATCACTCTCCGAGAAACAGACATCTCTCTACAACGAACAAAAACATGTCCTCAATGTGTCCGTTATTCGGAGACTCCACTCTACACGAATTGTTTGAGACAGTTTTGAAGTTAGCTATGTTCTGTTAATATAATTTCGTTCCAATTCTTGTAGGCAGTTCCTTACAACAGAGATTACAAACGGAAGTATGAGACCTTAATGAAGAGTTTACCACCAAAACCAGTGAGTACATATTATCTATTAAAATGTATTATGATATCTTGTTATAGCACAAACTACAATACAGTGAGATATTTGTATTGGAATACCAAATGCCTACAACATATGTGTATCCTTTATAGCATTGGCTTATATGGTACTGTATATATTTCCATTAAGCGAAGTGATTGTATTAATAATGGCACAACCATACCAAATTGTGTCGTTATGGCTGGATTATTTGGTGGTTCCCACCATAGGCGCCAAGTGTGGGTACCTGGGGGGGCAGGTCCCCCCCAAGTTTGGAGCCTGTGGGGGCCGTGGTACTGGGCAGTGGAGCAGTGGAGGAAGCTGTGGTATGGCAGGACTCCAAACAAACTTCTATGTTACAACTAAACCCCAAAATTATGTTAATTGAGTCTAAATATATATAAAATATATATCCCAATTACATTTTTCTTGCGCTATAGTCCGAGATTTTCTAAAATTTTCGATGGGGCAAGCCCCCAGACCCCCCTTACCGTCGCTCTTGCCCCCCCAGGTTTTATTATATTTTCCAAAACTTGGCGCCTATGGTTCCTGCCACTTGATTGGAGACTGACTGTGTTCTTGTTCAGGGCCCTCCAGCCAAGTTCGATCTTCCGCTGAGGAGAGCTACCATCCTGGATGACTCGTACCGCTACATCATCAACCTCAAGAACTTGAGTCTCCTCAGGTCTAGGCTCTATATCAAGTTCGATGATGAGAAAGGACTCGATTATGGAGGTTTAGCTAGGTGGGTCTTCTATTGTTTGTTTGTTGTTTGTTGTTTGTTTACTGTTTGTTTGTTTCAAGGTTGCAACCGAATAGTTCAATATTCGGTTAGACCAAATGCTATTTGGCAAATAGTTGATATTCGGTTGGGAACCGAATATCAGTATTCGTATTCGGTTCAGGAACTATTCATGAATACTGATATTCAGTTCAATCGGTTTCAACCTTTGTTTGTTTGTTTGTTTGTATTATTGTTCATTAGTTTAGTTCACTCATTCTTTTAGTATTATTTGTATTTACTATTCTTATACATTCTTTATTTGTTTATTATTTTGGTAGCTTATTGTTGTTTGTTTATTATTTGGTAATTTATTGTTGTTTTTGTTTACTTAGAGAATGGTTTATGCTGGTTTCACACGAAATGTTCAATCCTTATTACTGTCTATTCGAATATTCTGCAAAGTAAGTAATAAACTCAATTATACTTAAATTTCACACTTTTTGTTACTTGTTTACTACTAATTTAATATATAACAAACTGTTTACATTCACTTGCAACCAAAGATTGTTTATGTTTGTTTATTGTTTCTTAGTGACAGCTACCAACTCCAAATAAATCCTAATTCTGGGTTCGCTAATGAGAACCACCTCCACTATTTCAAATTCATAGGCAGAGTTTGCGCAATGGCTGTCTACCACCAGAAACTCATTGACGGTAATATTGTGTGTTAATTCGGGGACGCAGCATTTGTCCGAATTGTGTTAACTGTCATTTGTCCGAAACGATTCTTGGAATATTGTCATTTGTCCGAATCGTAATTTTAGTTTTTTTAGAATTAATAGGAGATTGAAAGTCAACATTTTCGAAATGATATATATCAGAGAAGTGTGAAAGGGAGCTTTTCAAGTTCGAAATATTGTCTAATTAAGTGTAAAATTGGCATTCTAATTTCAAGTGACAATATTCCAAATCACGATTCGGACAAATGACAGTTCACGCAATTCGGACAAATGACAACTCAAAAATTCGGACAAATGCATGCGCCTCGTTCATTCGTTCGTTTTAAAACGATTAATATCAGATTAATCCATGGTGTATTCTTAGCTTTCTTTATCAGACCGTTCTACAAGCTATTAGTGGATAAGCCAATCAAAATAGATGATATGGAGATAGTGGTGAGTGCTTTAGGATTCGATACGGCAGCACTTAACTGCATTCCATTCACACCTCTTTGTTGCTAGGATCCTGAATACCACAACTCGTTGAAGTATATCTTAGAGGATGACCCTGAAGATTTAGATCTCTTCTTCTCAATTGAAGAGGAGAGTTTCGGAGAGGTAAGATAATGTTCTAATTTTAGTATCATAATAAATAATAATTTAGTGTTCGTGTTTGTATTTATTCTATTTTTAGATTAAGACAATTGTACTGAAGAAAGGCGGGGAATCTATTCCAGTCACGAATGCGAATAAGAAGGAATACGTGAAGTGAGTTGGTCTAAATATAGATCGAGATTTGTACGTAATTTTAACTCCGGAATTGAGAAGCATTTAATTGGTTAAGATAAGTTATAAATATTTATATATGTATACAGTCGAAACCAGATTTTTCTTACTATTTTTTACAGGTTCAAACAGTAAGAAAAAAACGATGGAAATTAATATAGATTTGGAATTTTTTACATAATTAAGATTCTGAAATATTAAGAAAAAACCGATAAGTAAGGATAAACCGGAGTGAGAAAAACCCCGGTTTCGACTGTACTTGTAATTTTAACTCCGGAATTGGGAAGCATTTAATTGGTTAAGAGAATATATATATATATATATATATACAGTCGACTCCGCTTAATAGGGTCACTGTTTAATCGGGTCAACCGCTTAATCGGGCCACTTTTGGCAGGACCGGAATAGCTCTCACACATAGAAGCTAATACATAATATTTTAGGTTACTAGGGTTCTACGCTTAATCGGGGCAAAATGTCCTCTGACCGATGTGACCCATTAAGCGGAGTTGACTGTATATATATAATTGATGTAACACGTGTTAGTATCTAAATATAGAATTTAAATCGGTAATATTCTATTTTTAGTCTCATCATAAAGCATAGATTCGAGAATAGAATCAAGGATCAAATGAAGGCGTTTAAAGATGTGAGAAATATTCAATATTTGACACCTTTTATTAGCTTTATTATTTTATTCTATTTTAGGGATTCAATGATGTGTTTCCAGTTGCGAGTCTCAAAATATTCGATGAAAAGGAACTTGAGGTAAACAAAACAAACAAACAAATAAACACAAACAAACAAACAAACAAACAAACAAACAAACAAACAAACAAACAAACAAACAAACAAACAAATAAACAAACAAACAAACAAACAAATAAACAAACAAACAAACAAATTACAATTAACTAACGACTAATTTTGTTTCATATATTTATGTTCTATATTTAGTACTTGATGTGTGGGTTGGCAGAAATTGACACCAAAGATTGGAGGAGTCACACAGATTACAGGAACTACAATCCTAAAGACCAAATCATCACCTGGTTCTGGCAGGTATATTCATATTTTCACACCTCTCATACTTATAATTAATCAGTCCATTATGAACATTTACTAAATAATTCAGGTTTATCTGATCAGAGTAGATACAAGTTCTTAGTTCATGCTCCTATTAGGGCATTAGTCGATCATGAAAAGGAAGATCATTTTTCCAATCATTTTTGTAACGATATATTGCTGGAAGAGAATTCAAATTGGTAACAGCATAGAATAGAAATACATTAATTATGGTGAGGAGAGAATGCAATTCGAATCTCAAAAATGATTGGACTATAAAAGAACGCGATCTTCCATCGGATCATTCAAAATACAAAAGATTGCCGATCCTAAGCCCTATTCGTATGTCACTGCTCTAACATTCCAATTGATCGAGTTAGTCTCTAGGTCGTGGCTTCCTATGACAATGAGATGAGAGCTAGACTGCTGCAGTTCGCTACAGGAACTTCTCGTGTTCCGATGAATGGATTCGCTGAGTTATACGGTAAGATCACCGCTACTCAGATCCTCCAATAGTAAACACAGACAGCTGCGAAGCTTTGCATTCTATGTATTTTACAGCAAAATATTTTTCAAATATTTATTTCTCAGAAATCAGCATTTTAATTTTTCCCGCAATAGGTGTGAAAATTAATAACCCCTGGCTACTATTTGAGGATAAACTCTATTCTATAATTAGACCTTGTGTTAATCATATCGTCCTAATTTAGGAAGCAATGGTCTTCAAAGATTCTGTCTGTCTCGAGTTGGAAGTCCAGACAATCTCCCAGTAGCCCACACATGGTGAGTGTCACTCCTCCAGACTAATTCCATCTCCAACGCCTATTGAAATTCTAACAAACAAACATTTAGCACTGCATTTTTAGCTAAATTGATTCCTTAAAAAAATGCCTTAAATCTTGAAATGTTTCTCTTAAAAATGGTCAGCTGACTTAAAGCAAAAACTAAAAAGGAATTATTTGGAATTTGTAAAAGTGTTAATTATTATTTTTTATTTTAAAATGTGTGAAAGTGTCTTTTTAATGCAACTTTTACCTGAGGTCTTTTCTATTTATAGTCTGGACCCCGAATTTATATGACTTCCCCGGCCAAAATGGCTTAAAAAGGAAATGACACAAAACATTCCTGGTATAGGCGGGGTTTAAATATTTGTGCACATCGTTTTCACACATGGAAGTTTCCATTAAGAGTATTTCCCTCTCCAATTTATCAGTTTCTCATAACATATTTAAGTTAAAAGAAATATTACTTCGTTTCACTCTTAGCTTCAATCGGATCGATCTCCCTCCTTATCGCTCCTACTCTGATCTTAAAGAGAAGTTAACCTACGCCGTAGAGAACACAAGTGGCTTCAACGTGGATTAAGCATTCCAATCTAGCCTAACAGTTGCTATGCATCTTATCTAACGTCTCCCAATATATGTTTGTTTTAAGCTTTTGAGACTGTTTGACATTAATATTAATATCATTGTATTGTATTTGGATGTCTGACTGTCGTCTTTTAGTCTAATATTTATCTTCATAACTATTAATATACTTAAATGCCATGAATGTTGTAATGCTTTTACTGTCAATTTAGGGGAAAGTTGCATTTGTCCGAATTGTCAAGTCGTTTGTCCGAATTCTCGAGTTGTTTGTCTGAATAAACTTTGTGAGTTCTGCATTTGTCAAATTGAACATTTCCTTAGTAACACACTAAGCTAATAAGAATTCCGAAAAGAATCAGAAAATTGATTCAGACAAATGTAGAACTTAGAAAATTTGATAAATTGATTCGAAATTAGGACAAGCGCATGGGCATTTGTCCCGAGTTTGATTTTGTGGCCTCAATTGAATGGACAGTTACATTCAATTCAATTTCGAATGTTTACAGATTATTGAAGAAGTTATCAGAACAGGCGGCATTTGAGTGGCACAGGCGACATAGTGTCCGCATGAGATGCCCTAAGGACGCCTTATTTGATTGCTTAACTAAACCATGGATGTATAATAGATAAGGTGACAGTGACGTCATAATACATTATGAGTAGTCCCTGATACGCTATACAGAGTCCAGGTTGAATCTCTGCTATAGACTGAATCAATCTCCCATTAAATCGTTTGTTTATCAGCTACAAGTATTATCTAATAAATCTTAGATCACTCAAGTATAATACATCAAAGAACTGAAATAAAAACTATTAATAAAATCAAAGTTCTCGAGATTGCCTAATACAAGAGTCATTCTAAAAAATGGCACAACTATTTCGAAAGTTTGTAAACAATTATAATCAACTTCTGTTATAATATTCAAACTCTGTAATTTCATTGGTCTTTTGAAGCAAGACATGAAAATATGAATAATCGTTACATCCGGTACAAATAAAATATAAAGAAATACTCGACGCTGATTGGTCGAATAAGTGCCATTTTATGTGTAAATGTTGAAATATCGCTTCAAAACCTAAAAATTGTTACTCAACGCATGTAAATTTAATTGATTCTATTGACAAAGATAATTAGGGAATTATTGTATGATCATTTTCCTGCCGAAATGGAACAATCGTTCCAACATCATTCAAACTTTGTAAAATTTTGCACAGTGTTTTTATTTATTTCAATATTTTTAGAGATATGCATTGCTGTCAAATAACTAGTATCCACTTTTTGTGTTAGGTAATTCACAGCAGAATAGGAAATAACGAGATTATCTAATCCACTTAATGCAATAACAATCCTACATCATACAACCACCAATGACACACGAGTATAAGTAATCCACTGCAGCTGCTATATCAACTCTACGTGGAAGCTAACTCGTCTATCTCGTTGCTACGATACCACCTCAATTATTCAGATAAGTGGTGTAGACTTTATGGGTTGTGTTGTAGGATTTGAAAGTTCTTGTATGCACTTATTGCTCTGTTATTGCTCGTCTTTGTGGACCATAGAGTAGCGTTGAATCTTTCCTTGGGATGGAGGTATCTGGTGCACATATTATGAGCTTCCTGTCAACCTCCAAGTGAAGAGCTGATATCCAAACTAATTCTCCTAGCGAAGAAACTGAAAACAGAGACTTGAGTCACAATTATGTGCAGCTCATCCCAAGTACAGTAGAACTCGGTTAGTACGTACCCCTCCGGGAAGCGGAAAAAAGTACGTACTATCCGTAAGTACGTACAAACCGAGTTGATATTACATAGGAATCTGTATAATAAGTGAATTCTGGTTCAGAGAAACGAGTACGACTAAACGGAAGTACGTTGTATCCCGAGTACGTACTAACCGAGTTCTACCGTATCAAATATCATCATCACTACACTAGACTTTGCAGTGGTTAAACTTCCTAGTTAATCGGCATAAATGCTTAGCTGTGATTTATTGGATGAACTTTGGCTGAGGATAAATAGACAAACGTGTTCCATTGCATAGATATTAACGTCTGTCCAACTAAACTTTTTTCTCTCAAAGCTCTTCACTACTAAAACTATTAATATGTCCATACGGCAGAACTTCACAGAGGAAGCTGAGGGTGGGATCAACAAACAGATTAATTTGGAGCTCTATGCCTTCTACAGCTACCTCTCCATGTCCTACCACTTCGATAGACACGATGTGGGGTTGAAAGGATTCCATGAATTCTTCAAGAAAAGAGCGCACGTAGAGTTGGAGCATGCAAAGAAGTTCATGGAATATCAAAATAAGCGTGGCGGTACAATCGTGCTAGCTCAGATCCAGAAACCGAATAGAGACAGCTGGAGCTATTGCCTAGAAGCAATGGAAGCAGCGCTTAATCTAGAAAAAACCATCAACCAATCTCTCCTAGATCTACACGCAGTAGCTTCAAAGGCAGGCGACGATCAAATGACGGACTTCATTGAGTCTAACTATCTAGCCGAACAAGTTGAGGATATCAAATTGCTGGGTGAGCATGTCACCAACCTCAAGCGTGTTGGTCCAGGTGTCGGTGAATTCCTGTTTGACAAGAAAACTCTCAAACATTAGGCCTAACTCTTGCGGTTTTGTCTCAAAAAGTATGTGTCTGATTAATGTTTTATGGCTTTGACAAGGATTGGGCCTGTTATTGAACTGTGTGGATTAAATTATCAAATAAACATGAGTATTTGAACCCCAGAATCAAGAATTAATGAAGTGATTGATATTTTGAATGGTTATCCTGTAGTATTCAAAATATTGGGTTTTCAAATACAGGTGACTCCGCTTAATTGGGACACTTTGGTCCCGGATATTTTGTTCCGATTAAGCGGAGTTCCCAATTAACCGATGAAATTTACTATTAGCTTCTATGTAAGGGAACCATTCCGTTCCTGGAGACTTATCCCAATTAAGCGGAGTTGACTGTATTTATAAATTTTATTTGTAAAAATTCTTAGAAATACATCCTGAAACTTTCAAAGCTACAGTTCTCCCACAGAGTTAGTACAAATGGCTACACAATCTACAATAAGATTATCCTCCCACAAAATAGTATATTATCAGCAATTATTTAATAACACAGAAACATTTGAATAAATAATTCAGAGAAATAATAAATATTAGCTTTGTTTACTAGCAGCTCAAGTTTCTAAATCTCTAAGTTCCAAATTGTCTACAGAAGATAATCTAAAGTTATAAGCAAGATAATTAAGTTTCTGAAGAGAGTAACTACTAACTATAAGCACACGCACACACGTCACTATAAAGTCCTATATAGTAATACTGTTGGGACAGTTGCTGGAAAGTAGGTAGGTGTATGGCATATCCAAGGTCTTGTTCCTCTCCTTAATCCTTTCATTGAGTGTCTTCAACTGATCCAGGAATTTGGTAACGCAGTCTTTCGCTTTTTGTTCTGTATACCACATCGTCGGATAACCGCCGAGGTAAATCTAAAATTGTTAAATTCAAATGATTCGGTCAAGTTATTTACAATGAGGATCTAAAGAAGAATTCTCTACACTATTAATGAATGAAATCAAAATGCTATTTATTATTGACGATGATGTATCGTTTTCTCGTCTTCTCGAGATAATTTTGAGATCAACTAATAGTATGTACATGATTTATGAAATAAGATCAGGGTCTAACTACCCTCACAGGGCATTTGATACGTACACGAACCGCCTGTTGGATTACTTAGCTTGCTGCTATCTATCACTTGTTAATAAGAGTTCGTTCAAACGTTACTTAATGCAAATTCTCTGATTTTAGACATCCTCCTTCCTGTCTCGCTTTTACCATCATGTGAAAGTTGTAATACAACAATGGTAGGACAGTCACACTTTGTACCCCGTACCCCCTAGGAAGCATTACATAACGTTTGAACTATGATGATTAAAACAGCTTACTTCATCTGGACTGAATCGTGATAGAGCCCAGGTTACAGTAACAGCTAATGCAGTTGACATCGTAGTTGGTAGTGTGTTGAGTAGATCCGTATGACTCCTCTCTCCTTTCTTGGACGGAAGAGGCATCCTCATGCTCATTGGAGCATTTGGTACGTAGCCGTAAGTTTGAAACTGTCCAAAGTTGACTGCAGAGTGCTGAACAGACCCAGTGAACATGATCAGTGTGCAGTACTCGCTTAGCATCTTCTTAGTAGTGATTTTATCTGGAAAACCACGGCCGCTTTTGTTTCCTTTGAATTCAGGGAATGCGTTTTGATGAATATCTTCAACCCAGTTTTTCAGCTCACTGTCATCTTCTACAGATTTGTCGTTTGTGTAAAATATATCAAGAATTGAGGCTACAAACGTTTCGATTGCATCCCAAAGTCTCACTCCATCATCTCTGTAGAAGTAGTTGGGAAGTTTCTTACTGTTATCTGGAGAAATTCCTCGTGCATCTAAATCTTTTCTTATGTTAGTCCAGTGCACATCATAGGCAGCGTTAGTCCTTCTCACTAACTCAGCTTTTCCTGATGAACTATCTTCGCCTCCGATTGAGAATAACTGGTCTATCTTTCCTCCGTCATTAACGAGGGTCTCACGTGCTGCCTTATTTATAGCCATCGTGTAACGGAAATGAGGTCGTAGTAGTTTGTACACTGGATGTGCATCAGGGAGATTCCTCATTGTAGCCACACCATATGCTTCCATGACTGCATGACAGGATATGAAGTGAGTGGATAGTTGATGATGCTGTAATGGATATAATTTTATAACATGGATTTATGTCAGTGTTACATTAAGAGGTAATAACTCCATAGTATGCACCATGTCTACTGGCTGTCCGGTTTCAACCTAACCTATTTTGACCAATTTATCCTCAAAAAGAACCATTTTGTACGATCGGATTGGTTTCAACCTGACAACATTTTAGTCTTAGCCGGACCACTTTACACCTGTAACTACGGACTTGAGAAGTGGCTAGTTGCAATTCAATCCAAATACTTTGCATTTAATCAACATCTTGCTTGTACAATGTTATATCTACTAATTAGTAACATACCTGTCCATGAGCGGATAAATAGTACATCTTTGCTAACAGCCAATCAATCCTATCGTCTGATGGTAAGAATATGGGATTGTCTGCTGCTATGTCTCTCTTCAACTGTATCGCTATGGGAACTAACTGATTGCTCCCGTTGACGTAAAGGAGGCAGAGTGGAGCAGCACAGTATTGGTTTTCTTTGCTGGGAAGTCCATGCATAATTTGGCTCAGGTCACATATGTAGATACGATCATCCTATATGAAGATATGACAGATGACGCTATAGTTATTAGTAATATATAATCAATATAAACCACAAAGGTCCATGATAATTTATCTTGATATAACCCTTCATGCAGTAGCAGCTTCACAGGAGAGAGTGGCTCTCTACCTTTTGTCTTGATTTTTATGCATCAAAAGAATGAATATAAAGGTAAATTAGATCAAAATTATCGCCCAATAGATGTTCAGAATATCTGTAAATTGATATTTCTGCGTCTAAGATTTGAAAGAAAATTTTTTTGGGGGGGGGGACCCCAGACCCCCTATTTGCTCGCTTCGCTCCCTCAATGCTCCTGCTTAACGCTGGTATTCTAAATTATAGGACAGTTGAATTTAAGTTCTCCCCCTAAATTAAAATTTCTGGAGGTGCCACTGCCTTCACGCAGAAAAAGTACAAACTACACTTTATCAATTGTGATCAATAATTTCCTCGACCAAGTATTAGCAAGTACAATGAATTACCTGCATTGCTTGCTCTAATGAATGTCCGTTGTTAAGAAACTGCTGTACCATCTCATTGGTCACAGGGAAATTGTCTGGTAGAGCATTGCATTTCTTCACGACAACACAATTAACTCCGTTCAGGATCTGCTCTCCAAAGTGCACATCACTAGCGAATCGATACGTTTCATAAGCAACGAGCATTTCCTGACTACTCAATTCTGCTTCTGTATTTGCAGATTCGTCAACAAGGCCTTTTGCAACTTTATAGAAATTATGGAGACTATGCATTGAGTCTACGCCTAGCGCTTCATGAGACCCGAATTTCTTCTCAATGAGTTGCTCAATTTTAATAAAAATACTTTTCCCAGTAGTTAGAAGGCCGGTTTTTTTGAGATTATCAATGAAATTCATATCTTTCACACGTTCAAATACTTCATCCAATGGATGTTTCTCATGCATAGTCATGGACGATGGAAACCCAACATCTGGAAAGAATTCCCAGATATACTGATTCTTTCTCTCCTGGACCTGTTTGAATCTCTGTTCCTCGATGATGCGATTACCTTCAACAGATCTCAGAATTCCTAAAAATGAGAGAGATTAAAGTGATTATTTTCAGATGTTAATATCCATATTATATAGTTGTAGCTTCAAATGTTTGCATCATATTAATATAAACACACGAATATGATGTTATAGTATAGAAGTGGCTTTTAAAACATTAAGCAGTCTCATTTCAAAGAGTCGAATGATAACATAAAACCTGTTTAAATATCCATTTACCTGTGCTAGCAGAATTAGTTTGTTCTTCTCCATCTCCAAGCCAGTGGTAGCAAGGAAAGTTCTGTTCCAACTTGCTCTTAAGGTTGATCACATAAGTAAAATCTACGAACCAATTCGCACTACTCTCATAGAATCTTGCACTATCGTTTGAAACTGTCACAAGTTGTATCTCTCCCAAATCTGCTTCGCACTCAATGATGTAATCGTCGTAGGTATCTTCAGACGAATGAAGCCAGTTGAAGAAACTACCGATCCAAATCTTTCCAGTTTTCGCGACATTTCCGATTAGTTCCACAGATACAGTGTTGTCACGATCACTTCCTAACTGACTTCCTGTTACTATGCGGACTCCATAGTAATGGCGATCTGGATATGTATCTATAATTGAGTCTTAGTCAAAATTATCTGATAGTAACTCCTCTATGTGTAATCTATCTGGCTTATTACAGTTAGAATTGTCCAATCATTTTATAATAGGGATTAATCTGAGTTAAATAAAATAAATACTTCCTAAAATGGCTACGAATCTTCCGATTTTAAATGTTAACTCACTGTAGGGTTGGAGGTTGAATGGAGGCAATTCCAAAACTACCACTTGTGTCATTGGGTCCTTATTGGTGTCTTCGTATTTCTTGAATTTACCATGCTTGTTGATTGAACACTTTGCAGTGGGAACTGATGACATTTCAACTAAATTGTATTACCAGATAAATATATAAATATTGTGATATATTTGTATATAATTAAGTAATTAATATTTAGATGCGTAGTCTATAACCTAATTAGTACTTTCAATGATTAATAAAACTTTCAATCATTCTCAATGAGTCTAGCCTTAAATTTCTGCTAAAATTATCAAATGGCAATTTATTAAAATTTGTGATATTCAATCAGTGGATATCTGTATCACAGAAGACGAATGAATAAATTCCACATTGTGCAAACTTGGAATGTTTTTATACATCTGAATTATAGTGGTTAGTAGCGTAGTGACTCATTGTAAAAATTTTAAATAATACCTACAAATTTCACGCGTTATAGCTATGTAAAGAGGATGAATAGAATAACAGAGTGCGTTGAAACAAAAGAAATATTGCTTCCAGATTGGGCTGGAATTTAAATCTAAATTCATAGAAATAACCAATTTTAGACTTGGAAAGATATTTTAGTATTTGAAACGTAATTTTTACACCTCGCTAGGAAAGGTGTTAATCAACATGGTTGTCCTTGGAATGTGTCGCGTCATTTCCGGTTTAAGCCATTTTGGGCGGGGAAGCCATAAAAATTTGGGGTATTTACTATAAATAGGAAAATCCCAAGGGCAACCGTGGGTTTATACCAATCAGATTGTACCATTTTATAATACATAGCTCAAATTATGCTCAAAATATGACTGGAAATTAATACATTATGTTCAAACATTTTATGACGGGAAATTAACACATTATGTTCAAACATTTTGGAATGTATGTATGGTATATTAACTAGTCTCCTCCAAAACTTGACCTTCAAAAAATATATTTGTCCCCAGAACAGAAAACTCAGATATTCTATTATAGCACAATATAATGCTCTATTATATATAGTATATAATAGCATCAGGATGTTCTATTATTTCAATATTGCTCTATTAACAACCAATCTTCAGGTCCCAGGTGAAGATTTTGTGTTAATTATGTTCTCTTATTAGCAACTTCGCGTATTAGCAACCATTTATGAGCAAAACTGTTGAGTTGCTAATAGGCGAATTCCATTGTAATAGCATCAGGGTGTTCTATTATTTTATACAATAGCATAAGGATGTTCTAATTATAGTATATAATATCATCAGGATGTTCCATTATAGTATATAATATAATCAGGATGTTCTAATTATAGTATATAATATCGTCAGGATGTTCCATTATAGTATATAATATCATCAGGATGTTCTAATTATAGTATATAATATCATCAGGATGTTCTAATTATAGTATATAATATCATCAGGATGTTCATCGAACCGACCCTCCTCCAATACCTTCTCTCGTGGCCATTCATCCAATAGAACTCGATAATAATTATAATATGTATGTACATTTCTAGCTAAGTAATTAACTACAAATTATTGCTCTTGATTGTGTCTAAATATCCAATTACAGTACTTGGTGGTTTAATAGCCTTCCAATATTCAAATATTAAAACTTGAGAGAAGAGTGAACGAAGTAACATAGTGAAACGAATACAAAGCATTTAGTTAATATACAACCAATTCCGTGGTTACTATTAGACAACCCATTCTAGTCATACTATCTATCATATATGCTCTCGATAAAAGGCATTGATGTCATCATGATACAGATTGCATTTTCTAATGTTATAGTGCTAGCATCATGCTTTCATAGATTTACTATATGATAGACGCCATATATCAAATATCCAAGCATTATTATAACACGTGTGCAAATAGGTAATGCTCTGGTAAAATGATCTGATCCGCTTAGAATTAAGCATCTCCTGTACTGGGAGCTGCACTAAAAATTGCAACGTGCAATCGCATTGTGTTAAAAATGCATGCACTTTTTCCATATAAATAATGTTTGAAATGTGTATAATGTGTATAGTAATAAAAACTACTTGAAATGTCAATATACAACTCAATTCCCATTGCAGACTGCTCTATCAACAAGTATGAGGGATTCAAGAAATATAAAGACACCAATAAGGAGCCACTAACGCAAGAGGTAGTTTTAGAATTGCCTCCGTTCAACCTCCAACCCAAAAGTGAGTTAACAATTAAAATCGGAGTCGTAATTATTAACCCATTCATATAAAATAATGTTTATTATAATATATAATCTTTACTAAGACTTGTCATTTTAGATGAAAATCCAGATCACCATTACTATGGAGTCCGCATAGTAACAGGAAGTCAGTTAGGAAGCTCACATGACAGCACTGTATCTGTGGAACTAATCGGAGATGTCGGAAAAACTGGAAAGATTTGGATCGGTAGCTACTTCAACTGGCTTCATTCGTCTGAAGATACCTACGACGATTACATCATTGAGTGTGAAACAGATTTGGGAGAGGTACAACTTGTAACAATTTCAAACGATAGTGCAAGATTCTATGAGAGTAGTGCGAATTGGTTCGTAGACTTTACTTATGTGATCAACCTTAAGAGCAAGTTGGAACAGAACTTTCCTTGCTACCACTGGCTTGGAGATGGAGATGAACAAACTAATTCTGCTAGCACAGGTAAATATTGGATCATACTTCTTTAAGCAAGATTTATTAGTTCTATTTCACTCAAAAATAAGAATTCGTGCTGGTATAAAGCCATAAATTTGCAATTACACCTCATTCGTGTGCCATTAATTGTCTATTAACACTTTCAAACGCGCTTCGCTTGCTTGCGCTGCGCGGCTGGATAATATCCCCAAATTCGTCAGTCTTACTGTTACAATCGATATCACTTTTTTATTTTTGATGCATAATGATGACGTCATAACAGTGATAACTCTTCATTTTTTATGATAGTTGTATTATATGAGAGAGATATTAATGTACTCATTTTATCAAAATTTCAGGCTTTGATCACCTAAAATGGCTGAGTTATAGTCTAAATACAGTAAGGGTCGCTTATTATGAACCCACTTAATATGAACATTCTTTTATTATGAACTATTCTCCTGGTCCCAACTTCATTTTTTAGATAGAATTTGTATTGTATTTCTATTATGAACAGATTTTTTGGTCCCCTGGTGGTTCACAATAAGCGACCCTGACTGTATATATAAATACGAGTATATATCAATCGAGTTATAATAGTAAGGATGAATAAATACAGTATTCCAATCTTTCTCATTTTTAGGAATTCTGAGATCTGCTGAAAGTAATCGTATAATCGAGGAACAGAGATTCAATCAGGTCCAGGAGAGAAGAAATCAGTATATCTGGGAATTCTTTCCAGATGTTGGGTATCCATCAGCCATGACTATGCATGAGAAACATCCATTGGATGAAGCATTTGAACGTGTGAAGCAGATTAATTTCATTGATAATCTAGCAACAAGCGGTATTTTGGCCAATGGGAGAAGTATTTGGTTGAAAATTAATCACCTAATTGAAAATGCCTTTGGTTCTTATGAAGCACTAGGGACTCAATCAATGCATAGTCTCCATAATTTCTACACAATTGCGAAAGGCCTTGTAGATAAATCTTCCTCAGGAGTGGAAATGAATAATCAGGAAATGCTCGTTGCTTATGAAACGTATCGATTCGCTAGTGATGTGCACTTTGGAGAGCAGATCCTGAACGGAGTTAATTGTGTTGTCGTGAAGAAATGCAATACTCTACCAGACAACTTCCCTGTGACCAATGAGATGGTACAGCCGTTTCTTAACAATCAACAAACATTGGAGCGGGCAATAAAGGTAAATTTTCTTATACTCATTACTACAAGTGGAAAATACATAATGTAAAGAATGCCAAATTTTTCCATTTGTCCTAAAATCCACTATTTCTAAAAAGCCATTTTTAAAAGTGAAAACATCCTATACGCTTCCTTATCGCAGGATTAATTATTCCAGTAGGAAAATTTGTCAAGACTAATCCTATCCGCATAAGTGTATTACAGTTTACCATTATCTGCAATTTCGTGACTATTTCTATGAGTATATATGTTGCAGTGTAAATGCGAAACTGGTGTATTCGCGAATACACCGGTGGATTCGCGAATACACTGACTATAGTTGGTGGATTCGCGAATACACCGGTGCAAATGCGAAACCTTTTTATCTTAAATCTTAAGGTTGATTTATATTTCTCATAAGAACAACTAGATTACAACAAAACTTTTAATCAAGATCAATGAATGTAAAACCTTATTCTAAATCGTTTTCATGTAATCTTCAAGCATGATAAATTATTCTTACATTACATACATCACTCCTCATGCTATGCTACGTATATTATTTGCTTTTTGGTATGTTTTTGAAACTTTACTTTCTCGTGCCAAAAATGTAGTTGTATAGTAGCTTTGAAAACATGTTGTTTACATCATCTTACTGTCAAATTTTTAGTTATGAAACAGCTGAGTATTACTACTAATAGTGTAAATACTACGTATTTCCTTTGAGTTATATATTAACCTACCATAAGATTTAAGATAAAAAGGTTTCGCATTTGCACCGGAGTTTTCGCGAATCCACCAACTATTCAGTGTATTCGCGAATCCACCAGTTTCGCATTTACACTGCAACATATATAAGCGAAATACAAGTAGAGATGTACCATGGAAATTTGTATAACACAGTAATCGAGTCAATAATCCATTCAAATTATTCCGCATTCAGCAGCATCCTATTTTATCTGTCATAAATTATTTTCTTCTAGGATGATCGTATTTACATATGTGACCTGAGTCAAATTATGCACGGAGTTCCCTGCAAAGAAAACCATTACTGTGCTGCTCCACTCTGCCTCCTTTACGTCAACGGGAGCAATCAGTTAGTTCCTATAGCGATACAGTTGAAGAGAGACATAGCAGCAGACAATCCCATATTCTTACCATCAGACGATAGGATGGATTGGCTGTTAGCAAAGATGTACTATTCCTCTGCTAGTGCGCAGGTATGTTACTAATTAGTACTATATTGATTGTATAAGAATAGCTAAAAAACTTGATTAGATGCAAGTTTTGAGCAATAATGTATACATATACTCGTATATAATGATACATTCCATTTCTCCATTACAGCATCATCAGCTATCCACTCACTTCATATCCTGTCATGCAGTCATGGAAGCATATGGTGTGGCTACAATGAGGAATCTCCCTGATGCACATCCAGTGTACAAACTACTACGACCTCATTTCCGTTACACGATGGCTATAAATCAGGCAGCACGTAGTAGCCTCATTAATGACGACGGAATTATAGACCAGTTATTCTCAATCGGAGGTGAAGATAGCTCATCAGGAAAAGCTGAGTTAGTGAGAAGGACCAACGCTATCTATGATGTGCACTGGACTAACATAAGAAAAGATTTAGATGCACGAGGAATTTCTCCAGATGACAGTAAGAAACTTCCCAACTACTTCTACAGAGATGATGGAGTGAGACTTTGGGATGCAATCGAAACGTTTGTAGCTTCAATTCTAGATATATTTTACACAAACGACAAATCCGTAGAAGATGACAGTGAGCTGAAAAACTGGGTTGAAGACATTCATCAAAATGCATTCCCTGAATTCAAAGGAAACAAAAGCGGCCGTGGTTTTCCAGATAAAATCACTACTAAGAAGATGCTAAGCGAGTACTGCACACTGATCATGTTCACTGGGTCTGTTCAGCACTCTGCAGTCAACTTTGGACAGTTCCAGACTTACGGCTACGTACCAAATGCTCCAATGAGCATGAGGATGCCTCCTCCGTCCAAGAAAGGAGAGAGGACTCATACAGATCTACTCAACACACTACCAACTACTTTATCAACTGGATTAGCTGTTACTGTAACCTGGACTCTATCACAATTCAGTCCAGACGAAGTAAGTTATTTATTGAATATTCGCCTCATTTGAAATAATTTTAAGGTAGTGGCTAGAGTGCAAGCAAAATATTTGAGACTATCATGTTTTTTTTATGGCAAGATGCGTCAGGTCCACAAATTTTACCAATAGAAAGGAAGATTAAAAATAAGTGATTAAGAATCCTAATTAATAATATTAGGAAACTCAATTCTGAACAGTTTCTAGCGTTTGAATTTAGAATGGAAAATTTAGGAATTTTCCGCTTCAGAATAGTCTGACTATTTACAAATTTTTGCCTCGTCAAGTACCTTTTGGTATCTTTTTCCATGATATATCTTTCATATTTAAAACAACGTCTGCTTCCAGCACTTTCGATAACTGTATCTATTATTCCGTTGCTGGCACTTGGTTTATTTCTCATATATCTCTTTGATCTCCATTTTATCTCCATATATCTATATAGATATATCTCGGTGGTTACCCGACTATGTGGTATACAGAACAGAAAGCAAAGGACTGCGTCACTAACTTCCTAGATCAGCTGAAACTCCTGAATGAGGATATTGAGAAGAGAAATGAGATGCTTGATATCCCCTATAGGTATCTGTTATCAACTCAATGCCCAAACAGTATTACCATTTAGGATTTTGAGTGCCTGTGTGTGTTTGTGTGTGTGATTTTATCTTTTATTGACTATACACTTGCATGAGATTTAAAATATTTTACTTTCTCTCATATTGTTCAATATTTCAATCATTCAGTTCTGTATAATGAAATCAAACATTTTCATGAATATGTCAAAGTGAATTCATATACGTACATATCTTCACACAATTTGAAGAATTTTGAAAAATATCCTAGAGACTAGCTTCCAACGGTTGACATGGGGTTTTCAGGGGTATAGATTTCGAACATCATATTTTTGAGTAAATTTGATAATTCATTTGTTTACCTTTGTTTAAATGGAATTAAAGTATGGAACAAAAAGATAATCTAACATGATAGTTCAATTTACAATATTAAATTATTGAGTAACATAATTAATGAGCAATTTTCGGGTAACCCCAGGCGCCCGCAGGGCGACTCTGCGGACACGCAAAGTGTAGTCATTTATTTTGTATAGAAAAGGTGTGAAAAATTGTTTTCCATTTTCTTTTGCAGAGGTGTGAAAATTTCGCTTAGATCTTAGAACTGAATCGTAGTCATATCATTTGACACCTACATGCCAATTTTCACATCTCTATGACTTCCCAATTCTTCAATCCTAGCATTTTAATATATAAGATACTCTCAAAAAAAGGCTTTGATGTCATGATACAAATTGCATCAACGTTATCGTGCTAGAATCATGCATTGGTAGACTTTCTATATGAATAAAGCTTACAAATATCCAACCATATTATAACATGTAAGTAAATGCAATCTGCTGATTTGCTTATAAATATATATCTCGTTGTTTGACTACGTGATATTATATAATCAATCAGAACATGCAGTTTTTTTGTATCGTACGAGATGGTGAAATTTTCATACCACAATTATAGTCATATGTATTAATGCTAAATCCCTGGATTCTGATTGACTCATATATTTTGAAACCTTTTGTGAGAAAGTGTGATTTTTTTGAGAATTTGGACCCAAATTATTTATGACGGGAAATTAACATAATGCTCAAATCATTTATGACGGGAAATTATATCGTTACAAAACTCGACTAGTATGTACCCCTCAGGAAGCGGAAAAAAGTGCTTACCATCCGTAAGTACGTGCTAACCGAGTTGATATTAGCAATCTATATAATCAATGAATTATGCTTCAGAGAAACGAGTACATACTAACCGAGTTCTACTGTAATAAACATTATTTTCTATGAATACTAATCACGGCTCGTCTGATTTTAATTGTTAACTCACTTTTGGGTTGGAGATTGAACGGAGGCAATTCTAAAACTACCGCTTGCGTTAATATATCCTTATTGGTGTCTTTATATTTCTTGAATCCCTCATACTTGTTGATAGAGCAGTTTATTACTCCATAGATGGGTAGAATTGCTGTAGATCGATATTTCAGCGTCTAAGATTTTAAAAGACGAAATCTATGGAGCCGCCATTGGTCACCCGCTCTCACTTCCATTCTCTCCTCGAAACACAAAGCGTTTCTCAAAACACTTTCTCCAGCCTCTTTTACAACTGTAATGAATATGCCTTTTCCTCGTCCTTTCAATGTTCTTGTGACAGCCGCACGCAGGGCATCCTTACCAGTAGTTCTCGTTTCCTCCTCAAATGCTTGTTTACTAATCTCTTTGATTGTACCTTTGGCAATATCTTTCGATAGCTTTTTCCCAACTTCCTTCCCCACGGCCTTCCCTGCTGCTTCCCCTCCTTCTTTTGCCGCAGTCTTTGTTGTCTCTTTAGCAGCCTGAAACGCACCAGCTTTGCCTACAATCTTTGTTACTTCCTTACCAGTAGATACAAGACCAAAGGTTAAAAGATCGAGCACTATAAATCCAGCACCTATTCCAGCTGAAGTCGTATCTCCGTTTCGACAAGCATTACCTACTTCGAAGGCATCTACTATAATAGAGGAACCTGGAAGTGCCATGTTAATTGCTACCTCCAACCCAAGCCCAGGATTCCCAGCTCATTTGATTTGTTGTTGGATGTTCAGATGTTTTCGTTAGACAGAATTGATTAATTCAATAAATCGTGAGAATAAATTCGTATATCTACAAGTATGAGAATTTTGAAGTAAGGATCCAGAAATAAGTCCTCTGAAACTTGATGTAATGGAACAGTGTATCCCTCCTCCCTCCATCAGTGCAGTCAGAAGCACTGTAAAAGTGGTGCAGCCATGGCCCCCATGCATACCCACTAGCTGCTCCAGGCCTAGACACTAAATCGATGGATTTCTAAACTTGTTCATGCAAGTTTAATAAATAACTAGAAATGCAAATTTTTATAGAGTACCCGGAATCCCTCTTAACGCGAGACAGTTAGTGACATAATGAGATTATTTACTATCTACTTGTACTTGTACATAATATTATTCTCCCATAAAATTTAAAAATTTTCTTTATCTACTTTTATTTACAAGTAATACATACAATAAACACTCAATACATATCTAAAAAGGCTAAACTAAACTATCAGCACACTCCAAAGTCCCTAAAGGTTCTAACAAGATAGTCTAAGCTACCTACTACAATTATTAACTAAATATAGAAGCACACACACACACACACACGTCACTATAAAGTCCTATATAGTAATACTGTTGGGACAGTTGCTGGATATTAGGTACCCATAGGGAATATCCAATTTCTCGTTTCTCTCCTTAATCCTTTCATTGAGTATCTTCAACTGATCTAGGAAGTTAGTGACGCAGTCCTTTGCTTTCTGTTCTGTATACCACATCATCGGATAGCCACCGAGATATATCTATATAGATATATGGAGATAAAATGGAGATCAAAGAGATATATGAGAAATAAACCAAGTGCCAGCAACGGAATAATATATACATTTATCTAAAGTGCTGGCAGCAGACTTTTGTTCTAAAAATGAAAGGTATATCATTAGAAAAAGATTTGGAAAAACATTCATTTTCTCGTAGAAAATAATTTAGTTACTACGTACCAAAAATATCAAAAGGTACTTGACGAGGCTTTTTCAGGTAAAGATTTGTAAATAATCTATTCTGAAGTTGAAACTATCTAAATCCTTCAAACGCTAGAAACTGTTCAGAATTGAGTTGCCTAATATTATTACTTAAGCTTCTTAAATACTTATTTTTAATCTTTCTTCCTATTGGTCCAGAAGTATTGTAAATGATGAATTTAGGTGTGCTTAAAGGCAAAGTCAAATTTGTGGACCTTACGTATCATGCCTTCAAAATAACATTATAGTCTGAAATCTTAAAGTACTGCTACGGCACTTCATGGCAATAACAGAGCGTCGTACTCTAGCTACTCCCTTAAAATTATTTCAAATGAAGCGAATATTCGATAAATAACTCACTTCATCTGGACTGAATTGCGATAGAGACCAGGTTACAGCAACAGCTAATCCAGTTGACATCGTAGTTGGAAGAGTGTTGAGTAGATCTGTATGAGTCCTCTCTCCTTTCTTGGACGGAGGAGGCATCCTCATGCTCATTGGAGCATTTGGTACGTAACCGTAAGCCTCGAATTGTCCAAAGTTGACTGCAGAGTGCTGAACAGACCCAGTGAACATGATCAGTGTGCAGTACTCGCTTAGCATCTTCTTAGTAGTGATTTTATCTGGAAAACCACGGCCGGTTTTATTTCCTTTGAATTCAGGGAATGCGTTTTGATGAATATCTTCAACCCAGTTTTTCAGCTCACTGTCATCTTCTACAGCTTCGTCGTCTGTGTAAAATATATCAAGAATTGAAGCTACAAACGTTTCAATTGCATCCCAAAGTCTCACTCCATCATCTCTGTAGAAGTAGTTAGGAAGTTTCTCATTGTCATCTGGAGAAATTCCTCGTGCATCTAAATCCCTTCTTATGTTAGTCCAGTGCACATCATAGATAGCGTTAGTCCTTCTAACAAACTCAGATTTTCGTGATGAGTCACCTTCACCACCGATTGAGAGTAGCTTGTCTATAATTCCGCCGTCATTAATGAGGCGACTACGAGCAGCAGAGTTTATAGCCATCGTGTAACGAAAATGAGGTCGTAGTAGTTTGTACACTGGATGTGCATCAGGGAGATTCCTCATTGTAGCCACACCATATGCTTCCATAGCTGCATGACAGGATATGAAGTGAGTGGATAGCTGATGATGCTGTAATGGAGAAATAGAATGTATCATTATATATACAATATGTATTGCTATTCTTATACAATCAATATAGTACTAATTAGTAACATACCTGTGCACTAGCAGAGGAATAGTACATCTTTGCCAACATCCAATCAATCCTATTGTCTGATGGTAAGAATATGGGATTATCAGCCGTTATGTCTCTCTTCAACTGTATCGCTATGGGAACTAACTGATTGCTCCCGTTGACGTAAAGAAGGCAGAGTGGAGCAGCACAGACTTGTTTTTCTCTGCAGGGAATTCCATGCATAATTTGGCTCAGGTCGCATATGTAAATTCGATCATCCTAGAGGAAAATAATTTATAACATATAAAATAGGATGCTACTGAATACGGGTAAATTTGAATGGATTATTGACCCGATTATTGTATTACGTCTCTATTTCGCTTATAATTATTTGTAGAAATTGCAATGAAATTGCAGATCACGGTGAACTGTAATACATTTATGCAAATAGAATAAGCACTGACAAATGTTCCTACTGTGGAATAACTAATCCTGCGATAAGGAAGCGTATAGGACGTGTTTACTTTTTAAAATGGCTTTTTAGAAGTATTGGATTTTAGGACAAAGGCAAAATTTGGCATATCTTTACATTATGTATTTTCCACTTGTAGAAATGAGTATAAGAAAATTTACCTGCATTGCCTGCTCTAATGTTTGTTGGTTGTTAAGAAACGGCTGTACCATCTCATTGGTTACAGGGAAATTGTCTGGTAGAGCATTGCATTTCTTCACGACAACACAATTAACTCCGTTCAGGATCTGCTCTCCAAAGTGCACATCACTAGCGAATCGATACGTTTCATAAGCAACGAGCATTTTCTTATTATTCATTTCTGCTCCTGAAGAAGATTTATCTACGAGGCCTTTCGCCATTGTGTAGAAATTATGTAGACTATGCATTGATTTAGTTCCTAGTGAATCATTGGAAGCGAAGACCTTTCCAATTTGGTGATTAATTTTCACCCAAATTCCTCCCCTCTTGGCCCAAGTACCGCCTGTTTCTAGATTATTAGTGAAATTAATCTGCTTCACACGTTCAAATGCTTCATCCAACGGAAGATGCTCATGCATAGTCATGGCTGATGGATACCCAACGTCTGGAAAGAATTCCCAGATATACTGATTCCTTCTCTCCTGGACCTGATTGAATCTCTGTTCCTCGATTATACGATTACATTCAACAGATCTCAGAATTCCTAAAAATGAATAAGATTGGAATACTGTATTTATTCCTCCTTACTATTAAAACTCGATTGATATATACTAGTATTTATATGTATCTAGACTATAACTCAGCCATTTTAGGTAATCAAAGCCTGAAATTTTGATAAATGTGTACATTAATATATCTCTCTTATAATACAACTATCATAAAAAATGATGACTCATCACTGTTATGACGTCATCATCATGCATCAAAAATAAAAAAGTGATATCGATTGTAGTAATAGTAAGACAGACGTACCTTATAATTAATTAATGTGAGCCTAGGCGCCCAAAGGGCGCCTCGGGCGGACACTTTATGTCCGCCAGCTGCGCAGCGCAAGCAAGCGAGGCGCGTTTGAAAGTGTTAATAGACAATTAACGACAAACAAATAAGGTATTTATGGTATACTAGCATGAATTCTTATTTTTGAGTGAAATAGAACTAATAAATCTTGTTTAAAGAAGTATGATCCAATATTTACCTGTGCTAGCAGAATTAGTTTGTTCTTCTCCATCTCCAAGCCAGTGGTAGCAAGGAAAGTTCTGTTCCAACTTGCTCTTAAGGTTGATCACATAAGTAAAGTCTACGAACCAATTCGCATTCCTCTGATAGAATCTTGCACTATCGTTTGAAACTGTCACAAGTTGTACCTCTCCCAAATCTGTTTCACACTCAATGATGAAATCATCGTAGGTATCTTTGGACGAATAAATCCAGTTGAAGTAGCTACCGATCCAAATCTTTCCAGTTTTTCCGACATCTCCGATTAGTTCCACAGATATAGTGCTGTTATGTGAACTTCCTAACTGACTTCCTGTTACTATGCGGACTCCATAGTAATGGTGATCTGGATTTTCATCTAAAATGACGAGTCATATCAAAGATTATCTTATAGTGACCAGTATTCCTTCATTCTATTCTTGTGCCTTAAATTCAAAGTAAAATTCACTGCACTTTATTCAAGATAGTTTCGTTACTCTCACTTAATGGGATTTGTAACAAATATACTAAACATTATTTTCTAGGAATGGGTTATTAATTTCGACTCCGATTTTAATTGTTAACTCACTTTTGGGTTGGAGTTCGAACGGAGGTAATTCTAAAACTATCTCTTGCGTTAGTGGATCCTTATTGGTGTCGTTATATTTCTTGAATACCTCATACTTGTTGATAGAGCAGTTTGCAATCGGAATTGAGTTGTATACTGACATTTCAAGTAGTTTTTATCACTTGTGAATTATACACATTTCAAACATTATTTATATGGAAAAAGTGCATGCATCCATAAGCCCATACTCGATGTAATAGTTGTTCGTAACTTGTGCAATAATTCAACATACATGATGCAACTGGTTTCATGTAACGATGTTGCATGCAATAACTTTGTGCAACAATGTTGCATGCTAACTATTTTAGTGCAGCGGGTCGCTGCATTAGTGCGAATTTGGAGAGTTGGCATTAGTTCTACTCGATTTAAGGAGAGTTGGCATTAGTTCTACTCGATTTAAGGAGAGTTGGCATTAGTTCTACTCGATTTAAGGAGAGTTGGCATTAGTTCTCCTCGAGTTTTTAGAGAGTTGGCATTAGTTCTACTCGAGTTTTAGAGAGTTGGCAATAGTTCTACTCGATTTGAGGAAATAAGAAATTAAATGAATAAAGAATAATGAAGTAAAGATTTGAATAAATATAGAATGATGAAATAATAAATGATTAATAAAAAATAATTAATAAAATAACTGGATGAATAAAAATAATGAAAAGAATGGACTGCGTAAAGTTAATGGTTAATTATATATTTGGAACCTATCCACGATTGAAGAACGGCATGTTGGTTATTAACATAATAGATTAAATTATAATTCCAACTCTCTAAAGTCGAGTAGAACTAATGCCAACTCTCTAAAAAATCGAGTAGAACTAATGCCAACTCTCTAAAGTCGAGTAGAACTAATGCCAACTCTCCATAAATCGAGTAGAACTAATGCCAACTCTCCATAAATCGAGTAGAACTAATGCCAACTCTCTAAAAAATCGAGTAGAACTAATGCCAACTCTCTAAAGTCGAGTAGAACTAATGCCAACTCTCCATAAATCGAGTAGAACTAATGCCAACTCTCTAAAAAATCGAGTAGAACTAATGCCAACTCTCCAAATTCGCACTAATGCCAACTCTAGAAATTCGCACTAATGCATGCACCTCAGTGCAGCTCCTAGTATAGGAGTTGCTTTATGTCATGATCGGCGTCGAACATCCGTACGTCTGCTCTCTCTCCTGGAAATTATATTGAACCAAATTGCACCAAATTTGAACCATATATTCCTTATATGGAAGAAATTTGACCTTGGGTCCAAACTCAAAAAATATCCACACCTTGACTATACACTTGCATGACATTTAAAATATTTTACTTTCCCTCATATTGCTCAATATTTCAATAATTCAGTTCTGTATTATGAAATCAAACATTTTTCTGAATATGTCAAAGTGAATTTATATACACTATGAGGACAAATCATATTGAAAAAAAACCTCTACGGCGAAGAAAAACAACTACATATGGAAAAAAGTGTGCGTCTACAGGATTGGTGGATAGCTGTCGACGTGTGTCAATTCCTCAACTTTTTCAAGGTTGCAATTAACTAGGTTTATTTAGTAGAGACATACAAGTTCAGATCTTCAAAAACGATGAATTACAGACCCAAAAGAGTCGATGAATTGCAACCGTAAGAAGTCAATGACTAGTATATATCCCTGATAGCTACAAGTAGTACTTCATGCTGTATTCTCAATAAATAATGCTGAAACACACTCCCATCCAGTATGTAAGGAGCTTTTTGTTATAAACTAAGTATAGTCGTATTTACTTGTTCATGTCCTTCTAGTTCTAGTTGTGCAGTCGCATTTATTGTATCAATGAGTTCTCGGTTATTACGTCAATTCATAATACAGTCGAAATCGGGTTATTTTGACACTGGGTTATTTTGTCTATCGGGTTATTTTGTCGTTTTGGCAGTGCAATCAAATGGACAAAATAACCCGATTTCGACTGTATGTAGATACCCATTTCGTACTTCCAAAGTTACAGGTTGAATATTAGAATGATATTTGTGCCTATATGCAGAGTTGGGATCGATTCTAGAAAGTGGCCAGATTCCAAGTCTGAACGTGTTTGTATATTTCTTGTTTTATTACAATATCAGCAGGGGCTTTTTTTTTCTTTTTTTAAAATTTTTTTTGAATAATTCTATTAAAACCTCATTAAGCGTGGTCAACTTCATTAAGCGTGGTCTTTTGATGGCAAACCGATCTACAATCTCAGAATACGTGAGATTAATGTCTTTGTGGACATAAAGAAGAATTAAATAAATCATTTAATCGTTCTTCACCCATTGAGCGTCTTTACATATGCCAGGGCAGAATTGGCCCTCTCAACAGTAGCAGATGTCACTGGTGCTATTAACAAAAGGTCGATGTTTTTCTAGATTGCCTTTCTAGATTGGCCTAAAGAAAATGGGGCCCCCAAATATGTAACAAGGAATATACTACTACGAGAACGAGTGCATTAGGCTAGTCCTCGAAGGGGGGGGCCAGGCCCCCTGGGCCCCCCCTGGATCCGCCTATGATCAGTACGTACTAACCTTATTGTAATAGAGTTAGTTCATCAGTAAAGTTATAATCGTTCATTATAGAATTGTCCAAAAGCACCTTTTGGTGAGGTTACTATTAAATATTTAATTATTATTACTTTTCGGAACTTTACAGTGGAATTATCAGTACCATAACGTTGCATCAAACTTGTAAAAGTTAGCATATTTTATGTAGAAAACGGCTACTGATTCCACAGTCAAATTTGATTGAATAAATAATTAGTTAGCATATTTCTAGAACTGCACCATATCATTTTCATTGAATATGTAATTGTTAGCATATTTTGAAACTATACAATGGAATCAACAGTAAATTACATTGAGTTTAAAACCATCAATTCATTTTGGAAATGTGTAGTCTATAACGTTTATAACGTTGCATTTAATTCATAAAAGTTAGCATATTTTATGTAGAAAACGGCTACTGATTCCACAGTCAAATTTGATTGAATAAATACAAGTAATTAGCATATTTCTAGGACTGCACCATATAATCAATCAGTACACAAGATTGAGTCTATAATCGTCATTTAGTATTAAGCTGATGTAAGCCCGTTTTGTGTTCCCCGTTCCTAAAACGCAGGGTTTTAGGAATGGGGTCCGTCACGAAAAAATTGGTCCCCTCAGACCAATCTTAGCAGGCCAAAAGTGATCCCTCCAGTCAAAATTGGTCCCGAATTATTGATTTCAAAACGCACTTTCGAGCAGAAATCTGCTTTCCTTGCAAATCCATTAATCTGATAGTTACGAGCTGCCCAAGTTCATTTATTCAGCTCAAGTTATTCATTAGGTCTTTATGGTCTGACATTTGTAAACAGAGACCATTCAATTTGCTTCTAAATAGTATCAAAATTCAGGAAATATACACTTATTTGGACGAATGACCAAGGATATAACAAAATTTTGATTGAAATAATTATTTTATAGCTTACATAGTGACCTTAAAAAATTGGGGCCTATCAATAATTGGGTGGGGGGCAGATTCCCCCGGGCTCTCCCAAATAACGCCCATGAGTATGACCAGGATCCCCTCATCCCTGTTAGAAATAAAAACTGTCCGTCGGCAGACTGATAGTGCAGCTCCATTAAGTGACTTGACACGTGAGAAATGAATATCGTAATACTTCGGGATTACTCAATCCATGCAAACTCATAATATATTCACATCCTTACATTCGAATTACGAAAATGGATTCTATACATTAAAATACCCTATATTAGCTGTTTAGTCGTCGCTTCTAATTTAAAATATAAATTTATTTAAAGGTGTGAAAATATGTATACTACTTAGTATACACATATGTTAATAACACAAAAAATAAAAATATTACTTTCAAATTGCGGAAATCAGATTCTGCATAGTGAAATACCTTGGATTATTCATTGAGCTATGTCAACTACGTAGTAATGAACTCCAGAATTCCAAAAAGTGGAGGGGCCAGAGGCCCCCACAGATCCCCTGTTTCGATGCTCTTAGAAGTGGCTACGAGCTAACGGCTGGATTATTAACACTCATTTCAACAGTAGCCATCATATACAAATTACAATTAGTATTGCAGCTTAGTTAGACTAACTAGGTTCAGTCAGGTTTATAATTCCGAGAGCCAGGCCAGCTTGGTATATTTGCCAAAACTTGGCGGTTATATTAGGAATTATTCGCAGCGGAGATGTGAGTTACTAAGATATTTTATGATAAAGATATATATTGTCTATGTTGTTACGCGAACTCGATCACTTCAGGTTTTTAAGCATATATTTACATTTCAACTCCTTCACTGCAAAACTTTGTTTAAAGCAAGGTTGCAACTGAATAGTTGAATATTCGGATAGAGTAACCGAATATTATCAGTATTTGTATTCGGTTAGGGAACTTTTCATGAATACTGATATTTGGTTCAATCGGTTTCAACCTTGGTTTAAAGGTATAAATCAAATCTCATTTAACTATGTAGGATCTGACTTTTGTACTTAGTAGATGGCAATAACATGAACATTTAATGTTACTACAATATATGTATACATAGTATCATCATTGTAAGCATAATTTTGGTATCTCCGGGTGATGTTCCAGTGGAGCAACACTATTGGTCTGTAGACCATGTTTTCTTTTAAATTCCTGGCCTGTGAATTCAGGAATCAGTATAATCTTAAAGTGTTACATCAGCTAACGCACTTCACAAACCTAAAGAGTGAATTTGGTACAGTGAAATGACTCTGACCATTAATGAAGAAAATAACTGAACTTGATTTATGTGACTAGTTTGTTGGAGGCCCAGATTTCCGTCAATAAATATTTTAAAATTTGTGTTCAATGATTTGGTTTGCTGAGGTAGATTCGTGCCCCCACGGATTTGAAGAACCCATAGACTCTACAAGAATTAGGTCTAATTCGTCGAAAAGAAAATTAGGGGGTTTAATAGCAGTTTACAGCGGAGTGTCAAGTTATTTAGACAATAGTTTATGAGTTAAATATTGCTATTTCTGGGATAAGATTTAAGAATTCTGTTTGATAAGGAGGCATTTGTGGTATAGATTTGATTGTAAACTGGAATTTTCAGATATCAGAGAGCTATGCATTTTATTCATATCTATTGAAGGATCAAGCAGGATCGACCATAGTAATATTAATTATTAGCATATTTTGAAACTATACAATGAAATCAACAGTAAATTACATTGAGTTTAATTTCACACCTTTATATACATATTTTCACACCATTTGACGAATTTTGAAAAATATGCTAGAGACTAGCTTCCAACGGGTGACATGGGTTTTTCAGGGGTGTAGATTTTGAATATCATCTTTTCAGATCGATATGATAAATTATTTGTTTACTTTTGTTTACAATAGATACATAAAGTAAACAAATTACAATAATAGGCTAGAGACTAGCTTCCAACGGGTGACATGGGGTTATCAGGGGTCTAGATTTCGAATATCACATTTTCAGATCGATATGATAAATAATTGTTTACTTTTGGTCCAAATTTGGTGCAATTTGGTTCAATTTAATTATCCAGGAGAGAGAACAGACGTACGGATGTTCAATGCTGATCATGACATAAAGCATCTCCTATACTAGGAGCTGCACTAAAAATAGTTTGCATGCAACATTGTTGCACAAAGGTTATTGTGTGCAACATCGCTGCATGAAACCGGTTGCATCATGTATGTTGAATTATTGCACAAGTTACGAACAACAATTACATCGAGTATGGGCTTATGGATGCATGCACTTTTTCCATATAAATAATGTTTGAAATGTGTATAATTCACAAGTGATAAAAACTACTTGAAATGTCAGTATACAACTCAATTCCGATTGCAAACTGCAATATCAACAAGTATGAGGGATTCAAGAAATACAACGACACCAATAAGGATCCACTAACGCAAGAGGTAGTTTTAGAATTGCCTCCGTTCAATCTCCAACCCAAAAGTGAGTTAACAATTAAATTCGGAGTCTTAATTATTAACCTATTGATATAAAATAATGTTTAATATATTTGTTACAAATCTCATTAAGTGAGAATAACGAAACTATCTTGAATAAAGTGCAGTGAATTTTACTTTAGAATTTAAGGCACAAGAATAGAATGAAGGAATACTGGTCACTATAAGATAATCTTTATTATGACTCGTCATTTTAGATGAAAATCCAGATCACCATTACTATGGAGTCCGCATAGTAACAGGAAGTCAGTTAGGAAGCTCACATGACAGCACTGTATCTGTGGAACTAATCGGAAATGTCAGAAAAACTGGAAAGATTTGGATCGGTAGCTACTTCAACTGGCTATATTCGTCCAAAGATACCTACGACGATTACATCATTGAGTGTGAAACAGATTTAGGAGAGGTACAACTTGTGACAGTTTCAAATGATAGTGCAAGATTCTATGAGAGTAGTGCGAATTGGTTCGTAGACTTTACTTATGTGATCAACCTTAAGAGCAAGTTGGAACAGAACTTTCCTTGCTACCACTGGCTTGGAGATGGAGAAGAACAAACTAATTCTGCTAGCACAGGTAAATATTGGATCATACTTCTTTAAGCAAGATTTATTAGCTCTATTTCACTCACAAATAAGAATTCGTATCGTTTTAAAAGCCATAAATTTGCAACTACACCTTATTCGTGTGTCAATAATTGTCTATTAACACTTTCAAACGCGCTTCGCTTACTTGCGCAGCGCGGCTGGCGGACACAAAGTGCCTGCCAGAAGCCCAGGCTTACATTAATTAATTATAAGGTAGATAACATCTTCAAATTCGTCTGTCTTACTGTTACAATCAATATCACTTTTTTATTTTTGATGATAATGATGACGTCATAACAGTGATGAGTCATCATTTTTTATGATAGTTGTATTATATGAGAGAGATATTAATGTACACATTTTATCAAAATTTCAAGCTTTGATCACCTAAAATGGCTGAGTTATAGTCTAAATATATATAAATACGAGTATATATCAATCGAGTTATAATAGTAAGGATGAATAAATACAGTTTTCCAATATTTCTCATTTTAGGAATTCTGAGATCTGCTGAAATTAATCGTATAATCGAAGAACAGAGATTCAATCAGGTCCAGGAGAGAAGAAATCAATATATCTGGGAATTCTTTCCAGATGTTGGGTATCCATCAGCCATGACTATGCATGAGAAACATCCATTGGATGAAGTATTTGAACGTGTGAAGCAGATTAATTTCATTGATAATCTAGAAACAGGCGGTATTTTGGCCGCTGGGGGAAGTATTTGTTTGAAAATTAATTATCGAATTGAAAAGATCTTTGGTTCTTATGAAGCACTAGGGACTCAATCAATGCATAGTCTCCATAACTTCTACACAATTGCGAAAGGCTTTGTAGATAAATCTTCCCCAGAAGAGGAAAATAGTAGTCAGGAAATGCTCGTTGCTTATGAAACGTATCGATTCGCTAGTGATGTGCACTTTGGAGAGCAGATCCTGAACGGAGTTAATTGTGTTGTCGTGAAGAAATGCAATACTCTACCAGACAATTTCCCTGTTACCAATGAGATGGTACAGCCGTTTCTTAACAATCAACAAACATTAGAGCAGACAATAAAGGTAAAATTATACTCATTACTACAAGTGGAAAATACATAATGTAAGGATATGCCAAATTTTACCTTTGTCCTAAATCCAATACTTCTAAAAGTCATTTTTATAGTGAAAACGTCCTATACGCTTCCTTATCGCAGGATTAATTATTCCACAGTAGGAAAATTTGTCAGTGCTTATTCTATTTGCATAAATGTATTACAGCTCACCGTGATCTGCAATTTCATTGCAATTTCTACAAATAATTATAAGCGAAATAGAGACGTAATACAATAATCGGGTCAATAATCCATTCAAATTTACCCGCATTCAGTAGCATCCTATTTTATCTGTTATAAATTATTTTCCTCTAGGATGATCGTATTTACATATGTGACCTGAGCCAAATTATGCATGGAATTCCCTGCAAAGAAAACCAATACTGTGCTGCTCCACTCTGCCTTCTTTACGTCAACGGGAGCAATCAGTTAGTTCCCATAGCGATACAGTTGAAGAGAGACATAGCAGCAGACAATCCCATATTCTTACCATCAGACGATAGGATTGATTGGCTGTTAGCAAAGATGTACTATTCCTCTGCTAGTGCACAGGTATGTTACTAAATTAGTACTATATTGATTGTATAAGAATAGCCAAATAACTCGATTAAATGCAACTAGCTTTCGAGAAATAATATAGACATATTGTATATATAATGATACATTCTATTTCTCCATTACAGCATCATCAGCTATCCACTCACTTCATATCCTGTCATGCAGTCATGGAAGCATATGGTGTGGCTACAATGAGGAATCTCCCTGATGCACATCCAGTGTACAAACTACTACGACCTCATTTCCGTTACACGATGGCTATAAATCAGGCAGCACGTGAGACCCTCGTTAATGACGGAGGAAAGATAGACCAGTTATTCTCAATCGGAGGTGAAGATAGCTCATCAGGAAAAGCTGAGTTAGTGAGAAGGACTAACGCTATCTATGATGTGCACTGGACTAACATAAGAAAAGATTTAGATGCACGAGGAATTTCTCCAGATGACAGTAAGAAACTTCCCAACTACTTCTACAGAGATGATGGAGTGAAACTTTGGGATGCAATCGAAACGTTTGTAGCTTCAATTCTTGATATATTTTACACAAACGACAAAGCTGTAGCAGATGACAGTGAGCTGAAAAACTGGGTTGAAGACATTCATCAAAACGCATTCCCTGAATTTAACGGAAATAAAAGCGGCCGTGGTTTTCCAGATAAAATCACTACTAAGAAGATGCTAAGCGAGTACTGCACACTGATCATGTTCACTGGGTCTGTTCAGCACTCTGCAGTCAACTTTGGACAGTTCCAAACTTACGCCTACGTACCAAATGCTCCAATGAACATGAGGATGCCTCCTCCGCCCAAGAAAGGAGAGAGGACTCATACAGACTTACTCAGCACACTTCCAACTACTTTGTCAACTGGGTTAGCTGTTAGTGTAGCCTGGACTCTATCGCAATTCAGTCCAGACGAAGTAAGTTAATTCTTAAATATTTCCTTCATTTGAAATAATTTTAACGTAGTGGCTAGAGTACGGCGCTCTGTTATTGCCATGAAGTGCCGTAGCAGTACTTTAAGATTTGATACTATTAAGTTATTATGAAGGCATGATACGTAAGGCCTGCAAATTTGACTTTTCTTTTAAACACACCTAAATTTATCCTTTACAATACTTCTGGACCAATAGGAAGGAAGATTAAAAATAAGTAATTCCAAAATCTATTAATAATATTAGGCAACTCAATTCTGAACAGTTTCTAGCGTTATAATTTAGAATGGAAAATTTGGGAAGTTTAAACTTCAGAATAGTCTGTCTATTTAAAAATTTATAGCTGAAAATGCCTCGTCAAGTGCCTGTGGAACGTATTAACTAAATTGTTTTCTACGAGAAAATGAATCTTTTTACAAATCTTTTTCCATTATATATATTTCATATTTAAAACAAAAGTCCGTTGCCAGCACTTTAGATAAATGCATATATTGTTCTGTTGCTGGCATTTGGTTTATTTCTCATATATCTCTTTGATCTCCATTTTATCTCCATATATCTATATAGATATATCTCGGTGGTTACCCGACTATGTGGTATACAGAACAGAAAGCAAAGGACTGCGTCACTAACTTCCTAGATCAGCTGAAACTCCTGAATGAGGATATTGAGAAGAGAAATGAGATGCTTGATATCCCCTATAGGTATCTGTTATCAACTCAATGCCCAAACAGTATTACCATTTAGGATTTTGAGTGCATGTATATGTTTGTGTGTGTTTGTGTGTGTGATTATTATCTTTTATTGACTATAAATTTGCATGAAATTTAAAATATATTCTTTCTCTCATATTGCTCAATATTTCAATAATTCAGTTCTGTCTAATGAAATTAAACATTTTTCATGATTATGTCAAAGTGAATTCATATATGGTTCGAAGGAGTGTTGAGAAGGACTCCTTTACATGTGCTGCTTCTATTTGCATGGAATTAATTAAATAAACAAGATTCCTTTATTTCCACCCACGTAAAGTTGATAGCTTGTTTCTACCTGTTTAAACACTCAGTTAATTTGCTGAAGTGACTTGTTTTTGAATCAAATTGGAATCTAATCCAAATTTTCAGACTTCTAAAGGATAGAATGTTGTCTCTAAGGCATGTGATATCTCAAATGTCTCAGAAGACTTGGAGAATTACTTGGTCGCCTCAGCAAATTCTATTAATTAGCATAGCAAATGGAGATAAGTAAATTTATTCAAAAAGACAGAAATATTAAAAACTGTTCCTGTAAGCATTTAATAATTAAATGTGAAGGCGGACCTAACATAAAGTGGTTGAAAGTATTATTAGCTGATTATAAGATTGAAATCAAGTGACCGGTTCAGGTTAGTAATAAGGTTCATTCATACCAACCTGAGCAATGACAAAAGCGAGACGCGGCGTTGAACTTCATGGGACCTGACAGGACACAATTTGAAAAGTATTATACATGGAATCAAAAAAAGCGGAGCATAATGGGAAAATATATGTTGTACGGGACATTTGTCAAAATCAGCTCAACAATAAAAAATAAACTGAAAACTCTCAAAATTGGGGTCATTGCAAAGATAAACCAACGATGAAAGTTAAAGAGAACTAGATTATTTAAACTTGTAATGTAATAGCATATGAATTGTCCCCTAATGGCATTTTGCTCTAGTATATAAGCCTGTGGTATTTCTTTATAACAAAATAGACATATTCCCTTACAATAATTCAAGGTTATAAATGATTTAGCCTATTTTGTTAATGACTAGTAATTTGGGCAATTTATCACCGATGTGTCAGGTATTTTTATATATTTTCTATCGTTATAGGTTGATTTAAAGATAATACAGAATAAGAAGTGATGGCAACAAAAAATCCATTTCCTACCACAAAAGGTCATATTAAGAAAAATCAAAGGTTCAAAAGCTACGAAGGTGATACAAAAAAGATAAATTGACGCAAACTGTGAACACAGATTTGCCAAAATTCAATCTCGATGTACACAGTCAGTTAAATATTCAATTAAGAAATATAATTTGTATTATTAAAATTGTAGATCTATAGACCGATAGTAGAAGCTCCAGTAAGTGACTGGAAGAGTGCAAAGAATAAATATAGTAAAAATTGAGAAATATTTCGATGAGAGCTAACTAAGTGGGTAATTTGGACACGAAATGTAAATATTCTAAAACATCGGCAAATATTCATTTTAGAGTTTTCTATCTTTAAACAAAGTGATGAGATTTTGCGGAAAAATGTTGACGGTGCACATCTGCACCATAAAGAGTTCCTATATGCGAAATTTGGTAAAAATCGGACTGTTGGATTTCACAGTAGCGTGCGTACGGACATATATACATACATACATACATACATACATACATACATACATACATACATACATACATACATACATACATACATACATACATACATACATACATACATACATACATACATACATACATACATACATACATACATACATACATACATACATACATACATACATACATACATACATACATACATACATACATACATACATACATACATACATACATACATACATACATACATACATACATACATACATACATACATACATACATACATACATACATACATACATACATACATACATACATACATACATAAAATTTTATGAGCTATTTTTTAATTATATGGAAATCAGATCGCTCTTACTATGGAGTCCGTATTGTCACTGGAAGTCAGTTATGTGCCGATGCTCTAACTGATGTGGGATTGATCGGCATATATGTGGAGCTAATCGGAGATAAAGCAAGAACTGAAAAGATTGGAATTGCAAGTTTCTTCGATTGGCTAACTCATACTACAGATGTCCACGATGACTTTATCATTGAGTGCGAGATAGATCTAGGAGAGATACAGCTTGTTACAATCTCAAACGATACTGCAAAACTCCCACTCACTACTGCTAATTGGTTTATTAACTATACATATGTGGTAAACTTTAAAACCAGGTTAGAACAGAATTTTCCTTGCTATCACTGGATCGGGAGTGGAGACTCCTACACCAATTCTGCTCACATTGGTAAGTACAGTCGAAACCGTTTGTTTCTTACATCGGGCTCTTCTTACTAATTTGTCCTGCACATATTATTTATTTCAGTTTCCATCAATTTTAGTGAAGCTCCTAGCATAGGATATGCCTTATGTCATGATCGGCGTTGAACGTCCGTCTGTCTGTCCGTCTGCTCGCGTATGGAAATTCTATTGGACCAAATTGCATCATATTTGGGTCATATATTCCTTAGAGGGTGGATATTTGAACCTGGGTGCAAATCCTGAAAAAAATCACGCCTTTTCAAAAAATGTCGGTCGATAGACCGATAGTGCTGCTCCAGGAAGTAACTCAGCAACATGAAATGAGATTATCAGAATACATTGGGAAATACTCATTATAGAACATTCTAAGTGTGAAAATCGGAATCTACATATTAACCGTAGAATGCCCAGAGGGGACACAGTGTCCCGATATTGCGGATGTCTCCCAGCCATTTTCTATGGCATTGAAGCCATATAAATGCTGGGCATTCTGCAGTTAAAATACCCTATATTAGCCGTTGAGAGCTCGCTTTTAGCTTAAAATAAAAAAATTCCAAAAAGGTGTGAAAATATGTACTATATATCAATATTTAATTACTCATAAAATATTCATATTATTACATTCAAAGTGCAAAAATCGGATCCTACATAGTGAAATACCCTACATTATCCGTTGAGATATTACTTCTTGAAATTTGATTGGCTGAAATGGAAAAAATATCTATAAAACATAACTCCGCTAGCTAATAAAATTACAGGGTTTTAATGTTACAGTAAACACCGCCCATGCCATAACGCATCAATGCAATAGCATGAACTCCATTAAAATTTATTTCCATACAGGAACACTGAAATCGTTGAAGGGTAACACTATGCTAGAGGAACAGAGAGTAATACAAGTTCAACAGAAAAAAGATGAATATCATTGGTATGCTTTTCCAGATCTTGGATACCCATCAGCCCTGGATCCTAAACATTCAATTCCATTGGATCAGAGATTTGATCGCGTAAAAAATATAGATTTCATTGAAAATCTGGTAGAAGGAGGAGTAGAGGCTGATGGAAACAGTATATGGATGAAAATGAAGAATATTTTTGAGCGATCTTCCGTGTCCCATGAAGAACTAGAGACTGATTCGATGTATAGTCTCCATAATTTCTATACAATCGCAAAAGGCCTTATAGACAAATCTTCAAAACATCTAATGGAAAAGAATAATCAGGAAATGCTAATAATGTATGAAACGTATCGATTTGTTAGCAACGCAGACTTTGGAATACAGATCCTGAACGGAGTTAATTGTGTAGTCGTGAAGAAATGCATGAAACTACCTGACAATTTCCCTGTTACCAATGAAATGGTAATACCATTTCTTAACTTTGGACAAACGTTAGATACAGCGATGAAGGCAAGTTTGCTTATACATACTTACAATTCCTGCATAAATGTTAGAGCACATTCCCATTCCATATACTGCGTTATTGCTTTGAAGTATCAATTATACGAAATAAGACTTTTTCTTTTGAAGAGGGCACGAAATTTTCCTTAGATATCCTTAACTTGTTTGAAGATTCACCATTCCTAATTTCTTTTAGGTTTTAGAATAATCGAATCCATTCAAGTGGAGTATAATGTGAATTTATTTTTCTCTAAAGCCACGATCTATTTATATTCCATTATTTCCTCTAGGATGATCGCATTTACATATGTGACTTGAGCCAAATTATGCATGGACTTACTTGCAAAAAAAACCATTACTGTGCTGCCCCACTTTGTCTCCTTTACGTCACCGGGAGCAATCAGCTAGTCCCCATAGCGATACAGTTGAAGAGAGACAAGGGAGAAAGCAATCCCATATTCTTACCATCAGACAATAGGATTGATTGGATGTTAGCAAAGATGTTCTATTTATCCGCTCATGCACAGGTATGTTTGCTATTCCGGTTTTAATAAGAACAAGCTGGCTTCGCTTACTTGCGCTGCGAGGTTGGCGAACACAAAGTGTCCGCCGGAGGCGCTCTGCGGGCACCTGGGGTCACATTGATTAATTATAAGGGAGATAACATATTGCAAGAAAAATCACCAAATTTGTCAATTTTTAATTTTTTTAAATTCGTAATGATGACGTTATAGCAGAGTGATAAGTCGTCATTTTTTGATGATAGTTGTATCACATGTGAAAAATATGAATATACACATTCTATTAAAATTTCAGCCTTATATCACCAAAAATGGCTGAGTTATAGTCTAAAAACTGACATTTATAATTATAAAAAAGGTGATAATGACGTCATAATTCCATGACGAGTAAACTTTTTCATCTGAACTAAGAACTTAGTGGAGCTGTTGCGTGATATCTTGAGATCGTTATATTTTGAGATATCGTAGCATTCTGAGATCTTGTTTGGCTTACTCAAATGGCCTTGTGGTTCAATCGGTTTCATTGTGGCACTAAACTGTGGCACATGACAAAATTTGATGGCACACGACACAATTTAGTGGCACGCGGCACAATTCACTATGGTAAACCCCCATATGGACCATAAATTATTAAAATATAATTGACCCATGGATATTCATGCGATATCAAATCGAATGAATATAGAAAATTAATGTTTCCTGGAAAACCGGATCAAATAACCAAACCGGGTCACCGGGAAATCTTGACCCGGTTCAAGCCTGATAAGAACCATTTATTTGGGAACGGATTATTTTCTATTTATTACTATTTAAACAGAACCGGTTATAAGAACATTCTATCAATAATTTCTAGAATTATTAGTAGTCAAGTTCTCATTTTTTCACTCGTACACAACCAATTTTGTAATTTCTGACTCCTGTATCTTCTACCTTGCTCACTTTTTCGAGCTTACTACTATTTATTAGGTTAGGGACCAATCTTCTTATAGCCGATGAAAAGAACAAAATATGTTCTTATAACCGACAATAGATGTTCTTATAACCAATAAAAAGAACAAAATATGTTCTTATAACCGACATATCTGATCTCTTATGTCGTAAAAAGAACAAAATATGTTCTTATAACCGACATATCTGATCTCTTATGTCGGTTATAAGAACATTTTTTCAACTCCCAACGATGTTCTTTTATCAAAATTTGAGTTCCGGATAAGAGAGGTGATTGTAAAATAGATATTCTATAAAGGAAAAGAAACTATTCCATTGCGATTGATTAATACATTTTAAGCAGTATTTACCCCTGAATATATTAGATGTCGCAATTATCTTCCAAATTCATTATCAAAGTTCATTAAATAATATTACATGATAATGATTGCTGGAATTGTGGTTAATAATTGACTTGAAAATAGGACAAAGCATATTGACTAAATGTCGAAAGGGCTGCCCGGTTGAGAGAGGTGCCCGGATATCGGAGGTCCGGATAAGAGAGGTTCGAGTGTATGTGTATATACAGTAGAACTCGGTTAGTACGTACCCCCCCAGGAAGCGGAAAAAAGTACGTACTAACCGAGTTGATATTACATAGGTATCTATATAATAAATGAATTTTTGTTCAGAGAAATGAGTACGTACTAAGCCGAAGTACGTCTTATCCCTACACTATTAACCGATAAAAGCTACAAAATACTTTATATTACGTTTATGTGCCGAAAAGTGTTTTAACTTCGTCATTACAACCAGTCACACGTATCGAAATAGAACAAATACAGCTGACTTATCCGAAATTATTTGCATAATCGATAAAACGGTAAAGGTTTACAACATTTTTCCATTACAGCATCATCAGCTATCTACTCACTACATATCCTGCCATGCAGTCATGGAAGCATATGGTGTGGCTACAATGAGGAATCTCCCTGATGCACATCCAGTGTACAAACTACTACGACCTCATTTCCGTTACACGATGGCTATAAATCATGCTGCACGTAAGGCCCTCATTAATAACGACGGAATTATAGACCAGTTATTCTCAATCGGAGGTAAAGATAACACATCAGGAAAAGCTGAGTTTATTAGAAGGACTAACGCTATCTATGATGTGCACTGGACTAACATAAGAAAAGATTTGACTGCACGAGGAATTTCTCCAGATGACAATAAGAAACTTCCCAACTACTTCTACAGAGATGATGGAGTGAGACTTTGGGATGCAATCGGAACGTTTGTAGCTTCAATTCTAGATATATTTTACACAAACGACAAATCTGTAGAAGATGACAGTGAGCTGAAAAACTGGGTTGAAGATATTCATCAAAACGCATTCCCTAAATTCAGAGGAAATAAAAGCGGCCGTGGTTTTCCAAATAAAATCACTACTAAGAAGATGCTAAGCGAGTACTGCACACTGATCATGTTCACTGGGTCTGTTCAGCACTCTGCAGTCAACTTTGGACAGTTCCAAACTTACGGCTACGTACCAAATGCTCCAATGAGCTTGAGGATGCCTCCTCCGTCCAAGAAAGGAGTGAGGACTCATACGGATCTACTCAACACACTACCTACTACGATGTCAACTGGATTAGCTGTTACTGTGGCATGGGCTCTATCACAGTTCAGTCCAGACGAAGTAATTTGATTTAATAAACATATTTATGAAATATTGATACTTGTTTATCTATAATAAAATCCTATCACTTCCGGTTTTCAAAGCATATAATCATCTTTATTACATATCTTTTAAAGATATAATGAAATCTGAACGACTACTAATGTAGGTTATTGAATTTTGTAAAATCCGATTATCGCATTTGATTTTAGACAAAAGCATTATTCTCATTGATCGATTACAAGATACCTTCATTAAATTTAGATTTATCTCGGTGGGTATCAGACGATGTGGTATACAGAACAGAAAGCGAAAGACTGCGTTACGAAATTCCTGGATCAGTTGAAGACACTCAATGAAAGAATTAAGGAGAGAAACGAGAAATTGGATGTTCCCTATAGGTACCTGATATCCAGCAACTGTCCCAACAGTATTACTATATAGGACTTTATAGTGACGTGTGTGTGTGCTATATTTAGTTAATAGTTGTAGTAGGTAGCTTAGACTATCTTGTTAGAACCTTTAGGAACTTAGAACTGCAGTGGAGTGTGCTGATAGTTTAGTTCAGTCTTTGAAATATTTATTGAGTGTTTATAGGATTTATTAAATAAAAGTTGATAAACATAAATTTTAAATTTAATGGGAGAATAGTCTTGATGGAGATAATGCAAATAATCTCATTATTTGCACTAACTCTGTGGTAGCCCACAAATTTGACTTGACTATAGTAACTAAACTGTTTTCTACGTGAAAATGAATCTTTTTCCAAATCTTTTCCGTGATATATCTTTCATATTTGAAACAAAAGTACCAGCACTTTAGATAAATGTGTCTATTATTCCGTTGCTGGCACTTGGTTTATTTCACATATATCTCTTTGATCTCCATTTTATCTCCATATATATATCCTTACTATTAAAACTCGATTAATGTGTGTGTATATATGTATATATATATCTCTCTCTGTAACGAATTGATTGAAGAAACTACCAGGCGCAGAAAGCTGATTTTTCTTTTACCCTATAGGTATCTGTTATCAACTCAATGCCCAAACAGTATTACCATTTAGGATTTTGAGTGCATGTGTATGTTTGTGTGTGCGTGATTATTTTTATTGACTATATACATTGGAAAAGTTTAAAATATTTTACTTTCTCTCATATTGTTCAATATTTCAATAATTCAGTTCTGTATAATGAAATTAAACATTTCATGAATATGTCAAAGTGAATTCATATATGGTTCGGAGGAGTGTTGAGAAGGACTCCTTTACATGTGCTGCTTCCATAGGTGGCGATTTGAGCAAACAATTGGGGGCGAGATTTTTTTTCATCATCAGAGATTAGCATAATTAATTAACTATCATTATAGTATATCAAGTAACATATGAGTTTATTAATGTATAATGGTAACTAGAAATATAGCAAATATCCAGATATGAAGTATTTTAACTCGATATCGAAGTTTCAAATATATTTTGTCTCACTTCATTTCGACTTATAAATTCCTTCAATAATTTCTTCATATTAAGGAGATCAAGTATAAAATCAACAGCGATTATTTTTTTGAAATCATACTACGTAGTATAATAAATGTTTATAGTGGACACCAATAATATAATGATAGTGTGCATTACTTAACATTACTTCACTTTTCCTAAGTAGTTGGTGTAGATATTAAATATTGGGGGCAAAATACTCTCCTACTTTAGATATTATTGGGGGGGGGGGGGCAATCGCCCTCCTTGCCCCTCCAGGATCGCCGCCTATGGCTGCTTCTATTTGTATTGAATTAGTTAAATAAACAAGATTCCTTAATTTCCACCCACGTGAAGTTGATAGCTTGTCTCAACCTGTTTAAACACAGTATAATTTGCTGAAGTGACTTGTTTTTGAATCAAATTGAAATCTAATCCAAATTTTCAGACTTCTAGAAGATAGAATGTTGCTCTAAGACATATGATATCTCCAATATCTCTAGCAACTTGTTGAATTACTTTATCTACTACGTAAATTATATTGACTATCATAGCAGGTGGCCAAGCAATTAAATTGAGTCAAAATAGAAAGATTGTATACTGTCCAAATAAGCATTTACGTGATGAAAATAAATTAAGAGTGGACTTAATATCAAATGACTGGAAGTATTATGTGCTGATCGTAAGATCCAAATCAAGTGACCAGTTGCATGATTTTAACTCCACGATTCGGTAGATTTTGAAATTGTTTAACACATGCGTGTAAAAATGCCTGCTTATTAAATCAGAAACATTCCATTATATATATACCGGTATATACATATATATATATCTGTAACGAATTAATTGAAGAAACTGCCAGGCGCAGAAAGCTGATATCTCTTTCGGCTCCAGTAAGTTCTGACCTCAGGCCGACTCATCATGGGATTATGACGTCATTGTCACCTTTTTTATAATTATAAATTTCAGTTTTTCGACCATAACTCAGCCATTTTAGGTGATAGAAGGCTGGAATTTTAATAGAATATGTATATTAATATACCTCATATATGATGTAACTATCATCAAAAAATGATGACTCATCACTTTATTATGACGTCATCATTACGCATCAAAATTTCAAAAATTGACAAATTTGGTGATTTTTCATACGATATCGAATATAACAGTAGGACAGACGTATTTAGAAATGTTGTCTCCCTTATAATTAATCAATGTGACCCCAGGCGACCGAAGGGAATTTACATCATGATGACGTCATTGTAGAAATTCTTTTATTTATTTGCAATGTCCACATGAGTTAGAATTTGCTAATAAAACACTCTAGCAATCAATTTCAGATATAGCATCTCTATCAGTGAAAAACTAGCGTTACAGAGAATGATGATTAATCTGTTTATACTTTTGAATTTATATAAATCAGAAATTCATGCACGATGAGCCAATCAACAATAAAGTTAATCACCATTCAATCAGGTCTCATGAGATCTAATAGGAGCTGCACAAATTAGAATGGAAGGAAATGATGTATATTACAAATAAAAAAATTGAGCCATAATTTTTAAAGGGCTACTTCAAATGTGTTTGAGGTAAGTTTTTGCAAAGATAATCAAACGATGAAATATCAAAGAACACTAGATGTATTTAAACTTGTAATGTAATATCACATGAATTGTCTACTAATTGATCTTGCTCTAGTATATAAGCATGTTATTACTTTCAAACAAAATTCTAGACAAATTCTAAAATGGTTCTCCAGCTCATTAGTCTTCTGTGATACGATATTCACTGATTGAATATCACAATGCCAACAAATTTGTAAATAAATCGAGACTGAACAGAAGTTTTATTAATCTGAAAGTACTAATTAGGATATTATATACTGAGTATTCTAAATATTAATTCAGTAATTAATTATATGAATATATATATACGTATATCACAATTTCTATCTTACAGGTAATACAATTTAGTTGAAATGTCATCAGTTCCCAATGCAAAGTGTTCCATCAACAAGCATGATAAATTCAAGAAATACGAAGACACCAATAAGGACCCAATGACACAAGTGGTAGTTTTGGAATTGCCTCCATTCAACCTCCAACCCTACAGTGAGTTAACATTTAAAATCGGAAGATTCGTAGCCATTTTGGAAAGTATGATTTTATTAAACTATTATTATAAAATGATAGACCAAAATTATTATAAAATGATAGGCTAATTCTAACTGTGATTTTAATTAAGTCTGAAAGATCACATATATACTATTAAATAATTTTGACTAAGACTCAATTATAGATACAAATCCAGATGGCCATTACTATGGAGTCCGCATAGTAACAGGAAGTCAGTTAGGAAGTGACCGTGACAACACTGTATCTGTGGAACTAATCGGAAATGTCGCCAAAACTGGAAAGATCGAAATCGGTAATTTCTTCAACTGGCATATATCATCCGAAGATACCTACGACGATTACATCATTGAGTGCGAAACAGATTTGGGAGAGGTACAACTTGTGACAGTTTCAAACGATAGTGCAAGATTCTATCAGAGTAGTGCGAATTGGTTCGTAGACTTTACTTATGTGATCAACCTTAAGAGCAAGTTGGAACAGAACTTTCCTTGCTACCACTGGCTTGGAGACGGAGAAGAACAAACTAATTCTGCTAGCACAGGTAAATGGATATTTAAACAGGTTTTATGTTATCATTTGATTCTTTGAAATGAGACTGCTTAATGTTTAAAAAAGTCACTTCTATACTATAACACCATATTCGTGTGTTTATATTAATATGATGCAAACATTTGAAGCTACAGCTATATAATATGGATATTAACATCTGAAAATAATCACTTTAATCTTTCCCATTTTTAGGAATTCTGAGATCTGTTGAAGGTAATCGTATCATCGAGGAACAGAGATTCAATCAAGTCCAGGAGAGAAGAAAAACATATATCTGGGAAATCTTTCCAGATGTTGGGTTTCCATCGTCCATGACTATGCATGAAAAACATCCATTGGATGAAAAATTTGAACGTGTGAAAAATGTTGATTTCCTTACTAACCAAGCAACAGGCGTTATTTCGTCCACTGGGAGGAGTATTTGGGTTCTAATTACTCGACTAATTGGAAAGGTCTTTGGTTCTGAAGAAGCAGTGGCCGATGGCGCAATGAATAGTCTCCATGGTTTTTATAGAGTTGCAAAAGGTCTTGTAGATAAAACTGCAAAAGCAGAAGAGGAAATTAGCAGTCAGGAAATGCTCGTTGCTTATGAAACGTATCGATTCGCTAGTGATGTGCACTTTGGAGAACAGATCCTGAGCGGAGTTAATTGTGTTGTCGTGAAGAAATGCAATGCTCTACCAGACAATTTCCCTGTGACCAATGAGATGGTACAGCCGTTTCTTAACAACGGACATACATTAGAGCAAGCAATGCAGGTAACTTTACTGTACTAGCTACAAATGGTCGATGAAATTATTGATCACACTACCACGTGATAAAGTGTAGTTTGTACTTATTTCTGCATGAAGGGTTATATTAAAATGAATCATCATGGAGCCTTGTGGTTTATATTGATTCTACATTAGACCATACTAATAACCATATATCTCCATATAGGGTGACCATATCTACATATGTGACCTGAGCCAAATTATGTATGGACTTCCTTGCAAGGAAAATGAATACTGTGCTGCTCCACTCTGCCTTCTTTACGTCAACGGGAGCCATCAACTAGTTCCCATAGCGATACAGTTGAAGAGAGACAAAGGGAAAGACAATCCCATATTCTTACCATCAGACAACAGGATTGATTGGATGTTAGCAAAGATGTACTATTCCTCTGCTAGTGGGCAGGTATGTTACTACTAATTAGTACATATAATATCTTATATATTAAAACGCAATGGGTTTTTTTGTGTTTTTGTTTGTGCAAATTGATTGAGGAATTGGGAAGTGCTAGAATCGTGAAATTTGGCTCACAGGTAATTAATAATGAAACTAGGTAGGGAGTTCGAAGATCTAAGCGAAATGTTCACACCTCGCTGAGATAGGTGACAGATTGTGCTGACCATTTAAATTCGATTATTTTATAATGCAAATACTTAGAATCAAACAGTAGTGACTAATGCATACAATTAAAGGGACTATTTCATTGGTTCATGTGAAAACTATAGTTATTTTATGATTGAATTGATTGATCATAGCATGTAACACACTTTAATTGTTGTTAACGACATGGACTGAAATTGGTTGAAAGTATAATAATCTTTAGTAATGTGAACTTTCAAATTGACCTTACATTCAGGATTAGTTGATTTAGTACGAAGTAAATTCTATTTATCACGAACCTAAATCTTCTGCTACAGTTCAAAATTCGTCAAATGGTGTGAAAATATATACATAACCTTTTTTGTTGCTATACACTATTAAAAAATTAAGATATCTACTAGTACTATATAAGTTACGACGTATTGCTTTGAAGTTAAAATACAATGACAGTATATTGGAGTGTCTACAATGATTTCTATTGTGAGAGTGAAGCCATATATATTGTATAGAAAAGGTGCGAAAAATGGTTTCCATTCTTTCTGTCGAGATTTGAAAATTTCGCTTTTACTTTTAGCATGAACATAGCAAAATACTTCTTTGATTTGGCATGAATATGCCCATAGGCACCGAATCGGGGGGCTGGGGGGGCTCGAGACCCCCTGGATTCGAAGATGACCCATTGATGTAATACAAATTTTAGAGCTGAGCCCCCCTAGAACCACAAATTTTCCCATAAATTTCGAAAAGTTCGGCGCCCCTGAATATGCCACCTACTTGGCATCAACATTCGGGTTTTGGCAAGAACTTGGCATGAACATTTCAAGGCAACACTAAACTTAATCCCTATCGGTCAATAAAATCAAGGCATAACATCTGTATATATAATTACTTTCAGGCCCGGCAGGAGGGTGGTTTGGCAAAAATCATATTTGAAAAAGTGCTAGGCAAAATTGTGGTTTTGCAATATCTGTAATAAAATATTCTACGAAAAATTGTTAAATGCTGTATCTGCCATACCGCTTCCTCCGACCCTGCATTTAATGGCTGAACTAATATATTTGACTGAACCGGCCGAATATATTGGTCCGGTCATGGTTGTACCAATATTTATCACCGAATCGGTTGGTACGGCTTATATATTAACCCATTGTCCTATTAAACAGGATTCATTGTATCTTTCTAATATCCAAATACCACCAGAGCTTCTGGGAAAAAATTGATAGATCTGTCGATCCCGGTTGCTGGACTAATAAAAATGTTCTTCCGCCGGGTCTGTGTATAATTATTGACAGGGGGTGGCAGAGTAGGACACTCCATAAGTTGGGATATATGTTTATATCTGGATGAAGCCCTTAATGTAACACTGATATAAATCTATATCTTTATTTTTTAATCCATCACAGCATCATCAACTATCCACTCACTACATATCCTGTCATGCAGCCATGGAAGCATATGGTGTGGCAACAATGAGGAATCTCCCTGATGCACATCCAGTGTATAAACTACTACGACCTCATTTCCGTTACACGATGGCTATAAACTCAGCTGCTCGTAGGAGCCTCATTAATAACGGCGGAATTATAGACCAGTTATTCTCAACCGGAGGTGAAGATAACTCATCAGGAAAAGCTGAGTTAGTGAGAAGGAGTAACGCTGTCTATGATGTGCACTGGACTAACATAAGAAAAGATTTGACTGCACGAGGAATTTCTCCAGATGACAATAAGAAACTTCCCAACTACTTCTACAGAGATGATGGAGTGAGACTTTGGGATGCAATCGAAACGTTTATAGCTTCAATTCTAGATATATTTTACACAAACGACAAAGCTGTAGAAGATGACAGTGAGCTGAAAAACTGGGTTGAAGATATTCATCAAAATGCATTTCCTGCATTCAAAGAAAATAAAAGCGGCCGTGGTTTTCCAAATAAAATCACTACTAAGAAGATGCTAAGCGAGTACTGCACACTGATCATGTTCACTGGGTCTGTTCAGCACTCTGCAGTCAACTTTGGACAGTTCCAGACTTACGGCTACGTACCAAATGCTCCAATGAGCATGAGGATGCCTCCTCCGTCCAAGAAAGGAGAGAGGACTCATGCAGACTTACTCAGCACTCTTCCAAATATGAAGTCAACTGGATTAGCTGCTGCTGTATCCTGGTCTCTATCACGATTCAGTCCAGACGAAGTAAGCTGTTTTAATCAATATTATATTAATAAGAAATACAAGTAGTTACTTCAACTGGGACTTTGTGTCAGCATCAAATGCCCTGCGAGCGTTTATAACCCTGAGCCATAGGCCCATAGCCCTCTGTACATAAGGCTTGCCATCTAAATCTCAAAAATGGGCTAGGGATGCGGCCGAAGTTGGTTGAACTAATACATGATCTTCCTAAAGTCATTAACGACGCAGAATACAGCTTAGGAATGTATTACCAGCATATATAAATATGGTGTCAAAGTACCCATATCCGTTATTAAAATTGAGATTAGTCATCACATGATTGCGCAATAGGTTATATTTGAGACAAATTTAGTGATTTTCAGAGGCCGTTTAAGGGCACTTATAAGTGTTTTTACCATAATTTCTTTCGCATAGACCTGAGCTATGAATGGATTGATGCGATAAATTTGAAATTTTCGCATCAATCCATTCACAGCTCAGTTTAATGCGAAAAAAATAATGATTTTAGGCAGATCATGTATTAGTTAGAAAACATGTATACATTAGTGAATTTCACATTTATTTTGAGAAGACGATGAAAACGATCCATGCTAAATAGTACACATTTTGAATTCATCTGTTAATAGAAGTGTAGAGAATTCTTCTTTAAATAGTCATTGTAATATAACTCGACCGAATCAGTTTAATTATAATTATTTTACAGATTTTTCTCGGTGGCTATCAGACGATGTGGTATACAGAACAGAAAGCAAAAGACTGCGTTAAAAAATTCCTGGAGCAGTTGAAAACACTCAATGAAAGGATTGAAAAGAGAAACGAGACATTGGACATCCCATACACCTACCTGATATCCAGCAACTGTCCCAACAGTATTACTATATAGGACTTTATAGTGACGTGTGTGTGTGTGTGTGTGTGTGTGTGTGTGTGTGTGTGTGTGTGTGTGTGTGTGTGTGTGTGTGCTATATTTAGTTAATAGTTGTAGTAGGTAGCTTAGACTATCTTGTTAGAACCTTTAGGGACTTGGAACTGCAGTGGAGTGTGCTGATAGTTTAGTTCAGTCTTTTATATGTATTGAGTGTTTATAGGATTTATCAAATAAAAGTAGATGAAGAAAATTTTTAAATTTTATGGGAGAATAATCTTATGTACAAGTACCAGTAGATAGTAAATAATCTCATTATGTCACTAACTCTGTGGTAGAACAGGAGCATTATAAGGGATTCCGGGTGGTCTATAAAAATTGCATTTCTAGTTATTAATTAAAACTTGTATAAAAAAGTTTAGAAATCCATCGATTTAGTGTCTAGGCCTGGGCGGCTAGTGGGCATGCATGGGGACCATGGCTGCACCACTTTAAAGTACTTCTGACAGCCCTGATGGAGAGAGGAGGGTGCAATGTTCCCTTACACCAAATTTCAAAGAGAACGCAAAGGCACTTCTATTATATTTCTTCCTAGACATTTTGTGAAATAACTTCAGTTTCTGAGTTCGATTTGATGAATAAGCGTACATATTCGCTCCAAATGTTTTTGAAAACCAGGATACCAATGTACTCAGATCAAGAGACATAGTAATTCAGTGTTCCCTTACTTTAGATTTAGAAATACATCATGCATATAATGATACAAGTATTTAGTTGGGATGTGATTGTAAAATCGTTTTAACCTAAAATCTTCACGGCGATTAGGGCATATCTTCCTGTACATATGAGACTACAACAACTCTCTATAGCCATACTTCCTTACATGCCACACAAATGGAACTAAGATTATTAGTTCCATGCATGACGAATGAATCATGATGGGTGGGCTGATAATATGTTCTCAACTTCTCACCTAACTAATCTACTTCTATTCTATATAAGAACTTGTTACTGATAGAATTCTCACTAGTTGCTATCTGAAAGGAGTAATTAGGATATTACAGATTACGCATTTTAAATATTAGTTAATTACTTAATTATAAACAAATGTATCACTATATTTATATTTATTAGGTAATACAATTTAGTTGAAATGTCATCAGTTCCCATTGCAAGATGCTCTATCAACAAGCATGATAAATTCAAGAAAAATAAAGACACCAATAAGGACCCAATGACACAAGTGGTAGTTTTGGAATTGCCTCCATTCAACCTCCAACCCAACCGTGAGTTAACATTTAAAATCGAAAGATTTGTAGCCATTTTAGAAATTATATATTTTATTTAACTCAGATTAATGAGCTCAAATGACAAATCATTATAAAATGATTGATAAATTACAACTGTTCTTTTAAGCCAGAAGGATCACACATAGGATATACTATATATGTCCGGTTTAATCGTGTCCCCATTAAAGAATTTCGACTTACTATTATCTTTAAATAATCGCAGATATCATATTATTATCTGTTTAATTTTATTTACAATACTATATACATAAAGTAAACAAATCTCAAAAATATGTCAGAAACTAGCTTAAACTTTGACATGAGGTTTTTAGGTGTGTAGCAGGAGTTACTATCAGATAATTTTGACTAAGACTCAATTTTAGATAAAAATCCAGATCGCCATTACTATGGAGTCCGCATAGTAACAGGAAGTCAGTTAGGAAGTAACCGTGACAGCACCGTATCTATGGAACTAATCGGAAATGTCGCCAAAACTGGAAAGATTGGGATCGGTAATTTCTTCAACTGGCTTATATCGTCTGGAGATACCTACGACGATTACATCATTGAGTGTGAAACAGATTTGGGAGAGATACAACTTGTAACAATTTCAAACGATAGTGCAAGATTATATGAGAGGAATGCGAATTGGTTCGTAGACTTTACTTATGTGATCAACCTTAAGAGCAAGTTGGAACAGAACTTTCCTTGCTACCACTGGCTTGGAGATGGAGAAGAACAAACTAATTCTGCTAGCACAGGTAAATGGATATTTAAACAGGTTTTATGTTATCATCTGATTCTTTGAAATGATACTGCTTAATGTTTAAAAGTCACTTCTATACTATAACACCATATTCGTGTGTTTATATTAATATGATGCAATCATTTGAAGCTACAACTATATAATATGGATATTAACATCTGAAAATAATCATTTCTCTCATTTTTAGGAATTCTGAGATCTGTTGAAGGTAATGGTATCATCGAGAAACAGAGATTCAAACAAGTCCAGGAGAGAAGGAATCAATACATCTGGGAAATCTTTCCAGATCTTGGGTATCCATCGGCCATGACTATGCATGCTAAACATCCATTGGATGAAGCATTTGAACGAGTGAAAAATATGAATTTTATTAATAACCAAGCAACAAGCGGTGCTTTGGCCGCTGGGAGGAGTGTTTGGGTTGTAATTGGTCAAATGGTTGGAAAGGTCTTTGGTTCTGAAGAACCAATAGCCGGTGACGCGATGCACAGTCTCCATGGTTTCTTTAAAGTTGCAAAAGGTCTTGTAAACAAAACTGCAAAAGCAGAAGAGGAAGTTAGTAGTCAGGAAATGCTCGTTGCTTATGAAACGTATCGATTCGCTAGTGATGTGCACTTTGGAGAGCAGATCCTGAACGGAGTTAACTGTGTTGTCGTGAAGAAATGCAATACTCTACCAGACAACTTCCCTGTGACCAATGAGATGGTACAGCCGTTTCTTAACAACGGACATTCATTAAAGCGAGCAATGCAGGTAATTCATTGTACTTGCTACAAATGGTTTAGGAAATTATTGACCCACGTGATAAAGTATAGTTTGCACTTATTTCTGCATGAAGGGTTAAATGCAATATATTATCATGGAACCTTGTTGTTTCGATTGATAATAGTATATTACTAATAATAGTAACTAGAGTTTTTATTTGTCATATCTCCATATAGGGTGACCATATCTACATATGTGACCTGAGCCAAATTATGCATGGACTTCCATGCAAAGAAAACCAATACTGTGCTGCTCCACTCTGCCTCCTTTACGTCAACGGAAGCCATCAACTAGTTCCCATAGCGATACAGTTGAAGAGAGACAAGGGGAAAGACAATCCCATATTCTTACCATCAGACACTAGGATTGATTGGATGTTAGCAAAGATGTACTATTCCTCTGCTAGTGCGCAGGTATGTTACTGTTAATTAGTGTATAGGATATTGTTATTGTACAATAAATGGGTTGATTAAATACAAAGCCTTTGAAGCAGGATTGTAACTAACCACCTCACCAGAAGGATTATACACCAAGGGGACAAAAGTATTTGAAAACTTCATTATTTTACATACAAATAATACTAAAATGGGTCTATTCATGAAGAGGGTACTTCTAAACGGTTTGGGATACAGCTAATCCAATTACAGATTCGAATAATATGCATTCAAATTAGTCACAGGTTAATTTTTCTAACTAATCATTCATTCCTAACTTTTTGTAATTATCAATCAGTGCCACCTTATGCCACATACACCCATTTTGACCACTATACATGATGGCAATGAATTACCTATGGTGGCTCAGGCTGATAAGATTGTTCATTGAGTTGAGTAATTTATTAGTTATGTTCAACTATGACTAATTCGAATGTGTAGATTTCGAATCTGAAATCAGATTTTTAGTATCTCTTTGAATTTGAACGTATTGCCCTCCATGAAATAATCCGATTTAGTATTATTTGTTTGGGAAAGAATCAAGTGTTCAAATACTTTTGTCCGGTTGGTGTACTCCCTTGGTCTCCTTGAGACCTTATCTGGATCCAACCCTGCTTTGAACAGTTACTCTGGACTGAATATTACGTACCTATACACACACAGCATATCATGATAGTTTTTGAGCTTTTAATTATTGTGACAAATCTATCCATAATTCCATATTTAATTCTACAAGCGCGCTTTGCGCATTTGCGATTTTCAATATCTGTAATACAAAATTATATGAAAAATTGTTAAATGCTGTATCTGCCGTAACGCTTCCTCCGGCCCTGCGTTTAGATTTATCATAATTGCAGTTTTTTACTGATTATCAGACTGCTTATAGTAAACAAACGTGCAAGCATATATACAGGGTGTTCAATAAGTTCGTGGAAAATAGTATTTAGAATACTAATAGAGGGTATCTTTAGCTTGGGATGCTTTAATCATATATTTTTGTATTTACTTAGATTTTTTAGTATTTCTAGCAGCGATATTCTGATCAATATTCAGATCTTCCTTTGTGTTGTTTGAAAAAAAATGAATTTTGAGAATTTAAAGCATCGGGCAGTCATTAAATTCCTCTGTAAAAAAGGATTAAGCGCTACAGAAACGTTTAAAGAGATGAAAGAGGTCCTCAATGACACTGCCCCAAGTCAATCTATGGTTGCAAAATGGCATGCTGAATTCAAACGTGGAAGACAAAGCATAACAGATGACCCTCGATCAGGAAGACCCCCATTTTCACACAATCCAGACACGATCCACTCTATTACCGATATGATACAAAAGGATCACTGCATATCGATAAGAAATATTGCGAATAGAGTAGATTTATCTATTGGGACTATTCACTCAATTATTCATGACCAACTTGGGATCAAGAAATTCGAAGCAAAGTGGATACCAAAAATGTTATCTGAAGATCAAATGCGGGTCAGAGTGGAGACTAGTAAGAGAATGTTGACCTGTATATGTCCAATCCAGAAGATTTTCATGCAAGGCTGGTTACAGGAGATGAAACCTGGATATACTACCATGATCCTTTAACTGTTAACGAGGCCGCAGAATGGAGACATAAAGATTCTCCCAAGCCCAAAGTCCCTCGACTTGGTAATCCTTGTCCAAAGTCGAAATCAAAGGTGATGTTATCAATATTTTGGGATTCTAAGGGACCATTGTTGCTTGATTATCTGCCAAAGAATACAACTGTTACTGGAGCATATTATGCTGATCTAATGACGAGATTACGTGATTCAATAAAGACGAATAGGCGTGGGATGCTTAAGAAAATTCCACTCCTTTTACACGATAATGCCCCATCCCACAAAAGCCATATTGCACAAGAGGCAATAAGAAATTGTGGCTTTAAACAGGCTGAACACCCACCCTACAGTCCTGATTTAGCTCCCAGTGACTTTTATCTATTTCCTATTGCTAAGCAAGCACTACGTGGAAAGAGTTTTGACGAAGATGATGCCTTGGAATCGTGTTTTGAAGACTGGCTGGACGCTCAAGACAAAAAATTCTTTCATCATGGTATAGATAAACTTAAAGATAGATGGCTTAAATGTATTGAACTAAAAGGGAATTATGTTGAAAATTAACAATTAACAATTACTATACTAGTTACATAAATGCTAAATTCCACGAACTTATTGAACACCCTGTATTACAAGCGCGCTTCGCTTGCTTGCACTGCGCGGCTTGCGGACACTGCGTGTCCGCAGAGTTACCCAGAGGGTACTTGGGGATATTAGAGAAACAATACGTCGCTTTCTTGTTCTCTACTAAGTATGCTGATTGTCTGCTGTTACTTTAATGAAATCAGAACTGTAGCAAAAAATTTGGTTCGTGATAAATAGAATTTACTTCGTATTAAGTCAACTAATCCTGAATTTAAGGTCAATTTGAATTCACAAAGTTCACATTACTAAAGATTATTTTACTTGATTAATCAACCAATTTCAGTCCATGTCGTTAACAACAATTAAAGTCTGTTATATGTATAATCAATCAATTCGATCATAAAATAACTTTTAACAATCAAATTATAGAGTCAAAATAACTGTATTCAATCATTTATATGAAATAGAATCGTGTGAATCGCATTATAAAAGTCTGATAGTTGATAAGTTCTCACATGTGCCAATGAATTTCAATCACAAATAGTCTTTTTGATTGTATGCATAAGTCACTACTATTTGATCCCAATCTATTTGCATTATAAAATAATCGAATTTGATTGGTCAGCACATTTTGTCACCTATCTCGGCGAAGTGTGAATATTTCGCTTAGATCTTTCTCCCTTCTAGTTTCATTATTACTTACCTGTGTGCCAAATTTCACGTTTCTAGCACCTCCGAGTTCCTCAATCAATTTGCACAAACATTGCGTTTTAATATATAAGATATATTAAACCGCTAGGATTTTTTGTTTTTCTGAATTGATTGAAGTATTGGCAAGTCGTAGAGATATGAAAATTGGAATGTAGGTGTCAAATGATGAATCTACGATTAAATTTGAAGATTTAACAATCAAATTCGATTATTTTATAATATACGAAAGCATTGGGATCTAAACAGTAGTGACTAGCATTTACAATGCATATTTGTGATTCAAAATCATTGGTTCAAGCGAAAACCAATCAATTATCCTTACTATTAAAACTCGATTAATGTGTATCTGTGTGTGTGTATATATATATATATATATCTCTGTAACGAATTGATTGAAAAAACTGCCAGGCACAGAAAGCTGATTTTTTGCAAGTGGGGGTCTTTTGGCTATGGCTCCAGTAAGTTCTGAGCTCAGACAAAAATGTCGACTCATCATGGAATTATGACATCATTGTCACCTTTTTTATAATTAGAAATTTCAGTTTTTCGACTATAACTCAGCCATTTTAGCTGAAATTTAATAGAATGTGTATATTAATATTATTCACATGTGATACAACTATCATCAAAAAATAATGACTCATCACTCTGTTATGACGTCATCATTACGCATTAAAATTATAAAAATTGACAAATTTGGTGATTTATCGTGCGATATCGATTATAGCAGTAGGACAGACCTATTTAGAGATGTTATCTCCCTTATAATTTACCCCAGGCGCCCGCAGGGCGCCTCTGGCGGATACTTTGTGTCCGCCAGCCCCGCAGCGCAAGCAAGCGAAGCGCGCTTGTAATTATTAATATTGACAGGCGGTGGCAGAATAGGACCAGCTTTTGAACACTCCATAAGTTGGGATCATGCATACATCTGAGTGGAGCCCTTAATATAACACTGATATACGTATATCTTAATTTTCTCCATCATAGCATCATCAACTATCCACTCACTACATATCCTGCCATGCAGCCATGGAAGCATATGGTGTGGCTACAATGAGGAATCTCCCTGATGCACATCCAGTGTACAAACTACTACAACCTCATTTCCGTTACACGATGGCTATAAACTCAGCTGCTCGTAAAGACCTCATTAATAACGGCGGAATTATAGACCAGTTATTCTCAATCGGAGGTAAAGATGACTCATCAGGAAAAGCTGAGTTTATTAGAAGGACTAACGCTATCTATGATGTTCACTGGACTAACATAAGAAAAGATTTGACTGCACGAGGAATTTCTCCAGATGACAGTAAGAAACTTCCCAACTACTTCTACAGAGATGATGGAGTGAGACTTTGGGATGCAATCGAAAAGTTTGCAGCTTCAATTCTTGATATATTTTACACAAACGACAGAGCAGTAGCAAATGACAGTGAGCTGAAAAACTGGGTTGAAGATATTCATCAAAACGCATTCCCTAAATTTGCAGGAAACAAAAGTGGCCGTGGTTTTCCAGATAAAATCACTACTAGGAAGATGCTAAGCGAGTACTGCACACTGATCATGTTCACTGGGTCTGTTCAGCACTCTGCAGTAAACTTTGGACAGTTTCAAACTTACGGATATGTACCAAATGCTCCAATGAGCATGAGGATGCCTCCTCCGTCCAAGAAAGGAGAGAGGACTCATACGGATCTACTCAACACTCTTCCAAATATGATTTCGACTGCATTAGCTGCTGCTGTGACATGGTCTCTATCACGATTCAGTCCAGACGAAGTAAGCTGTTTTGTTCATTATTATATTAATAAGAAATATTTATTTCAGCTAGGACTTTGTGTCAGCATCAAATACCCTACGAGCGTTTATAACCATGAGCTTATTTCCTAAATCATGTACTATACATAGTGAATTTCAAAATTATTTCGAAAGACGATGAAAACGATCCATGGTAATTAATAGTATAGAGAATTCTTCTTTAGATCTTCATTGTAATATAACTTGACTGAATCAGTTTAAATATAATTTTACAGATTTATCTCGGTGGCTATCAGACGATGTGGTATACAGAACAGAAAGCGAAAGACTGCGTTACCAAATTCCTGGATCAGTTGAAGACACTCAATGAAAGGATTAAGGAGAGAAACGAGAAATTGGATATTCCATATAGGTACCTGATATCCAGCAACTGTCCCAACAGTATTACTATATAGGACTTTATAGTGACGTGTGTGTGTGCTTCTATATTTAGTTAATAGTTGTAGTAGGTAGCTTAGACTATCTTGTTAGAACCTTTAGGGACTTTGAACTGCAGTGGAGTGTGCTGATAGTTTAGTTCAGTCTTTTTAGATATTTATTGAGTATTTATAGGATTTATTTAATAAAATTTGATAAACATAAATTTTAAATTTAATGGGAGTCATGGCTTACTTAATATACGGCTATATATGTCACCGAGAAGGCCATAAAACGAAGAGGCCAGTTTTAAGTCAAAATTTAATTAGACCGATAAATCAAAAACCGCTTCCGATAGACATTTGAAATGTATTATTACCATATATAAACATTGTATCAGAGTATCAATTCCGCTGTCAAAAATTTGATATGTCATCATGTGAATCCGCAATAGGCTCTTTTTAGAGCGGAAAATATTGCTGTTCCAGTTCATATTAAACATCGTTATCTGCATTTCTAATGCTTGATTTTTTATAAAACAACAATAGGAAGATCTCAAGCCAAAAAATCTGAAAATTTAGTTAGAATGTCTGCATTCCTCAGTTGCTATGGAAACAAAAAATTACATGTTTATGCCATAACTCGAAAAGTATAGATCATAGACACTAAGAAATTATACCATTTAATTCGTAAACTATTACTTCCTATATGAGAATAATACTATTCACATGTCTATTTTCAAACTCCTAGATAACCCACATATTGAAAATAGACGTGAATAGTATTATTCTTATATAGGAAGTGATAGCTTACGGATTAAATGGTATAATTTCTTAGTGTCTATGATCTATACTTTTCGAGTTATGGCATAAACATGTAATTTTTTGTTTCCATAGCAACTGAGGAATGCAGACATTCTAACTAAAATTTTCAGATTTTTTGGCTTGAGGTCTTCCTATTGTTGCTCTATCAAAAAATCAAGCATTAGAAATGCAGATAACGATGTTTAATATGAGCTGGAACAGCAACATTTTCCGCTCTAAAAAGAGCCTATTGCGCAATCACATGATGACATATCAAATTTTTGACAGCGGAATTGGATACTCTGATATCATGTTTGTATATGGTAATAATAGATATCAAATGTCTATCGGAAACGGTTTTTGATTTATCGGTTTAATTAAATTTTGACTTTGTTAAAACTGGCCTCTTCGTTTTATGGCCTTCTCGGTGACATATATAACCGTATATTAAGTAGGCCATGTGGGAGAATAGTCTTAATGTAGATAATGCAAATAATCTCATTATTTGCACTAACTCTGTGGTAGCCTCTGTGGTAGCCCACAAATTTGACTTGACTATAGTAACTAAACTGTTTTCTACGTGAAAATGAATCTTTTTCCAAATCTTTTCCGTGATATATCTTTCATATTTTAAACAAAAGTCTGCTACCAGCACTTTAGATAAATGTGTCTATTACTCCGTCGCTAGCACTTGGTTTATTTCACATATATCTCTTTGATCTCCATATATCTATATACTTGTAGATATATCTCGGTGGTTACCCGACTATGTGGTACACTAATTCCTCTCTAACTGTCCACCATTGGGTAAAGGGATACAAAGTGGGCAGTTAGAGAATTCGAAGTGTGTGTGCACATAGTATTCCTATTCTGGCAAGTTGACAATTAGAGAACCTGGACAATTAGAGAAGTGGACAAATAGAGAGGAAAGGACTGCGTCACTAACTTCCTAGATCAGTTGAAACTCCTGATTGAGGATATTGAGAAGAGAAATGAGATCTGTTATCAACTCAATGCCCAAACAGTATTACCATTTAGGATTTTGAGTGTGTGTGATTACGTATCATTTAGTTCTGTCTCATAAAATTAAACATTTTTCATGATTATGTCAAAGTGAATTCATATATGGTTCGAAGGAGTGTTGAGAAGGACTCCTTTACATGTGCTGCTTCTATTTGTATGGAATTAGTTAAATAAACAAGATTCCTTTATTTCCGCCCACGTAAAGTTGATAGCTTGTTTCTACCTGTTTAAACACTCAGTATAATTTGCTGAAGTGACTTGTTTTTAAATCAAATTGGAATCTAATCCAAATTTTCAGACTTCTAAAGGATAGAATGTTGTCTCTAAGGCATATGATATCTCAAATGTCTCTGAAGACTTGGAGAATTGTTTGGTCGACTCAGCAAATTCTATTAATTAGCATTGCAAATGGAGATAAACAACATTTATCCAAGACAGAAATATCAAAAACCGTTCCTGTAAGCATTTAATAATTAAATGTTAAGGCGGACCTAACATGTAGTGGCTGAAAGAATTATTAGTTGATTATAAGATTGAAATCAAATTACCGGTTCAGGTTAGTAATAAGGTTCATTCATACCAACCTGAGCAATGACAAAAGCGAGACGCGGCGTTGAACTTCATGGGACCTGACAGGACACAATGGAAAAGTATTATACATGGAATCCAAAAAAGGGGAGCATAATGGGAAACTTTCCTGTTATACGGGACATTTGTCAAAATTAGCTCAATAGAAGAGTGAAATAAGCGGGACGTTCCGCAAAAATGGGACGGATGGCATGCAATCCAGTTGCATTGATTCAACCGGTCGTCTGATTAATTTTAACTCTACGATTTGGTAGATAGATTTCAAAGATAGTAATGGATTAAACATTCTGGATGTTGGCAGGGAGATTTTCCCATTTAACAGGAGTAGCAAAATAATAAGAGCGATAGCCCAGAGTTTTTGAGGATTTGATAGATTGATGTTTAAGGAGGATGGCCGATAAGCCAGGTGATGTTTTGTGGAACAAGAGAGTGGATAGCTTTATAAGAGTCGCCGGCGAAAAAATAGACTGAAAACTCTCAAAATTGGAGTCATTGCAAAGATAAACCAACGATGAAAGTTAAAGAGAACTAGATTATTTAAACTTGTAATGTAATAGCACACGAATTGTCCCCTAATGGCATTTTGCTCAAGTATATAAGCCTGTGGTATTGCTTTAACAAAATAGACATATTCCCTTACAGTAATTCAAGGTTATAAATGATTTAGCCTATGTTACTAATGACTAGTAATTTTGGCAATTTATCACCGATGCGCAAAATTTTTAAGGTTTACATATTGTTGGAGTCTTTCAGTTGAATCTATAGAATATTATCACTGGCTACAAGAGATTTGGAACTTAATTACGAAAATATACTTCTTATTTCGAATACAATAATTCTAATTATACTGTAAAAGATATCAATCGCTCATTATAATACTTGAAAATGTTAACGAGAATATCTACTTCTAATTCGGTTAAGTGTTTAATCTCAGGCTTAACCAATGTCAAAAACATCTTTACAAATACCATACCGTATTTTTTTGAAGTTTATGCAGTATGATAATGGGAATAACAATGCATTCATATTTTTGGATTGAAAATTTCTGAATTGAACTAGTAGTACAATCGAAACCGTTTTTTTCTCACTCCGGTTTATCCTTACTTATCATTTATTCTATTTCAGAATCTTTATTATGCAAAAAATTCCAAATCTACAATTTCCATCGTTTTTTTCTTACTATAGTTTTTTCTCACTATTTGAACCTGTAAAGAAATAGTAAGAATAAACCGGTTTCGACTGTACTTACAATTGTTAAGAAAGTACTGTTTAAACTAAATTTGTCAGGTATTTTTATATATTTTCTATTGTTATAGGTTGATTTAAAAGATAATACAGAATAAGAAGTGATGGCAGCAAAAAATCCATTTCTTACCACGAAAGGTCATATTAAGAAAAATCAAAGGTTCAAAAGCTACGAGGGTGAAACAAAAATGGATCAATTGACGCACATTGTAAACATAGATTTGCCAAAATTCAATCTCGAGATACAGGGTCAGTTAAATATTCAATTAAGAAACATAATTTGTATTATTAAAATTGTGGATCGATAGGCCGACAGCTTCAGTAAGTGACTGGAATAGTGCAAAGAATAAGTATATTTAAAAAATGGGAAATATTTCGATGAGAGCTATCTAACTGTGAAATTTGGGCACGAAATGTAAATATTCTAAAACATCGGCAAATAGTAATTTTAGAGGTTTCTAAATGAGAAGTTTAAATCAACATAGTAAAATACACAATATTAATCGTTGAGAAACGAATTGGTGTCAAAGAAAAGGGAAAAATTCCCCTAGAAGTGACTGCATTTAACTCAGAATTTGCCTAAATTACTCTAACTTTGATAAAATAAATGCAATTTTTGTTACGGAATTTAGTTCTAAAATTATGTACGGAGGGTTTGCAGTCCCAAACCATGTTTCCAATCCCGGGATTAGGGATTAGCTTGCTGTTCAATCGAGGGATTGGATATTTCCATCAAAATCGCTTGATTTACCATATTTTGAAACCTTCAATCGTGCCTTCCACAGGAATACACAAGATTGAGTGATTACAAGATGACTCCACTTGGTAAATTTGCTAGGGGTCATTGTCTTAGCCAGACTATGCACAATATCTTATAGTCATCATCTTTTAAAAACCAGGGTGAAACATGAACCTTCATTTTAGGTTTTAGCATCTTATCCATGAAATTGATCATAGATCCAATATACAGTATCATAGCATTATATACACTAATGAAATGGTACTCCCTATATTTTTGGACCACGGATTGGTTAGTATCTTCAGACTTATTCACATCACTCACAAAATTTCTCCTCCTGTGCAAGATCATTGAAATTTAAAAAATTAGCACTATATCAAATAGCCACTGTAGTATCCTGGGAACCAAGATAAAGTCTAGGATATTTGATTGAAAGTTTACTCAAGTAGTAAAGTATTCCACAAATTTTACGTCAGGTCAGTCAGGTCACTCTTACTATGGAGTCCGTATTGTCACTGGAAGTCAGTTATGTGCCGATGCTCTAACTGACGTGGGAAAGATCGGCATATATGTGGAGCTAATCGGAGATAAAGCAAGAACTGAAAAGATTGGAATTGCAAGTTTCTTCGATTGGTTAACTCATACAACAGATGTCTATGATGACTTTATCATTGAGTGCGAGATAGATCTAGGAGAGATACAGCTTGTAACAATTTCAAACGATACTATAAGACTCCCACTCACTACTGCTAATTGGTTTATTGACTATACATATGTGATAAACCTAAAAAGCAAGTTTGAACAGAATTTTCCTTGCTATCACTGGATCGGGAATGAAGAAAACCACACCAATTCTGCTAACATTGGTAAGTACAGTCGAAACCGTTTGTTTCTTACATCGAGCTCTTCTTACTAATTTGTCCTGCACAAATTATTTAGTTCAGTTTCCATCATTTTTAGTGAAACTCCTTGCAAGTTCCTAATTCATTGGGAAATACCCATTATAGAGCACTCTAAGCGTGAAATTTGGAAGCAAAATATAAAAACCCTATATTAGCGGTGGAGAGCTCGCTTTTTGCTTAAAATAAAAATTTTCAGAAAGGTGTGAAAATATGTCTAAATATATCAATATGTTGATAACTCATAAAATATTCATCTTATCACTTTCAAAGTGCAAAAATCGGTCCTACCTGGTAAAATACCCTAATAAGTCGTTGAGATCCTGCTTATATCTTTAAACAAAGCTTTGCAGTGGTGATATTAAAATATGGAATATATTCTTACTAATCCTTAGCAAGCGAAGCGCGCTTGTACTTGTAAAACCCGGAAGTGATGAGATCTTGCGAAAAATGTTACCTGCTCGGGTGGTGCGGTGGTTAGGGCGTTTGAATACTAAGACTTAGGTCGCGGGTTCTAACCTCGCTCTAGTCATTTGCATTTTACTCTCAATTACATTGCTTTGGTAATGTAATCTGAGCCTACACTCTTGCAGAACCTTTGTGAGCTGAAAGCACTAAGGATGTCATCTCGTTTAAAGGTAAAGTTAGGTCAGGTGCTATCTTCCTGCCTACTGTTAGCCGAGTTTTTCTCTGTAACACTCTATCATATGCATACACACATGCCGCATACATCACAGTCAGCAACTATCAGTAGGTTTAGCACCTCATCCAGATTGTAAACCCCCTGAGAACATATTAGCATGGATTCGGGGGGTATATAAATCTATAACTTTTATGTACATACGGATATACGAGATACTTCGTGCCATGCCATAAGGGTATCTCCCTACCGGACCAGGGGCTTAAAACATAACTCCGCTGGCTAATGAAATTACAGGGTTTTAATATTACAGTAAACACCGTCCATGCCGCAACCCATCTATGCTATAGCTCCACTAAATTTTATTTCCATACAGGAACACTGAAATCGTTGAAGGGTAACACTATGCTGGAGGAACAGAGAGTAAGACAAGTTCAACAGAGAAAAGATGAATATCATTGGTATGCTTTTCCAGATCTTGGATACCCATCATCCCTGGATCCTAAACATTCAATTCCATTGGATCAGAGATTTGATCGCGTAAAAAATGCGAATTTCTATGGAAATCTGGCAGAAGGAGGAGTAGTGGCTGAAGAAAAAAGTATATGGATGCAAATAAGGCATATTTTTGAGGATGCTTTCGGATCCAATGAAGAACTAGAGACTGATTCGATGCATAGTCTCCATAATTTCTACACAGTTGCAAAAGGTCTTATAGACAAATCTTCAAAACATCTAATGGAAATACATAATCAGGAATCTCTAGTAATGTATGAAACGTATCGATTTGTTAGCAACGCAGACTTTGGAAAACAGATCCTGAACGGAGTTAATTGTGTAGTCGTGAAGAAATGCACGAAACTACCTGACAATTTCCCTGTTACCAATGAAATGGTACTACCATTTCTTAACTTTGGACAAACGTTGAAAACAGCAATGAAGGCAAGTTTGCTTATACTTAAAATAGAATATTATTAGCATAATGAAAATCCTATAACATTATCCCAAAAATGTGGAAGTACACTGTTATGCCATCTGCGAGTCGCTTACTATGCAAAAATTACATATTTGCTTTGAAGTCTCAATACGAAGTGAAAACTTTTCGTTTTAAGAGGGCACGAAATGTCTTTTCGATATCCTTAACTTGTTTGAAGATTCAGTACTCCTAATTTATTTCAAGTTTTAAAATAATTGAATCCATTCAAGTGGAGCATAAAGTGAATCTATTTTTCTCTAGAGCCACGATCTATTTATATTCCATTATTTCCTCTAGGATGATCGCATTTACATATGTGACTTGAGCCAAATTATGCATGGACTTCCTTGCAAGAAAAATGAATACTGTGCTGCTCCACTTTGTCTCCTTTACGTCAATGGGAGCAATCGGCTAGTCCCCATAGCGATACAGTTGCAGAGAGACAAGGGAGAAGGCAATCCCATATTCTTACCATCAGACAATAGGGTTGATTGGATGTTAGCAAAGATGTACTATTTATCCGCTCATGCACAGGTATGTTAGTTATTCCGGTTTTAATAAGAATTTTAATTACCATATTTCCTTGAATAGTAATCGCCGAATTTTTTCCCTCATTTACCACCTGATGAAAGTATTTAGATATGAGACTTTTCACAGAAAAACTATGCTAGTATTAACAAATAAAAGCTGCAAAGTTACTATATTACGTATATGTGCCCAAAAGTGTTTCAACTTCGTCATTACAAACAGTTGCACGTATCGAAATAGAACAATTGCAATTGACTTATCCGAAATTATTTGCATAATCGGTAAATAGTAAAAAATTACATTTCTCCCTTACAGCATCATCAACTATCCACTCACTATATATCCTGTCATGCAGTCATGGAAGCATATGGTATGGCTACAATGAGGAACCTCCCTGATGCACATCCAGTCTACAAACTACTATGCCCTCATTTCCGTTACACGATGGCTATAAACTCTGTTGCTCGTAAGGACCTCATTGAAAACGACGGAATTATAGACCATTTATTCTCAATCGGAGGTAAAGATGACTCATCAGGAAAAGCTGAGTTAGTGAGAAGGACTAACGCTATCTATGATGTGCACTGGACTAACATAAGAAGAGATTTGACTGCTCGAGGAATTTCTCCAGATGACAGTATGAAACTTCCCAACTACTTCTACAGAGATGATGGAGTGAGACTTTGGGATGCAATCGGAACGTTTGTAGCTTCAATTCTTGATATATTTTATACAAACGACAAAGCAGTAGCAAATGACAGTGAGCTGAAAAACTGGGTTGAAGACATTCATCAAAGCGCATTCCCTGAATTCAATGGAAACAAAAGCGGTCGTGGTTTTCCAAATAAAATCACTACTAAGAAGATGCTAAGCGAGTACTGCACACTGATCATGTTCACTGGGTCTGTTCAGCACTCTGCAGTCAACTTTGGACAGTTCCAGACTTACGGCTACGTACCAAATGCTCCAATGAACATGAGGATGCCTCCTCCGCCCAAGAAAGGAGTGAGGACTCATGCAGACTTACTCAACACACTACCAACTACTTCATCAACTGGGTTAGCTGTTCTTTCAACCTGGTCTCTATCGCAATTCAGTCCGGATGAGGTGAGTTGATTTTATAAACATATTTATGAAATAGTATTGATAATTGCAAACTAAAATTAATTCTTTCGGATGAAAATATAATATTTATTTATCTATAATAATCCATCACTTTCGATTTTCAAAGCATATATATACCACCTTCATGCAAAGCTTTGTTTAAGGATATAAATGAAATTTCAACCTTTTAATTATTTAAAATCCAATTTTACCATTTGTTCTTAGACAAAAGCATTATCCTCATTGATCGATTACAAGATGCCTTCTTTAAATTTAGATTTATCTCGGTGGTTATCCGACGATGTGGTATACAGAACAGAAAGCGAAAGACTGCGTTACCAAATTCCTGGATCAGTTGAAGACACTCAATGAAAGAATTAACGAGAGAAACGAGAAATTGGATATTCCATATAGGTACCTATTATCCAGCAACTGTCCCAACAGTATTACTATATAGGACTTTATAGTGACGTGTGTGTGTGTGCTTCTAGTTAATAGTTGAGTAGGAAGCTTAGACTATCTTGTTAGAACCTTTAGGGACTTAGAACTGCAGTGGAGTGTGCTGATAGTTTAGTTCAGACTTTCTATATGTATTTAGGATTTATAGGATCTATTAAAGAAAGTAGATGGAGAAAATTTTCAAATTTTATGGGAGAATAGTCTTAATGTACAAGTACCAGTAGATAGTAAATAATCTTATTCTTACACTAACTTTGTGGTAGGACAGGAGCATTATAAGGGATTCTGGATGGTATATAAAAATTTGCATTTCTAGTTATTTATTAAACTTGTATAAACAAGTTTAGAAATCAATCGATTTAGTGTCTAGGCCTGGGGCGGCTAGTGGGTATGACGAGGGGCCATGACCGTACCACTTTTAAAGTGCTTCTGACAGTCTTCATGGAGGGAGGGGGGGTACACTGTCCCCTTACATCAAATTTCAAAGGGTACGCAAAGGCACTTCTATTATATTTTCTTCTAGCACATTTTGTAAAATAATCTCAGTTTCTGAGTTTGATTTGATGTAAAAGCGTACATATTCGCTCCAAAAGTTTTTGAAAACCTCCAAGTGACGCAGATCAAGATTTCAATTCAGAGTGTTCCCTTACTTTAGATTAGGAACACACCCTTGCATAAAATGTTGCAAGTATTTATTTGGGATGTGATTGTAAATCATTATGGCCTAATAATCTTCACGGCGACTTGAGTAGATCAAAGTGCATATCTCCATGCACACTACCACACTTTTTGATATTTTAATCTATTGTAGATTCTGCTGGAGAGAAAGTATCAGACGGTCTGATTTTAGAAATGTATGCTTCTAGACTGTAGCATCGTCATGACTAGTAAAACTAAAGTGAATATTCAGACACTCATTATAAATCCCCCGCGTGTCCCAAAATCCAAACTCCAGGATGAATTCACATACTGAGATGAATTTCCGCAAGATTTTAGGGAAAATAATTAAGAAAAGAAAGACTAAATGAGTTGTGTTTACAAGTAACTAACTCATCTCAATTAGATATATGGAGTAGTTATTTTCGCATATATTTATGCTAACAACCACAGCTATCTATAGCCATGTATCATACTTCCTTATACGTCACACTATAATGAAACTGAGCTTGTTAGTTTCACACATGACGAATGAATCATGGTGGGTGGCCTACTGATATTTTCTCACTTAGCTAATCTACTTCAATTCTATATAAGAATTTCGTATCTAATAGAATACATTCTACTTTTCGCTGGTTGCTATTTCTGACTTTAACGTTCACGAGATATTTACGAATTTGATACTCAAAGTTATCTTTATTTTAATTAAAGAATAAGTGATGGCAACAAGAGCTTCATTTCCTACCCCGAAAGGCCATATTAAGAAAAATCGAAGGTTCAAAAGCTACGAGGATGATACAAAAATAGATCAACTAACACATATTATGAAAATAGATTTGCCAAAATTCAATCTCGATGTACAAGGTCAGTTTAAATATTCAATTAAGAAACATAATTTGTATTATACAAAATTGTGAGTGGATAGACCGATAGTGGAAGCTGAAATGCTAGGTGACAGGAGGAATAAATAGATTGAAAAATTGAGAAATATTTGCTGTCTAGGTGTGAAATTTGGAAAAGAAGTGTGAATATTCAAATACATCAGGAAATAGTAACTTTAGAGTTTTGTAGATGAGAATTTTAAATCTACACAGTAAATATTCAATATTACTCGTTGAGATATGAATTGCTATTACAAGTAATTAGTGAAATTATTCAGATGGGGTCTGTGGGATGCTGTAACTCCCTTGGTATCCAAGCGATTAGTCCATTGGAAGTGACTGCATTCAATCAGAATTTGCCTAGATTACTCTAATGTTGATAAAAACAAATGCAATTTTTGTCACGAAATGTAATTTATTAAAGTATGAAGGGGAATGCGAAATGCCTGAAACTAGGGCCTATAAATTGCATTTATCTAACCTAAATTTTTATTCTCATATATCGATTTTATAAGATGATTTGGCATCTTATCCATGAAATTGAATAATAGCTCCTTCATAGTATACAAGGAACCAGGATAGTATCTAGGATAAGTTATTAATATTAATGCATGATAAAAAGTTTACTAGTATAGTCTTCCACAAATTTTATGAACTCTTAAATTATAGAGAAGTCAGGTCACTTTTACTATGGAATCCGTATTGTCACTGGAAGTCAGTTATGTGCCGATGCTCTAACTGACGTGGGAAAGATCGGCATATATGTGGAGCTAATCGGAGATAAAGCAAGAACTGGAAAGATTGGAATCGCCAGTTTCTTTGATTGGCTAACTCATACTACAGATGTCTACGATGACTTTATCATTGAGTGCGAGATAGATCTAGGAGAGATACAGCTTGTAACAATCTCAAACGATTATAAGACTCCCACTCACTACTGCTAATTGGTTTATTGACTATACATATGTGGTAAACTTTAAAACCAGGTTAGAACAGAATTTTCCTTGCTATCACTGGATCGGGAGTGGAGACTCCTACACCAATTCTGCTCACATTGGTAAGTACAGTCGCAGACTTTGGTTTCTTACATCGAATTTTTCTTACCAATTTGTCATCCAGGATTCAACATTATAGTTGTCTTTGATTTTACTGATTAATAAATAGCGATTATACTAAACTCAATCAACTTATACAAATTACTAGAATCACTCTCTAGCCTAACGCAATGATTATTCATATTTTCACACATCACCTCAAAATGTGACAAAATGCCCAATGACATTACAGAGTTTTAATTTAACAATAGATTCGATATACCTGATTAATATGGATTATACTTAATTCAAAGCATGTAAAGTCACAATTACTTTTAGACTTGAAATCTGATTGACTGAAATTAATATAAAAGTTAAAAACTCAATTAAGAATGTATATTTTGGAAATGTTCATGAGTCACTTAAAAGAAATTTAGTCTTTGTCTAATTCTATCAGATAGATTATCTAGGAACGAGCATATGGATGGACGTTAGACGCCATCCGTGCCATAACGCCTTCATGCTAGTATAACATGAACTGCACTAATTTTTTCCATGCAGGAACACTGAAATCGTTGAAGGGTAACACTATGCTAGAGGAACAGAGAGTAATACAAGTTCAACAGAAAAAAAATGAATATCATTGGTATGCTTTTCCAGATCTTGGATACCCATCAGCCCTGGATCCTAAACATTCAATTCCATTGGATCAGAGATTTGATCGCGTAAAAAATGTGAATTTCTATGGAAATCTGGCAGAAGGAGGAGTAGAGGCCGAAGGAAAAGGTATATGGATGAAAATGAGGCATATTATTGAGGAAGCTTTCGGGCCCAATGAAGAACTAGAGACTGATTCAATGCATAGTCTCCATAATTTCTTTACAATCGCTAAAGGCCTTATAGACAAATCTTCAAAACATCTAATGGAAATACATAATCAGGAAATGCTAGTAATGTATGAAACATATCGATTCGTTAGTGACGTGGATTTTGGAGTACAGATCCTGAACGGAGTTAATTGTGTAGTCGTAAAGAAATGCACGAAACTACCTGACAATTTCCCTGTTACCAATGAAATGGTACTACCATTTCTTAACTTTGGACAAACGTTAGAGACAGCAATGAAGGCAAGTTTATTTGGAAGTACACTCTCATTCCATCTACTAGGCCCTTACTATGGAAATATTACATATATGTTTCAAGTATCAATTTACAAATGAAAATTTCAAGAGGGTACGAAAATTTTCAATTTATGATGCATATTGATGACGTCATAACAGAGTGATAAGTCATCATTTTTTGATGATAGCTGTATCATATGAAAATATTAATATATACATCCGATTAAAATTTCAGCCTTCTATCAACTAAAATGGCTGTTATAGTCGAAAAACTGAAATTTCTAATTATAAAAAAGGTGATGATGACGTCATAATTCCATTATGATTCGAAATTTTCGTCTGAGGTCGGAACTTAGTGGAGCTATATCACATGCCAAAATCAGCTTTCTGTGCCTGGCAGTTTCTTCAATCAATTCGTTACAGCAATATAAATATATATACCGATACACATTAATCGAGTTTTAATAATAAGGATATACACATATAGTCATACATTAGTTTTAATAGTAAGGATGAGCTCATGATTTTTCCTCTATGGCCACAATATCTATTTATTTTCCATTATTTTCCTCTAGGATGATCGTATTTACATATGTGACCTGAGCCAAATTATGCATGGAATTCTCTGCAAAAATAACCAATACTGTGCTGCCCCACTCTGCCTCCTTTACGTCAACGGGAGCAATCAGTTAGTTCCTATAGCGATACAGTTGAAAATACATACCAGGGACAATCCAATATTTCTGCCATTAGACAATAGGATTGATTGGATGTTAGCAAAGATGTTCTATTTATCTGCTCATGCACAGGTATGCTACTAATGAATAGTTATTCCGGTTTAGTAAGAATTTTAAAATCACCATATATCCTCGAATAGTAGTCGGGCGGTTAATATTTTTTGAGCAATTTTCCACCATATATTTCAGACTTTTCGCAAACACAACTACATAATTAATTAACCAATAAATGCTACCAGAAAGATTTTGTACCACATATATGTACCGAAAAGTGTGTTAACTTCGTTATTACAAACAGTTATATGTATCGAATAGCAACAATTACAGTTGAAGTTATTGCATAGATTAGGTAAAAAGGTGAAAATTTTCAACATTTCTCCATTACAGCATCATCAGCTATCTACTCACTTCATATCCTGTCATGCAGTCATGGAAGCATATGGTGTGGCTACAATGAGGAATCTCCCTGATGCACATCCAGTGTATAAACTACTACGCCCTCATTTCCGTTACACGATGGCTATAAATCATGCTGCACGTAGGAACCTCATTAATAACGGCGGAATTATAGACCAGTTATTCTCAATCGGAGGTAAAGATGACTCATCAGGAAAAGCTGAGTTTGTGAGAAGGACTAACGCTATTTATGATGTGCACTGGACTAACATAAGAAAAGATTTGACTGCACGAGGAATTTCTCCAGATGATAATAAGAAACTTCCCAACTACTTCTACAGAGATGATGGAGTGAGACTTTGGGATGCAATCGAAACGTTTGTAGCTTCAATTCTTGATATATTTTACACAAACGACAAAGCTGTAGAAGATGACAGTGAGCTGAAAAACGTAAATAATATCATTATTTGCACTAACTCTGTGTTAGCCCACAAATTTGACTTTGCTTTCAAACTGCCTAAATTCATCCTTTACCATAATTCTGGACTAATAGAAAGGAATAATGTACAAAAACAAGTTAATTAAGAAACCTAATCTTTACTATTAAAACTCTTAACGAATTGATTGAAGAAACTGCCAGGCGCAGAAAGCTTGTTTTTGGCAAGTGGGAGCCTTTTGGCTAAGGCTCCACAAAGTTCTCAAATTTCAATAGAATGTCTATATTAAGATATTTCCCATATGATACAACTATCATCAAAAAAATGATGACTCATCACTCTGTTATGACGTCATCATTACGCATCCACATTTTAAAAATTGATAAATTTTGTGATTTTTCGTGCGATATCGATTATAATAGTAGGATAGATGTATTTAGAGATGTTATTTCCCTAATAATTAGTCAATGTGTTCTCAAGCCCCCAAAGGGCGCCTCCGGTGGACACAAAGTGTCCGCCAGCCGCGTAGCGCAAGCAAGCGGAGCGCGCTTGTATCTTTTATATTTGAAACAAAAGTCCGTTGCCAGCACTGGATAAAATATCTGCTATTCCGTTGCTGGCACTTGGTTTATTTCTCATATATCTCTTTGATCTCCATTTTATCTCCATATATATATATAGATATATCTCGGTGGTTACCCGACTATGTGGTATACAGAACAGAGAGCAAAGGATTGCGTCACTAACTTCCTAGATCAGTTGAAACTCCTGAATGAGGATATTGAGAAGAGAAATGAGATGCTTTTAACAGTAGGACAGACGTATTTAGAGATGTTATCTCCATTATAATTAACCAATGTGAGGCGACCCAGGCAACCGAAGGGAGCCTCCGGCGGACACAAAGTGTCCGCCAGCCGCGCAGCGCAAGCAAGCGAAGCGCGCTTGTAAGATATAATAACACCATGATATATTATTATAGTTAATATAATGGCCTCCGAATATGTTATTGAGACCTGAGAAGAGAGTATATAAAATATGATGGGAAAAATGTAATATTTTACAAAATTCTGTTATTTGATTGGTCAGATATTACAAGTCGAAATTTCGTGGTTACTATTAACAACCTATTCTAGCCATACTGTCTATATCTAAAGATAAAGCATTAATTTGCAAGCAAATTGCATTGCCTAACATAGCAACGTCGCACGATCTAACATTATCTTACAAAAATAATGCTTTTGTAGACACTTAGTTATGATAGACACCTGGTAATAGAATTTGAATGTGTATCTTAGCTCATACATGCTCCAATGTGTATCTTAGCTCATACATGCTCCAATGTGTATCTTAGCTCATACGTGCTCCAATGTGTATCTTGGCACATACTTGCTTCAAAATCAGGGGTTTATCTAGGTGCTCAACCGGCACTTTTAGGTGCCAGTCTGGTATCGTCCGAGGAGCCAAGGCGCTTGCAGTGTGATTCGATTTTGGTGTTGGGTTCCCATTACCCTTGGAATTACAAGATACATCCTTGTTTGGGTGCCATATAACTTTTATCACCTCCAAAAAAGTGTCGGACTGGAAAATCCTAGATAAAACCATGGCTCAAATGTGTAACTTAGCTCATACTTGCTCCATCCTGAAATCTTAAAAAACAGAGGATTATATGCAACAGTTCTAGCTGTTTGTGGAGTGACGTACTAGACTAAATATCAATTAGGATAGTAGCGGTTTTGAGCATAGGAATGTGCATCTCTTTCCAGTTTTGGTACAGCATTCCCAACGAGAATATCCTACATGGAGGAAACTGATTAACACTTTTAATATTCGTAGCGATAGCATAGAGTGAGAAATATATGCAAATTCAAATACAAGACAGTCAAGATTGACCACAAGAACAACCTCTAACCGACACTCGATTATAGAAGGATTATTTGAATCTAGTCAGGTCGAATAATAGAAGTTCTATCACTTCCAAACGGAAATGAACACCTTGCATCTTATGCCATTCTCCACTCACTAAACAAACGTTACCTTATCTTCAACATTAAATTGTTTCACGTTTTGTCAATTGTTGATGTATACTAATGTTTCATTTTATGCAAACTAAAGAACCTTTTAAAGTTCCTTAATTTAATAAGTACACGCTGTATTGAAAAGTATTCTTTTCAATTTTTTCCGACATTTTTAGATATGTTGATAACGTTAATGAACCAGGGGGTGTAAAGATGGGTAGAAGTGATTTTTGTTCGAGAAGGAACATGTATGGTAGTCGTAGAGGATAGAATGGTGTTGTACGATGATAAAATATTGTCAAGATGGTTAGCTGGATTGCGAGGAGGAATCGGATTAGTTCTGTCTAGAACAAACTTTTCTTTGGAATTGTAAATATTAGAAAAAATTGTTTGCTTACTACTCCAATCGACACAGTATAGTATGTAGTTGTGTGTTGCATGTAACAGAGTGTCAAGATGTTTGTATTACGAAGTGAGCTACTAACTAGACAAAAATATGTGCACACTATGTGCATAATACAAATACGTAGTAATAAATTGGATCTTTTCTTGAAGGGAAATGTATTCAAAATCTAGGAAAGAGATTAAGAGTCTGATTTAAGATTCGAAATCTATGCATTCGAATTAGTAATAGTTGAAGAGTTCTAATAAATTGCTCAATCCAATTAATAAAATTATCAGTCTGTGGCCCAAGACAAGTGAGTGAGGAATGCAATATGATATAGTGTATACTAATCAAATTTTACTCTCCTTAGATGTGAGTCAGAAGTATCTAAGCATGATTTAAACTGTAACACTACAATTTTAAGACGCAATCTGTTTGCTTGACAGATTAATGATGAGACCTTCAATCTAACGGCAGACTTATGCTACCTTAATGTATAACGATGTAAGGCACTTTAACCATATAAATAGTGTTTGAAATGTGTATAATTTGCAAGTAATAAAAACAACTTGAAATGTCAGTATACAACTCAATTCCGATTGCAAACGGCTCTGTCAACGAGTATAAGGGATTCAAGAAATATAAAGACACCAATAAGGAGCCACTAACGCAAGTGGTAGTTTTAGAATTGCCTCCGTTCAACCTCCAACCCAAAAGTGAGTTAACAATTAAAATTGGAGTCATAATTAGTAATCCATTCATATAAAATAATGTTTATTATATTTCTACAAATCCCATTAAGTGAGAGTAACGAAACTATCTTGAATAAAGAATAGTGAATTTTACTTTGAATTTAAGGCACAAGAATAGCATGGAGGAATACTGGTCACTATAAGATAATCTTTAATATGACTTGTCATTTTAGATGAAAATCCAGATCACCATTACTATGGAGTCCGCATAGTAACAGGAAGTCAGTTAGGAAGTGACCGTGACAGCACTGTATCCGTGGAACTAATCGGAGATGTCGGGAAAACTGGAATGATTGAGATCGGTAGTTACTACAACTGGTTTTATTCGTCCGAAGATACCTACGACGATTACATCATTGAGTGTGAAACAGATTTAGGAGAGGTACAACTTGTGACAGTTTCAAACGATAGTGCAAGATTCTATCAGAGTAGTGCGAATTGGTTCGTAGACTTTACTTATGTGATCAACCTTAAGAGCAAGTTGGAACAAAACTTTCCTTGCTACCACTGGCTTGGAGATGGAGATGAACAAACTAATTCTGCTAGCACAGGTAAATATTGGATCAAATATTGGAACTTCTCTAAACAAGATTTATTAGTTTTATTTCACTTAAAAATAAAATTCGTGTTGGCTCACATTAATTAATTATAAGGTAGGTAACATCTCTAAATACGTTTGTCTTACTGTTACAATCGATATCACTCGAAAAATCACCAAATTTGTCAATTTCTTAATTTTTTGATGCAAAATGATGACGTCATAACAGAGTGATGTGTCATCATTTTTTATGATAGTTGTATTATATGTGAGATATATTAATGTACACATTTTATCGAAATTTCAGCATTAGATCACCTAAAATGACTGAGTTATAGTCGAAATATATATAAATACAGTATTTCAATCTTTCTCATTTTAAGGAATTCTGAGATCTGCTGAAGGTAATCGCATCATCGAGGAACAGAGATCCAATCAGGTCCAGGAGAGAAAGAATCAATATATCTGGGAATTCTTTCCAGATATTGGGTATCCATCGTCTATGACTATGCATAGGAAACATCCATTGGATGAAAAATTTGAACGTGTGAAAAAGGTTAATTTCATTGATGATCTAGCAACAAGCAGTATTTTGGCCAATGGGAGAAGTATTTGGATGAAAATTAAACATCTAATTGAAAATGCCTTCGGGTCTAATAAAGCACTAGGCGTTGACTCAATGCACAGTCTCCATAGTTTCTATAAAGTTGCAAAAGGTCTTGTAGACAAATCTTCCCCAGAAGAGGAAATTAGTAGCCAGGAAATGCTCGTTGCTTATGAAACGTATCGATTCGCTAGTGATGTGCACTTTGGAGAGCAGATCCTGAACGGAGTTAATTGTGTTGTCGTGAAGAAATGCAATGCTCTACCAGACAATTTCCCTGTGACCAATGAGATGGTACAACCGTTTCTTAACAATCAACAATCATTAGAGCAAGCAATGCAGGTAACTTTTTTTATACTAGTTACTACAAGTAAAAAATATTTATACATAATGTAAAGATATGCCAAATTTTACCTTTGTCCTAAAATCCACTACTTCTAAAAAGCCATTTTTAAAAGTTAACACGTCCTATACGCTTCCTTATCGCAGGATTAGTTATTCCAGTAGGAAAATTCGTCAGGGCTGATTATATTCGCATAAATCTATTACAGTTCACCGTGATCTGCAATTTCGTGGCAATTTCTACAAATATATATAAGCGAAAATAGAGATGTGCCATGCAAATTTGTATCACAGTAATCGGGTCAATCCAAATTCACCTGCATTCAGTAGCATCCTATTTTATCTGTTATTAATTATTTTCCTTTAGGATGATCATATTTACATATGTGATCTGAGCCAAATTATGCATGGACTTCCTTGCAAAGAAAACCATTACTGTGCTGCTCCACTCTGCCTTCTTTACGTCAACGGGTGCAATCAGTTAGTTCCCATAGCGATACAGTTGAAGAGAGATACAGCAGCTGACAATCCAATATTCTTACCATCAGACACTAGGATTGATTGGCTGTTAGCAAAGATGTACTATTCCTCTGCTAGTGCGCAGGTATGTTACTAATTAGTATATTGATTGTATAAGAATGACCAAATAACTATATTAGATGCAACAAACTTTCGAACAATAATATATACACATCTTGTATATTAAAAAGCTAGGATTTTTTTGTTTGTCCGATTTGATTGAAGAATTGGCAAGTCGTAGAGATACGAAAATTGGCATGTAGGTGTCAAATGATGAATCTACGCTTAAGTTCGAAGATCTAAGCCAGCGCTGTCCAACAGGCGGCCCGAGGCCTTGCTTTGTGCGGCCCACGTTGCGCCCAAAATGCCTATCCATACCAATCCCGAGTGCACGCCCCTGTATTGCGGCCCGCCACTAAATGGTATGAAGCAGTTGCGGCCCGAAGTAAATATAGTTGGACAGCCCTGATCTAAGCGAAATTTTCACACCTCTGCCAAAAAAATGGAATACAATTTTTCGCACCTTTTCTATATAATACTATGTACGGCTTCACTCTAACAATAGAAATCATTGTACGACACTATTGTAGGCTGTCATTGTTACAAGTATTAATACTTCAAAGCAACATCTTATATAGATGTCTCAATTATATTATAGTGTATAGCAATAAAAAAGTTTTTGTGTATATTTTCACACATTATATACATATTTTAACACAATTTAATGAATTTTAGACTAGCTTCCAACGGTTGGGTTGACATGGGGGTTTCAGGGGTGTAGATTTAGAATATTATATTTTCGGATCTAAATGAGAAATAATTTGTAAATTTTGTTTACAATATTTATAAACTCCTAAAATATGCTAGATTGAGTAACTCTAGGCGCCCGCAGGGCGACTTGACGGACACAAAGTGCCAGTGGGCCGCGAAGCGCGCTTGTATAGTAAATGTAATGATACATTTCATTTCTCCATCACAGCATCATCAATTATCCACTCACTTCATATCCTGTCATGAAGCCATGGAAGCATATGGTGTGGCTACAATGAGGAATCTCCCTGATGCACATCCAGTGTACAAACTACTTAGACCTCATTTCCGTTACACGATGGCTATAAACTCTGCTGCTCGCAACTGCCTCATTAATAACGGCGGAATTATCGACCAGTTATTCTCAATCGGAGGTGAAGATAGCTCATCAGGAAAAGCTGAGTTGGTGAGAAAGACTAACGCTGCCTATAATGTGCACTGGACTAACATAAGAAGAGATTTGACTGTACGAGGAATTTCTCCAGATGACAACACGAAACTTCCCAACTACTTCTACAGAGATGATGGAGTGAGACTTTGGGATGCAATCGAAACGTTTGTAGCCTCAATTCTAGATATATTTTACACAAACGACAAATCCGTAGAAGATGACAGTGAGCTGAAAAACTGGGTTGAAGATATTCATCAAAAAGCATTCCCTGAATTTAACGGAAACAAAAGCGGCCGTGGTTTTCCAGATAAAATCACTACTAAGAAGATGCTAAGCGAGTACTGCACACACTGATCATGTTCACTGGGTCTGTTCAGCACTCTGCAGTCAACTTTGGACAGTTCCAAACTTACGGCTACGTACCAAATGCTCCAATGAACATGAGGATGCCTCCTCCGTCCAAGAAAGGAGAGAGGACTCATACAGACTTACTCAGCACTCTTCCAACTACGATGTCAACTGGGTTAGCTGTTAGTGTAACCTGGACTCTATCACAGTTCAGTCAAGATGAAGTGAGTTGATTTTATGAACATATTTATGGAATACTATTTATAATTGCAAACGAAATTTAATTCTTTTGAAATTGAATATAATATTTATTTATCTATAATAAAATTCCATCACTTTCGATTTTTAAACATATCTAACACCTTTATGCAAAGCTTTGTTTAAGGATATAAATGAAATCTCAATCTTTTAATTATTTAAAATCCGATTATCGCATTTGATTTTAGACAAAAGCATTATTCTCATTGATGGATTACAAGCTACCTTCATTAAATTTAGATTTATCTCGGTGGTTATCCGACGATGTGGTATACAGAACAGAAAGCGAAAGACTGCGTTACCAAATTCCTGGATCAGTTGAAGACACTCAATGAAAGAATTAAGGAGAGAAACGAGAAATTGGATGTTCCATATAGGTACCTAATATCCAGCAAATGTCCCAACAGTATTACTATATAGGACTTTATAGTGACGTGTGTGTGTGTGCTTCTATATTTAGTTAATAGTTGCAGTAGGTAGCTTAGACTATCTTGTTAGAACTTTTAGGGACTTAGAACTGCAGTGGAGTGTGCTGATAGTTTAGTTTAGCTCTTTTTCTTGTGTATTGAGTGTTTAGGATCTATGAAATAAAAGTAGATGAAGAAAATTTTTAAATTTTATGGGAGAATAGTCTTAATGTACAAGCACAAGTAGATAGTGTAAATAATCTCATTATTTGCACTAACTCTCTCGTAGAACAGGAGCGTTAAGATGGATTCCGGATGGTCTATAAAAATTTGCATTTCTAGTTATTTATTAAACTTGTATAAACAAGTTTCGAAATCCATCGATTTAGTGTCTAAGCCTGGAGCGGCTAGGGGGTATGCATGGGGGCCATGGCCGCACCACTTTTAAAGTGCTTCTGATAGCCCTGATGGAGAGAGGAGGGATACACTTTCATTACGTCAAATTTCAAAGAAAATGCAAAGGCACTTCTATTATATTTCTTCCTAGACATTTTGTGAAATAATTTCAGTTTCTGAGTTCGATTTCATGAATATGCGTACATATTTGCTCCAAAGGTTTTGGAAAACCAGGATACCAATGTACACAGATCAAGAGGCATAGTAATTCAGAGTGTTTCCTTACTTTAGATTTAGAAATACACCCCTGCATATAATGATACAAGTATTTAGTTGGGATGTGATTGTAAATCGTTATAATATAAAATCTTCACGGCGATTAGGGCATATCTTCGTACACACTACACATTTCCTGAAAATTTGATATCTTAAACTATTGTTGATTCAGTGGGAGTTATGAATATTCAAGCATCCATTATATAATTATCCTTCGCGATCCGAAAATTCAAACTCCATGATGAATTCACACCTTAGGTTGAATTTCCAAAATATTCCAGAAGAAATAATTAAGAAAGAAAGACTGAGTTGTGTTTACAAATAACTAACTCATCTCAATTAGATATAGTGTGTAGCAGTTATTTCTGTGTACATATGAGACTACAACAGCTCTATATAGCCGTACTTCCTGGTATGTCACACTCAAATGGAACTGAGATTCTTAGTTCCATGCATGACGAATGAATCAAGATGGGTGAGCTGATAATATGTTCTCACCTAATTAAATGACTTCAATTCTATATAAGAACTTCGTAACTGGTAAAAGGCACTCTACTTCTCGCTGGTTGCTATTTCTGGATCCTGACTATAACGTTCACACATATATTTGCGAATTTATTCTCACGATTTGTTGAATCGATCAATTCTGTCTAACGAAAACATCTGAACAGCCAACAACAAGTCAAAATGAGCTGGGAATCATTGGCTTGGGTCGGAGGTAAAATAGCCCTTAAGGTGGCAATAAACATGGTTGTTCCAGGTTCCTCTCTCATAGTAGATGCTGCAGGAGTAATTAATGATTGTCGAAAGGGAGATATGAGTTCAGCTGTAGTAGGTGCCGCATTTATAATGCTCGATATTGCAACTTGTGGTATTGGATCTGCTGGGATGGAAGCAGCAAAGGCTGCAGGCAAAGCTGGTGCAATTCAGGCTGCTAGAGAGGCAACGAAGACTGCAGCAAAAGAAGGAGGGAAAGCAGCTGGGAAGGTCGTGGGGAAGGAATTTGGGAAAAAACTAGCAGAAGATATTGCTAAAGGTACTATCTCAAAGTTGAGCAAACAAGTATTTGAGGAGGAAATGAAAACTTCTTTTGAGAGTGTTCTGTTTGCGGTTGCGACAGGGGCATTGAAAGGAGAAGGAAAAGAGATAATCATTAACATATTAGACGAAGCTGGAGAAATTTTTTCAAATATGTTATCCCATCTGCCGCAAAAGAAACACTCAAAACTGCTTCTTCAGAGGCTATTATCAATGGAGTAAAAACGCTGTTCGTGAAGTGGGAAAAAGAATAACGAAAAAAATTGTGGATGTTGAATTGGTAAAATTTATGATTAAACTACTGGTAAGTCCAATGATATGAACTAATCGAGTAATTGGAAATCCAGTCATCCAGAAGTGTGCTCGTATATTTTGAGTATTATAGAAAGTATTTTGTGCATGTCAACAGTATTTTTGTTAGTATATTATGCAACGTGAAATTATCTTCATATTTTATCTATGTACACGTACTAGTATATTTTACTATCGAAATACTTCAAAACAGCTAATATACTAAGTGTAGCTCCAAATTTAAAGCCAAATTTAATTGGGCTCTGATAGATTAAATAATTATAGAATTTTGCTCACTATTTGTTCTTCATTACCTGAGAAATGCCATGATTAATTCCCATGAATTGATGTAGGAATTTCACTACCGAACAATTGTATTAAAACGTGGTGACCATATCATTTTACAAAATTTGAGTTGTAATGTTAAAATCGTAGCAAACGATGCTCAGCGCAATAGTACCTTTCTCATAAAAATGAAAACCTTTACAACATTTTCTCACTAAATATGCCTCTATCCAACCTAAAAGATGTCCTAGGGTTGTGATGACGTGCCCATGTTTAACACTAGTCATCAATGGGACGTCTCACTAACAGAGTTACATTAATGGAAACCACATTTCTGGGATTCAATCAGCCATTATGATAGTATATACTCCTCGCGTATCCGAAAACCTAATAATGAATTCACATCTTGGATGGATTTTCAGAAGAAAATAATATACAAATATTTACTTAAATTCTCATGTTACTAAATATTTCAATCATTCAGTTCTGTATAATGAAATTAAACATTTTTCATGAATATGTCAAAGTGAATTCATATATGGTTCGAAGGAGTGTTGAGAAGGACTCCTCTACATGTGCTGCTTCTATTTGTATGGAATTAGTTGAATAAATAAGATTCCTTCATTTCCACCCACGTAAAGTTGATAGCTTGTCTCTACCTGTTTAAACACTCAGTATAATTTGCTGAAGTGACTTGTTATTGTGGAAAACAACTAATTTCAAAATTTCAATCTAATTATGGGGAATGTAGACTCAACAAATTATATGTATTGACTATCTTACCAGGTGGAGATAAGATAAACACTAAAATTTTGTCAAGGCAGAAATATTGAAAACTGGTCCTGTAAGCATTTAATCATTAAATGTAAGGCGGGCCTAGCATAAAATGGCTGACAATATTACTCACTTAGCTAAGCTACGAATTCTATATAAGAACTTTGTATCTGATAGAATTACACTCTAGTTTTCACTGGTTGCTATTTCTGGATCCTGAATATAACGTTCACATAGATTTGTTGAATCGACCAATTCTGTCTAACGAAAACATCTGAATAGCCAACAACAAATCAAAATGAGCTGGGAATCATGGGCTTGGGTCGGCGGTAAAATAGTCTTCAAGGTACTAATGAACTTTGTAGTTCCAGGTTCTTCTCTTATGGTAGATGCTGTAGAAGTATGTGTTGATATAAAAAAAGGAGATACGACTTCAGCTGTAATTGGTGTTACATTTATAGTGGTCGATCTTTTAACCTTGGGTATGGTTGGATCTGCTTGTAAGGAAGTAGTAAAGACTGTAGGTAAAGCCGGTGCAATTCAGGCTGCTAAAGAGACAACGAAAGCTGCAGCCAAAGAAGGAGGGAAATCTGCAGGGAAGGCCGTGGGGAAGGAAGTTGGGAAAAAACTATCGGAAGATATAGCCAAAGGTACAATCAAAAAGATTAGTAAACAAGCATTTGAGGAGGAAATGAAAACGAGTGGTAAGCATGCTCTGCTTGGGGTTTAAACGGGGACAATGAAAGGAGGAGGAAGCGATGTATTCATTAACGTAGTAGAGGAAGCTGGAGAAAGTGCTTTCAAATATGCTACCCAAACTGCCGCAAAGGAAACAATCAAAACTGCTTCTTCAGAGTTTATTATCGATGGGGCAAAAAGCGCTGCTCGTGAAGTGGGGAAAGAAACAGCGAAAATGATTTTGGCTACTGAACTGGTGAAATCTGCTGTTAAAATAGGAGCCGGTCATATGAAGAAATCCAGTTGAAGTTTATTATATTATGAGAAGTTTAGTAAGTAGTTTTTTTCATGTAGTCAACAGTATTTTTTTGTTAGTATAAGTAGCGTGAAATAGTGAATCGTAGTTTTATCTACTGTATGCAGTATTACCATAGAAATAGTTCTAAACAACCTTTCAAATTTCTCTTTTTTGTTTAAATATATAATACTGAACCTTGTGTATTTTATCTGACTTCTCTTTCTTGCGATAAGCCTAACACTTCTCAACTATTTTTAATACAGCCATAGCAATCTATACATAAGGTACTGCCGCGCTCAAAAAACTTGGACCAAGGATGGACTTAGTTAGGGAATTTCACAACATGGACCAAAGCTTTTTCCTAGGCATTAAGAATATTACCAGAATATATAAACTATATGAATATATAAACTATATGAATATATAAACTATATAGAATATATAAACTATATATACAAATTTGACTAATTTGGACTATATCTCGAAATTTGCAAATGCTAGACGCCAATAAATGGTAGCATCAGGTAGGAAATATGCGACTTCCTAGTCACCAATAATACACTTTATCTCTCTAAATATAACAGTTATACAGTTATGGAGCAATTTAGACTTTTAGGGATAAATGGTAAATTGGGCATAAATGGTAAATCTATAAATATAAAATTATTAGTTAATGATGAATTATAACTGTATAAAACAAGTAAGAAAATTGCCTAAATTTCATCAAAAAAGGGCTCGTTGCGTAAAATGGTGATGAAAATGCACATTTTGATTTTACGGATTAGGGGACTCTAATGTATGGTTTATATCTGCTGGTAATGCATTTTTAAGGAATGCCAACACCAAACAATTGTATAAAAACGTGTTGACCATATCATTGGGGTATCTATCGATTACAAGATTGAAAAGTTGTAATGTTAAAATCGTAGCAAACGATTGCTCGGCGCAATTGTACCTTTCTCATAAAAATGAGAAATTTTCACAACATTTTCCCACTAAATATATACTCGATCCAATCTACAATACATATGTTTTATGGTTGTGGTAACGTACCCATGTTTAACACTAGTCACCAGTGGAACATCTCAATAACAAAGTTACATTAATATGTGAGAAATATCCCATAAAGAATACTTTTAAAATTAACTACAATATATATCTTTTGAACTGATAAAATCGAACTATATTTACAACAGAAAGCTAACGAGCATAATTAACCCTACTAATTCCCACTTTCATTTTCACTTTCACTTTCACTTCAACATTCCGAGTCCAAGTAGGGTTAATTAAATATACACATAGGCTAGCCATCACTCAAAAATACTAAAAGAGTTAGTTTCGGATCTTTCCAGTCCCCATTGAAATCTCTAAAGAATCTCTCAATCCCTGGTCTCAAGTACCAAATATTAAAGTCTTTCATTGCGTGTATTTTTATATCTGAAGGTCCAGGTATTTTAACTTTGCCCATTTTAGAAATGACATTCTTTATATGAGAAATGGAAACCACATTTCTGGGATGTAAGGCCATGAGCTCGTTGCTATTTCTGGAATAAGTGCAATTCACTCGACAGACTACAGAATCTGGAAGAATCGTCATCTTAAGCTGTCCTATCGCAGATACACCATATAGGTAATGGTAATATATGTCACTTAATTTGGGGTCCACATTTATAGTATCTTTGTTACTATTTTTAACCTGAAAGGTGAAATTCATCGAATATAAAGCAATGCTATAAGCGATTTGATCATCTGCAACAACAGAATGTCTCATGGCTTTGAATAGTGAGCACATTCCATCTGAATCTCTCAAAGACCGAATCAATATCACTCCCATACAAATAGTCCTTCCCCACTGACCTAGTATATTATCTGGGAAGACCCCTAAACTAGCTACCAACTGATCATCTCTGAATTCTGTGAAATATTCTAAGAAGTGAACCGACTTAGGGATGGCATCAGTATCCATCAGGAAGAGATCGTAGCCCCAGTAGCTCATCAACCAAATCAGATCCATTCGGATTATCCAAATTTCAGAAGAAAACCGTCGACTCATGGAAGGATTTTTCAACTTCAGATTGGAGAGAAAGTTCACTGCATCGATACAGAAGCAGTTAATGATAGCAATTTTCTTGCAGAACTGACAGCTCTCTGCATCCAGTGCTATCAGGAGATGCTGCTCCAACAGCTTTATCCCGTCCAGATGCACCACCAGGTGTGCTAGCCAGTTTAGATAGATAGTCGTGTACTCGCGGTCTGTGAAGATGACCAGTACAGTCTTGCCTACAAGAGTAATGGGAGTGAGTAGACAATCTCATTGGATGATTCTATTTAGAAATTCAGCTGCGAATAGCTAAATGGGTATGATTCACACCTAATGATTGACCAATAAAAACACACCTTTGATCACTTCCAAACTCTGTCTCAATTTTCTAATCTCATCTGACTTCTGAATCTTTTCAAAATCTTCCTCGATCTCTCCCACAAAAGGGGTAGTGTCTCGGAATATTTCAAGGTCGTCCGTGTAAGGGGGATTATGTTCCACCATACGCCTCCCCTTGAAAGAATCACAGCTGCCCCAACTGCTCATTGGAAGATCTGGGTTGGTAGCGAAACTATCTTCCAAAGCTCGATAGAGCAGAATAAGCGGTTTCTTCTTGTTATTCGGCCTTGCAACAGTGTAGCAGAACACAAGTACTATAAATAGTACAGCTGTCAGAGTTAAGATGCGTTTGCGTTGTAATTTAGTCATTAGTAATTAGCTTGTGTTGATTCCTTGAAAAGAATACAGAAAACAGAAATAAAATTGTTATATATAGCTGTCATAAAATAGTGATAAAAAGTAGAGTCCAATAAAAAATAATGTTTAGATTCTTATACGAACTCATCAATAATATCTAATTAGAAATTAACAACAATAGCACACTGTCATAACTATGTCTCTATGAGTAAGATTTTGTACTCAAATCGTTAATTTATAATTGCATTGTCTTTGGATCAAATATAATCTCTACACCACTGATAGTTTTATCAAATTGAATATAAATCCGATATCGTTGAATCCAAACTTCACTGTACCACTAAATATGATTTAAAAAAGTCTAGTGATTGATTGGTTGCCACGAGCAAATCATTTTCAGTCTCAAAAGAATAATTAATATGTATTGAAACTTCTCCAAACGGATAAATAAAATGCACAAACAACAATTTAGTTTTAAAAGCTTAGCCACATTAATTAAAACAATTAGGCTACTTAATTGTTAAAGTTGTCATTAAAGTACTTTCAGTTTGTTGCGTATCATCTACACACTCGCTAGACTTACGTAGTCTTTATACGTGCAAGATTATATTTCAATCTTATTATACAGTAAGAGAACTAGTGATATATCCTACAACATTTCAACAGGATATATTAGAAACTACAAGTAAGCGAAAGTACCTCATACATAACGTGAATATTGTTAAGGGAATCTTAATGTATTAAAATTAAAGTGGAGTTCGCTTATTAGCAACTCCCCTATTGGAATAATTATATTAGCAGCCAATTTTCAGGTCCCAGGTGTAGATTTTGTATTAATTCTCTTAGCAAATTCGCGTATTAGCAAACCCGAGTTGCTAATAAGCGAATTCCACTGTATGTAAATTGAATGTACGCACAATGTAGACAAATACTTTGGGACTGTTTGTTAAATAATTGAGAAATTTTCAGAAAAAATAAAATTTCTATAGCAGCAAACTCAATATGAGATGCGGATGGGTAGTTTGCAGCATTTAAATGCAATTTAGTTTCTGCTATTTAACAGTTTCAGAGAAATAGTAATGTTTTAGGTATATACGTATCATACACAGCTTTAAATTGGTCTTAGGCATAAATCTTGATCTAATCTTTGACATTTTTCCTGCTTACTTACCACTGCTGTATAGTATGCAACTCTTAAGCTCAAATTCAATTAACTCACATGAATTTCTAGTTTCTTTACAGATTTTCCTTTTATTCTCTATTCATTTATTCACTTTTCTCGATTGATTTATGTTGTCTTGCTCCAGGCTGGCTACAAGTTCAGATCTGTGTGCTTCTGAACATAATTCCCCACCATTTATATAAATCAGTTAGTTAAAGTAGAGACGATAAGACATACAATAATGTGGTATATTCATTGATTAAATATTCATGAAGTAGTGGTCATCTTTATACTCGATTTGTTAACATCAAGAGATAGTAGCTTCATACTAAATCGAGACTAATCAGTATAGGGCGTTAGATGAGCAAATCAATTAGACCTAATTTGACTAATTCATTGGAAATGGGGGAGAATTATGAATATTCAAATTTTATATGTCAAAGATTAGATCAAGATTTATGCCTAAGACCAATTTAAAGCTGTGTACGTATGATACGTACTACTATATACCTAAAACATTACTATTTCTCTGAAACTGTTAAATAGCAGAAACTAAATTGCATTCAAATGCTGCAAACTACCCATCCGCATCTCATATTGAGTTTGCTGCTATAGAAATTTTATTTTTTCTGAAAATTTCTCAATTATTTAACAAACAGTCCCAAAGTATTTGTCTACATTATGCGTACATTCAATTTACATACAGTGGAATTCGCTTATTAGCAACTCGGGTTTGCTAATACGCGAATTTGCTAAGAGAATTAATACAAAATCTACACCTGGGATCTGAAAATTGGCTGCTAATATAATTATTCCAATAGGGGAGTTGCTAATAAGCGAACTCCACTTTAATTTTAATACATTAAGATTCCCTTAACAATATTCACGTTATGTATGAGGTACTTTCGCTTACTTGTAGTTTCTAATATATCCTGTTGAAATGTTGTAGGATATCACTAGTTCTCTTACTGTATAATAAGATTGAAATATAATATTGCACGTATAAATACTACGTAAGTCTAGCGAGTGTGTAGATGATACGCAACACACGGTAAGTGCTTTCATCACAACCTTAACAATTAAGTAGCCTAATTGTTTTAATTAATGTGGCTAAGCTTTTAAAACTAAATTGTTGTTTGTGCATTTTATTTGTTCGTTGGGAGAAGTTTCAATGCTTATTAATTATTATTTTGTGACTGAAAAATGATTTGCTCGTGGCAACCAATCAATCACTGTTTTTTATCATCCTTACTATTAAAACTCGACTAATGTTTGTATATATATACAGTGGAACCTGTATATAACGGCCACCCAAGGGACTGGACAAAATTGGCCGTTATACATAGGTGGCCGTTATATACAGGTGATTGTCTTAATCCCCAAAAGGTATCAACGTAGTGAAATGAATATCAAGTTTTTAGAAATCCATTACTTGAAGTAATATAATGAAACTTGTTTATCGTTCGTAACAGGTCCTGTCATAAACACATAAAAAGGTGAAAAAGGTGATGGTCGTTATAGACAGGTAGTGATCATTATAGACAGATGATGGCCGTTATACACAGTTTTTGGGTCAGTAAGGGACTGCAAATGGGTGACCGCTGGCCGCATTGAGCAGGTGACCGCTATATACAGGGTCAATATTATGGAATTTCGGACGGGACTGTTCAATGGTGACCGCTATAGACAGGTGACCGTTATACAGAGTGGCCGTTATAGCAGGTTCGACTGTATATATATATATATCTGTTACGAATTGATTGAAGAAACTGCTAGGCGCAGAAAGCTGATTTTTGGCATGTGAGAGTCTTTTGGCTATGGCTCCAGTAAGTTCTGAGCTCAGACGAAAATATCGACTCATCATGGAATTATGACGTCATTGTCACATTTTAAAAAGTTAAGCAATACAGTTATTCGAGCATAACTCAGCCATTATAGGAGTTAGAAGGCTGAAATTTTAATAAAATCTGTATACTAACACATCTCACATATGATGCAACTCTCATCCAAATATGATGATTCATCACTCTGTTATGACGTCATCATTACGCATCAAAATTTTAAAAATTGACAAATTTTGTGATTTTTCGTGCGATATCGGTTATAAGTTATAACAGTAAGACAGACGTATTTAGAGATGTTATCTCCGATATAACTAAATAACGGTGACCCCAGGCGCCCACAGGGCGCCTCCGGCGGACACAAAGTGTCCGCTAGCCGCGCAGCGCAAGCAAGCGAAGCGCGGTAAGTAACTAATAGCCCTTGAAAGCATTTGGGATTTTTCAATTTATAATCGTAGCCCCAAACTTGTATGGCTTCCCCATTGAAAATGGCTTAAACCGGAAAAGACGCAACGCATTCCTGTGGCAAGCGTGGGAAATAAAAACGAATATTATCGCACCATAACATATTCGTTTTCTGATTGTTTGGCTGTTATTGTTGTATTGATAAATTATTCAGTGATATACGTTTTAAATTGATGTACCAGTTCCTTGCATTCACGGCAGATAATTTACAAGCGCACTTCGCTTGCTTGCGATGCGCGGTTGGCGGACACTTTGTGTCCGCCAGAGGCGTCTTTCGGACGCCTAGGCTCACATTGATTTTTTTGTCCTAATATATAACCAAGTATGGAGTTAAAAGAAATTTGCTGAATAATCTATCACTTAATTCCAATAGATAATTACTTTATGATCTGGTGTAATACTATCAGATAGCTTCGGTAAGTTTTCTATCTATTCCGTCATATTGAAGAGATTCCATAGGAGTCGAGGTAGTAATTTCGTCAATGGAGATATCACGATCTGATATGTCTTATGACGAACTGACGTTTCTCTATATAAATAGAGAATTAGGCTAGCTAAGCTAGAGAGAGAAACCAGACAATATTATTCAAGAGCAACTTATTTAAAGAAAGAAACTCCCAGATAGCAACGCAACTATATAATTTATGTAAGTTTATCTTGATTTATATACAGTACCTGGACAAAAGTATTCGACCACCATGAAAACCTCCATACAAATAGTATTAAAGTGGATTTATTCATAAAGAAATATGCACTCAAACCATAAGAAATACTCTATTTTGATTTTGAATTAGTAATCTACATATTCTATTCATGCATAATTGGGGGCCCTAACTCAATTGCTAACTCCCAAGTTTTAAAAATCTACCTTTGATACCTGATGCTACTTGTTCCTAGTCACGGACATTATACTCTAACCGGACAATAGTTTTTGAAATCCTTAATATTTTCCATCATAATTAGTTATAAAATGGGTCTATTCATGGAGAGAAATGTAACCAAACTGTAACAGAACTGTAATTTCGATTTCAAATTCAAATTCTACACATTCGAATTACTCAGGTTTGAATCCTTCTATTGCAATACTCATTCATATGTTGAATTCAATCTATGTCACTATGTGCCATTTTTCACTCCCATTACCATTAGACATGATGACGAGGAGTGGCACAAAGTGGCACAATTTGATGAATCTTCACCTTGGAAATGAATGAATCAATAGAAGGCATCTAACCTCAGTAATTCGAATGTGTAGAATATGAATTTCAAATCGAAATTACAGTATCTGTAACAGTTTGACTACATTTCACTCATGAATAGACCTACTCCATGACTAATTATGATGGAAAATAGTAAGAATTTAAATTACTTTTGTCCGATTAGAGTATATGATGGCGATTAGTGACACAAAGTGACACATGTTGATAATTTTCTAAATGAGGATAAGTATTTGTGTTGAGAGTTTCAAAAATGAGTAATTCGGATGTGCAGTTTACGAATTTGAAATTAAAAAAATAAAATATTTCTTACAGTTACAGTGCATATTCCTTTGTGAATATATCCGTTTTAATACTATTTGTATGGAGGTTTCCGTGGTGGTCGAATACTTTTGTCGGGTAGTGTACATATCTATTTCATATCTGTAGCAAGATATTTTGTTACCGGGATAGTGGACAATATCTTGCTAGTATTTAGTGGTAAAGTGAAGTTTGGATTCAACGATATCGGATTTATATTCAATTTGATAAAACTATTAGTGGTGTAAAGATGATATTTGATCCAAAGACACAATGCAATTATAAATTAACGATTTGAGTACAAAATCTGACTCATAGAGACATAGTTATGACAGTGTGCTATTGTTGTTAATTTCTAATTAGATATTATTGATGAGTTCGTATAAGAATCTAAACATTATTTTTTATTGGACTCTACTTTTTATCACTATTTTATGCAGCGTATATAACAATTTTTTTATGTTTTCTGTATTCTTTTCAAGGAATCAACACAAGCTAATTACTAATGACTAAATTACAACGCAAACGCATCTTAACTCTGACAGCTGTACTATTTATAGTACTTGTGTTCTGCTACACTGTTGCAAGGCCAAATAACAAGAAGAATCCACTCATTCTGCTCTATCGAGCTTTGGAAGATAGTTTCGCTACCAACCCAGATCTTCCAATGAGCAGTTGGGGCAGCTGTGATCCTTTCAAGGGGAGGCGTATGGTGGAACATAATCCCCCTTACACGGACGACCTTGAAATATTCCGAGACACTACCCCTTTTGTAGGAGAGATCGAGGAAGATTTTGAAAAGATTCAGAAGTCAGATGAGATTAGAAAATTGAGACAGAGTTTGGAAGTGATCAAAGGTGTGTTTTTATTGGTCAATCATTAGGTGTGAATCATACACATTTAGCTATTCGCAGCTGAATTTCTAAATAGAATCAACCAATGAGATTGTCTATTCACTCCCATTACTCTTGTAGGCAAGACTGTACTGGTCATCTTCACAGACCGCGAGTACACGACTATCTATCTAAACTGGCTAGCACACCTGGTGGTGCATCTGGACGGGATAAAGCTGTTGGAGCAGCATCTCCTGATAGCACTGGATGCAGACAGCTGTCAGTTCTGCAAGAAAATTGCTATCATTAACTGCTTCTGTATCGATGCAGTGAACTTTCTCTCCAATCTGAAGTTGAAAAATCCTTCCATGAGTCGACGGTTTTCTTCTGAAATTTGGATAATCCGAATGGATCTGATTTGGTTGATGAGCTACTGGGGCTACGATCTCTTCCTGATGGACACTGATGCCATCCCTAACTCTGCTCACTTCTTAGAATATTTCACAGAATTCAGAGACGATCAGTTGGTAGCTAGTTTGGGCGGATTTCCTGGGAACATTGTAAATCAGTGGGGAAGGACTATTTGTATGGGAGTGATATTAATTCGGTCTTTGAGAGATTCAGATGGAATGTGCTCACTATTCAAAGCCTTGAGGCATTCTGTTGTTGCAGATGATCAAATCGCTTATAACATTGCTTTATACTCGATGAATTTCACCTTTCAGGTTAAAAATAGTAACAAAGATATTGTAAGTGTGGATCTCAAGTTGAGTGATGATTCTTACCATTACCTACATGGTGTATCTGCGATAGGACAGCTAAGGATGACGATTTTTCCAGAATCTGTGGTCTGTCGAGTTAACTGCACTTATTTTAGCAGTAGTAGCGATCTCATAGCCTTCCATCCGGCGAAAGCTGTTTCGGTGTATCAAGCTAAGGAAGTAATTTCTAAAATGGACAGAGCTAAAATACCTGGACCTTCAGATATTAAAATAAGCGCGATGAGAGAATTTAATATTTGGTACTTGAAACCAGGGATTGACAGATTCTTTAGAGATTTCAATGGCGACTGGAAAGATCCGAAACTAACTCTTTCATTATTTTTAAACAATAGCTAACTTATGTATATTTGAGCATGTTAGTTTTTGCTTTCACTTTATTATTCAACATTTTCGTCAGATTTTATCAACTTATAAAATCCCACCAGAAATTTTCTTTAGTAATATATATCTATATCTATATATATTTCCGTGAAAGACTTTGTAGATAATTCGTTGCAAGAATTACATACACCTATGTGACCAAAACACGAAATTGTCGCATAACTCTATAGTCTGTGAATTTAGAAGTTTAAATTGTATTATTACCTAATTGGAAGTAGCCAATTGCCTATCAAATACGATAAAATTTGAAGACCTAGTTCTTATAGTTTGCAGGATATGGCTCAAACTGATCAAAATGCTTTACCATAGCAACATAGGAATGTAACAACATTCCATTGAAAAATTCTATATTTTTCAAATCAACTCGTACTAATCTTAGTTCTACACAAAAATTCTACATTAATAACATTTAGAAGTAGGCTTAAAACAACTTAGAAAATCGCCAAAATCGTGCTTAAAGTGACCTGTTGCGCAATGATATGATGACTAATCGAAATTCTGACAACGGATATATGTACTTTGATGCCATGTTTATATACGTATGCTGGTAATACATTCTTAATGCCTATTCTACATGGTTAACGATTTTAGGCTAATCGTGTATTAATCCATTCGGCTATTACTGCAGCCTTGGTTATTTACTGTGAGGCATTATTAGAGTAGGCTATGCATACACATATTTCCACATGTATTTGTAGCATAGATGAATCCTATAGCATACTTGCCAGCTGTCTTTTGACGGAATGTCCCGTTTTTTTTGGACGTACTGTATGTATGTTGAAAGTAATGTCCCGCGAAAACGTTCCAAAAAGCGGAATTGTCCCACTTTTAGTGTTGAACTAATACAAATATGCTTTGTTTTGTCTTGCTAAATACCTCGATGTCTCGCTAAAAGACTACTTTCAGTAGATATTAGATATAGTGATAATTTTGTTGGGTTGCCCCAGTCGATTATTCCATACTAATTTAATGGATATCTGAGTTCCTAATTTACGGAACTTTAGCCCTAGATTATCGAAAACTCGCGATATCGCGGATGTCTCCAGCCATTTTCAATGGGAAAGAAGGCATAAAGTTGTCACTGTTGTACATTTCGGTAGTCTTAGGTTAATTAAATGCATAATTTACAGAATATTCCATAAAATAGGCATTTAAAATTCCGGAACCGTTCCGTCAAGTTCCGTAAATTAGGTACTCAGATTTCCCGAATGATTCCGTTCCATTCCGTAAATAAGCTATGCCCGATATCTTGGATATCGTGATAATTTGACCAAAAATTCCCTGTCCTCGGCACTATCACTATATCCAATATCTACTCTATGTCCCGATTTTTTTACTTTCCATGTATGCTAAAGATATCCATTTTGGGAATGGCGGATGTTTCGTCGCCGGATGTAATAAAATACCACTCTCACGTGCCATTTGATATTATTTCAAACTCAAAATACCCACTTTCTCTTTACTCTTATACAAAATACTCTCCAAAATGCCCATTCTCACTCTCCTATCAATTCTATTCAGCTTTAGAACGAATTCATATTTCCCAACAGTTTGTAATTCCATTCTAAAATATCAGCGACGAAACATCCGTATACCCCATTTTGGATCTCAACTGAATATATAGAGTGGTTTTGTATCAAGAGTGATGTTGGAGGTTTCAGTGTCAGTTCCTAGATTTGAATGTTTCCTGTGTTTGATGCTACATTCCCTAATCTCATTTACGTAGCTAGGTAGAATGCTTGCTTCGAATCGAGGGAAGTCCAAGAGAATGTCTCGTTCCCACAGGGCGGGACTCCAGTTCGCTGTCAGTCGCGCGCATCGGCAAATGCGGAAAATGACGCCAAAGCAGATGATCGGGAAGGCAGCCCCGGTTTATCTAGCCGCCGTTCTGGAGTATTTGAGCGCCGAAGTTCTAGAGCTAGCTGGCAACGCCGCTAGAGACAACAAACGGACTCGAATAAACCCTCGACACATTCTCCTAGCTGTGTCCAACGATCTCGAGCTGAATAACCTCCTGAAAGGTGTCACTATCCCAGACGGAGGGATCCTACCGCATATCAGTCCTTCACTCTTACCCACGAAGACAAAACGTCCATCCTCGACCCATGTGCCCACTAGGATCCCAGTCAAGTCGAAATCGAAACCCAAACCGAAACCGAAAGTAAAACCGGTCATACATGATGCATTTACGCCAACACAGAGTATTTTCCAACAAGATGATTCAGCTGCCAAGAAGAAGGGAACTCAAGGACCAATCAATATTCTCTCTGAAAAGTGAGTTATAAATCAATGGCGGGCAACCTTAATCCTTAAGTGGCCCCGAATCTGTCAGTTCTTGTTACGGTCACGTCACCATGGCCGTAGCAAGAACTGACATTAGAAACCTATATGGAAGCAATGTAACAACTAAAATTATATTTATAAAAGTAAATAAATTGAATCATCATAAAATGATTATAGAAAATATATTGATATTCAGCATCAATTTCAAACAAAATTAGGCGGCCCCATTTTGTATTACAATCACTAACACGCGGGCTCCATAATAGAGTGTTTTGGAAGAGTCGCGGGCTATCAAATTTAGTCTCGTGGGCCCCAAATGACCCGCGGGCCCTAGGTTGCCCACCCCTGTTCTAAATATAGATTCAATAATTTTCCCATGTCATAATACAGGATTTACTCGTCATTGTCGAGGCTTACTTTCTCAAAGTTACCTCAAACAGGAAAGGCTCAATGTTAATGGAAACACTGCGTTTACGTTATTAGCTTTTAATTAAATGGCGCTAGATTTTTGCTAACTCATTTCCGGTTAAGTCATTTTGGGCGGGGAAACCTTAGAAGTGTGGGATCTTTGCTATAAATAGAAATGACCCCAGGTAATTTAAGGGTTAAGACGTACATACATTAAGTCCAGACCAATGAGCAAACAAACAAGCAAACGAACAAACAAACAAACAAACAAACAAACAAACAAACAAACAAACAAACAAACAAACAAACAAACAAGCAAACAATAAAACAAACAAACAAACAAACAAACAAAACAAACAAACAGCAAACAAACACTTGCTTCCTATCTAGAAAGCTGCCTGGAGGAGAGAGATTGAAGGTGATCCAAGGTAACATCGCTCACATCTCTTGTGACGCCGTGGTACATCCTTGCTCCTCCAGCATAGGGATGGGAGGACAAGTGGGGAATGCACTCAATGTTGCCGGGGGCCCGCCTCTAGACGCAATAGTGAACAGCTTTACAGGTTCTCTCGCCACCGGCACTGCCACTCTTACCGGTGCCGGCAACCTCCCTTGCAGCCATGTTATCCACGTGAATGGGCCGGCATGGGGTGGCACGGATCCACTGCCACTTTTAGACAAGTCTGTCAAGGCCTGTCTCAAATTAGCCAATCAGAATTCGCTCAAGAGCATCGCGTTTCCATCAATCTCATCTGGCGGGAATAATTTTCCCAAGCAAACAGCTGCTCAGTGCATTCTTCAGTCGATCCGCGCCTTTTTCGCAGGGGTTGGACCTTCTTGTACCGTGAGAGAAGTCATCTTTGTCCTCTTCGACCAGGAGTCCATCAATGTGTACACGAGTGAGCTCAACAGAATGGATGTGTGAGGAGCTGAGTGGGCTAGAATGCATGGTGTATTTTGAACTAAGAACTTTGTAGCGTTTAAATGCTATGAATTATTTGTTTACTTTGTTTACTCGAAATTCATTGACCTATAACATCTTGCATGAAAATATTTATTTTTACATTATCTCTCTCACTTTCGATGAATTTATTTTCATAATCGGGGTAAGTGTTTGTGCAAAAGTCGGCTAGAGTAAACTGTAATTAAATCAGAAATTATGACGAGATTTGTCATATCTCTCCTCCCACTTTTGGAAATAAAAAATAGCTTTGGGAATTCTAACATCTGAAATACCAACTAATTTATTCAATTAATCTTAGTGTCATAGTGAGAATTAGCGTCCATTACGAGATGGCATCAGGAGACACCACACCTCGCAACTCTGTAGACCATCATCCCTCTGATCAAGATCCAAACTCAGACGATGATTCTTCCTTTTCTCCGAAGAATATTATGAACCTCTTGGACTCTTCGAAAACGAAAATGCGTCCTTCCATCCTCACCTTGCCTTCCCCAGCTGACCAGGTCCTAGACAAAGTGATGGACCCCAAAGATCCCTCTTCTGTCCTCTTCCACATCGTGGCTGTGAGTGTGTTTCTACCGAAGTGGTTGTTGACCCTATCTTGAGTCACAAATACTAACACCTTATCTGATGAGTTAACTCCACAGCTGAGAGTCAATATTCTCCTCTTGTTCTGATTGGTCGGTATAAATAGCTTAATTATGCTCCTTATCACCACCGAGTCGCCGCAGGGTTGGGTTTTGTCCGTCCAAAACAGGTTTTGGACTGGGCAGTGGACAAAACCTGGTTAAAACCGGACAAAACTGGACAAAACCTAATGGAAACTGTAAATCATTGCAGTTGGTACGAAACAGTTTAGGATGGAAAGAGAGCGAGGACAATGAATGGATTTTCTTGCTAACTCCTGTTTATTACCATAACTATATTTTGTATTCGATTTATCATGGAAGACACGAACAACACTTGGACAAAACCTGGACAAAACTTGGACAATCTCTACTGTATCTAAATAGTGCTACATCGTAAATCTACCTATACACGAACGGAGATTTTAGACTAACAATAGTTTACTGATGGTTCCAGACTTCCAGTTAATGAGGAATATGAATTCAATTTTGGTTTTGTCCACCCAAGAGGTTTTGGACAGGACGGTTTTAACCTGGTTAAAACCACTAGGTTTTGTCCAAGTGGACAAAACCTCCCAACCCTGCCACCGACCAATCAGAACGACAAGGAAGACATATTAGTTATTGTTGTTCAGCAGTCATCACAACCACTCAGATCAAGTGTATAGTATCTCTTGATTATTTTAAAAATGACGTCATGAATCCTTAAAATAAATAGTGTCGTCCAATAGGATCGCGAGTTCTGTTTCTTCCAGCCGATGTCCTGGATGAAAGACGCCATAGACAATCACAGAAGTGTCACATCGACAATTGAAACGGAAAAAGGGAAGCAATTCTTCGCAGAAATCCACTCCACCACTTCTGCCATGAATGGCGCAACAGACAAGGCTTACATGTCCAGGAAGAGACGGCGAGACTCGAGTAGCGTGAAAGGACTGATAAAGGACAGCCTGGGCATAGTCGACATGCCGAAAGTGATGAAGAAGCTAGGCTGCAACATGGTCTACTACTCCGACAAGATCGTGAAGGTGAACCGGAAGGGGAAAGCTCAGGAGGTGAGTTAGTCCACTCTGTTCACAACAGTTCAGTTTAATCGCATTTCTAACTCTTTTAATCTCAGTTTTAATCAAAATTTGAAATTATAAAAAATGTTGGAATTCATAGCTTCGAGTATGAAAGCACGAAAAACGCCATTTTTTAATACAACAAACTTTTCAGGGCTTTTTATTTAATCACAAAACTAGAAATTTTGGCATTTTTTGTGCTAAAGTGAGCTTTTTTACAAATTTCAAATATAGTTGTTTACTGTATACTGTAAATCCTCTTCAATCAGTATAATCTGTCCCATAAATTCCTTATCTGTCCATTTACTTACCTCTATTACATGGACCATGTTTTAGATTATTTTAGACTTTTCATTATTTATATTTCAAATAAATCAAATGTATCCTGCTAACAGTAAATAATCCTTAATAATGTTTACTCAGGGTTTAAGTAATTAATTGTTTCCGATGTGAATACTAATAAAATGTAGTTGTGTAATAGGAAGTATAAAGTGTGAAGCCATAACAAAGAAGGTAAGTAAACCGTCATGGCTGGAATATATCCCTGGTCCATGTAATAGAGGTAAGTAAATGGTCATGGTAAGTAAACCCTCATACAACAGTGCTAAAGTGAGCTTTTTTACAAATTTGAAATATAGTTGTTTACTGTATACTGTAAATCCTCTTCAATCAGTATAATCTGTCCCATAAATTCCTTATCTGTCCAGTTCCTGATATTAGGAACCCAAACTCATCCCTGAAATTAGGCCCTTATTGTATCTAACTAATAAACTCTCTTTAATCGGTTTAATCACGTTTTAATCAATTCAGATTAATATTGAGCTTTTCATGTTGGTTGTGTATTCTAGCAGGGCTGTGTTGCTATTTATATTATATCGAATCTATTTTTAGAGGATTTTGGTGGTGACAGAGAACGGTATTTGCAATTTGGAACCAAGGACGTTCGACTGCAAAAGACAGATTCCTTTCTTCGACATTTCTAAGATCAGTTCGAGTCTGCTGCATGATAACTTCTTCATCGTTCATGTGCCGAGTGAGTACGACTACCTGATGGTGAGTAGCAACAAGATCGAGATTGTGTCCCTGGTCTCTCTGCTCTACTTGTGGGCTTGTGGGGAACCTCTGAAGGTGAGGAGTCATCTGTTCTATTAATAGAACGGTGAGAATATTAGAAATGGAAGGGATTTGTTTGAATTGAATATTCTAGAGTGATAGGGAGCTGCTGCTTTTGTTTATTGTTTATTTGTTTGTGTTTGTCCTGTGTTTACTAATGTTTAATGATATTTAGGTAGCATTCATGAATCTGATAGAATACACAGCTGACAAGGAAAAGAAACAGCACAAACAAGTGCACTTCACTAACCATGACGATGGAGTGTACACTGAAATCAGTTCCAATTCCCTCAACAAATAATTGTGTAAATAGAAGCAATTGGAACTATGGCTCTATAAGTTACTATTTGTATATATGACAGAACAGATATTGTTATTCAGATGCTGATATTGTTGAATGTTGAATGAATATTGTTTCTTAAAAGCTTAAAGTTACGAGTAAACACAAGTATAATTGATCTAAACTTGAGCCATAATAAAGCTAGGACATTGTGGGAAGCAATAATATAGTATTATACATGGGATCTAAAAAGCGGGATATACTCGCGAACAGAAGTAGGTTAACTAGTAGTAAAATGGATAATATTATACTTGTATGAACGTATTAACCAAAAGTAATTATAAATTGATTTCACCTGAACCTGCTCAATAGCTAAAAGAACTGTTCATTGGAGCTTGACATCATTCAGTTTCGGGCGAATTTTCCAGTGACAGTCCCACTGAGATTTTTTGCGAATTGAGAGCTCAGACTTTTGATGCCAAGATTCTCGCTAGCAACTATTTTTTGGATTAAAGAGCTCCATGTAAACATTAGCAAATTATGAGTGCAAGCCTCCACAGTTGGAATCTCAGAGTAGAGTAGTTGTAGTCAATGATCCCTTTCAAATTGACCAGGGGATCATTTGGCTCTAGACAGTCATGATTATATTATTTAATTATTCAAGAATTAAATGGCTCATGTGAACTATTATTATCCTTAGTTTAATTCCATTCTTATCTTCTTGGCTACATAAATGTTGTAATGGAATCTGATACTTTCTATTCCTACCTTTGTGGATATAAGAGTAGCATTTGTATTCAACTGACACAACTCAATTCCTCTACACACACTAATAACCTGAATTTATACTCTTATTTTCTATATCCAAATTGAAGTAAGAAAATGGCTGCTCGTTATCCCGACGAACCACAACCCGTGGATCCCATTGAGGTGCACATAAACCACTTCTTCGACAGAGTGGTCGCATGTGTGAACCACCGACGAATGACTGTCCTCGCTGAAGCAAACGAAAGACGCCTCGAAATGGCCGCACGAGAACCACACCGCGCACAGAAGGAGCAAGAACTTCTAACAACCAAAGCAAATATTGAGCGAGACATAAAGGACAACGAACTCCGAGATTTGCAGGAAAGGATCCTCGCAGATATTGAAGCGAAACTAACAGAGTTGAGACTACCCCAACCTGAAACACGACTGAAATTCCAGGGAGAGAGTGAAGAACTGGAGCAGCTGATCTTAGCTCTGGGAGATGTTGTAGAAGAGACAGTGCCAGTCATTCCCGAATACCAACAAATGCAACGAATAGTAGCTGTAGGGAAGAAAGGAAAGAATCCTGGACAGCTTTTTTATCCTCATGGAGTCGCTATTGATGACACAACCAATCATATTTATGTCACTGAAGGATGGGGTACAGCTAGAGTGTCAATATTTTCAGAGAGAGGCGATTTCCTGAATAGTTTCACGCATGAACGTATGGAATATCCATATGGTATAGCATTCCATAGGAATAACGTATACGTGTCAGACGCAGACGTACCTGGAGTGTTCCACTTCAAAATAGAAGCAGACATCTATCCCGTGGCTGCGTTATTGGGTCAGGATTCTACAGATGGAATGTTCAACTCTCCTAGACAACTCACTGTCTCAGACAACGGAGATCTCTATATCGCAGATTCTGACAATCACAGAATCCAAATCGTAGACGAGTCACTAAACTTCAAATATTCCATAACTCACGAATCAATGAGAAAACCTTTTGACGTCAAGCTCACTGCAGAAGAAGTTTATATCCTCAGTCTCACTGATTCTCCCTGCATGCACATATTCTCTCACGCTGGAGACAAGCTACGCTCTATCATCACACGTGGTGGAGGAATGCAAGTTAATTATTCCTTTTGCTTTTGTCTGGACAAAGAGAAGAATTTGATTATCAGCGATGGTGAGGAAAACTGCATCAAAGTGTTCTCTCCAAATGGAACACTCCTCCACACGATAAGACATTTTCGAGATTTTGGCTTTTTGAATCCACTAGGCTTAGCTCTCATGAATCTCAAACTCGTGGTAGTAGCACCTCATGATGAATTCCAACTCCAAATATTTTCCAATTAACTTGTTCCTAATCTAATAATTGTTTTCTTTTCAATTTTGCTATTATTTGCTTTTACATGTTTGTTTATTTGATATTGTCCATTACAACTTTGTTTATTATTAATTCTATTCACCACGTTCTCTCTGATTGTTGCTTCTATTTATAGACATATCTATTTATAGCTCAGAGGAGAGGAGGGAATGCACTGGGTAACCCGTTGCCTAGGTTCATCGAACTGTTCTTTCTGCTGAACTCGATCGACTCTTCTTCAGACTGTCCAGGAAGCAGCTGCTGTGACTGATCGTGGACTCCTTGCGCATCTGAACGCCGCTCTCCGACTCCGTCTCCCTCCTTCCACGTAGGCGCTGGATCGGTGGACATGGGCCGCTCGACGGTCTCGGACAGAAGTGCGTCGCTCCGGAGGACTGGCAGGAGAAGACGGAGCTCCGTGACGTCAGAGCGGAGAGGAGCGTAGCTCTGGGAGAGCTGAAGGACAGCTTCTTCCCTTTGGCGGGTCGGTGGGCTGGAGTGAGGAGGGAGGACTCAGAGCTCTTCGACTTGCTGGACTCTGTCTGGGGTCTGAATCCCGTGGTCGTGTCCGGAGATGACGCGGTGTGAGAACTGCAGCATCACGGACAGGAAGCCCGCGTAGAGGAAGGCCACGCGGGAGCGCTTGAAGCTGTCGTCGCAGTATCGCGGGTCTGTGTCGAGCTTGGCGAGCTCGTCTCTCAGGAAGTGGATGTCCACAGTCCGGATCTCCAGTTTCTCGCTCTTGAGGGTCTTGTAGAACTCCCGCAAGACCACGCCCACCGGGTAGAGAGCCGACAGAGCTCCTCCCCCAGCTTCAAGCAGTCCCCGTGATCTCCTCTCCACCGGCAGGTTCAGCTGATGTAGAGCTCGTGACTGAACACCAGCTGCAGGAAGTGGGGCTTGAGTTTGGTGAGGTGGGGGAGGTCCCCTGTGGAGGGAACTTGGACAGGACTTGTGGATCAACAGGAACACGTCCCCTCTGTCCAAGTAAGAGAACGCGTCCCGTACGAACACCGCCAAGCTCTGGTTAGCGATGAGACCGATGGATTTGTCGGATTTGCTGCGGATGAGCTCGACTCTTCCCAGATCCAACAAGGCAACCCCACTCTCTCATTCATGAATGCACCACACCTACAGGTGAGGAACTCTCCTTACAAACCTCAATAAGCATGCAACTCAGTGGAGTTTGAGTGAATAGAATTCAGCACATGTATCCATGGTTCACGCCTGTCTTGTCTAGATGAACTACTACCAGCACATCCCACAGATAACTCCGGGACTAGGAGCTGCTTTCTACTCCCCGTCCGAATACCTGAACAATCCAGCTGAGTTCCCCATCAGCTCCATTCGCCTCATCAACCCCTCTCTCCTCCACTCACGAGGAACTTATAGCATCATACTGCAGTACTCTATCTTCCATCTATGATCATAATGTTCCTCCGCGATCCAAAACCATAGTCACCCGTCTCCGTGTCCTTGGTCCACCAGTAGCATCAAGCAGCCAAGTGAGCGAGAAGAAAAGATGAACGGAAGTGGCGCCAGTCTAAAGACCCTGACCATTTGGCTGAATTCAAGCATCAGAGGAATGTTGTGACTGACCTGATGAACAGGGAACGTTTAGCAACTCAGACGGGTTTTTAGTAAGTTAAACTCTTGATCACAGTCGAATCCATTTTATCAGGTCAACTGTTTAATCGTGCCTCTTTAGGCAGGACCGGAATAGTTCTTACACTTAGAAGCTAATGCCAGATATTTTCGATTAATAGGAGTCTCCACTTAATCGGGGCAAAATGTCCTCTGACCGATGTGACCCTATTAAGCGGAGTCGACTGTATTCTAATAATGACATGCCACGTATCCTTATTATAGAATTTTATGTTGAACAGAATTGTGCTTGCAATCTTATATTCTATCTCATTAAAATATGACACAATAAATCCTTAAGTATTTGAATAAAAATATGTAAATAGTGTGGTCCAATAGGATCGCGAGTTCTGTTTCTTCCAGCCGATGTCCTGGATGAAAGACGCCATAGACAATCACAGAAGTGTCACATCGACAATTGAAACGGAAAAAGGGAAGCAATTCTTCGCAGAAATCCACTCCACCACTTCTGCCATGAATGGCGCAACAGACAAGGCTTACATGTCCAGGAAGAGACGGCGAGACTCGAGTAGCGTGAAAGGACTGATAAAGGACAGCCTGGGCATAGTCGACATGCCGAAAGTGATGAAGAAGCTAGGCTGCAACATGGTCTACTACTCCGACAAGATCGTGAAGGTGAACCGGAAGGGGAAAGCTCAGGAGGTGAGTTAGTCCACTCTGTTCACAACAGTTCAGTTTATTCGCGTTTCTCTCTTTTAATCTCAGTCAAAGAGGTTATTATTTGGAATTTAGAAAACATTTGAAATTTAAAAATTTGATCATTTAAACACTAAAAAATAACTTCTGGTGAATTTAAAATCATTTCAAGGCCTTCCCCATTTCATCACAAACAAGCGCGCTTCGCTTGCTTGCGCTGCGCGGCTGGCAGACATTTCGTGTCCGCCGGAGGATCCCTTCGGTCGCCTAAAGGTGACATTGATTAATTATAAGGGAAATAACATCTCTAAATACGCCTGTGCTACTGTTATAATCGATATCGCACGAAAAATCACCAAAATTATCAATTTTTAAAATTTTGATGAGTAATGATGACGTCATAACAAAGTGATGAATCATCATTTTTGATGATAGTTGCATCATATGTGACGCATGTTAGTATACATATTCTATTAAAATTTCAACCATCTATCTCCTATAATGGCTGAGTTATGCTCGAATAACTGTGTTGGTTAACTTTTAAAAATGTGACAATGACGTCTTAATTCCATGATGAGTCGACATTTTGCTCTGAGCTCAGAACTTGCTGGAGCCATAGCCAAAAGACTCCCACATGCCAAAAATCAGCTTTCTGCGCCCGGCAGTTTCTTCAATCAATTCGTTACAGATATATATATATAGATTAATCGAGTTTTAATAGTAAGGATTTATATTCTATCGAATCTATTTATAGAGGATTTTGGTGGTAACAGAGAACGGTATTTGCAATTTGGAACCAAGGACGTTCGACTGCAAAAGACAGATTCCTTTCTTCGACATTTCTAAGATCAGTTCGAGTCTGCTGCATGATAACTTCTTCATCGTTCATGTGCCGAGTGAGTACGACTACCTGATGGTGAGTAGCAACAAGATCGAGATTGGGTCCCTGGTCTCTCTGCTCTACTTGTGGGCTTGTGGGGAACCTCTGAAGGTGAGGAGTCATCTGTTCTATTAATAGAACGGTGATAATATTAGAAATGGGAAGGGATTTGTTTGAATTGAATATTCTAGAGTGATAGGGTGCTGCTGCTTTTATTTATTGTTTATTTGTTTGTGTTTGTCCTGTGTTTACTAATGTTTAATGATATTTAGGTAGCATTCATGAATCTGATAGAGTACACAGCTGACAAGGAAAAGAAACAGCACAAACAAGTGCACTTCACTAACCATGACGATGGAGTGTACACTGAAATCAGTTCCAATTCCCTCAACAAATAATTGTGTAAATAGAAGCAATTGGAACTATGGCTCTATAAGTTACTATTTTGTATATATGACAGAACAGATATTGTTATTCAGATGCTGATATTGTTATTGTTGAATGAATATTGTTTCTTAAAAACTGAAGTTACGAGTAAACACAAGTATAATTGATCTAAACTTGAACCATAATAAAACCAGGACATTGTGGACATATATATATGTTACGAATTGATTGAAGAAACTGCCAGGCGCAGAAAGCTGATTTTTTGGCATGTGGGAGTCTTTTGGCTATGGCTCCAGTAGGTTCTGAGCTCAGAAAAAAATGTTGACTCATCATGGAATTTTTAAAAGTTAAGCAACACAGTTATTCGAGCATAATTCATCCATTATAGGAGATAGAAGGCTGAAATTTTAATAGAATCTGTATATTGATATTATTCACATGTGATAAAACTATTATCAAAAAATTTCTCATCACTTTGTTATGACGTCATCATTACTCATCAAAATTTTAAAAAATTGATAAATTTGGTGATTTTTCGTGCGATATCGATTATCACAGTAGGACAAACGTATTTAGAGATGTTAACCACCTTATAATTTACCAATGTGACCCCAGGCGACCGAAGGGAGCCTCCGGCGGACACAAAGTGTCCGCCAGCCCCGCATCGCAAGCAAGCGAAGCGCGCTTGTGTTTATATGAAAATTCATTGCATTAATACTCACTTTAATCAACGAAATGCTTTCTTTTGAAAAAACTACGATAAATGTCTGTTTTAAAATAGCAAAAAATGTTTAATGCTTCATTTGAGCTATTATCCTTAGTTTAATTCCATTCTTATCTTCTTGGCTACATAAATGTTGTAATGGAATCTGATACTTTCTATTCCTACCTTTGTGGATATAAGAGTAGCATTTGTATTCAACTAACACAACTCAATTCCTCTACACACACTAATAACCTGAATTTATACTCTTATTTTCTATATCCAAATTGAAGTAAGAAAATAGCTGCTCGTTATCCCGACGAACCACAACCCGTGGATCCCATTGAGGTGCACATAAACCACTTCTTCGACAGAGTGGTCGCATGTGTGAACCACCGACGAATGACTGTCCTCGCTGAAGCAAACGAGAGACGCCTCGAAATGGCCGCACGAGAAACACATCGCGCACAGAAGGAGCAACAACTTCTAACATCCAAAGCAGATATTGAGCGAAACATAAAAGACAACGAACTCCGAGATTTGCAGGAAAGAATCCTCGCAGATATTGAAGCAAAACTAACAGAGTTAAGACTACCCCAACCTGAGACACGACTGAAATTCCAGGGAGAGAGTGAAGAGCTGGAGCAGCTGATCTTAGCTCTGGGAGATGTTGTAGAAGAGACAGTGCCAGTCATCCCCCAATACCAACAAATGCAACGAATAGTAGCTGTAGGGAAGTATGGAAATAATCCTGGACAGCTTTATTATCCTAATGGAGTCGCTATTGATGACACAACCAATCATATTTATGTCGCTGAAGGAGGATTTCGTGGGCTCCCTAGAGTGTCAATATTTTCAGAGAGAGGCGATTTCCTGAATAGTTTCAAGCATTTACGTATGAAAGAGCCATGGGGTATAGCATTCCATAGAAATAACGTATACGTGACAGACATAGAAGCACACGGAGTGTTCCACTTCAAAATAGAAGCAGACATCCATCCCGTGGCTGCGTTATTGGGTAAGGGATCTACAGATGGAATGTTCAACTCTCCTAGACAACTCACTGTCTCAGACAACGGAGATCTCTATATCGCAGATTCTAACAATCACAGAATTCAAATTGTAGACGAGTCACTAAACTTCAAACATTCCATAACTCACGAATCAATGAGAAAACCTTTTGACGTGAAGCTAACTGCAGAAGAAGTTTATATCCTCTGTGACACTGAATGTCCCTCCATACACATATTCTCTCACGCTGGAGACAAGCTACGCTCCATCATCACACATAGTGAAGGAATGCGAGTTAGAAAAGCCCAGTTCTTTTGTCTGGACAATGAGAAGAATTTGATTATCAGTGATGGTGGGGATTACTGCATCAAAGTGTTCTCTGCTAATCTAACACTCCTCCACACGATAAGACAGTTTCGGAGTATTGGTTATAGGATGTACCCACAAGGCATAGCTCTAATGAATCTCAAACTCGTCGTAGTAGCACCTGGAAACGAATTTCAACTTCAAATATTTTCCGCCTAACTTTATTCCATGTCCTTATTCCCAGTTTTATATAGAAATTTTTTTTCAATAGTTTGTTAGTGCAACTATTCTGTGCTCAGTTAGAAATCAGTAGTACAGTTTGTGGAAGATGTTGGTTCATATTTTGTGAGTGAAGATGGCTAATATTTCTATATACAAATATGTCTTTTTCAGTGTTCATAATTGTAAATCATTCGATTGAGAATCTTCTGTTGAGTTTATAATCGCGACTATATTCTAGTCTCTGATTGGACATATTTGCTTACTCAAAAGTAGTGCATCAACGTGAGCAAATACGCCACTATCAAATCCAGTGTGCTAGAGTAGAGCTGAGGTAGCAGGAGATAATGAGTGGGAAGACAGCAGACCTGATTGCGAGTAAGGCTGGCTGGGTGAAGCTGAAGGAGGTGGTGTCTCCTCGTGGAAAGCTCTCCAAAGGACTCCAGACAAAGTTCAAGTCTTGGAAAGACGTCTGGCTCACTCTGAGGAAGAGTGGTGAGTAGACTAGACGTACAGATGGAAAGACTAAGATCTGTACAAGTTACCAGCTTGTACCATGATACAAGTGGGACGCAATATAAATGTATTATACTTAGAATCCATAATGACAGACATGAGAGGGAAATTTCATGTAAAGCGAGATACTTGGGAATTTACCTCCATAGAAGTGTGAAAATAATCAGACAGTTGGTATGTATGAACATGACAACAGAGAAAAAGTAGGTCGAGGTACAGCTCATTGGACGTTATGACTGAGTTGATAAATTCGACTGTTTTGTATCGAATTTGTGTGTTGGAATCGTAGACCTATCCCGAGTTTTTATTTATTAGTTATTTGTCAAAATAGTGCGCAAAGTTATTTATATGAACATTTGACCTCCAAATTATTCCGAAATTTGCGTGATTGATACTTTCAACATCTAAAATCTCCATAATCTTACTGAGGTATTCTTTAAGAGTTAATCTGAGCGTTGCTAGGTAACTCCAATTGTCTGAATGTGTTCTCCGACTCCGTGAAGGCGTCTAGCTTCACGACAGAGGGGTACAGCCTGAGTCTGGAGGATGTGTGCGGGTTCGAGATCGGAGATTTTGAAGGGGTGCAGCATGTGCTGGCTATCATCACCAGACACGTGACATACCTGATTGCTCCCTCCGACGGAAAGGAGAGAACTGATTGGACAGACAGAATCGCTCAGGTATAAATACCTGAACACGAACCAATGACGGAACTATTAATGTGGATTATTCTTGTATCTATAGGCGGGTAGCTATTTTTAGCTCAATACACGAGCTGATTAAAAGGAATATTTTAAGAAAAAATATCAGTCGACAGACTGATAGTACTGCTCTTGACTCGTAGGGCATTGCCTAGTAGGCATTAGAATTACTCCGCTTAATCGGGACACTTTGGCCTCGGATATTTTATCCCGATTAAGCGGAGTTCCCAATTAACTGATGAAGTTTAGTATTAACTTCTATATATGCAATCCATTTCGTTCCTGGAGACTTGTCCCGATTAAGCGGAGTTGACTGTGTTTTAATAAAAAATGTTAGTCGACAGACTGATAGTACTGCTCCATTAAGTGACTCATAGAGTATTTGCATAACATATACAGTTAACTCCGCTTAATCGGACAAGTCTCCAGAAACCTTTTTTAACACCTTTTGAGAAAATGTTGAGAAAATGTGTGTGTGAATTTTTTCAGAATTTGGAACCAGGTTGAAATCTCCACCATATAAGGAATATGTGATCCAAATTTAGTGGAATTTGGTTCAATAGAATTTCTTGGAGTGAGCAGACGGACGAATGTACGTATTTTCATCACCGATCATGACATTGGACATTTCCTATGCTAGGAGCTGCACTAAATCAAAATGTTATTTCTGTGAGTTGTTCTATTTATATACGATTGTCTCTGCCAGCTGTTCGAGGAGCAGAGCCTATTCTACGTCACCATCAAGAAGAACTGTCCAATCAGAGAAGGGCCAGCGGAGCTGAGGCTGCTCTCAACCTCTGTCATTCTCACAGGAGACCAGCCGCCAGTCTGCCTTGGCAAGTGGCTCATATCCGACATCAGGAGGTAGAGTGATACTATAAATAGAATCAAGTGCTATACAGTAGAACTCGGATAAGATGTACTACTTCGAGAAGGAATTATTAGTACTAACCGAGTTCTACAGTACATCTTTCTAGAGATATACTCATAATCTCTGACCCATAAAATTTAATACTCCTAAATCTATAAATAACGTTATGGAGTAAATGTGTAAATTCGATATTTTGACGCTATTTAACACTTTAGAGCTTAAAATAATGTCAAAAGGAACGTCTTGCGCTCCTAGATAATACTTCAGTAAGATCTCTCTCCTTTACTTAGAATGATTCTGTTACTCAGTTCGATCAATTAGAAATGGAAATATGCAATAATTTTAATTTTAGAGAGAGAAAGAAACTGTTCGAAGAGAATTATATTGTATTTGAAATTTTAAATTATTTCGTGCAGGTACGGAGCTGGGAAGGACTTCGTGTTTGAGGTGTCCCAGAGGTGTGAAGAAGACAAAAAGCCTATCTTCAAGCTTGCAACTTCAGAACCAGAAGTGAGTGGCTATATTTAGACACTCCTTTTATAGTACAGTCTCATCTTAAACAACCAATCATTCTTTCAGGTGATTAAGAAGCAAGTGGATGAGATGGCGCGTTCCTCTTCTGCGGTTGGACAGAACACCAGACAGTCAGCTGAGAAGTCTAAGTCCTATCCCAACCCACACAAAACACCTCTCTTCGCCGCTCAGACCACTTCTCCACGCCACCACGAATACATCGACTTTACACCTAGCGGTAAGCCTGCTGTCGATTCTTATTCCTTCTCTACACAATTTTGACACTTCACTTTTGAATTTCTAAAATGATCTTATTTTTGTCTAAATCAGTTTCAATCTAAACAAGCATAAACGGTATGTCCCGAGCAGTATATAGATAGTCCCAGGGGTTTATATAGGTGTTTGCAGTGTGATTATACTTTGGTCCTGATTTGCCACTACCCCTGGAATTACAAGATACCTGTTTGAGTGTCATATAACTTTTGTCACCTTCAAAGAAGTTTCCGACTGGAAAGTTCTAGATAAACCATGGATAGTCATCCTATCGATTCTTCTCTAGCTCCTCTCCATTCCATTTCTAACGAGAAGAAGTTGACGTACGCAGATGTCCAGTTCACTACCTCACCCTCACCCCACGTGCACCAAAGTCCCCACACAACCAACTACTCACAGGTGGACTTAGCTACAGTGGAGGCGCTATCTCGAACTGCCAAGCAGAATGAAGGCGATAAGAAGTTCCATGCTCAAGAGATGGCGAAGAAACTAGGACCACGTTACGAGAACAGTGTTATGTGGACAACACAGCTATCTAAGGTGCCAGTGGAGAATGAATTGGAAGGAGAGGAGGCTAAGAACTTGAGAAGAGCGACTGACTTACCGACTAAACAGACTGATGATGTATTCCAGCCGCGACGTACCTCTACGGATGTCCCGGGAGTGACTTTGAGCGAATTCACGCGTCAGAATTACGAGAACCTTACCTTACACGATGTTCCTTATCCCAGTGGAGACTATGAGAATGTGAATATCGGGGGTAACTATGAAAATATATTATTTTCTAGCACATCTGAACAAGAGAAAGGACTGCATTCCAATTAACCGTTCACGTTGTTAAGTGATCATTTGTACAATTCTTCTAAACTGCCTGGATATTTCATTGCGTGCTGTGTGTACATATTTTGTGACTTTATTAAACATATTTGATATTTGTTTATTTGTATTTTGGTGCAATATTCACACAAACAAACACAAATAAAATATCAAACATATTTTGTAATATCAGAAATTGCATCTTAATAATCGTCTCTCGTTATTTAATAAAGTTATATACAGGTGACTCCGCTTAATCGGGACACTTTGGTCCCGGATATTTTGTCCCGATTAAGCGGAGTTCCTAATTAGCCGATTGAATTTAGTATTAACTTCTATGTAAGGGAACCATTCCGTTCCTGGAGATTTGTCCCGATTAAGCGGAGTTGACTGTATGAATAGTTTTAATTATTTTCGAGCTTGTACAATACGTACGTACAAACACTGTTTTATCTAATCAATTTAGTATATTTTGTATCTAATTTGGTTTAGTAAATACTGTGATATGAATACAGTTGAAGATATTAATTTCTCTCACATTTAAACTTAGCAATTTATTGGAGGTTTATTTATATTGAATGAAAATGATACTTTAGCTGTCAACTGAGTGGGAATGAGTAAGAGTAAACGAAAGAATAAACATTTTAAAAAAGCGAAGGTCTATCAGTTTGGGATGGCGGCTGTCCAAGGATTGAAGTTGCCGAAAATAGATAAATCTCCAGACTCAAACTGGAAAGAACTCGAAAAGGAATTAAAAATATCTCAGAAATCAAAAAATTTGAAGAAAAAACCGAGGCATAGATTGGTCAGGAAAAGTGAGAAACCAACGAATGACTTCAAACCCTCTCAAGAAACAAATCTAAACACTGAAGTCAAAAGCGACCCAAAAATATCTGAAAACCCCTCTATTCCGTCCGAAGTAACTGAGTGCATAGCTCTTGACTGTGAGATGGTCGGAGTGGGAGTAGATGGGAAGGAACACATGCTTGCAAGATGTTCTATCGTTAACTCAAAGTGCGAAAAAATATACGATAAATTCGTCCAACCATGTGAAGAAGTTGTAGACTACAGGTACCCACTCACCGGCATAAAACCGTCACATTTAGCGGGAGGCGACACATTCAAAGTGGTACAGAAAGAAGTGAGCGACATAATCAAGAACCGTGTACTAGTCGGACACACTTTAAGATCAGACCTCAAAGTTCTATTTTTAGACCATCCCAAATTAGCACGGCGAGACGTGTCAACGTATAAGCCTCTGACAGGAAGGACACGATACGGACGTCCAGGACTTAAACTGATGAGTGAAGTTATTCTGGACAAGTCCATACAGGAAGGACACCATGATAGTGTCGAGGATGCCATAGCCGCGATGCAGCTGTACTTGGTGGAGAAGAGAGGATGGGAGAGGAATCTGCAACGAAGAAAAAAGAATAACGGATAGTCTAGTCTAAATCATTATTTTTCTTCTCCGTTATGTGGATGGGCGTTTTAGAAATTGTTTGTTGGGGTTTTCATTTAGATAAATCGGTTTCAATTGAAATATTTTGTGATTGAAATGGACAAAATATTCAATGGAACTAAAATGCAATTTGTACTCAGTTTCCGTGTCAGATTCTTCAAGTGTCAAAATCGAGTTTTTTTAGTCATTAAGCGAGTAAAAAACGATAATTTGAAATTTTTAGTGTGCTTCCTATATTATTTTTTTCAGAATTTGGTTCTAACTATCGAGCTAAATCTTTATTTATTAATTTAATATATGTTCCGTACATAGAGTGAGCTGTTCTAACTGTACCTTCCAATTTCTAAATACAGTAGTTCACTAAACACCAAATTCTTTCCACACCCTTTCTCAATATTTACATTCATTCAATCCACTCATTAGAATTATGCACTTCTTAACCGTCTTTTCGCTCCTCTACTCGCTAAGCCTAATCTTAATCCCGACCCAAGCATTCGATCCATTCACCGCTGGTGCTACTGTAATGGGCGGATTAGCGACCAGTTGGCTTGGCTCAATAGTTTTCTGTCGTTACAGTGAGTGTTGTGATAAACCATGGATAGCACACGATTTCAACAACCTCAGCCATAGCTTGAGGGATAATCTATTCGGACAGCATTTGGTCCAGGATAGCGTAGTTAAACTGATTAAAGGTCATCTCACAAACCGCAAACCACAGAAACCGCTAGTTCTCTCGTTCCATGGCTGGACTGGAACTGGGAAAACCTGGGTCAGTAAACTGATAGCTGATAGCTTGTACAAAGAAGGAATGGATTCTAAATTCGTTAAATTCATCCACGTTCCGAAATGGTTTCGCGACTCAGCTAAGACAAGAGAGCAAACTGAAAAGCTGCACAACACAATCGAGTCTACTCTTGCCAGGTGTAAATATGCGCTCTTCATTTTCGATGATATGCACGTGATGAATCCTAGAGTGTTGGACGAGTTGATTTTCTACATGAACTATCCTCCACCAATGGATGGACTCGACTTGACTAAAGCCATCTATCTCTTGCTTGGAAATTCCGGTGCAACGAAAATAAACGATTTTACAATTCAACAATTCAGGGATGGGAGAGATAGAAACTCTATTCGCATGAACGAAATGCATAACTTTATTAGTGATAAGATATATAGCGAAAAAGGTGCATTCCAAGATGCAGAAATTGTATCTAGGCAGGTAATTGACGCTTCAATACCGTTTCTGCCGTTGGAAAGAATTCATGTGAAGAGCTGCATTGAGCGGGCAATAAAGGAAAGAGGAAAGGTAGCTACTGAGAGTCTAGTCGAGAAGGTTATGGAAGAAATCAGGTTCGTCCCAGAAGACCTAGATAGGTTCGCAGAATTCGGCTGTAAGAGAATCGATCAGATGATAACAGAGTTCCTTTAGTGTCGCCTTCTGTGGCGAATTTTGCTTAATTAAATACTGATACACATACATATTATTAATGCTGTTTGTAATGTAAAACTTCTCCGATTTATGAAACTGATGCATTAGCTATAGTATATAGCCATACGATTTCCCTTTGTTTTTATTTCTGAGTTATTTTAAAAATACTATTTTGAGTGAACGTTAAATATTTTTAATTCTTCCTCTGTAATCTCATTCTACTTAGTAAAATTCTCTAGATATTTTCACTATAAAATTGGGGCATGCCTAATTTCCGGGACGGGATCCCGTCCCGGAAATTAGGCATCTTAACCCGTCCCGGAAATTAGGTACCTTTTCTGTCCCATCCCGGGATTAGGCATCTTGACTCGTCCCATCCCGGAAATTAGGTACCTAGATTTTCGGGATGGTCCCGTCCCGTCCCGGAAATTAGGCATGCCCATAAAATTGTTAGTTTGCGATTATAGTGCTAATCAGAGATGTAACGAGAATCTCCAAAGGAAGTAGATGCCTCATTTTCAGTTACGTCTGTAAACCCGCTAAGTAGGCAAAATAATCGTGATAGCAGACCTTATCTCTCTTGCTTAGTTATAATAGTTAAGTTCACTTCGTAATATTTGCCGTTGAACTGTACTCTAAGGGTACTTCCCTTTAAAAATTCATTACAGAATATCGTATAACTAGTAATACACTTGATCTCATTTGTTACACCACTCCTCCTCATCCCACTATCAGAATATAACGTACATTGTAATCAACGGACTTTATAGTTCAACGTGATATATTAAGTTGTGTAATACAAATATACTACACTAATACTTCCCACCAAATCATGTTTTTTATTTAATCTTGCAATTGTGTAAGATAGTTGTCTCTAAACTTTTCTAAAAATGTACCTCCCAGACTGTTTTTGAACTTTCCAATGTACTCCAACAGTTAACTTATCCTATTATTAATAATACAGTCGACTCTGCTTAATAGGATCACATCGGTCAGAGGACATTTTGCCCTGATTAAGCGGAGAACCCTATTAACCGAAAATATTTTGTATTAGCCTCTATGTGTGAGAGCTATTCCGGTCCTGCCAAAAGTGACCCGATTAAACAGTGGCCATATTAAGCGGAGTCGACTATATTTTGAGACTACTGGTGTAAGCTATATATGTTTGTAAAACTGACAATAACAAAAAAACTGTTTTTGAATACAGGGCAATATTTGTTTGTTTTTGTTTACAATGCTTAGAATTTCAGTAGGCAATCTTTTTGATTGCGAGGAAGTAAGAGTATAGCACATGAGCAATACAGACGAACTCTGCATTCGAATTATCCGTATTTTAGTGATTAAAAAACGTCTCAGGCATTTTGAAAATTGTAGAGTTGTATTGAACTATGTTAGTCTGGTCATTCGTTGGTGGAGGATTAACTGATAAGGAACCATCATGATATTGCATTTGGCTGAGTAGACAATCTGGATTTGAATATTTATATTCCTATCAGGAGTTGTATCTGACTCAGTTCTTGTAAGCTATTAATCAATGATTGAAGTTCAATATTCATGAGGGAGTTCAGGATCTGACATACAGTGGAATTCACTTATTATTATAAGCTCTAGTTTTGCTCACAAAATGGTTGCAATAAGGGAATTTAATTAATACAAAATCTACACCTGGGACCTGAAAATTGGTTGCTAATAGAGCAATATTATTGCTAATGGGGGAGTTGCTAATAATATGGGAACAGCCACTGACAATTACTGTACATAGTTTATTAATGACTGAATTTAATTAATTAAATCCACTTAATAAATATATTGGTTCAAATGTGGAGGAATCGAATCAAATATCTATTTTTAGACATACGTAATTACGCCTTAAAATAATAATAGTTTAATTAATTCAGTTCAAAATAAAGCATTACATTACTGTTAGCAGAAACTAAAGAGACCAAAATCTTAGAGGATTAGGATAAATAGGAAAGAAATAGCAGCGATTAGTGCGAAATAAGCGCCCGAACCGTAGAGAAAACTGTATTTCGAATTCACCTCAAAGCTCACCACTGAGCTAATCCGATCAGATACCGTGTCGAACCTTTTGACATAATTCTTACTCTTCTTCAAATCCTCTTCGAACTCATCGCGCATATAACTGACTCCTTCACTGAACCCTCTCTGATAGCTGGCCTCAATGGTCTTGTAAGAACTGAATCCTGTCGTGGTGGGACTAACACATCTGCTACGGTCGTTATTGTCCGAGCCAGGATCCGAATCTGTTCTTTGGAATATATTGAAAGTTCCATTGGACGGAATGCTGGTTGGTCTGTGGAGGGTTTTTATCATGTCGATGTAGTTGATGAGGTTCTCCTTCTCGGATGAATGTTGCGTTTCGTGTAGAATTGCACCGAAGTATTGGGACGTCTGCATGAGCTGATCAATCCTCTCCCCGATAGCTTGTATCATCTCTTCAACAGTCACATCCTTTTCCATGTTCCCTTTACTCCTACGCCGATGCTGTGTCAATTTCTGAACGAGTGTCTTCATTTCGGTCGAGATTCGTTTCCGTGTTCCGAACACGAGAGATTGGAGTGAATCCCTCCTAGACTGACTGCTGTACGAACTGGTTGAACACTGGAATCGAATTTGGTTGACTTCCTTTTCGAGTATATCGAAATCGCTTTCTTTCTCAACCTTTGGGGATGAGGTACTTGAGGTGAAACTTGTTTCCACGTCTTCATCGTCGAAAACACCTCGCGTAGTATCGATCGTCTTTGATCTTTGGAACTGTCGCCTTTTGGGCATTTTTGTGCTTAGACTTTGGAGTGAAACCACTTTCTTTCCTTTTAAATCTTCGTCGGCATCAAGACTACCAACGGTCATCAGAGGAATGGACTGGGTTGAGTCGATCGCGTCATGGCTATCTTGACTTACAGTAATGATGACGTCATTTTCCAATGACTCTACGCTTGGTTGATTTTCGTCGCTCTCTGTTAAAGGAATCTTCATTGTGTCGCTTCCATCAATTGTGCCACTTTTAGGCTTTCTAGGGCTAAGTCTAGGCTCAAAAACTGTGTCGGGGAGTGAAACCATTTTGCTTTTAAAAAAAAGTTTGGGTCTTTCTTTTGTTATTTCTTGTGGGATGGATGATTCCATTAGTTGATCATAGTCTGTGTATATCCGAAAATCTTCCGTCCCGTTTCCACTCTCAGATTGTCTACTAGGGTTGCTTTCCAGGCCTGAGTCCTTGTCGTCTGGGTCTGATTCACTCGAATCCACTAGCTCCTTAGTCTGTGTTCCTTTCTCACTCGTGTTAGCGGAATTGTAAGGCCCGCTTGTTGCCACCTCATGGGACCTGAGAAGACGCTCCACTCCATTCAACCCAGATCTGCAATTATTGCAGTTATTATTGACGACGTTGAGGAGTGCGAATATGTTAGTCAGTGTATCTTGTTGATTTTCAGGTGGAATTTGGCCGGTAATGACCATGCGCATTTCGTGAATGACTGTAGACAGGCACGAGCGAATAGTTTCAATATTCGCGGTGACGAGATTGAAACTATCCAAACCCAATTTCTTTTTCTTCACCTCTCTAAAGTTGTCCTCGTCTCCGATTGGATGGTTGAAATGGACATTTTTAAGTTCTTCCATGTCATCTGGTGATGGGCTGAACCGTAGTGCCTCCAAGTTAGGAGCAGAAAGGCGAGAAGTTGCGAGGACGGGGGCGTTATGGTCTTTTGCTTCGCGAAATGCTTCGATTAATTTGTCTGAGAGAGCTGTTTGTTGCGCTACAACGTTGGTAAGCTGTTGACACAACTCGGAGAAAGAATCGACAGGTTTTGTCCTGGCCAGCGGTCTCTTGGTCCAACTCATTGCAGGAGATTTGGAGTGATCATGAATTTCATCAGACATTTTTTTCTGTTAGAAGGTTTTGCCCAAATATTAGATTTAATTAATAGATTATGAATAGGCTTGTGAGATTAGTGTATTTATAGAGATTAACTTCACTGGTGGCTATGTTAGAAGGACACATCCATCTAAATGGTTTAGAAATCTTTCAGTTTACACTCTACACTCCACTGGAGAGAATGAAAAGGTAGTATCTACGTAATTATAATTATATTAATAAGGAATTTGATTGTCAGCTGGGGTGAGTTAAGTTGGATTCTAAATTTAATTAAATCAGGTACACGTCATACATTCAATGAAGATGCTTTGTCTGTGAATGGACTGCCGTTTGAGGAAGTATTAATTATGAAAAAGTGTCTGGAATTTTACAAATAAATAAATATATCTCAACACTTGATTGAAGCCTCATGAAATTAATGTTTAACTGAAGTGATTTTATTTGCATTAAAATGCTATGAGCAATGAGGGAAACAAAAAAGCATTTCGTTATAACAGATTAACCAAATGCTTTTTTTTCTAACTTCAGTAATTTTTCATAAAAGAATGGAGAACTAATTTACTTTAACTAGAAGTTGAAAAAAATAAGGTGTCAATAAAGTTATGTCCGCATATATATATATAATACAAGCGCGCTTCGCGCTTGCTTGCGCTGCGCGGCTGGCGGACATTTCGTGTCCGCCGGAGGCTCCCTTCGGTCGCCTGGAGTCACATTGGTTAATTATAAGGGAGATAACATCTCTAAATATGTCTGTTCTACTGTGCTAATCGATATCACTCGAAAAATCACCAAATTTGTCAATTTTAAAATTTTTGATGCGTATTGATGACGTCATAACAAAGTGATGAGTCATCATTTTAAGTCGCATCATATGTGAGGTATGTTAGTATACAGATTCTATTAAAATTTCAGCCTTCTATCTCCTATAATGGCTGAGTTATGCCCGAATAACTGTGTTGCTTAACTTTTTAAAATGTGACAATGACGTCATAATTCCATGATGAGTCGACATTTTGCTCTGAACTCAGAACTTACTGGAGCCATAGCCAAAAGACTCCCACATGCCAAAAATCAGCCTTCTGCGCCCGGCAGTTTCTTCAATCAATTCGTTACAGATATATATATATATATATATATATACAATCATCGAGTTTTAATAGTAAGGATTCTTAATTTATTCATCATGTGTTGATAAACTCGTGTCAAGACACAATATATTTATATAATTTTGTTCCTGTAACTCTGATATATTGTTACTTCTGTGTAACTTAGGTAACAATCAAAATATTTCGAAATACGTATCTAAAAACATCACAATGACCATGGCAACTGGTAACTCAAGAAGGAATTCCGAAATGATGATGTAACGTTTAAACTCTGTCCCTCGAATTTCTTAAGTCATCCTCGTGTCCTCAAAGTTTTATTTACGTAATTTATAGCATTTTCAAGCTTGTTGCACAAATACCTATCACGTTATTGTGTTACCCTGACAATAATCAAAATTTTGTTTACAACAGTTCGATTTTCTCGATGACTTTGTAATTCTACAATGGCACATTTGCTCACTATCATGCTTGCATGCCAAATTCCGTTGAACCTAAAATACATGTGTTTTTCTGCTAACATTATTCGATTATCCTCATTGTTCAACTCTAACGTCAAATGAACTTTATTTTACAGTCATTATTAATAACCGCATCAAATGACAATATTAGTTTGTTCCAGCTGTCCATTACATAGAATCTATCCTTAGCTTTTTATTGGCTGAGAGAGATATATAATTTCTTAAATTAAATTTTTCTTACTTCCAATTTCAAGAAGAACACTGAATTTATTTATTATAAACAAATTTGATACTTTTCTAGTAAATACCGTATTTCCCTGAATAAGCGCCGGGTCTAAAGGGTGAGCGAAATAAATAAGCGCCGGGGCTCGAATAAGCGTCGGACGCCGGGGCATTTTAGTTCTCTGAACATCATATCAAACTAGTATTCTCAGTAGTGGCATAGATACAAGTGCTTTTGAAACATTACATTATCCTTTTTTAATAGAACAAACATTCTCAGTTGTGGCAAAAATAAAAGCGCCAGTCAATGTAGTAAACAAAAAAAAGAGCGCCGGGTCAAAATAGCGAATGAAAAAAATAACGCCGGGGCTTGAATAAGCGCCGGGTCTAAAGGGTGCACGAAATAAATAAGCGCCCGGGCGCTTATTCGAAGCAATACGGTACTTACTTCAGAAACTGAAACGTTAAATATTTGAAATAAAAATTATCTAATTATAAACGATTTACTTGTATTCTAACATAGTTTAGACCTGACTGTAGTTTAGATTAAGTTCTAATAACATAGTATTAGAATGAGCAGTGTTGGCAGTACATTATGAAGTATTAGCAGTGACACATATACGTCTTTCAAATGTGAAATTCTCTGAATAGCATTCCAATAGCACTTCTACTGGTTAGCAATTATAACGGCTAGAAAGAGAAGTTCTCAAACAGCAGAAGAATTTGAAGTGATTATGCGAATGGTTAAATGTGTGGTATCTAACTTATTGTTGTATATAGCTCCGTGTTGAAACAATTATGAACAACTGTGTTATGTCAATTTCTGCAACTTAGCCCAGGACTGTAGCATAATCCTTGGTTGACTTCTCACGGAGATTCCTGTACAATAGTATGTATAATATTGGTCTCTCTATCTTGCTTGTAAAGTATTTCTGTTCAGTTAAGATTAGCTCATACGGATATGTATAGTTACTCTCGTTAGTAGTTTCGTACGAACTAAGGTCGAAATTCCGGATTTTTTAGACGTTTTAGAAACTCCTAGCATGTTATATAGCTCTAGGCAATCAAGCATGTATTGACCCGAGTAATTAGTGTTCGTTTAGATGCCCGGGGTTTGAATTATATACGTTTATCTGTATATATAGTTTATTTTGTGTTTGTGTGAAATGTACATATGAAAATATGCAAGGTGCAAGAAAGCTAAATTGCCTGAATTTGGAAAATACACCCGTTTGATTCCCCTTTTCGAAAATAATTCTTTTAGATTTCAAAATACATTGTATTTCCTGCATTATTGTGATGTACCTGGCATCATACGACAATGTTCAATCTTCAACAGCTTTAACAGCCAAACAGAGGCGTAGCCAGGGTGCGGCACATGGGGCCTAGGCCGCAACCTCAAAGGCTGTGCCCACTAAAATTTCACAAATTAGCATTGGGTGCCGCAACCCTCTCGCGAAACGGAATGGAATTGCCGCACCCTAAAAATTGGGCTGGCTACGCCTCTGCAGCCAAATAGTAATTATAAGTTCTGTATCATTCTAATGAACTACAAATATTGATTTGTGGAATGTTGAATTAGATCTATTTCACTTTATCTGCCTATTAATATTTGTCATATACAAATTTATGTTTTAAGTTATGGCAGCCCGGCATGCTAGAATGTCATACGTGTATATCTAAGACACCGTATTTGATACGAGTCCATACATTCCAATAGTCCCCTGGCGTAGCCTGGTAAGTCTACTATAGTGCAGCAGTTCCTTAACATCTCTCTCTCTTTCGTAAATTAGTGGAGTTCAATTTAAGAGATGATTAAAAAGCTGAAGAAGGCGTTAGGTTCCTCCGGCAGCAACCACTCACTCGTCTCTGGAGTGAACTTGGAGGACATTCAGAATAAATTCCTGCTTCAAAAGGTTCGTCTCTTATCAAACTAATTGCGTTGATACTTAGGTTGACAGAATAATTTTAACGAAAACCTTGCTTTCATGGACACCATATAAATTTGTGTACATTCCCAAATTTGTATCTTGGACACACACAGAGAAGACAATCCAGAGCAAAAAGTGGCGTATGGCACATGGGCCTTCATAGTCTGATTCAGATGTTCATTTGTGTTTCACAGTTCTAACACAGATATTCTTATATCATCACTCGTGTGTATGTGTGACTCAATCAAATTAGCTGCGTGAGCTGAAATATGACTTGATTTGTTCATTATTCGATTATCAGTTTTTTCGAAGAAAATTGTTGAGTAAGAATCTGGAAGTATAATTTGCAAAAAATGATTTTATAGCAAATATGTCAGTTCATTTGCTAATCTTTTAACGGAAGTTAATCCTTATACTTTCACAGAAGTTTATTGCTTATTGTGAAAGTTCGAATTTTATTTTATCGTCAAAAATGGCACAATATATCATAATCTTAATATAGATTGAATCGTCCAAAATTGACAGACATAGCATTTTTATTGTTTTATCTACTTTATGAGAATATAGGTACAGTCGACTCTGCTTAATAGGGTCACTGTTTAATCGGGTCAACCGCTTAATCGGGGTCACTTTTGGCAGGACCGGAATAGCTCTCACACATAGAAGCTAATACAAAATACTTTCGGTTAATAGGGTTCTCCGCTTAATCGGAGCAAAATGTCCTTTACCGATGTGACCCTATTAAGCGGAGTCGACTGTATTTATAAACTTATTCTACAGACCACATTCCACGGATTTCCTCCCAACCCCACCTGCATGAGTCATGATCACGTCTGGGGGCTCTTGTTCATCGGAACCTCTTCTGGACAGATCTACATGTGAGTTGGGTTTAATGGAGATTCTCTCTAAGACTTTTGAGGATGCAAACACCCAGTGTTTTTTTAAGCTAAATTAGAGGGCCCAAAAGGACCTCTAATTTCTCTTCAGGGACCTCTAATTTCTTAACATTCGTAATGTACTGAATATCATAAAATGTAGTATTCCAGGTAAGGGACCTCTAATCTTTTGCAGGGCCCTCTGAGCAAATCCTTAAAAACCCCTGCAAACACCAATTAAATTCCTTTTATAGCTAAAAAATGAAATAATTGAAGAAATTTATCTTTCACATAGCCCGCATGACTAATTTCCTGGACGGGACATATATTAATTCTTGTCTAAGTTGACTAATTCATTGAAATATGATGAAGAATTATGAATTATTCAAAATCTCAAACATTAGTGCAGATTCTATGCCTAAAAGTGGTTAAAAGGTTGCTCATGTTATATACCTCTAACATTGCTCAGTCACTAAGCGAAATATCAAATATTTTTTTCATTATTTTAGTTTCAAATTTTGAGTAATTCATTGATAATTCATGAATTAGTCAACTTAGATTCTTGTCCCGGAATTCAGCATTCCCTGTTGTAATATATTTGTTTCTAAAATTCTTATTTCACTCATCGGCCTATTTACTACACTCTTTTCACAAAATGGTTCAATTTCGCTAGATTCTAATGAAGTATTTTGTATTTATTATATCTAATGATAAAGACAATTATCGTCATTATGAGACTGCTCCATTCAATGTAGGTATGGGAAACCAGGTCTCGAGATAAAGACAGAACATCCAGACTACCCAATCAGTTTCTCTCCCATCCAGTTCTTGTTCTCGCTCCCGGAACAGGTGAGAATAGGCTCAGTAATTTAGCTACAGAATCTATAATTAGATGATTCTATATACACGGTCAACTCCGCTTAATCGGGACAAGTCTCCAGGAACGGAATGGTTCCCATACATGGAAGCTAATACTCAATTTCATCGGTTAATTGGGAACTCCGCTTAATCGGGACAAAATATCCGAGACCAAAGTGTCCCGATCAAGCAGAGTCACCTGTACTTATATCCCACTTCTAAATATAACTCTAATCCTATTTTTAGTAACCGTGTCTCTTTAGATGCAGCTGGTCTCGATCAGTGAGAACAACACTCTACATGTGTGGAGTATCTGTGACGAAGATAACAAAGCTCAGCTGATTGTACTCAATCAGAAGGAACTCGTGCAGGGAAGGTTAGTGACAGTCAGAAGTGTGCTCTATTGATCAGTGATGGAATGTACCACAACCTTACTGCATCACCATTGTAACAAGACCAGTGAAAGCATTCTAGTGTTTAGTTATGCACAGTGACATAGCCAAGGTTTAACTTGTGGTGGTGTTGCAATGTCACATCGTTACACAAACCTCTCCACTCTTCAATCTCGTCGTGTCGGATATTTTAAGACTATCCCACGACAGAACCCTTCAATTCCTGTTATTTGTATTGCAATATGCATGTGTGCCTACAATCTGTATCCAGGATTAGTAATGGCACATGTGTGTGTGTGTGTTTATCTAATCACGTGTTTGTTGTTGTTGTTTAGAGGTAAGGAGATCACTGCTTGCTCGTTGGAGAGGAACAACGTATTCTTCGGGACAGGAGATGGTCGGCTGTATGAGTTGGATCTGCTCTCGATGGGAATTACTCTGATAGAGTGAGTTAATCATTCAAACTAGAGATCCTTATCGTATCTGATTATAATTATTTCGTCAGAAATTGATATACGTACAGTCGACTCCGCTTAATAGGGTCACTTTTGGCAGGACCGGAATAGCTCTCACACATAGAAGCTAATGCAAAATATTTTCGGTTAATAGGGTTCTCCGCTTGATCGGGTAAAATGTCCTCTGACCGATGTGACCCTATTAAGCGGAGTCGACTGTATTTCCCTGATAAAAGGGCAAAAGTGCCATTTGATTTCTTCCTGTGTGAAACAGAAACTTAGTATGGATTTCGGAACTGTTTAATTAGATAAATTTCCAATTAGGAACCTCACTTGGCTAATATCTGTGCTCTCACCTCATTAACCAATGAAATTTTGCTTCAAATTCGTAATGATTCCTTGAGGTTCTAGTTCTAACACAGCACACGTGATAAACCATAATTCTGAATTGCGTGTGTTGTCAGTCTAGGGTTTAATTCAAATTCCACTGTGTCAGTTGCGTTGCCATCGATATTCCCACCACAATTCAGACAAGATATGATTTTTGCAAGTAGCTACAATATATTTAATCTTTTATCATTGGAAACGGATGTGTAGATGTTGCCACTTTGAACTTCCCATGTGTTTATATATGAATATTTGTAATATATAATCGTTGCTACGCACATTCTAATGCACAGATATGTGAATTCCACACGGACTGATTTTGATAACAACTTTTACTCTCAGGAATGCTTACATTATATCATTACAACCAATCAGATCAAGATTTAGGTTTAGAATGCCCAAATATGGGCATCACAGAATAGTTTATTTAAAACACAGGAATTAATGGAGATTATTTATTTTGTGAATATTTTGTTTATTTAGCTGGGAAGAAGGAGAATCTACTCCGATAGTTTCCTTAGAGATCTGCCCAACAGACAGGAATTTTGTGAGTTTAGTAATCAGTTTGTGTTTTCTGGTTAATTCATATTTGCGTAAACAATCTCTAACAATGATATCTGTTCAGATAATAAAGCATTCTGTATCTATAATGCAATATCAGTTTAACATTAGGTAGAATTGAACTTTTTATTAGTTAATCTTACCTAATTCTCTCTCAAATTTTCCTATTTCCACTCAGCTGAATTATTATTTAAAGAAATTAGCAGTTTTGATTCTAATCCCTAAACTTTGGTTTATTATTATTATTCTAAATGCCCAATGACTGCAAACGGATGATTTCTAAACAAATTTTTTATTAAATATTTTATTAAATTCGTCTTTTATTCTAAAAAACAACAACAACAACAACAACAATAATAACAGAGATGTCTCTAATTTTTATGGATAAATTGTATGGGAAACTAAACCCTGAATACTAATGTCTAGTCATCATATAAAATTGAGAGTTGAAATTCGCTGTTTTTCCACTCATTTCTAACCACTTCCATGGTTGTTTACTTGTTGTTGTTTTGTTTTGTTTAGATATTGTGTGGCTACAGAAATGGACTTATCACTTTGAGGAATGTGAAGCAAGGTGTATTTGTTTACAGCGTCAAACGGGCTGAAGTGGTAAATAACATTATTTGTTTGCTTAATGATACCAGAAACCGAACAGTCTCGAAAAGTCCTTTCCTGAATTTTTAGAGAAGTCCTTGAGACAAGGGAACTGTCCCATTCCTACAAAAAATCATTTCTAGACCTCCTTCATGATTTTAATTCGCGAAATTTCATGGCTTCCGTTTGTCTAAAAGTGTATATTCATATTTTCTCACATTTTATGATACCGTAAACTGGGGTGACTTTGTCCCATAATAGCAATTTTAATAACTCAAACTTAGAAATATTGCGGTTTAAATATATTAGGATATAATTGTTTCATTCAACATGTTATCAATGTGGTTACATTGATTCATAAGTTTGAGTATATTTTATTAAAATTGCTATTGTGGGACAAAGTCACCCCACTTTACGGAATTAAACTGTCAGCTCTATGATTGCTAACCTTTCAGTTACCAATCAAATAAATGATCGTTCATTATTTTTGTTGTTGTTGTTGTTGTTGTTGTTGTTGACTCTATTCATATGTTTGTTTGGTCAGAAAGAAGATTGGGGAGCTTGTAACCTAACCAGTGCGGTATGGCAGCACAATGGAGACGGGTTTATCGGCTGCTACTCAACCGGAGAGATGGCCTACTGGACAGTATCCAACAGAGGAAAACCGGATTATGTCAACACTTTTTTCGGTAAATAACAACAAATAATAGCTTATTGAAGTGATAAATAGATTGATAAACAGGAATCAAACAAACACAAACAATCATATCTGGGTTTTTTTCAGGAATTAGCTGAGGTTAGTGAAACGATCAATGTATTCGTGTTGCTCCTCTTCATTCCTCCGTCTGCACTCCAACTCACTCTTCAACCGCTCTAGAATCTTCCTCTTCTCGTTAGCGATCAGTGCGAACTCCTTCTTCCTATCTTCTCGCCATTTCTCTATCGTCCTGAGTCTGATTCGACTTCCTAATGCCTTCAGTTTCTCGCGTTCCACCAGCTTTCCTAGTGTCTCGATTTTCTCGTTGAAACCGATGATAAGTGTTTGGAATTCGTCCGCACTCTCTAAGAAATTCTTGCATTCGTCTCTGAGATTCTGCGTTTCAGTCGCTACGTCTGGATCTAGGACGCAGATTTTGGAAAGATCATCAAAGAAAATGTTAGGCTTCTGTTTGCTGTACATCTCTCCACTCAAATAGCTAGAATCCAAACTCAAACGATTATCTACTAAGATTAAAGGTGTGAAATTGATATGAGATTTTATTTAATCTTTTTCCTAGAGAGTGAATATGGACTCGAGCCAATCACGAGACCGATTTGGACAAGGTAAGAGTAAAGATTACTTCACTCCAGTTATAAAGAAGACTTCAAATTTCATTATAAACTGAGTTTTCCCCCAACTTGGTTATGCGGGGCTACTGGGTGATTATAATGGTGTTTGTATCCGTTATTCGTGTTCTAGCAATGACCTGTTGGTATTCGCTGGGGGGGTTCCAGAGGACCTTGCTACTCACCCTTCTGTTACCCTCGCATGGGCCAGGGAGCCCGATCAGCTGGAGCTCACTAGCCCCATCGTCTCCCCGACACCTTACTCCAAACAGGAAGCTAGTCAGAATGACACAGACACAGCTGTTCTCAGGGAGAAGGGACGAGTTAGCAGAACTCCAGGTAAGAACCACGAATATCTTCCAACGCAAATCTATTAAAATGTAGTGTTAAACTGGGGATAATCCATAATATCAGAGAAAAATCTGTGATGGTTAATTGGGGAATGATTCATCTGAATTAAGTGGTCTTATAATAATTAATAATAATTTCAGTCTTGTGTTTACAGATATGTAAATACAGAAATATATTGTCAGAATTAAATACTATAATGTACAGTCGACTCCACTTAATAGGGTCACTGTTTAATCGGGTCAACCGCTTAATCGGGCCACTTTTTGCAGGACCGGAATAGCTCTCACACAGAAGCTAATACAAAATATTTCGGTAATAGGGTTCTCCGCTTAATCGTGGCAAATGTCCTCTGACCGATGTGACCCTATTAAGCGGAGTTGACTGTATATTGAATCGATTCATTTTGAAAGTAGTTTCAGTGTATTACAATTACTCAATTTGTGATGACGTCACTCTAGATCCAATTCCAAGCGTTATGGAAGCTCTTCGCGCCTCGAGCCCATTCTCTGCCACCTCGACACTGGAACGGAGACCCAAAAAGAGCAGCCGACACTCTGGTTTCTACCCAGACACTGGCGACGACACTCTAGGTGAGAAATCGTACACAGTCCAAACCGGGTTTTCTTACTATTTCAGAATATTTATGTCAAAATTCCAAATCTAGATTAAATCATCGTTTTTCTTACTGTCTGAACTGTAGTGGTACTGGATAAGCAATTACCGTATTGCTTCGAATAAGCGCCCGGGCGCTTATTTATTTCGTGCACCCTTTAGACCCGGCGCTTATTCAAACCGGCGCTTATTCTTTTCATTCGCTATTTTGACCTGGCGCTCCTTTTTTTGTTTACTACATTGACTGGCGCTTTTATTTTTGCCACAACTGAGAATGTTAGTTCTATTAAAAAAGGATAATGTAATTTTTAAAAAGCACTTGTATCTATGCCACTACTGAGAATACTAGTTTGATATGATGTTCAGAGAACTAAAATGCCCCGGCGTCCGACGCTTATTCGAGCCTCGGCGCTTATTCAAGCCCCGGCGCTTATTTATTTCGCTCACCCTTTAGACCCGGCGCTTATTCAAACCGGCGCTTATTCAAGCCCCGGCGCTTATTCAGGGAAATACGGTATCCAACAAGATCATTAGACGATAGAATTAGTCTTCTAATAACAATGTTGCTTAACTTTGTCGGAGTTTCAATCTAAATACGATTTGTAATAAAGCGAATTACTGTGTTATTGCAAGGATTTCCCAAACTTTCAGATTCAATTTTTATTTAATTCTCATTCCTTACCAAATATGGAGTATAAAGCGATGAAGTGATTGGTTTAGGAATGGATTTTGTTAATTGATCCACTCCACAGCTCTTCTAAAGAGTCTAGCCATCAAGCAGGAGTTAGGACCTCAGGAATTCAATCCAGGAGAGATCCTACCACAAGAGGACCTCACCCCCCCGTCTCCTCTAAAGGTCCCCCAGACTCCTGAGTCCTCAGAAAAGACCGCGAATGGCCCCGAGTCCGATGACACGTTTTTATCCGCAAAGACAGACTCCTTCGACATTACCCCGAACGAACTGGAGAAAACTTCGAAGGAGTTGGAACAGATTCTAGCAGACCTCACTAAGGACCAGGGATCACTAAACAACGATACTTCTGTAAGTGCAGATCCTAGCATACGAGATGTCTTGTGTTATGATCACCGTAGAACGTCCGTCTGCTCGCTCTTGGAAACCGTATTGAACCAAATTTTGAACATATATTCCTTATGGTGTAGGTGATTTGAACCTGGGTGCAAATTCTGAAAAATTTTCACACCTTTTCACAGAAATGTCAAAATGTATGAGCCAATCAGAACCCTGGGCACTTCGTACAAACACTTTGGATTATTCATTTCCAATTACGTATAACCGAGAATAGTACAATGGATATGTAGGACATGTTTTTTTAAAACGATCTGAGATGTAAAAATTACGCCACGATTTTTGGGAGTTACACCACGAATCATATTTTTCGTGTTATAACACTTATAACACTGTTATAACATATGTTATAACAGTGTTATAACATATGTTATAACACTGTTATAGCACTGTTATAACAGTGTTATAACAGTGTTATAACATATGTTATAACATATGTTATAACAGTGTTATAACACTGTTATAACATATGTTATAACAGTGTTATAACATATGTTATAACAGTGTTATAACATATGTTATAACAGTGTTATAACATATGTTATAACAGTGTTATAACAGTGCTATAACATATGTTATAACACTGTTATAACACTGTTATAACATATGTTATAACACGTGTTATAACAGTGTTATAACATATGTTATAACACTGTTATAACATATGTTATAACATATGTTATAACACTAGTTATACAAACAGTACGCCTGAATAAATAACATTGAGATATAAAGTAAATTGGGTAATATTCTAAATTTTCACGCTCCTAAACACTTTCGGACTTGAAATATATGCAAAGAGCGTCTCACATTCCTCAATAATCCCTTTGTGAAGTACCATGTTATTTATTCCTTTTACTCCTACAGCCTATCCTACGGAGAGTTCGTACGTCCGGGGAGTCTAGCGAACAGATCGGAGACATCACAGAGACTCTCCTGAAAGTTGGGGACTTCACACAGGACGAGGACAAGTACAACAGAGCCAATGGGTCTATCGACTCTGTGGACGAGGAGAAAGTTCTCATACGAGAGAAACGTGTCAGAATCAAGGAGCCGAGCTTAGAGGGAGAAACTGAGGATTGTCCCGATGTAAACGGAGACTTAGAAGAGTTAGACCCTTTCGAACACGGAAGATTCAACTGGAGAGATTCTCAAATTCACGAAGATAACATCCCCCGGTCCCTTACCTCGCCGCATGAATCGGATTTGGATGAAGTCATCGACTCGATTGAAAGATTAGTTTCCAGACCTTGGGTGAAGAAAATGAATCCGTGGAAGAATGAGATGAAACAGATCATTAAATTCACTTCTTCCATCAAAGGATTCTTCGTCATAAAACAGGACGATTACACTTCGAGATGGTTGGAGGCAGCCTCTCCTTCCCACGGAAGTAAGTGATGAGAAATATGTATTTACTCTAGCCGGACAAAAGTACAGTCGACTCCGCTTAATAGGGTCACATCGGTCAGAGGACATTTTGACCCTATTAACCGAAAATATTTTGTATTAGCTTCTATGTGTGAGAGCTATTCCGGCCCTGCCAAAAGTGTCCCGATTAAGCGGTTGACCCGATTAAACAGTGACCCTATTAAGCAGAATCGACTGTATTCCAACAGATGGTTATTTAGCCGTAGATTGCCGATGGGGACACAGTGTCCCCGATATCGCGGATGTCTCCCAGCCATTTTCTATGACACCGAAGCCATAAAAATACTCGGCATTCTACAGTTAAAATCTGTTTACTCCTGAAGAGATATACAGTTGACTCCGCTTAATAGGGTCACATCGGTCAGAGGACATTTTGACCCGATTAAGCGGAGAACCTATTAACCGAAAATATTTTGTATTAGCTTCTATGTGTGAGAACTATTCCGGCCCTGCCAAAAGTGGTCCAATTAAGCGGTTTTGAACTAAACGCATCTGGATTACCCATTTTAGGAATTGGTCGTTTGAATTTACCGTTGTTGTTATTCTTTTTTAGTTAGAAACGAAATCCTTGTGATTCTACTGGATCAAGAACTCCTATTTATAGACCTCACTAAACCAGAGTAAGTCAATCCTCTTCATATGAACTAATTTTCACACCTTTATGTTACTATAAATATAATAGCTTCCCCCTGATAATGCCTCCATACCTGATCAACGTGCACAGCTCTTCTGTTTCGTGCTCTCTCCTGTTGGACTATCTCGCTTCAGTTCAGTATAAACTGCTCAAGCAGTTAGGCGCGGCACAGATACAACTGTTATACCCGTCATCTTCAGTGGTGAGTAACATCCTCAGCGGATACAATGCTACTTTGAGGCAGAAGGAAATATTCTGTTTCACACATGCCAACCTGAGCCATGATAAAAGCGGGACGCAGCGTTGAATTTCGCGGGACATGGCGGGACGCAATAGAAAAGTATTATACATAAAATCAAAAAAAGCGGGACATAATGGGGAAATTTCATGTAAAAGCGGGAAACTCGTGAAAATTAGCTCAATAGAAGAGTGAAAAAAATCGGGACTTCCCGCCAAAAACGGGACAGTTGGCATCATGGGTTTATCTAGGATTTTCCAATCCGGCACTTTTTTGGAGGTGATAAAAGTTATCTGGCACCCAAACAGTGATTTATCCTGTAATTCCAGGGGTGATAGCAACCCGGGACCAAAATCGAATCACACTGCAAGCACCTTGGCTCCTCGGACGATACCAGGCTGGCACCTATAAGTGCCGACCGAGCACCTAGATAAATCCCTGGTTGGCATGCATGCTATATGAGCCTAAATGATAGCACGCGGAATTGAAAATATATGTGGGTCGATAGACCGACGTTTATGTATATTCTGGGGTCGGTTACCCTAGGCAGGCGTGCCACCGGCACACAAGGTCATAAATACTAGTTTACCTATAATGTCAATACATTATAGGTAAACTGGCACACTTCATTCAAAAGGTTGCCGGCCTCTGCTATATGGTACAAGTTCCAATATACACCTGTCTATGAGGATGAACTATAAGATAAAACCTATTCCACAATTTAGGAAGGATTTGATTGATTGAGTTTAGTTCACATTTGGAGCTAGCGTACTTTGATAGACATTTAGTTCTAAATTTAAACATTCATTGATGATTGGTTGAATTTTAGGATTGGCCTTTCAACGGCGGAGAAGTAAGCGAAGAGTATTCAGAAGATCAGACAGTGGTCTTCATAACTGGGTAGGTTTATCTAGTTTGTTGTTTGTTTGTTTGTTTGTTTGTGTTTGTTTGTTTGTTTGTTTGTTTGTTTGTTTGTTTGTTTGTTTGTTTGTTTGTTTGTTTGTTTGTTTGTTTGTTTGTTTGTTTGTTTGTTTGTTTGTTTGTTTGTTTGTTTGTTTGTTTGTTTGTTTGTTTGTTTGTTTGTTTGTTTGTTTGTTTGTTTGTTTGTTTGTCATGACTAACACCTAGTTCTTCGTAATTCTGTATTATAACGGGAATCTTCTAGACATGAGAATGGTACAATAAAGTTCTGGGATGTCACTGGCGGTGAGTTAAGTTTAAACTATTTAAATTCCAGATGTACGTAATTGTTGCCCTCACCTCTATGCACGGAATTCCTCGAGATGTTAGGTACATTAAAACAGCGTTTAAGATATTACATTTTTTCAATGATAGATCCAAATATTTGTGTATACAATACAAGGTATATATGAATAGACCTCTTTAGTGATGATGTTCCTATTATATTTCTACAGCGAAATTCAATCAAATCTATAGTTACGAAATTCAATCAAATCTATAGTTAGCCGAAGAAGACTGGAAACCGCTGGACTCGTGTCTATTGTTCACCGTCTTTCCCTGAATAAACTCCCTGGAGCTTATTCAAGCCCAGGAGCGTATTCAACTCCCGGCGTTTATTCAGGGAATTCGGTAGTTTGCAGTTTGATAAACACTCATAATTACTCCACTTAGGCGCCATATCTCTGATCTACTGCCTCTACACGAACTACCTGTTCGACCTGGGAGTGGACCGCACCACACCCCTTCCACAGCCGGAGTCCAGACTGGAAGGGGTGCAGAGGGGATTCTGGGATCCGTACGCAGAGGACCACCGCCTGAAGATCACCAGTCTCTGCTGCTACGACGCAGTCTTAGCCGTGGGAGGCGCCGGGGGACAAGTCCTGCTGTTTGAGCTCACTCACGAGAATGTGGCGCCCTCCGTATTCGTGAGTCATTCATCTTAATTATTGTATACGGTGGAATTAGCTTATTAGCAACTCGAGTTTTGCTCATAAAATTGTTGCTAATACGCGAAACGATAGTCAAAAAACCCCGATGTCGACTGTATTGTAAATTTATTTTGAAATTACATTCCTATAACCCATTATCGTAGCAACTAGAAGTTACTCTATTGGCCGAAGAAGTGCGAATGAGACACAGGCCTGGTCTTCAGCCGCTGCACTTCAAACCCCCCCACACCCCAGACAAGGGGTACGTCCCCTTCCTCTACTTCCAGATGTCCCCTGCCAGCCCCATCACCTCGCTAGAAATGGCGCCTAACTTCAACCTGTGAGTTACTATAAATAGAATAAACCTTACTTCTAAGAAATAAAGAAATGTTTTAGAAAATAGTTTTTTTCTGAACAGTTCGTAGCCAACTGAAGTACTCTATACAGTCGACTCCGCTTAATCGGGTCACTTTGGGCAGGACCGGAATAGCTCTTACACATAGAAGTTAATACAAAATATTTTCGGTTAATAGGGTTCTCCGCTTAAACAGGCCAATGTCCTAATGTCCTCTGACCGATGTGACCCTATTAAGCGGATTCGACTGTATATATACTTTTAAAAGAATTAATTAGACAATTTTCTAATAATATCCTTGATTCTCTTAGAGTATGATTGTGGGTTACATAACTGTGCTATTTTAGCGTGGCAGTGGGATGTTCTTACGGACTGGCAGTGATAGACGTAGAGAAGAGATCTGTGGTGTTCACTTACTCTACATTCGAAGAAGGTAGGCTATCCTTGAGATTAATGTTAGTATTGCCAGCGGTTGGGTCTAGTCCTAGAAATTCTAGAATGACACAGTTTTTTTTATCCCCCCTCGTTTATTAAATTTCTTAAATTGATTTCTAAGTTTTATCCGAAGACAACGCCAGTTATTTTCCATTGAATAGTAATTCTAATTTTAGATAATTTCAAACGTACATACGCGCAACTATTTTGAATTTTTCATGGTTAGCTGGGGTGGCGAGATTTGTAAACATATATCAAACTAATTGGCATGCCACCCCAAGTCAACATAACATTTAGGTCTGGGGTGGCACGCTACCCCTGCCACCCTTGGAGTTACGCCTATGCATACGTGGTACTAAACATTATTAATTTCTGTCCCCCCCCGTTTATTCGGATTCCTACCCTCTTAGCCTGACATGCATTAACATAGTTCTACAGAGATCATTGAATTGTCCTAATCTAAATAACACAGTTTAATTAGTCCATTAATGCATGAGAACAACAAAAACACCAGAATGCATACATGCACTCAGGTGTGAAGTGGATCCTAGAGGTGTTGCCCCAACCATCTGAACCCCTCTCCATAACCGTACTCCTTCAAGACAGAGCACATGTACAGTTCGATCGGTCGGACTCGAGATTCTCCGGTGGGGACCGGCCCCTTACCGGTTGTCTGTAGCTGGAAGAACATTCTGATTTCTTCCTCCGACGCAGCTCCAGGACGATCCACTTTGTTACCCAGGATGAGCATGGGGGCGGTAGCAACCTAAGGGAGGGAAAGGAATGTTATTAAGATTCCTCGATGGACCTGATACAGAATACCAATGCACATTTAGGGCCGTTCAAACGCTGATTAGAGAAGGGTAATATTTTCAGGAATTCAGAGTTCCAAGAAATTGCCCAGGTTTATTTGATAAATAAATATTAAGAATAAACCGTACCTGTTCATCTCTGAGGAGAGAATCGAGCTCTACTTTCGACTCTTCGAATCTATTTCTATCGAACGCGTCGATTATGAAGACAATGGCGTCCACAGCTGGGAAGTACTGCTTCCACACAACTCGCGCTTGTTCATGGCCACCCAGGTCGTAAGTGGTGAAAGTAATCCCTCCCAACGAAAGTTCTTCCTTCGTAGGGTGAGTAGTCGGAATGTGCTGGCCTAATTTGCCGTCGCGTAGCATGTGGAGTAGCGTCGTTTTCCCGGCGTTATCGAGTCCAAGGAACACCAACTTTCCACTTCTACCCCAAAGCCCGAGGTAGTTGAGTACCCCAGAGAACCATCCGCCAATTGAACTCAGAATCCAAGACATTGCACTAATCAGTTTGGCTAAAACTCAGTGATTCTACTAATATAATGCTTCAGACGACAACGTTGCCGAACTGACGTCAGTACAGACTGGATTCACTATCCATGTTAGAATAGACTACGTTATGAGAGTGAGCTTATCCATAAAATATAGCTGATAGTGACTAGGGATGAGTATGGAGAGTTTAGTGGATTGTAATTCAATGTGTCTGTCAGCAAATATTAACTATTCCAGAGTAAACCAAACAATAATTGGAGTGTAAAGGATTTGTAGAATGATGACAATACTGTTTGATATTTGCCATAGATTCTTTCAGTACAGAAAGTGGTTATTTAACCTATAACATATGTGGACTCTAATATTACACTACAATCAAGATGGCACAATTATTATTATGAAAACAGTTGATAAGATAGAAACAAAGAATTATAATTCCACTATCCACAAGAACCATGATAAGACTGAAATGGATATTCCCCAACTTTTATAATTATATTAAACTGTTCTATATTTAGGTCAGATTCCAGATGAGTCCCACTTGAGTAGGAGAAACTCGATGCGGCAGTCTTTCCGCCAGAGTTTCAGGAGTTTGCGGCGGGCAGGTTCCGGCAGGCGATCCCGCACGGTGCATTCCAGCATCCGCGGACGGCCTAGCATGAGGGCGGCCGCTGGAACTTCCGTCCGCGGGGCGCCGCTTACCTTGAATCCGTCCGCCGCCCCGGCACAACAGGGGAACGCACAGACAGTGGTCAAGTGTCTCACCTTCACAACCACGTTCATTTCTGGTATGTGGGATCGGCAGTTATAATTGTGCTATGTAGTATATTAATATACAATTCAAAAAGTTTGAAGTTTAACTTTGTACAGAACATGTCGTTGTGCAAACTTTTTACACTTCGAATGTGTGAATTTGTCCACATAAAAACCATGGATTTGGATCATTGTTGTTGAGTCGTGGTAGAAATGTATATCTTTAAAATGGGAGTATTCCCATATATTTAAAATATTTTAGCGCATGCGCTAAAATATTCGACACGACACGACACGACACGACACGACACGACACGACACGACACGACACGACGCGACACGACACGACACGACACGACACGACACGACACGACACGACACGACACGACACGACACGACACGACACAACACAACACGACACAACACAACACGACACAACACAACACTTTCCATGACATTTTACAAAATGCAATATGAAATATACATACTTGTCATATATTTAAAATATTTTAGCGCATGCGCTAAAATATTTTAAATACCTCAGTATTCCAGTAGTTCCAGTGTATCCATGGTTTATAACAGACAGTAATAACTCGTATACACAACCAACTTATATCTATAATATTTAACATCCATACATGCCCTTATAAGGACATATGTCTTGTAGGTAGCAACGCACAACTATGTCTTTGGGCTGGCACGAGTGAGGGCAGTGTCTTGAGAATGTCAGTGACAGTTCCGTCTAAGGGGAACCGTAAGAATCGCTTCACGGAAGTGAACATGGTCGGCAGGCCTGTCTACTTGAGGAGAGCTTCCCCCCTCACGCGTATCACCGTACTGGACGCTGCTAATCAAGTCCAGCTGCCAGTGGGAGCAAGAGGTGAGTGCAGAGTTATAACTCAAGTAATGTACAGTCCCCTCTCTAATTGTCCACTTCTGTAATTGTCCAGGTTCTCTATTTTTCCACTTCTGTAATTGTCCAGGTTCTCTATTTTTCCACTTTCAAGAATGTGCACACACTTCGAATTCTCTAATTGTCTACTTAGGATCCCATTACCCAATGGTGGGCAATTAGAGAGGACTTAGTGTAATTTACAGTCGACTCTGCTTAATAGGGTCACTGTTTAATCGGGTCAACCGCTTAATCGGGCCACCTTTGGCAGGACCAGAATAGCTCTTACACCTAGGAGCTAATATCGCTACAATGCCTGAATGAGCTAAGGACTGAGATCCAAAAAATTAATGAGTTTAATTGTCTATTTATAACTTTCACGTTCTGTCTAATGGATCTTGGAAGCTAACAAGATCTTAATACTGTCCTGTGTAGGAGTGCGAGGGCCTCATACAGTGCTGATGTGTTCAGAGGATTATATCAAGGTAAGGATTAGTTCCTTCCTCGTATTGAATTAATTTAAGCTCTTTCCAAACATTTTACGATAAACAGAACAAAGTTGTTTATAGTTTCATAAGTTTAATACATTTCAGATAATGAATCTTCCTGGAATGAAGAAGAAGAGCAAGGAGAGACTCAGAATCGATGAGAACGACATTTTGAGACTAATCAAAACAGAGTTGCTAAACGTCAATGGTAAACAGATTCAAAATATTCTTGTGTAAATCCATTGATAAGCATACGTACACCATAATTACATTCCTATTACACGGTATTGTTGCTAGGGGTCACCTGCTTGGCTACACTGGATAACGAGGGCCAGGTTAGTGTATATGCATTGCCTGACATGAGACTCCTGTTCAGAAACCCGATCGTAGAGTCTACAGATGTTAGGTGAGTAAGGACCATCAGCTAGTACAGGGGTTCTTAAACTAGGGGGCGTAAGGATATTGTAAGGGGGTGTAATACCGGATGAAAATGTGAAGACACTTGTTGAAAAGAAACAGATTGGGGGCATGGGGTCAAAAAGTTTAAGAACCCCCTGAGCTAGTACAATAGTGATTGGATGTAATGAAACATTGCATAGTTACCGACCTTTGGGAACGGTATGTAGAATAATAGCGTAATGGAGTTTATTGCAGGGCACAGAAAAGCTTCTGCATAACACCATCAGGACACATCCTCTCACAATGCAGCCAACTCCAATTCCAGAAGTATTCTCTCCTCGAGACTTCAAGGTTAGCTGCAGACACGGTACTATGTATAGATTGATGGAGATGAATGGAACTGTTTCAGTAGAATTTGCGGATATTATAATACAGTAGAACTCGGTTAGTACGTACTCGGGATAAGACGTACTTCGGCTTAGTACGTACTCATTTCTCTGAACCAAAATTCAATTAATATATAGATTCCTATGTAATATCAACTCGGTTAGTACGTACTTACGGATAGTACGTACTTTCCGCTTCCCGGAGGGGTACGTCTTATCCGAGTTCTACTGTATTCGAATCGGTTAAATGCTTGTACTTACTCGTATGTAAGGCAAATTCAACCTTCTAACTTTTTTGGGTCAGAAAAATGACCTATAAAATGTAATATTTACGAAATTATATATAATGTCAATAAAAATATGAACTAAAATAATACTTTCATGATTATACTTGGGTAGTATAATGCATTGGTAACGCAATGCTATTCAAACATTTATTGAATGTCTGATTTCAGTATTGACAAGTTTTCCATTCTAGATTTCAACGCGTCGCAACCATAGGAGAAAGAGCATTATCACCAAGGTAGTTTTAGCAATTCTGCAGACCATTCAAGTGCTTAACTCTCTTTTCAAGCTTCAATGTTTGACGTCCATGCACGTAATGACGAGTACTTAATTAAATTGTAGCAATCACACACTTGGTTAATGTGAAGCTATAATGGAGTCATATGACAGTCTTCTTCACTTTGCATGGAATCTGCTAGGATTTGATACGAACTGAAAAGGGTTCTAATATGAGTAGTTTTAACTAACTTAATTTAACCATCACCCCTATATGAAGGAATTTGCTGCCAAATGAAATTGCACGGTTTTAATTTCACACTTGGCCCTGATTTTGTTGACCAATAAGGATTAGACCTAACTCAATGCATGTAAATATATCAAAATTAGTCCCTAAACTTTAAATCTGATTGGTTGACTTGGAGGAATATGTCTTCAGCGCAATTACAGCAATACTATATATGGAAATTAAGTAAAGGGATCTCCATGACTACTATATGGTATTCAACTATGTATATTTCCAAATATCACATTTCGTGTCTACGAGTCCCTTAATGGAGCTGCACTAACAGTGTCGACTGACATTTTTTAAATTTTACATTTCTTAGGTCTCATGAAAGTACACAGTCTGCTCCATCAGAGAAGTTATTTTAACACACAAGAATCAGCCAATCAATTCCTATATAATTTTAGTGCTATTTTACAGTCACTCTATTTTTTACTATACATGTATACAATATTCTACACCGTCACTTTCCTATTACTCACACTATCTCTAACTATTACATTATTCCAGTACGTACATGATGATAAGGCTAAATTCGTGTTTGTATACTATTTGTATAATGGATGAGTCAATTATAGACATACATAGAACTTGATTAAATTTATTTTCTTTATGTTTTGTTAATATTACATATAACGAATGCCATCCCATCATTTAAGTCCCGCTTTTTCGTAAACTTCTTCGTTATTCCCTTTTTAGTTACAATTCCTTTCTATTGATATTGATAGATACAGTCAGGGTCGCTTATTATGAACACTTTGGGGACCAAAAAAATCTGTTCATTATAGAGAGACTTCATATTAAGCGAACTCAACCTAATACAAATCCTATGAACCAGTTGAATTGGGACCAGAGAGTTTGTTCACAATGAACGAATGTTCATAATAAGCGAACCTGGCTGTAGTTGGTAACCAGAGTTGTTGAATTGGATTCGAGTTTTTAGATTGAAATCTGTTTAAAGTTCTCTCGCTAGAAGTTCATACTTCTAGAGAAGTATGATATTTACTTTCATCAGTTCAGTTCAGTGAATCTGTGTAACTCTAGATTAAAACTGAAATAACTTAAGTTTGGATCGACTTCTCACTTAGTCCAATTTCCATTGAGAAATTTACTTTACATTCAGGTGTACATTATAATAGATTTAGAGTTAAAACGGATACGAACAGAATGGCTATTGTCTAGTCATGCAATAGGTTTGTAGCCGTTTTGACCTACTGAGTGAGGAATATGGACATCATGAAGTTACAACAAAATAGTTGCATTATCATCGCTTTTTAATCTATTTAAAGAACAAAATATAACTCACATAAGCTGTGTAGCAAATCATAGATATATTTGCTAGGAATATTTACAACGAATCAGATTAGATTGTCCAGATACACACTAAATTTGTTGACTCGTATTTACGACCATTATGGTGTCTCGTTTAGAATGTTGAGTATAATTTGATTTCCTAAACAATCATAGAATTCTAAGAGCTTAGATAATGCTACCTTTCATTTCTGTCATAATTACTAATCATGATTTCATTCGAACTTATTGAATCATTGAATCTTTTGACTAAAGGAAAAATCGTTGATCTCAAAACTATTCGAACTCGAAGGTATAAAAAGACAACAAAAATTTGTAACAATAGATTGAATCTTTTCCTGAAAACATAGGCCTAGTCAAACAATATAAAGGCGAGAGTGAAATCCAATATATTATTGTTGCATATTCGTATTTCAATTATTAGAGACGAACAATGGGAGGATGCTGTGCAGTGGAAAGGAAGGAAACAATGGGAAAGAAGCTAGAACATGACCCAGCATTCGCAGGCCCGATCCGCTGGACCAAAAGGGTCCCAACGGACATAATTTGTATCGTCCTATTCTGCCTTTTCTGGGTTGGAATGGTGGTGGTCGGGTTTTATGGTTTAGTCGAAGGGCGACCCAACCGTCTCTTGCACCCAGTGGACTCCAAAGGACGCTTGTGTGGCGTGGATAGTGAAGTTGTCGATAAACCGTTTTTATTCTTCTTCGATCTAACTGCATGCGCGAACATCTACCGTACTGTCGTGCAGAATTTCTCAATCGACACTTCAAACCTGTTTTCTTGTCCGACGCCGCAGGTTTGTGTGGCAGAGTGTCCTAATGCGACTGAAGTAGGAATAACCAATAGGCCCATATGTGTGGACGGAGTAGACACGACTCAGTTCTCTAACATTGACCTTTCGAACGGAATCCCTAACATCAACATCGTTCCTGAAGCGGCGAACTTGCTCGGCGAGATAGTCAACGGACGCTGTGCGCCTTACTACGTCCTCAGTACTCCGATAGCTGACAGGTGCATTCCAACGTTCGTATCCGTGACAACTGCAACTGGCACCTTTCTCAACTTCAGTTCGAACGTAGCGGACTACCAACTGGACAGCACGATTTCTATCCAGGACGTGCAGGATGGAACCTTGGCCATTGCGCTTATCGTCAACTTCAGACAGTTACTGATCGACATCTACCGAGATCTGGCTATCGTGTGGCCGTATTTGCTAGGGGGTTTGTTCCTCGCCGCATTGGTCCCCTTCCTCTACATTTTCCTGATGCGCTGGTTAGCCCCCATTGTCGTCATATTCGGGATCATAACCACCTATTTGGTGCTAGCGGGTATCACCGGTTTCTCTTTCTACCAATTCTGGAGGTTTGAAACGAACGCTAATTCTACTAACGTCGTTTCAAACGTTTTCGACGCTGCATTCCTACAGTTGCTACCCTGGTGGCGGTACCAGCGAGAAACCTGGCTAGCAGTTGGCATCATATTCCTCGTAGTCCTGCTCGTCCTAACTCTGCTCCTCCTCTTCCTCATCCCTCGGATCATCCTGGCCATTAAGATCATCATCCAAGCATCCAAGGCGGTGAGTAGTCTTTGGTCTTCGCTCTTCTACCCCTTCCTGACGTGGTTCCTCCTGGGAGTGGTGGCCATCTACTACGTTCTAATCGCCGTGTTCCTAGCTACCGCGACGGAGAAACAATTCTCAATCGTAACCAATGACACCATTCCTGTAGCGGCGAGAACTTTTACAAACGCAGCTGGACAGACGTTTACCTATGAGAATGGGTCACTCTGCGATAGCAACGAGTTCATAGCACTGCATGGGAACACGAATACGAGCGACACGATACTGGTCACCTTTTTCGACGCTACGAATAACAAGAACGTGTCCGCTACAATCAGCTGTGCGTTCCTCCAGTTCTTCACCAGTAAGCTCCTCATCTTCGCGCAGTTCTACCATCTCTTCGGACTGTTCTGGACGGCCAACTACATCGTGGCGCTGGGCGAGTGCGCGCTGGCGGGGGGGTTCGCCGTATGGTACTGGGCGCCAGTGGTCAAAGGGAAAAGACGCGTGCCTTGGTTTCCGGTGCAGAAGTCCTCTCTTATCGCGTTTTTCTTCCACTCCGGGTCTCTGGCATTCGGCGCCCTAATCATAGCGATTATCCAGCTGATCAGAGCAATCCTCGCTTATGCACAGCGGCAACTGAAGAAGCACAAAGAACTGAAAGTGATCCAGTACATCCTCTGTGCTCTCGGCTGTCTGTTCTGTATCTTAGAGAAAGTCCTACGCTACATCAACAGAATGGCGTACATAGAGATCGCCATATATGGGTATGGGTTCTGTAGAGGAGCATACCATGCTGTAACGTTGCTTGTGAGGAACGTGGTTCGAGCAGCTGTGAAGGACAGAGTGGCACACTTCATTCTGTTCCTAGGCAAACTCGCCTGTGTCGGTATCGTGACTATCATTAGCTACCTCTTCTTCGGTGAGTACAACAGTCTAGGATCAGCTCTCTGGGGAAGGCCACTCAACTACTATTTGGTCCCAATCATAATCATAGTGTTCGCTACCTACCTCATCTCCTCCGGTTTCCTCAACACGTACGGAATGGCCATTGATACGCTGTTCATCTGTGTGCTAGAAGATATGGAGCGAAACGATGGGTCTGCTGGTAAGGAAAATCGGTTCGATTCTAAACTGAAAAACGCGTACATCGGCGATAAGAAGGAAGAGAAAGAAGGAGAAGTTCACGAATCTCCTACAGCCAAGAAGAAAGACTAACATTCTCCTGTCTGACCTATCATAACAAGCCTCTTTGCTTTTATCATTAACATTTATCGTGTTTGTGTTTTAGTTGTATGGTGTTATTAATTCTGTTTTGAGGTGACACTTTATCAAACTATATATAATATTTGCTTCATTATTTACATCAGTGCTTCTCAACCTTTTTAGTGGCACAGAAATTGTAAACGCTTTGAGGAACCCTCCTTCCTATTTATTGAATATATAATAGTACAAATTGCACTAACATATAACTAAAGAATACAAAATCTAATTAGTTAGTGTCAGTTTGTCGCTGTTTCCTCTTAGTTATGAGATCAAAGCCTGGACTATTTTTGAACCAGCTTACGTTTAGTCCAAGGTGCTCTAATTTTTCTGTCAGAATAACTAATAGAAACTAAGCAAACTGGAATCTTTCTGAGTCATGTAACCCCTATGGAACCCCCGAGTTTCAGGGAACCCTAGAATCACTTTGGAAGAACCCCGGTTGAGAAGCAATGATTTACACAACAGTGCAACCTCGATTTCTACACTAAATAGAAAACAGGCAGGGTTAGTGGCTATGGAAGCAAGAGAGGTGTTTTAAAACATTTTTAAAAGGGGCGTTTTGAATAGAGTAAGATTTCGAGAAGAGTATTTGTCTCATTGCAATGGATACAAACAATTTTAATAATGGAGTACTTTGAGAAGAAAATTGTGGCACTCTATTCAAAAGATGTGGTTCAAAGATTAATAATGGTTGTGGCACTTAATTAATCGCTTGTCTGAGTAACACAGCTTCTTCATTATTTCGTCCCACTCAATTGCGTCAATGAGATTGTGCTTATCGTGAAATATTAATTACCTGACTATCCACATAGTATTGCTTAATCGAAAAACTAATTGATTCAAATATACAGGAGCTAAAAGATTTATACTGGTTTGTGAGTGTGTCGCCCCCCCAGATATTATGGATTTTTGACAAAACTTTCCGCCTATAATAGGAATATAGTATAACTTTCTTCCGATATGCTTAGCTCTTTTCATTGTAAGAAATCATTGAGGGACCCACCTATTTTAAGTAAAATTATTGGAAAATCCTGCTGAAATGCAACTTATTTCTAACTTAAATATATTCATTTTAAGAATATTGCACTTAGTAACTCAGTGTATAGTTGTTAGTCAGATAGTATAGCTTCTAAACTAAACATTACTCAAATCACAATTCTGTATTTCAAGCAGGATTTTCTATCCCTGGACAACTGTTGAAATATCTGATCTCCTTTGCACTGATATTGTAGTAGAACAATTCACAATTGTATTTACATTAACCTAGTTCAGTGTTACAATCGCAAGACCAAATAAAGCAAACAAATACAAATTCCTAATAGAACAACAGATCTAATAATAAACCAACAAAATACATTATACACACAGTCGAAATCTTCCATCTCTCTCAAACCAACAACACTGCCAGGCCTAGCTAGTAGGAATCATCTGAATCTGAGTAAGTTCCATCTTCTGTGTTTCTAGGAAGCATGTATCCGTCCGTGTCGATGGAACGGCAGTTGTTGATCGCGTATCGGAGTCTGGAAGCGAGGATATCTTGGGTTGGGTAGTCCGGGAGTTTGAGTTGGAAGAAACAGGTTTGAGCAGTGGGGAGGCCTTTGTTCTATAAACATACAAAGATGAACATTAACAATGCACAGCCAAAAACAATTCGTTTTAATTAATCAGAAATTTGTTATAACTGAGTTGTTTATTTTAAGAATAAGGTGAACATTCCATAAAGCATTGAGGCTAGAAACGAACACATCACTATGTACAGTCAGGGTCGCTTATTGTGAACCACCAGGGGACCTAAAAATCTGTTCATAATAGAGATACTTCATATTAAGCGAACTTGATTCAATACAAATCCTATCTAAAAAATGAAATTGGGACGAGGAGGTTAGTTCATAATAAACGAATGTTCATATTAAGCGACCACCCTGACTGTATGTTACTATCATCATCCTAATTGTGGGGGTCACCATCGGTTTTCTCGATGAGACGAGAATATGATGCATTCCTGCTGTCTAATAGCGTGACTTAGATATTGCGTATTCTATCCACGATTATGATTCGCTGAGCTAACACTGATGAATAACTCATACTCATATTGTTTACTGTGGTTCAAGTAATCTGTCAAAAAAGTAAAAAAGTCGTCTCAACTTGTTTATGCGATTCTGAAACTGAAAACTGAGATATAATTACGCCATTGGGGAGTGTGATACATCAAAACAAACGAGTGTGAGGTATAAAAGTATAAAATCGAAGGAATGAGGGTGAGGTCGGATGGCGATGGAGTATTTGAGGATTTATTTGCTCGGAGACAGAAGCGTAGGAAAATCAGCACTTATTGTTAGGTATCTGACTCAGAAGTTCGTTGCAGATTGCAGTAAAGAAACAGGTGAGATCATTTTCTATTTATTCCTGCGACCTTTCTATGAGAAATTCCCGATCAATGCGAATACGTGCGAAATATGTGTCCGATACTGATTCTAATAAAAACTTTGCTACACAATTATTTCTGTAGTTGTGTACGAGATTGAAGGGAAACTGAAGAATGGCAGGACTATCCATATGGAGATATGTGACATCGCAGAGAAAGACCTAAACTCAGTGAGTATATCGGTTAGAATAGATTAAAGATTTCCGAGCTATAAAGTGGATTTTCTTTATATTACAGTCGACTCCGCTTAATGGGTCACATGGGTAAAAGGACATTTTGCCTGATTAAGCGGAGAACCCTATTAACCGAAAATATTTTGTATTAGCTTCTATGTGTGAGAGCTTTTCGGTCCTGCCAAAAGTGGCCCGATTAAGCGGTTGACCCGATTAAACAGTGACCCGATTAAGCGGAGACTGTATTTCTATTGAATATTTTCCTAAAGAATCCATCTTATAACAGGAATTTGAAGTAAATTTTTGCCTGGAATGGACATTTATTAAAATCATTCATCAAGTTCTATAGCTATCAAACCATCTTTGGTCCCTTGTTCTCCTTGTTGGTTGGTCAGGGAGCCAATCAATACCACTCACACCCACTCTTCACACCTGTAGATCTCCATAGAAGCTAACTACTCAGGAGTGACAGTGTTTGCGCTCGTTTTCTCGATCGCAGATCGCCTCACTTTCGACCACTTGAAATCCCTGCTCCAAGCCACAAAACAGGCGCGGAAATGTCTTGGCGCCAGAATGGCAGTTATCGGGTGCAAACTAGACTTGGAGTGCATCCGGGAAGTTAACCAATCAACTGGTGCGCTGCTGGCCAAGAGTTTAGCCACCAGTTACCACGAGTGTTCCGCGCGTAATGGAGAGGGAGCGTTCGCGGCATTTGATAGGTTAGTTGGGTTCCAAACTTGAACCATTAATTAGACTCAGATATTAGTACGGAAGGAAGGACGGTATTTCTGTGTGTGAATGCGGTTCACAATATGCGATCACTGAATTAGATATTTTTTAAAATGTGACCTGATTTGACTTGATACCAAACCAGTTTAGTTAAATAAAAGGATGGGACATGGTTACGAGATCGTTTTGGAAAAATGTATACTTCGAGTTTGCAATTCTTCGATCGATTGAACGAAGTCGTTATATCAACAATTCACATTGGCACACATGCCAACTTGAGCCATGATAAAATCGGGACAGTTGGCATGTATTCATTAGCATTGGAAGTTATTTAAAGCAGTGAACTATCTATGTCAAACTGATTGTATAGGATCAGGTTTTTTTAAGGATTTGCTCAGAGGACCCTGCAAAAGATTAGAGGTCCCTTACCTGGAATACTACATTTTATGATATTCAGTACATTACGAATGTTAAGAAATTAGAGGTCCCTGAAGAGAAATTAGAGGTCCTTTTGGGCCCTCTAATTTAGCTTAAAAAAACACTGTATAGGATTATCAACGATGAGATTCTGGAGAAGAAGAGTGAGCAGTTCGCTACTCCCTGTCTAGAGAGGAAGTTCGCTCGTAGCAGCATGAGGAGAGCTGTGAAGAGAGCTAGGAATTGGATCAAGAGTAGATCTGAGCTACAGGACAACTAACTCAGCAGCGATGGAATTCTTACTTAGCTACGCCGAAATATCTTTGAATTGTGCCGATCTATTGTTTAGTAAACAAAAACATTTTTACGGAGTATTGTTCAGTAAACTTTATGATCATATCCATGGTTGATGGTTCTAATGTTTGCAAGGATTTTCTTAAATTAATACTTAATATAAGCGATGATCAGTCTATATTTCCGTGGATATTATACAGGAAGTTATTATATTTACACCTAAGGAGGAGGTGTAAAATTACTAATTTCTGTAAATGCTAAATATCCTAAATTCTATCCACCATAAGGCTACATTTGTGTGAGTAGTAAACTATATTACAGGGCCTTTTGTTGGGCGAAGTTTCATCATATCCAAATTGGGACTGGGCAATTGATTGTAGAGATTGTGATCAATTTCAGGTTAGTGGCTCAAAATGTTATATCTCAACCTAAGTTGACTAATTCATTGAAATATGATGAAGAATTATGAATTATTCAATTAATGTATTATTCAAAATCTCAAACATTAGTGCAGATTCTATTCCCAAAAGTGGTTAAAAGGTTGCTCATGTTATATACCTCTAACATTGCTCAGTCACTAATAGTTTTCATTATTTTAGTTTCAAATTTTGAGTAATTCATTGATAATTCATGAATTAGTCAACTTAATAATAATAGCATGAGTTAACTGTTGGGATACACACAGGGTTTCATCCAGCTTTCCAAAGTCATACGCCTAAATGGACGTCACCATTTTTCGACGCGCCTAGACTCATTTTTATATATGTTTTATGCAACGCACCTAAGTTGGCGTATGCCGCGCGCCTAAATGATACGCCTAATTATGATCCATGGGATCAAATACGCGCCTCTAGGCGCGCCCAGTACGCCTGGATGAAAGCATGGGTGCACATAAAGTTCAAAAACAGTCTGGGGGGTACGTTTGGAGAATGTTTGAAGAGCACTGCTTTAGAGAATATAACATTAAACTCACTTTCATGGTCTTAACGATGAGCAGTCTCTGTGTCACATCCTGCACCTTGGACGGCAGTCTGCTACGTCCGGATGTGAACCTTAGAAAGAGGATCTTCTCATCGTTAGTGAAATTCTCGAGTGAGTCCCACAGCCAATGAATGAGAGTGTCACCAGCACTGCAATCTCTATATTTAGCGACTTTCTTCAAGATCTGGATATCCAGCTCCTTTTCCCCGCACACCGCCACCTCAAGCTGTCCGCCTGTCGTCAGGCCTAGCAGCGGAACCGGGATGATCAGCCCCATGCCCTCTCTGACAGCTAGGGCCTACAGGAGGGATTTATGAAAGAATTGAATCAGTGAGAAATACCATCAACAGACAGACATGAATAAGTACTGTGGTGATTGATTGGTTGTTGCATAATGCTCGGAGAATTCCATAGCTTACGATCATAAAATGTGGGTTGGAATATTCATATAAATTATGCAGAACAACAGATTGAGCAGAAAATCCACGAACATTTCATCGTAGTCTATTAATATAATTAAACAATCATCCTTGATGGATTTGGGAAGAACTTTGTCGTTTCCTGGCCATACATGCCAACCTGAGCATACATGCCAACCTAAACTTAACCTGAGTCATGATAAAAACGGGACGCAGCGTTGAATTTCGCGGGATATGATGGGGAAATTTCATGTAAAAGCGGGACACTCGAGACAATTAGCTCAATAGAAGAGTGAAAAAGCGGGCGTCCCGCCAAAAACGGGACAATTGGCAAGTATGCCTGGACAAGCTGGGTTTGCAGAAGGAATTCTAGATACGCCAACCAAGTGGAAGAAAACTCCACTTACAATCCTGAACCACATCTCCGCCATTAATTCAACATTGAGATAATGAAATGAGTTATTGGTACATACGAACCTGTCTATCTAACTCATGCAGACGGAATTGAATAGACTTGTCAACATATTCCTTCCTGTTCGAGTAAGTGAGTGGGATATTGGAGCCGCCCGTCATCACAGCAGTCAGCTGTCCAGCCATGTTGTATGCCTCAAACGAGGAGATCGGAATCATCTAGAAGAAAGTTATTTATAGTATACATCCATCTCGATTGTAATTTATAATAAAGGACCGTTCAAGCGTTACGTAACGCAAAATTCTCTGATTTTAGACACCCCCTCTCCCTATGTCACGCTTTTTGACCATCTTGTAATACAACAATGGCTGTCACTACCCCGTACCCCCTTGGAAGCGTTCGTACTTCGTAACATTCGAATTGGCTCCTAAAATGTTCGGACAGGACTGTTCGTTACGTCTCGCTTACCTCAGAGAAAGTCTCAGCCGTAACGTCCTTACTCAAGTGTCTGATCCCTCGCATTGCTTGCATGAATGCAACGTCCACTTCTTCCAAGTCATCCATGGTTATTTCTATGCCGGCCACTAACTTCCAGGCGAGAGGAGCTAGATGCAGTGCGAGAGGTTTCTTCGTGCGAATCGCGACCCCGAACAGAACTCCAATGAACCGAAAAAACTCCCAATCCTTTTTGCTAGTACAGCCTGGATTGAGTACGAACCTAACCGAGATAATATTTGATAAATTTAGAAGTAAAGTGCGAGATATTTTTTGATTAAACATCTTTAAAAAATTGTTCTATTTTAAGATATATGAACAATTGGTGCCAGCTGTATTTTGAGATGTTTCGGTACACTACAGATCTGAGAATGGGTGAGATGTCTCATGGGTTTATCTAGAACTTTCCAGTCCGGCACTTTTTCGAAGGTGATAAAAGTTATTTAGTACCCAAACAGGAGTACTATATCTTGTAATTCCAGGGGTGGTAGCAACCCGGTACCAAAATAGAATCACCCTTCAAGCACCTTGTCTCCTCGGACGATACCAGACTTACCTATAAGTGCTACCGAGCACCTAGATAAACCCCCTTGTACTCATATGAGACTGTATATTTTGATCAGAAAATATGTATGTAGAATTTTAATCAGAAAACCAATGCAAAATTTTGATCAGAAATGTAGACTTCAATATTAATTAAAACAAATTCGACATTGGTTTTCTGATCAAAATTCTACCTATTTTCTGATAACAGTATAGTCTCCTCAGGTGTTACCTATCGTTATTGTATCCACATCTGTTGCGGGCATTCGGTGTGGGGATGAGGTAAGGGAGAGTCCCATCTTCCAACTCAATGCACATGAGCGCAATGGTTTCATCAAACACTCCACCCGCGTCATCTGCTCCTTCTCCTATCAGCGTCACCTGGAAGCAAATCAATATAATTTCCTGAGTAACGACATGTTGCTAACCTCTGCAAGGAAAAGGCGGGACATGGAGGTATTTAGTGGGACATAGTTATTTGTATCAGTCCTATACACTGAAATGCGGAATAATTCCACTTTTTGTTTTCGCGGGATATTACTTTCAACATACAGTTGACTCCGCTTAATAGGGTCACATCGGTCAGAGGACATTTTGACCCGATTAAGCGGAGAACCCTATTAACCGAAATTATTTTGTATTAGCTTCTATGTGTGAGAGCTATTCCGGTCCTGCCAAAAGTGGCCCGATTAAGCGGAGTCGACTGTATGTCCGAAAAACGGGACAGTTGACAAGTATGTAACAGGTATAGCGGATTCGTTTTACAATTAATCTCTTCACTATCCATTACTGAGGGGTAACATTGATAATTGCATCATCAGATGGCCGTGGGAACCACTGTCGTTATGCTAATTAGAAGTGTTGCGGATCATCCATCTTATCGTGCATAGAACTAACATAGTTGAAGAAAAGTAGTAAGGATCTATTCATTTGAAATTTATTTAATATCAATTTAGGTCCGCTTGACACCTATTTACTTGGTGGCGAGGAGTGGCAGAAAGTGGCACAGGTTGATAAATATCGACCTTAGTAACGAATAAATCAATACTAAGCTCCTAAACTGAGCAATTCTAGTGATAGTATGAGTGTTGATGGTTCTAGCAACATTGTCCGTGATTTGTAGCAATAATTATATAGAATCGTGACTGGGAGATTAAAAGTTGGTTGTTCTGTTGTTTGATTTTAAAATGCAAACAAAAATTATTGTTCTTTAATCAAGAATAAACGCAAACGAAATAAATATTTTGGTTATTATGGAGACTTATTTCAATTATTTATAGTACAAATTTTATACTTTGAAACTGTAATAAGAATATTCGTAGAAGTATTTTTTAAAATATATTAACATTTCTAATCGGTTGTGGTTTGTACACGAGTACAAGTTATCTTTCAAACGGAAACGAATAGAATACTCTACGTAGGGAATGACTCAAGTGTGGGGAATGACTTGACAAGTGTGACGAGTGTAATTCAGGGCTGAGGTGAGTTGAACAATTCCAGCTGTGGGAAGGGGCTGACGTTATCAAGGTATGCTTGTGATTATTTGTCGCGACTTGATTGGCTAATCAATGATGATAAGATGTACGAGAATAGAACGTTTTCTAAAAATAGGATTGTTGTGCATGTCTCGAGTAATGACGAAAATAATTCAACGAATCAAAGTTCAGAGTACTTATGACTTGTTAGTGGATAAAATTGGAACAGAGTATTGCGATGGAATGATTTATGACTTGACTGAAAGTTCTGGAACGAATAAATATATTTTGAGAGGTGATGATGAACGAAGTAGTACACACCATTGTGCTATACCGAATTTTGATTTGTAAATTTGTTCCGACATAGTGAAATAACCAATTAAAAGGTAATACATTTGCAATGTTAGAATATTTAAGGATAGTTATATTTCATTATCGCTTTTAACGAGTTTCTCAATCTTAATGAAACATAAATATTGAAAACAAAGCGTCGGATTCTAAGAATGAAAAGTTCGGATTAGAGTGTGTACTGAATTGCTAACATTCAAGTCGATTGATTCCTCATTGCGCTATAACAACCATAGGTAAACCAGGAATGCATCTCTATAGATTCCCAAACCATAAATGCTAGCAATTTCGGAAATACTTGGGATCTAAGGAATTTGCAATCATAACATTATTACTTTCCTTTTTTGCTTGGTTTCCAAATCAAGTATTTAGTGGGGTTCATTCGTGGAAGTTACGATTTCGTTGAAACCCTCTGTTGTGTGGCAAATCAGATGCTTTGAATATTTCCAGTCTCTCTTGTAACTGAATAAATTATAGCAACAGGTATAGTATAATGGAATGTAAATATGTTTCTATCTAAATAGAGATGATCAAATCGAATATTATGATCATTTTTTGTACGAGCATATTTGGCACAGGAAGTAACTATTAAGAATGTAGAATTCAAACTCGGATAACAAATGCAATTTCACCATTAGTATTGCCTAGTGAAATTTAGCATTGTCATCTCCATAAAACTATTTAATTATAATTCTGTTGAGAAAATTGATTTAACTAAAATTTGCATTTTGAATTACATTAAATTCGTTTTTAATTAAAGCTGTGCGGTCCGCAGAGTCGCCCTGCGGGCGCCTGGGGATATCAACTACACGTCGCTTTTGGTTCTCTACAAGGATCGCTGAATTGTCATTTGTCTATGGTTACAATACTGAAATCAGAACTGTAGCAGAAAAATTAGGTTAATGATAAATTGAATTTAAAACGTGTTATGTACTATCATCAATTATTTTGATCAAAATGGCTGTATTCAATCATTTAAATGAAATTAAATCTCATGAATAGCATTCTAAAAGCCTGATAACTGATTGGTTCTCACATGAACCAATGAATTTCAATCACAAATATTCCTTTAGATTGTATGCACTACCTATCTCGGCGAGGTGTGAAGATTTCGCTCAGATCTACGAACTCCCTTGCAGACTCATATGATTTACCTGTGTACCAAATTTCATATTTCTAGCACCTCCCAGTTCCTCAATCAACTTGCACAAACAAAAACAACTCGAGTTTTAATATATAAGATTATGCAGCATTTTCCCCAAGAAACATCCTCCCCTAAAGTTTCCGTTGTATTTATAATGTTTCTTCTGCAATTTTGTCCACAAACCATTTAAAAAACAATTAAAACTCTTGAACATAATGGCGGAATCGAATTATGGTTGTTTATTCCGGGCAGCATAATTACTCTACAGACAATCTAGAGATGCAATGCAAAGATTAAAACTCGATGTGTTGCCTTAGGGCTTACTTAAATTTTTGGTGGTAAAACACATAATGTGGCAAGTTGATTAGATAAATTATTTATTTTAATAGTTTGACGTCAGTTTGATTTGCGAGGCTATTGAATTCTTGTAGCTTTAGCAACTAATAATGAGACATTCGTTCCTTTCGAATTGATCTAATTCTCCCTTTTTCCATTAATTTAAATGTAACAGGTTTAGAAGCAATTTAATTATTGATTAAAAATGTAGATATAACAATAATAAGTGAATCTTAACTATAATGTATATCAAGTGAGCATAATGAAATATAAAAACAAAGAAACAAAATAGAAACAAAATAAGTGCTATTAGCAGTAATACAGTACAAGCCTACGCTACAAAATAAGATACTAGTAAGAGGATTAGCACTAAAAATTAAGCGCACTAGCTAAATTATACATCTCATAGAACAGTAAAAATCAAGTAGATCTAAAATACAGGACAGAATGATTACACGAAATAGAATTATCGAAATGTACACGAGGCGAAGAGCTCAGAGGTCGCATTGCGCAAGAGAAGATTTTGTGTTACGTGTCAGGGGTTTATGGTGTCGATAGCCCTGCACGGCATGCTGCCATTCCCAGCACAGACGGCAATAGTATTTGAAGCAATTGACATCACGACAGAAAAACGGGCCCATCATACGACAACAAGAGTTGCAAGGGGTGTCCTCGAGGTAGGGGTCTACTTGTACACGTTTCGTAAACTTACTTGTCTTTATCTCCACGTAGCCAGCCTGCACTGCTTTCATGTAGTTCTTCGTAGCGACGAACGTCACGCGGCCCGATCCGATGGGGTACTTGTGCCGGTCCGTATCGATTCCAGCGTACACGACCCCTCCGAACAGATCATCCATCACAGCGGCCAGTGCTTCTGCAGTCAACAGCCCGTGGAGACCTCCCACGAAGATTGTCGTGTTCGAGTCGAGACGCGGTGCAGACCTGAAAACGCAGTTGGAGTCGGACTGTACCCAGGGGATGACCTGTACCTCTTTGTTGCGCATGCGGCGACTGGAGATCTTGAAGTAGAAGTCGCCGCTCTCGGGACCCTCAGAGGTGCAGGTTTGCAGGAGCGCGCGGACGGATTTTTCGTGGTCGAAAATAAGGTAGACGTATCCTTTCGGGGGGTGACGATGGTGCTTGGTTTCCTTGCCGGGCCATTCGACCGAGAGAGATCCGAACTGTTTGAAGGTTCCGAGGAGAGCTTCTTCAGTGATGTCCCAGGGCACGCCGCCCAGAAAGACCTTGGAGGAGTAGACTGGGTTCCGATAGCGGCGTGAGGGGAGAGCTCCGGACCAAGTGCAGACAACAGGGTAGTGTCCGTCGTCTTTGCGGTCGTACTGGCAGGGACGGTGCGCCTGGGCGGATTCCTGGTCGGGGACGGAGGAGAGAACGGCCTGCGGGCTGGGAGCGCTCAGCTTCCAAACTTTCTCGAAGCTGCTGTGTATGGAGTTGGAGAAAATGGAGCCAGGCGGGCTGCCTGATACGACGGGAACGATGGAACTGCCCCAGGTGCTCTCGAAGGAGTTCAGGAATGAGCTGGTGCTGGATCCAGAGCTGTTCAGGTCGCTGGTAGAGTCGGACAAACGGGTGGAGGAGGAGGTGCTACCGCTGTCACTATCCGGGTCGGAATCAGGGCTTGTAATTTCTGTGAATTTTGGAGCGAGCGGGTTCTCGGATCGGACAGGATACGTGTTCTCTTCAATGCTGAGACATTTCAGGAATGAAGAAATCTCCGTCGTTTGGTCACAGGTGGTGGATAGGGGCGAGTATTTCTCAGTCTGGGGTGAGATGTAGGGGGTGAAGTCGGGGGTCACGTTGTACGATTTGTTTGTGAAAGGCGATGAAAAGAATTGAGGTAATTCAAAATTCTGCATTTTGTTGCGATAATAATAAATATCAATGAAATTCTAAACCAATTGTGACTGAGTTGCTTTTATACAAAATCAGACAATGCACTGTGTATGAGATAACTTAGTAAACGTGTGAAAAGAAAACAAAAAATGTTGCAAAACCAAAGAATAATTCATGTTCATAATGGTCGACTGACTTCCTTTTATAGTCATCGCAGCTAATCAAGCGCGTAAAGCTGAGCTCAACGCTTTTTGATTGGACAAAGGAATGGAAGATGATGAGTTGCGAAACCAACATTATTTCCTTGCGGTTAGAATCAGGAGGTGTGACTAATTGTGGGAACAATTGAAACTGAAAGCATTCAAACAACGCACTGGGTGAAAGGAATTTGTGGTTAGTCAAAGGTGACGAAACATGCGAGCTGACAATAAGGAATCAACATCATGGTAAAAGGAAGAGATTCGTTTGTGATAGAAATTAGTTCAGACAAGCGGAAATATTTTAGTGATTGGAGGATGGCTTCGGAGGAACAATACCGAGGAAACACATATGAAATCCAAGTTTCGCAATTGAATAAGAGGAATGTGAGTAAGAAATAACTAATTTCGGGGAGAAATGTGGGGAATGGTATTGGAGATAATAATAATTTTAGAGAGAAGTGCTTAATTAAAAAGTGTCTCTCTATGATGATAGTATAGAGGTCATGATGCAACTGTATGTATACGAGTTCTTGAAAAAGACCATTGCAATTTTAATAACCTTAGGGCAGATGTATAGACAATAAAAAGTAGCCTTCAAGTGTTTTAAGATAGTATCACTTGGTTTAATAATAATAAATAATGGAAATCTGATACTGGAATTTGTCCGTAAGCTTAAATAATAACAGATAATGAAGATAAGTATTCTCGTGTTTATTCTGTCCTTCAGTAAGACGCTAGCCATTCAAATGAAATACATGTCTGTCAACGTTTGTCAGACCAAAATATAATTTGATACTATATGTTCATTAAAAAACATTTGACATAAATGAACCTATGACACTGGAAGGAGTTTAAAATGTAGACTTTTGACCACACTTAAGTCAAGTAGACAATATATTTCCTACAAAATTGACAAAACTTGATCAACGTGTCCGCACTAAGGTCTATTGTAAATGTCTCACAGATCAAACTAACGTCCAAGATGAGCTAAATTATTAAATAGGAACAATGTAGATACGGAATTTAGGACGTCAGTATATGTGTGTTGTTGGATAATTAAGTATGGAAAGATCAGAGTTTATTCAGAGAAACAAAACTGTTGGATTAACCAGATCGAAAAATCCGTTTAAGCCTGAATAATGAAATAAACGTACGATTTAAAATGAGGTTAATTCTCAGAGAGTGCATTTGATTTCATTTCGAAATGCTACTAACAACAAATGACGTGCAAACACACTTACCTTCCAGGCTCGTTGAGGTAGAAGCAGTTCTTTCGGTTTGGCGAGGATTTGAGGGGCGATTTGGTAGAATAACGGTTTAGGTTTATGTCCTCTAAGCAAGAAAAGAAATGAATTTAAAACCAAATATCCAAGGAAGTATTTCGTTCGTACGTATTGCTACTAATTCATATCACAACTAATACTGAATAAACCGAGATTGTTCCACAACACAAGCTCATTGCAAAACAATTGAAATTTTGCAAATTGAATTCCTACACTTTAGCCCCCATAGCCCCATAAGCACAAGGTATTTCGCTTCGTGTGACACGTCAGGTTCTCATACAGATATACAGTCGACTCCGCTTAATAGGGTCACATCGGTCAGAGGACATATTACCCAGATTAAGCGGAGAACTCTATTAACCGAAAATATTTTGTATTAGCTTCTATGTGTGAGAGGCACTGAGAGCTATTCCAGTCCTGCCAAAAGTGGCCCGATTAAGCGGTTGACACGATTAAACAGTGGCCCTATTAAGCGAAGTCGACTGTATTTTAATGACAAATTGCATATTAAACTATATAAACGATATTTCAATGACTGTAAATACAGGTGACTCCGCTTAATCGGGACACTTTAGTCCCAGATATTTTGTCCCGATTAAGCGGAGTTCCAATTAACTGATTTAGTATTAGCTTCCATGTATGGGAACCATTTCGTTCCTGGAGACTTGTCCCGATTAATAAGCGGAGTTGGCTGTAATTGAATATTTAGAATCTGAACACTCTATGGGTTTTAGATACAACAGCACTTTGCACACTTGCGTAGCGCGGCTAGCGAACATTTCGTGTCCGCAGAGTCGCCTGGGGATATCCAAGAATTCATAGGCACCTAATATTGGCCACTTTTAATAATACATGGATGCATAGGATATATTCAAAATCAATGACGCCATCACTCATGATGAGTAAGCACTTTCATCAAAATTGACTTTAATGTAGAGAATATTGTTCTGCATTTGTATGCTTATTTTCGTGGTTGTTTGGCCAATATATCAGAAGAGAATTACAGTCGACTCCGTTTAATAGGGCCACTTTTGGCAGGACCGAATAGTTCTTACACATAGAAGCTAATACAAAATATTTTCGTTTAATAGGGTTCTCCGCTTAATCGGGTCAAAATGTCCTCTGACCGATGTGACCCTATTAAGCGGAGTTGACTGTATTTTATTTTCTAATTAAATCCTTGAAATATTGTGTATAAACTCACTCAGAGGGAATTCTGCGAACAGTGATCATTGGTCCGTATGACTTAGATGCAATCATGGTGTGTGTTAATATCTGTAGCATGTTAGACCTGTACACATTCTGTGAGAGAATCGGGCGAATGGAAGGTTTGCTTAGCTGTCCACTGCCTTGCAATACGTCCAGAGAGTTGAACTAGAAATATATCGAAGTTATCAATCATTTCTCTCATAACTGATTCTTGAGCTTTGGAGATAAATCGAATGCCTTGTGAAGAAAATATATTTTTTTAGTTTATAAAATATTTTGAATAATTTTTTGGAATGAATCCTAAATTTAACCATCAAACAAAGCAGAAAATTCAAAAATCAGACTCAACACCATATATGGTAATTTAATTGACAGCACTAACTGTATACATTTAATGCCAGCAATATATTTGATAGGAGAACTAACTTCAAATGGGTTGAAACTGAATAGATTCCAAGTAGAGAAGATCAGTGCACTGAACTGGTTGAGCAGTTTGAGTCTGGCCTGCAGTAGATCTGTCTGACAGTTAGTCAGGGCTGTGTACTTAGTCGGGATAGAGGTCGGCTGTCCAATCTCTAAGACGGGACTGAATGTAGATGATGGAGGTGTAGTCGAGGCAGCAGCATGGCACTTCCCGGCTGATATCTAAATGCAATATCTCAACAGCAATTCTGCAATAACACAGTTACTTAATTTGAATAAGATATGCGTGTAGTACTAGTATGCTGGAATATAGTCGAGTCTCCCAAACGGACACTCCGATAAGCGGACAACCCCTCTACAACGGACAAACCTCACTAATTTCCGGTTAAGTGAAGGTGAGTATTCAAACCGATCTAAATTGGGGTTGAAACCGATTGAACCGAATATCAGTATTCATGAATACGATCAACTATTCGCCAAATAATATTTCGTCTAGCAGAATATGGAACTATTGGTTGAAAGTTTGGTTTAAAACTGTAGATTCCAGCGCCAGGAATGGCTATAACACCTAAAATGATGAAGTTCTTTCTGATGTGTTTACGCAGATGGGATTGTGAAGCAAATTACAGGAATTGTCAGTTTTGTAGCCCTACCAGTGGACCCAGCAAGAGAATGACTAAATGAACACCTGCTGTTAGGCATCCTCCTGCTCAGACTAAATTACACAGATCTCGACGGTGCAAATTGCTGATAGTTGACTGATACAACGATTGATTATAGAAAAATATGTGGTTTTCTATAAAATTTCACGTGTGAATACATAATGTGTTTGTGTGGTTTGTATTTTGAGTTGTACAATCAGTCTATTCATTGTTCAACAGTTTTCCATTAATCAGTTTTGCTATACAGCTTGGGAGAATTAATTATTAAAATTTTGTTAAATCATATTAACACTCTACGACTCCACCGCCTGAGGGATAAAGATGAGTGAAATTTTGTCTGAAAACTATCGATATTGTAACGTGTTTATTCTACGCAATTGTTTCACTATTCCAGTCTACTTTGTCAAAAAATATTATTTCTGTAGCCTTCACAGGAGTTTTGGGAGACGTGTTAAATAATGATTAATTAATAACACTTTTTAAAATAGGATCATCTCCTGGTTGTATTCTCAAAGGTGTATTGACACAACAAACACCATGGCGACAAGCTTGATTATTTGATATAACTAAACATGATACAAATTCATCTAGCGGGACAAGACATTGCGTTTTCCATCGGCGGACATTTCTTCACTCAGAATGATTGAAAAATTCTCACATATCTATTTCACACTATAGCTCTGCAGTGTTATTGACAAGCCCAAGGCACGAAAAAATTGGATAACAGGCCTGACCAGTACAGACATAATGTCTTTGAGAGACCTGTAAATTGTATCGGTTTGAGTCAAAAATTTGAGGGAGTTATTTTGGTATAGGCTCATCTTTGAGAGGGTATGCGAGGTTCAGTTCCAAAAATATGTTTTCAATAGCAAAATAAACGAACATAATTGGCAGCCAAATTGACACAAGCTTACGAGTTAGTTATCTAAATTTTGAAGAGAACAGCTAGATAATCAAATTTCAGGTGAGAAGGAAGGATACATAAAGTAGTAGCTGTTTTAACCATATTGGACAGTAATTCAGGCGTAGGGCATGCGTCGTATTATTGTTAAGAACAGGTCATGTGTGTGAGATAGAAATAAATTGAAATTCCTCCTGAAAACTCCTGACATTTTAAGGTGGCCATCCCCTAAGATTGCTTCATTATTCCAGCTTACTTTGTTAATTAAATATAAATTTGTTAGACTTGTAGCCTTCACATGAGTTTTGGGGGAAGTGTTAATGATTTACTCCTGAATGTGTAGCCATTGACACAGTAAACAAGCTTGATTGTTTGATATACTTAATTCATCTAACGGGTCAAGATATTGAATTTTTAAGATATTGAATTTTCCGTTAGTGGACATTTTGTTCACAGAAAATGATTTTTAATCTAATAAGACTGAGAATCGAGAATCTATGATATTAAAAAATGATGGATTTTCACAGTAGGAATATCTGCAAAGAAAACAAAACATATTTACGAATGTTGAGGTATTGAAAACACACAAAAGAGTGTGGATGACTGCACAATTTCACACAGCATAAGTAAGAACAATAACTTGGTGTGATGTGGCTCCACTCTACTATTTTCCATTGTTAAGACTAGCATAGAGGTGATTGTATTCTAAACAATAGAATAGCTAGAGTGGAAAATGTCAGTAGTAACCACTAAATAACTTAATTGAGTTAGAGTATTGAATTAAGTTTCAGTGGTAGCAAACAGGTATATTTATATTAAAATATTTTCCAGTAGGAATCATTCCTGTCTTCCTTCAACATGTGATAATTTGAAATATAAAATCAGATAACAGACTTGCTAAAAGGATTCTGAAGTAACAGGGGGAGCATAATTATAATCTAAATACTAGTAAGCTCACATTGTCTTCCATCTTCGAATTTCTGGGGGGTACTTAGTTAGCCAGAGGGGCCCTGATACCTTAATATATGAAACCTGAATGATAATGTCTCTTGGGACATTTCTCAAAGTTTTACAGCTAAAATAGTTCTAAAATATGCTTAGTATGTCCATATTACCAAATAGTATTTGTCTCAAGCCGCGTTCATGTATTGCTAAGAGGAGATAAGGATATATCTCAATGGACTGGCATTTAAATGAGAGAACTAAACCTCATTTTCTCCATTCCGTATTTGAACTAAAGAAACCTGAATTGAATTTTACCTGAATAAAACAATCAATCTTCTCAATCATCACTCTCGACTGTCTCCGAATTATCGTTAATTCAAATCTTATATTCATTGACATGAAATGTACCATTCAATATTTCCATCTTAGTTTCTTTGATTTTATTATTCCTTAACTATGAGCGAAAGTGTGGCATAGAGTAAGGGGAAACTTATCCTGTTTTAGGTAGATAGACTCTCATAATTGGGATTATCTTGATTTATTCAGTATTAATTAATTCATGAAAGCTAATTCTATTTTTGTCCGAAGTAAGCATTATTCGTAGTTAACTAAATAATTGGAACTAAAACGAATTGTTTGGTAAACTGGCTTATCTCCGATTATAACAATAAAACAAATTGTTATCGGTGAAATGAATTAACAAAACCTTTGGTATTGTCAATTATAGCGAAAATAAATTATCTTGAAGATAATTAATTAGGAAATAAATGTTGGAAATATTCCTTAAACTTCTTGAAAGCTTTGTACCCTTGATTCAATGGAACACAAGTATTCAGTGAACAGTTTCGTATCCTCATAGAGTATTATGCCGATGTATGTGCGAGATCATAAAGTCATTCAGAATTAAATTAGCCTAATAGGATACATTTATCAGGGAAGTTCTATTGTGCATTATGAAATGGTCATGATTTGGAGGCGAATGAATTTGCATGAGAAGTGGAAAAATCAAATACGTATTGGGAGAATTTCTGTTAACAGTTCTATTTTTTGTTTGTCCTCACAGCAATTACTCTAGTTCATGCCCTCTTATTGAATTATACTCTGGAAAGAACATTTATGAATAAGCTGGCCATGATAAATAATTATACAGGTGACTCCGCTTAATCGGGACACTTTAGTCTCGGATATTTTGTCCCGATTAAGGGAGTTCCCAATTAACCGATGGAATTTAGTATTAGCTTATATGTATGGGAAACATTCCGTTCCTGGAGACTTGTCCCGATTAAGCGGAGTTGATTGTGGTTATAACTGCAGGTGATGCGTGCTGCTTAACCTTATGCAACATGTAATGTCACCTCGGATGCGCAAACATATAATACGGTACACTAAAACCTAGCGTATCTATTGGTTAACAAATCTGGATAAATTACAGTCGACTCTACTTAACCGGGCCACTTTTGGCAGGACCGGAATAGCTCTCACACATAGAAGCTGATACAAAATAATTTCGGGTAATAGGGTTCTCCGCTTAACGGGGCAAAATGTCCTCTGACCGATGTGACCCTATTAAGCGGAGTCGATTGTATTTACTGATGAGCAACCCTTCTTCATTTGTAGTGGGAATACGGTAGCAATATTTTGCGGGATTGAATAAAGTGAAGAGATAATTTCCAGCCAAATTGCCTCAAGCTTACTATTTAGAAGAAATACTAAGGAATCAAATTGCAAACTTGGAGGGATACATTAAGGAGTGAGCTGTTTAAAAAAGTTATTGAATATTAATTTTGTGTAGGGACGTGATGCATTCACAAGCTGTTGCAGGGTTACAAAACAAGATAGATGACATTACTGGTGATGTGCAAAGTCTTGGAAAAATGCACTAGACATTTTCTTAGTCCAAATAGGTAACCGATATCAGTTGAAGATTAGATGTGTAGCCTAGCTCACTGATCGAATGAGTAGATAATGAATTGGGACATAAGAGTAGACAATAATTTAATTATTGACTGCACTGACATACTATATTGTTTCATAAAAGGAATTCACATATCAACATAATTGATGCCCAACAATACACATGATTTAACGCAACAATAGCGGCTAAATGCAAGAATTCACTTTGAAGTATAACCACAATGTAGTTTGATGCACTTTTTTACTCCATTTGGCATCTCATCGTATAAATTTTCTAAAATATCAGGCAGAAAGAAGTCTCGGTCAGTTAATGTTATTTCAAGCATTCCAGGTTGTGTGGAATAGCCATCGTTTCCTTATCACTATTCATTATTGATCATACATTTTCTATTGGATTAAGGTCTAGCGAGTTATCCGCCAAACATATTTCTCCCAGGCTGTGTCTAATTTCGGAGTATGCAGATCAAAATAACGATTATAATGGAGCAGAATGTTTTCATTCGAGTCATACTGGAGATATGAGCTGAATCGTTCAACTATTAAAATATTACAAGTAGGTACTCTATAAATCTGGCTAGGGCACATCAGTTATGAAACCCTGTAAGTTGTGGAGTAGATTAGAAGCAACTTTGTTTGGAAGTACTTGGGTTAAGTAGTTCGATGTTTTTAACTTTGCTAAACTGAACATTGAATGAAAAGCTATACACATACACATGTTACAGCCAGAATTCTAACTTGATCCGTTTTAAACCGAGCATAGTTAGATCATTTTCAGGCCAATATTCTCATAGAAATATGGTGATTCTATGAAGCAACAATCAGTAAAATCTGTTCAACTTTGAGGTTTAAATTGATAAAAAGTTTTGTCCTATTATCAAATCCTATTAAATTATAACTATATTTTGTTCTGTAAACGTGGCTTAGCTTCGGTTAGAACACGAGTTAAATGCAGAAGTGGGAGCTTTTTAAAAAAATGTCGGCCAACAGACTGATAGTGCAGCTCCATTAAGTAGAACACAAAATGTCAATTATCTAATCGGGAAATATGTCATTTTAGAGTATAAAATTAAAATCTACATAATGAAATATCGTGTAGCAATCATTGAGACCTAGTTGGACAAATTTATTGCACAATATATGGCTATAATTGCGTTGTAATCAATTTTTTCATGTTGACCAATCATATCTAAAGTTTAGAGAGGGATTATAAATTATTTACATGCATTGAGTTAGGTATAATCCATTTTAACCAATTACGTATAGATATAATTCTAAAACCCTGCAAATTCATTGGTCGACACTTTTTCATTTCAGGCAATCCGATTTCAAGTTTAAAAAGTTATTAGAACTTGTTTACATGCATTGAGTTAGGTATGATCAATATTAACCAATTATATATCATTCTACTGTAAATTAAAACCCTGTAATATCATTGGGCAGCGCATTTCGTCACATTTTGAAGTGTGAAAATATGAATAATCTTCAGATCAAGCTTTAGAGAATCAATATCATAAACATAATGTATTCTTCTATTCAGTTAATTAAATATAAAAGTGTCTAATTGATTGGCTAATGGAATCTAAAAGCATTAGTGGGAAGATGTGTTGCAAATTATCACTTGAAACAGGTCAAAATAACAATTAACAAATGTTTCACAAGGAAACACAACTAACGTGCAATCACGTAATGTTTTTTAAAAGCTTTGATGTCTCAAACGTATCACATTATATCAACGTGAAGCGAAGATATCGCACACAAAATATCTGAAGGATATTCAATATGATTGAAGGTACAAAATAGAACTTATAAGACGTGCCCCTCCGGGAAGCGAAAAAGGTACGTACTAACCGAGTTGATATTACATAGAGACAGGGGCGGTCATAGGAATTTTCCAAACCGGGGCCAAAGTAAAAAAATCCGGGGGCCTTCCTATGATTTTGGCTTAGGTGGTCGAATGGAATCTAAATTAAATGAATTTTGGTTCAGAGAAATGAGTACGTACTAACCGAGTTCTACTGTATGTGTTATAAAAATAGATTCATAAAATATTGTCGGTGAAAGTGGCGTAACCAATACAATCATTATATGGATCTGATAAAGTAACTTTTTGTTAACACCAAACAAAGTTGCAAAAAATGCTGTTTTTCAGAATACCAACTAACTTTCAAATATTTATAATGATTATTTCTGTGTAGACTGACCTGTCTAATGTTTTTACCGATGAGGTCCATAATAACACACGGCTGAGTTCTAGGATCTTTGTCGCCGAGTCCCAACTAAAAAAATCATAAAATAAATCGAAACTGTCAATGGACAGTCTTGCTGATAGATCAACTGTTAACAGGGAAACCTCATCCCCACTCTAACACAGCTGTTTACTAGAACCTTAATACAATTATTAGTTATTGTTTGTTTATTTTATAGGATAATCGTAGCATTATAATCAACTATAGGCGCCAAGTTTTGGAAAATAGGATAAAATTTTTAAAAATCTTAGATGCTCAAATATCGATATACAGCTATTGTTGTTACCTAGGGAAAAGAAAATCTCGGACTATATAGTGGAAGAAAAATGTAATTGGGATATATATTTAGACTCAATTAACATAATTTTGGGGCTTAGTTATAACCTATAAGTTTGTGTGGAGTCCTGCCATACCACAGCTTTCTCCACTGCTCCACTGCCCAGCACCACGGCCCCCCACAGGCTCCAAACCTGGGAGGGGCGCCCCCCCCCTAGGTACCCATACTTGGCGCCTATGCTATCAATGACTAAGTTCAACAACATTGAGAGGGTACGTGAAACCTCATACGTGAAACCTCATGTTGAACCAAGGGGTAGTACTGACTGAAAAGGTTCAGAACACTGCTCTAATACATTAATTAACTTTTTGCTAACTCATTTCCGATTAAGTCATTTTGGGCGGGGAAACCTTAGAGGTGTGGGGTATTTGCTATAAATAGAAATGACTCCAGGTAATTTAAGGGTCTTAATTGTCTCCTCACCTGTCCCTCCTTATTGCTGCCCCAAGCCCACACCTCTCCATTCTTAGTGAGAGCAAGAGCATAGTCGGGTCCCGTCTGAATGTCCACGACCTGCTCATTGGTGAGTCCGTGGACTGAGTCAGATCCCAGGAGACGGGGGACTTGGACATCTGCGTTGGAACAGCATCCCGAGCCTTCACCCCACGCGTACACCTTACCTGCAGACATAGGGGAGGAGAGATGGTCTATGCATGACAGGGTTGCCGTGGGAATGGAATTTCAATTCCCATTCCCACAGGAAATCCCATGAAAACTCACACGGAATCTCACAGGAAATCTCACAGATTCCCACATGTGGGAATTCACATAGCCTTAAAGCCATTCCCATTCCCATCCCATATGGGAATCTGTGGGTTTCCCAAGGGAATTCCCACAGATTCCCATTCCCACAGCAACCCTGATGCATGGGTAACAGTGTGGTTTGGTGGTTTGGTGGCGATACTTACCAAAATGTAACGATAAGCCACCAAATTCCTGTGTGGTGGCTAACTAAGCCACCAAATTTAATGAAGTACTGGTCTATTTATATAGCGTTTTATAAAATGGTGGTTTAGATAGCCAGTTGATAGTCCTATGTAATATATTTTGTTGAACGGGCAATTACCTCGTACAGCCCATGTACAAGATGGTATAATATAGGACTGTTTGACACCAGACGAAATATTCAAATGATCGAGAATTTGAATAATTGAATTTCTTATAGCAAAGAGTAGTGGGATGAACTACCCAGAAATTCGAGGCTGCTATCTCACTTAGATTCTGAATTCTGACAAGATATTAATGTAGACGTATCTCCCATGGTCTACGCATAAACGAGTATTTTCGTTGGAAGTACAAACTAGGAAATTATCGCTAGTGCAAGAGAATAAAATGCATTTCCAGTGAAGAGTGCAGATTTAAATTCTCCCATAGAAAATATAAGTAGAATCTCGTTAATAGGAACACGGATAATACGATAGTCGAACAGATACTTTATCCCCTACGGAGGAAAATACAAATAAGTCACTCCGGACAATACGAACAGATTTCTACCGTCCACCGGCTTGGCTTCGTATTAGAGGTCCTACTGTATATGGAAATAGTTCTGATTGAATCTTCGGACAAGAGTTACAAATTCATATACATACAGTCGGCTCCGCTTGATAAGGTCACTGTTTAATCGGGTCACTTTTGGCCGGACCGGAATAGCTCTCATACATAGAAGCTGATTCAAAATAATTTGGGCTAATATGGTTCTCCGCTTAATCGGGGCAAAATGTCCTCTGACCGATGTGACCCTTTTAAGCGGAGTCGACTGTATTACGAAGAGTTGATTACAACTTGGAATGGCATATCTCTTTTACAATAGCACACCGGTGCTTACCAGTATTCGAGAGCGCGAGTGAGAATAGATTCCCAGAGGCCAGTTTGCAGATTCCAACCCCAGACAGATCGGCGATCGCCTGCGGGATGGATACACCTGTAGTGTTGTTGTGACCGAGCTTGTAGCGAGCTCCGTCTCCGAAGGAGAACACTTCCATCCCATCGCTACTCAGAGCCAGCGTGTGGCTCTGACTACAGCAAACCTATAAATAGAATGGGTTACATTCTAGAATGTTACTATTCTAAGAACACTGTGTTTACTCAAAACCGGAAAATCCAGATTAATTAATTGTCGTATTTAGATGTGCTTACCTATATATATATTATTTCTAATATATCCAACTCTGTTTACGGAAATTATAGAAGGGACATTTAGATCGTATTTGAGTTTTATAGAAGTTGAGTTGTACAATTTTTTGATTAAAGTATTTAATCTCTCGCTCGGTTTACTATTGACAAACCTGTCCAATCTTTACACTGATCTCTTCGCCGTTCTTCATGAACTTAGTGACAGGTTTCGGTAGTCGTTTAGAATCGCTATTTCCATGTCCAGTCTTACCCTCAGTTCCATTCCCGAATGTATAGAGGTGTCCTTCCCCTGTAACCACTGCTGAATACTTGTCTCCAGCTGAAACCTGTGGCATTCGTGAAATATAAAAGAATTTATTCATTTAAGTTAAGGAAACTGCCGTAAAGTTAAATATTGTTGAATCTTTAATCAGATTTTAGCCTAAATTATTGCGAAATTCTGTGATAACAAACGTAATTTACTCTCCAAATCAGAAACCAGAAATATTCTAAAATTATTGACATCCTAACTGATTCCAGATTTAGAATTACAGGTGACTCCGCTTAATCGGGACACTTTGGTCTCGGATATTTTGTCCCGATTAAGCGGAGTTCCCAATTAACCGATGAAATATAGTATTAGCTTCTATGTATGGGAACCATTCCGTTCCTGGAGACTTGTCCCGATTAAGCGGAGTTGACTGTATATGGAGAAGTACCTCTCAATATAATCACTATTGAACCATGGACATTAACCAAGGAAGAATAATGATAAATTCTTATAAGCAGTGAGAGTACATTTTGCCCGCTACTGCCGATAGACAAATCCAACACTTATCAGTTCGAAATAATTCTCCATGATTTAACTGGAGTTAATTAGCTGGGATTTCGTTCACAAACCATTACGACTTTCTTTGACTTCAGAGCTTCGATTCGTTTCGGTCTTCTCTGCTTAGCGGAATCTCCGTGCCCCAACCTTCCATACTCCCCGTCCCCCCAACTGAATGTGTCGCCCGTGTGAGTCACTGCGAGACAGTGTCCATCTCCTATCTTGCAAGCACAGAGCTGCACCACTATGTAGCCTACGGTGAAAGTGGTCTGATAACATTCTTCAGGATAAAGTATACTAGCAAGTATGCATTCTACTAATGAGTATTAATAAATGTATACGTATTTTGGAGTATTATGTGAATTCTCTGAAATTTTAGTATTTTTACACTTTTATCGAATATCCTGCCCTGGATATATGTATATTATGTCAATTTATATATATATATATAGTATATGGGCAAAGTAAATTATTCGTCACCTTGATGAATATAAAAATAAATAAATCCTCTATACTATACACAGTCGACTCCGCTTAATAGGGTCACATCGGTAAGAGGACATTTTGCCCCGATTAAGCGGAGAAACCTATTAACCGAAAATATTTTGTATTAGCTTCTATGTGTGAGAGCAATTCCGTTCCTGCCAAAAGTGGGCCGAATAAGCGATTGACCCGATTAAACAGTGACCCTATTAAGCTGAGTCGATTGTATAAAATTGGTGATGATTTAAGATTCTAACCTTGCAATGCTTCTATGCATTGTGGGATGGAGAAACTTTCCGAGTTGTTATGTCCCAGCTTTCCATAGCCTCCGTCTCCGAACGAGTAAACAGAGCCGTCGTTGTTGATAGAATAAGTCGAGTTGACTCCCGTCGTTACCTGACAACAGAAATGACTGTAAACAAATTGGAACAACAAAGAAACAAATATTAAATCCGTGAGAGCTATATTTGGTTCCTTTTAGAGAGTGTTTTTTTAGAACTTTTTTGAACCACTGCGTTAGAATATGAATATACAGTCGACTCCGCTTAATCGGGCCACTTCTGGCAGGACTGGAATAGCTCTCACACATAGAAGCTAATACAAAATATTTTCGGTTAATAGGGCTCTCCGCTTAATCGGGTCAAAATGTCCTCTGACCGATGTGGTTAAGCGGAGTCGACTGTAATTCAAAAATTGGTCTCGGATATTCTGTCCCGATTAAGCGGAGTTCCCAATTAACCGATGAAATTTAGTATTAGCTTCTATGTAAGGGAACCATTCCATTCCTGGAGACTTGTCCCGATTAAGCGGAGTCGACTGTATTACAGTCGACTCCGCTTAATAGAGTCACCGCTTAATCGGGTCAACGGCTTAATTGGGCCACTTTTGGCAGGACTGGAATAGCTCTTACACATAGAAGCTAATACAAAATATTTTCGGTTAATGGGGTTCGCTTAATCGGGGCAAAATGTCCTCTGACTGATGTGACCCTATTAAGCGGAGTCGACTGTATTATATCCAATCCACTCACTTTCTGTGTGCATTCCAAGTACTCGCACAGCTCAGGCCGATTGGTGGATTTAGAGTCGTTAGCAAGTTGTCCTAGCCCGCCGGCCCCCCAGAAGTAGACTTTAGCTTTCCCTCCCACTATCCAGTCCTCAGGGTGCTGATTGGACCATTGCATCAGCTGTGTGTCCATGTCTACAGACCAGCTAGAGGGAAGTCTGGCTTCCTTCTCACACTCACTCAGCTCTTCTTGGGAGGAACCGGGGAAGTCCTCGGGAAGAGAGGAACGTTTGGCGAAACTTTCAACCGCAGTTAAGGCCTTGAATATATATATAGATATTATACTATGTATATAAATGCATAAAATAATTTTATAAACTTTTCTCATCTAAGAATGGTAAGAGATAAGGAATGTCAAATATTTTTTTACAATTTTTCGTGTGTATGTCTTGTACGGTGAACAAATCTCCATGAAAGAAATCTAAATACAGTGGAATTCGCTTATTAGCAACTCGAGTTTTGCTCATAAAATGGTTGCTAATACGCGAAGTTGCTAATAAGGGAACAGAATTAACACAAAATCTTCACCTGGGACCTGAAGATTGGTTGCTAATAGAGCAATATTGCTAATAAGGGAATTCCACTGTAGTTTAAAGTTTTTAATCTAGGCTCAAACCTGTCTAAACTCAGTCAACCACTTCCAGGATTCAGGCTTAACCTCTCCGAGGAGAGTAGCGTTCGGAAACAGTTTGCAGATGTCACTTTCTATCCACAGCTGATCGAGTCCCAGTCCGAGGGATAAGGAGGAGAGGGATTGGTGCAAGCGACTATGTGTCAGTTGCTTCTGACTGACAATCTCTTGCTAGAAGAAGGGAATTCTATCAAAACCAGTGTTTCACTCAATCGACATCCATGGTACCAGAGCGAAAATTAAACGGGAGTAGCATTTTCAAAGTTTGAGAAATTCCACATGAGAGTAAGAACTAAGCTCGTTTATATATAAATCAACATACCTGCTCGAACTTGTGCTGTTTATGCATGACAACACCCAACTGCGATAGGAATGCTTTGAGAAAAGGAGCAGAGTCCATCTGTTCGATTCCGCTCTGTCTGAGCTTAGCCTTGCAGTAGTAGAGAGTTCGAGCTCTGAACAGGATGTCAGGGGTGATAGGGAGTGAGTAGAGGGAAGAAGAGTGGAGGTGACACGAAATCATTCTATCGGGGCCAGCTGATGTTAGACAGACAACTGCCGGGTCAATTCGAGTTGAGAGAACTTCTTCTCCGGACTATGAGAGAGAAATATATAATAAAACACAAATATATAAATATACATATACACAGAAAATGCAAAAAAAACATGCCATTTTCGTTGCAAGGAATAAGTAATCCTTTGTTTAGATTTTAGAACAACTGGATTACGATAAAGAATCGTAAATTCGAAAACTCATCAAACATACATCAACAACACAACAAACTCCCAACACCAACTGAGAAACAACCACATCGTTACACTTTCGCTCTTACTCCATTACAAATGTAATTCACAGATATGGATATAAATTACATTTCAAATCTGACAATTTCGGTATTATATAATGAATAAGTTGTCCAGGCGTCTGGACAAGGTTTAGATAATAATCGGGTGCACAGGGGGATTTTAAGTACTAAATATTATGTATATATTAATTTCACACCTGTCAAACGAATTTTGCAAAATATTCTGACTATCTTTCAACTGTTGGCCTGGAGTTTAGGGTAATAATATTGTGAATATTTCAGTTCGTTTACATATTCTTGTATTTAGATAATGATGAGGTACATTCAAATAGAACTGCCATATGGGCCGAATGGGCTCGAACACATTGTGACCAGGGATATCCCATTCACTGAGTTGAATGATCTCTCCAAACCAGTTATAACTCCAGTTATAACTTCAGTTATAACTCCAGTTATAACTTCAGTTATAACTTCAGTTATAACTCCAGTTATAACTTCAGTTATAACTCCAGTTATAACTCCAGTTATAACTTCAGTTATAACTCCAGTTATAACTCCAGTTATAACTTCAGTTATAACTCCAGTTATAACTATAATATGAATATAACGAGCATGCTCTAACTCCAGTTATAACTCCAGTTATAACTGAAGTTATAACTCCAGTTATAACTCCAATTATAACTGAAGTTATAACTCCAGTTATAACTCCAGTTATAACTCCAGTTATAACTATAATATGAATATAACGAGCATGCTCTAACTCCAGTTATAACTCCAGTTATAACTTCAGTTATAACTCCAGTTATAACTCCAGTTATAACTGAAGTTATAACTATAATATGAATATAACGAGCATGCTCTAACTCCAGTTATAACTCCAGTTATAACTGAAGTTATAAGCACGCTTATCATGACATAAAGCATCTCCTATACTAGGAGCTGCACTAAAAAGAATTATTGAAGATATAAATACTCACACTAGTGATCCACATGGATATAGTGCCATCACTATGTCCTGCTACTATGAAGACGCCACAATAGGAGAAAGAGAGGGATGTGACTTGTCCATTCAAGGAATAACAAGAAGTGGATAGTTCCATTTGTTTCTCCAGGAGAGTAGAGGCATCTGTCTGTGAAGCAACCTGGATATCGTATGGCCAATGAGGAATGGACCAGACGTGCACCATACCTCTGTCTCCTCCACTAAAAAAGGAAATCGAAATGATATCTCAGAACAGGAAAAGTATCGATGATTTGAAAACAATCGCATATGCCAACTTGAGCCATGATAAAAGCGGGACGCTTTTGGTATTGAATTTCGCGGGACATGGCGGGACGCAATAGAGAAGTATTATATATAGAATAAATAAATCGGGACATAACGGAGAAATTTCATGTTGTAAAAACTATGTAAATACACTCGAGAAAATTAGCTCAATGAAAGAGTTAAAAAATCGGGAGAACATACCAAGCGAGTAGGTCGTTGCTCTGAGGTGTGTCAGATTGTAGCCACGAGAAACAGATCTGATTGGGCAGTGCTATGAAGCCTATACTGTCCCATTCTCCATTCAGCCGCCCGCACACCTATAAAAGGATCAATTGTAAAGAGTGTAAGAGTTAAACAGAGAAAGTCTAAGACTAGCTCATCCACCTTGATAGCTTCTCCCTCAGCTAGAGTAGCGAGTAGAGTGCCAGATGGGTTGAACTGGAGACTCTGTACCACATTCTAATAAAACATACAATTCAATCAATACTCCTCTCATCTATACAAATGGGAACCAGTCAACTCTACCAACTACCAAATGAAATGTACGATTTTAATAGCAGGATTTTCTGTTGATTTGGTAGTTGACTTAGTACAGTTCATTAGTGGAACGAGCTGACTGGCATTCATACAAATACTCAGTGAGTTCAACAATAAATGTGTTTGTCAAGGATAATTATGTGAGTTGGGATTAAGCATTGGAGTTAGTGTAGTGTGTGCTACCTCGTGCAGTACTAGTGTTTTGTCCCGCTTTATATCTTCCTGAATGCTCTTCTGAGAAAATAAAGTCACAGATCCTCTGCTAGACCCAACAGCTAGCGTCTGACCGGATTCATCCCAAGCAAGTTTAGAAACTGCGCCTGAAAAGTAAACAAAAACAACAACAAATGTTGAAATATTTGCTACAACAACCAATGGAGTCTGTGGAGTAACTGACCAGTATCACTCAATCGTGCATCTTTCAACTCTCTTATATCCACGTCCAAATTCCCATCTCCCATCTTGTCCAGTTTAACATTAGCCACATGGACAGATCCATCTATGCAGGCTATGACGAGAGAGGGAGTGTATTCCCTCTGCTCCGTGTCAGTAGGGGAAGGAGTGAAAGGGGGTCGGAAGGAAGAGAACGTTATGAGTCTGTCCAACTGTTCCACTGCTTTCAGTATAGGCTTACTTCCTCCTGACAGACTGTCTATGTACCAGACATTCAGTGTGTACTCTCTGCTGGCTGCAACGTACTGCCCGGTTGCCTGGAATAACATACAGAGTATACACAGGAACATACCTCGAATATTGATAAAACATTCAATATTGAAATATTCTCTTAAAGATTAGAATCTGTAATACTACACAGGTAACCTAGCACGTACATCTACTGTGATGTAGGGCAGCACAGAAGATGGAATGAGTTTAGGAGTGGTCTCAGATTTTCCGGGAGAAAGCGGAAGTTGCAGAGTGTCTGGGTCAGGAGAAGAGAATTCAAGAGTAGACTCTGTAACCAGATTTCCGTTGGAACCTTTCCACACGCGAATAGTATTGTCTTTAGATCTGATGAGCATTTAGAATATTCAGTAAGAAGCAAGAGTGGTCTGTTGCCACTTCATAATTGTCTAACTCACATAGAATAGAGTCTGCTAGTCTTCTCAGCCCAAACTGTACTCATTACCTACAGAATGCATGTATAATTAGTTACAATACTTGACAACAATTTGGATCGCAAATATGTAAGGATAATAACCTGCTTAGAATGTCCTTCCATCTGAGTCAGTGCGTCTATCATATCAACATCTGAAACAGAATATATCAGGTAATTACACTGAAAATTTAAACGAAGATATTTTCATATTTTATGATTAATCTCACCTAAGTGTACAGAAAGTGTAGATGACTCCTCTTTTGTAAAAATCAAGAGTTTTACAAGTTGCTCCGTGGCCCATTCCTTGTCATCGCTGGAGAGCTGATTAGAAAACTGACAAGCAGACAATGCATCCGCAAGGTTCACTACTCCGTATATGCTCCTCCACGTCTCCTCTATAAGTTTAGAACAATATTAGAGATTGAATAATCACTTTTCAAAGTTTTATTCCATTTTCTAATTTCGCTCAACTGTAAATGAGCTAATTTGGGAATATTATGGCACCAAGAAATCAAAGAGAAAGTATCTATACTATCTTTACAAGCGCGTTTGCGCACTTTCGTAGCGCAGCTAGCGAACACTTTGCGTTCTTCTGCGAGTGCATAGGAATGCCAACAAATTTATAAGTCCCTACGGGTGTCAAAAATTGAATATTTTTACAAATCAATTTAAAATTTGCCTATTTTATAAACATATTGTAAACAAAAATATAATAATAATTATATAATAATTATATAATTATTATATAATTATTATATAATTATTATATAATTATTATATAATAATTATATAATTATTATTCAATTATTATTCAATTATTATAGCTTATATATTAAAACGCTAGGATTTTTTGTTTGTTTGTTTGTCCGAATTGATTGAAGAATTGGCAAGTCGTACAATAGATACATAAAGTAAACAAATTACCAAAATAAGCTAGAGACTAGCTTCCAACGGTTGACATGGGGTGAGTTACATAATTCTAATATAAGTAAAATATTACCAGATTTAGCCGAGTTGATCGCATCTATCACAATTTCAACCAGCATCTTAGTGACTGGGAAATTGATCGTAGCGAAAACTGTGGTATCATTCACAGAGGAGTGTGTGTTCAGGAAATAACTGTCTGTTAAAGTTTTCGCTAGAAAAAAAACTGATTATAAGTACTACTAGTATTAATATTAATTCACCAATAAATCTTAACAAAATCAACAATCAACACCCACGAATGAAATACCAGCAACGTAGATGTACTTACTCGCAACAAGGGCAGCTAGGACATCCCTGGTACAACAAGCTACTAGCTGAGTGAGAGATTCCATGTTCTGGCTGAGAACTTGTTTGATGGCAGAAGCGATACAGACACTGTTGTCCAGACCGTGGCTGTAGCTACCGAGACGATTGGTTGCAGAGAGACGGAATAGGCGTAGGAGTAGGACGAGATCTTGGATCCCTGAATGTGACAAGTATAAATAGGAGAACTTTCACAAACCTAACTCAATTTATTATTATATACTCAGATCTTAAAATTTAAATCTAGAATTAAGAACACGAATGGAAAAAAATATCTGTTCGTATTAACGAAATTCTACTGTAGACAGCCGGAAAATAAACAAGTTAAAACACGAAAATATAAGAGCAAATTGTTTCAGCTTAGAAGTGCACAGTACTAACCTATATTGACCAGTCCGTACATGAAGTCGTTAGGTTTGAGGGAGAGAGAGGAGAAAGCTAGTAGCATCAGCTGGCGAGACATTTGGGTCTTGATTGCAGAGGTTATTCTATCCACTGAGTTGATGTACTCGTCCAGACTCAAACTGCTGGAGCACTGGTTCAGGAGGAAACCGTCTGCTTTGGAGAAAATGTTCTCCTGAAGAATTAAGAAAATAAAAACATAAATCTTCATTTTTAGTGCAGATGCACTAATGGCATGGACAGCGTACCATATCCGTCAGTATATCCATACGCGAAATCTAACAGTACAAGGGAGATCTCAACGACTTTTTCACTTAAGTAATAATGCGAATATTTTACGAGCGTTCGCTCGCTTGCACTGCGTGCCCTGTGGACACTTTTAATAAATACAGGAACTTGTTGACTTTTCCAAATACGCTAGAACTCTGTTAGTACGTACTCGGGATAAGACGTACTTCGGCTTAGTACGTACTCATTTCTCTGAATCAAAATTAATTTATTATATAGATACCTGTGCAATATCAACTCGGTTAGCACGTACTCACGTACTATTTTCAGATTCCCAGAGGGGTGCGTCTTATCCGAGTTCTACTGTATCTATTCAATAAATATATTTTCTGTGTACGTAGCAGCAAGATCGACTCGATTTAAGATAGAAAAACATCAAAAAAATATTTAATTATCAAAATTTTAAAACGCACAATTTCGCAAGAGATTCTGTTCGACTTGACTGCTCGCTGGCCTAGAGGGTCATTCGAGCTGAAGTTCACATGTTCCAAATCTGAACTGGATTTCTTCGAGAAAATTATTCCTTTACACATATCCTTCAATTCCTCCGCTACCTCGGGAACATTTCTGTACACGTCACGCACTGAATAGAATTACATTATGAATTATTTCGAAGAGAAGACAATAACACACTCAACTAACCAAAAGCTGTTGGTTCTGGGCCATCCAATAGATCCTTATAGGGACTCTGTTTCTTCTTGTCAAGCTTGGCACTGTAAGAGAAATCCGTCTTACTGAACTAAAAACGAACTTGCATAGAATATCATTGCAGACAGATTAACATAGTCTGTGGTTAGAACATTTAATAATGCAATCGACTCCGCTTAATAGGACCGCCGGTTAATCAAACCAACCGCTTATTCGGACCACTATTGGCAGGACCGGAATAGTTCTCACACATAGAAACTACTACAGGTGACTCCGCTTAATCGGGATACTTTAGTCTCGGATATTTTGTCCCGATTAAGCGGAGTTCCCAATTAACCGATGAAATTTGGTATTAGCTTCTATGTAAGGGAACCATTCCGTTCCTGGAGACTTGTCCCGATTAAGCGGAGTTGACTGTACGAAATATTTTGGGTTAATATGGTTCTCCGCTTAATCGGGTCAAAATATCCTCTGACCGATGTGGTCCTATTAAGCGGAGTTGACTGTATTAGAAGGGAATAGACTTACATCAGGGAAGAGAGCTTCGAGGAATTTGTCACTCTCCGTCTTGGCTGAAATCGCGGGGGGGGCAGGGACTGTCGCGTTAGCTGCAGGGGTGGAGGTAACAGCTGGAGCTGGAGCTGAGGGGAAAGCACCCCCTTCCAAGGCTAGAGTCTGCTCTAGAGTGAGTGGGAACATCAGGGGCTCCTCTCTAGGCGGGATGGGAGGAGGAATGTCCGATTCTCCCCCACTGTCCTCCTCATCCCCATGCTCTACCAGCCACATCACGAACGAACTGGCTACAGAGATGGTCATAGTACAGCTTATGTATTAAAACGCTAGGATTTGCTTTCTTTTGTTTGTCGAATTGATTGAAGAATTGGCAAGTCGTAGGAATAAGAAAATTGGCATGTAGGTGTCAAATTATGTGACCATGATTAAGTTCTAAGAAATAAGCGAAATTTTCACACCTCTACAAAAAAATGGAAAACAATTTTTCACACCTTTTCTATACAATAGTATATACTATGACTACACTATCACAATAGAAATCATTGTACGACACTACAATAGACTGTTATTAACACATCAAAGCAATAACTTATATAGATATCTTAATTTTATTATAGTGTATAGCAATAAGAAAGGTTATGTGTACATTTTCACACCTTTTAGACATAGTATGCATATATATAGATATATAGATATATACAGTAGAATTCGCTTATTAGCAACTCGAGTTATGCTCATAAAATGGGTGCAAATACGCGAAGTTGCTAATAAGGGAACAGAATTAACACAAAATCTTCACCTGGGACCTGAAGAATTGGTTGCTAATAGAGCAATATTGCTAAAAAGCGAATTCCACTGTATTTTGTTTCATTAGATTTTTTGTAGAAACTTACTCTGATTGGCAGTAGATTCGCCGGTCTTGAGTTTAACTTTCCGTCTGGCCCGACTGATGGCCTGCTCCGTGAATCCCATCTCCAGGAGAGAGCTGACGTAGGCGGGAGCAGGGGAAGGGGGCCTAGGTTGGATGGGGAGAGAAAGTTTGGGAGAAGATCTCCGTGTTTTAGGGGGTAGAGGAGGAGGGAGTTGAGGAGGGTGGTAGAGCTTAGGAATGTCAGGAGGAGGGTTGGGGATAGCAGCGATTGCGAGTTCATTCTTATCTGCTGTGTCACTCCCAAACACTGCATCTACATAGACACAATAGCATATGATGAACTATAGCGTACATTGTTATTGTTTATTTGTTCCATCCTAATCCACTGTACTATTTGCTCGTATATGCCACAGTTAAAACGTCAATCGGTTAATGTGTAAAATACATGGAAAATTTCAGTTTTTTTGAGATTTGATTACATTTGAGATTTGTTTACATTAAGTATTTATTGTAAACAAAAGTAAACAAATAATTCATTATAAAGATCTGAAAATATGATATTCAAAATCTACACCCCGAAAACCCCCATGTCACCCGTTGGAAGCTAGTCTCTAGCATATTTTTGAGATTTGTTTACTTTATGTATCTAATGCAAACAAAAGTAAACAAACTAATTATCTAACTCACTCGAAAATATGATATTTGAAATCTACACCCCTGAAACCCCATGCCAACCGTTGAAAGCAAGTTTCTAGCCTATTTTTGCAATTTGTTCACTTTATGTATATATTGTAAAAAAAGAAATATTGTAAAGATGCTGCGTTTTAAATCTGAGCATGCTGAGAAATCTGAGCATGCTGCGATTTAAATCTGAGCATGCTGAGAAATCTGAGCATGCTGAGATTTTAAATCTGAGCATGCTGAGAAATCTGAGCATGCTGAGATTTAAATCTGAGCATGCTGAGAAATCTGAGCATGCTGAGATTTTAAATCTGAGCATGCTGAGAAATCTGAGCATGCTGAGAAATCTGAGCATGCTGAGAAATCTGAGCATGCTGAGATTTAAATCTGAGCATGCTGAGAAATCTGAGCATGCTGAGATTTTAAATCTGAGCATGCTGAGAAATCTGAGCATGCTGAGATTTAAATCTGAGCATGCTGAGAAATCTGAGCATGCTGAGATTTAAATCTGAGCATGCTGAGAAATCTGAGCATGCTGAGATTTTAAATCTGAGCATGCTGAGAAATCTGAGCATGCTGAGATTTAAATCTGAGCATGCTGAGATTTAAATCTGAGCATGCTGAGAAATCTGAGCATGCTGAGATTTAAATCTGAGCATGCTGAGAAATCTGAGCATGCTGAGATTTTAAATCTGAGCATGCTGAGAAATCTGAGCATGCTGAGATTTAAATCTGAGCATGCTGAGAAATCTGAGCATGCTGAGATTTAAATCTGAGCATGCTGAGAAATCTGAGCATGCTGAGATTTAAATCTGAGCATGCTGAGATTTAAATCTGAGCATGCTGAGAAATCTGAGCATGCTGAGATTTAAAATCTGAGCATGCTGAGAAATCTGAGCATGCTGAGATTTAAATCTGAGCATGCTGAGAAATCTGAGCATGCTGAGATTTAAATCTGAGCATGCTGAGAAATCTGAGCATGCTGAGATTTAAATCTGAGCATGCTGAGAAATCTGAGCATGCTGCGATTTAAATCTGAGCATGCTGAGAAATCTGAGCATGCTGAGATTTAAATCTGAGCATGCTGAGATTTAAATCTGAGCATGCTGAGATTTAAATCTGAGCATGCTGAGAAATCTGAGCATGCTGAGATTTTAAATCTGAGCATGCTGAGAAATCTGAGCATGCTGAGATTTAAATCTGAGCATGCTGAGAAATCTGAGCATGCTGAGATTTTAAATCTGAGCATGCTGAGAAATCTGAGCATGCTGAGATTTAAATCTGAGCATGCTGAGAAATCTGAGCATGCTGAGATTTAAATCTGAGCATGCTGAGAAATCTGAGCATGCTGAGATTTTAAATCTGAGCATGCTGAGAAATCTGAGCATGCTGAGATTTAAATCTGAGCATGCTGAGATTTAAATCTGAGCATGCTGAGAAATCTGAGCATGCTGAGATTTAAATCTGAACATGCTGAGAAATCTGAGCATGCTGAGATTTAAATCTGAGCATGCTGAGATTTAAATCTGAGCATGCTGAGAAATCTGAGCATGCTGAGATTTAAATCTGAGCATGCTGAGAAATCTGAGCATGCTGAGATTTAAATCTGAGCATGCTGAGATTTAAATCTGAGCATGCTGAGAAATCTGAGCATGCTGCGATTTAAATCTGAGCATGCTGAGAAATCTGAGCATGCTGAGATTTAAATCTGAGCATGCTGAGATTTAAATCTGAGCATGCTGAGAAATCTGAGCATGCTGAGATTTTAAATCTGAGCATGCTGAGAAATCTGAGCATGCTGAGAAATCTGAGCATGCTGAGATTTAAATCTGAGCATGCTGAGAAATCTGAGCATGCTGAGATTTTAAATCTGAGCATGCTGAGAAATCTGAGCATGCTGAGATTTAAATCTGAGCATGCTGAGAAATCTGAGCATGCTGAGATTTAAATCTGAGCATGCTGAGAAATCTGAGCATGCTGAGATTTAAATCTGAGCATGCTGAGAAATCTGAGCATGCTGAGATTTAAATCTGAGCATGCTGAGAAATCTGAGCATGCTGAGATTTTAAATCTGAGCATGCTGAGAAATCTGAGCATGCTGAGATTTAAATCTGAGCATGCTGAGATTTAAATCTGAGCATGCTGAGAAATCTGAGCATGCTGAGATTTAAATCTGAGCATGCTGAGAAATCTGAGCATGCTGAGATTTAAAATCTGAGCATGCTGAGAAATCTGAGCATGCTGAGATTTAAATCTGAGCATGCTGAGAAATCTGAGCATGCTGAGATTTAAATCTGAGCATGCTGAGAAATCTGAGCATGCTGCGATTTAAATCTGAGCATGCTGAGAAATCTGAGCATGCTGAGATTTAAATCTGAGCATGCTGAGATTTAAATCTGAGCATGCTGAGATTTAAATCTGAGCATGCTGAGAAATCTGAGCATGCTGAGATTTTATATCTGAGCATGCTGAGAAATCTGAGCATGCTGAGAAATCTGAGCATGCTGAGATTTAAATCTGAGCATGCTGAGAAATCTGAGCATGCTGAGATTTAAATCTGAGCATGCTGAGAAATCTGAGCATGCTGAGATTTAAATCTGAGCATGCTGAGAAATCTGAGCATGCTGAGATTTTAAATCTGAGCATGCTGAGAAATCTGAGCATGCTGAGATTTAAATCTGAGCATGCTGAGAAATCTGAGCATGCTGAGATTTAAATCTGAGCATGCTGAGAAATCTGAGCATGCTGAGATTTAAATCTGAGCATGCTGAGAAATCTGAGCATGCTGCGATTTAAATCTGAGCATGCTGAGAAATCTGAGCATGCTGAGATTTAAATCTGAGCATGCTGAGAAATCTGAGCATGCTGAGATTTTAAATCTGAGCATGCTGAGATTTTAAATCTGAGCATGCTGAGAAATCTGAGCATGCTGAGATTTAAATCTGAGCATGCTGAGAAATCTGAGCATGCTGAGATTTAAATCTGAGCATGCTGCGATTTAAATCTGAGCATGCTGAGAAATCTGAGCATGCTGAGAAATCTGAGCATGCTGAGATTTAAATCTGAGCATGCTGAGAAATCTGAGCATGCTGAGATTTAAATCTGAGCATGCTGAGAAATCTGAGCATGCTGAGATTTTAAATCTGAGCATGCTGAGAAATCTGAGCATGCTGAGATTTAAATCTGAGCATGCTGAGATTTAAATCTGAGCATGCTGAGAAATCTGAGCATGCTGAGATTTAAATCTGAGCATGCTGAGAAATCTGAGCATGCTGAGATTTAAATCTGAGCATGCTGAGAAATCTGAGCATGCTGAGATTTAAATCTGAGCATGCTGAGAAATCTGAGCATGCTGAGATTTTAAATCTGAGCATGCTGAGAAATCTGAGCATGCTGAGATTTAAATCTGAGCATGCTGAGAAATCTGAGCATGCTGAGATTTAAATCTGAGCATGCTGAGAAATCTGAGCATGCTGCGATTTAAATCTGAGCATGCTGAGAAATCTGAGCATGCTGAGATTTAAATCTGAGCATGCTGAGATTTAAATCTGAGCATGCTGAGAAATCTGAGCATGCTGAGATTTTATATCTGAGCATGCTGAGAAATCTGAGCATGCTGAGAAATCTGAGCATGCTGAGATTTAAATCTGAGCATGCTGAGAAATCTGAGCATGCTGAGATTTAAATCTGAGCATGCTGAGAAATCTGAGCATGCTGAGATTTAAATCTGAGCATGCTGAGAAATCTGAGCATGCTGAGATTTAAATCTGAGCATGCTGAGAAATCTGAGCATGCTGAGATTTAAATCTGAGCATGCTGAGAAATCTGAGCATGCTGAGATTTAAATCTGAGCATGCTGAGAAATCTGAGCATGCTGAGATTTAAATCTGAGCATGCTGAGAAATCTGAGCATGCTGAGATTTTAAATCTGAGCATGCTGAGAAATCTGAGCATGCTGAGATTTAAATCTGAGCATGCTGAGAAATCTGAGCATGCTGAGATTTAAATCTGAGCATGCTGAGAAATCTGAGCATGCTGCGATTTAAATCTGAGCATGCTGAGAAATCTGAGCATGCTGAGATTTAAATCTGAGCATGCTGAGATTTAAATCTGAGCATGCTGAGAAATCTGAGCATGCTGAGATTTTATATCTGAGCATGCTGAGAAATCTGAGCATGCTGAGAAATCTGAGCATGCTGAGATTTAAATCTGAGCATGCTGAGAAATCTGAGCATGCTGAGATTTAAATCTGAGCATGCTGAGAAATCTGAGCATGCTGAGATTTAAATCTGAGCATGCTGAGAAATCTGAGCATGCTGAGATTTAAATCTGAGCATGCTGAGAAATCTGAGCATGCTGAGATTTAAATCTGAGCATGCTGAGAAATCTGAGCATGCTGAGATTTAAATCTGAGCATGCTGAGAAATCTGAGCATGCTGAGATTTTAAATCTGAGCATGCTGAGATTTTAAATCTGAGCATGCTGAGAAATCTGAGCATGCTGAGATTTAAATCTGAGCATGCTGAGAAATCTGAGCATGCTGAGATTTAAATCTGAGCATGCTGCGATTTAAATCTGAGCATGCTGAGAAATCTGAGCATGCTGAGAAATCTGAGCATGCTGAGATTTAAATCTGAGCATGCTGAGAAATCTGAGCATGCTGAGATTTAAATCTGAGCATGCTGAGAAATCTGAGCATGCTGAGATTTTAAATCTGAGCATGCTGAGAAATCTGAGCATGCTGAGATTTAAATCTGAGCATGCTGAGATTTAAATCTGAGCATGCTGAGAAATCTGAGCATGCTGAGATTTAAATCTGAGCATGCTGAGAAATCTGAGCATGCTGAGATTTAAATCTGAGCATGCTGAGAAATCTGAGCATGCTGAGATTTAAATCTGAGCATGCTGAGAAATCTGAGCATGCTGAGATTTTAAATCTGAGCATGCTGAGAAATCTGAGCATGCTGAGATTTAAATCTGAGCATGCTGAGATTTAAATCTGAGCATGCTGAGAAATCTGAGCATGCTGAGATTTTAATCTGAGCATGCTGAGAAATCTGAGCATGCTGAGAAATCTGAGCATGCTGAGATTTAAATCTGAGCATGCTGAGAAATCTGAGCATGCTGAGATTTAAATCTGAGCATGCTGAGAAATCTGAGCATGCTGAGATTTAAATCTGAGCATGCTGAGAAATCTGAGCATGCTGAGATTTAAATCTGAGCATGCTGAGAAATCTGAGCATGCTGAGATTTAAATCTGAGCATGCTGAGAAATCTGAGCATGCTGAGATTTAAATCTGAGCATGCTGAGAAATCTGAGCATGCTGAGATTTAAATCTGAGCATGCTGAGAAATCTGAGCATGCTGAGATTTTAAATCTGAGCATGCTGAGAAATCTGAGCATGCTGAGATTTAAATCTGAGCATGCTGAGAAATCTGAGCATGCTGAGATTTAAATCTGAGCATGCTGAGAAATCTGAGCATGCTGCGATTTAAATCTGAGCATGCTGAGAAATCTGAGCATGCTGAGATTTAAATCTGAGCATGCTGAGATTTAAATCTGAGCATGCTGAGAAATCTGAGCATGCTGAGATTTTATATCTGAGCATGCTGAGAAATCTGAGCATGCTGAGAAATCTGAGCATGCTGAGATTTAAATCTGAGCATGCTGAGAAATCTGAGCATGCTGAGATTTAAATCTGAGCATGCTGAGAAATCTGAGCATGCTGAGATTTAAATCTGAGCATGCTGAGAAATCTGAGCATGCTGAGATTTAAATCTGAGCATGCTGAGAAATCTGAGCATGCTGAGATTTAAATCTGAGCATGCTGAGATTTTAAATCTGAGCATGCTGAGAAATCTGAGCATGCTGAGATTTAAATCTGAGCATGCTGAGAAATCTGAGCATGCTGAGATTTAAATCTGAGCATGCTGAGAAATCTGAGCATGCTGAGATTTTAAATCTGAGCATGCTGAGAAATCTGATCATGCTGAGATTTAAATCTGAGCATGCTGAGAAATCTGAGCATGCTGAGATTTAAATCTGAGCATGCTGCGATTTAAATCTGAGCATGCTGAGAAATCTGAGCATGCTGAGAAATCTGAGCATGCTGAGATTTAAATCTGAGCATGCTGAGAAATCTGAGCATGCTGAGATTTAAATCTGAGCATGCTGAGAAATCTGAGCATGCTGAGATTTTAAATCTGAGCATGCTGAGAAATCTGAGCATGCTGAGATTTAAATCTGAGCATGCTGAGATTTAAATCTGAGCATGCTGAGATTTAAATCTGAGCATGCTGAGAAATCTGAGCATGCTGAGATTTAAATCTGAGCATGCTGAGAAATCTGAGCATGCTGAGATTTAAATCTGAGCATGCTGAGAAATCTGAGCATGCTGAGATTTAAATCTGAGCATGCTGCGATTTAAATCTGAGCATGCTGAGAAATCTGAGCATGCTGAGATTTAAATCTGAGCATGCTGAGAAATCTGAGCATGCTGAGATTTAAATCTGAGCATTTTGAGATTTAAATCTGAGCATGCTGAGATTTTATTTCGAGTAATTTTGATAATTTATTTGTGTGTAGATTTCGTATCATTTATGTTCCCCTATTAGCAACTCGAGTTGCTAATAAGCGAATTCCACTATACACATTTAACACTATTAATAGCATAGAACTTTTCGAGGTGGTTGCATGCTTTCGTCTGGTTAATGTATATGTATTCTTTCGCACCCAAACTGGTCAGTGTTCTCCTATAGCTGCATTATATTATCAGTCAGCGCGATATTTCACTGATTACATTTCAGAAATGAGTGTGTTTACTTGTTTACCAGTGCAGTCCGTAAACAGTTTGACGAGAGAGTCTCTGGAGAGAAGAGCGTGCGCCTTCTCCAGACAGGAGATGGAGACGGCAGGGGAGAGGGGACTGGGGGTGGTGGAGCGAAGTACGATCTGTCTCAGGATCTGCTGCACGGCTTGTGAAAGGTCGCCGTTGTCTTCTGCCACCGATTCCGCGCTTATCGAGATGGGGTGGTAGGTCAGGAGCTGGCAGAACCGATCCTGTGCCAACAAGGTCTGGAGAAAAAGAGAAAGAGAGAAAGGATTGCAAACTCCGCTTAACCACGCTTGCCACAGGAATGTGTTGCGTAATTCATGGTTTAAGCAATTTTAAATGGGGAAGCCATATAAGTTTGGGGTTACTACTATAAATAGAAAAATCCCAAATGCTTCCAAGGGATAATTAATAAGACCGCCGGTTAATAGGGTCACTTTTGGCAGGACCGGAATATTTCTCACACTTAGAAGCTAATACAAAATAATTTCGGTTAATAGGGTTCTCCGCTTAATTGGGTCAAATTGTCCTCTGACCAATGTGACCCTATTAAGCGGAGTCGACTGTAAAATTCAAAGAAACATACAAGAACTAAGTATGGATCAGAGAGAAAAAGCTGAAACTAACGAACACAATGTCATCGTGGTGACTTTAATGAAAATATCGATACGACGGATATGAAATAGAAATTCAATAAAGAGCGCACCTGTAGTGTCCTGAGCGCCATAGCCTGCATCTGCCACATGAGAATCTGTCTCCATTCCAAAGACCCAGTTATGGAGATAGGGACTATCTGGGTTGGACTAGTGGAGCTCTTGAATTCCTGGGCAGCCAGCAGATGTCTGTTGAAATAAATAACGAATGAAACAATTCCACAAATGCCAACTTGAGCCATGATAAAGCTGGACGCAGCGTTGAATTTCGCGGGACATGGCGGGACGCAATAGAAAAGTATTATACATAGAATACAAAAAAGTGGGACATAGGGGAAATTTCATGTAAAAGCGGGACACACGTTAAATTTAGCTCGATAGAAGAGTGAAAAATCGGGATGTCCCATCAAAAACGGGACAATTGGCATGTATGCAATTTCCCGCTGACATTAAACAGTTACATTTGTTTGAGTTATTTTCTCATTATAACTAATTAGTCCTATCTACATTGGAGAGTAGTGTTACTCACTTAGCGTATCCTCTACTCAGTACAGGAGCCCCAGCTGTTAGCACGTTCATCTCCTCATCGTCCCACAGACCGGATAGATGTGCTAAATTTAGAATGGAGGTAGGACCAATTCGGTCCCAATCGAACTCTTCAATCTTTCCAATAGGGAGAGGTTCCAGTTTGTCTGTGGATCTAAATGACAATAAATATACTTAAAACTTGTAAACAAGAAATGGAGACAGACAACTAACACTATCAAGGGGGATTGCAGCTTAGAGTCTTTGGCGTCGAAGAAGAAGAGAGGTTGCTTTTGGTCGCTGAGAGAAACGACTCCGAACAAGTTGTCTTCCTCCAGATAGGCAGAGCCCCCCACACTTAAGACCGGGTCTCGATTGGCCAGGAAGGAGAGTACAGGCCAGATTGAGAAACAGAGACGATGAACCTAAGTAAAATTATGTAATGAAAGCCACCTGTAACTTATAAACTTGTGAAAATATAAATACAACGGAATACATTATTGAATATAAATATATTTTCATAATAATTTATTGCTATATTTTTTCGAATAATCACCAAACTTTTCCTTAACACTACATACAGTACAGTCGACTCCGCTCAATAGGATCACATCGGTCAGAGGACATTTTACCCCGATTAACCGAAAATATTTTGTACTAGCTTCTTTGTGTGAGAGCTATTCCGGTCCTGCCAAAAGTGGTCCGATTAACTAGTGGCCCTATTAAGCAGAGTCGACTGTATTATAATGTTAATCGAAAATTGGGACGAATTGTTGAGTAATGGCTCTTTAGTCAAATTTATCAATTTCATTTCAATAAAAATTTATCTCTGAACATCAACAATCGTGAAAAACAGAAACTCACCTCCATGTGTCCTGTGGAGCTCTTATTCACAAGCAGCTGTATAATGCTGTCCATGAAAACTAGTCTCTCGTTGATGCAGGCCTGAATGGAAGATTGCCAGTTTTTGCAGCGCATTAACCGGCGCAAAAGTCTGACAAACCCCTCCCCGATGCAGGTCCGCTCTGGCACCAGGGACTTTGGGAGAATGCCAGCGGACAGTTCGGCTTTTACGATGTCTACGGTTTCTCTGTGAGTGGGGTTCAAGGAAGTATCGATTTCTTCACTAAATTCAACCTAAGAAACTGAGTAAAACTATATTTTGTATCCCTGGTCCAATATATGAATTACTCACTGCTGCAGACGTGCTTTTACTGTTGAATGAGACGAAAGGGAAAATGTCTACGCCTTTCACGTTATCGAATGCTTCAACCAAAGCCTAGAAACGAATACATTAAATTACTTCCATTCACAGCTGATAAATCTGGTGGTTCGGTAGTGATGCCACCAAATGAGGAGAGAGATGATTAATTAAAAAATTTGGTCAAAAATTATTTAGATGGCATATTTAGAAACTAGCATCCAGGTGGCTAGAAATGTGGATTAATGCCACAAATCAATTTTTTAAAAAACTGTCTGATAATCCTAAATAGTAGCCAGAGTGAATAAATTTTTCCTCAATTTGACCAGATGAGAAAATCATTATTTCTTATAAAATACAAATTTATTTGAAAAGGGATGACTAATCGAGTAGATTGGATTCAAATTATTTAAACAAATTTATTGCAATAAAGCATTCTTGATAATCAGTCGAAGCAAAAAAATGTTTCGAAAGATCGAGTACCTCAGAATTCTTAGCGAAGGATAGTTTCTTGTTGACCCCATCGTAGACGCAGGTGATGGTATCTCCACTGATGCAGGGACTTAACAGCTCAGGGAGTTGTCCGTCGTGAAAAAGGTTTCCATGGAAGGTGTCAAGTGTCCAGCTGTAACGTGTCGACTTGATGGCAGTGTTGAGAAGTGGTTTGAATGCCACTCCGACATAAACTGAATTGTTACTATTATCTGAGTTTGCGAGAGTTATCTAAGTAGGACAGAGGAGTATAGAAATTTAAATATTTAATTCAAGTTATTAATGGCCTATTCCCACCTATTTTACGCGCCAATATTTCTAAATATAGTGAATTCTTCAGCAGAAGTGTTTTACATTTTTCGAATAGCTTAGGTGCATTGCTGTGTCTACTTAATCTCGTCGTACAGGCTGAAACAAATTTGCATCTATATGTTAGTCCTAGATTTTGAGGAATAATCTATTTCTGTAATTAAATTTACACAGATTCAATTCTGTGAATATTTATAGATCTCATTTGATTTTACCCTTGGCACTATTATGATAAAATAATTGCTTTATTTTCCAATTTTTTGTTATTCTCACCTTCCATGAAGTAACGCCAGGCCCTAGCTTAAAATTCATATACAAAAACGCCTCTCCTTCAGCTGTCTTTTTGATATATTTCCCGTCTATAGTGCAGGAGTTTACACCACTGATGTTCTCAAACAAATATTTCTCCAACGGGTCAGCTGACTTCTTTTTCGTCACCTTGTCACTGCCTTGCTTGTTGATGTGGAACACTGGTTGTCCGAACTGGCAGATTGACATTTGATTGAAAATGACATCGATGATCTAAAAATAGAAACATTCAAAGGTTCAAATGAATCTGATTGGTAGTTTAGAAATGTGTTTCTGAAAGGTGAAAATAGCCAGTATTATCCAATTCATTCTACATATAATCCATCGTTTGGTTCAATTGAGATTATTTTGAAATTCCTGATAAATATTATTACTCGATTTGAAAGGGATGGCGTAAGCTTATCAGTGGAATCGTTGTAGCCTTCCAGTCTATATGCCATAACGAAAAAACAACATTTGAATTTGTGGATCTGCAACTAACTCAAGCTAGTAGCAATCAACACTTCCTCAGACATATTTGCACCTACTTCTGAAGTATGTGCTGTGATGGAAATTCAATTGATTCCGTTCTAGGATTGAAACATGAAATTAGTGGCTCAGATTCGGAGCAATTTTCATATTTCAATTCACTTTTACTTTTTAAATTCATAAGGAGTGAAATCAATTTTGAAAGTTGTTAATGTGTCAGTTAATTATATCCTGCATTCGTAGGAAGAAGAGATACTGTCTGTCTTTCATTTTGTGCACCTTAAACCCCCTTGCTTGTTTTTTTCGTACTCAAAAAATTTAAAGAGCTGTATCGGTTGAAAAACAGTCGCATTTGGAAGAGATAAACGATTTCCAATCTCATTACTAATCACTAAGAGTATTACAACTAGCCATAACAAATGGCTTACTACCTTGAAATGTTTGCATCTAATCTAACCCCCGTGCTTATTCAGGGAAAGACAGTACCTGTTGACAGCAGTGGAAAATGACGATGAGTTTAATTTAAATCTGACCAACAATCGTAGACAACTCCAGGCATTGGCGGGATGAAATTGGACAACTCATTTCGCATCTCAGTCGATTCGAAATTATATAAATTAACAATAGAATAATTCGCTAACTCAATTCTGGCTGAGTCAGATTCGGGTGTGAAGCTATACAAAAAGGGATTTTAAATATAGATAGAATTGACTTCAAGTCAAAGTTTCGTTAAGAAATGAAATCCTAAGAAAATCAATTATTACTCTTAGCAATAAGTGACTACTGTCGCCAAGATAGGTAAGCTAGATAGCTTCCTTCCACTTGAAATTTCATGATTTTACTAACAAACTGGTGCGAAAAATTCAGCACTTTTTGATAATTAATTTACTACTATGACACGATAACCTCCACCAATTTCGATGATCGATTCAGCCGCATAAATGAGGGAAAACGTATGTACACTTCGTGCGAAATCCGGGTTGCTGCATATTTCGCAGGTATCTCAAACTTATGGGATAATCCAACCATCATTTTAATCGAGCATCGCCAGAGGAAGCAAGGCTTCCAGCTGCCACATCTCGTCAACAATTACTTGTGAATATTTGTCTGAAATATGACGTGTCGAAGTATAGTCGAGGAATCTTATATTAGAGTATTAAAGATTACAAGATGAAGTGCTCGGAGATTATTGAACTTAAAATATTGGCCAGAGTTACTATCAAATATGGAAATATGTCTGATAAAGCTGATCCCAGAGACATTTTGATATTCTCAAGGTAGTGGTAATCTATGCAAATGTAAATCAGAAAATTATTCAGGAATAATGTATAAATTATGGGAAATTATATCAGAGAAGTAGTGGTTTATGATAAATTTGAAGCTCAACTGTAGGAACATCCAAGTATCAATTCAGATGCATGCAGTTAATAAACAAATAATTTCAATAAACGCAAATAATTTTAATAAACGCAAATAATTTTAGTTGACTGATCATAGTCTACCACTGAAACACCGGGTTGTCTGTGTGTTCATGAGTTAATGATTTTGTGAGCTATTTCTAATTTCCCCAGCACGCATCACATATGACAAATTAAATATTTTTTGGAAATGAAGTTGATGATTACTGCGAAATCTGATGTCTGTAATGATAGCGCTGCGAGTCCGTGCTAGCACAAGAGCTAAGAAAAGCAAAGCAATCTCATTTCTCATTAATGACTCGAATTGGAGCAATTTGAACCTTCTCCTAATTAAAATTATAATGAGGGATATATGATCTGTAATTAACTTCCACATCCTGTTGTTTTGAATTATTAATTTAGCATACTGTTTCATTGCATTACAGATAGAGTAGAATGATTACAGTTTTTTATTAATTTGCTCAGGTGCTTAATTACTAATTACTGAGTAAAAATTAAGTGAAAATATTTTTTAGAGATTCGTGAAATCTCTTTCTTAAATTCATTTTTTAAAAGAATACAATAGTGATATTATTCTAAATTTTTTAAATATTTCATATGTAAAATCAGCTAAAAATTATCTATAAACCGCATACAAAATCTCCACCAAAATAATTGACGAATTCTGGAATATTACATAACCTGTCCTAGTTTTCGAGGGTAAACGATTTCCGAGCTACTGTGATTTAGCTTAATTTCTCGCTATAAATCAATGGAAAAAGTATCAGTATTATTCGAGATGCTAGACTTCCATAATTTCAATGATTGGAATTCAAAACCAAAAATCCCAAAATATATTTCCAATTCTCTCATGATTGCATTTGTATAATTAAAATGAATGTAGAGTAAAATTCAAATCATAAACAATTGGATTGTTAGTAGAGAGATTTTGCTGGAACAAATTTTATACCAAATTAAACTCCTACAACAAATTCAGAACGTGGAGAGAAAACAGGTGCCACACCAGTCAGCAGAATTTAGTACTGACCCACAAATTAAATCCATCAGACATATTATCGAATTGATTCGTATTGAAAAATGGAAATTAATACTAAAATAGATAAAATATTCCAAAACAATTCCAATTATTTGGCGCATAATTAAAAAAATCCAACATCATTTATTTCAATTAATTAATCCCCAAGCACTTTGTTATAGCTACGTAATTCATCTCGTGGAATTTATTTGAAAATAAATATGTAGTGTCACAGAAACCAGAGGAGCCTTATTATATAATCTAATTTATCGTTTGTTAAAATTGAATTAATATCTTCATAATATGAGGGCGACTAATTTCGGATTGTGCTCCAATCCAATGGCTGGCTAATGGGCAAACTTGCAATTAATCTTGGAGAACAAGTGCTTAGCTGGCGAATACTTCATATCTGCATCAGTATAGTACCTGGAGGGAGTTATTCACTCGATCCACAGATCCACAGATTCAACCTAAAAGTAGTTTGTCCTGCCTGCAAACTCTACTGTAGAACTAAATCTGGGGGAAAACCAACTTTTATTGGGGATAGGAACAGGTGTGTAAAGATTGCGAAATGTCACACCTTATCCAACAATGGATGCTCTGTAGTATGGGAGAATGTGAACATGTCCGCATAGTGAAACAAAGTTTTGCTCAAAGACTGAAATGTATAAATATAAAAAGGTGCTAATGACGTCATGATTCGGTGATGAGTCGACATTTTCGTCTGAGACAACTTGCTTGAGCCAGTGTCAAAATACTGTACAAAAAATCAGCTTTCTGCAACTGGAAATTTCGCAATCAATTCGTATATATCGTATTATAATAAAGAATCATTTTAAACCTTCATGATTTTTGCTTAGAGTGAAATCGAAGCAAAAAATCAAAAACACATTATTTCAACAATTTTTTTTCAATGAGATTGTAATCACATCTCATCTTGGGACAGTTTTCAATTATTAATAACCACGAGCAGAGTTTTTTTTAAGGATTTGCTCAGAGGGCCCTGCAAAAGATTAGAGGTCCCTTACCTAGAATACTACATTTTATGATATTCAGTACATTACGAATGTTAAGAAATTAGAGGTCCCTGAAGAGAAATTAGAGGTCCTTTTGGGCCCTCTAATTTAACTTAAAAAAACACTGACCACGAGTGTAATTTCCAAATGGATGGAGATCAAATTAGAGTGTCAGCGATAGGAATTATTTTAAGGTTCAGGATTTTTGCTAAAAAATCAGTTTTAATAAAGCAGACCATTTCTTGACTTGGCACTATGATGTGAAATCGCGAAAATCTGGTCCACCATTAGACAATTCTCCTAACTGAGCTGTGAAAGTAAAAGGAATGTTTCAAGGTAGGATATGACGCACGAAAAGAGACGCTAGGAATTCGAGTTTTTCGCCAATTGACTGAGAGGAGCTAGGAGATATCGTTAGTTGAAGTTTTACAAGAATGAACTTAATTTTGTGTGGAATGGATGACACACAGTTAGAGATCGCATCAATTGTAATGATAACATATCCTTCAACGTTAAAATTTGCATTATTCTTGCGACTAAAAACATTGAACACAAAACACACAAACAACTTTTGTTATGAATCACATAACTAAAAATCATAAAAGTGTACCTCTTATGTCATATTTTGTCCATGAATATAATTTATAATTTTTGTATCGAATGAGGTATTTACTCTAGTAGTACAGTCGACTCCGCTTAATAGGGCCACATCGGTCAGAGGACAATTTGCCCCGATTAAGCGGAGGACCCTATTAACCGAAAATATTTTGTATTAGCTTCTATGGTGAGAGCTATTCCGGTCCTGCCAAAAGTGGCCCGATTAAGCGGCTGACCCGATTAAACAGTGGCCCTATTAAGCGGAGTCGACTGTATTTTAAATAGACTGTGGAGTGTTTTTCATACTAAGGAGAGATGGCATATTAAAAGGTTTTTGCAAACAGAATAGCCCAACCTGTAAACAAGTTCGTCTTCAAATAAAGAGAAATTGAAATAATTTAGTGAAAAGAGATTAAATAATCAATTGAATAAAGTATAGCTGTGTAGGCGTAGATTTATAGAATTCATGTTTTGGAGAAAATTTGCAATAAATGATGGTAAAATCATTTGCAAAAATGGCATTGGCAGAATCTTCAATGGAATTTAATCATATGACATCTGCTTTCACCCTTCAGAACAGCAGTATTTCTCTTAATCCACTTTCCAATTAGATAACAATGGCATGAGAATTGCCTGAAATCTGGAGGACATGTGTTCTCTAATTAGAGTCATTAGTAGATTTTGCTAATTTACAGATTAAATAAATTAATGAGATTATTACTCTATTGTGTCGAAGGTGGTATTTGAAAATAGCTTTGAGCGAGTGACGAATGCTAACGGATTTCATCACAAATAAGAGAGAGTTTTCGTGAGGGATCTGTGCAGTTTCAATGGACAATTATGGACATTTTCAATTCGGTGCTTTGAATAAATCAATAAACTGGTTTAGAGTAGGAGTTAGTGTCTATAAGTTATATATTACATCGCATGAATCGCATTTATCAGATTAAGTCGTTCCTAACTTTAACCGTCCCGCAGGATGCTAAAACGCCAGTGTTTAAAAGGGATTTGAGTGTAGAAACGAAGAGAAACTGAGTTAGTGCCAAATTGGATCCAACAAGGAAATATTAGTACAGTCGACTCCGCTTAATCGGGCCAAAATGTCCTCTGACCGATGTGGCCCTATTAAGCGGAGTCGACTGTATATGAAAAGTGAGTAGTTAGGATGTTGAAATTTGAATCAACATCCATATTGTTAGAATGGATCTAGCACGTTTGCGTACATTAGTTACTTTTTCACCTTGCATGAACTTCATCTGTTTTAACTCAACGTTACCTTGCTCTGTTTCCGCCATTCCTTTTTCACAGTACCACGATGGAAAATATATAAGTATCCATCATGGGAAAATTTATCAGTAGCCATATGGTATTTTTATAAACTTGTCCTCTCCAAATGTATTTGTAGATCTTTATCTTTAAGTTCTAATGAATTATTAGTTTACAGTTGTATGAATCTGTCAAATATTGATTTAATTGTACGCAACTGTGAATAAAAACCCCTGTGCGCAACTGTGATGTACGCAACTGTGCGGCTTCCTGTTAGAATGACAGTCTATTGATTTGCTGAATAGAATAGAACAGTATTTTTGGAAGAATGGTGGTTGATATTACTTGCTCAAAACACGCAATTTATCTTTTCAGGTATAGTAAGAAAACGAAGTAGTGGAAATAACGCAAAGTTAGAAAAAAAGATTTTTTCCAAAGGACAAAGGCAGAAAAAGGTGTTCAAGTGGTGTTATGGATATGCGGGGATTATTTTTTTATAAATTCGAATTTCATAAGCAGAATATTGTCGAAATTTGATGAATTCCATTCTTAGAATAAATAATTTTCAAAAAAATGCTTCAAAAGGTCTTGATTTTAACGGCTAAATGTTAAACTAAGAAAGTGCATTTCCTCCAGAATTAACACTGAAACCCATACTATTAATATAAACTATTAATAGATTATTCGGGATATAATTAGCTTAATTGCTCTGTTCTGATCGCAGAACAGCCTTTTGCAACGCAAACCAAATACTTGAGAAGTGGCAAGCTGAAAACTCAAAATTAGTCATTAACATTCCACAGAAAACTTAAAACTCATGCTGGTCATTTTCTAGTACTTCGATCAAAATCCGTTTCTCGGCCAAAGTACAAATGGATAGAATGTGCCACAAGTGGAGAGTTAGTGTGAAGATTAGATAATGAGTCATGCCATTCTGATAACGGATGGTCGTCTTACTCCAGATGTTTGCTGCAGGCTTGAAGTGAAAGGTGAAAATATTTTGTTCTGTCTATCAATTTTCATACCCCGGGTAACACGCGGACACATACAATCAGTGCATGCTTGTACAGGAGTATTCTCTTCCTGTTTTTACCAAATCTCCTTCATCAGCTGTTTAAAATTTCTTCTCAGGTTAGCTTCTAGCGAGCAAGTTTGTATCTTAAAAGTAACTGCGTTGTTGTACCTGAACTGTAGAGGTAGTGCACGCTTACATTGTTGGAAATGCTGAGATTTGAACATTGGAAAGAGGGTGTGGGGGATGTTACAGATGGTGTGTTAATGGTTGGTTGACTGGTTGGCTCAGGATTTGCAACATACGTTGGAACAATACACATTTCGCTGAGTTGTTGCTCCAAAGTAGAGGATTCAAATATTGAATGAGTTCATAAAGAACGCTTTTTCAAAAGGAGTATCGACCTCCCAGTTTGAATTAAGACACGTATGTAACTATACGTAAATAATAGCTAATATATTTAGACTATTATAAGCACTATCGACTCCGCTTAATAGGGTCACTGCTTAATCGGGTCAACCGCTTAATCGGGTCACTTTTTGGCAGGACCGGAATAGCTCTCACACATACATAGAGGCTAATACAAAATATTTTGGTTAATAGGGTCCTCCGCTAATCGGAGCAAAATGTCCTCTGACCGATGTGACTCTATTAAGAGGATTCGATTGTACTAAAAAACTTGTGTTTCCGCAGAATTCATCATATCTCCTCCTGTCGAGCCAATGCTCCTTAAAATATATTCCATAGGGATATTAAGACTGAGCAGCTGAAGGATAGGCAGCTAGTTGATGACAATAATTTTCGCAAATACTAATAACAGGAAGTGATTTCCAGTAAGCTTTTACGGAAGTGTCGCAATAGCTGACTAATATAGACAGGAGCAACATGAGATGTGTTGGTTGTATGAAAGTTGCGAAGGTTAAGTCGAGTTTGTGACCAGAAAGGATACTACTGTAAGATAATAGAGATGTGTTGCAAGGAAGTTGAGAAGGTTAAGTCGAGACCAGAAAGAACTACTAATCTGTCTAGAATTATAGAAAGTACCTCCACTCTAATTTATTGGAATCTTTTCGGGTTAGAATGTCATTAGGAATAGTGGCGATTTGTGATACCAATTCAAATGACTAGGCAGTGATATAGAATGATTCTTTGAAGAATGTTCTCGAGTGTGAAATGGAAATTGTTTCGCTCTATTATTTATACAGAAATTATACAAATCATGTTTTTGACGATACGAATCCTCAAATTGTCAATAAATTATGTAAAATTACAAAGTTTGAATGTTTATTAAATTAATGATAAATATTCAAATTTTGCCAGATAAAAGTTATCTATTGAAATGGTTAGAGCAAATACAAATAAAATGATGAAAAATTTGATAAATAAATTTAGATTATGCAATGCATGGTTCAGTAAATAATATCAAAATGGTGATGACTTGCTGGAGCTAAAATATAAATCCTTTCTCTTGACAAACAACACAAAATGCTACCACCAATTAACTATCAGATTAATTATTCATGCTTATAGTACATAGCATCCTAATGTTAATTTCGAGTGCAAAGTGGCTTAAAATATGAAAATTTTGCAAGGAATCTTGATGAAAAAAAATATTTGAGAGATGATGGTGTTATCCGTGGAACTAATACCGTAGTTCACAGCCAAAATTTCCCGAATATACTTTGAAATGTGATTACGGAATTCTCTGCTGAAAACATCCCTACTCAGCATTCAGATGATTTGGTAAAGAAATGATGCTCACACTAGCCAATAAGATTACAACCAATCACATTCCAATTCCGACCCCACAGTAGCTCTAATATCTAACAACTCTACAGAAAGACAGTATGTTGTTGGTTAAAAATTTGAAGATCATATACGGAAATATTGTTGGGAGTTCTAAAGAAAGCTAATTGGAATTCGCAGTATATTTAGCACCAAAATAAGCTGAAGAAACGATTTTAAAACATTTTGTAGATCAAGGAGAATTTTACTATTTTGATGCTACGACATTCATATCAGTGCTATCTTAATCAAATGAGGTGATAAGTAAAATTCCGATGGGGAAACGAGTTTCAAAAGATCTAAAGCAAAAAATTGATGAGAATAAATTTATATGGGTTACAACAAGGTGACAAAAATATAGAGTTATAAATGTTTTCAGATGATTCAGCAAACAGCCGTGAATGCTATCATATGGCAGTTGGTTTTAATTGGAAAATAATCTTTTCCGAGTCATAATTTATGTCTGTTGTATTTTGAACTAAAGAATTGCTTGAAGACGGTTGAGGCTTCCATTCTCTGTGATTGAATCTCAATAGTGACTATTGCTAACCGGACAATTAAGATATCACAGCGGTGCGAAATTTCTTTAATTGAGAGATCAGACAATCGGCACGCACGAAGAAACCATCTGTGATCGCAGAAACTAGCCATAACAACGAAAACACATCCGCGAACCAAACTAAAAGGCATTTTCGATAAGGATGCTGGGAGGATTATTCCTGCTCAGAGTTCTCTGCCATTTTCCACACCTAATTAGGGGTGCAGATCTCGAAAGAAAATTCTACTTTCTGCTTATATCAGAAATTCTATAAATTGAGATTGAAACTCGTTGTTGCATGTTTGTGTGTGTAAAATTTATGTATGTAAATACGACAAATTATAAATTAGGGAAGAGAGATTATTTAAATTAAATCTTAAAAGATCAGCTTTCAACCGTTAAATTAGATCTAAAGGAAGAGCTTAATTCATCATTCTGCAAATTATCCGGTGCAGCATAATTATAATTGTTTAGGTGTAATTGGATGCAGAAAATCGCTGATTTACAATAGATATGACTGGATGTGTGAATAAAATTATAAATTTATCATTAGCAAAAATGAACTAATTATAAAATTCAGCCGAAACTAATTCAAAATTAATTATCAAGTTATTTTCTCCCCCATTAGATAGGTTCACATTGTGCATGTGTTTGATAGAGAAAATATAGCAGAGAAAAATAATAGAAAGAAAAATCTAGTGCAGTGATAAAATAAGGTTGACTTAGTATTTGGAGCAAGGTTGAAACCGATTGAACCGAATATCAGTATTCATGAATAGTTCCGGAACCGAATACGAATACTGATAATATTCGGTACTCTAACCGAATACGAATACTGATAATATTCGGTGCTCTAACCGAATTCAAATACTGATAATATTCGGTACTCTAACCGAATACGAATACTGATATTATTTGGGTACTTCATAAATTCTAACATTGCGCAGCTGAAATAAATAATCTAAATAGAGGACTGTGAATTGTTATAGTACTGTATATGTTGACCGATTTTACAGATAGTGACTGGATATGATAGGTAAATTAGTTAGAAAATATATATTATAACCAAGGTTGAAACCGATTGAACCGGGTATAAATATTCATGAATATTCCCTAACCGAATACGAATACTGATATTCAGTTCCCAATCGAATATCAACTATTTGCCAAATAGTATTTGGTCTAACCGAATATTGAACTATTCGGTTGCAACCTTGATTTGGAGTTTTTCTTAAAATATGCATTTAACAATAATTTTTCATTCTCAAGCGGTTAACGTAAAATTAATAGAGAATTGGAAGTCTACTCCATGGATTGGATATATGATCGTTAAACTAGAAATACTAAAATTACAGAGGTTTCAATTCTATTGGAAGTATGCACCAGATACACGAGGTAAGAACAAAGTGCTGATAAAACATTTTTCAGAATAGATTGACTGTGAACTGCTAATGTTAGTTCCAATATTGTCCATATTTGGTTAGGTTAAGGAGGAATGAAGAGCAAACGTAATAAAATTAGGAGGAACCCTGCATTGAAACATAAGCTAGCACTTTTTAATCTTTGTGGATTTTGTAAAATAGATAAGATATCATGGGGGTGCCCTCAAACATGAAACTCAGTTCATATCGAAATGAGTATTTTCCATAGACAATCATTTGATTTGTTACTTCAAAAGAACGATTCGTTCCATTCGGAGAAGATATATGATACAATATATGATTAAACATATTAGGAAAATGACTTGAACATGTAACATTGTGGCTATTAGATGATAATATGTGTAGAATACTTAAAATAACCTTTTTCTTCTCAGAAACATTCTCATTCGGATGGTCGATGAGGATATAGGATAAGAGGGAGAGGGATAGCATTCTCGTGCGGATACTTCTACACCTCGGAAGACCTACAACATTCACACATTAAATTAGAAGAAATATACGTGAGTGGAAGAATAATGATTTGCTCGCAGGTGCAGATAAAAACTGAAAGGACAAAATAATCGGTTTTAAAATACATATGTTCCAATTCTATAGTTCAAGTTCGAGTGTAACATAGAAGCATAAACAACTCTAAACAGAACCAATAAATGAATGAAATTTTTCTGTAACCTAACAAGGTGTTACATTTATGATATATAATGTGAAAATAATGTCAACAGAATACAATAATGACTCGTTTTTGAAAAGTAATAATTGCCTAAAGACATCATAAATGGTATATGTTCCGCATCAAATATATGTCAGATCACTTGAATAAGAATTCTAAAGAATTATATTTGTATTGCATTAGCATCTAGTGTGAATAAATACCATAAACTGGGGCGACTTTGGCCCTAAGAGGTGACTTTGTCCCACAATAGCAATTTTAATAAAATATACTCAAACTTATGAATCAATGTAATCACACTGCTAATATGTTGAATGAAACTCTCAATATATCCAAAGGTATTTAAACCGTAATATTCCTAAGTTTGAGTATATTTTATTAAAATTGCTACTGTAGGGACAAAGCAACCTCTTAGGGCCAAAGTCGCCCAGTTTACGGTACCTACTTACACTGCACTACATCCACTCCCACTATCCTCAGGAGTAGTCCAACCCAGGCAGGATTGGCGAAGTGAGATCTCATCTTCACAGTGGAGAGCACGCGAGTGAGGAAGTTGATGTATGAGCCCATCGCATACTCTCTATCCTCGCTTGTTATGGTAGACCACAGCTTGTCCAGCTGTTTCAGCGTCTCAGGGTGGACTGGGTGGTCGAACTCGAAAGGGAGTGACAGTTCCAAAAAGTCAATTTGTGATTGTATATTCAGCTCATCTCTGCAAGGAGATATAGAGATAGTTAGTATGTACCCTTCCGGGAAGCGGAAAAAAGTACGTACTAACCGAGTTGATATTACATAGGAATCCATATAATAAATGAATTCTGGTTCAGAGAAATGAGTACGTACTAAGCCGAAGTACGTTGTATCCCGAATACGTACTAACCGAGTTCTACTTTATATCAAATTCGTTTACATTGCGATTTATTCGTGTGTTTTCTGACTTTTACTATATCGGATATATTTATCTCATAGCACATAGGAAAGAGGTACTATTCATTGCGAGAAATTATTCAAACTTATTCCAAATGTTTATGGAAATTATGTACGTGAAATCGTCTCCCTAGCTCGAATTAACATATTCAGGATAAGATCGCAATTTACAATACAAAATACAACAACCCACATCCCCAACATCAGAGCATACTTTGCTGTCGGCAGAATAAACATAATATCTTATCTGCTTCGTTCCTTGAATAAATAAATGGCTTATCTAGATGTAAAGAAGGAATTTGTCTCAGCTTAATAAATTCAAATTAACTTTGAATTAATTTAAAGCATTTTATCTTAGAAAGTTGTGAGTTGGAATTACAAAAAATGCAATTAGAAAAATTCCTTGGAATAAGATATGACTCAATACCCCTACCCAGCTACTTTCAAAACTATAAATTGATGTGACGTCGTATTGGGTAAGGACATCTAAAGATGCCATAAACACGTGTATCCTTAAAAAACCTCCGTAAACTATGGCACAACTACACACAAGTATCAGGTAATAACTCACAGAGAATCTGTTCTGTCTATGTCTTTCGCTCCTAAGAGAATAGGATAAAATGATGATGATTACACAATGAACAACTGTTACATAATGTCGCAATGCTGTTTGTAAGCAAGCTAGTACAGAAGGGACTAGGTTAAGAGGGACTTAAATGGCTTTGAACAAGCTTTAGTTTGAAGTTGGTCATCGTATCGAGTGTGTAGGTATAATGCATACCACTCTACCATCTTGGTTTTTGAGCAAGATGTAAATTTATGCAAATTATCTTGATTTCCTTTGAAAATATTTGCATATATTTATGGAAACCATTTGGTGAATAACATGTTATGAGGAGCACTGGAATCCTGCTGATCTAGCGTAGTTCAAGGTAATCAGACAAAAGAGTGGGGTGCATATGGAGACATTCAGGGACAATAGAACAGATGTAAAAGTATTGATTAAAAATACAAAGGTATTAATGAAACGAGGTATTTTATAATTTCATTTTAATTAGTCTTAATGAGATAGAGGCGTGGTTATATGTGATAAGACTTGTTTCAATAATGTGAGCATTTTCAAAATACAGATAAAAGGTGTTCAAAGGAAACCTTTTCTAAATTTGGAATCTGCAATGAATTCATAATCAATTGTAAAAATTGAATATTAACTTTTCCAATTTTCAATAAGAAAATTGAAGTTAAATCAGGTAAATCCTGCCAATGAAGTCATTTCGAATATGACGCCGTAAACATATAAATACGTAGGACAACCCTTTATCTTTAAATCGAAATTATATCAATCAAAAATGAACACCCAATTGACGCAAACATAATGAAATAATGTAATTGTTAGGTAATGAATACCTCTCTTGGATGTATCAGATGGAATGGACTTTGAAAGGATCTTAGGTTTGTACGGAATGAACTGTCCTTCCAATTCCCCATACAGCAACCCCATCACTGACTCTAGAACTCCGACGCTCAGTGTTTCTGAATTGTAACTAGAAATTAACAGTCACTAAAAATAGAACAACTCTATGGCTTTTAAATGTATTAATAAAGCTTAAAAGTGAGCTGAGGAATGGGAAGTTTGGGAAATTAGCAGAAAAAGTGGTTAGATATTTTAAACCAGCGACCACTTTACTCTGAGAACAATGAAAAAGCGAGGAATTCGCTCTTAAATTTTAAAAATATTCTACTTAAAATTGCCGGCCCGAAGTAATGGTCTCAAATTTGGATCGCAATTCGAGATAAATTTACAAGAATTAAGCCGGAAACGTTGACAATCCAAGAAAACTTCAAGGCTATAAGATCTGTTTTCTAGTACAAAGTCGGAAAAAAAGCTTGCTAAACAAAAAAAGGACTACACCAAATTAAATGTTGCGGCCTACGCGTAGAGAATCGCAATGGATTGGCTGGTGTAAGGCTGTGAACCTTACACACTGCGATTACTCAAGTATTTAAAAGTTGAGTTGTGCAGCATTGAAATGCAATTAACACTGGATTCATAAATCGACTTTGCATAATTAACATACGTGCAGAATACTAGTGTCATTGAATACGTAAGTATGATAGCGAATATTGCTTTCTCATAGAACCTAATTGATATTCCTGTCATCTCTGGAAAACGAATGTGCATTTTAAAGGTGATAAAATACTTTAGGAGATATGCCATGTACAGGGCGATAGCATTTCACTGTAGATGACTTGAAAAATTGAATATTTGCTAACTTTAATGTAATTCACTACTAAGAGTGGGACACGTAGAATTCACACAGACAAGATAATCGCGTCGAATTAGAAGTTCCCTGAAAAGTTATATGACACAATTTCTATATCACATGCAAGTTTTAAAATGAACTGCATTTATAACTTCCTAGAGTATGTCATTGATTACTTTATTTCATTTGATTCGCGGTTTTTCCGTTGGGAGGGATGCGATGGCTTCACGGCCAATAAGCAATAACGTAGATGTCCACCCTTAACCTGACCAGTTGGCTGAAATAAAGATAAGAGATATCTCGTTTGAACCTAGCACAGTACATTCTAGTGCAAATACAATCTCCCTTGGTCTAGTCTGCGGTGGCTATACCTCAAAACAGATAGCCAATGCAATCATTCAGAATGTTAGTTACAGAATTTTTATCGGTTTTTTTTGTCGCTAGGTTATGTAATCTATTGGACAATAACGACTCGACTATTTGAGTGGTATGTCGTAGTATTTGAAGTGTGTAAGCATATACTATATATTACACTGAACTGAGAAAAAAGGAAATGTTTTAGGGGGAATCAATTATGATGAAATTTCACGCCTAAATGAGTAATATTAAACAAAGAAGAGATGATGAAAGAATAATCAGAAAAATCTATTCAAGGTTTGCATGCAGAAGTTCATAATACAACAAGCGCAATCGCTAACAAAAGCCTTACTTTGATAAAATAGAATAGAGTGGTTTGTAAGTTTCATGTTTCGAAAAGAGTTCAACTCTTTCAAATATTTATGCGATGCAAAAATTTATGTCGAATATTTGAACACAATTCGATCGGAAAGGGTTAATTGATCAGGATAATTATACTTGTATCCGAAGCGCAATCTTTCACTAATTTGTTGAGCTTACAAATTCGGGAGAAAAGGACTGTGAAGCTAGACTTAGCTTGTGATTTCAAGGAAAGATTGAATGCTGGGAGCCAAATGAAATAGCGATAATCACACAAGTATAATTTCTGATTTCTAATTTCTAAGAGAGCAGAAATGCAACTTGATACAAAGTTAGGATGAGACGAACAATTTATTTCTACTCCAACTTCTAAAAGTAACAGATCCATTCGACTATCGATTCCAGCATAATTGCACTTGAGGTAAGACAATTAAAATCAAATTCACGCTTCCTTTAGCACGATTAAGCAGATGGACACGAGGATACAAAGCTAATTGGTTCTAAATGCTTCCAGGAACAAGAACATATGGCACACAAATTAGAGATTATGGGTTCACTCAGCTGTGGGAGAGGTTTGACAGAATGTTGTGTACTCTTTCCAAAAGATTTACACGAATTAACGATAAGTCGATTATTAATTTGATAATTTTGCTCAAACAATTTTAGGTATAAAAGAGAGTAGATTAAGGATAAATTAAAAATTCGCAAATTGATAAGTAACGAAAAAATCTTATAAAATCCTTTTCAAAGGAATAATTCACAAAATCCTGTGATCAATAATAAAGTAATCTACTAAAATAGTACAAATATACAGTCGACTCGACTCCGCTTAATTGGAACAGGTCTCCAGGAACGGAATTGTTCCCGTACATATTAAATAATACTAAAGTATTCGGTTAATTGGGAACTCCGCTTAATCGGGACAAAATGTCCCCGAATAAGGGGATCATCTGTACGAGTCTGAAATGAAATCGGTTGCAACAACCTAAAACTCGCCGAAGTCCAGATAATCGAGGTTCAAAGGTATTAGTTTTTGAAAGCTAATTCATAATCCAAATCGACAATATTCCAAATGGATGAGATTAAAAGAGATAACTTAAACAAGATTCCAAGTAATTAAGCTTTGATTTGAATTCACTCAACACAAAAAAAGTGTGTAAACAAAAAAGAAGAATTAAAATCGTAATTTAATGACATACATATTTACATATAGTCAGTTATAGCAATAAGACATTTTGAAAAGATAAACTAATTTGAGTTAATTCGATAATAAGCTTTCCTAATTGCGTGGAATTGGAACAAACTTTAGAAGTATAAAGAAAAATTATCTACATCAAAATAAACGATTTCCCTAGCGGCAACTGAATGGAGATAAATTCACGTTAGATTATCACGGCAGTTTACTATCTGAGAAGATGTACATCCACTCTGCACCTGAATCAATACCATAAGGACGAATCCTTTGATTTAGAGATGAAAAAGGCTAGAGTTATCTCCACCATTCAACACAATACATTACTACAATATTAAATTTCTGCTATAGCACTACACAGTAATGAGCTCACCCAATCACTGCGATTATGTAATAGAAGAGCAGAGCCGCTATGTTACGAATGCATCTTTCCAGTTTGTTGTCTACTGGGAAGGGGAGGGGTAGTTTGGTGCTGATTATGCCTGTGGAGAAAGGTTTAAGGTAGAAGTATGTCTAGCAAACAAAAGTAGAAATAAATATACGAATAATCGTGAGAAGAAGTGTGTAGCAATGAGGAAGAAGGACATTTCTTTGGAAGAATACTTGGTCTCACACAATAACTGCTGAGTTCTTAATAGGGATAATTCGGTACACTAGAACCTAGCGTATCTACTGGTTAACAAATCTGAATAAATTACAGTCGACTCTGCTTAATAGGATCACCGTTTAATCGGGTCACCGCTTAATCGGGCCACTTTTGGTAGGACGGAATAGCTCTCACACATAGAAGCTAATATAAAACATCTTCGGTTAATGGGGTTCTCCACTTAATCGGGGAAAAATGTCCCTATTAAGCGGAGTCGACTGTATATTTACTCTAAAATGCGTTGATACATCATAAAGTCGAAAATTTGTCTCATTAGACATAGTTACGCAGCCAAAGGGAAGAAATTTCCGTATAAATCTATGTGAAAATTGATGAGAAGTGATAGTAGTCACACTATCTTGTCCTTCCTTATTTTTTACTGATAAATTCATCGCTTTCTCACTATCCCTCATTTAAAATACAATCTTAGAGCAGCTGTAGCGGCTATTATAATAGGCAATACAGCGTATACACCTGGGAGTAATTGGAGTCAAATTTCTCATTGGCTAAAATAACCAGATGATCCTCAAAGAAATATTTAAAACAGGTTAGGAGAAAGCATATGGAGGTTGAGGTCAGTACAATTGAAGAGCGTAGATCGAGTATGACCTGATCTCTCACTGTTCTGAGCTCAGATTACGTGGGTAGATTTCTGGGCACTTTTGCATGGCAGAGGAGATAGCACTGGGTTGTAATTAAAGTAGGGGGAGGGATTTAGTACGGCTAAAACTTTGAAGTAAAATGGAATTTTCAAATGTTATGTTTATGAGCCAGAAAGTAATCGGGAGATTCAGGATCGATGAGACGATACAGGAGATAAGAAGTATTTTAAGCCTGCACACAAAATATAGTTGATAAAGCTTCAAAGGGTTGGTAATTTAACTTGTATAGGAAACTCAAGTTAGACTCAGATAGTACAGCATGAGGCTGTGCACTCTAATACTTAATTAATAGTGCCATCTGTACGGAAATGAGGGGATTAGACAGTCGAATTGTCTATACAGGACAAAAACAGGAAAACACTTTTGAACAAAAACCAATTAATTTATGCATCCTATTTGGGGTTTTGCACTCTTCTAAAACATTTTCGTTAGATCTATAACTTTCTCATAGATACACGAAGTAACGATAGGATGCTATAAAGCTTTTGGATTTTTTGGTAAAAAATTAAAATACCCATCTGTACAAAATTGAGATAAAAGACAATTATTCAAAAGTTTACCAGAGAGTTCTGCTAGAACAGAGAGAATCTGAGGAGAGCAAACTTCGTTAACATCTGAGCATTGGACCTTTCCTTGCAACCAAGACATGTTGATAACCAGATCAAGGTAAAGTGGAACCTTTTCCTTCTCAACTAGAGAATAAAATTTATAAAAGTCTATAATTGGAAAATATCTAATCTATACAAATCTATAATTGAAACACAGTCGACTCCGCTTAATCGGGTCACTTTTAGCAGGACCGGAATAGCTTCCACACATAGAAATTAATACAAAATATTTTCGGTTACTACGGTTCTCCGCTTAATCGGGGAAAAATGTCCTCTGACCGATGTGACCCTATTAAGCGGAGTCGACTGTAAATCTAAACCACAGAGTGATTGATATGAGACATAGTTTCTATGCTAATCAATTGTGTTTGATAAAATAGGTGTGAATTTGTCCAGTAGTAAAAATGACTGGAAAGTGTACAAATATATATGTTATGGCTGGAAGTTCAATCCAAACTAGTAGTGAAATTGCTTGCTGTTATTCGCTTAAAAAGTCCTAATTAGACAATATTTTTAATTATTAGAAAAGATGAGGTGGAAAGATTTGCGATGATAGAACTAATAGGAGATATTGGTAACATTAAAAAATAACTGAGTGTAAAGAAAAACATTAAATATATTAATCATGCCATAATAAGATTAATCATGGCTAATGTTACTAAGAGACACTGATTGCACTGGGATAATATAACACTGCATTAGTTCGAACTCTGAAAGTTGTCATTCGCTCGACTCGGTTTTTAGTGGAGCTCTTCCCTTAAAGGAAATTTTATTTTTGCCTCAGAGCAAATAAATGGTCATTGATGGAACATAGGCATGAATAGAATATTCTACTTATATATTAGGTGGTGGAGGTATGTGAGAAAGTAGTGAACTAATCAAACGAGTGAAATGCAATTTACCAAGGGAGTATATAGGAGCACGAGATGAAATTTTGGTTTGAGACTAGGAGCGTCTCTCTGGATCCCATGGAGGGATGTATAATGCCCTGATTTCAACATCTATATAATGAACAGTATTTGGCAAGAAATCCATAAAGAAAACTGTACTAATTTGCAGTATCATTTATGTTAAATCTAAATCTACACGTAATAAGTTAGAAAGCAACAGTCATTTGAGAATGCTCCAGTCTCCATCAACACTCGTTGGGAAGCGAAATAATTGTTGGATTGACGAACTGTCGGATTATGCAGTACAGATTGCATGGTATGAAGCAGATTATACAGGTGAGGTTCCACCGTATTATAAAAAGCATCTACATGGACACTTTTGTAATTTGAAAGATTGTTTATCGAATCGCTTGGGTGGGCACATTCCATTTGTATACAAAGATAAAAAGTCATCAAAACTTTATCTACTATATCCCATTACATATGGACAAATAGCCTTTTTCAGCATTCTTGAGATTTTATTTCTAGAAATACGTAATGTTTGATATCGCACCTGTTGATATCAGAGTATTCACATTTACAAACGCGATATCTATCTGATAGTGTTTATCTAAATCCGATTGAATATTTATTAAGTAAAACTAAAACTTGGACAGATAAGATGATCTAATCTACATATTTCACAATTTATTACAAAGGTGAAATTTAAACTAGCCCAAATTAACAATATCTGCTTCTTCACTATTGTGAGGCTCTTCTTGGCAAAAGTATGTTTGCAATTTCACAGTATCGATAACAGATTTTTATACAAATATTTGCCCAAGTTCGTTTGGATCAAATAGGTTCGTTTTGAATTGTCATACCATAGCTTACTTACTCATCAATAAATCACAACTTGGATAGATAAGATACTACAATCTACATATTTTTACAATTTAACACGAAGACTAAAAGTCATAAATAGCTAAAAGAGCCCTTTTACAACGAAAATAGGTCTCTTCATCAGTCTCGAGATCATTTACTATCTTGCACTGCTGATAGTACATTTTTCCTTCCCATAACTACATTTCATATCCACATACATCTATACTTCTACTTGGACTCACAACACATCCAAGTGATGATGTAATTTGCAATTGAATTTATGAGAAAAATTTGCCAAAAATCTGATGGATCCTTATTAGTATAAGCAACTTTTGAATGAAGTGTGCCAGTTTATCTATAATGTCAACATATTTATGAGCTTGTGTGCCAGTGGCAAGCCTGTCTACTATAAGTGTCGGTCTGTAGACCTATATTTATTTTCAACTCCGCGTGCCATCAATTTAATGCTCGCATGCCATAGGTTGCCGACCCCTGATATACGTTATCATCATGATATACAGTGCAGTTATAACGGAACCCTCAGGATATCGATTCTACTTCATTCCAAGCTCCACTTGTTTAACATTAATAATGATATAACCGGACCAAAAAATTGTGTTATATCCACGATCCGACTTGTTATCCCAGGAATTGACAGGGCGTACTGATTCATAATAGATCTACAAACATATTTATCATTTCGTAGGATCAGGATTTATTCTTTGATTTTTAGTCAGATTAAAAAAAAGTATGTATCATATTCTGGTTCTAGCACGTGCATATTAAAGAGGTGATTTAGCTGCATTTTCAATTAGGTTTTTATCAGTGCAACCACCCTTGTTAAAATTTTAAAATTTAATTATGAAAATAGGTACGATGTACAAAATTTTGATATCATGTGATGCACCAATCAACCGTACCGTCTCTGAAGTGCAATATCTGATGAGAGAACAACTTGTACATACGCATGTTACATCACGCAAACCAAGTAGCTCAACCTTAGATTGAAAGTCTAACTCCACAACACGAAAAAAGTACAGCAATTTAAGTCGATACACTACCACAATCTATATTTATAATATTGAATTTCAAAGCATGCCACACACAACTCGAAACACAACATATTGTTTTCTCAGCAGTCAACACCGTAATTCAACCACCGAAAAAGTGATTCGCATGTAATCTACCAAAACGACAAAGAAAGGTCGATCATAATGAACCGTCACGGGAAGGGAGTGACAATTTCTGATTTTGTATAATAAATAGATTAGTAATCAGAAGTTTTTCTCTATCGATTAGTCAGTAAAAAAGATCTTACAGGAACAACTAAAATGGGCGGAACAGTCTTGTATTAATACCTAACGACAGGAATGAATGGAACTGTTTGAAAGTGTTTTATTCTAGGTTTCACCACCAACAAATATTAACTGATCATACTTAACACGGATAAATCATCATTTGGGTAATCTTGACCTGACAATAAAACTCCCAAGAGTTGAGTGTATATATTGTCATCTCATCTAGAAAAGTTCTCGAATGTAACCCCGCTTAATCTAAAGAAAGCCGACATCCTTTTTGGCTTCACCTTCCCTCTAGTTGATAAATTCAGGTACAATGTTTTGGCATAACAATTAACAAACCGGCTTTAGTGCATGCTTTAGCTGCCTGCGCAATCTGTTTGAAAACGTAGGAGAGAATCTTATTGAAGGCTGAGCGTATTTTCAGCTGAAGATCTCGAGGAGCTGATGAGATGTTTCCCTAAACAAGAAACTCAATTCTTCACAAGATCAATAGATGTATATCTTATGTATTAAAACTCGATGTTGTTTTCTTTGGTTTTTTTTGTGCAAGTTGATTGAGGAACTGGAAGGTGCTAGAAATGTCAATTTTGACACACAGGTAAATAAGAATTAGTGAACAAGGGAGTTCGAAGATCTAATATGCGAAAGCTTTACACCTCGCCGAGATAGGTGACAAATTGTGCCGACCAATGAAGTTCGATTATTTTATAATACAAATACATTGGGAAGCGCGCTTGTACGTAATAATACTATAATTAGTACCAATCCTTATTATCAATTACGCATATAATTGTCAATTAAAAATTAAAAATATAAATTTCACTCAATACATGGAAGTATCATGGTCGCATTTTCGACAATTCCGTAAATAATGAATATTTAGAAAATAATTTATGTATCAATTTAAATCCAATAAATGCGTAAATATTAATAAAATCATTATGTCGAAGAATAAAAGCAAGTTTGGATAATTTGTGGGTAATTCGAGCTTTCAGAGATCACATAATAAATTAGGAATACATTATCTTGTGTCAAACAATCAAACTATGACCATGCTAATGCGGCTTTGATCTTAACGATGCAGGCTGGTACAACACTTCGCAATGAAAAAAAATCGCTTATATTGGACCCACGTATTATGAAAGAGCATGCTCCTAACTCACTAAACGGTGTAGAGCTATAAATATTTAATGAGAAAATTACAAGTCAGTAATAGAGTGGTTGCATCAAAATTTATCGCTATAGAGTTCATTTGTATGGTAAGTAGCAACAAGATATTTATGTCGACCCAAACTTTTACAGTTATAATTTTAACAGATCTGTGATATGCTGATTATCAATCAATTTCAGAACAAGGTGTAAAATAATCGTAAAAAAAACTAAGGAGTCTGGAGGATTCTAAATTAGAAAACGCAAATCTTATCAGTTTAAGAATTTGGACTGAGATGTATTCTTCTGAATGCGTCATTTAAATTCCAGTGCCAATAATGACCCCAAAATACTCAGTTAGATTCTTATAATTAAGTGCAGAATTGTTGTACTGTATCTACGAAGATAAATTGGAAACGATATGATGACAGCTTTGCGCCAGATAATATTAATATAATCTCTCTTATAGTGAATTTCAGTCTATTATAGTTTTAAACCAAAATCTTAATGAAAATTCTGATAACTTTGAATCAACTCATTCAATCTTGAAATTAGAGAGCTCATTCATAACTCATCGCACGTAGCCATTACATCTTGGCATTTTCATAATGTTTGTGGTGGAGAGTTAGAAACCTCGAAAGTAAACGCAAATAAAGAAAAACACACACATCAGAAAAGAGTTTTATCACAACAACACTCGTGGCCTGAACTTTACGGAGAGATAAACCAAATATGTTTGTGCAGGATTAGGATTAGTTGCAAAGACCTGATTGGATATTGACTTCTATTCCAAGCATGTGGCATAGCTTTCAGTGTCTCTGAGAAGTACGAATACTTTACTCTTATCGCAATAGATACGTATTGAAACCAATATTGTGCAAATAAATGGGAAGTTTATATTGACTAAATATGTCTATGGAATTTTAGCATTCGTTATACGTGAATTTATATAATTTATGCGCAGTTAGGCATCCACTTTCTAGGAGATAGTAGAGGTCTTCTGGTATGCATTAGCATTTTAGTAAATTTGAGATATCAGAAAATGAATAATAAGTTCTATGAATATTCACCATACCATGACAACGAAAGGCATCCTTTGGAATCCATGCAATCCAGAGTTCCCGAGTATGCTAGTCTGTAAAAGTCGGAAGGCGGTCGGATGCATTGAGCTGAGCTGAGTCAGGGGTTTGTTCCCTCGACCCAGAAGGATTGTCTGGACAAGCTTGATAGCGTCCAACCGTAGCTAAAAATAGAAATTAACATTGATGAAACTGATCCAATTGTTTGATACGATACAGAGTCAAAATAGAAAACCGATCAAATTAACATTTTCAAAGATGACTTCTGTGTTCTGTGAATTAGGTTACTCAGGTATGCGTTGTGTCTACTTAAAATTTGAATATTATGTTGTAACATTATTCTTACATGGTAAACAGAGACATGCCCTGATCAATATCATTTAATGTCTACCAGGTGCCATGATGCATTCTCCCCGGGTGTGGAGGTATAACAAGGAGCCGATATCTCTGATTTATTTGCATAATTCCATCTAAATTCGCCCATTCAAGTTTGCATAGAAGATTCAAAATTCAATTGAGTTTCAGTTGCAGCTCGTATTAGGTCTCATTCAGAAAAGGTGCACGTAAGAAATAAATATAAATTCTTACTTAGTATTAGTAGATTGTGTAATAACATTAGGTGTGTGTTAATTCTTGACTTCGCGGCGTAAGTTTAAATTTACTGGCACATAATTATGTAATTATTAACAGAAACTATTCTACAAAAAAAGATTGAAAATTTAATGAACATTGAGAAAGTTTGAGGTTAAAGTTATTCAATATTGAAATGCTACCTCAATTACATAGATGAGCAGGCAACCGTTGGAGAAAAATGATATGTCAACAAAATTTTGACAAAGTTTTTTATAATTTGAGGTCTTACAACAAAGGTTTTGTGGGGTGACAATATCAGCAGAGGTAGTGATGCAAGACATTTTCATAAATGTTGAAACAATTAGTCAACAAATTGAGCAACTAAGGCAAGGGTTGAGTGCATGTGATAGCATAATTACCATAACTGCTGGCACGGAAATCTTTTGAAATTTCAGATTTTTTTTGAAAAGTTAACCCCCGGATCATCTGACAAGGGCCATAATTTGGTCTGTTGAATGGAGAGTCACCACACAATTTAGATTTGATTATGAGAGCACAATCAGCCAATGAACTCAGCAGAGAGATTTTCTGAGATAAAACTATTGACTTTCCAGTAACCGATGACGCTACTACCTCCCACTATGTAATGGCCTCTTTTGCATGCAAACACAAGATTTTTCGAAGGAATTGTATTTAAAGTTTATAATAAAGTTTAGGAAACTTTAAAGACAGTTGACTCCAATAGATCCACATCGGTCAGAGAGTAATTTGGCCCGATTAAGAACCCCATTAATAACCGAAAAAAGTTGTTAGCTACTATTGGTATGATTATGTTCCTAAATGAAATGGCCCGATTAACCGATCGGTCTCATTAACCAGTGGCTCTATTAAGCGGAGTATTCTGTAATTAAATACTGATCGAACTCACTTCTGCTCGTTTTTTCTGCCTAATTAAAGAGAACACAACATGTTCTAGCATGGCCCCATCTCTCTCACACCCCGTACGTGTAGCTTCCACCAGTGTGCTCGGGGCAGAAGTGAGGTCCTCCTTAAAATGAGCAGACTTGTACAACTCTATCGGTTCCATTAAGAACTCAGTGATGACTGAGATTATGGTTGATGCTGCAGAGGTGTGTGTTGATTGATCAGCTGATTTATAGGTATTTTTAGCTTGGAAGTAGACAGTGAAAGGGTCAAGTAGAGGTTCTTTATTTGACTAAACATAGATATAGTACGTCATAATTAAATTATGAAACAGAGAGTATTGGAATCCTACAATGTAGAAATAAAAAAATTGCATCGTACCGATTCGTACGTATGTATATAATCATATAGTCTAAAAATAAATTATTTTGTCGATAGAATTTCATGTTTGCACCTAGAACGAAACAGAAGTCATCAGGACACTCCACACTAACGAACTGAGGTGTTAATTGCATAATAAGAGAACCTGATTCGCTGGAGCATCAGAAGTTTTAACTGGAAATTTCGGAGATGTCTTCTGAGAAAGTTTGATTTGTTTTTTGCTTCCGTCTTTTGTAGAACTCTAAAGAAATTTGTAAAATGATTACAAATAAAAAAGGTTTGTCTGACTACCTTAAACCACAGCATGAACAAGTTCATGAAAGTTCAGACGAGCCCTGCCTATTTGGTTTCAAGTATAACTAAGCTACCCCACAAACATTAAACTATAAGTATGTGCTAAATTATGTATACATTTAAGCCAAAAATAATCAAAGGATTGATTCTTGAATATAAAATTTCCTGAGTTTAGAGACAAAGGTAGTTTAGAACAATCGTTACCTTTAACATACAGTTAGTTTTTTCCGTTACACGCATTTTTTCCCGGAGGGAAGCATTATAAATATTCAAATCTCCATTTTCTTCCTAAAATCTTAATATTTTATTCACACACTTTAGAACAATTCGATTTGAACTTTCATTTTGCAGTCCAGAGAATACAGCACACAGCATGAAGCTAAGGTAAGTACTAGATTACTCAAAAAGTATAAATAGAGACTTTTCATAGCTAAAAGCAATACAAAATCTGATCCAATCTAATAATCCAATAGGAAATCTAAAATAATACTATTCAAAAGTATTGTGAAGAAAATGAGTGACACGAAACAAAATTCGCAAGGTTTGATGACAATAACAAACAAACATGTTGTTTACGCACCCATGAACGAGACTGCATTCATACCCAACAAAAGATGGCGCCTAAACACGATCAATAGTATCGAGTGTGATAAAAATAGCATCAAATTTGAAATCGAAGATGAGAACATTGCATTTGAGATGGAAAAACCTAACAAGGTAGCGAAAATTGTGAAAAAACAAAAGAAAAAGATGCAAGAAAAGGAGAAAAAGCGAGATTCTCAACGAGGAAAAGAGAACATGGCAGTAATGAGGAGACGCAAGAGTGTGGAAACAATTGTACAAAAAGTTGTAACAAATGTTAAACCACAAACAAGATTGACACGAAGAAACTCCGTCATTGAACACGTTGACAAGCACAGTTTCCCAATGGTGGAATCCAGAAGCATCGTGAGAACTGATAGACGGACAATGGCACTGCCGCCAGAGCCAAAGGATAGTCCATACTGCAACATCAGAGGACGACAAATGGGACGCAGCAACACCCACTTGGAGCCACTTTCTGAATCAAATGGACATAACACCTTCCTGCGACACCAATCACTACCACCTTGTTCCGATAAACAATCTTACGGAGCTTCACTAACACCCACACTGGAAGAGAACTACAGCTACTCCAGCGGACTTTCATCCTCCGAAGATGACTTCACCGACCTTAAGTCGATGGAAGACATCATCAATGATCGTAAGATCAAGCTAGAAAGTTTGAAAAAGCGAAAGTCATCGGACGATGAGGAAATAGAAGATGGAGACTATGTTGAAATGATAAAGTTCTCGAGTGGAAGCGGAGAATCGGTGGACAGTGTAGAATTCCATGATGCGATCTACGGGAACATCACAAACTGCGGACTATTCGCAAACGGAATCGGTCCATTCGAAAGCATTCCAATATTAGCAGACAACTATTGCCAGTACGCAACTCTAGACATCAAAGAAGCTGAAGATCAGAAAAAAATACGCTCAAAGGAAGAAACCTGCATTTACAGCCAAGTCGATTTCGTGGCCACCAAGGCACTAGAGTTGACAAGGCAGAGTTTAAACAGTTTTTAAGAATGACTGTACTTTTTTTGATGCACGAATTTGGCTGTATTTTTAATGAATTTTAATTGCTTCAGTACAATTTATTACATTAAATCAACGACACAAATGAGTTCAACTTAATACTAATAAATTGAAGGGAATTGGGAAGTATTAAATAGAATAACCGCCAGAATTTAATGTTAGAAATAGAAATTATGAATATTCAATACCATACTCATATTCTGAATTTCGCTTCTGAATTTGTTTAATTAAATAAATTCAAATTTAATGTTAGCAAATGTTTGTGAACTTTTCTCTTCAAACTAACTCGAATAGTCAAATTTATCACAAGGATACTATGGTACACCTCGCTAATCCGAACACTGAAGTATAATAGTATTCGCCTCCATGTTTTGAGTCGAAGTTTATAATTTTATTCTAACATCACAAATTTAGTATCGTTAAATCTCAATTTATGTCACTAATCGGAACAAATTCACTAATCCAAACGATTTTTTTCGATCGTTGGTACAGAGGTGCACGGATTAGCGAGGGTTTACTGTTCTTACAGAAACTTAATGACTGTATTGTAGAGTTTACTTAAACAAATGATGCTAATTTTTGGAATCTAAATTTCTTTTTCCAATAACTCTTCATTTGGATGTTAAAATAAAGAAAACAGATAAATCTATACCAAGAATTAGTCATTTGAATTCACAAAAGAGACCACGATTCTAATTCCTAAATGTTAACGTGAGTTGATATTAAAACAAGCACGATACGAGAAAAAACTGTACGAGAGGTTCTAACAAATTTAACACCCAAAATATATTTTTCAATCTGTGTAAATACTTTTACCGATTCTAATTCAGGAAATAATTCTAAATAAACCGCTCATTTCATACTTCTCCAAATACCATCAATTTACGTATTAGTAAACTAAGAATTGCTTGTTTTTGGAAATAATAGGGTTCAAATACTCTTGTCCTGTTTAGGGTAAAATCAACAAAATTTTAAACAAAAGAAAAGTTACAGGTACAAGAGTCTTCGGAATTCAGAATCTGAATTATTTGTAACCATACTCAGCTGCTATGAAACATCCAAATAGTGAGATAGCTAAAATATCGCCACTACAACTCCTTGAATAGGAAGAAAATATTTAAATCAAATGTCTCGTATTGATCATGCGACTATATCGGAACCTTGAATGTATTAAATAGTCAACATGTTCCACAAGAGAACATCGCAAGCGAGTTAAAAATCTCAGATGAATGAAAGAACATTATCACGTCCTGATTACAATGATTATGGCGATGAGACATAAATATACATATATACGTATATATATATACTCGTATATTCATAAGTGGTATATTTTTTCATTTTAATGCTACTAATAACTCGTCTTGAAAAGTTGCTTAATGGACTGATATATCAATAAATGCAATCCACAGGTTAGATTCAATAGACTGCACCACGTGTTTCTCTTTACTGAGGCATTATGGAGTGGGAATTTAGGATATGATAATGTAAATATAAAGATTTTAAATATTTAAATTCACAGCAGTTGTCCAAACATATTTCATTGGTTAAAGGAATAGATAACAAAATATAATTCTATCTAAAATTTAAATTTTGTTGCATCTGGTTCGTTACAGGGTTTTCCTCAGCCCGTAAGGCGTATCGGCCCGATACGCCTTCGGGAAGTGATATATCCTTTTTGAATACATAAATCTATACAATCTGTCTAATATACCAAATACCAATGACCAATCAGAAATGCAGTTACAATAGCGTTGTGGATCACTGGATATCTGACTACTGTGTAGAGGTACACGTGCACCCCTGTCAGGATTAATGTACGAAATTTTGTGAGAAATTTTACATTTATTTTGTCATCTTCTCGAGAAGTATATACTAACTTCGATGAATCTGGGCATTTTATAAAATAAATGTTGTCAGCTTCCAGGGGCTTTCCCCTGAACCTCACTGGGGGCCCCTAGACCCCACTGGGGGCCCCTGAACCCCACTGGGGGCCCCTAGACCCCCAGCTGGGGGCCCCTAGACCCCACTGGGGTCCCCTAGACCCCCAGCTGGATGCTGTGTCCCCCGTCAGAAAATCCTACTACGCCTTCAAAAATCCTGGGGAGAATCCAGTGAATCATTACAAGATGAATTCAACTAGAATTAGAAATAGGAAATTTGAAAAAATAGCTCATAGTTACTCAATTACTTAAATTAGTTATAATAATTGCTTTCTAATATAATGAAAAATCCGTTCCATCTCTTTATAAAAATTTTAATGAATTAATTAAAGATTGATAATAATAGTATCAGACTTAATACGGAATCATTCTTAAACGCAGAGCAAATACGTAATAACTACGAATTCGGAACTTAGAGCAAGTAATGGTCATCTTTTCAAACGTAATTCGGAACAAAGGATACGTACTCATTTTAACAAAGTGTCAATCCATGTTTCTAACCAAACGCCGACTCGAACAATGTTGTATTAAATAATTGGGAAATAATTGTCCAATTGAGTAGCCCTACCATCATATCTACGCAACTGTGTCAATATACGGCAATTACTGTACATCTCTTCATGTAATAGACTGATAGAACTGTGTCTGAAGATTATGGAAACAGGGCCAACGCAGTAATTCCTTCTAATACACAGGTGCAAGTCATGTACAGATAACACAGGTTGGAATTCCTAATCGAACAAGTGTAATTAAATTTTAATACGTTTATCTCCTTTGGAGATAGTTCTTATGTTGAGTGGGTGTTTTGATGCTAATTAGTTTGGAGCTTCTGTTCTAGTAAGTACATGCATATATCGGCGGTTCGAACTAAATTCAAGAGACAAGAAAAAGGATTTCCATCACTTTATGGAACTTCAGATTCAGACATGGAAGAGGTTAATAAACGTATTTCGTTCAAATCTACTACAGATGATTCTAGTGTTTAAAAATTCTGACTCAGTATAATTTTATTAAAAAAAGAACAAATGATGTTGTCATTACAAGATTAAAACAGATGTAGAAAGTAGTCTGACATCTTATTGGCCTGCTACAGCACAAATTAAAAATTTTGATCCATGTAAAAATGGAATTTAGAAGTTATCGACCGAGAATTAGGTCAATACGTAAACTGAACAAGAAAGTGTGGTCTGGTTTAACTGTGACATAGCCGTTGGTTGCATTCAGTTTATGTTTGCGGAGTCGCATATAGTTACTATGTAGTGTTAGGTAGGACGCACATAAGGAGTGATTTCGACATCTTGCATGTTAAATAAGCAGGCGAGTCATGAGTCGACAGAATTGATATGAAAAGCAAGTTGTGAAAAGTGAACAAGTATCGCTAGGAAAGGTTGCTAATTCGTAATCAAAGTTCAAAAACGATGCTAAGAAATATTAAAAAGCAGAAATTTGTTTTTCTCACAAATAATTTCAGACCGGAGAAGATACAAATGAATCTTACCTAAAATGGGAAAATTAAAGTCAGCAACTAGACTATCTAATGCATGAGATATGATTAGATCATAGTGCTGGTACGAGTGGTTAGGTAATACACACTGCTATCTATCTCTAGCATTTACTATCAATAGATTATTCCGAAATATGATGAGAAATAGTGTGTAATATAGGATATCAGTTTAACCATGAAATACTTAGGTAGAGTTGAAGGACTTTATCCTAGAAATTGTATGAGTCAATGAAACCATAAAAGTATTACTCAAGTAAGATGCCAATGATTCCGGAAAACGACAATTTGGATAAACAACAAAAACTACATCAATGAAAAGTTGATCCCTCATAAATATATATATATACAGTAGAGCGTCAGTTATCCGAACCCCTTGGTTGACCAAACTAAAATATATTAAATTTATAAATGATGCATCCGTTGATAATTGAAAGTACTACGCTGCCATCATTTTATATACTATTGATGATACGTACATATATCAATATGTATTTTATCCATATTCATTATTATGACTACTTAGTACTACTGACCAACTTTTCTATATAATTACATAACAACTTCAGTTATCCGAACCCCCTCGGTCCCAACCCGTTCGGATAACTGACATCTTACTGTATACTATACGTACGTATGTATGTATGTGCGTGTGCAATATTACACAATATCCATTTTTGGCTACAGTAGTTCTAACATAAAAACTTTGCCCACTCAAGAGCAAATTGATTTTGAATAATTCCACACTCATCGCACCAAATCATGATATATTTGTGATTCAGCAGTAGCATGAATAAAGCATTGGGAAGTATATAGTAGAAACTGAACACAGGTTGTCTCCTGAAGATATTCTTAAGCAAAATTATTTTTGTTTAGAATATCGACTACTGTACAGTATCGTATTCTGGAATTCTTAAACGTTTATAGACTAAACTTGCACTCACAGAGGAAGCTGGTTCTGAAGAGGCGCTATCCTTACTAACAGCAGGTGCCACCACGTATACTAAGAATAGGCACAGAGATCTGATAACAGCACACAGCTGATTGAATTCCTCTTCTCCACTTTGGGTGCTAGCTTGAGACTCTCCGACAGATTCTGCTTCAAGCGGTCTCAAGGAGAACAGTTCTCTCCTCACACGGAATACGGCCTGATAAGCTTCTGCTATCTCCAGCGAGACTTTGGAACTAGAAGAAGAATCTTGTAAAGATTTCAAAATTTATTTAATAATCGAATTTCAGATAATAACCTGTGTTTGGGAGCTAGTATTGATAGCCTGCAGTGTCTGGCTATTGTGGCTAACATTGCACAAGAAACCTCCTTCAATCCGGGTATATCATCATCTCCATTCGTGTCCCATTCTAAAAATAGAAGTGTGAATGTATAGTCGAAACCGGTTTTTTCTTATTATTTCTTTACAAGTTCAAACCTAAGTTGACTAATCCATAGAAAGATGATGAAGAATTATGAATTATTCAATTAATGAATTATTCAAAATCTCACATTAGTGCAGATTATATGCCCAAAAGTGGTTAAAAGGTTGCTCATGTTATATACCTCTCAATCCCTAAGCGAAATATCAAATATTTTTTCATTATTTTAGTTTCAAATTTTGAGTAATTCATTGATAATTCATGAATTAGTCAACTTAGGTTCAAACAGTAAGAAAAATACGATGGAAATTAATATAGATTTGGAATTTTTTTACATAATTAAGATTCTGAAATAGTAAGAAAAAAACGATGAGTAAGGATAAACCGGAGTGAGAAAAAAACGGTTTCGACTGTACTTATTATAAAGTGGATGAAAAGTTCTATGACATACCTCTGACAGTTGCGAACTGAATCAGCTGATCGTAGGCCTCCAGACAGTTCTTAGACTCAGTGCGTGCATGAAGAAGCTCCAGAATCAACTCAGTTCCTAGCTCAGTTGATTCAGCTGACACCGCTGATTGTGAATCCAGGGACAAGACAGATTCCACTAGCTCGTTAGGATTGAATGGGAGAGATGAGATGTGCTGTTCTGACACTAATTCATTGGTAGAATCCCTCCACTGATGAAAACCTAAATTTAATTAAGATCGTTATAAATATAAACAGAAAGTTTTTAGTCAAAATACAGGTGACTCCGCTTAATCGGGACACTTTGGTCTCGGATATTTTGTCCCGATTAAGCGAAGTTCCCAATTAACCGATGAAATTTAGTATTAGCTTCTATGTAAGGGAACCGTTCTGTTCCTGGAGACTTGTCCCGATTAAGCGGAGTTGACTGTACACTATTCCCACCTTTCTTATAGCCATCCTGCATTCCATTGGCTAGGAGCATAGACTCAGTCCATTTCTCTGCCTGGGTTTCTTCGCTAGTGACGGACAGAGATGTGAGCTGGAGGTTGAGAAGTAGGCCTAGCAAGCAGGAAGCAGTCCTCTGGGTGTCCACCAGCCAGAACCAATCGGACGCAAGCTCTTGGCTGAGTGGGAAACTCAATGGAGATGAAAGGAGTGGGTCTTTCAACTCTAAAAGAGAGAAATACTCTCGAGACCTTAGCAACAACTTTGATCCAAAATTCCTAAGCAGATCGTAAATTGGTTGTCATTAAAATTAAAATAATATTAGAGATAAGGCACCTCCAATTTTCCACTGTGCCTCCTGGAGTTCACACAGTGTGGAGAGGTCGGGCACTAACTCAATAGTCCTCGACAGCTGCAGACACAGATCTGTGACTGAGTCTATCAGGTAGTGGAACTGCTGTAGTGGAAGCAGTAGCAGTCCGTGTGCCACCAATGGGATGAGAGCATTTGAAAAGTTTAGTTCTGGAAAAGTATAAAAGAGAAAAGTTTATGTACAAGTACATGTTGAAAAATAATATTTCAGATATAAGAAACTTTTCAACGAATATGTATAACCACACGAGTGTTGGATAAAAGGTGAGAAAGAATTTTTTTGCTGTAAAACTTTATTCTAAGGGGTAACAAAAAATGGGTACCCTCTTTGGGGAGAGAGAGAGGGGGGGGTGATTATTCGAGGGCAGGGTACTATTCGATTATATACGTTAATAATTTCCCAGAACGAATTCTTGATACTATCTTACTACTACCATTCATGACGTGGAGATGTTCTGGGTTAGCAAGGGCGAGCTGTTTTATCTTCTCCAAGCATTCGAGGCAGCCAGGAATTACGGTCCCCAGATGTTGTCTCATGAATTGAAGTTGTTCCTTCGTCTAATCGGATGGATGATAGTAAATAAACAAAAGTTATATTCAAACGGAAGAAATCTGCAATTATTGTTGGTTGAAAATGTAGATATTAACTAAATTTGCAACAAACAACATTCCAAATCATCTTGGAGTTGTTAGCAAAGTTATCATTACTCATCTCCTATCATTGCGCCAACATTGTCCGTAATATTACTTAGCTTTCAATATAAGACTGCTAATTTAAGTATAGATTGGATATGATGCAATAACGTTGTAACATTAGCTAAGTGAATAAGAATAAAAAAAGTACCATTTTAAAGCAGGAAATCCCGTAATCAACTATTTAAAATTATTAAATATTATTACAAGGTATTTTAGGTGGGTTTTTTCTTCTTCTCGCAAGTAAATAACCATTCACAAATTAAGATTAGGTTATCATTGAGGTACTTTTTTCCTAGCACTTGACTCTACATAATAGTATACTTTATCTTAGAGTCTGAGGAAGGGGAAACACAGTTGGTAATGCGGAAATGTTCGACTTCTCGAAAAAGGAAATAGTTCGAATTGCGGATTTAGGAAATAGTTCGACTTTTTATCATTAGGATTAATGGTGGTTTTATGTGAACTATTTCCTTTTTTGGAAAGTCGAACAATTTCCGTTTTTTTGCGAACTATTTCCGCCATACCAGACAGTTGACCCCGCTTATCGGGACGAGATATTCTATCCCGATTAAGCGGAGTTCCCAATTAACCAATGCACTGTTGTATTAGCTTCTATGTATGGGAACTATTCTGTTCTTAGAGACTTGTCTCAATTAAGCGGAGTCGATTGTATGTGCTATAACTTACCATTTCTGTTTTGATTGAAAAATGAGCGAAAATGTGTTTATACAAGAGAATCAAGAATTCTTTGAAGAGATAAATGAAGTTTGGAGACATTTCTTTACTGACGTCTTGACTGGAGTCACCCAAATCAGCTGATTGGATTTCTGTTGGAAGCTGTTTGCATTCTTCTATCTTTTTATCCTAAATAATCACCATTTCTAATTGGGTACGTTTGTAGTTATTTTTGGAATTCATGTTGAACATGAATACAGTAGAACCTCGCGTTAATACAAACACAAGGGAACGGTCGAAATTTTTTCGTTTCATCCGGAATTCGTATTAATTAAAACCCGGCAATGACATGGAGTCCATTATATTTATAGCAGGGACCCCACATTTCTAAAGTTTCCCCGCCCAAAATGACATAATCGGAAATGAGTTAGCAAAATCCATAGTACATTGATGGGTTTTAATTAAACTGAGTGATTTACATGTATTTTCCTCCGTAGAGGATATCTGTTCGTATTATCTGCACTAAAGAACCATGGATTCAATAATACACCCTCAAAATCTGTTCCAGTAACAAATCACACACTGGAATCTGTAGTAGCAACTTGTGCTAAATCTCTATAGTGGTAAGCTTGGACGTAACTAAGTCTAACCTACCATATTGGCTAGTATATACTTCATCATTATGTTCACAAGCTGCAACAGAGTGGATTGCTTTTGTGTCACAATCTGACTAGTGTCGGAAGGCTTGTCTGCACTTGGAATAAGCGGCAATAGAAGTCCCATCACTGTCTCCTCGTTCCCCAAACTCTCCAGCATCACTTGGAGCTGAATCAACTGTGAGAAGTTGCAGCATATTAACAATTTCGAAATACGTAATTTGAAAAAAAGTGATTTTAAGTATTTGTTACGACATAATGTTTAGATATAAATATATTGGGGCACTACTCACTTGTCCTTTTGTGAGCTGAGTCCATTGGAAACTGTCTTTAGGGATTAAAGACCACAAAAAGTGGAGTCTCTCCATGAGGGGCGGGATGAGAAGGGTGGCCCCCACTTCTAAGGTGTCATTGACTGCCTGTAAACAAACAAATAATAAACAAACACTAAAGAGAATACATTTTTAGTTAGATGATGGATGACAGCATTCTTCTATGCTAATGCGTACTTATATAATTGATAACAACAACAACAACAACAACAAGTATGAAAATATGAGAAACTAATGATGTTTTTGTGTCTGCTTACACATTGTATAGGGAGAGGGGTGGAGGCATCCATTAGCTTGAATAGAAGCTGACCCAACGGAATAATCTCCTGTCCAATGGAGTACTGAGAGTTGGAAAGAAATACGGCGCATTTCAGATGCAGTTTGAGTAGATTGAGACAATTCACAACAAATTCTACATTGTCTCTAAAAGTAAACAAATGAAAATAATAATAATAATAATAACAAAATACAAACATGCATATTTTAGACATCCATGTTCAAAGTTTCTTGGATTTCCTAGCAAGGCCGGCGAGAGCAAAACCCGGGCCCAGGACTGACATGTATACGGGCCCCCTTCCCTAAATTAATAAATTTGCGTCAATTACGTGAAATATGTGAATGATGGCTTGCAGGTTTACTTTTTAGATACGCTTATTATGAAAGTTATTGTCTATTGTACAGTTGTAACCGTAGTACAGTACAATACTATATAATTGTTATCGCAAGACATGACCATCTTATCAGGAGGGAAAACAGTAGGATGTCTTTGATGGCCCCTCTGCACAGCGGTGCGGATCTGTTCTGAGGAAGGTGTCTCGTTGTCGAGCATTCCGATGTCAAAACTATGCAGCTGCCCTACGGATATCAAGGGAGTACTTTCTACAACTGTACTTTCAGCGGTAGGAGCTATAGAGCCAGAGGATCTCGGTGATACAGTTCGGGACGGCTGAACCTCCAATGCCGCACTACTACAGCTACTACTGTCAGAACAAGATTGCAGAACAAGATTGAGGAACTAGGAAATTCCTAGTTCCTCAATCAAATAAAACAAAGCATGCATAACTAGTCTCTTACTCTAAAGAGTCGAATGGAGTGTGTGTCTGCGAAGAGTCTAGTCCTGTGCAATACTTCTCTAGGAACCCTCTCAGCATCCTGAACGTGTTCTCTGTCATGTCCAGACAGAATGGCCAACTCATCAAGGTGTCATTCCTAAACAAACAAATAATAAAGATAGTAAATAGCGCATTCAATCCATTTTGGTGCACACACATCTCTCAATCTGAAGACGTACTATCAATACCTGTCAGTAGGCAGTGCTGTCCAAATGATGCTGTGAGAAGTTCCAGCTGAGATCTGTTGGATCTTGGCCGAGGGCATCAGGATCTTGGTGGGGGTGTGCACTGGAGTGGTCAGATGTCCCAGTCCGCATTGGCCCATGTTGTTGTTACCCCAGGCATACACCTCATGATCTGTGTACGGATGTAAGAACTTAACATTTGTACGAGGAATTGGGTTAACGTAAAACTAATGAACATATTGTGGTCGAGGGATTATCTAGGAGCGCAAGACGCTCCTTTAGGAGTATGATTTAAGCCCCAAAATGTTTAGGAGCGTGAAAATTTAGAATATGACCCAATCAACACTCGATTATAGTGTTCATTATTGATTAGGCGTATGAAATTTATGGGTTTGAGATGAGGAGCGTATCTCTGGAGGGCTGTATAGACCCTGATTGTAGTATATCAACCTTTAGTGAGAGCTAGACAATGCGCTTCTCCAATCGAAATATCCGTGATGAATTCTTCCGACAGAGTTTCCATCTCCCAAGGCTCCAAGCTCTGAGTGTCTCCGTCGCTCCCTCGACCCAAGGCGGGGCCAGTCCCCCACGAGTAGACCTGAGAAGTTTGAAATCAAAAGAAACCAGGAAAACCGACAAAATTAGTGCCAGACCTTTCCAAATGTGGAGAGAGCGAGAGTGACAGGATTCCCCGCTAGGATCTTACAGATGTGTCTGCCTCGAAGCGACCTGATTTCCTAAATCACAAAAGTAAACACGAAAAAGAATCACCAAATCAGTCCTAACACCTACCTTGGGTACGAGTTGCTTGCTGGTATTGCCATGGCCAAGTTTACCTAAAATATAATACAGGTGACTCCGCTTAATCGGGACACTTTGTTCCCAGATATTTTGTCCCGATTAAGCGGAATTCCCAATTAACCGATGAAGTTTGTATCAGCTTCTATGTATGGGAACCATTCCGTTCCTGGAGACTTGTCCCGATTAAGCGGAGTTGACTGTACGTCTTAAAAATGAGAGTTCTATACACAAAATTCCTCAGAGTCATTTACCTCCTTCTCCGTTCCCCCAGGACCAGACGAATTGTCCATCCTGACTGACTGCAATTGTGTGTGAACTACCGCAGGACACCTGTCCCACGCCTGTGACGCTGGTGACGAGCGTGGGACACATTTGAGAGGTGTTGTTGTTGTGTCCTAACAGGATTGACTGTTAGAATTGTGTAAATGCAATTACCCGCTACAGCAATATTATTAAACGCATGGACAATGGATAACTGAAGATGAATCTAACACTATTGAAGTGTAATACACTGTTAGTTAGAACTGTAGCCATGTCTGACCTAGTTTCCCTCCGTCTCCATCTCCCCACGTGTAGAGCTCTCCACTGATAGAGACGGCTGCACTGTGCTTCCAGCCAGCTGACACGCTCTTTATGACCTAATTATAGAACAAATATCTTCACACCTCCAATAAACTGAAATGTGTCTGCATATTCCCAATTACAGAAACGATGAATTTGAAGGGAATTTTGTACAATTAAAATGATGGAATGTTCAAGGAATAAAGGCACTGAAATAACATAAATCTCTTACTTTCCCAATGAAGGGACCTTCGATCAATTTCGGAGTTTTCTGAATGGTCGGATTTCCATGTCCGAGTCTACCACATTCTCCTAAAATGATAGATACATATGTATATATTCAAGATAGTTACACATGAGACTTTTCACACTTTCATCAACTCAGTACCTTCACCCCAGCTATAGACTTGTCCGTCACTAGTCAGTGCTAGGCTGTGACCATCCGACCCACGCGATGAAGATATTTTAGTCAACTTCACACCTTTCACTTCAACTCTCACCATTTGAGAAGTCGCTTGAGAGTTGCCAGTGCCGAGACGTCCATAGGACCCCTACACACACAGTAACAGGAACGTATCAAGCTAGGAAGTGTCAGTATATACATCGTATACTTGGAGTTTTTAAGGTTACGGTAATATCAATGTAGTCACTGGAATAGCTATCTCACCTTTCCACAGGCCTTGTAATATCCTTCTGCATACACTACCATAGTACAGTACTGACCAGCACACACCTGAGTTGAAGTAAAGGTGTGAAAAGTTGCGTAATATTGGTTAGCATATCTCATTCAGATAACTTACAAATCGGCAGTCCGACATTTTGGGGAGTTTAATGGGTGTGTTAGATTTCTCAAGATTAGCATCACTTCCCAATCCGAACTGTCCACTGCTGTTCGACCCAAATCCGAACACTTCGCAGGAATCAGAAAGCATTGAAACACTGCTGCTCCGATCTGATTGGTAGGTCAGGGCGGAGCAACGGCAATTGGCCAGTGTTAGCATCTAAGAATAAAAAGTATATTAGAACGAGAGTAAAGGATTGTATTTGTTTGTTTGTTTGTTTGTTTGTTTGTTTGTTTGTTTACCTGCTTGAAAATAAGGAAGATAGTCTGGTAGAGAGATTTGAACTCCCCTTCAACTTGAATAGGATCCAATACAACGCCAGCAGAAACCAATGCGATCTAAATAATTTTAAAAATACAATCAAACACCGGTTATGACAAACTGCTAAACTTTTTTTAAAAAATCTTCTAAATCTAAAAATTTGTAAAAAAATCGATCTAAATTTTTTTAAAAACTCGGACAAACGAGTGGTCCGTTCGAAGCTATTTCATATAAAATTGTTTTCTTTATTGAGATAAAACAACAAATAAATAGGAAGTTATTTACGTTTCACAAACAAATCAGTTCTTAAAAGGAGACAATGGTATAAAGGTGTTACCTTGGAATTGTACATCTCATTGAGTACCATCTGCAGGTGTTGACTGGAGACGCGTGGCACTGTTGCTGCCACATTTCCGGACACAAAATGCTCTGATTTCATAGCCAACACACACGAGAAGAACTCCAACAGATGAGTCAGACTGGATTTCTCAATCGTGAGTGTGAGGTAGGTCTCTGCAGCCAGACACCTGCTGGAGGTGTCAATGACGGCGGATTGGAACACGATCTGTCTGAGGAAGGTCTCCAGGTCGTGGATGCACTTCTGTCCTAGCGCCGGGATCTGGTTGTGTGTGGCGAGGAAACAGGCGGGGAATTGAGACAGAGTGTCCCTGAGGCATTGCAACACCTACACACCACAGAGGTAAACACAAACAAATTCTTTAACTGATCCAGGCGAAAGATAGTCACTATTTAAGATGAGCACATTTATATACTAAAATAATCGCCACTAAAGAGGGTGCTCATTTTTTCTTGCACCTGTTAAAAAAATATTAATAAATTATTCCTTTTTGACATTTCTTGATTCACTCGTGCGGAAATATTCATTGGAAACAATGGACCAAGGATTTACAAACTAATTTCCGATTAATTCGTTTGGGAGGGGAAGCCATTAAATCCTATAAATAGAATTGACCACAAGTCTAATTCGGGTTTTAAACATTGAATTAAAAAGATTTATGGATTATAACCTAGCTTATAGGGAAAGGTGTGTATTCCTCAATTCTGCTACAAAAAGTAGTTTAATTATAGACACCAAATCACATCAATCACTTTTGGAACACTCGTGGTATAAATACTAACGAGAATCGACTGCACGTAGAATATCCAATATCACAAGGTGTGAAATATGAGGAAGATGCTAAGGATATAAGTGCTGTATAATTATAAGGATATGGTTTAGGTTTTTTTCTATTTATAGTAAATACTCCGAACTTGTATGGCTTCCCCGCCCAAAATGGCTTAAACCGGAAATGACGCGACACATTCCAGGGGATGTTTTGGGAGATCTAAGAGAACTAGCTGTTCTACCTCGTTACAGAGTTGTGTGTCCAGATCAGGGTGTGTCTGGTTGATTTGAAGCTGCTGCTTGATGAGAGAGAAGAACAGCTGGAGTCCTGTCCTCACTCCGGTCTCTACCAGCATCTCAGTGGTGGAGGAGGAACGCTTACTCGCTTCTACACACACACGCACACGCATATTATAATGACGTCATGAAGTCTTATATACATAGGTGAGTCCGAAGGTAATGCAGGGCCGGCGCCATCGGGGGTGTCCTGGGTGTCCAGACACCCACTGCGTCCTGTTTTATCATATTGTACAATATGTATCCCTCTATAAATGGACACCAACTTTCAGGGAAATCCCTCTTAGGACACCCATTGCCGATAAAACATGGCGCCGGTAATGTAATGCGGAAATGGTTCGACTTTTCGAAAAAGGAAATAGTTAGATTTTTATCATTAGGATCAATGGTGGTCTTCATGTGAACTATTTCCATTTTAAAACACGTTTAAACATGTTTAATTAACTATGTTTAAACATGTTTAAACACATTTAAACATGTTTACTTAACTATGTTTAAACATGTTTAAACATGTTTAAACACGTTTAAACATGTTTAATTAACTATGTTTAAACATGTTTAAACGTGTTTAAACACGTTTAAACATGTTTAATTAACTATGTTTAAACATGTTTAAACGTGTTTAAACATGTTTAAACGTGTTTAAACGTGTTTAAACATGTTTAAACACGTTTAAACATGTTTAATTAACTATGTTTAAACATGTTTAAACATGTTTAAACACGTTTAAACATGTTTAAACACGTTTAAACATGTTTAATTAACTATGTTTAAACATGTTTAAACGTGTTTAAACACGTTTAAACATGTTTAAACATGTTTAAACACGTTTAAACATGTTTAAACATGTTTAATTAACTATGTTTAAACATGTTTAAACATGTTTAAACATGTTTAAACACGTTTAAACATGTTTAAACACGTTTAAACATGTTTAATTAACTATGTTTAAACATGTTTAAACGTGTTTAAACACGTTTAAACATGTTTAATTAACTATGTTTAAACATGTTTAAACGTGTTTAAACATGTTTAAACGTGTTTAAACGTGTTTAAACATGTTTAATTAACTATGTTTAAACATGTTTAAACATATTTGATGAATTTGAAACGGTTGACATGGAGTTTTTGTAGATTTCGAATATCGTATTTTCAGATCTATATGATAAATTATTTGTTTACTTTTGTTTATATTAGATATATAAAGTAAAAAAATCCCAAATAGGTTAGATTAAGTGATCACAGGCGCCCGCAGGACGATTCTGCGGACACGTAGTGTCCGCAAGCAAGCGAAGTGGGCTTGTATGAAATATAATCGTGTGAATCGCATTATAAAAGCCTGATAATTGATTAGTTCTCACATGAGCCAATGAATTTCAATCACAAATAGTCCCTTAGTTTGTATTCATTGTAATTGCAAGTCACTACTGTTAAGATCCCGACGTATAGCATAGCATACCTTGTTGAGAGAGAGTATCCATAGCTCCGCTCTGGGGTGGATAATGCTTGAGCTGTTTCTCCCGCATAGCGTGCAGCTCCTGGCTGTGCAGGATAGCCTGAGAGATTCTCGCTAGCAGCACTACTCTCTGCTGCAGCACTATCATGCAGGGGGAGTCCGAGAATAGATTCACGGATGCGGACTCTGTCTTGACTTGAAACTGTTTCAAGAATTGGGTGTAGTCCGCCTGACTCATGGAACAATTCTCGAAGTCGGGCAGGTTCAGGAAGAGATTCCGGAATATGAAGGGGGAGGAGTGCAGGGGGGAACCTAGTGAGATTGTCTGTACCTCATCGTTATTACGGAGCTGTTGGAATCCCTGGTAGAGTAGGAAGCTATTAAACTAGCGGAGCTGTAAAGCGATTTGATTCTTCGTAAATAACAAAAATACCGAAATAATTCGAATATTCGTCCCAAGAGTTTGAGATTCTTCAGCGCTCCTCAATAACATTTTATAAATGTTGAATTATCTTGGAATTCGATTTATTCTAAAATTAGAAAATAATCGAATTAGTGAGATTACCTGGTCGAGACCTTGTCTGGAGAAAATGTCGAGATAACCGAATTGTAACCATTTCAAATTGAAGCAGTCTTTTCCTTGGAGACGGATGCCTGACATCGGAATGCAGGCCTGAATATGTTTAAATTTAACTAATGTAAATAATAAATAAAATAATTCCTAGAAATATGAGAGTAGAAAAAATGTTGGTCAGTCGACAGATTCAGTGTGGCTCCATTAATTAATACACTAACAGAGGTGTGAAAATATGAATATAGACAAATGAAGAACAGCAAAATTAGCAAGGAAGTGTTGTAAAGAAGTGGAGTCACATTTTGATCAAATGCATTATAAGCAAATCATGATGTTTTGTGAAAATATCATTCTGTAATAGTAACTAAGAGTTGCATAATATGGAATGTGAGTTGCTAAGGAATCTAATAATGAATGCCTGATTTTCACACCAGTTGTACATCCATGGTTCCAGTTACAAGTGCCTCAGAAGTTCACACAACAGCATAGGCACCAAGTTTTGGAAAATATAATAAAACTGGGGGGGGCAAGAGCGAGCGACGGTAAGGGGGGTCTGGGGGGTTGCCCCCCAGAAAAATGCTTATCATACACGCTCAAATATCGATATACAGCTATTGTTGTTACCTAGGGAAAATAAAATCTCGGACTATAGTGGAAGAAAAATGTAATTGGGCTATAGTATATTTAGACTCAATTAACATAATTTTGGGGTTTAGTTGTAACCTATAAGTTTGTGTGGAGTCCTGCCATACCACAGCTTGTCTCACTGCTCCACTGCCCAGCACCACGGCCCCCACAGGCTCCAAACCTGGGGGGGCGCCCCCCCAGGTACCCACTTGGCGCCTATGCCAACAGTTACTAAAGGTAGCAGATTATCTACACATATTCCGCACTCAAAAATAGGCGTGAGAATCAACTATTAAGTAAGATTGAATGTAAAATGACAGTTATGAACCCAAAATCAAATATGAATTCTTTCGAAGCTCTCAGAAAGAAAGTTCTTGCTGTTATTATCAAGGAGCAGAGGCGGGAGAGCTACCGAGAAGCTGCAAAGCCCATCTGGTGGCCCACCGGGGTTGTTTTCAGGAACTTGTCGCGGATGAGCAAGGACCTTATGCTATGTGCGGAGGCTATACGTTTTGCTCTAATAATATTTCCGAATAGTATGTTATTATAATTATCCCTCAAGATTACGTTCAATACTGTGAAATATTTCTTTGAAATTTTAGAAAAAAAGTAGTGAAGATATAATTTGAGTTCCAAAAAGGTTCGGATACATTTTTTAGTACGCAAATGTGAGAAATTGTTTCTAAATGGGTTTCAATTCCTCATTAGTTTTAATAACGAAATATTTGGGACATTTCACACAAATTAATTTAATAGGAAAATGAACATACACTAAAATACACACTAAAACTAAAATTAAAAAATTAGTTGTTCATGTAGAGGGAAGAGAGGTTGGAGGCATAGGCGTCGTAAACTTTATTTCCTACCCTTGGACTGCCCGGCCACAATAATCCAGGGCCGTTCAGTCAGTTAATCGGGCCGTATCTTCAGCTGATCCAGCGTTACCGTCAGCCAAATGGGCCGTGAACCCTTGATCTACATGAGGAATTAGTAACAGCCAATTACCAGTACATAATAGCACTAAGCTTTTTACCGGGTAGTACCCGGCATTCACTCTGGGCCGCCCGGCAATTGCCGGGTAACCGGGTGGGTTACGACGCCTATGGTTGGAGGGGGCATGTTAGGGGAGGAGCTGGGATCCTCTTAATGGCTGCTTCCATTTGTAAAAATGAAGGAGGAGGTAGTGAGGGGAGAGAGGGTGGAGGGGGAATATCTGGTGGAGGAGCAGGAACCCTGCTGATTGATGTTGCTGTAATGCAAATCAGCAACTCCTCTTTCAAGAGTTTCATTGGGTCTGTGAAATCGATGTGGCTTGGCGAAGGTTTATCAGTGTGGTACGAAGCCTTCCCTCTCCGCTGTTCCTCTGCCACACATTCACGGAGTTGTCTTCTCAGTTCCTCGACCATTTCCATTTGTGATTTTGATTTCAAATCGATTGTAGTTATAGCTTTCTGTACTATCAGGCGCGAATGTTCCATTAATCGAAGCTAATTTGTGTGGGCACACAAATTAGAGCTCTGCCTTAGCATCTTCGCAGGATCTTTAGTATTAGATGTGTCGGCACCTAATATTGGATAACTGAAGTTCTCTACTAGTTTGTAACGAAATGATTGGAACATATCACACTGGGCATTCTACGTTAAAATCTGATTTTATTACAATTTCAACTCATGAATCAATAAGTCAGCTTAATTAAGTTGAAAATATTTTTTTCTTAGATTATTGTTTAACTTCCATACCAGATTGGATGAGTAGGAATCTACGCAAAGTAATTGAGTCGAACAACTCAAAACAGGAGAGAGAGCTGATAATCTCAGACGAGAACATCGGTTCTCTGGCCGAGATTCCAGAAATCTTCTCGCTTTCTCACCTCACTCGCCTCAACCTCTCACACAACCGACTAGAAGAGATAGACCCGAATATCTACAGTCTCTCCAACCTGGAGTACCTCAACCTGTTCAACAACAACTTGGAAGAGTTGCCGGGGTCGCTTAGCGCGATGCCGAAACTTCGCGAGCTGAATGCCGGTCTGAACCGGTTGATACAACTCCCGCGGGGGTTCGGCACCTGTCCCTGTCTACAGGTGCTCGACCTGACCTACAATAACCTCACAAACGCCTCACTCCCGGCCAACTTCAGGTATCTAAGCGGGACGCTTCGCGCGCTTTTCTTAGGCGACAACGAGCTGACGTCGGTTCCGCCGGAGATCGGACTCTTCTCCAAGCTGGACGTGTTGGTCCTTAGAGACAATAACATCCGAGACGTCCCGGCTGACATTGGGCGACTCCCGAAGCTGAGAGAGCTCCATCTCAACGGAAACCAAATCCGCCTCTTGCCCCCAGACCTCGGACAGTTGGACTTCTCTGATCCGGCGAAGTCCTTCTTCCGAGTGTTCGACAACCCGCTAGTGGACCCCCTCCGGGAGCAACACGACGCGATGAAGAACAACACAGACCTCTTCGTGAAGTATCTCAAGTCCCCTCAGTACATGGAGCTGTACACTCTGTACACCGTAGGAGCTAAGAGGGGGTGCTACCCACCGGATATAAAGAGGGACCGCTCTGGGAAAAAATCTCGTAAGACACCGAAATTCAAATCAGCTGAAGTTAAGCGGGCTACGAGTCCCTCCGAACCAGTGACAGCTCCGGAATCATGAATAGAATATCTAGCATCCTTACTCTTATGTTATTTTGTTTGTTTATTTATTACAGATATTGATTAAAAGATTGGAATGGTGAACATAATAGTCACAAATTAATTCTAAGCTTCTCTTGACTGGCGGGACGATATTCCGTCCCGGAAATTAGGTACCTTTTCTGTCCCGTCCCGGAGATTAGGCATCTTGACTCGTCCCGTCCCGGAAATTAGGCATCTTGACTCGTCCCGTCCCGGAAATTAGGCATCTTAACCCGTCCCGTCCCGGAAATTAGGCATCTTGACTCGTCCCGTCCCGGAAATTAGGTACCTTTTCTGTCCCGTCCCAGAGATTAGGCATCTTAACCCGTCCCGTCCCGTCCCGGAAATTAGGTACCTTTTCTGTCCCGTCCCGGAGATTAGGCATCTTGACTCGTCCCGTTCCGGAAATTAGGTACCTGATGGTTCCGTCCCGTCCCGGAAATTAGGTACCTTTTCTGTCCCGTCCCGGAGATTAGGCATCTTAACCCGTCCCGTCCCGGAAATTAGGCATCTTGACTCGTCCCGTCCCGGAAATTAGGTACCTGATGGTTCCGTCCCGTTCCGGAAATTAGGCATCTTAACCCGTCCCGTCCCGGAAATTAGCCATGCCCTGATTATACGCATATTAGTGACTATGTTGTATTAGGATGATTAGAGGATTGTTAAGAGCTCGACTATGCAAACACACTTCCCATCAGATGTACTACAAACACTTCATTCACTCGGATAGACCATTAGAAACTACACACACGAGTCAGCCCGAAAGTTCCTATAAATCCTCTCTCCTTCTGACTCTAGTGCTGGGAGCAGTGATTGGGTATCTCTACAATAAGCGAGATAAGTTTAGTAGTGTAGCTGTTGACACGAATGTACACACACAACAGAACTTCACACCAGTCGAACTAACCGCAGGCAAGAAGTTATCCAGACAGGAGAAATCTTTCTCTGAGAATGCAAGTTATATGTGCCAAGGTGTCCTCTACATGTCTCCAGCGGAATTCTTGAAAGTTGTGACGAAAACTGGACACGATATATCTGAAGACAATACTTCTATCATTAAAGTTAAATTGAAGGAAGCTAATAAATGGCTGTCAGTGACTTCGAAGAGATCTAGTAACCAGGATAGATTCCTTCGAGACGTCTGGAGCAAAGGGTTCCTGTCTTACCCAGACTACAGGTTATTAGTCTACGTACACCCAATATCTTCCATTAAAAATAGTTATATTTCTAATCTATTTCTGAAATCAGTAACATTTAATGGAAATATTCTAATAATTAAATCAAAAGATTCCAAAAGTTCATATGAGGAAAGAAATCAATTCCAAGCGAGCGAAGTTTCGTGAAAATTTCGCTTGCGGAATTGGTTTTTCCTTCTGTGAACTTAGAATATTTGCATCAATTAGTAGTGAGATGAGACTTTTTTTAATTTTAAGGTGTTAAAATTATAATTATATTAGAAAAGTTATTTTAATTATCTATATTTTGTATGAATCCACTTGATATATTTAACTTTTATAGATTTGCTAATTGACTCAGTTATTCATTGTAGATTCCTGCTTTCCGCACTGATCAAGCCTAAGAACCATTTCAAGGTCGCTTTCAACATATTCGACAGAGACAAGAGCGGAGATATAGAACTAAGCGAGTTCATTCAAGTTCAGAACTCCATTCTGGGTCGCGTCCCGGAAATATTAGATCCCAGAGGCTCCCAATTCAAATCCTCTCTTCTCTTGCAACTTTTCGGAAGGGACGGAAAGGGGAAATTATCCTTTGAGGAATTCTCTAAGTTTATAGACTCTCTTCAGAGAGAAGTGCTGCACTTTGAGTTCAATAAATATGCGAAGGGGAATGCAACTATTTCGAGTGAAGATTTCGCTCAATTAATTCTACAATACAACACTCTTCCTCTCAACCATATCCGGGTGAGAAATAGCATATTTCAGTAACATGTTAGGATAGGAAAAATATAGGAACTTTCGAATGAATTCAGAGTAATTACTGGATATATTCCGAACTGCAGATGAAAAATTAGGTCCATGATAAATTAATTCGGAAAAATAATATACAAGATAAAGTTATGAAAATGATTAGCATCTAGGCGTTTATGTTAAAATCACGTAGAATTTCCTGAAAAGTTGACACATTTGAAATTCATTAAAATTTAAATTCAGATGTTGAGTAGAAATTTTTATTTTGGTTTAGTCTCGATTGCATCAGAGGTTCGGAGAGAACATGAGGTCTCATCCGGAGTTTGATTTCTCTCAGTACGACCAATTCAACACTCTCCTACTCAACCTCGAAGACTTCTCTACCCTCCTGAACATATACACTGTCCCAGGGAAAGGTGTCAAGAAAAGAGAGTTTAATCAGGCAGTCCTGATATCCTGTGGCCTCAAATTCGATCCAGACCTGCTGGAGGTTCTGTATGCCATATTCGACAAGGATAGAGACGGATTTCTGAGCTATGACGAATTCCTGGACACCATGGCCAGGCGCCAGAAGCGAGGATCCGCTGTGGGTGGGCGTGGGTGGGAGAGGTACAGGACCTGTGTCCGGAGCAAAGTTAGAGCTCAGAGTAGAGTTGTTTGAAATGTTTGAAAATTAAGATATCTCCGATATTCTATTTTTAATAAAGGTCCGACACACTTCATTATGTAGAACGCTTAATAGACTATAGACACGGAAACGAATAAATACCGCCGCTTATTAATGTAGGGATTTTATCCCCCCCCCCCCCCCGTTAATTACATTTAGTGATTTGACAATTTTTATCTAACACCAGCTTCTTATGTATGTTTTCTATTGGCTATTTTCCATCTGAATCCAATGGAATGTTCCATCCTAATTATAGTTAATCTGGTCCATAATACTATGTACTACATTGATTAATTTCTGTCCACCAACCAACTACCCTGATTATTCGGGGTCCTAGAGTATGTTGTGAAACCTTCAGTTTAGTTTTTTTATATTCTGGGTTCAAAATAATCTACCTTTATTCGAACATAGCTAAACACCATTAAATGTATTATCCAAGACTTTAGAATCGAGTGTGTGATTAATGGCCACGAGTATAGATGAACATATTTCACCCATCACCCCACCACCATTAGAGGAGAGTCTAACAACTAACCTAGCAACGGATCCCGACCTGAACTATGACTTTCCTCTCCCGGACATATCACCGTCTCCTTCGCCCCCACTCGTGAGTGCCGAGGCGATGAGGAGTGTGCTGAGAGCGAGATTGGATCCGATTCTCACTTCTCCAGATGAGATTAAACCGATTCGGAAGAAGAAAAGGAGAAAAGTTCTCAAACAGTCTCCTTCTGTGCGCATTGAGTCTGCTCTGGACACAACAATTAACCGCCCTCTACCTCCCCTAGACACAGACGAGATCAGTGAGGGGTGAGTAGTGCTATCGGAACTTATTTCACTGATCGGAACAAATTCACTTATCCGAACGATTTTTTCGAACATTGGAACGAGCTGTTCAGATTAGCGAGGGTGTACTGTACTCAAATTATGCATCAGTTGAGAAGCTTAATTATCCTTTCCAATAGACTCACCCATGATCTTCCCTCGAATTCCAAAGCTCCTTTCCATCACCAGGCGTGTGTTCTCACACACCCTTACGAGCCAGTGCAGCTGATCTCACAGGAAGATATCTGCACGGAGTCCTCCTTGATCGGCAATCCCATCACCTCACAGCCCCAGCAGGGACAGCTTCTGATGCGGTCTGAGAGAGCTTTCGTGGAGAGAAAAGACGGACGTTTCGTTCCGTTAAGCGATGATACTAAAGTGCGAAGCAGCACTGCTCTACACTCGTGGAGTATCATTGGAGGCGTTTCTCGTGTAACACTAGCCCATGTCTGCAACGCGGTTTTTAACACTTTAGGATTGGTGGCTTCTAGCTTACTGGCAGGAGTGTCAGCATGGCATGCAGTCTTAATATTCACTCTCGCTTCCTATGCGAACCTGGATCTTAACCTAGTGGCAAACCTGTCTAAGCTCTCCCTTCCCTCCCACTCACTCTTCTGCTTCCTCTCCTCCATCACGGTGGTCTACATAGCTGATAGGATTGATGTTGTCAGATTGGATAAGCAATTCATCGCAGAGATATTGAAGCTGAGGCGGATAGGCACTCTCTTCAGTATATTCGCGCTTTTACTCACTTCAATTTCTCTCATCATAACTCTGTCCATTATGTTCTTAGACCTACAAATTCACTATTTCTCTCTCCCAGAGACAAACGGTTGGAGATTTCTATGGACGGACTTGATTGCAAACTCTAGTGTTCCTCCTACCAACTGCCCCACATCATTATACACACACAATTCCGAGTTCTTCTCTCCTATCTCCGGCCAGCCAATCAGTGAGAGAGTGACGGCTGTGAAGATCTTGGTTCTGATCAGAGCAGTGCTAAACTTGTGTGGATGGATAATGGTAATCTCGAGTCCGACTCAAAACAGATGGCATTCACACCTTAAGGAATTGCTGGCAGAGGAAAGCAACAGTGTTTGATGAGAATTCAAGTGTTTAGTGTGTATTCATTTCATGCAGTTGATATATATACAGGTGACTCCGCTTAATCGGGACACTTTGGTCTCGGATATTTTGTCCCGATTAAGCGGAGTTCCCAATTAACCGATAAAATTTAGTATAACTTCTATGTATCATTCCGTTCCTGGAGACTTGTCCCGATTATGCGGTTGTCCCGATTAAGCGGAGTTGACTGTATTGTATTTATTAACTAGCGAATTAATTTTATCTTAATTTACTTCCATTTCCGGCCAATTATCTCCCTTCCAGATCTTGGCATTCCCAATGCTCCCAGCGGAGAGCAGACAGGAATGTTCATCGAAATAATCCAGCGAGTAAACTACATTCTTTTCCGTCCCGTGACTTAATGACGTCACCACCTGTTGAGTCATTAGGTCCCAGAAGTAGATCTTCCCTTCCTCTGATCCGCTAACCACGTAAGCGTCCGTCGGACTCAGCGCAACGTCCACCTTGTAGTCCTTGTTCTTGTGTCCTGGAAGAGTTGCGAACTATAAATAGCTCGCGTGGTGTTCAAATCGAACAACAGTTTTAAGAATTATTCGTTGCAGGTAGACTCGGAATGAGGATTGGACCATTTTGGACAAATCGTATTATGGTTAATAGAAGGTAAAGCTAATTATGGCCAAGGCCTACCAACCCCATTGGAGCCTACGCATAAGGTTTGTACATGGGTGTTTACCTAGGATTTTCCAGTCCGGCGCTTGTTTTAAATGTGATAAAGGTTACATGGCACCCAAACAGGGGTTTATCTTGAAATTCCAGATGCACCAAAATAGAATCACCCTTCAAGCACCTTGGCTCCTCGGACGATGCCAGATTGGCACTTATAAGTGCCGACCTAAATAAACCCCTGGTTTGGTAAACCAGCCTTAAGCGAGTACACCCGTGTACCTGTGTAGACACAGAGCGGGTCTCCATTGGTCTTGTCCAGGAGTCGGATGTTACCGTCCAGCCCTGCCACGATGATGCAGTGTCTGTCGTGGGAGTGGCGGGCCGAGGGGGCGGGGTGCTTGATGTGGAAGAGGGAGAGTTCTCCCGCCCGGATGTCGTAGCAGCGAACCACGCCGTCAATGCTGGAAGTCATAATCTCCTGCTCAGTCAGGTCTACGCTGGAAATGCTGTCTGTAGCCTCGTCTAGCACCTGTGTGGATAGCCAATGAACTCCCATTCTCTTAACCCAGTGGCGGGAAACCTTAATCCTTAAGTGGGGCAGAATTGGGTCTCGCGGGCCCCAGATCTGTCAGTTCTTGTTACGGTCACATCACCATGGCCGTAGCAAGAACTGACATTAGAACCTATATGGAAGCAATGCAACAACTAAAATTATACTAATAAAAGCAAAAATAAGTAAAATAAATTGAATCATCATATAATAATTATAGAAAATATATTGATATTCAGCATCAATTTCACACCAAAATTAGGCGGGCCCATTTTGTATTACAACCACTAACGCGGGCTCCATAATAGAGTGTTTTGGAAGAGTCGCGGGCCATCAAATTTAGTCTCGTGGCCCCAAATGGCCCGCGGGCCCCAGGTTTCCCACCGCTGTCTTAATCGTATGTATACATGTATGCACGCAGGGCTGTTGACAGAAATTATGCCCCCCTGGTAAGATTGCTACCGCTAGTTATGTATCAAATAATTGGACGATGACCGGATACCTGAATTGGTTCCACACTTCTGGCCTTACAGTCCCAAATCCTAGCGGTCTTGTCGTAGGAGGCAGACACAGCTACGGAAGAGTCGTTATTGAACGAAACGCAGTTAACCCTGTGCTCGTGACCTTTGAACTTCCGGATTACTTTGCCAGTGGAAACATCTGTTAGCAGCACTATCTTGTCCATGCCACAGCTGATCAGTGTAGCATTGTCATGGGAAGCAGCCGCTCCCAAAACTTCCTGTGTGTGTCCAGTGTATTTCTTGATAAGTTTCAGTTTGTGTGGGTTCCACAGAGCTACCAGTCTGTCCGCACCACATGTGAGGCAGTAATGTCCATCTTTATTGAAAGCCACGCATCGAACTGGGCCCTCATGACCCCCAGTCAGCTCCCCATGCAGACGAGTCGGGATTTTATCCTTGAAAAGCATCTAACTTGGATCTGAATATAATTAACGTAGAATGCCCACTGGGGACACAGTGTCCCCGATATCGCGGATGTCTCCCAGCCATTTTATATGGCAGTGGAGGTATTAAAAAGTACATGACACATGTGCCTACGGTACACGACACATGTGTCTATGGCATAGGCGTAACATTACACTTAGCCCGGGGGTCAAAAAAATCAATCAAACAATAATTAATACTGGTTTCAGAGCACAAACATCGATCATTCTGTCACAGTCGTCATTGACTCACACATCGAAGATATTCTCATTAGGCTCATACGTAGGTATGCTATGTAGAAGGTTTAGTCTAGTACGAGTAGTCACTTATTGTTTGAACTCAAACTTTATACGGTTTACTTATATGTCGGCGAAAAACTCCCATAGAAAATGTACAGATCGCCGACATATAAGGAAGTGGAAACCGCCGCCAAATAAGTTTTCCCAACTTTTAGTTCTCTTACTCTCAAACGTGTCCTTGTTAGTTTACTTTTGACTTACCAACTAGGGTGTATATAAAGTTTGATTTATCGGCTAATCGTGAATGTCAACGGCTATAGATACACAACACTTAGTTGGGGAAGACGGTGATAGGAAGACAATTTGTAAAATGTCATGGAAAGTGTTGTGTTGTGTTGTGTTGTGTTGTGTCGTGTCGTGTCGTGTCGTGTCGTGTCGTGTCGTGTCGTGTCGTGTCGTGTCGTGTCGTGTCGTGTCGTGTCGTGTCGTGTCGTGTCGTGTCGTGTCGTGTCGTGTCGTGTCTCGTCATATATAGTCGTGTCATATATTTAAAATATTTTAAATATATGAAACACTAGTGTTTTAGCGCATGCGCTAAAATGAAAACAGCGCATGCGCTAAAGTAAAACAGCGCATGCGCTAAAATATTTTAAATATATGGATCGGGAAGCCGTCAGGGATATCTCGAAGAAGGCTACGACTCTAGCACAGGCATTGAATTCCCTTTCTGAAGTGCTGGACCCCCTATTGATACGTTTAGTGCTCACAAACCATCATTCGAAGTGTTACTCGGGACTCAAAGCATGTGTATAGACACATGTGTCATGTACCGTAGGCACATGTGTTGTGTACTTTTTAATATATGGGCAGTGAAGACATATACATGTTGGGCATTCTATAGTTAAATGGCATTATTTCCTAACCCGAGCGCATTAGAAGTAACCAAAGGTTTTATGTACTCCGATATCCTCCGAAATATTAAGGAGTGCTAGCCTGTTTTCATATCTAAGTAGTTCATTCAAGAGGTTGAGCTTATAAAACCATCAGAGATATTGAATTGTAAGACTTGTTTAAATAAAGGAAGAATTTCTGAAATTCGGGGTTCCATCCTGAGAAATGTAATTTTATTGGGGGTAATTATGAACTAGAACACAATCAATACAAATAAAATTAACATACAAGTAGTAAACAAATAATGGCGATGTGAGATCTCGTTTGGAGGTGAGCGGTTTGATACTCTGTTAAGACAAAAAATTCTCTCTTCCAATCGTTCTTTGACAGACGACAAAGGTGAACTTGTGGAGAGAGTGAAGGAGAGGAGGGAACTCTAACAGGAACATCAGGAATTGGTTCCTTGGACAATCAGTAAATCAACTGGAGGTAATCAGAAGTCTCAAACTACGTTAAACTGATTCATCTGAGAGAAGCAGTGGAGTACAGTAAGAGAAAATAACCGCTTGTCATGAAAGAGGTTAAGAAGTAGGATGTTATAAGAGATTGGGTAACAACCTCCAATATCCCGAAGATATCAAAATATTCAATAATCAAATATTTGGCTGACTCAAAATGATGAAAACATCCATGCATTCGGCATAGAACATAAATTCCTTCATTCCATCTTCCTTCAGACTTTAGAGGGTAGAAATTTATAATACCTAACGGTCCCTTCTTCACAATAGATAAAGGGGGTAACTTTATTGTCAGAGAGGAGCACATGTCTCCAGGATTCAACTACAGGAGAAAATATGTAGATACACTTGCGGGAGAATCCTATTTCTTCCTGGAGGAGTTGCTATTATAATACTGAATGTATTGCCGTCGTCATTTCTGACTCTTTAGAGTCGTAAAACTTCAATTTTACTAGTAATTATGAGGAATAAGGAAGGGAGGATTCTAATATCGCTATTGGCATTTTAATTTAGGAAATACTAGTAATTTCCTTTCAGTCTCGTGGCTAATCCCTCAATTAATTGGGTATTTACCAACTTTACAAATTAAGTCGAAATAGATGTAAAATGAAATTATGGTTGACTGGGAGTATTGGTGCGAATCTTTAATAGCGATTTCGCATTAATTAAGATATACGGAGGGAGTCAGGAAACTTAGGTACTTTTAATTAAGAATAATTTCGTTCGTAAAAAGCAATATTACAATGTAATAATTTATTTCTCCAAATATATTGCATTTTATAAACCTATAATTGTGAGATGAATATAGTATCGACAGGTTATCTACCCTCACAAAAAAATTTTCTTGGCTGTAATTTCCAGTCATTTGATGAAGATTCCAGAGTTCTTATTTAGTTTCACTAGTATAAATAGAACTTTCTAGAAGAGAAGACTATATATTATATAATAGTGAGATTACGTCTATACTATCAAAAGTAACCACCAACCACTATATAGTATCCACTAGAGAAATTCTATTGAATATATACGCACATACCCATTATAATACTGAGATTTACAATGGCAAGTACTGCACTAACAAAATATACGTATCACTGCTACGATTGCGAAGATCTCTTCGACTTGAATGTAGAAATATTGGAACCAACATGTACCAAGTGCGGAGGTGCATTTGTCGAGTTGAAATCGACACAGAGCACAGAAAATGATGATGATTTTTCACGGTTCATGGATATTTGGGAAGAGAACGTTTCAGTGCCAGAGGTCCCTCAGACTCCTCTACCACCCCCACCCCCTCGAACGCACCACCATACCCATATCATAATCGGGAGGGAGCCTGGGTTTTTTTCATCAATGTTTCCTCCCCCAATCCCTCTTCCTTTCGGACCAATGGGCCAACCCAATCCGACCAACTCTGACCCAACAAACCCACCATCTGAAACACAGTCCAATACACTACCGCCACTAATCGGGCCGCGCCCGGTCCGGCAAGTCATCGTGACCAATTCATTTCCAAATTTTTTGACGATGTTCCCCATGGAGGACATGCTCACGCAGTTCCTGAGTCAGCTAGGAGACAACGGGCCCCCACCTGCCGCTAAAGACCTAATCGACTCTCTCATATCGGTTGACATCAGCGATCAAGATGTACAGAAAAGCTTGGAGTGCGTTGTCTGTAAAGAAGAATTCAAAAGAGCAGAGAAAGCATTGAAACTGCCATGTGAGCATGTCTACCATAAAGACTGTATAATTCCATGGTTGAACATCCACGACTCCTGTCCTACATGTAGGACCCCGATCAATACCGTTAGCTCTGCACAGAATTGAGAAAAACACAATTGGCCTTCACATCTTGCTTGGTACATAATAATCAGTGTTAATCACAACATTTGATCAGTTTACAATTCTCCTTCCATTATATTTAATGAATTTGTTAAAGTATTTATGGTTTACTCTGTTAGGTCTTATGGGGGGTACATACACGTTATATTATTAACTTTTATGAAGTTTATTAAATTGAATTATATGAAAATATAATGTTCCATGCAGGCCTTCATTTGGGGGCATGCCTAATTTACGGGACGGGACGGCATCCCGTCCCGTAAATTAGGTACCTAGATTTTCCGGGATGGTCCCGTCCCGTAAATTAGGCATCTTAACCCGTCCCGTCCCCGTAAATTAGGCATCTAGATTTTACGGGACTATCCCGTCCCGTAAATTAGGCATGCCCCTTCATTTGCACAATATTGCGGGGCTTTTTGTTATATTAAATTCCATTTTGGTTTTGTTTACGGTGAAAATATTTCTAGTAGGGTGCAGGTTGTCCTGTTCTGATACTCGATTGTGTACCATGATTGCCTTGTGGATATTCTCCAATTTTGCTGGATGCTCGATTGAGGTATAAATGCATGAATAATGTCTTCTATTGAGCTTCTTATCAGAGTTTATAACTGGCGAGTTTGTATGGATTTATAGCTTTTCATTGCCTGTTGTTCCTGGAATCATTAGTAGAACTGGCTTTATGACCAGACTTGACAAGCCAACTTGGTTTAGAGAGAGCATGAAACTGAGTAAGAGTTCCAGTGAACTCAATCAACTGTGGTCATCCGATTGCACTACCTACAAACTTAAAAATATAGTACTTCAACCTTTTTTCTGATTACGCATTTATAATCTAGAATCCGAGCAACGTAGTTTATGACACTTCATGATTTCACCTCTTTGTGCGAGATTTCTAATTTGATTAGGTGGATCCACGCACGTTCGAACTTTAGCGAATCTTTAATAGTAAGGATTAACTCTACACAATCAGCGTTAGTCCTGGGAAGACTTGAGTGATGGGAAAACTTTCAAAACTGTTCTCTACATACACGATTGTTCATAGATAACTTTTCTCAGTAATTATTAGTCGAATATTTCAATGCCAATCTTGCACAAGTCTCACATGAGGCAAGACGATCCGCTGGAGGATCTCTCAGAGAAAGATAAGGTGTTCTACTGCCGGACTACAGGTGCTATATTCCGCACATACGAGGACTACGTAGACAATCAGATGCTGTTGCTCTCTCAAGTCTGGACGTGCGAGTACACAGGACAGCAGGGACTGACGTACTCGCAGGCTCGAGACAGTGAGGAGCAAGCCTACGAAGCCGTGAAGGACTTCCCTCAAGTGCTAATAGTCGCGATCCTAGCTGTCGTCAACTCCAGTCTGCGTCTGTCCATCAAGCAGATTGCGATCGAGATCTCGGAGCTGTTCCGTACGCGTTATTTGGTCGGGGAGACGGTTACCATTAGGGATGGTGGGAGGTGCTACACCGGAGAGGTAGCACGGGTGCACCATCCCATGATCACTGACGGAGACATTGTGCAGCAGATACGTCAGCAGTACAGTCAGGTAGCAGAGATGGACAACGGAATCGAGGGAGGAGTGTCGCCTCTAAACGGGAGTAAACAGGACATGTCCACTGTACAGGGGAGCTCACAGTCAGACCTGATCTCAGCACTGGACAATCCCGATATGTTCCCACCCCCTGACACCTACGCTTATGATGTGCAGGTGAGGGAAGAGATATTATACAACCACTCAGGGAAGATCACAGGCAAATCCATTCTAACTGACTCGCCGCTCCTAGCGAGTCTAAAGCCGGGCAGTGTATCGCGGCTAAAAGGAATTTACTCCCGAATAAAAGTGAAATATTTGCTTCGCTCCTCTCTCCAGCGAGGCATTCCAGGAGATGAGAACCTGTCAGATCTCCCGTTAATACTGAAAGACTCTCTCCGTAACAAATACGACCTCCCTTCCTCTTACCCTCTCACCTGCTTCTACACTGAGGACCGGGCGTGGGCACTGCCCATAAACCGCAACTTGTCACAGGTGGACCACCAGTACCGCGTGAAGCTCCAGCAGGGGATGGAGATCGACAGGATGCGGAAGCAGGCGCAGAGGAGGAAGGATAGGGACGAGAAGCGGGAGCATTTGCGGCAGGAGAAGGAGGAGGTGAAGGAGGCTCTCGTCGAGCTGAGAGAAAAACGGAGGTTGGAGAAGGAGACAAAGAAAATGGAGGTCAGGGAAATGCGCGCTAGAGAAAAGGAGCTGTTGAAGAACTTGAAGCTACAGGAGCAGAGGGATCGGGATGCACTCGCGAATCCTGTCGAGGACACTTCTCTCTTGAAATCCACTCCCATCCACCCTCCTAAACCCTTTTACACCCAGCTGACCCCTCACACATTCGGGCGCGCGATGTCCATACTCGAATTCTTCCGGTCTCTAGGCAAGAACCTGGAGCAAGGAGCGACGCAATGGCATGCACTCACCTACTCACAGCTGGAGCAGGTCGTGGTCTCTCACGCACACGAAGGACTCTTCTTCAAACTTCTCAACTTTCTCATCCGGTCCTTGTTCTCTCTACAAGAACAGCAAGAGTACGAAGTCTACCCCTCCCTCTCCAACCTCTACGATTCCAAAGCCGCGAAACCCCCCGTGCCTAATGGAGAAATGGAAAACGAAGAGACGTCTGGAAACTCAGATAACCCGAGTTATAAATGCCTTATATGGTCATCAGTCTACCTTGGTTCTAAACTGAACGAGCTCCGCATTGACTCGTGCACCATCTCTGAGGTGTTGAGGCTCTACCTCTTGTCCAGTGGAGGGAGTCCTTACTCGTTCGATAGGAAGATGCATCGGATCATGCGTCGAGGTAACTATACAGACCGAGACAACCCTTGTGCCAACTTCGTACACGAATATCCACAGATCGTAGAGGTGTTGGAGAGTAGCTGTGTGTTTGATTTGAGTGAGGATGACAAGACAGTTATACTTGAAACGCTCTGCGCACAGTTGCAGACTTGTGTATTCATTCGTGGAGCCATCGAACTGTCCGCTCGCGAAGGAAAGAGGATGCGGAAGCTCCTACGTTCTCTCTGCTCGAGCAAGAAAAAGCGCAGCAAAGAGAAGAAGCAAGAAGATTTAGAGCTGCAAGCTGTTGAGGAGTGTGAAGAAGGAGAAAATATTTCGAGTCAGGAGAAAAGCAGGGAGAAGAATCGAGAGAAGACCTTCCAGGATCTAGTTATCTCAAACGCGAATTTAAGATCCATCCTGTTAGGTAGAGACAGGTTCTATGCTCGCTACTGGACCTTCCAATCTTTGCCTGGCATATTTGTAGAACCGATGACCGAACTGGAGGAACCGGTGCCTGAAGAGGTCATAGACAGTCCGGAGTTCAAAATGCGAGCTGAATGCCCGACTCAGATTTTGGCAGACACGGATTCGAGGGTTCCAACGCAAATCCATAGTCCAGAGCAATCGAACATTCCAGAACATTCGAAGATCCTAGAACAGGGAAATAATCCTGCTGGACAAGACAGTATGGATCAGTCGAACATTCTAGAACATCCTGATACGAACATTGTGAGTTATCGCAACATGGAAGATGACAAAGCAGCTGCTACAGAGCAGTTGGACAGTGAAGATCCGTTACAAGGGCTGACACCTGTTCCAAAAAGCACTGTATTCATTCAAGAAGCCGTCGTGGAGATATTATGTCCATCTGACCCTGTAACACATTCAGACGCGCAACAGAATGAAATGAGTTCTAGCCTTGACTCCACAGAAGTTCTGTCCTCGCAGAATATGGACACTCACCCTTCTCCTGACTCCTACAAGCACTGGGCTTGGTACGCGAGCAGAGCCGAGATAGAAAAGTTACTGGATTCCCTGAATAGAAAAGGTATGAGGGAAGCGCATCTCGCTGAGAGTATTGACAAGTACAAGAGTATCATTTTCAAGATGATAGAGGATTCTGGTGAGAGCCTAACTTCTCCCGTTGACCCCGTTACGAATAAGAAGAGTTTGGGGAGAATCGTAGCCAACACAGAGCTAGCTTCAGAGTACATTGAGCTAGCTCTGAGAGAGCAGATCTTAGATCTTGAAGAGAAGGTGTACATGAGCGGGTTCGGCGCACTGCCCGAGGTTAACAGGGTCGGGTGGAGGGACGAGTTCATGAAGGGGGGATGCCCCCTCACCTCTCCGAAGAAGAACGCCCCTGAAACTGAAGACGCTCCCGTCTGTAGTTCGTTTGCGCCGCTACCAGATGAAACCTTCGGAGTAGTTCCGTCCGTCCGTCTGTCTGCACACACTGAAAAAGTGGCATATGGAGTGGTGCCCGAAATGTCCCAGTGTCTGCTGAGACTTCAAGACGGAATCGATGTCAAGTATCTGAAGCCCCCTCTCATCCCTCTCGTGCCGACTGGCAAGCGGAAACAGAACGAAACTCCGGACAGCTGTCTCCAGGCGTGGAGGTGCTCGCTGAGCAGGTGTTCAAGCCTGTCTCAGGTAGCCCTGCATCTCTCTGTTCTGGAATGTTCCATCGCTTGGAACAAGTCGCTGATGAATGCTCGCTGCAAGATCTGTCGTCGTGGGAAGGATGAGGAGTATCTTTTGCTATGCGACAAGTGCGACCGTGGCTACCATACCTACTGCCTTGTTCCGCCGTTGAAGAGTATCCCCAAAACGGATTGGTTCTGTCCGGACTGCCAACCCACCGCCCCCGTCCGTCCTAAGTCAAGAAAGGCGAGAGGCGCTTACACCGAGAAAGAGAGCGCATCTGACAGTGAGAGCAGTGAGGACGATAGTTCCAACGAAAACGACTCAGACAGTAGCGACTCAGACGGTAGCGACTCCTCTAACGACAGTTCTGACAGTGACTCTAACAATAGCGACAAGCCACGTGTGAAAAAGAGAATGAAGACACATATTGTTAGTAAGAGGAAGCGTGGCCCGCCTTCAACCAAAAAACCGAAGAGCAAAAAGCCCAAGATTGAAATGGCAGCGACTTTCGTGTTATGCGAGGAGATATTGGATAAAGTTCAAAATCATCGATTGGCAGAGCCCTTCATAAATCCGGTGTCAGATTTCGACGTGCCGGATTATTCACATGTTATCGCGTACCCTATGTGTCTCGCTGTGATGAGTGAGAAACTCGCACAGGATTCGTACAAATCTGCGAACGAATTCAATCGAGACATGGAGCTCATTTTCTCAAACTGCGAAACTTACAATCAACCCAAATCTTCAATTTTTCGTGCGGCGAATAATCTCCGTAACTATTACCGAAAACTGACAAATCAATACCCAGACGTGTTTGATAGCTAAGTTACCCCTGCAATGTATGTTGATTATTGAACTGAGCATTCAGTTGCTTGTCTAACTAATGAGTCTAGAACTTCAATAATTAATACGTATTAATGATGTTTGAATGCTGAATGTTAAACTCTAATTTGATTAGTTAACACATTGTATGTTATTTCTTAAATTATAAAGTTTGATATTCTCATTTACTTTTTATAAAACGATAGTCTCAGTCTCGTGGATCAAATGTCAGAATTCAATTCGGTTGGGAACTCACTCAACTTTGCTAAACGCTTCAAAGCATTCGAGTGTGGGGTGTGTCACCAGCCCTACCAAGTGGAGGGAGACCTCCAACCTCGAATTCTGGACTGCGGACACACATTCTGTACCCGCTGCATGGGAGAGGTGTCACAAATCGGTAACATCCAGTGTCCAGCTTGTATGCGTAAGACGCAGGTGGAGTACGGCACCCAGTCGCTCAGAATCAACTACGCGATCCTGGAGATCCTGGAGAAGCAGGACAACTACACGCCCAAGCCCCGCGTCCCGCTGTGCGAGGCGTGCAGGATGGGAGAGGCACAGGTCTACTGCGAGCAGTGCGGCCCTGAAGGCTTCAGACTCTGTCTCAGGTGCTCCAATGTAGAGCACGACAGGCCTTCTCCCATCGCAAGTAAGCTCAGAATGTAGTGCTTGATTCTACACATGGAATGTCTTAAGATTGGTTGTTTAGCTTTACTTCACACTTGAAACGATATGAAGTTTGAGGTCATTAATGAGTGTTTAAAACAGTGACTCATCCTAGAATCTAATTGGTATATCATACATGCCAACTGTCCCGCTTTTTCACTCTTATTGAGCTAATTTTGACGAGTGTCCCGTTATACACGAAATCTCCCCATTATGTCCCGACTTTTGGATTCCGCGTATAATACTTTCCTATTGCGTCCCGCCATGTCCCACGAAATTCAACGCCGAGTCCCGCTTTTATCATGATTCAAGTTGGCTTGTATATAATATAAACATAGCATCACAATGTTTTGCACTGTTTATGAGTTATCAAACATCTGTGTGATTAAACGCGTGTATCCTATCAGAGCTCCACACCCCTACCCCACTCGGCGTCACGGCGGAGTACGAGGCGTACCCCTCCTGCACCGCCCACAACAGCCCGCTAGAGTTCTACTGCCAGCTGGAGAAGTCCATGAAGTGCATCGTGTGCAAGCAGGAGGCGGGCCTCTCGGAGGCAGACGCGGTAGCTATCCCCGAGGCTGTGTCCGCACACAAGGAGCGACTCAGGTCACAGCTGAGACACCTGCAGACATACCAATTCACCATACGCGCTGCTATGGAGCAGGTTAGAGTTGTAACTATCCAGATATGCTATTACATCTGATGGATGACTGTCAGTACGGGATCCACTCGTACCACTACCAAAATGAAATGTACGATTTCTATAGTATTTGGATGAGATATCTGTAAGAACACAGTGAAAAGCAAGATTTTATGTTCACTTGGTACGAGTTGGCCTGTGTTACGAGTTGACTGGCATTCGTCAGTACATATCGGGTGAGGAATCAGGCCATTGACTTAGTGCTGTGTAGGTGAAGTGTGTGCTGAATGAGCTGAGGCCGTCTTCAGACCGGACCATGGACTGCATCCGAGTGGAGTGTCGGGGTCTGGAGGCGGCGCTGCAGAAGAGACAGGCCTCCCTCCTCAGCATGGTGGAGAAGGAGGAGAAGAACCGGACCTCCAGGCTGCAGTACCAGCAGGAACACCTGGCTGTGGCTGCTACGCGCATTTCCAAGTTGGTACTAAGCACTCTACTCAGTGTATTTCGCTGTTGTAAGCTAGTGGTCATCGAACTTTTCCAAGCGTACCCCCAGACTGTTTTTGAACATTTTGCCTACCCCCAACATTTAACTCATGCTATTATCATTAATAAGTTGAGATATTAATGTTGAGAATATAAAATTTTGAGAGCCGGCGTACCCCAGTTTGAATACCACTGTTGTAAGCTATACCACTGTTGTGTTCTCTCAGTCCGATCACAGCAGTAGTAGAATAGGAGCATAATACATAGCTTTGATAATGCACATGTATCGTAGACATGTCTGTCGATAGAGCTACAATGTTGTTCTAGGATAAAACCAGTCAGAAATATGAAAATTGTTGAAATTAATATGGTCGAAATCGTTTTATTTGTCATAAAATCTTTGGAATACAGACAATTCGTGACAGGACAATTCGTGACAAGACAATTCGTGACAAGACAATTCGTGACGGACAATTCGTGACAAGACATTTCGTGACAAGACAATTCGTGACAAAATTTCTAGACATCAGGGGCCTTATTCTCAGATCGACTTAACTTAAGCTTAACTTAAACTAAGTAATTACTTAATTACTTAATTTTAGGGCATTAGTCGATCCTCAAAAAAAGGATCTAGATCCAGATCCCGATCCTAACTTATAAAAGGATCTTCGATCCGATCACGATCCCCAAAAAGATCCTTTCAATAATAGTCAGAGAACTATCATTTTTAGTTCCTGGAAGGAGATGCCTTAAGGCATGGACGGCGTGCAATGTCCGTTCGTCTGCGGCAGCCTGGGGTGTACTTAGTGCTTAAGTTAGTATTCAAACCATAAAACACATTTTTTAAAAATATTTAATCAACACAAATTTTAACACTATCACCTCCAACTTGGGGAGGATTAAAAAGAAAAAGGATCGAATTCAGTAAAAGTTTCGATCCGATCCCGATCCCGATCCTACTTTTCAAAAGGATCGTCGATCCGATCTCGATCCTCAAAAAAAGGATCGCGATCCGGATCTTTCGATCATGGATCGAAAGATCCTAATGCCCTAGATTTAAGTATAAGTATAGCTAAGAAAACTTAATGAAAATAAGTTAAATCCATACCAGGGCTGGGGTTGGTTAACCGATTTTAGGGCTCAGTTATTTTGGTTTCTTCCAGGGCGGTTAACCGGTTAACCGATGGCAATATAAATTTTTTATCTTTAACCTGGTATCAAATTTTTTATAGTTTTCAGTGGTCTCGAAATATATTATATGATTATAAAATAGGAATTATTCTGTATATCAAATATTTAGAAGTAATTTTCATGAATCTCCGTAGAAAAACAATGAAATTAGTGTAAATATTTATAAAATAAAGTCGATCGGTTAACCGATCGAGGATTTCCTTAACCGTTAACCGAGATTGACGGCGGTTAGGCGGTTAACCGAATCCAGCCTTGTCCATACTTTTTTGCTCGAAACTAAGTAAATACTTAGTTTAAGTTAAGTCGATCTGAGAATAAGGCCCCTGATTTATAGAAATTTTGTCACGAATTGTGTTGTCACGAAATGTCTTGTCACGAATTGTCCTGTCACGAATTGTCTGTATTCCCAAATCTTTGTAGTATAAATTTTTTTATTCATGTAATTTCATTATAAAATATTCGGATATTTTAAGGTAAAGCAACAGTGTAGAATTCCATCAAGAGGTTGCTATGCCAATGAGTGTTTCATAACTCTAATTTCTAGGTGTATTGATTTTGCGAATGTCCTTCTACAGAAAGACACGGTAGACTTCCTACGCAGTAGCGACTCAGTCATCTGTAAGCTGGATGAGACTCTGAGGGATGAAGACAAAGGCCTCCACAAGCCTCTCGCCAACAAAGGGCTGCCCGTCTACCTGGACACCACCTTCATCAACCTGGTGGAGAACTTCGGGGCCGTGGGGGGCGGTCCGATCCCCAAGAATATAGAGACTGTACATATTAAAGGTAATTCGTTTTCTCGATTATTACAAATGACACTGTACACGCACTAGAGTATGAGTATAGAGATACTGGCGAAATCAATAGAGAGAATTCCTGATATCATCACCAATGCTATTTTTAGCTCTGATTCACTATGTTCAGAGTGTAGTATAGGGGGAGCGGCGTTTCCCCACTAATTTTCAAAGAGATAGCGCGTTTAACATTTTCCTTGACGGATTGTGGTACACTATCTTTTTAATGATTGTGAATTCTCTCTATTTTCTTGAGTTGCCTTATTCTTTCACAATAATAAGTAAGAGCGGCGATCTCAAAACCTTTTCAACATTTATAGATATGTTCATGTCCTAACAACATTTTGGCGTAAAATACTACTTTATAGGCGCTCCCCCACTTTAATTTTGAGCACTACACCACTGACTCTACGTAGTAGTAGGAGTAGTAGTATAGGCGCCAAGTGTGGGTACCTGGAGGGGGCCGCCGCCCCCCCAGGTCTAGACCCTGGGGGTGGGCGCCCTCCCCCAGGTTTGGAGCCTGTGGGGGGGGCGTGGTGCTGGGCAGTGGAGCAGTGGAGGAAGCTGTGGTATGGCAGGACTCCACACAAACTTATAGGTTACAACTAAACCCCAAAATTATGTTAATTGAGTCTAAATATATATCCCAATTACATTTTTCTTCCACTATAGTCCGAGATTTTATTTTCCCTAGGTAACAACAATAGCTATATATCGATATTTGAGCATCTAAGATTTTTAAAAATTTCGCTCGCTCTTGGCCACCCCAGGTTTTATTATATTTTCCAAAACTTGGTGCCTATGAGTAGTAGTATACATGAAATACAGTAGAACCTCGTTTATACGAAACATGTAAATCACTCCTAATACGGATTCTGGATAATACTAACCGTGTCTATACTGTCTACGGTTAGGATCACTCTACATCCAGTGGGACCCTCCCGAGATGAAGGTGCTGCAGTATGAGATAGAGAAGGAGCTGGTCATGAACGATAAGCACATGCTGAAGGAGGAAGATCCACAGGTGACGCTGTGTGAGGGAACTCTGGTCAGTGTTCGGATCATTGGACTAGCTCCTGGATGCACTTATCGGTACGTAGATACCTTTCCAGATAGAAATCTAAAAAATATAATTAGCTGTTGACTATACTATGCGTACAGTTGCCTGCCGTTAATTAGCGGATCAGTCTAAGGGCATGCCTAATTTCCGGAACGGGACGGAATCCCGTCCCGGAAATTAGGTATCTTAACCCGTCCCATCCCGGAAATTAGGCATCTTAACCCGTCCCGGAAATTAGGCATCTTGACTCGTCCCGTCCCGGAAATTAGGTACCTAGATTTTCTGGGATGGTTCCGTCCCGTCCCGGAAATTAGGCATGTCCTCAGTCTAATCATTGGTACATTTAGAATGATAAACAAAAAAGAGAAAACAGAGTTCATTGTTATCCATAAAACCGTAACTATTCCTTTAACGTTGTTTTGACACGTTTGGCGATACAGTCAGGGTCGCTTATTATGAACCCGCATAATATGAACATTCGTTTATTATGAACTAACCTCCTGGTCCCAATTTCATTTTTAGATAGGATTTGTATTGAATCAAGTTCCCTTAATATGAAGTACGTGTGTCTCTATTATGAACAGATTTTTTTGTCCCCTGGTGGTTCACAATAAGCGACCCTGACTGTATGTATTTAGTATGAGTCCAAATTTGTAATTTTAAAGAATAACTAAGATTAATTCTTTCCTCCAAATCATCCATTTCCTAACGAAGTAGACATGTACTGCAATGTATCAAATATATACGTCACGTCACGACGATATACGTAAATTCAGAATAATGTCGGTCAATAGCCTGACTGTACAACTTCTATACAGTTCGTGAACTGTGAATTCTGCAGGCGTTCTCCTTAAATTTAGCATTGAGGTCACAAGTGATATTATTGATGTTATCATTACGTGACTGTAGTGATGGGGATTCAGATTATCCAACTTTAATCATTTTCGTTCTCTAATTATTATTTTGTTGGGAACACTAATTCCACAGTTTCACATTGGTTGTCTAGAAAGAGCGAATAAGTAAAACTTATATTTTCTTGTTGTCTCACATTGTACGTACTATGAAGATATACAAATATACCGAGACGATATCAAGGAGTGATGATAGCTGCTACTACTGATTACCAATTTGTGGCTCGTTTCTCATACATACCTATGCGCTATCTTGCTACCAGGTAGCTGTCTCATGATAACTAATGATGAAGAATATATAAACTATTGCATCGACGAAATGCTTCTCATTAATGCACACACACCAGCACACCTCGCAATATGCTCCATCTTGTCTGTACTAACGAGTGTCTTCACGCAGGTTCCGTATTCGCTCTCAAAACGCGGCTGGCTGGGGCATGTGGTCGCATACGTTCTCGGCGAGCTACTCCAGCTTCCCGATGGAGTTCACCTACTGCGGGGAGATCGTGGAGAGTGTCATCCCCAACAGCGGATACTATCGGGTCGAGAGCTACGGCGCACAAGCTGCGGACGGGGAGATGAGACTGGGTGGTGCTGGTGCGATTATTTGTGCCACCTTCCTTCTCAATGCCAGTGAGTTCTCCTTCTGCTATTTTTAACTAACCTTAATAGCTTGAGAATGTGTGATTTTATTTTGTTTGATACTACATGAGAATACATCCACTTTTTGCTGGTCTCATTCTTGATAGAAGTGTGACCTTTCCCTAGTGGAGAAATAGACCCATGATTCTGACTCTCCTCGTCCATGAGGCTCGAGTATTCACGAATGGGAAAATTAAGTTATCATAATAGTACTGCATTATCTATCATTCATGTTTAGTGAACTCCTTTTTCTAATCCTCAATGAGCTATCCTCTGCAGTAGACTTAGAACCTCTAAAAATCTGGATTCCTTTATAATCGTACTGTTTAACTATTAAGTATATATTTAGAACGCGATATTAGCACATTTGAATTCAAACTACGTATACTTCTGCATCGTCTCAAAATAGTGATATTTTAAGTAACATGATTATGTTCTCATAATATCCAATATTTCAATACTGTTACTAAATAGGTTGTTATAAATATCTCCATTGATCTCTCAAATTCCTAGATGACTATCTGGACATTCTTTGTGGAGGAATGTCCCAGAAGAGGGGCTGCTGCTCTGGGGGTGCAGGGGGGACTTTCATTTCGATTAACGGAAGAAGAAACCCTCTCATCGTCGCGGGGGGAGGGGGCGGTACACGGGGATACGAGGAAGATGATCCGGACGGACAACCCGGAGACCTGCAGGTAAAATAGCTCCGAATAAACTTGATTCGTATAAACATGACTGAAGGTCTTGTTGCAAGGTAACTCCACAGCTTACAGGTTGTTAGATTAAAGTGCTGTAGGAAGAAGGAGGAGGGAGTATCGGGAAAGAGTGCGCGATGGGAGGAGCAGCAGGTGGGTGCGGGAAGGACGCGATATTTAGAAACTCTTCATTCGGGTATGGAGGTGCTGGTTATAACACCAACTCTACTACCAGCTTCTCATTCGTGTCGGGTCAGTTTTTTGTAAATATCACAAATTTAGCGACGACATTCTTGAATTATACAAATTATTATTATTTAATTAATTAAACCGAATATAATTATTGAAACTGGCAGGGTTCTATCTAAGATGTTAAATTTCAGGAGGAAGGTTCCCCCCAACAGATAGAACCACCTGACTGTGGTTTGATTTTCCTTGCATTTGAACTCCAATTAATGTTGATTCTGTAACGATGTGTAACGATGTGTAACGAAGTTTAATTTTAGTACAATACAAGAATTGTATTACTCATCGAGTTGTGAAATAGATTGTAGCATCATCTACTTTCTAGTCGTGTTGTTACGTAGTGTTAAAGCATCATTGTATTTACATTATCACGAGTTGTGCTGATGCCTCGAAAGTTCGATTTTCTATTAATTTATTGTGTCATTGCTCCTCTTAGCCAATCGAAAGTTTTAATGATTATATAAGAGAGAGATTTTCAAATTCTTTGATTTCTGTATTACAAATTTCCACTTAACTTGTCCAATAATATATGGATTTATAATATGTATGCATTTTGAAGTTTAAGAAACGATGGAATAGCTCATTGGAGAGATCAAATTATAGCTTTATTTTGCGGCTTATTACAGTAGCGTATCTCTCTTGTACAGGCGGCGAGTCTGGGGAGTGCGGCGGGTTCGGGGGAGGGGGTGCGATCGGATCGTTCGGGGGCGGGGGTGGAGGAGGCTACTCAGGAGGGGGCGGAGGAAGGGGAGCAGGGGGAGGCGGCTCCTTCGTGAAACAGGACGGAATGGACGTCATCAAGAAGATAGGACACAAGGGACACGGAATGCTGAGATTATCGCGAGTCGAGATGCCAATAGAAGCAGACTTGGTAAGCTATACTTCTCCAATGTAGAATTACAGCATTTATTAATTAGAGTAACTAGGGCGATTTATATGCATCACAACTATGATTTTGGAATTCGGAACTTCTACACGCTACGATGTCAGCTTCATTCCACACTTTGCACTTTGGAGAATCTTAAAACCTCAATTATTCGAATGAAATTATTTTAGCTCACTGAGGTCCGATGATCATTCAAGCAAATATGCTATCCAATTAAACTATATGTCACAGTAATGATTATAATAAGAACAAAATTGTAACCGTGAACGAATCCATGAGGGAGGGCGAAGTGTAAACCAAAATGTTAAATCAGCATTGTTTATTTGTTATATTGACGTCAATTCGTTTGAGTATATAGTATATTAGCTCCATATTGTTCCCTCAGCTTATAGTATACTTGTGATATAATATTTTAAATGTGGACTTTATAGTTTCTCCATTGTTAGGTGAATATACAAACTACTGAAGTTCAATCGATTGAAAATTCAGATATCTTCTCTACCCCTCCCATTCACACGGATCCCAGTGACCTCCCTACAGCCATCACTTCCCTCTCCCTCATAGAACAGACTTCTCCTTCCTCTGATAACCTCATCAGCTAATCGCAACCTAGCAACACTCAAATATCTCGATTGTATTAATACAAATGTTAGAATCGGTAAGTAATATTTTGTCACATTATTATTATTATTATTATTATTATTGCATTGACCTGTTGTTATCAATTGGTTGTGGAATTCAGTTGTGTGCTGTGTATTTCGGTGTTATTAATAAATTTGAAATATTTGCATTTCTCTGCAATCGGAATTGCAATACAAATAAGTTCATGGTTCGTTGTTGTAGAAGATATTGCATTTTCTGTTCTGAAATTTTCACACTAGTGGTCTCGCCATATTTTTCGAATTTCCCAAACTTATTAATTATCCTCTCACATCGCTATACTGCACATTTTCATATATCATTGAAACGCATTCCTTAGAAGTTTGTACAAATGTCCTATATAGCACATACTAGATCATGTATCATACTTCCGTACTATCAAATCAACTAGTGGCATTCTTGGGTGTGTAACCAAATCCAAGAGTTTGAACTGTTGTTTTTCTTGTCTTTTTTAGTCTAAGTAAAGATATTGATAATCTACTTAATTGAGAGAATATGCTTGTAATTAATTAAAATCAACATTTTCGATCGAGTCCGGAAATATCTTGAAAATCCTTTGAGATATACCGTATATATATATATTCACCAAATAATCGCTCCAAAATATGGCCGTGGTGCTAAATTTTGTTACCCCAAGTGATGTTCAATGATACTAGAATCTATAAAGCAGGATTGAAATGTCGGTAGGTTTGCTATATGTATATTCACTTCAACACTAGCAATTTAAACCTGCATCAAATTACAAAATGGCTACTAAATTGAGACTGGAAGAGCTCCCCTCTTCTCCTTCTTCTTCCTCCCCTTCCTCACCCTCTCCCGCATCCACCCCACTTCTCCCCACACCTCCCACCTCTCCACCGAGACTACCAGCCCCCCCGCCCCCTAAGGAGGACAACCGGGACTCTCTCCTCTACGTGAAGCACCCCCAATTCCTCTACATCGGGGGCTACCGACCCGATCTGCTGCTGGAGGCACTGTCGGAGGATTTCATTTGCGGTCTCTGTCGCGGAGTGGCGAGAGACAGCGTCCAGACCATCCACTGCGGGGCTGTGTTCTGCAAGGGCTGCATGGACTACGCCTTCTCTAAGGTCAAGCCACGCAGGAAACGGAGTAGCAACCCCGGACTCGGACTGATGGGGGGCAAGCCCCCTAGCCCTGACACCAACTCCGTAGCCAAGATAGAGTGTCCCAGAGAGGGGTGCACCTTCAGGTCAGTTGGACTCTACTCGCTTAATGCGGCATCGAAATAGGTCTGAATACGTGTGACTATAGACTAGCGGTGGAGGGACAGTATCCAGACACCAGGCATCAGAACCAGGTGTCAAAACTCCAAGTGGCGTGCCCCATGCAGTCACTGAGGTGTTGCACCTGGACAGGTTCCATCCAGGAGCTGGTCACCTCCCATCTGGACCAGTGTGAGCTGGTACGGGAGCCCTGTCCTAACGGGTGCGGACTGAATGAACTCAGAGGACAGCTAGAGTTCCACCTCGCTGAGAGATGTGGGAAGAGACAGGTGTGTTTACATATGTGTGATATAGGCTTTATTCTGATATTATCATATTTTCATTCGTTTGTATGCACGATTTTATTTCCAAATTTAGTTATTTGTCTTGTTCAAAGGTGCAAAAAAAGTAGTTGTGTCGTCTCAATCCATTAATTAATCCTCAACTTTCAAAGCTCAATTTTCTCTCTCAATGTACACCTTGATCCAAAACTATAGTACATCACAGCACTCGTGAGTTGCAATAACGTGGGGCATAATCATAAGGTCATGAGACCTCGGTAGTAATGAGGAGATTGAATTATAATGATTGGTCATGACGCTCATGTGTTACGTAACACTACAATGTTGTGATATGCAATATTCTCACAGTTAACATAAATATAACTATTTATTCCAAACGACACGAGGATGAACAAATATTGCTCTAGGACTCCGAGAATGCTGGTTAATAATATGTGTATGATGTGGTAGAATGAGAAGATTCATGTGTGAAAGTTTTATTTGTTGATGATATAACATTCCTAAGACTAAGTTAGCCTTTCTCCCAATGAAGAGCATACCCATGGTTAATAATGAAATGTGTAATTCTTAAACACGAGTCAAGCTTCAAACTTCATATTACCTAATTATGGTTTGTTACAGGTACCCTGCGAGTACTGTAAACTGCACATAGAGAGTCGACTGTTGAATGAACACCACGCATCTAATGACTGCCCTGACTACCCAGTGCCCTGTCCCAACAAGTGCATGAATGGAGACAGGAGACAGTACCTCCCTCGCAGCCAGGTGGTCGTTCATATCTCTAGCGTGTGTCCCTTGGAGATGGTGCACTGTCCGTACGTGGCTCACGGGTGCGCAGACCAATCGGCACGACAGGATCTACACACCCACCTAAACAACTCCGTCTCTATTCATCTTGACCTGGTGAGTTCAATTAAATGAACAAACCGTATATTCTGCTGTGTAAGTCTCTGAGACAAATTTAAAATCAATACAGTCGACTCCGCTTAACAGGATCACTGTTTAATCGGGTCAACCGCTTAATCGGGCCACTTTTGGCAGAACCGGAATAGCTCTCACATATAGAAGCTAATACAAACTATTTTCGGTTAATAGGGTCCTCCGCTTAATCGGGTCAAAATGTCCTCTGACCGATCACCGATGTGACCCTATTAAGCGGAGTCGACTGTATTTTCAGAACATGATCAATGTGTGAAAAATACTCTTAATCGCTACAGTAAATAAAAGCAAGAAAATATTTCGTCACAAAATCAGTGTGTTTTTTGTGTTTACGAAAGCCCTTGATTGAGAGAATAATTCATCCGTGTTATCACTGCACTAGACTAGTACAAGGTTCCGAACACTTGCAATCCATAGTTTGTATTCTCAGACACGACGATCAGGTCCCCTCCTCTGGTGATCAGGATGCCCATAGGGTGCACCAGCTCCCCCATATGATGCCCATATTCCCCCACTCGATACAGCAAGCTCTTGCCATTAGGACTGAACACTTTGATAATGTGATCCCCGAAGTCCGAAACAACGATGTTTCTATGTGGGTCTATCAAGAAGTAGCTTGGGAATTGCACTTGCATTTTAGATCTGAACTCACCACGTGTAATCACGGACTCGATTATGTCTCCTCCAAGCGTTAAAACGTGAACGCAGAACTTCCCAACGTTACTCAGAATGTACAGTTGATCGTTATATACGTTGATTCCGATTGGGCTTCTAACCCCTCTTAATTTTATGACTTCCGTCCTTTCTAATTGCTTGGAGAAAATGCATATCCTGTTGTTGTTGTTATCTGGGATGTAAATTCGCCCATCATCACCTGCGAAAGGCTGCCTCAATAGATTATAACATTTTTCTGGATCGAAGTTGTTCTTGCCTGATCTTTTCTTGACTTTTAAATTAGTCAGGTCGTATTTGAATAAACTCGTGCCTAGCCAGCCCCAGTCCGTGACGTAGAGGAAGCCCTCCAGCACCAACAGACTGGAAGGCGTGTCCAACTCTTCTTCCCCGAATTCATGTATCCATGCACCATCACCGTTGAAGATCTGTATACGCGAGTTCTTCTCATCCACTACGAATATTTCGCGCGTATCCTCTCGGTAAGCCACACCCCTTGGACCATCAAGTTCCCCTTTCTGGTCCCCATTAGCCCCCACCGCCACAGTCGGAGTATCCATTGTACGGTAGTTTGGCTTGATGATTGGTCCCAGGTCTATCGAGGTCTGTGAGGGAGATTTCTGTATCTTGGATGCCATTATACTTATACTGTAACTGTATACATGTATGGCTCACTTTTATACCACTCACTCTGCAAAATGGGATGTATCTGAGTGCATATTCAGTCTATTCAGTATCAACTGTCTCTGGGGGAGGTAGCGGTTAGAAGCATCAGTTAATTCTAAAGGACAGTTCAACTTTTCCAGTGATTCGACTCTTCCTATTAGGAAATCATTACTTTACAGCAAATCAAATCTACCCCAACGACTACGTGTTATTCTAGTCTGAAATTATTTAATAAAATTATTATTACTGTGCAGATATTAGATTGGTTTAAAATTACTCAAATGCTGTCTTTACAAACTGACTAATATCTAGATGCGTAAATATTCCGAGACAGGCCTGGACAGATGTTTGAGAGAGACGGACGAGCACGCAGCCGGAATAGAATGGGTGCGGAATGAATTTACGGACTCCAGCACAAGATTGAATAACAGTTTCAGAGAGTTGAGTGTTCGCATCGACACGAAGTGTGATACGATTGAGAAGCGCCTGGAGGAGGTTAGCGAGGTGGTGTTTCAGAGAATGGAAGCTGGGAAAGGAACGGTGCAAGAGTTGAAAGTGGGAGAGGGAAAAACTGAGGTAATAATTCAAGTTATGACGTACTATGTAGTATACATTTTAGTTGATTACCTTAGTTTGATTTGGGCTCCACTCTATTTATAGTAAAGACCCATATTTTTATTACTTCCCCACCCAAAATGAGTTAACCCCGGAAACAAGTTAGCAAAATCTTTAGTTCATTGTTGGGTATAATAGAGCAAGCAGGAATAATTCTTAAAACATGATACGACTTCAATGGTTCTACCTAATTATTGATAACTCTCTCTCTCTCTCAGGAACATGAAACACTCCAAGAAGAGTTTCAGAAAGTGAGCGAAGAGAACAAACGATTAAAAGCAGCGCTCAGCAATTGCATCAAGCGAGTCTCCCTCCTGGAAGAACTGAACGTATGGGGGAGCTACACTTGGGTCATAAAGTCCGTCAGTGAGAAACTGAAAGTGAGGCAGTTCTTCTACTCGGAGCCCTTCTACACCAGCCCCTCCGGGTACAGGGTGTGTGTGTCCCTAGCCCTGAACGGATTCGGACCAGGAGAAGGGACACATCTGGGACTGGGAATGTTCATGATGAAAGGTAGGAATTACTAGGACCGTTTTATAATTATCCAAAATGGCAGACCTCGTGATAAAACATGTAATGTACTCACTAAATTTTTTCTTTTAACGGAACTAAGTCCTATAATGATTGAGGAATGTACATTTTTTGTAACTCGAATCAGGATTAAATCGCAATCACAGCGGGAACTTAAACAAAATTAGAACAAAAAACTTTGTATTTCGCACAGTTATAAACCATAGTAGATAGCAACTAATATTTTAATGTCTCTAACTCCAAATATCGTTTATCTCTGGATTCCCATCATTCTAGGTAGAAACGATCCCTATCTGACCTGGCCGTTCGCTGGCACTCGGAAGTACACCCTGATCAACCACGCGCAGGGCGGGAAGCACTACACCTGGCAGAACTCTGACAACAGCGACAAAGCATTGCAGCGCCCGACGGAAGACCGAAGTGAAACCGGGCACGGCTGTCCCCAGTTCATCCCGCACAAGGAACTGCTCCCTCAGACGGATAAGGTTCAGTACATCAAAGACGATATTCTCATCTTGCGAATAATCGTGAAGCCTAATGACTGTCCAAACTGTACCTAACCCCACCCCGTGAAGTTTTGCCTGTAAATATTAATGCTCCTGCTTAGATTGCAACTCTTTTCACTTTTCAACAAACTCCCATTCACACACTTTGCTTGCTCAAATCATTTGAAGACAGTCTCTCTATATAATTGGTTACGATACTTCTAAATTAATAAATCGAGTTTTGTAGTGATACTTTGCATGAATGTTTTTACTAAATTAAGTCAATTTATTTATTTACAACTCTCTCTTATCTATCGCAGTAGACTTCAATTGGGGGACGGAGAATAACTCGGTGTTTGTTTGTACTTGCGTATAGCAATTTCCCCATTGTCTAAGGGGAAGGGGAGCTAAACCAAACTAAAATATTCCTTATTAAAGTTCAATTAGATTATAAAATCGTATCAACATATAGTCGAAATCACTGCATTGTATAAACAATATTGTCATTGCGATATAATTGCATCGGTAATGATGTAATACAGTTCAAAACTTAGTATAAAATGGATTGTAAGCTAATATCCTGAAGGTAGAATATGCATAAACGGCTATTATTGGCATCACAGATAACTATCCGATTATCTTGTAGCGAGACAACCTCCATGGGTATCCTAAACTGCCAGTTCGTTTTCTTAGATTTTCCAAGCCGAATAGAAACGTTCCTATTTTCCGTGTAAAGTTGGATAGAATTCTGTCCAGGTGAGCTCACCACTATCTCGTTGCTAGGGGTGAGTGCAAATATGCTACCGGTGGGTATTAGGCCACTGTGAACCGATCCAAAAGCCCTCAGCGGTGTCGCATCCTGTGAGTAGACATTGAAGCAGGGATTTCCTTTGTGAAGTACGACGAGCTCGTCTTGTTGGTTAAACCTCATTGTCAGAGGGTTAATCAATCTGAGAGGAGCATAGAGATTGGTCGTCACATCCTCCCCTATGAATGCGATATGTTTCTCATCTTTGAAAATTTGAATTCTGTTATTCCTACTGTCGCACACGTACAGTTTAGAATCGTGCCAACACAAGCCTGAAGGACCAATCAATCCATCTTTATAGAATCCAAATTGACCAAATTTACGCAGATATCTCCATTGCTTGTCATAGACCAGAATAACATTTTGAAGTTTGTGGCTGAGATAAATACAGGTCTCGTTAATGGAAATCCCCGAGACAAAATTAGAGCCAGAATTTTCCAGTTTCCTTCTTCTAACCACATCAAACTTTGTATTCAGCGTAATACCATAATAACCTGAGCAGACCACGTAGTACTTGCCATCCCCTGAATCAGCTGTGAGTAGAAGAGGTTTCTCTGGTAAGGTTATAGTGCGGTTAAAATTATTTTCTGGCTGAACATTCTCTATCAGGACACATCCTAGTTTATCTACGGTGTTCAGTAAGAACTCTTTTTCCATGGAAAACCGTATCTCTAATTCTTCAATAGACGCCTCGCGAACGAAGAGTTCTTCTAATTTCCCTTCGATATCTTTGCCTACTTTATCCAGCATGTATTTCACCTCGTTATCTAGAGGTATGCTCTCTCCAGGTAGGTGCTTCTTGCACTGCTCCTTCTGTTTGTCTAATCTCTGCTTTATCTGGAAATACGAACTCTTGATAGATTGAATCTCTTGCAGGATTACCTCTTTTCTCAGCATTATTGCTCTGACCAGTTTTTCAAAACTCTCTTCCACATTTTGTTCCATCTCTTCACACCGTTTTAGGAAACCCATTTTGACTAGTTTTGTAGTTGAATAATTAGTAGAGATAATGTTTATGTTAAATTAATATATAGTACTTGTGTTCAGTGGTGTAGGGAACTTTGGCCCGATTGCAGACTTAATAGTGTGCACTCAACACAATTTTCTCACGGGTGGTCGAGGACTTGCAATGGAGAAGCATACCTATATGGATTCTGAGTAAAATGGCAATGTTCCTACAATAATTACTTATCTAGACTATCGTCCATGCTACCCAAAGCAAAATTTATGCCTATGTGTGCATAAACAGAGCATACCTATACGTATATTCTGGATCTAATCAGCCGTCAACACACAATATTACATATACTATTTGAATGAGATTTGAATTTCTTATTATATATAATGCTAACTAGCATCAAATCATATTCATTTGGAAAATTCTCCAATCACTCGGAGGTGTAATGAACAAAATAATGCACAGATATAGGCTATGAGAGATTTTAAAACGTATGTCGTAGTGGTGATTGATTTAAGATACATATTGATATATTCAAGCCATGGCCTGCGATGTATAGCTGAGAGTAGTAATCTTGCGTAGCACTCCCAGCTAACACTTCGTGTTCGCAGAGTCCCTACGGGCTGGACTCCTGGGAATATCAGCTAGTTCAGAGGCTCCCTAAAGGCGCCTAATATTAATTACTTTCACTTATCCATTTTTAAATTTGTTTTCTTCATAAATCTGTAAAAAAATAAGAGGTGTGAAACTTTCGATTAAATATTCGAACTCATCATTTGATATCTACGTACCAATTTTCATATCCCTACGACTTGGAAGTTAATAAATCAATTCGAACAAACAAACAAAACCCTAGCATTTTATGTATAAGATGTACCTAGTCATTACGAATAACAGGGATATTGTCTCAATTAACTGAACTTCTGTACATAAAGATGTCCCAAGGGTTGCAATAACAAGAGTTGACTTATGTCAAAGCGAAAAAGGACAATTACTGTTATACACACTACATAGAAAGTAGAATGTTCTTAAGCAAGCCAAGATGATGCGTGTTGGTGTGTACGACTATGATTATTTGATTCACCGTTGGGAGTAGTATGAAGTATTTGTATTGAGACAACAGCATCCAATGGTGTTACCAAGACCAAAGACTGGCTATGCCTCCACCACCCTCCAAGAAATTGAGAAACATTTTTATAAGATAATCATTCTTTAAACTACTTGATTCCCTGAAAATCTCTAATTATACTAAAACACGTATAAAATATATACATGAATGTACATGAAGACACGGAATAGAACGCTCTTAACTTTTAAGACAAACTTATTTACAAACTTCTCCAGTCTACTGATAAGTTGGTAGAAAATTCAACGAGCAAGGGGAGTCGAAATATATCAAATAACTATAAGGAAACTCAAAATATTGCAAGGGGCAAATAAAGCTTTGCTACTGTCTAAAATATCTGAAGGCAATCTTTGTCACTAGAACAGACCACTATGACTCTTCCTTGATTGTCTACGACAACTCCCACAGGCTTGTTAGAAGTGTTTATCTTGTGAACCAATTCAAATTCAAGATTGAAGATCTTAATGCATTTAGAACGACTGTCTGAAATAAGAATATTATTAGAATCATCGATGAAGAAATACCAAGGACTAACAACTACCATTCCTTCTCCTCTAGTAAGGACACTCTTCTGTAAAACGAGATTGTAGTCATGCAAGTGTAGACAAGGATTAGACTGATCCAGAATAAAAATGTATTCTCTGGACAGGTTTACATCACGAGGGGATTTGAGATTATCAGCGCCAAACTGAGACTTGAATTTATGTTTTTTTGAAAGTATCTGAATACGATTGTTTCCTGAATCACAAATATAAATGTCTCCATTCAATTCATTACAAGCTAGACCATGTGGGGAATTGAACTCAAGTTTAGATCTTCCATTTTTCCCAATTGAAGAAACAAATTTCCCATTCAATTGATAAATAAGGATAGAATGGATTGGTCGTGAGTATAGAACATGTGAAATAAAGATTCTATATCCACTAATAACCAACCCACGAGGATAGTTCATCTTGCCTTCACCATCACTATCTCCAAACTTGAATGAGAACTTTCCAGAACTATCAAATGCTTTTACACATCCATTAACTGCATCTGCAACATAGATCATGCCTGTTATATTATCAAATGCTATATCATGTGGATTGTACAACTGTTCCATTCCATTTCCTCTCTCACAAACACTCACCACAGGATGTACCTTACTTTTATAGTCAACACTACTCTTCACCTTTTCTACCAACTTTCCCAACTTCAGTTCAGAAAACATTATGCTGTTGTCACACACAAAACCCACCATTTTAGGTTCTACTGGAAATGTGATTGTTGCGAGTTCTTTATTGATTTCAGATAAAATGTTTTCATGAAAAGTTTTATTTGCAGTTTTCAAATTGAGGTGAAAATCTCGTGTTTGTTCAAGATCTCGTTTCTTCTCTTTCTGTTTTTGAAACTCATCTCGATAAGAGTGATAGGATGCTAGAATTGTGTCCAACTCTTTCAACAGTTCGCATTCTCTAGCTTTCACACAATCAATCAATTCCACAAACTTGTGTTTGATTTGTTCTCTCACTCTCCTCAATTCTAACACGAAATTATCCTCTCCATGATCTGGAGGAGTAGGATGAGCGGTAGCCATTAACGTTCAGATCAGTTTTACAAGCCTTCAAATTGGAATACTCGAGTTAGAATTACGGATATTTTATAGACAATTTCTGAAGTATAGAATGCTGGTAATATAATCTTATGCTGTAATATTCTTATAGACCGCCTTTGAAATATTGTACTCTATGAGCAAATTATTTTAGCTCACATGGGCAGTGGGCACCCATATCTAACTTTCTGTACCTCACACCAAAATGAAATTATTGTTGTTATTGCATCAATAATTCTAACCGTTAATCCTTATTTTTAGTTCTCATGTCAGGATGGGTTGTTGTCCCTCTAGCTCCATAGACACCCCTCTTCCCCTCCCCTCCACACCCTCACAGCCCAACACACCCCACACTCAATCCCCCTTCCCATACACCAGCCAGCTACCGTCCGATAATCCACCCCCGTACAGCCCGCAGCCCCCCGTAGGACACAAATCGCTGTCTCTCTCAGCTGCCACTTCTCACCCGGAAACTCAGATCCCGGTTCGAGGCTGGGGGGAACAGTGCCACTCCCCCTCGATAACAGCCTGGGGGCCGCATGAGAACATCAATGCTCACAGTGCCCTCCCGAGTATCGGATATAGGGATCAGCAGCAGCTGCAGAATCAGGTGCAGTTGCTCCAGCACTTTATCAACATAATACAGCAGGAGTCCACCACACACACCGCTCCTGTAGAGGAGAGGAGCTCCATGGAGGATGTGGAATCCTATGTCACACTTCAGGATCGGCCAAGTGAACAGGTGAACCGTCTACCTGCCTTGACAGGAGCGACGAGACGAATGCCGCATGGCATGAACCGTGCTAACCCCCTGGAGACACTCATGCCAATCCCGAATATCTCATTCCCGCACTCTTCTTCCTTCCCGCCAGCTCTAGCACTTTGTGCCAGCACCGATCTCAACCCTACCCCCGTCCCTGCCTCCTCCAACCCTCTGTCCAGACTGCCACCCTTGCAGCTGGAGAGTCCGGACAGGACAGAGATCCCTGACAACCAGAGTCCCCGCTCACAGCGGTCTGGAATGCGCAGGAGGAAGAAGAAACGGAGGAGGAGACGTGCCACTGTCGCACCCACTGACACCTCTCTCCACAGTCCCCTCCCAACCCTGCAAAGACCCTTCACTGCCCCAAACCTCACAGCCACAGTCGCTGGCCCTCTCGGATCTAACAACGCATTCACTTGAACCTGCAGATCATTTTGAACTTATTTTCTAAAAATTCTTAATTTATTTAATCTTTGTAATTATAATAGTTTGGTAAAACATTTCATATTAATTTTAAACGAGCGCGCTTCGCTCTTGCACTGTGCGGCCTGCAGACACTATGTGTCCGCTTCAGTCCTTTTGGCAAAGTCTCCTCTATCAAATAATTTCAAGAGTTTGAAAATTAACAGTTTCGAACAAAATATACGTAATTTGTTTCCAAATTTGATCTCAAGAATCTATTACTCATCATATAAACCGTTGAAAGTCAGTCTCCAGCATAAATTCGCAATTTGTTTACATTATGTAGGTCTTGGAGATAAAAACAAACAATATTGACCATATACGTAGCTTGAAAATACGACATTAAGAATAGTTGCCCCAAACCAGAGGTCAACCACTGAAGGCTAATCTCTTCAGAATATTTTCAAAAATTCGCCAGAAGTTGTGAAAATATGCAATTTAATCATGTTTATTCTAATTGTCGAGTTGCAGGAGATAGCTCCGCAGAAATTCTTTCACGACATTTGGAGATACAGGTGGTTAAAATCTTATGCCACTTTTAAGTGCCACCTCGGTCTGAAAGCCTGAAGTAACGATTTTCTTCATTTTCGTTACTTAAAGTTACCCTCAAAAAACATGTTCATTCAAGGGGCATTCCTAATTTCCAGGACGGAACGGGACCGTCCCGGGAATTAGGTATCATCACCCGTCCCGGAGATTAGGCATCTTGACTCGTCCCTTCCCGGAAATTAGGTACCTGATGGTTCCGTCCCGTCCCGGAAATTAGGCATGCCCCATTCAAGAAGCATAACAAACTTGTTTTAATGAATGTACTATTATGAATATCCAGGGAACAATGTTGGCTACAATTGGACAATTTTGGCCCCTCCTAGGTATCCGTGTTGCCATGACTCAGAAAGTTTTCAAGGTACAGCCGCTTAATCGTGCCACTTTTGGCAGGACCGGAAAGTACGAAATATTTTCGGTTAATAGGGTTCTCTGCTTAATCGGGACAAAATGTCATCTGACCGATGTGACCCTATTAAGCGGAGTCGACTGTACTTCTTTCTTCGACGGAATTCTGTGATTTAATACAATTGTTATAATTGTATTGAGCGGAGCTACTCTATCTTATTGGGGCATGCCTAATTTCCGGGACGGGATCCCGTCCCGGAAATTAGGCATGCCCATCTTATTGAGTTCATGAGTTAGTTCATAGGGATGGCGTCACTCAAGCCAATAGCATCAGGAGATAAGTGGCTAGAAGAGTTGAAAGAGGCCAAGAAAACGTGTCTCGTTTCAGAAGGAAGGAAGAAGGTGCACTATCTCTTCACTTCCGGAGTAGAGATGGCAGAAGATTACGATGTGAAGACATGCGCGCTCCTAATACGTAAATTCAAGCGTAAGGACATGCTAGGGGGACTGGGGAGGTGGGAGTTTGAAGTGGGGATGGCTCCTAGCGTTGGAGATGTAGGAGACATGATGATGGAAAGCCACAACAACCCGATCTTCTCTCGAGTGGACTCTCCTACTCACTTCCAATGGAGAGTTCGTAACCTCCCTTATCCCAAGTCTAACTACCTCCTCTCCTGTGAGGAAGCATCTCGCGAAATTGTGATAAAGACCGAAAACAAGAAGTATTACAAAAAGTTTAACATTCCAGACATGGATAGGTGTGACATTCCGTTTACTTCCGATTCACTGTCATTCGATCACGCGAACAACACGCTGATTGTGTCGTATAAGAAACCTCAAGGAATTCTCACACTCGAGAAGAAAGTCCTCCAGGAGATCTCCCAGCTCAAAGCGGGCGAGGACGGGCAAGCTGACTGTGCACAGAGTTAGCTGTCTTGTAAAGTACGAGTCTCACTGTATTCATGTGTGATGCTATGTCAGTCTTGTTGAGAAATCTGCGAATAAATGTATACTCTTTTATATGCTGAAGCAGTGGCTGTTTTGGTTCCACGACTAATTTGTGGGGAGGCCTGTCACGCGTTAACTGGTGGAGTTGAGCCACTTATGTTATGCCAGACCTGTTATAGCGTGGCAGGCCAAATGGGAGTCAACAAATCAGAATTCTAATCAGAACATACACGAATTGCTCATATAACAGGATACGTACACGTGACTCCGCTTAATCGGGACACTTTGGTCCGGATATTTTATCCCGATAATAATAATAATAATAATAAACCGATGAAATTTAATATTAGCTCCTCTCCAAGTATGGGAATCATTCCGTTCCTGGAGAATTGTCCCGATTAAGCGGAGTTGACTGTATTTATACATTTAATTTCGAAGTATAATACTTCAATAAGAATTCAGGAAAAGTGCCTGGGGATTTTTAATGCTAAATGTCCAAGATTTGGTCTAAACACCTGTCACTCCACTCAAGCAAGTGAATCGAAACTTTTATTAAGCACTACGAGATTTAAGAATATCACCTCTACTTTCTCCGTGAATGAGATTGATCTGAGTAATCTATGCGAATATACATACCATTATAACATGCAATAATATTTCCATCATTGTTACTAGCGGGATGGCAAATCTCCTGAACATGCGGAAGTTAACAGAGAGCCGTGAGTCTCGGAGCTCCGCCATCTCTCTCCGTTCCATCGGCCTCACGACCTCTTCCAGTCTCCGGAGCCTGGAGGGGGACCTGCTGGAGATGGTGGACCCTTTCTACTGGGAACTGAACAAGATGGACGCAGACTTTGAAGGGTTTGAGTTGTCCGATGATGTGGAGGATGACTTCTCCGAGGAACTCGCTCTCACTTCTCCTCCGCAAGAATGGTGCGTTTATTTTATAATCTATTCACTGGATTGGTTTGAGGGAGCTAGTAACCATAGGCGCCGAACCTGGGGGTGCTGGGGGGGCTCGATCCCCCCCTGGATTCGAAGATGGCCCATAGACGCAATACAAAATTTACGGTCGAGCCCCCCTGGAACCCCGAAATTATCCTTAGATTTCGAAAAGTTCGGCGCCCCTGTTAGTTACGGTCCTTACTCTTGTCAGAATTGTTGGGTGGTCGTTCTTACAGGTTCCACTGTGTTAAAAGTAAAATGTAATAAGATTTTCGGGAATAAAAGTTCTGTTTATCGTTGGGGACATGGCTTTAGTGCCACACACTTCTAACTAACCAATGCTTCCAAACTTTTGTAATATTATACATCATAAATGTGTCGCAATATATTTATCGTCTGTGGAACCTACCTTTTACAACTTAGAATTACAGATGCGTTTCAATCGCTTTTCAAACTCGCCTTTGAGTCTTCGTATTGCATTATGGCTTATTTTTCTTAATTAAGATTATTCATATTTTATATTTATATTTTTATACAGTAGTTTTTTACTATTGCTGAATTTTGTTCTTTTTATTTATAATTTATTAGCATTTTCATATATTCTCTCTAACTGTAAGAAGGTCTGGAGTAGCCAGGCTTAAATCTTCTTTTAAACCCATTTACTTAGACAAAATCAAAATTAGTATAATTACGAGGGTCACTCGACAAGTTTTGAGCCTGGAGTAGTTGCTTCCATTTGATTGTGTTGAAAATTCCTAGGATTATTCATCTACCTATTATTATCTTTGGCTTTGAGTTTGATTTCAATCGGACAAGTTTCTAAAATATTATGCCACATATAATGGAGTGTCCTTGTGGACTCCGACACATTTGCAAGCCATTTCCTATGGAATTTTATTTATTCTCTTTATGGAAAAATGATAGTTGGGAACAAAATTTTGATAATTCAATATTATCAATGATGCGATATATTCACAATCCGGGGGGGGGGGGATTGTATGATTATCATATTTAAATTTCGTTTGCAAAACATAAATAAATGTTCAAAGATATCCCAATTCAACACTTGTAGTTGTGTTTTCATAGAGCTAATACAAAATGTCTTAGACAATTTCTTCATCACAATATTTTAGAAACTTGTCCGATTGAAATCAAACTCAAAGTCAAAGATAATAATAGGTAGGTGAATAATCCTAGAAATTTTCAACAAAATCAAACGGAAGCAACTACTCCAGGCTCAAAACATATTGAGTGACCCTCGTAGTACATCGATATACTACGTTGTATTACGTATAAGTATAAAGCTAAATGTCTAAACGAGATTTCGTTGCTATGCAGATAAACAATTGAAGTTTCAAACTTACATTTGGAGGACAAAATCAGGACAAAATCATTAGTGTATGATTAGAGCTAGAATCCTGAGCGGATCATTAATATCCTATGAATATTATGAATCTTATGAATAATAAAATCACTCACCACATACTACATTCTTAATATACCATACATAGAACTCACATTTGGGTACCTAGAGGATCCCCATAGGATTTATTAGGGAAAGAGGTAAAAAGATTTCCTCATTCCCTTTGCAACCCTGATCTTATGCTATTAAATTTTTTAAAAAAATCGCTTTAGTCTCCTGAGGATCAGGAATAACGTCTAATTGAACTAAACTTAGGCCATCTTGATATAGCGGTGAGATAAATCTGGTACTCAAACCTTAAGTTTTGATTTCGCAACGCTAGTACGCTAGATGTGACATGAAATGCATGCATTGTGTTAGAACTGTGAAGTTATTGTGTCAGAGTAATTGAATAATCCAACTTTAATTTTGAGAAATGACCATGAAACATGTTCGGACAGATTATCATTACATGCATCCATAGTTACAATTCTAAAGAAATATGAATTGTATCTCAAACTGTGACGTCACTGACGTGATATGATAAGCTTTTCTAGAAATTATAATGAACCAAAATATACATACCGTATATCTCCGATATTTCCGGGACGATTATTCATTTTAGTCCCATTACCTGATGAAAAATAATATTTCAGATATAAGAACTCTTCAATCAATAGAGCCGTATGAATGATTAGATATATGATGAGAGGGAAAATATACTGTAGAACATTATTCTAAGGGACAGCAGAAACAAATTAGCACCCTCTTTTGGGGGAGGGGTTGTGGGGGGGGGGGTGATCATTCGAGGGTCGGTTACTATTCGAGTAGACACCTGCATGATTATTTTCAGATGGATTGGAAATATCTAAGCGAACCATTTCAGAACTTTATCTAAGATACAAAAAGGATTTTGCTAACTCATTTCTGGTTTGGGTGGGGAAGCCATAAAATTTAGGGTTTTTACTATAAATAGAATGGATCTATGCCAAACTAGGTAAGAATTCAATTATTAATTATCCATAACATTACAGATAAAAGAGTAAAGAATAATGCGATTATTTTTAAGAACCAATTAATATATTTACATTTACGAAATAGTAAATTTCCCCAATAATAATTGCCGTATATGAATACGGATAAATTGGTCATATTTTCAACTTCATTAATTCGTGTTGTTAAAATGAGGTGTAAGTGGTTGCTATAGGGCAGGGACCAATGTTGCCATATCATGAACAAAGTTCATAGATTTGATCATTTTCATGAACTTTTGAGTTGTGGCATGAACATGGCATGAACTTTTTACTTTTGACATAAATATGGCAAGAACTTTTTACTTTTGGCATGAACATGGTAAAATACTTCTTTGATTTGACATGAACCATTGAATGAACTTAAATATGGCATGAACATTTGAGCTTTGGCAAGAACTTGGCAAGAACATTTAATGCTGTATGGCAAGAACTTTTTACTTTTGGCATGAACATGGCAAAATACTTCTTTGATTTGACATGAACCATGGAATGAACTTGGCAAGAACATTTAATGCTGTATGGCAAGAACTTGGCATGAACATTTGAAGGTATGTGGCATGAACATACTAAGCAGTCCATCTGGCAACATTGGCAGGGACCAGCAACCTTTTGAATATAGTTTGCCAGTTTACCTATAATATCAACATAATATGACCTCGTGTACTATGGCACGCCTGCCTAGAATCTACATAAATGTCGGTCTATCCACCCACATTTATTTTCAACTCCACGATGTAGATTTCAAATTTCACACTTAGAAAATTATAATATTATTATTTTCCTTTTTATTAAGATAATTTACATATCGCATTCCTTCAGCCACTTAATAGAACTGCACTGTCGGCCTGTCGGCCTGTCGACCTGTCGACCGATATTTTTCAAAATTAATGGTTTATAATTTTATACCGATAAACAATCCGACTAATTTTACTTTAATTCACTGGTGCATTTCAGTCATTGTATTCTGGATACGATATCGAGGCTTTGGTGCTTGATGCAAGAAAATGAATTTGATTTTCTCATAACAAAATACGTATCTGAATTTCACCTATGCATTCAATTATCTAGGTTGTACATGTTGTTTCTAAGAATTTAGTTTCAGTTAAAATCGTGACTAGTTTCAGTTAAAATCATGACTAGTTTCAGTTAAAATCATGACTTGCTTTATTCAATTGAACATATCGTAAATTTAAATAGAGAAAAACAGAATTTATACATCTGAGTTTGAATGTCAACTCAAGTTTGTGAATCTCATCAAAAGTTTAATTGGCATTGCAACGTGAATGTCACAAGAGTTAGTAGCATGTTTTCACAATAGTTATCTGACATCTTTAACCCGCGGCTGGCTAGGAATGTTGAAAGTGAAAATGAAAGTACATTGAAAGTGAACTGAAAGTGAAAATGAAAGTGGGGTTTTCTCTATTTATACTTTTGAGACCTAGCCAGGCGAGGGTTAATTAAAGGCCAACTATTTATTGATTCATTAGTATTCAGGTTGATGATATCTATGGTGCGATCAATTCACGCGTTTCTGATACCACAAATTTATATGCAATAACAATGTCAACAAATAACAGAAAAAAACTGTCATTCCTCCCCAATATTATTCCGCAAAATTCAAAAAACTTGATACCCCTTTAGGTCATGCCCATGTGTTCATTTGCCAGTACATAATGATATTAAATTTCTAGTAAATCTATTATTACTTCTGTTTCTGTCATCAAATCCACATGATTTGATATGACGCGGGAAAACCCCACCGCAATATTTCACCATTATTATGCAATAGTAACTAATTAATATTAATTCATTCCTCTATTATGTTAGAGTTGCTTGGCTAAATTTAATTTTGCTTCCCTAACTGTTGATAATTAATTATTAAATTCACCGATGTTGTTCACATATTATTGCCACTAAATAGTATGGGTTAATTTAGATGTTAGAACAGTCATACTTTCTGTACAGAAAACTAGCGCCATTACTTGGATTTGATTCCTGCTTTTTCGGGAATATATCATCCATTTAACAAATTGAGTTGTTGTTGTTTTCTGTAAACAATGAACATTACCCTCCAATTGAAGCAAATTATCTCACTGGAGTTATTTATACCAGATTGTGAAACAGGGTGATGATTTACAGCTCGCTAAATATATGCTCCTAAAACAGGTTTTTTTTTAAGGTTGAGACCTTGGTGTAACTCAGCTTATTAATTAATCACGGTGTAACCACCGAAAAAATATTAACCAAATATTGTCCACGCTGTAGCGGCCGACCCAAATCGTGGTGTAACTCCCTGTCCTAAAAGCAAAATTTCATATGCATAAACCGATAGATAACATAGATATACATAGAACCTCTATAATCCGACACCTGGATAATCCGGAATACCTCATCTGGCATTGTTTTATATCCTAATGAGCTTCTACCATTCAATTTGTACTGCATAATCCGGCAATTTGGTAATCCTACACTTTCGTTTCCCAACGAGTGTTGGATTATGCAGGTTCTACTGTATGAGAATATTACAAATTATCCCGCTCCTAAAACGATCGGAGTATGAAGGAGCGTCTTATAATTCCATGTTTGGAAACGGTATGGTGGAAATAGTTCGAACCAAAACCGGAAATAGTTCGACTTTCCAAAAAAGGAAATACATGTAGTTCGAATAAAAAACACCATTAATCCTAATGATAAAAAGTCGAACTATTTCCTAAATCCGCAATTCGAACTATTTCCTTTTTCGAAAAGTCGAACCATTTCCGCATTACCTTTGGAAACTACTGAGCTTAAGTCTGTGACTGTCTCCGGATTTATTTTGATTGAAATTTTACAATCCTTTTGATCCATCATTGTGATGCATATAACTTCAATTTCCCATATTTATCGAGTTTGCTACACTCTCGAATTGGCTTCTAATTCCTCTCCAATCTTGATCTACCTGGAATATCCTATCGGTTATCAACGCCACTATCCTACGCGATCACAATAACATGTAGAAGCCTTGTCCTAACGATGACTCTGTCTACACTCGTTTATCTGGACATGTATACTGATTCTAGATAGGGAGCTGGGTTGACAACGGATTCTGCACTTTACTATGCATCCTGCTACAATGAACTTTCTTTTATTATTCATTTGTAAGACATCTACGGACATTATCTCCCAACTTCTTGATCAGCTGATGGTTTGTCCGAGTCATTCCTATCTCAATTAAGCTTGTGTATTAGCTATCTTGAATTATTGTCCAATAACATTACTAATCAATGACATTATTTCTATTTGTAAACAACTTTATCTGAGATTAAGAGTGATTACTCAGTGGTTTTTACATAAATTAGTTTGTAGCACACTTCACATTTCTATTTTACTTTACTTTACTTTACATTACTTAAAGCTTTTAGATTTTTGACAGACTGATAGTGCAGCTCCATTAAGTAACAACTCGTAGGGCATGAAATGTGAATCTTCTAATACATCTGAAAATTTTCATTTTATAGTTTTCTAAATATGAAATCTACATTATGAAATACCATATAGTAATCATTGATATCTCGTTTGATTAATTTATTTGCATAATATACATCCTTAATTGTGTGAAATATATACCCAATATTTGTCGTTGAAATTTCCTTAGTACTGTACATAACTATGTACAGTGGAACCTCCATAATCCGACATTCAATGGGAGACGAAAAAAATGTCGGATTAGCAAATTGTCGGATTATCGAATAACCTCCATAATCCGACATTTGTGGAAAATCAACAAAATGTCGGATTATGGAGGTAAAATAACCTCCACAATCCGACAATATTTGACAGACGAATAATTTGTCTGATCAAAGAGGTAAAATAACCTCCATAATCCGACATCATTTGAAAGAAGAATAATTTGTCGGATTATACAGGTCGAATTTGCATTACTGGAAAATCATTAAATTGTCGGATTATAGAGGTTGTTTTCTATAGAAAAACGATCCGTGAACAGAAATAATGTCGGTTTAGAGAAATGTCGGATTACAGAGGTGTCGTTGGCTAAAAAGTTTTATACTTGTGATGATGCAAAATATCCCAGATTTACGTCATTACGCAATCTACGTTATACATTTGTTAAGTAGGGAAATGAATTTATTTTTAGTTTATTGGATCATTCTTTGACTAAATCTTTGGTTCTTCTACTTGTACTTAATAGTGTTGTATGTTTTAAAACATCATCAAATATCTTATAATTATGGCCTGTAAACACATTCTTAGAAGTTTAAACATAGCATCTCGTGGAGATCTTTTTGCCTTGGAAGGGTTCCTATTCAAGTTCGCTGTTAATGGTTTTATGCTGTGTTGATGAAGTGTATAATAGTCATTATCATCCTTGAATAAGAGAACTATAGCTCGCATGAACGCGTATTTGATTTTTCATGTACGTTCATATGCGTTTCATATACGTATCCTTGTGGACACATGATTATTCCAAAATCAAAGGAGTTTACCGTTTTGCATCATACTTTCGCAATAATCACATGTATCTACAGTTACACATTGTGACTCCTATATCTTGTTAAAATATCACAGCTTTTTTATTAACAGCAGAGTCACGTTACATTTACATTCAACAACATTCAGTTTGAAAAATATGCAGCATCTCTCATGCTCTAATTGTTTACATTTGTGGGAAATCAGTCATATGATTTTCTAATTACCATTCTTTTCTTGAATACATATCAACTAATGTTTATCTTTGGAATTGATTGGAGCGTAAAAGTGCTCTGTTTATGAGTAATTTGAAATATTTTTAGAACTTCTCATGATGACTTTTTGTCACATCACATTTAGTAAACTGACGTCAACTAATTAGTAAATAGTTGTAGATTATTCAACTTCTGATCACACCTAATCATAGATGAAATAAAACTGTTGAACTTCTAATTTAGGAAAATATTTGTTTTCTCAGCGAAAATGAACTAACATTTTTTAATTTAATTATAGAGGGTAATTCCACGTTGTTTATTTGTAGATTGGTGAATTCCATCCTCGATTAATCAATATGTGGAATAACTCTCTATCCGAACAAAAGTATTTGAACATAGTGGAATTTCCCATTCATTCAGTACGAAAATGTGCCTAGTTCTGAAGGGATTTTTTTTAACCTCAAGAGATATTCTTTATTCGAATTACCCATTTTAAATGAATTCACCCAGGGGATTTCTAGGAGCGCGAAAGTTTCGAATCGAATCGGTAAATGATATGATACTCTGGGAGAACTGAATCCTAGAGGACAATGTCATTTACCGATTTAAGCGTATGAGAATGTAAGGGATTTGAGATTAGGAGCGTATCTCTGCGACTGTATATACTTTGAATTCATTTCAATTACTCACTTATAAGGTTTAAAGTAAACTTTTTGCCACATGTCTAGTCTAGTCTAGTGTCTTAACCACTAATGATGGTAATGAATGGCACAGCCCTCCAGATATGCGCTCCTAGTCTCAAATCAATAAATTTTCATACGCCTAAATCGATAAATAACATTATAATATATGGGTAAATTGGGTAATATTCTAAATTTTCACGCTCTTAATTAAATACTTTCGGACTTAAAATCATACGCCTAAAGGAGCGTCTCGCGCTCCTAGATAATTGGATGACCTGGTTGTTCTGGTTTATAATTTCACGCATAGAATAGAGTAATAGGGTTAGATCTTCTAAAAAAATTTGAATGTGTAGAATTAAATGAATTCAAATATCGAGTACTTATCTCTAACAGTTTGTAAATATTTCCCTTTAGAAATAGGCACATTTTAGTATTAATTTCATAGGTAACAACATAGTTCAAATACTTTTGTTCGGGGGAATATACAACTCGTTTAGTAAATGATGCTCTTATTCACAAACATTGGTACAGTTTGAACTGTATTGCATAAAGTTACCTAAATAATTTTGTCACTTTATGTCTTAAAAATCATTATAATCTATCCCCTACCCCAATCTATTTTCAGATGAGAGTTTTTGTTTACTCACATGAACTTTTTGAATTTAATTCTTCACCAACTTGATCTAGAATATCCCATATTCCCTGAATACTAATCGCTGGTTTGAATAATCATCGGGTTTCACACAACGAAAATTTTTAAACGGGGGAGTTATGATTATTCAAGAAAAATGCTGTACGTTTACATTAGCCCAAGCTTGAAATTGAAACTTGAATTTTCAGAATGGTTAGATGGTAGGTAACTCAGGAAGTTCTAAAAATGTAAAAGTGAATGGACGGAATCTTATTCCGATGATTACCTAACATTTCAAATTGGAGACCTAAATTTAGGTACTTGAGTAGATCATTTCTCCGATTTGTTCTCTCAATCACCTGTTTTAGCATTTCGTAATGATATGCTTGCAAACGGAGTGAAACTGAAACTTTTCGCAAATCACAATAATGGTCTTGTGATATTGGCTTAGACTGCTGTGTAATAGGTATAGTAACGTAGAAGAATCAAGATTTCGTTCGCATAAATATCTTCATACACCTTGACTTTTAGTAATTTGATTATTTTTTAACATTTTCTTGATCTTCTAATTTTTCAATTGGAGAAGATTCTATTTTGGTAAGTAGATTTCATATTATTTTAGTAATAAGTATTTTGGATTGAGATGTTTTCTAGCAAATACTAAATATTTTCGCAAACAAGATCGTAAACGAATGATTTCCCAAATAATTGAGAACATAATAACTTTTTTTTGTTCCTAAATGAGAGTCCTTTCAGCTAATTATCCATCAAAGTTATTAATACCGTCAAAGCATCGATTACTGTTATTTTAATATGGAGTATCAAGTTATCGTCCTCCGACAATAACAATAATTGAATCCTATCTGGAAAAGGATGTTAGAGCTTGGCATCATGTTGAGCAAGTCATTTAGAGATATTATTTCTTCTATTCCATTTCATTAATTTATTAGAGCATTATTACCCATCAATTAATTGCTCAGTCATGCAATTATAGATTACGTACGTATAGTATATCCATATTATCCCTCGTAATAAATTCACTGTTATATAATTCAGGTACAGTCGACTCCGCTTAATAGGGTCACTGTTTAATCGAGTCAACCGCTTAATCGGGACACTTTTTGCAGGACCGGAATAGCTCTCGCACATATAAGCTAATACAAATATTTTCGGTTAATAGGGTTCTCCGCTTAACCGGGCCAAAATGTCCTCTGACCAATGTGACCCTAATAAGCGGAGTCGACTGTATTTCAAACAACTATCCTGTGTGAGTTTTCGTTTGCAATATCTGAATCTTTCTTAGCTTCATTAAGTTCTGATAATTAATGAGATTTAACTATTTCTTTATCTACGCACATTAACTGAAAGAATTTGATCTTTAAAATAATGCGTAATGACTCCCCCAGAAATAACATATCGTCATATCATTATCAGAATAATCTCCATTCTTATTTTTTGGCTGCTAGATATTTTACAATTCGATTCCATTGATTGGATGCCGGTTCCTTCACAACTTCAGTTGAAGCGCTCAGTTATTTTAAAGTTCAGTTCACGTTCTGTGTCTTAACAATCGTTGTTCGCGGTTGAAAGTAATCTTGTGTACATTCTCTTTATCAATTTTCTCTAGTCTTGGTGAATGGTTTTCGTTTAATACGTCTCTAATACTTATTAGATTTCTAAGGCCTTCTTTTGTTACTTTTCTCTGTTCCATAAAACTGACTTGACAGCTTTCACAACTGATTTTGTTAATTGCATTTTTTATCATCAGTCAATTTTCGTTTTTTTAATTTCGCCCAAAAACATAGTTGGGGCAACAAGCGTTTATATAATTTTACTTTTGTTGAATCAAAGGTATTTTTTGAATTATCGCTTGGATATGATATCCCAGGTTTGGTCATCGCGCAAAATCAACGAAATGTTCTTATTGATTTCGTAAAATCAGAAAAAAATATTTGTTTTATAGCATCGATATATTTTTGAAAGAAAACTATGACTTGCTATTAGTACGAACGAAGGACAAGTTTGGACTAATGTACGCATATAATGATGAACACTTTTTCGACCACTGGGCTGAGTACGAAAATACCCACGAATAACTCCGGGCAGTACAACTTTTGATGAGACGAACATATTTTGAAAGTAACTTGGTGTCTGGAATCGACGTTCCCCGACAATACTTATTTTTTATTTTCCAAAATCAACATTTATCAACATACACAATCACGTAGGATGCCATATACATGTACATACTGCAATACTGTCATAATTAACCTATGTTGTGCTACGATATATCCACACCAGATGATATTGATTGTTCGAACTATATAAAATTTTGCTATGCAAATATCTATTGAAATGCACATATATGTCATTTGTAACTTGATCTATTTTTTTTTTGTTCACAAGCCAAACAAATTATATATGCATATCAACTCTCAACAATGCATGTAGAACACGAATCCTCTTCAAAACTGATGCTCTAACATCAAATAACTTTAGGTCATCCCATCATTCTTATATAATTTGAGCTTGATACTTTTGCTCATAAATTTTGATTTCGTAAAACGTTCGATTTCGTGTTTTTCACATTTATAAATGCATTGAATTTCCTTGAATGTGAATCTTCATAATTTCCATCGTGATATCTACTTAATTACATAAAACTTCCAATAATATACCTATCTACATTATTAAACCTAAGTTATAGGTATAGATGTACAACTGGTCTATTGTAATCATGAAAATTATTAGTACTTTTCGATCACCCCACTCAAACTTATTTAAATTTATCAACACAAAACGAACCGACTCACGTGCAACTATGCATTGAAATACTGAATTCTGAAAGTGCTAGCACTTTGACCCATTGTATCCCTAACTGGTTTCACATCAGTGACTTGCATGGTAAAATTGCAAGCTACAAACATAAATCATTACATACACCTTCTCCACATAAGATATATGCCTTCTACAAGATCTATAGTTATCATTATGCTTTTCTTCAATCCATGTTTGCACTGGCTTGTATAAATACCACTGCTGGGTGAACTAACTACTTCGAATTCAGCTGTTTTTAATAAGATTTAAATAACATTAAATTTAACCGCTTCAAATGGAATATTAATATTTTCTAATTCTACTACAGATCTCGCTTATGAATACCGAATCATCTCGATTTTTATCGCCCAATCAATATCCTATATGCAAATTTACAAATGGTGGACTCGTTCTCAAGTAAAGACAAGAAAGGGCCTGGATCTCTTTCGCAACGGCTTTTATCAATTTTTCGTGGGAATTCACTCCCTAATCACCGCCGAAAAGAAAGTCCCCCTCTTTCTCTACAGAAAGAAGAACAGGAGCTTATCCTGCGCATCCACAGCGGAGACAGCTTGTCCTTGCAGGATTTGGCTCCTCTCAGTCAGGAACAGACAAACGAGAGGCGTCGCGACTTCTTGACACACCTGAGCCCGCTAGTCCGCACCTACCCCATACACAGACCGAGTATTGAAACACTCCTGGACACGATTACCGATATGCTAGCGCCTCACCAGCCCACTGACATCAGGCGAGCTGTGATCGCGTTCCTGTGCGAGCTGACAGTCGGACAGTACTCCTGCCTCCCTCTACGCTCTCGTGTCCTCAACATCCTCATCAAGCACCCCCTACAGCCTGACGAAGGGAGCCTCAAAGTCGAACTGTTCAAAGCTGCGACTCGGAACACGCGTGATATTTCGCAGATTTCTCACGAGGCAGTTGCTTTTGTTCTCCTCGCGATAGAAGAACTGGATTTCGTGTCTGCCCAGCGATTCATCACAACTTTAATCACATTCGTGACGACTGAAACCAATGACATTCCACGCAGCTCCCTTTCTGAGATTATTTGCAGGGCAGCTGAGAAGTGTTTCAGCTGCATTGGAGGGAAGGAACTCAACTTCTTACCGTTTTTTCGCGCGGTCATTTCACACCGGAAGTTCCCTCAAACAGCTTTGCCTAGTTTGGTACAGGCTCTGTGCTTCAATGTCACCATCGGTCATTTCTCACACGAATCATGGATCCTCACACGCGAGCTAATCCACTCACAGACTCTGACACCTGTCATTGATTGTCTCTGCAGCCAAGTTGACCAGTGCTACTCCTCACACGAGCTGGCGGACGGACAGGTGACACGGGGTGCGATCCTGCTGCTTTCCTACTCGCTATGGGGACCACAGGCCCAGCCTGGACTGCAGGAGCACTTCCCAGCTGTTCTCCCGTACGTCTTGAGGGCCGTTAGTTGCAATCCACACCCGTTTGTTTGGTACGAGATCTGCCTATCGCTTACCCATCTCGTTCGAACTTACGGACAGATTATCAGAGACGAAGCACACTGGGAACAAATCCTTGCGATTTGTTACAATTTAAAAGTGCTTATATTTCCCAATTCGAAGAACTCCCAAGAGATCGTGCTTACCTTCCACCAGCTACTGAACAGCTTGGAGTACTACTGTTTCAATGAGGAGATCCCTTACTTCAAGAAACGGCCCTCTATCGTTCTGCAGCTATTTGAAGAGATGGCTCCTTACCATAATGAGACTAACGTCATCGCTTTCATTAACTACAAAGCTAAAGGACTCCACTACAACGAGACACAATGGATTGAAAAGCTGTACAATTTCGCGTTTCAATTCCTCATTCAAGAGACACGAGTCAATGTGCGCTTACGAGCCCTCAAGATAATTCGCGAGCAGTTTTTCTCCGCCTATAATAGCTGTGAGGAGCTACTCTTCCGTAACGTAATTATCTACATCTTCTCGACGCTTCAGGATGATCCACCTCAGGTCAAACTCAGTCTGATCCAGTTCCTAACAGAACTCTGCTCTCTCAAGACTTCTTATTTCGATGCGCTGTTTTCGTTTCTCTGTCAGCCTCTGAGGAAAGAAAACCTCAAAAACGCGGAATTCACCGCCCAATCTGATGTCTTGTTAGCCACTGTCGAGGGAATATGCCAGACATTTCGTAGAAAGTTAGATCAATTCACTTCCAAACACGTGCTACTCGTCTACAACAAACTGATCGAGTCTCTTGAGAACATCTACCATTGTAAGTCTTTCAAACAGCCGCTAGCCATCTCTCTACGCGGAAACCTGTTCGTCACACTCTTATCGCTTCGAGCTGATCCTAAGGGGTACGTGGGGTACAAGAGAGAGGATGGTACTGTCAGATACTCACAGTGCCTGCACTGTGGAAGTTCGGAACCGATTGGGAGGTCATCTCCGATCGATCCTACGTCTCTTCCTCCCAAAACTACCCTCCTACAGTCCGAACTGCTGTTTGAACGCGTAATAATGCTCGCCTTTACCAAGGAGAACGACTATGGAGTTCTCCAGTGCATATTCCGACACCTCAGCGAGATGTTATACAACAAGATATGGGTGCTATCAGGAAGTATAAACCTCGACGCTTTCTGTAGCCAACTTATCAGACTTACAAATGTTGACAACAAAATTCTCACAGCTTATGAATACCGGGACTTCTCTGGATCCGCTTACCTAGCCCTAATTCCAACCATCTCCTACATGGAACTCCTAACACCTCGCACACAAAAGGACTTGATTGTCGCTCTTGTCACCGGAGTAATGGATATCAAATCCTCTGCGAATGAAGAGTGTTTGGATGCACTCACCATTTGCTCCTTAGAATCCCCAGCCACAATGGCTCGCTACATCCCTGGGATTATAGACGATCTGAAGCGTCTGTCTAATGTTCAGTCAATGGCTGTTCCCATCTTAAAGTTCCTATCAGTCATCATACACGTTCCTCAGTTGTATGCAGATTTCGCACACCAGCAATACATGCTAGTGCTAGCTCTAACCAAGTCCTTCACCAACTGTCAGGTCTTCACCAGATACGTCGTGTCGCTCGCTTATCAAATGATAGGCGCGTGGTTTATCCGTGCAAGGGTTCAGTTCAGGAAGAAACTAGCCGCCTACCTGGTCAAGTCCTTAGCTAAGAACTTAGAAGAGTGCAGGACAGGTCCGGAGCACTCAAGCGTCTCTCTCCCCACTCGCACCCCAGACTCCCGCCGTTCCTTCTCCACGAGTGAGAGTCGGCCTAGCGTGGACTACAGCTCTGACCTGAAACAGGCCTGCATGGACATGTTGATCCGCTACTGCTACTCCAACACCTCCACGCACATCGACCGATCCCCACTGACTGACTTCTTGCTGTCAGGAGGTCAGCAGAAGACGTGGCTCGTGGGGAATCTCTTGGTGACCGTGACTACGAGTGTGAATTCGGAACCGGAAGTAGCCGATGGGACCTGTAGCAAGTGTCTGGCCCTGCAATCCCTCAACACCTTAACAGCGCCGCTATTCAACCAGGAGAGCAGTGAGCACCTCTCCCCCACAGCGAGATCTGGACTGCCTCCTGCGACCACGAACTGTCCCGAACGGAGCGACTGCTCCACCTGGTGCAAGGGCTGGGCCGAGGTTAAAGTGAGGCGCCCCACGGGCGACTGTAGCTGGTTGATGCGGATTCAGAACAGACTCAATATCTACCGAACTCCGACCGCTGGGGTCCCTGTGTGTCTGGCCGCGTTCCTTCAAGACGTGAACCTCCCACTCAACACCACGCGGAGGTCCTCCTCTTCCGATTCTCGAGAGGGGACCCCCACCCTCCCATTCAAACCCATCCCCGAGGAGAAACGCTCACACCCTCCCCGTTCCCCTCGTTCGCCGGATCTAGGTGCGAGCGCACTTCCCTTCTCACTCACAGACTCTGCCTCTTCTCTTCCGTCCGATTCGGACCGGACAGAGCATAGTGCCCTGTTAGGAGACAGTTCTCACAGCACCCTTCCTACCTCCCCCTTGTCCCCTCCGCTCCCGCTAGCACCCCTGCTCTCCTATGATCAGTACACACCCACTCATTCTCAACACTTGAATGGATTATCACATTCGCCAGATCTGTCTGAATTCATCCGAATCGCTGAGAATAACAATTCTCCTCTCCTGCCTAGCACCCCTTCCCCCCTCTCGCATCCTCTCACCAAACACAGATCCATCGATTCGGATAGGTCCTCTTCCCAATCCAGTTCCCCCTCCATTATATCTTCTGCCCTGCACCAACGTTCCTATTCCCCTGCCACTCCTAACGAGACCAAACGTTTCCGCTTCACACCTAATGAATTTGAGCCTCACAACACCTCATTCGATGCTCCCCCCTTACGAACCTCTGACACAGACCCCTCTTTCATATTCTTACAGCTCTATCAAGGGGGGCAATTCGGGAACTCGAATGCACCCATTCTGCTGGACAGTCCTCAGGTAGAAGAGAAGCTGCGAAAGCAGATTAACAACTCCATCAGTGTATTGGATCATATGCTTCCATTCCATAACCACATGTTCGGAGTTGTGTATATGGATCATGGGCAGAGCACACAGCGGGAGTTACTGAGCAATACCAGCGGTTCACAGAGGTACAACCAATTCCTGTGCGGTCTGGGAGAGTTCATTGACCTTTCATTCTCGGATCGGTTCCAGCTATGGGTGGGGGGACTCACGAAGGATGATTGCCAATACACATTCCATTGGCAGGATGACATCACCCAGGTTGTGTTCCACGTGGCCACATTCCTCTCGAACCTCCCTGACGATCCAGGCTACACGAATAAGAAGCGACACATTGGAAACGACAACGTCATCATCATCTACAAAGAATCTTCTAAACCCTATCGACAGGGACTGATAACCAGTGAGAAAACCCTCGTTGAGATCGTAATCGAACCACTCCCGTGCTTGCTTAACAAAGTAACTGTCTTGTATAAGGAAGAGATAGAGGGCGTTCAGGCTCTCAAGTGTTGCTATGCATCTGACAGCGTTCTTGCTGTTTACGTGCGGCAGCTGGCAATCCTTTCAGACATCTCGATCAAGTTGTCTCGTGGTGAACCCTCGAATTGGGTAGCTCGCTTGCAACTGATTAAGAAGATGAAGGAACGTTATACGGCTAGCCATACGCTGCCTGATCCCTCGGTTGACTTCACCATCTATACATAGTCTAGTTTTGCCTGTACATGGATTCTCTCATAGAATCTTAATTAGGAATATTTAATTTCAAATTTAGGCTTTTCCAATTATTCTTATTAATATAATCTTCCTTACTAGGAACTGTATGTATATGTGACACCTCTACACAACGATACTTTGCTCCACTCAAGGACTAATAGATTCCATCACTTTTTGTTTGATTGTTTTTATTGGCTGTCTTTTTCGAATGGTTGAAATGTCTAGTGCTATTAAATATATTGTAATATTAATAATTAGCTGTTTGTAACAAAATATCTGACTTGGGGAACGTAAGGAGAACGTTTGGTATTTGTTTCACACCTTTTCTCTGTATACCTGTCTGTATTTAATAATATCCCACGCTTGCCACAGGAATATGTTGCGTCATTTCCGGTTTAAGCCATTTTCAATGGGGAAGCTAAATTTGTGGTTACTACTATAAATAGAAAAATCCCAAATGCTTCCAAGGGTTTTAAAGATGGATTTATTGCGCCAATTTTGCCTGGAAAATCTTTTTGTGCTTTTAGGATGCATCCTCAACCAGAATGCATTCATTTTGTGGCAAATCAACATTATATTAATATAATGCGAATCTAGTTTGAACTAAAGTTTACACGGACTATCATATTGGTTAGCTAGAATAACATCAGAGGTAAAATTTACACGTGTGCAAGTATCTAACTAGGTTTGATCAAGACAAATGCTTATTTTGATAACTTATTGGATTATTAAATGAAATCAATTGGTGTAATGATAATAATGAAATAATATTTTTATTGTATTGAGTACATCAGTTTAACCGACTGAAGTTTTTAAAAAACTTTTTGTAGACAATTTTACACCTCTGAAAATGGACAAGATATTATTTTCTTTTAAGGCTGTTAGATTATTATTCTATATTCCAACCTAAAATTGGAAGAACAATGAAATCTCTGAATAGGAAATACTTGTTGATCACTCGAAACTTCTAGAAAACCTTAAATCAAGTTACTTAATTGTAACACATATACTGAATTGTCTAGCTATGTCTCTGTACCGATTTGCATAACAAAGAAATCACCCTTGAAATGGAATATAACCTAAATTCGACTTTTAAATAGTTCCCATTAATAACCGGAGAAGTGAAATGATCGTGCAAATAATCAGGGACCATCTTTTAGCCCGAATTCCATAAAATTAATCCTTAAAACTTGTAAAAATATTCTACTTAAATACTTGACACCTTCACTCAATTGTTTCACTCGTGTGTTACAAATATTCCAAATTCCTCCTAAAGGATGATAATGGTAGTATGGTAAACATAGAGGAAATCTACCGTAACTAATTTTGATGTAGTAGAACTAGATACAGGATTCTACCATCTGAAGTAGCTACATGTTCTCGAGTACGCAGTTTCCCATGATGTAACCAGCATTATTTCAGGACAGTTTAAAATTCCAAAATCTCTTATCTTTCTAAGCATACACAATTGACTCGTTAGTACGTGCACAAGGAGCGATCAAAAAGTGTACATACTTTACACGGAGTTCGTATTAACTTGAGTTATTTGTATGTACTATCGTATACAAGGGATTTTAAAAGTTTATCTTTTTCCGTAGTTACATCTTAACCGGTATTCGAATTAGTGAAAGTGTACTGTCTTTCTACCGTAAGATTTGACCGGTTTATTAGGCAAAAGTATATAAATTCATTTTAGCTATCGTATGATATTAAAATTTAGCTTTGTGACTTCTAAAATATTTCTGAAATTTTTAAAACTATATAGCTATAGATATATGTTTTCTCGCCCTTTTATGAAATAAAGCCATTCTATATTCTCGAGTTCCATTCTCATTAAACCCTGAAGGAATCTTTTAGATTTACACAGGATTACACGTAGTGGATGCTGATCTCTTCGTTCATTGCTTTATATTGTTTCTCTATGGGAAAATATAGCTTTGGATAAGCCATCCTTTTCCCCAATCATTGATTAAAACAATAGATGATCGTCACATGATTTCATTCATTCATTCATTATTTCATCACTTTATTCATTATGTGAGCATTGATGGACCTTGATATTTGGAATTCATCTTTGCAATTATGCAGCGTTTTTAACCATTTTTTAATCATCACAATACAAGATACATGGCTCTCATAGGATTCTTCTCACAGTTTTTCTGTATGTTAAGCACGTAATTTCACGCGCTCTAGCTTTAGCCAAGCACTGTATTGAATATGTGAGAAACAACTTGTATATTATTCAAACTGAACCATGGATATTTATTGGATTGTGAAAAGTGAAATGAATTGATATTTAACTGTGTAATAGGAAAAGGAGCGTGTTTTGGCTTGATGCAAATTTTTTTGTGATAAACAGACAAAATTTTCTAACTCAAATAACTTTATTTTAACTGTAGAATGCCCATCATTTATTGGCTTCGCACTTTTATGGCTTCAAGCCATATAAAATGGCTGGGAGACACCCGCGATTTCGGGGACACTGTGTCCCCAGTGGGCATTCAACGGTTAAAGTTGTAGTTAAATTCTAGCCTTTTACAATATCATTTGAAAGCTGTACACTTTATGATTATAGCGAATGTCAGTCCCTCAATCAATTCTGAACAAGAAATTTTAATATAATATAAGACGCATGTTTCAGGATTGCATTTAACAATTGGTTCATTTCTAGTTGGTTCCATGGGAAACTGGACAGAACAGAAGCTGAACTTCGCCTCTCTGAGATTCAGACCCCAGGCGCCTACCTGGTTCGACAGAGTGTGAAGTCTGCAGACACCTACTGCATCTCCTTCATCTCGTCTCAGGGCATCATCCACTTCCGGATAATAGTGTACACGGGCTCCTACTTCATCGGAGGAAGAAGGTTCAGTAGTCTCTCTGACATAGTCGGATACTACATCAGCTATTCAACTGTAGTAGCCTCCGAAACACTCAAAATTCCGGTTCCCCCCAAAGTAAGGATTTTATCAGATATGAACAGTGTATGTGTACATATACGTAAGAAATACGGAATTTACCACTGTACATAGTCTCCCTACACACAGTTAGCAACCCTATACACATCTGCAAACATACTGTAACTAAGCCACTCTAATACTGCTGTACAACATTGCATTATTTTCCTCTCATAAGAATGAGATTCTGTTCCTGTCCCAGTCCTATCTACTGATGGAATTCCGAATAAAATGTACCTAGACATAGTTCCAATTGACCCTTTCTCAAGATTGGAGGTATTCCTGTATCCATATATAGTCTGAAGAGTTGTCGGAGAGATATTCAGTCACATCTAACGGGCGTTATTTTGTAATTGATTTGCTATCCTTGGATTTTCATGTGAGAAGACAGCGGGGGCGGTCCCAGGAAATTAGCAAACCCGGGCCAAGGCGGGACCAAAGATGCCAATTCGAGGAAATGAGATCGAACCAGGGACAAATTCCCTGGGACCCCTCCTGGGAAACATCCTCGCTTGCTATGTATTCGTTACACTTGGTGAATCTTTTACATCGGTCAGCATGCACTACTAGTTCCCTCTTTTTCCTTATTTTCAATCGTTGCACTAAGCCCATTCATTTGTGTGTAGAATGAGATTACTACAGATTACTTCTCAGAGAATAGAATCTCTTTGGGTCCTGAGAAAGCTGAATAGATAAGATGCATTACCTTCTTTAAAACAAAAAAATATATTTCCTAGCTTGACATGTGCTGTATCTAGTATCAGATCAAAACTTTTTAGAATTCCTCTTTTCTTTATTTACCCGTGCTTAATCATATTCAACTAAGTTTATCTTTATTTGTCCCATTTAATGGTTGATATCATGACGATATCGTCATTCATGTAGCATGTTGGTAAGGTTGAAACTCAACGAGAGAAAGTTGTCGAGATTTCGTTTGCTCTCTCTCTCTCTCTCTCTCTCTCTCTCTCTCTCATTGAGTTTTGATCTTACTAACATGCCACATGAATGACGACATCATCATGATGAATTCTCCTCTTTGCCTGGCTTCAACAAATTCTTGGAGAGGAATTGGCGCCAACTGGTGCCTAAAGACATCGAAAGGGACAGCCAACTGGCAATGAACTCTTCATTGATTATTGTCTGTATCTCTTTTCTTCGCGTTTATGCCATTCCTTACTGTGGCACGGAATGGAAATAACGTAACGGAAATTATTTACTTTGTGAATACCACATGGAAAATATATGCTTTATAGAAAAAACTTCTACTCCCTGGGTTTCAGACCATCATACTCAATGAATAGAAATAAATCTTCCATCTCTCTCGTATGCTGTTTGAATACTATGGATATTGCGTGTGAAATCGGGGACGCGACATTAGTTCTACTCCTTATGTAGACGTTAGTTCTAATTTCAATTTGTAGACGTTAGTTCTACTCCCAAAATTGTCCTGCATTTCAATGAGATATACTTGTATGTAAGAAGAAAGCGAAGAGCAGCATTTTGAGTTAAGAATATTGACCAAAGACTGTGAAAGAGGCATTTATGAATGGAGAGGTGGTTGAGTGGCATTTTAAGGGAGTGACAATGAATAACAGGGATAAATGCTACCTTTTGTTGAGAATCAATTGAAATAGTATGTTTTGTGCAGCATTTTGGATGAGGTATGTGAAGGAGAAGCAAATTTTATTGTAGAACTAATGCCAATTTTGGGAGTAGAACTAACGTTTACATTCAAAATAGAACTAACGTCTACATACGGAATAGAACTAATGCATGCGCCTCTGTGAAATATATCTCATTGATACCACTCTCCTCTAATGCGGACCCGATTTGAGCAGAGCTTTATCAAGAACAGCGTTCACCTCCTGATTGTGTGTCTTATGTACACATACTTATATTGCCATTTCTCCTCATCTCCCTTGGTAGAAGAGGAGGAAGCATTTTCTAGCGATAATAGATTCCATATCATTGGACTCTGAGCTATAAATGTACTATTCCTGATTGCTTTCAAATAAAATAATTTAAATACATCTTTCTACAGGGAGCAGTCACCACTCAAGTTCGAATAATGGCAGTTGACAACTACACCCAATCTCAGGAGACGGAAGAGCTTAGGTAATTCAGTAGAATAATTCTGCAACAGTTCAAACTGCGAATCTAAGATATAGTATACTATGTATTGTATACTTTATTCTGAACAAGGCTGGATTCGGTTAACCGGCTAACCGCCGTCAATCACGGTTAATGGTTAAGAAAATCTTGGATCGGTTAGCCGATCTGCTTTATTTTCTAAATATTTAGACTAATTTCATTGTTTTCCGATGAAGATTCATGAATATTAGTTCTAAAATTTTTATATTACAATATTATTACAATTTTTCTATCCAAATAGTATAGTATATCGAAACCACTGAAGATTATAAATTTTTCAATATCAGGTTAAATATTAGTCGACAAATCCATATTTATACTAATTAATATTGACATCGGTTAACCGGTTAACCGCCCTGGAGGAAACCAAAATAACCGACCCCGAATATCGGTTAACCAACCCCAGCCCTGTTCTGAATTAGTATGTAGTAGTGTGTCATTGATGACTGAAATCTCTGACATAACAATACTTATCTTGAATGTATATTGTTAAAGTTTCCTATATGCAGTTGACTCCGCTTAATTGGGACAAATCTCTAAGAACGGACAAGTTCACATACACAGAAGATAATACAAAATTACATCGGTTAATTGGGAACTTAATCGATACAAAAGGCCGTGACTCGATGTGTCCCATTAAGTGGAGTCGACTTTACTTGTACTGTCAGTTCTAAGCACACAACCAATACACTCATTCTAATTTCTTGAGTCTTGACAAATGCATTACAATCTAGCTTTCGTCGCGGGGATATTTTCATCGTGTTATCTGAAATCAACGAGGCTCTGCACTGGGCTAAATCTAACAGAACCGGTGAGACTGGAATGGTTCCAAGAGACCTGTTCATGGACGTGGTCAGTCTGTGAGTCACGAATATTAATATTTGAATGAATGCTAAAGCTACTATGATTTGTTGTTCAGAAGATTCCAATGTTGTTTTAACGCTGATTTTGTTAGACGAAACTGGTGGATGTATGTGCTGGGAAGCCATGGTTCCATGACAATATCTCCAGAGACCAGTCTCAAGCTCTTGTAGCACAAGGTGAAATCATGGTTCAAAACTGTACTGCCCTGTATATATGTGATCTGTTTTCTTCAGAGTTGTTTTAAGACAGTTGCATAGATAATATACATGCCAACCTGAGCCATAATAAAATCGGGACACAGCGTTGAATTTCGCGGGACATGGCGGGACGCAAAAGAAAAGTACTATACACATAGAATACAAAAAAAGCGGGACACTCGTGAAAATTAGCTCAATAGAAGGTGAAAAAAACGGGACAGTTGGCAAGTATGAGAGAATTTAAAATTACAGTCGTTATTATGAACTCGCTTAACATGAACATTCGTTTATAATGAACGAACCTTCTGGTCCCAATTTCATTATTTACATAAGATTTGTATTGAATCAAGTCTGCTTAATATGAAGTCGTTCTATTGTGAAAAAAATTTTTTGTCCCCTGGTGGTATTAAGCGACCCTGACTGTAACTGTACAGCATCATATTCACTTTCTTTGCTCCTAAATATCGTTCTAATCAACCAATTAACATTGTCATGAAATCCTAACAATACGCATGAACCCTACGGTGAGGTCTGTGCTTATTCAAGTGGTAATTACACCTTATCCTTGTCAAAAACTGTCATCATATGTATGTAGTCATTTGGACCTTTACAGTTTCTACAACAGCACACATTACACATGCACTGACAGCTGATTGCGTGCACCCCTACATGTATGAACATTTCTAGGAATTGCTTTCTTTTGAAATGTTTGTTTTGCTTTGGCTTTCAAAACCTGATTTTACTTATTTCTGAATTTAAATAGAGAATTTGTTCATTTTTCGAGACAATATTACAATTAGCCTTCAACATTCGACTTAGTACAATACCACTTTGAACCATCTTGAGTGATATATCAACGCGAAAAAGTTGAACTACCATTCCAATGCCTACGTATTATAGTTTGATTTATTAACTTTAAAATTTTATGAAACTCTTAATGGGTATATATACCGTATTTCCCTGAATAAGCGCCGGGGGCTTGAATAAGCACCGGTTTGAATAAGCGCCGGGTCTAAAGGGTGAGCGAAATAAATAAGCGCCGGGGCTTGAATAAGCGCCGGGGCTCGAATAAGCGTCGGACGCCGGGGCATTTTAGTTCTCTGAAAATCATATCAAACTAGTATTCTCAGTAGTGGCATAGATACAAGTGCTTTTTGAAACATTACATTATCCTTTTTTAATAGAACTAACATTCTCAGTTGTGGCAAAAATAAAAGTGCCAGTCAATGTAGTAAACAAAAAAAAGAGCGCCGGGTCAAAATAGCGAATGAAAAAAATAAGCGCCGGGGCTTGAATAAGCGCCGGTTTGAATAAGCGCCGGGTCTAAAGGGTGCACGAAATAAATAAGCGCCCGGGCGCTTATTCGAAGCAATACGGTATTTGATAATATTTATGCAATTAGTTTTATTCCCATAGATACAAGAGTTGGCACTTTTCTTGTCAGACCAAGTGAGACCCCAGGTGTTTACGTCCTGATTGTCAGGTAAGTGCAGGGTAGAATCAATCAGTTCAACCTTCTTTACTAAACTGATTCAATATTTCCGTACAGAGGTTTATCTGGACCCCTCAAGTTCAAAATATTCAAAGAAGATTATTATTTCCTTGGAAAGCGTCCTTACGTCAGGTATGAATCGAACTTTAAATTCCATACAGCCATTAACGTATCTAGCTAAATGCTAGTCTGTTCCAATAATCCAAATTGTATATTGATTTTTATTATAATTGTTTAGCATTGACGAAATTATCAAGCATTACAAGAAGGAGCCAATTCACGAACAAATCTGTTTAGGATTCCCCGTTCCAAAGGCAAGTATCGAACTTAATTACTTTCTTCACTTATTATGCTGATTTATTGAAAATATATTACTCTGTTCAGACCAGCGCTCCTCTTCCAATCGATCTCCCAGTCCTCGGTCCAGAAGAGATTGAGAAGAAACACAAGTCCTTCAAGGAAAAAGCTCATCACGCCAGAATGAAGGAGAAGGAGAGTATTCTCAAATCAGGCACTATCTTCCGTAAAGGTACGTACATTCTGTTAATTAAAATCTAATACAGATCACACAAATATTTCAGGCGCTTTTTCCCAATAAACCAAGTATTAGCTTTACACACTTGTATACGAATGCCAGTCAACTCGTACCTAGCCAACAGAAAATCCTGCTGTACGCTGTCTTACAGATATCTCATCTAAATACTATAGAAATCGTACTTTCATTTTGGTAGTGGTACGAGTTGACTTGTTCCCCTTATGTATACTAGGTTTAATATATTGACTTAATTATTGATTTATATTGACAATTTTCAGAGAAAGTGTCATTCCGAACAAAATGGAAGTCCTACCACATCCAGCTACATAAGGACTACAGACTCGTGTTTAAAGAGAGTGAGAAGGTATTTATTTCAGTAGTGTGAATGTGCACTCTGGTCTATCACAGTCGACTCCGGTTATCACTTGATATTTTTGCCCCGATTCAAGAGGAGTCCCAATTAACCATTGAAATTTAGTATCAACGGTCTATTACTATCAATTACTATCAAGTTACTACGTATATGTAAATATTATTCTGGTCAGATTTAATTTTTACTCATTTATCATGATTGTTAAATTTATTATTGTGTTATATAGCATACCAAAGCCAAGAACCTTATCGATCTGACCAACTGTTCAATCAATCAAGTGCACACCTCATTATTTATAAAGTGAGTGTCTCGAAAAGTTGCTTACCCGTAAACTACTTCGTTTCTATGAATCTAACTTGATGTCTTTAGAGATCACGTCTTCCTCATTATCGACTATTCTCTCGCGCAAAAGAGAACCGTTAATTACTTGGCTTGTCAAACCAAAGAAGATTATGACGTAAGCGTTACTAATGACAAATAAGTTAATTATATTTGTACATACCCCGACGGTCAATGTTGCAACTTTAAATTATGTTTACCTTTCTTGATTTAAATATTTATTTTCAATATTTTGTATTTATTGTTTGTTTTATTAGATCTGGCTTGACGCCTTGAAAAGGTGTACTTCCGGAGAGAGGAATCAAGAAAAGAAAGACTACAAAACCATTCGCAATCTCACCATCGGGATTCAATCCTGTAGCTTCGGCTCAGCCAACCAAGGTCTTTGCTACTGTGTCTTGTCAATGAATAACTGCGAGTTCGCTCGTACCAATATTGCGCAGTACACTGACAAGTACTACTGGAATAAGGAGTTCACATTCTGGTGAGTATAGACCCTTATGCAGTGTTTCCCTCAGGATTAATGGAAAGCGAGTTAATTTTTGCATTTTTTTGCGGTTTATTCGGGGAAGTTGCATTATTTAACAACAAAATCACGTTATTCGACAAGCTAACCGTGCTAAATAGCCCGCTTAACGCGCTCGACGGGAAACACTGCCCTTATGTTTATAGTACTGGATCATTTTTGATGTCTTATTTCCCATTATTATATATCCCAATGATTATGTAGAATTATCGTTCATAGTATGGTGGTAGTTCACGTATATACATTTCCAATCTATTCTCTAAGTATTTTATCATAATTATTCACTTGCTCTCCATCCAGGAACCTTTCTTACGATCTTGAGGAAATCAAAATTAAGCTCTACACAAAGAGTCCCTTACTCAAGACTAATGCAGGAGCTAGCATAGGTAAGGAGCAAATTTAGCTGGATTTAGGTTTAACCGTAGAATGCCCAGAGAGACACAGTGTCCCCGATATCGCGGATGTCTCCCAGCCATTTTCTATGGCACTGAAGCCATAAAAGTGCGAAGCCATATAAATGCTGGGCATTCTACAGTTTAAAAAATGTTTACACATTCCACTGAGTTTTGAGTTTTAATATATTTGATGTACAATATAAAATTTGTTTCGTATTTTAGGTGAAACAACTATCAGTTTCAGTTCATTCCCCACTCAAGATAGAATAGATGCTTGGTACACTTTGAGTAACAAATCTGGACCAAAAGGCAGCCTCAGACTCAAAGTTAAATTCCAGGTTTGATATCCAACAAATAAATTGTGGCAGTTACGATCAGAGGCATAGCGAGGGTGTGGCACATGCGGCAAGGCCTCAACCCAATAATTTTGTACTGTACTCTGGCAGCACCCTAAAATTCAGTCGGCTACGTCCCTGGTTACAACACTGCTGTACTTATATGGTGTCATGAATGCTAGATCCCTCACACCAATATTCAATCCTATGCGGTTATTCAGTAGTGTTTCCCCACAAAGCGCGTTAAGTGCGTCTTTTAACGCACTTAGCTAGTCAAGTACCGCACGTTAGGTGCTAAATATTTTATCAAAATAAACCGAAAAAATATGTCATCTTAACGCGCTTTTTAATAATTATTAAGGGAAACATTGCATTATTGATTGTACAATTTCGTTTAGAACGAGGTCGTGCTTCTGCTTAAAGAGTATGAAATCTTCCAAGCGACCCTGCTAGAGAACTCACTCATGGCTCTCCAGAGCCTGGACACCGTGATGTCAGACGACAGGAGCACACTGAGTGCCTCTCTCGTGCAGATACTGAAATGTTCTCAGACCACGCACATACTAATTCCCACCATGCTCGAATCTGAAGTTAGGAAAGCATTGAGCGGTAGCTATTTATATAGATTTCATGAAATACTATTTGAAGCATGAATTATTGTTCTGTTATTAGAGTCCAAATCCTCTCTCTTCCGCAACACTACCCTAGTCACATCGCTAATGGATCACTTGATGCGAAATGTCTGTATTACCTATGTACAGGAGATTCTTGGGGAGCAGATTAACTCGATTATCAATGAGCAACATTCACTTGAGGTAGGCAGATCATACGAGTAGTGTGTAGACATACTGCTTCATACCATGACATACGTTCATTTGATAATGCAATGATGAATATTTCCAGATCGATCCTCTTAAAATTCAAGAATTGCAAATTCAAGACAACTTAAGCGTGCTCCTCTACCACATCCAATCTGTTTGGGACAAGATCCACTCTTCTGCTAACAAACTACCCAGGTGTGACAGTAAGAACATTGATAGCATAGTTCGTGTGTAGTTTACTAGATATATCATGTGCACATGTGATTCTGTACACTCCCACAGAATTCTCAGATACATCTTCTTCAAGATCAGACATCAAGTCAGTGAGAAATGGCCAGATGACAAGCTTATAGGCCATAAGGTTGTCAGGTGTGTTTCTTGTGTAGAGAGATGCAGATGTCTTACATTATGTATCCCAGCTTTATAATGAAACAATTATGTTTGACTTTTTTTGTCTTTTAGTTGCTTTTTATTTTTGAGATTTATCTGTCCAGCGATCACTAATCCAAAGCTGTATTTCGTTGTTGAAGGTTTGCTAATAAGCACTTAAATGTTAGCTATTCTATCGCAGTGGTATTCAAACTGGGCACCCTAGGCTTCTCATGGGACACGCCGTCTCTCAAAATATTATATCTCAACTTATTAAAAATAATAGCATGAGTTAACTGTTGGGGGTACGCAGAAAGTCAAAAACAGTCTGGGGGGTACGCTTGGAGAAATGTTTGAATACCACTTTTCCATCGCATACTTTACATTTATGAAATTCTTCTCATCTAGACCCTCCTCCCCACTCCATTCGCTCCTTGACACTCGTTGCTAAGGCTCTCCAGAACCTGTCTAACTTCGCTACTCTCCCTAAGGTATCTCACCTGACCAGGAATAGCTTGCTTTTTCCTCCATAACTGTATTTTTATTGAATGTGTTGTTGTATTGAACACTACAGGTAAATCTCTAAATACGGCAACTCCGAGATCCGAGATTAATACATTGTGAACCTTACTTGTATAATGATATTAGTTATTCTTTTGTTTGTATAGGAACAATACATGAGAGTACTGAAGTACTTTCTCGAGGAAAAACAGAAAGAAATGAAAAGTTTCTTGGATCTGATATCTTCACAGGTTTATATTGTGCCAATTTTTTAATTACGAGTTGGAATGCACATACTCGAATAGTGATCTCAAAGTATTACCCTTTCCCCGGGGGATCTTAACAAGTTTAATCACTTAGCAAAGTTCTCTCTAATGACCTCCATCTAGGCAGTAATATCTTTTTAGTTCTGACTAGCAACCTGTCAAAATTGTGTTGGTAGAAATACGATAAGCCCACTACGATTTTGTAGAGTTAATCTGTCAATAGTTCAAGAGGTCTTCTCTCTAGGATTCTATTCCGTCCTATCAGTCAGTGGAGATAGACGCCGCTAATGAGCTAGCTACCCTGCACCACAAGGTACAAGCAGCTAGAGGGAGACTGGGTGAGGATCCCAGTCCTCAGGTACAGTTATACTATTATGACGGCGACAAAATGGTAGCCGACAAAGCTAAACAAATTTGAATCTACATTATTTGTCTAGGTTGCTGCACTAGTCAAAGCCTCTGATCAGCTTTTAACGAGAGAAGAAGTTTGTACCGCAGCCTTTTGAATCCTAGACATCTCTATCTCCATGCCTTGAATCGCTGCTCTCTACACCTACATTTTCTCAAACTCATTTTCCTTGTTGCTTAACTTTTGGAGTTATATACATATAGTTTTTTAGCTATAGTTTCCTGGATGTTCCTTTCTCTGTAAATATATATATTAAGCTGCTTAAAACTTCATTTTTTAGATTAGGTAGTGCAATTAAATGGAAGAATTTATAATTATTTTTAATGCTCCATTGTATGAATGGGAGTTAAATACAGAGGTGTGATATTCATCCATTTCCACTAACTGTCAAAAGGACCATATATTATGTATCATAAATGTGAGAAAATTCACTGAGAATATTAATAATTGATTTGGCTATAAACTAAATTTCTAGTTAGTTATTCCATACTACTTTATGCTAGAAACCTTTAACTTGATCTAATGCAGATATTGGATCTTTATTTATTCTAATATATTTGTATCTAACATTCGCAGATTCTATTGTTAAGTAGTGTATAGAGAGAATTCACGTGGGTGAGTCCATCTTGATTTATACCGACAAGAATTGGTTATGTTGAGCATCAAATGTGTCGTTGTGGGAGATGGGTGAGTTCATTCTGATTGAGATTAATTTCCACTTTTCCTCCTTTGAAATAATGCATTGATGTGTAATTAATTCACGTTGGTTTTGGTTATCATCTGCTATGAATATGTTGCGATAGTTCATAATTAGAGATAGATTTGTAATTATGGAAGATAAGATGTTAGCACTTAAGTAATTATTATATGATTAATGACGTAAATAGCGATGTTTTGAAGTTAAATATTTCAAACCTCAAAATCCTCAAAATTAAAAACAAATTAGTAAGTTGTTCTATCAAAGAAGAATAAACTGACAGAAATTTATTGACACCAATAATCCATTCAGATTGTGATTTATATTGCTAATACGTACATATATTACTACACTGTCTGGACAAAAGCATTCGTACACCCCAACATTTACCATGAAAATAGTTATAATACTAAGCTCTTTAGTGAGTCAAGGGCATTCAATTTGTAAGAGATACGCTTAATTTAATTTCAAACTCTCCACATTCGAATTACTCACTTTATAATCTTTCCACTCGATTACTCTCCCACAAGGTTAAACATTTCAAACTGTGCCACCTCGTACCACCAATGCCATATTTTACAATGGTGATAACTCGTGATATGTGGCATATGCTGAAAATATTAAATCTTGAAGGAGAGCAATTAGGCTGAAAGCTTACAAAGTGAGTAATTTGAATACGAAGAAAACGAAGAAAGCCAGATTTAGTGTATCTGTTACTAATTATATGTTTTACTTAATTGATTAGAATTATAACAATTTGGATGGAAATATTGATGTGTACGAATACTTTTGTCCAGGGAGTGTATATGGAACCTGTATAGAGAGAGTATATTGTATATACGAGTGTATATACCGTCAAGTACTCAATACAGTCAATGTTTACCTTATTTTGCTCCCTTCCTGGACAAAAACTGTCTTTGAATCGGTCATTACATATTTAAATGTATTGATTGCACTCTGACCAGTGATCACTTGAAGTACTATTTGTTTTCTGGCGACTTATTTAACTTATTTAACTTATTGAAAGGAGTTCGCTCTGTCTTTCAATCCTCTTATTTCAAAAAGTGAGCGATCCTTCAGCAATCTATTGTATGAGCGTTGGAGTTTGAAAATAACAGTCAAGTACTTATGATCATATTTGCTTCTATAATACAATGCGTTCTTGTTTATCTTCACGTTTGTTGGGTCAATATTATTTATATTTATAACATCTCTCTCTACAGAGCTGTAGGGAAGACCTGTCTACTCATCAGTTACACAACTAACGCTTTCCCCGGAGAATATATTCCTACAGTGTAAGATGTTGCGTATGTTAATTACTTTTAATAATGTCAATGATTGTATCAGATGACCAGCACAATTTATGTTTATTAAAAATTAGCACTGAACATCAAAGAGAGAGTACATTTGTGAACACTTGTTAGAATGAGCAATCACACACATTTGGGGATTTTTGGTTTGTTTTAATTAAAGTTGGGAGATAAAGTCGTAATCTGAGTATTTAAGCTTGTAGCAATAAGTTGGACACGACTCTTGCGTTGGAATGGCTGAGAAATCTTTATGAGATCTTCAGATGAGCATTATTATCATTTGCCCTCATAGAATCTAGTCCTGTTGGAAAAATAGCTCATCTGATTTATATGGCTACAGTTCCAATCTATGCTTCCTAATGTACTAATTAGTAATATAGAGCTGGTTTTGATATACTACAATGTTGTGAATTGATCCATGCGTGGTAGACTGATTGAGACATAGTCTCATGCTAAGTTGACTAATTCATGAATTATCAATGAATTACTCAAAATTTGAAACTAAAATAATGAAAAAAATATTTGATATTTCGCTTAGGGACTGAGCTATGTTAGAGGTATATAACATGTGCAACCTTTTAACCACTTTTGGGCATAAAATCTGCACTAATGTTTGAGATTTTGAATAATTCTTTGATTGAATAATTCATAATTCTTCATCATTTTTCAATGAATTAGTCAACTTAGGTCATGTAATAAAATAGTTTGTAGTGGTAGAACGGAAATAAAATCAACTTTGAGACATATCCGACAGAATCCAGAACTCACATCCATGCCCCTTTATCCAAGCTACATGAGTAAATACTTGTTATCAGTTTTCTAGTAGGTTTGGAGGCACCATTGTGTTTTTTATTCATTGAAATAATATTTCTGTGGTTCGCATGCAGGAGTGTCATAATATTAGAATGAAGCACTAAATTGATGGAATGCAAAGCTTTATGCGTAGATGGAAGATAATTGATTCATATAGTATATTACAAAAATATATTTTTGAGTCAAACTTTTGAGGTCAATTTACGAAATTTAATAAACGGGGGAGGGGGGGGGTGGAATAAAATCCATAGATTAATAAGTCAGGAGCCTGTCTATTCAGACCCCTAGAGTAGGAGGGATTATATCAAATATCAAACGGGAGATACAATAAAGGCGAAGTGATAGTTATATGATTTATTTTGTTAACATCTGTTATCCGAATACTCACTTGTTGAACACTTTTCATTGTGCGAGCAATCAAACATCCAGATGAGGAAGGACTCCAGTTCTCCTATCATAGCTTTGTTAACTCTGCACTATTTAATACTTAGCTAAGAGCCGTGGAATAAAAACAGATTCAATGAATTATCTCTAAACAACAATAACGATTTCACTGATTAGAGCATCTAAAAATCCTTTAAAATTGTGTTAGTTGTTTATTCATAATCTTTATATGCATTAGTGTAAAATCTATTTTTTACTAAACTGGTAAAAATACGCACTTGTGCAATAATTTAACTTCAAATATTTTGATATCTCTTTTGTAAATTGTACAGCTATAATATTCCTTCTTATAAATACAGCTGACCCCGCTTAATTAATTGGGACAATCTCCAGGAAATGTTTCCATACATAGAAGCTAATACAAATTGCATCTGTTAATTGGGAGCTCCGCTCCCACTGTATAGCGCTATGCTCTAGATCTGCTGGAGATGGGAATGTATCATTAATTAATCTTCAGGAAATATTCCAATTGGAGTTCATCCGCTGGCGATAAGAGCTTCTAAGATTTAATGTAACATGTTACAAACACAATCCAGCCTATCTACTGCTGTTTAGAAAATTTGAGATGATTCAGTTAAAACGTTGAGCAATTCTTATATTGAATTTCCAGGACTTTGGTATTCTCTAAGTACAATATTTATTGCTATCACAGTTATTTGATCTGAATGAATTTGTGTGATCAGCAGATGAAAGAAAACTTGACTCCTCCTCTTTTACCCTTTCTTTTGATTCTCTACATTCTCTCTATGGGCGTTCACTGGCTTGAAACAGCCTCACTTCTGAAACAACCATTTCATACCCTTAATGGCGTGTCCAGATCAAAGCATTTTTCAATTACACATTACTATTTATGTTACAAGTTAATCAAGGATGCATATACTTCTATTTTCTGAAAACAAACTGTGATGTAAACCAAATTGCTTTCATCTGGATTTTCGACAACTCTTCTCCAGATGAATCATGTGCACATTTGTTTAGATTCGTGTCCATTTAAATAGAGTAAATACGTTCATCTTTTTAGCCTGAATTAACAAAGCAACTCAAGTTTGGGTTTGTTCTATGGTGTGTAAGGGTGACTGCATGATGTTCATAAATTTTTTCACTCTTAATTCACAGTTGTATCATTTCAAAGCATTGCAGTCCTCCCAGCACCTGCAAACCTGTTGCAAACGTTTGTTCTTGATTCTTTGTTGAACCTTTGCATGAGGTGTTAGTGTTTGAAGTAGACATAGTTGATGCATTTAACTGTGGTGTAAACATCTTCTTTCAGCAGTGATCATTGGTATTTCTCTCACGATTCTTCAGCTAGCATGTTGTGCTGATAGAAATCCAAATGACATGCAATTCAATAGTACAATTCAATAGAGTCTTTTCATCTCCTGTATTTTAATCCTACTTGCCGCATTTTTAACGACATTGCAACAATTCGCACCTCGGGCTTAATTTCTAAATAACTTTCGAGTGATTTTCTTTCCACGCAGTAGATAATTATATTAAACTATTACCACTACGGCTGATACAGTACTCCTTAACGGAATATTATCTGCTCAATTTAAATTCACACGGCATATTTTAGCAATTAAGATAGAGAATGAATGATCAAATTACTGAGAAATGTTTGATAAAAATACTTATGTTTAGTACGTATAATTACACCAGCACTCTCTTCCATATCAATACCTTTATTCTCTCTTATTGTTATCTCTATTTTAACTTTATTAGTAATTATATAATCATTGATTGATCATTGAAAGTATATTCATTACTATTTATTGTTTCGAATGGAATCTATCGGGGCTTTTTGTTTTAGATTTGACAACTATTCTGCCAATGTTATGGTCGATGGCAAGCCTGTGAATCTAGGTTTATGGGACACAGCAGGTGCGTACTTAACCAGAATGCGTTCTTTATCATTTAATTACTTAGGAAATTTGCTCTATTAGTCAAAGAAAAATTCTATATTTTTGGTTTCAAAAACTTCTGGGAGAGTATGAATAATTTTTTAAGTTGAGTCTGTATATTCTTTGATTGTTCGGAATACTTTTTAAGTGTAATTTTTTGATTTTGTTAGGACTGTCATGCTGTACTTTATAACCTTTCTGTTTGAGATATTCGGGAAATCAGTTCTTTTCTTCCGTACTTCATTCAATATAGTATTGTTACATAAACAGATACGTGGATAGTGAATTGAACGAAGCAATAAGGAATGATTGTTCTGTTCAATTCACTATTTGCGTATCTGTTTATGTAACAATACTATTTTGAATGAAGTACAGAAGAAAAGAACTGATTTTTGCATTCCCGAATATCTCAAACAGATAAGTTAACTCATAACAAAATTATGACGTCATTATCACCTATTCATATTCTGTTTTCGTGCACGCTCTACCATTGTAAATGCAATAATTCGAAAATTTTGGTTTCAATTTAAATTCATTATTGGATTGATAGCCTGCCCATTTAACCATACAGAGATAAGCCAGCTTCTCAAAAAAAAATTGTTGGTTGATTTTTATCATATATTTTAATTGAAATTATGAAGCACAGACACTCATGAACTGTGATCGCCTGTTATTGTTGGACTTTAGATATGGTTGCCAAGCATGATCAAATTCCTGTTTGAAATTGTTTTGAAATTTTAGAATTTGATGTATTATTCATTTGTATTTTGACTGCACATGATGACGAAATTCCCTTTGAAGCTAAAGATATTATGTAAAAAGACACCAATGCGAAATTATTTTATGATGAATTCCTGAAACAATAATATTTGAATGTTTACTTAAATTTGCGACAAAAGAATAGTGTGTAACTTCAAAGTTCGTTTTCATTTTCCCATTTATAATTTTATTTCAACAGTTTTAGTTCCTTTGATGTTGAAATGCTTGGGAATAAATTATTTTTTAGGGCAAGAAGATTACGACAGACTTCGTCCCCTATCCTACCCGCAAACGGACGTGTTTCTAGTCTGCTTCTCACTAGTCAGTCCAGCCTCCTTCGAAAATGTTAAAGCGAAGGTAAATTTATTCTTTACGAACCTCCACATATTTGACTTATGAATAAATTTGTTTTTTATACAGTAGAACTCGGCTATTAGTACGTACTCATTTCTCTGAACCAAAATTCATTTAATATATAGATTCCTATGTAATATCAACTCAATTAGTACGTACTTATGGATAGTACACTTTTTTTCCGCTTCCCGGAGGGGTACGTCTTATCCGAGTTCTACTGTATGTTATTTAAGTTTTGAATAGTTATACTATTGCTGTGCTTGTTTCAATATTTTGGCTTAGTGGTTCCCAGAAGTAACGCATCACTGTCCTAACGTGCCACTGATTCTCGTCGGCACCAAGAGTGACTTGAGGGATGACATCGAAACCGTGAGCAGGCTCCGAGACAGAAAGCTTAACCCCATCTCCTACCCAGAGGGATTGCAAATGATGAAGAATATAAATGCTGTGAAATACGTCGAGTGCTCTTCTCTCACTCAGAAGGGCTTAAAGGACGTTTTTGATGCTGCAATACGTTCTGTATTAGTTCCGAGGAAACTGCCCAAACGGAAAAACCGCTGTGCTTTTGTATAGAAATCTCCCCTTACTTTGCCTTACCTACCCACTGCATCGAACCAATACCCTAGTTTGTTATTAAGAACCATTGTCACTTGTTTATTTTGACTTATCCACATTAATGATAAAGATGATTTATTACAGTGAAAAGTGTGTGAGATAAATAATCATAGGGAATTAGCAACATTTTAACAGCAGCAATTATCTTGTTAGCGACTGCTGATTAGTATGACGACAATGATCAGAATATATCTAATCTATAATTCTTCCTTGATATTTTAAACAATGAATTGAAATGTAGCAACATTCCCTAAATTTAATATTCTAGAATTTTAGATTCTGACAGGGAATGAAAGGAGTAAACTTTTGCCATCTAATTCGCTCTTCCACTGCTAGAGTAATTATTCACACTTTCTATTGGCCTTAATATATACGTATTGACTTTAACAGCAACAGAGTTCCTCCTACAACTTCTTTATCTCAGTGAAAGGTTGAGGGTTGATGATATTTGCGTTTTTCTTCCCCGCCGTAATATATTTGCAGGTGTTGCAAAAAAGATGCCTAAAATTAAGATTGAGTGGTAGTGCTACTTGATGGTGTTAGGATTGTGTAATGCATTTTACTATGCAAGAAATCAAATTTTATAATTAAAACCGCGATTTTGACTATCTTACATTTTTGTCCCCAAAAAAATGTAAAGAATTTACAGTTTAGTTTGTAAGCTAAGCATTGAATAAATAATCTAATTAACTCTTAGCCTCTGGTTAATGTCTAAATCTTTTTTTTAAATTAAATTTTTATAAATCACTAATTCATATATCGACAAATCATTTCAGTCCGCGCTCTTCCCGATCCTAATGCATTTTGCGGTTAAGCTTTCTGTCTCGGATATAAATTTTAATTATGAAATACTACTCTGTATTTGAGTTAGGCCAGTCTACGGAACTAACAGGACAAACAGACCATTCATTCGTAGTAGTTTACAGTCTAGCAAATGCCAGCGAGCCAGACCAGCTGCCTGCTAGGCCGGAAATGGTTATAGCTAGTCAATCTGAGTGGTAGGGTTAGACAAAGCATTTCCATAAATTGGAATACAATGGCACAAACTTATAAGCTAAACAAGAAAGTCATTGTCTTGCCCAAAGCAGGAACTGCTCTTACGCTAACCAAAATGCTTGACCATAGCAACGTAGGAATGCAACAACATTCCTTTGAAAATTTCTAAATTTTTCAAATCATCTTATGCAGGGGAGCTATCTCTAATTTTTAGTGTGCCTACTAATCGACTATACTATCCTGGTGCTATAGTATAGTGACCAACTTCTAACATTCCTGGGTCCCTATTTCGTTTCTACTTTCTGCTACTATTTACTGCAGAGGCAGAATTTAGCTCTGACAGGTCTCAGAACTCTGCCACATTGGCACCGCCACTGGTACAGTCGATGTGAAGAAGAAATTATTTCAATTTAGCGAAATACTTGTAGGTACTAGGTAGTATCCTGTTTCATTTGTTATTTTGAGCTAGTTAAGCGCGCGTTCCTCTGAAGGCCAAGAACTACGACTAAAGTATATCATAACGATTCAGTTCTCCCTGAGGCGGATTCTTATATGAAATACCACAGATATAGTATGCATATGTGCAGACTTGTTATGTACTCCCCTTTACATTGGAGTCTGGAACCGCCTTTTGAGTAATAATTGGAGAGGCATTTGACATTAGTATTATTAAACTAGTGCGAAATAGTGCACACTGGTATAGGACGAACTTGAAAGGAGACTTAACCTAAACTTAGTTTTGAATGGTTCAACAAACGGGATAAAAGCAATATTAATATTTGTTATCATTTCAAAATCAAGAAGATAAGTATATTTAAGACAGAACTATCAGTGCAGTTCGTGTAGAGGGATGCCCTTATATGGAATGGACAGTGCACCACATCCTTCCGTACGCAGCATCCTGTGGAATATAATAGTCCGATATTTGTCAGCTTTGGTATGGACTATAGACTTTTAATATTTGCTTCTGATTTCCATGAACTTTTTACGTATTTATTTTCACACATTCTGTACAAATTATTAATGAAATCTCAACGACTAATATAGTATATGTAGATTCCGACTTTCGTACCTTTTTTAAAAAATTTAAAATATGAATATTTTACGCCATATTACAAATGAATATATGTAATTTTCACACCTCTGGTTGGTGTCTTCTACAGCTACACTATCGGTCTGCCTACCGATATTTTTGTAAACCTATCTCGATTCGGTCTGAAGTATCCATTCGATTTATCCAGCTTCATAGATCAGGGATAAGCATTGTAAATCTTCATTTTCAATTGATACTTTTCAAATGATAATTGAAGGCTATTGTCTCGGTAAACCTTGTAGAAGTTATTACTTCTAATTCTGACACTTTCATTTCAGGACTGAACCGTAAAACTGGAAGGGAAATAATTACAATTTTTCTATCAATCTTTGATTGACTCTTGACCACAGGCCAGGACTTCTGTCCATAGCTCTGCCAATTAAACTCTCTTAGCCTAACAATGAATTTGTCAGAATCAATTGAATCTTCACATAAAAATGTGTAAATCTTCAAAGAATGAGCCTTTGATCTTATATTAATTGGTTTATCTCCTTTTCAAAACGCGAACTAGACAAGCTTCATTCACGTGCAGATTTCAATATGGTTATAATCTCAAGTTCACCACTGCCAAACTTCTATAAAGTCATTCGAGTATGACTTCATTTGAAGTTAGTATGTGCGAAGAGTTCTGGCGTATTGAATGCAGCTTCTAAACTTGAAACTCAAGTGCAATCCAAGCTTTCTTTGTTTTAGCTACTCAACTGAAGAGAACATTGTTACAGCTTATTATCAGCTAGCTTCAAAGGAAACCTAATCCAGTAGAACTATAAATACTAGTTTACTCTGTGATGCTTTTTAGATCAAACCTTCAATTTCACTTTATACGCACTTTGAATCGCATTTGATTTTATCCAATTCCAAATTTGAACTCTTATTTCCATGTCGATTCTTACTGAGCGAGCAAACCCATCCGACTTGGATAAATGCGCAGAACTCGGGATCGACAAGTAAGTTACTTTTATTCTATTGTCAAATTATCTCACTCATGTACGTATATCAATATTTATATTTTTTTGTCATGGAAGTAATAGCCATTATTTTCTCACATTCCCTAAATATTTTTTTCATGAATTTCTCAACAACGCTTGAAATATCCAACAATGCCTATACCTAGTTCAACGGTAACTCTAGTAATTACCTCATTAGCGAAACAATTATACTCCACCACCTCGCACTGACAGCCTTTGTTCGTACCAATTTGCCATTTGTAAGTACTAATTGGGAAAGTAATTATGGCTGAATATACTCATTCATTCTTTGATTGTATCTGGTGAATTAAGGGTTAGTTCATTGAGTATAGTATTTTATATTCATTGCTACTGAATTCATTGTGTTCGTTTGTCCGTTTGCTGGTGTATAAACTGTTAATCTCGGAAATTTACTCCCTTCTTAAACCAGTGATGATGGAGATATAAACATTTAACGTAATTATAATAATATCGCAATAAAATGATGCGCTAGTTCCGTGTCAAGCGAATGACTCTGAGAATCTTAGTCATGATGAGTTATACAATTGTGGCAAGTGACCCATCACTTCCAGAACATTCCTAATTCATCTGTCTTGGTACACATTCTTCTGTGCAATAAAGTCAGCATAGCATATTAAATAGCTTTGATCTTTTAGTCAAACAATGGAATTTATTTGCGTAATAAAGTTCCCTTTCAAGATTTATCTTTCATGTTGACTGTCAGATAATCTTGCTAGTTTTCTTTCATGCTTTGAGAAATTGTATGTCCATGGGCACATTGACGGACTTTGAATAGGCATTTAACTGCCTTATAGATCTGGCGATGCAACAATACAATTCATTTTGCGTAGCCCATGTCTTTATCTGCTGATAAAATAGTTTGTGCGTGTGTGCACGTGTGTGTGTACTTAATTGCAGAGAAATTGGGAGTATTGAAAATTAAATTTATATCCATGTTTTCATGTAAAAATGCTCTTTGAAGTCCTCTGTTGGTTTGCGCTTTATTGTCAAGGTCATCCTACCTCCTTTTGATAATGTTATTATACGTATCCATGTATGAACTCGCTTAATTAATTGTGATGTTTCGATTGTTCAGTCTATTTGATCGTAGAATTGCGGCTAAATCACCCAAGCTTTTTGTTGAATAGAATATTCGCACACAAATCCAACTATTACAGAGCATAAGTTCAAAGTGAAAGATTCATTTTTCATCTTTTCAGCGATCCATATAACATACTACGTATAGCATTATGTTTCATAGCACAATTATGTGGTATCATTGTTTACACTGTTAACTGTGTGAAGTCAATCTGTATTATTTATTTACTGTATCAAGTTGCAAGAATGTTAGTTTTGCGTGATCCAATCATCTTGATGAATAATCCTGTTATTTTTACCTAAAAGGATAGCGAATAATGATGTGTGAAGCATAGTTTTGGGTAGGCTGTCCTTTTATCTACGGTCAACGAATGTTGTTTTTGAGTTGAGATGATGTTTTGATTCCATATACGTACATACGAATATGTATGGCGTAATTCGAAATTTTGCTTAGAGTTCTAAGAACTAAATTGGAATTTGTCCTGCATCCGAACTTGGAAGAAAATGCGTGCTACTGCACAGTTCCAATCTATATTTACTGAATAACCTCTTGTAGTATTATATCAATGATTGCGAGCGACAGTGAAATGACAGGTGATGAGCTTTCAGATTCTGATTCATCGAACAACTCTAACCCCTCACCGGTTTCCGCAGGCAGTCTCTACGGCAGTATGCTCCCCCTAGCCCCCATCACGATGCACCCAACTGGCATCAATCGAGTCATTCTTACATTCAAAACCAGCGTGGAGATGTTGACACAGTTTCTCAACACAAACTTCGAAGCAAAAAACTTGATCGATTTTTGGTTGGCGTGTGAGGCTCTCTCAAAGTGAGTTTAATCATATTAGATATTCAGAGATAAAAATGTAATTATTTGGACAAGTAATGTCTTTTGTTAATACCGATAATCTCCATCAAAACTTAAATCATATCTACGTTGCAAAATTCTAATAGATTCATTCAGACAATGTAAACCTAATTTCAAATGTAATTACTCTCTCTTTGATCTTCAATATTGATTTTTTGTCATTATATAATTGTAACTTTCTATATGACAATATTATTAGTGTGCCATCGTATTTAGCCTTTATTGTGGGGGCGAGCTAATGCAATCCTGTTATCGTCAATGCAGCGCTGGTGCAACAATTACTCCCCTCTAGATCTAAATGCTTTTTAAACGAGAAATATAACAAATTAACATCAAAGTAAGGCATATATCACAAATCTATTGGTACAATAGAGCACAGTGACTTTTTCTGACCTGCTGACTCAAAACATGCCAGTTAAATGTGTTCAAAATTGTTGCAATACGTGCGAGACATCTTAATTACCGTTTTCGTGTTTGAATGCAGTTTAGGTATAATTGTTATGCTCCAATTTAGACAAATATCTTCTTTCTTTGTAGTTAATTCTTGTCATTTTAAGGTTGTGCTGCTTGAAAGTTTAAAATTTTTGTGTTTTACTCAATTTGTTCTCGACTAGACTTAATAACTGACGACCATTACTCGTTATAGAGACTCGCCAGTTACATCATCAAATTACTATAAATAGGCATCTCTAACACAGTTCCATGTGCGGTGCTGTTAAAACGAGATAAAAATGCTTTATGATGGAAAATTATGATTCATTTGGTTTCTTCCATATGTTCCAGACTGCACAGTAGAAATCAATTGTTTACACACACACACGCATACGCATACGCATATGTGCACCGAGTCAAAATACATGTTTAATTCGTTCAGTTCATTTTTCACAAGTACTACTACGTAGATGATAGATATTATAGTACATATTATTTTAGGTATAAATCTAATTCACATTTCCATTCGAGATTTCGTATGTCCTGCTCTACATATGAATAATTTGCTAATGGGGATTTTAACATATCTCTACGAAAAATATTTATTATAAATTTGATCATCGTCTGCTTTGTAGCAAATTTTAATTTACCCCAAATAAAGCATTTAAACACTGCAAAATATTTCTTCCAACGCAGTACTTAGCACAATACATCCACACGTGCAATCACTGAAAAGAGTATGTTAATCATGGATAAAATTAGTAATTTTCTACTAATCAGTGAATACCTTTTGGAATATGTCAGAATTTCAGCGAATTTGTTTAAACAAACTATTTTCTAACAAAAGATAGTGTAACCTCAGGTCAAGCCGGGATGTACTCGTCTGGTGATAAACTCTCTGATTTATAATGTAACAATTTGTAACACATTGGAACAACTTTGAACTCTTTAAAATATGTAGGACAAAAAAGGAAGACTATCGTAAACACACAAAGGCGGTTTATTACAGATTTATTCGCAGCAACGCAATGCATCGTGCTCCTTTGTCTAAAAAATCCATCGAAGCTATCAAGAATGCAATGAATCATAATGGAAGCCTACAGACGGCAATGGATACTGCTCAGGACGAATCCTTCAAGATACTACAGGTAATTTAATTTCTATTCCACACACGGACAGAAGGTATTGCATTAATTAGCCACTCACACAGACCGTATGCATTAATTATTATTATTTGGTATCTTGGTGCTTGCCATTTCCATCCACGGAGAGCACAAAGTGAGAAACTTGTAAATTAGACACCAAACGTCTGTAAATAACTGCTTCACAATCTGTATTAATTAAAATTACATTACAAAAGTTACCCAGAAGAGTAATAATTATTGATAATTATGTAGCAAGAAGTATTTCCACAATTCAAAGCTTCTTCGTACTATCAATCTCTCTTGAAGAATACCATCTTCCTGAACCTATGCTCCGTCCCACCTCCACCACCCTCTTCTGCCTGCTCCAGCGTCGTGTCCACACAGAGTAGTGCCTACACGAAGCTCTCCAATGGCAGCTCTACTGGCTCGGAAAAGTCGAACAGGTCAGTTTGTTATTTTGATTCAGTTTAACTTAATGCAAGATGTACTCTGTGGTGTCTTCCATTGCATTTGTTGATTTTTTAAATCTCTCAATCACAGAGGATTAAATATGAATGGGATTCTTATCCGTTGTTCCGAATAATAAACGGTATTTATTTGCGATTTTTATTCTCAATTGTCAAATACTCCCCTCAAGAAAAGTACACGACTGTTCCAAGATATAAAACTAACTGAATTAACTTCAAGATTCGTTGGTGACGCGTTCACTATTATTCGGTTGATAATTTGATTTTTTCCCAACAGCTTTGTCTACCTAAACTATTACGAGAACATTAGAATTTAGGATTTATTTAATCTATTTACTCTTCATTACTTAGATGTCACATCAGAATTATATATTCAGATTTCTCATTGTGTTTAATCGTCTTTGGGTTATTAATAGATGCATGTTTAATCCGACAGCTTATTCACAAACCGACAAATTGTAGTTGTAGCAAAATTTGTCATTATTCTTCTATTGCACCAACGGTAGAGCATCTTAGTACCAATAACGTTGATGGGTAATATTTGAAGATAATGAATCGCTGTATAATTAATCCATTAGAGCTCGGTCAATACATACTCCGAGCGAATCCGACTTAACTTAACGGAACGAAAGTGTTCCCTTAAACATCTCATTGTAATGTGAAATAATAAAAACATGGCACTTCTATTCTATCAAGCTAACTGAGCTAGCGTTCCCTTAGCATTTTCTTGTATTTGTAAACGTTATTCCGGAACAAATAAACTAAATGAACTAGTTGAGGAAGAAATATACAACATGTATCATTAACTCTGTTAGAAATTGCAAAGATATGACAAAACACAAATACATCTATCAATTAGTAACATTTGAAACAATATTTAATTGACTATCAAGATATCTAATCATTAACTCGTTATAAAATTGAAGGAAAAGTTTCCAATACTGAGTAGTCCCAACCTCGATTTCATCTTTTGTACAAACGATACACGATTACACTAGCATTCAAAGATTGAGTGAATTCTTGCTAGAGATTCTTAGGATCTGTCTAGGACTTCAAATTCTTCACTGTATTGAACTACTGATTTCTTTAAACTCCTTTGCTGATAAATGTTTGAAACCCTTGAAATATGGAAAAACATAAATCGCAACAGTTATCAAAACTTGTGTGTGTTTAAGCGTATGATAGCAATAACTGTTCTCAGTCTTTCAAGTTATTTATATCTCTAAGGCTATTTACTCGGAAATTTTTGCACCTGCAAAAGCTTCGCGCTTTAAGCGGCATTCAATAGAAATGGTTTTATATCACCCCCACTAATTGACCGAGATATTTCCAAATTTAGTTATTCTTTTAGACACACTACACTAAGAATATTGAATTATTTAATATAAATGAATACTGTGTGTGGGGGGGGGGAAGCAGGGTCAAATGGGTGTACCTTAAGGCATGACAGAATATTTGTATAATTATATTAGACATCACCTCATTACCAGAGAATTTACCAATTTGCATTTTTTACATTTTATACTTTTATTTTGGGTAATTTATTTTACACCGACTAATTGTGTAACTTTGATGCAGTTCAATGCATATTAACTCGTCTCGTCGCTTATTAAATCATTCCATTACTTGCAATGCGTGATTCGACACAGCACATCTTCCAACGCTTCGATTATTGCACATAATTTACTAATAATTACAGACACTGTTAAACAATGTAATAACCTGAAACGTTTAATTCTTTGATCTCTGCAAAATCAACTTTGTGTATCCAGTTTTTATATTAAATAATGATTCTTTCACAGGCATGATGTCTCTACTAAAGATAGTCAGTTCCGAGCCCTCTACTCACGAACTAAGGTAGGGAGGATTCTAGCTTAAAACGATAAATAGCAATCGAAGTTAGTTGTGCGGATTTATGAATTATTTTGATAGCGCTACCCAGAAATTACACAACCCTCTCAATTGGCGAATCGACTAATTTCTGAAATTGACAGAGAGATTCAGAATAGACTCAGATTGACTAACGAGATCCAGGATACTCTAAGGAAAGAAGGGAGCTCTGAAGAGGATATAAATGTGAGTTTTAGACAAGTTTATTTCATATGATTCATTCCCCAATCGCTTGATCACAGATGGTAAGAATTAATATAACCGAATCATACTTGCTGACATGTTATTTAACGAAATAATATCTATAATGATCATGATTTTTTTGATTCTCTTACCGTTTGGCATCGATTGATGTGACATATCTCTCTTCTTCATAAGGTATCTATCTAACTTATAAGCAGAAACCAGCTCTTTGAACTATACATTGCGACAATTTCAAGCTAAAGGGCTTCATTCGTTACCATTCATCAATTATTCCAATTCATCTTAAATTGCATTCTTTCCAAACTATATCCATCATATTAATAATACTAAAGTATACGGAATTTAGTTACTGGTAAATCAACATGCATTAAAGAATGAGAAATGTATTGCGTACATCATTACATGTTATGACATACTTACACCTAAATTAACATCAAATTAGTGAGATCGCACTGTTTGCTCGCATTTTTGTAAAATTCTTACCTAAATGGGTACGTAACGTTATTTCTTTGATCTTTACCACATCTTATTATTAAGTAAGCAATTTACGAGAGCCAAACGTAAGCCATCCTCCTTTCTTAAATTATGTTAGGTATTCAACTAATAGGTTCTAACGAACTGATTGACATAATGGAACTGTCCAATTTTTGTTTTTTGATTGTAGTCAAACATTTCAAAAGATTTGTCCAGTTACAAACATTATTATGGCATTGATGTAGTAATTATCCAATGATAAAACACGCATATTTTAGCAACATTAATTATGAACGAAGTTGCTGAATAGAACTCCCATGAATCCCACGAAGCAGTCTCGAGCTGTTTTATAATATATTTTTAATATAATTATTATTATTACATTTTTTTAGAATTCCGACTGGACTTCTCACTCAATCAGTGTGAAGTACATCGATTTGAATCGAGAGCCAGAGGAGAGTAACACCAACATAAGTGAAGTGATTTCTTCCACGCCACAGTCCACAGACGCCCAAAAGCCACTGTCCCCTCCCAATGAGGCAGAGCTGAAAGCAGCGATTAGATGCGACCCAGCGTTAGACCAACTCCAGTCTACGATCCAGCAGTTCCGCGTGGACCAGCCCTCTAGCCAGTTGCGCTCCAACCTCAGACACATTCCCAAATCGTCCGCTTCTGACATCCTCCCTCGAAGTGACCTCCAATTCGAAAACCTGTAAGTAACTGTCAACTGATGAGATAAACGATTAATAGTAATTCGGAATATATTCTGAAAATAATGGATCATCCATGTTTTCAGAAAAATGAGCGAAAGAGATAGACCCTGTTTCTCATTAATATTGATAATCTCATATTTTAAACTTCGCACTCTAGTGTACATGCCACGAAAAACGGTCATATTTTCATGTAAATTGCCTTGATTTGAAGATAATTTCGATAAATAATTCTCGTCTATATATATCTACCTATCGAATGGTCACGAATCGACCAAAAATTGAAAGAAAAATGTAATTATTAAGCTAACAAGAGAAATCCTTACACGTTTTTGTATATAAATTGCATGCGAGTTTGATTATAGATAAGAATCCACAGCAGGTGATTCCGGTAATACATCCCATTGCAACATGTATGATTTGTTCAATAATTAATTAGAATGCGTACTAAAGATTTGTCATTGAAATTAGACTCACAGAATCGCTCTATCACCTGTTTACAACGAAATCTGTTTTCCTTTAACGCTAGACATGTACCTCAACGTATGGCTGCAATTACTTAGAATGCTATGCTAAACGATGAGAGAACTATTTAATTAATGCTCTCCTTAGGATTCGGAAGTAGAAATCCGATATCAGTTCGCATTCATTATGCGTTGAAACGAATTTCGCAGAAATATTTATTTTGAAGAACTAGGAATGCTTTTTAGCTGGAAACATTTGTTATTCTTTATCTCTCTCTCTTCTTAGACAAATCAGAAAATTCTTCCAGGGCCTAGAAGCTCATGAAAACCAACCGAGTCGTAATAAGAATGCGTACGACGCTGCTCTACAGATTATACAGAATGCGAACTCACAGAAAAGTAAGTGCTAAAACCTAGTACGTATGTGTGAACCCTGAGACAATGTTACCGTTTAACTGATCCCTATCAATTAGTGGAAGAAGACACGACTATAAACTGGACAGAAAGAAAGAACCAGCGTCGAAATCGCCGCCATTCTTTCCACCGCAGCACCAACCACCGAGGTTGCATGAGTGATACCGGATCAATGGATGGGGACACCGCCTCAGTCGCATCCCTGCCTCTCCGCATCTCGACACGCCCCTACCACTACCCTAACAGACACGGGTCCGATGCTATGGACAGCGTCTCCCACTACGGGACTCTACCGAGAAAGGGGAACACTCACCCCTCAGAACTCCAGGTGTTCTACCGGGTGGGGGAGAACTCAGACCGGAACCTATTCACACGGGTGCAGCAGACACCTGGATCTCCATTCACACTGAAGGACTTTATCCACAAAGTTTTCAAGAGGATGGGACAATTCAGGTGAGAATCTTATTAATATATTTTATAGCGATAGACGGATTCATAAAAAATCTTTATCAGAGAGCTATCGCATTACATTGAATAACTTCATTTGAAGAAATTCTATTTGGCCTTAGTGGAGATACACTGATGTAAGAGCTAAAGTGTTATATATCTTCTACAAAGCATCCATAAATAAGCTGGACTGAATAGCATTCATTCGCAAAACACGATACATTGGGTCTGCTTATCCCTACTAAAGATAAGGACAGCTGGAGGATGTCACTATTCCATTCAAATCTTGTTGTAGTAAACATTCCCAATATATAACAACTATTCTTAAGTTGCTGATATCAGAAACCTTTTTTGCCCTTAGAGAGTTTTGAATAACTGTGTTGACCTTGCCTTTTGATCAATAGCTGATAATATTAGCTTTGAACTCGATTCGTTCATATATTTTCACAGGTTTAATGTGTATAAAAAGCTCAGTTCTCATCTTAAAAGTAATGGTTTGATCTCTTTGGTTGATATCTAAAGTCTTGATTAAAATATGTAAAAATTGCATTCCAATTAATTTACATATAAATAAGATTATGTGTCATGGATAGGAATGGTCCGTAGAACTCTACCAAGCACAAATGTCCAAATAGAATTCATGCTTTTCATACCAATAATTCTTCTTTGATCAATTAACCATTACTGAGAGATACGGTATAGTCACTAACTTAAAATTAACATTTTGAATATTTTACACTTGTTTTAATAAATTAAAGAGAATTTACAATTCTGATAGACATAGAATTATCATTGGAACTTTTGTAGATATTACTTCAAATCCTGGAGCCAAGACTTAAACGAGTTCGTGTGGGAAGAGATCAGTCTCGAAGACTTCCCAGTACCTTTATACAATGGGAAAATAATGGCACTAATCGTACCTCAATCTTCATCTTAACTCGCGCTTTTTCACCACACACACAAAGGCCCTAGCACATTAATCCTCGTTGATATTAGTAGTGTTCCATATTGTTTTATTTCCACAATGAGAAATGTTGTTTGTTGTATTTTGAATGTATTTTTAAACAATTCCTTACTTTTCAAGATTAGATTGCTTTTGTAGTTAATGTTAATATTAAAACGAATGCTACAATGTCAATGGTAGTACAATTGGAGGGATAATTGGATACATTCCACTCGCATTAGGGTGGTCTATGGCCATTAGCTAGAAAAAATTATTTTATTCCGAGTATTCGTATTATGCAAATTGCAAATATACAAAACTATGTATATAATGTATAACTTATGCTCAAAGATTGATAGAGTCTATGTCAGATATTAGAATCCTTCAAAATGACCGTTTTGCATCAAATATGTTTCCAATGTTAATTGTAAACTTTATTATGATTATTAATGGCAGAAACATAGACAAAAATACTACGATCTAGAAGTTGTAGGTTTTCCCGTGCTCCGTCATTTGGCAGTAGTTATGTTGAACTAACTTGTAATAAAAGGCAGGTATTAGCCCAATAGAATGATTCAAAGGACTTAGCTTGGGACACTCGGGATGGTTGGTATGTATGTTCGTTTGCATTACACATGTAACAGCAGCGAACCGTTGCAAACATAATCCCAACACAATAGAAGAAACCTGAGTACTATCAATGCATACACGTTATTCGTTCTTATGATGCGAAGTTAACTTGGAACAGTGTTACATAGCAAAATATCTACTGCAAGAAAAAATCGAAATCCATATAACTACTGTCCAGCATGTAGCCAGAAGGTATTGGACCAAGTTTTATTCATTTAAGCAATTTTGAAAGGTCTGAACACCTTTGTCAATAACCTTCAACAGCAATACAATCCTGAACATGTGCTAAAACTAAAACTAATCCAGAATATTATCATGTGTTTGCCAATTCCTATCCTACCCTCATGTATTCCTTATCTTCATACATATTTATTGCCAGCAACTGAAAATCAACGCTAAATTACATAGTAAAGGACTGTACGTATTTAGCCAAAGCACTTAAAATAACCTTAGATTTCTTGCGAATAAGGAGGTCACGTGAAGTCTTAAGATGGTGCGATCATTGATCTCCCGAGGAAAGATACTTTTCAACGATCGAACGAGGATCGTCGCTGTTATCTTTGATAAAATCGGATGTACGATCTCGATTATTTTTTAAGAAAGCTATTTCTTCTCATAATCATATTCAATTGGTAAAATACCTTAAATTGGAGAGAGGGGAGGATACACTGGAAGGGCGACTCAGGCCCAGGGACTCACGAAGTATTCTAGCAGCGCAAGCAAGCGAGGACCTTAAGCTATGCACTTAAATAACACAAAAGATGTGCTATAATTAACAAAACGATCGGAAAATGACTGGCATCGCAATCTTCTTTTTCACGATCGACTAAGCATTCTCTGGTGTCACGTGAAATAAAACTTCAAGAAATATGAGTAATCACCAGTAGATATAGCCAATCTATTCTAAGAAAAATCAGTTTCACAATGTGGCACACTTGTAATAAAATGAATATGGAATATAATTTTAGTTTTCTTGTTAATTGAATATGGCAAACCTTGCGTTTGTGTGCTAATTGAGAAGAAACTTTAGCAGTTAGTTATAGCTAGTGAATATTAATCAATGAAGGTTATTGCAATGAACCAGCACAAGTTGCACAACTTTCTGCCCAAAAATGGAATGTTAATTGAAATATGCTAAATTGATTAATGAGTTATAGTAGTCACTTCACAAGTCAATTTTTGCATTACAATAATCCAATATTCCTGAATGATTTTCCACTTTGTATTTTCAATTTTTTTAAAACGTAGATCTTGATACGCAGTACCCCCTGAACATAAATTTCCTCTAAAAAAAAACAGATTAATGTGAATGACAAATTAAGCGTACAAAAAAATTAAAAAATCGCCGGTGTTGGTGTACGGAGTAATATCTACTTATATTTCATAATTTCAGGTCCCATCATTTGACCTGAAATTATGAAATTATGAAATAAAGATCATTATCCAGTACACTAGCAACCAGCGATTTTTTAAATGTACGTTTTATTTGGGTGAAAGGTATACTAACCTGACATCATGGATTCTTGGTACACAGCTCCATAATACATACATTCTTATTCAATTAAAATGGCGAATTAGGAATAAAATATGATTATTTTCCCTAACTCTGCAAAATGAAAGCGAAGTGTACTCATATGATATTCTAGTAGTGGAACTCCTGAAATCTCAATCGTCCGTACCTTTATATCTGTATATCTGCCATTAGGATTTCATTCTCTCTACACTACAGAATTTAACAAATTTTCTATTCTGAAAGCATTCCTATTATCAGATAACTCCCAAATATATAATTCTCTGCTATTTACTATTTGGCGCCAAGTAAACGATTAATTAATAAAACCTCTCATCTTATTATGCCTAATTCCCTACTAATTCGGTATATAATTCTCTTTGAAACCATTACTGCTATTTCTTGTCTCTTCTCAAATTCTTCTAACACGGAACTATCTTTATAAATACATATCTTCACCAGTATTTTATCCGAATTCAATCAATTTAATATCAACAACTAATTCTTCAGTTACAACTTGATTAGGTGAGTTCATTATTTTCATTATTCCCATTATGACATTTCTACTTATTGTGGTATTATGCTAAATAGTTTAATCATATAAAGGTTTATACAGTAGATGCCGGATATAAGAACACCGGTTATAAGAATGCTAGATATAAGAACATTCAACTAGAAAACGGTTGGCATATACCCCATATAATTTATGCCGGTTTTAAGAACATTATATGCAGTTCCCAACGGTGTTCTTATAACCGGCATCCACTGTATAAGTTAGTTCAACTCTGAAATATGTGTCACTAAAGGCTTGTTTCTTTGACCGGTCGACTCACAGTCGGGATTAGCAAGGGGGTACTGTCTAATCTATATTAACAATTTTTAAAACTTGATATGAGACTTGTAAATCCATGTCCTTATCAGAAATTGTTTAAATCATCCAAATGCAAATATGATTAGAAAGCTGAACCCTATCATTCGGAGAATTTGGCGAGATATGATGATAACTTTTTACATAACTTATTATACATTACTTGTTACATAGTTGAATTTTTGGAGCATTTAATTATGCAATATTTTAGCATGGTAACGAAATGTTGCTTTGTACCATGTTCTACGCAACAGCCAGAATTACCAACTCGAAACATATTTCAAAGCATAATTAGAATCATATTGCATAATTAGAATCATATTATGCCATAGCCCACCGATCTAATTGTCCATTGTTCCTTAACATTTGACTATTATAGAACAACGTGTACTTGAATAATGTAACCTTACCGCATCTGTTTATTTCAACAGAGATATTCTAGCATGACAGCCATAGTAGAGGCACCTATAAACATGGTCCCACACTCTAACGGCGAAACTCTCCTACACAAATCGTGGAAAGAGGGCCTTTCACGTCCAAACAAAGACACGCGTGTACGCACTGAGGATGTTACCTTGACTAAAGGCCACGAGTTCGAGGATTATAAACTGCGTCGTGACCTCCTGATGGGGATCTACGAGATGGGGTTCGAGTTCCCCTCTCCTGTCCAGGAGGAAAGTATTCCGGCCGTGTTGCAGGGGAAAGACGTGTTGGCTAGAGCAAAGAACGGAACCGGGAAAACTGCTGCCTACCTGGTTCCACTGCTGGAGAAGGTGAATCCCATGCGACAGGTCATCCAGTCCATCGTGATCGTCCCCACGCGTGAGCTAGCCATGCAAACTTCCAACATTGCGAAATCTCTCAGCAAACATTCCGACATTCGCGTAGTCGTGGTGACAGGTGGCACCATCCTGCGCGAGGACATCCTACGTCTCGAGGGCGTGGTGCACGTAGTTATCGGGACGCCTGGTCGGCTCTTCGATCTGATCCGTAAGGGCGTCGCTTGCATGGAACACTGTAAGATGATGGTAATGGATGAAGCAGACAAATTGCTTTCGATGGACATAAATCACTGTCTCACTCAGATAATCTCGTTTCTACCTCATAACAGACAGATCTTGCTGTTCTCTGCTACCTTTCCACTCTCAGTTAAGGCCTTCTCAGATAGATACATGGTGAACTCGCATGAAGTGAATCTAATGAACGAGCTCACTCTCAAAGGAGTGACTCAGTACTATGCATATCTGGAAGAGAGGCAGAAAGTACACTGTCTCAATACACTATTCAAAAAGTTGCAGATTACCCAGAGTGTTATCTTCTGTAGCTCTAGAAACCGGGTTGAGCTGCTATCCCGTAAGATATCTGAACTGGGTTACTCATGTTTCTATATTCACTCGGGCATGCACCAGTCCTACAGAAATAAAGTGTTCCATGACTTCCGTAAGGGGAACTGCCGGCACCTCGTATCTACCGACCTGTTCACGCGAGGAATTGATGTGCAGTCAGTAAATGTGGTTATTAATTTTGATTTTCCATCCGTGGCAGAGACGTATTTGCATAGGATCGGACGCACTGGCCGCTTCGGGCATTTGGGCCTAGCAATCAACCTGATCACTGACAAAGATACTGATAATCTGTTTAAGATAGAGGCAGAACTTTGTACACGGATCCTAGCTATTCCTGGAGAAATCGACAAACGAATTTACGTTAGTGAATTCCAACATATGGAAGAGGTTTCCGTGTCTGAACACCCATGTGCTAAACCTGCGAAAATTGACACTACAGATGAAAAGAATTCAGGTAAAGAAATGCCTGATCCTCCCACGACAAAGTTGATAGAGTCCACTGAAAAAGTCCTCGATACGAAAGACACCATCCAGCCATCAACTGAGAAAACCAGCGAACCAAAGTAACATACCACCATCTCTTCTTAGCGTAGCTTAACGTAACCGAATCACTTAGAACTATTGTGTGCATTCTCCTTCGTACTCCTCAACATTCACATGGGTTTATTCGCAAGAAAATTCTATATTTAGATAGCTGGTAGGGTGATTTTGTGTTTCTGTGTGTATTTTTGATTGATTGGTTTATTTCTTTGCTTTATCATTGCAGCTACTTGCTAAGTACTCATGTTGTATTGATCTCCTGAAGTCATCAATTAATTAATACAAGCGCGCTTCGCACTTGCTTAGCAAGGCTAGTGAACACAAAGTGTTCACAGGGTCGCCTGGGGTCAACAAATTCAGAAGTCCCTACGGGTGCCAAATATTGATTACTTTCATTAATCCATTAAAAATTTGCTTATTTTATGAATCTACTGTAAACAAAAAATATAAAAATATAAGATCGGAAATACGATATTTGCAATCTACACCTTTAATAGAAACATGCCAATAGTTGAGAGCTAGTTTCTACTACATTTAAAGATTTGTTTACTTTATGTATCCATTGTAAAAAAAAGTAAACAAATAGTTAAACATATTGATTTGAAAATATGATATTCGAAAGCTACATGTAAGCCGTTAGAAGCTAGTCAAAAAACCCATGTCAACAGTTTAAAGCTAGTTTCTAACCTATTTTTTGAGATTTGTTTACTTTTTGTATCTGTGTAAAGAAAAATAAATCAATAATTTATCATATAGATACGAATTTTCGATATTCGAAAATTCGAAATCTACACTCCTAAAATCCCATGTCAACCGTTGGAAGCTAATCTCTAGCATTTTTACAAAATTCGTTTAATGATGTGAAAATATGCACATAACCTTTTTATTGGTACAAGCGGGCTTCGCTTGCTTGCGCTGCGCGGCTGGCGGACACTTTGTGGGCGCCTAGGCTCATTGGTTAATTATATGGTAGAAAACATCTCTAGATACGTTTGTCTTACTGTTATACTCGATATCGCCCGAAAAATCACCAAATTTGTCAATTTAAAAATTTTTTTTGATCGTAATGATGACGTCATAACATAGTAATGAATAATCATTTTTTGCTGAGAGTTGTATCATATATGAGATATATTTATATACACATTCTATTAAAATTTCAGCCTTCCAACACCTGAAATGGCTGAGTTATAGTCGAAAAACTGAAATTTATAATTATAAAAAAGGTGACAATGGCGTCATAATTCCATGATGAGTCGACATTTTCGTATGAGCTCAGAACTTAGTGGAGCCATAGCCAAAGGACTCCCACATGCCAAAAATCAGCTTTCTGTGCCTGGCAGTTTCTTCAATCAATTCGTTACTAGAGTGTGTCAAAAAATTAAAAAGTTTGAATCTTTAGATGATTACCCTTCAAATAGTAGTAGTTTACTTTGATCACCAAATGTTCACCATAAAAAATCAAGCAATTTGGAGATGATTAGTTGTCGCGCAAGGTAGGCTTCTCCAAGTTCAGATTTATAATGGGATTTGTCCGGTTTAGGGATAAAATTGCAAAAAAGTACTTCTGATATAAGCAATGGATCTAACAACCTTGTATTGAGATATTTGGATATGGTTTTATACCAGCCAATAATACATTTTGATGGGCTAAAATCTACCGGTTCGGAGATTTTAGCCCATCAAAATGTAATTTATTATTATACAATTATTTCACAATGATTATAAAATTTATACAAGTATTATTATTATTTAATTATTATTTAATTATTACAATTGCGCTTCGCTTGCTTGCGCTGCGAAATTTTCACATCTCTGCAAAAAAAATAGAAAACAATTTTTCACACCTTTTCTATACTAAATAAATGACTACACTATCACAATAGAAATCATTGTACAAGTACGACACTACAATATATCGTCATTGTTATTAATAAGTCAATGCCACAACTTATGTTTGATATCTTAAATGTGTTATAGTGTATGGCAATAAAATAAATCATCTGCATATTTTCACACCTTTATATACATATTTTCACACCATTTAATGAATTTTTGAAATAATGCTAGACTAGCTTCCAACGGGTGACATGGGGTTTTTAGGGGTGTAGATTTCGAATATCATATTTCAGATCGATATGATAAATTATTTGTTTACTTTTGTTTACAATAGATACATAAAGTAAACAAATTACAAAATTAAGCGAGAAACTAGCTTCCAACGGTTGACATGGGGTTTTTAGGGGTGTAGATTTCGAATATCATATTTTCAGATCGATATGATAAATTATTTGTTTACTTTTGTTTACAATAGATACATAAAATAAACAAACCTCAAAAATAGGCTAGAAACTAGCTTTCAACGGTTGACATATGGTTTTCAGGGGTCTAGATTTCGAATATAATATTTTCGAGTAAGTTTGATAATTAATTTTTTTACTTTTGTTTACAATAGATACATAAAGTAAACAAATCTCAAAAATATGCTAGAAACTTGCTTTCAACGGTTGACATGGGGTTTTCAGGAGTGTAGATTTCGAATATCATATTTTCGGATCCATATGAAAAATTATTCGTTGACCTTTGTTTACAATATATATATAAAGGAAAAAAATTCCAAAAATAGTTTAGATTGAATAACTCCAGGCGCCTGCAGGGCGACTCTGCGGACACGAAGTTCCGCAAGCAAGCGAAGCGCGCGCTTGTAATTATTATATAATCATTATATAATTCTTGTATAATGATTATATAATTACGTATTGTATAACTATTTTTCTATTATTGGGTTCATTCGTTACAAACTCTACCGTTTCACTCATAACTATGATTGGGAACGACATTTACTCTCTAGAGCCTACATATCATTATAATTTACAACTAATGAGAATGAATCTAATTAATGCCTTTCCAAACAAATGGACTAATCAACATAAATATGACTTGAGTTCTATTTGAAGAGCTTTTTTATACTGTGCCATTCCTCCCTCCAATCTCTCCAATCCAGATCCGTGTTTCGTAACGAGCCACACTTCTTTACAGCATAAGTTCACTAGAGACTCGTCGTGACTCACTAAGATCACACCTCCACGATAATGCGTCATAGCACGACCTAAAAACCAACTTTATTTAAAACTAATCTGCAATTATGCTAAGTTAATGGATATTATACAGAGTCTATTATTCCAATACAACGATTTAGAGCAGTAGTTCCCAACCTGAGGTCACAAAAACAAATCAGGGGTCCACAGAATGTGGAAAAATTGCTATAGGGGGTTACAGCCAAAAAAGTTGAAAACCGCTGATTTCTTGGGCCATTTTCCCAGGTCCTAAATTGGGCCAAATCCATAAATCAGTAGTAAATTTATCATATAGGATTTTCCCTCTACTAACCCAGAGCTTGTACTGTCTCCACATCAAGATGGTTAGTAGGTTCGTCTAGAAACAGGAAGTTGGGTTTCCTGGCACAGATCAGTGCCAGAGCCAGCCTGCTCTTCTGTCCCCCTGAGAGGGTACACGTGGGCCGTAGGGGGAGGTCCCCTGACAGTCCAAACGCTGCCAACTCCCATCTATACCTCTCGTCAGTCAGACCGGGGAGGACTCTGGCTATCATCTGGAGAGGTGTGATGTCTAGAATCAGCTGATCTACGTGATGTTGTGCGAAATATCCGATGTTCAGATGTCGATGTCCAATCCTAAGTTTTGAAATAAAATAATGATGATTAGGTGCAATTTAACAACTAAATATTATTATTTAATCTCTCTCTACATTCCATTAATAATTTTGGATAGTCCACTATTTAGATTTCAAGGGATAAATAGAAATATCCCAAATGAAGGGAGTATGACACTTGTGTACAGAGACAGTTGTGTACAAGCATTAGAAAGATACGTAGTTGTAGACAGCCCTAATAATATCAGTGGTTCTTTAACTGGGGTACTAGAGGTACACCAGTGTAACGTAGGGTATTTTGGGTACAGAATTAACCGCTACCTGTGAATATGAGTTGAATCGTGAACTGTATTTATCTACTTCTTTGTTTTCTGAACACATAATAATATGTGTTGTTTAAAAACAAAAAATAGGTAGGAATATTTTTACTCATATTCACAGGTAGCGGTTAATTCTGTACCCCAAATACCCTACGTTACACTGGTGTACCCCTAGTACCCTAGTTAGAGAACCACTGATATTATTAGGGCTGTCTACAACTACGTATCTCTCTAATGCTTGTACACTACTGTCTCTGTACACAAGTGTCTCACTCCGCCAAATGAATACCGTAGTTCCCGATGTATTACGATATTCACATTTCAAATTCACTACTGGAGCTGCACTATCACTTTTTAATAATTCTAAGTAACATCACCATTCACAATAATAAACCAACAGAATATGTATTAAATAAAGCAGTTATAATATTTGTTTAGATATTATTGCAACATAGCTTCTACTTATCTAAGACTATGTAAGTTACAATAACCACAAACAAGTTCACCATAGCTAAAACCAAAAAAGTACTAAATCCTCCTAGAGCATTCAACGATAGGTAAAATAGATTTACTATAGTGAACATGCATATCTGGGCCAAGAGGAAAATAATCAGTATGGATATTTCTCTGTAGTAAATCAGTAGAGTACCGATTAAGGAATAATAAGTTAGACCCCATCCAATCGAAAACGCGAAAGCATAGAGGGAAATGTTCAGGATTGGCCAAAACGATACTGTCTGACAAATCTGGAAATTCTCTCCCATACAGGACATATAGTTTTCTGAAACGAAATAGTAGACAGCCATTGATATGTGTGAAATGGCTTGCAGCATAGCACCTAGCATTATTTGCCATTTCAATTTGCAGGATTTAAGAATGATTAGTGAAACAATAGCGCCGATAGTGAGGAATATCGGATAGAAGAGTGATGCCACTTTGGGATCCATCCCTTGCTGATTTTCGAGAATGTATGAAGAGAAAGATAACATAGCTTCATGCCCACCAAACTCTTTCAAACATGTAAATGCCGTCATCAGTAGAATGGGCTTCAATACTTTCCAGCTCCTTAGTGCATTAATACTGCCAATCAAAGAAAATTGTTTATTTGAAATATTAATTCGAATATTCTGCAATTCAGAATCAGCACCAAAATCTTTTCCATGCAAGTAGAGTAGGACAGCTTTTGCTCGTCCTTCTAGTCCTTGGCCAACATACCATTCTGGAGATTTAGGGTTGACTGAGATTAATATGACGGAGGCAAAAAGAAGAGAAAACACTACCACTGCCAACCATCTAAACGAGAGCCAGATTCCTATCAGATAGACGAAGAACAGTCCGATTCGAAGACAAAATCCAATTCCTCCAATCGCCATCTTACGCTGGCTTTCCAAGCTTATTTCTACGACATAGATATTCGCGAAATAAAAACCGCAACCTGAATATAGTCCGACCAGAGCCACGCCTGAGATGATTAGCAGTGCTGAGTTAGCACTGATCAGCATCAGACACCCGACTGCACCTAGAACAGAGCTCACGATTGCCACTGTGTTGCTGTCGAGTTTGGATTGTGTACATATGAACGCCACAGCTGTGCCGAGAAACAAACCAATGTCAGTCATCGAAGCAAATAATGATAGAGTGCCCTTATTTAGGATTTTCTCTTGAATTAGCTGCTTCTGTGTGGGAGATGCAAATCCCATAATAAAAGTAGCACCAAGTGTAGCTACATAGCAGGTGAATACGGCGAAATAAGTCGGAATTTCCTTCATTATCAGAATATATTATTCATACGCGTATATAGATGGCCGATCAATTGCGTTGCCACTTGTTTGTCTAAGAATTTTACTGTAAATAGCAGAGCTCAGTGCATTGCATTTCATTTGGCTCTACACATAAATAGTTATATTCAAACTCTCAGGAGTCAGGAGGGTGGTCACGGACGGACGGATCACCAGCACTCATTTCAATTGCGTCCATATTACGTATACAATTGGTAAGGTAGCCTCCATACAATAGAATTGTTTAGGAAGCACACTAATAATTATTGAACTATTGTTTTGAGACAAATCTTAGATTGGACTAGATTTAGACGTAAATCTGATACAAATACAAGTGTCTGACCATGTTTAAACGGGCATGCCTAATTTCCGGGACGGGACGAGATCCCATCCCGGGAGTTAGGTATCTTAACTCGTCCCGTCCCGGAAATTAGGCATCTTAACCCGTCCCGTCCCGGAAATTAGGTACCTTTTCTGTCCCGTCCCGGAGATTAGGTATCTTGACTCGTCCCGTCCCGGAAATTAGGTACCTGATGGTTCCGTCCCGTCCCGGAAATTAGGCATGCCCTGTTTAAACGTGTTCAAGGTTAAATTTGACTCGATTCGGATTTAGATTATATACTATTCTTCAGTATAAAATCGAAACGCTTGCTCATCATTGAATGAAGACGTCATTATTACTTCTACACTATTTTAAATTATCCTCTAGAATAATCTACCCATCAGTTCAACCTTTGTTACATGTACATGTGGGTCTCCCATCACAATGTTCCTCCACCTACGACATTACAGAACTCATTGGAGAGAACACAGCCTGATGTACATTACCCGTATCTACTCATAGTAACCTCTGTCCATTTGTAGGCTCAAGGTCCCCACTCAGGAGTCGCAGGAGAGTGGTTTTCCCAGCTCCGTTCTCTCCCACCAGAGCTATCCTACTCTCCGTGTCTCCGTTGATCGTGATGTCAGTGAAGAGCAGCTGATCCTGTCCCGGGTAAGAGAAGCTAACTGCGTCTAGCCCTAGGACTGGGGGGCCTAGCTTCTTCACCACAGGAAAGCGGAGGGTCACTTCGGTCTCCTTCTCCACTGGTCGCAGGTCTGGCATCTTCTCTATCACCTGATTAGCAGTAATAGCATATAAAATCCCCACTGATCCAGTATTAGTGTATTTTTAACAAAATTATAGTTACAGATTATATTTTATCTGTTCGACTGAATAATAATTTTATGCTAGAGAGATGAATTGTTGTATGCACGAGATGTGTCAGGAAATCTGGTATCATTAGTTAAAGCAGCAGAATATTTTCCAAACTTTCTAGATTATAATTTAGATACTCCATTTTCTCATTGTATGGAATCCAGATTGGAAATTCGGATCGGTAGATTATTTTAATCTCTGGAGTTGTACAAAATATTTAGGTTTTCTTGTTAATAATATAATATACATACATACTGTATATACTTCTACAATTTAGTTCATATATTTGCAATTGTTCTAACAACGAGATTCTTCTATTAGAAATTTCTCAAGCATGTTTATAAAGCAAAGTCCTAGCAAAGTCCTCTATAACTAATACAGTAGAACCTCGATAATACGAACACCAACAGGGGACGGTCAAATTTGTTCGTATTAACGGGAGTGATTTACATGTATTTTCGTATGTAGGGAATAAAATATCTGTTCGTATACAGTATATTAAAGTTATTTTGAGTATAAATACTTGCCAATACTAGGCGAAGTTCTCAGGATACATACTTCATTCCAGATAAATTCTCCCTAAACCAAGTTCTAACCTTAAGTTTGCACTGAGCTTGAGATGCCCGGTTGGCATTGACTCTGAATCTATCTACGAACGCTTGTAGATGCTCCTTCTTCATTTCCTGAGCTTCGTACTGCTTCTGCTGATGGCGTAACCGCTCATCCTTGGTTTTATCGAACTGACTGTAGTTACCTTTGTAGTGAGTCAGAGTCTTGTCTCGCATATGGAATACGTCAGTTGTTATCTGTAACAATGAATATCTTAAATATTAAAACGCTAGGATTTCTTGGTTTGTCTGAATTGATTGAAGAATTGGTACGGCTAGATATATGAAAATTAGCACGTAGGTGTCGAATGATGAGTCTACGATTAAGTTCGAATATCTAAGCGAAATTTTCACACCTCTACAAAAAAATGGAAAACTTTGGGGGCGATTATTCTAGCGAAATGATATCTCGAAATTGAGAAAGAAATTTAAATATATCACACATCTCCATGATTCCGTTCTTAAAATGACGTCATCGCTTCGAGTTTTTAATTATACTCGACATTTTCCGAAAAACAGAGTCCAATATTTTAAAAAAATCGAGTGTGCCTGCATTAAATAATTAGAAAAACAATTCCAACTAATGACAGGCGAATATACGCATACTTTACGCACATTATCCAGGAATGTCCTGTCGTGAGAAACAGTCAGCAGCGCATTCGGCCATTTCTCCAAGAACATCTCCAGCCAGAGCACAGCTTTGAGGTCCAGCATGTTGGTGGGTTCGTCCAGCAGGAGCAGATCTGGAGCTGCGAACAGAGCTCCGGCCAGTGCCAGTCGCATCCTCCAGCCTCCACTCAGCTCCTTGGTAGGTCCCCTCTGCATCTCCACACTGAACCCCAGCCCCGACAGGATGGAGCCCGCTCTCGCCTCAGCCTTGTCTGCCTCGATGGCCAGGAGTTGGGCCTGCACCTGGGGGAGGGTTAGGTTGCTTGGCTTCTTTTGAGGTAGTCTACTAAAACGAACTGCATTTACAGGAGAACCTCGTCAATACGAACACGGATAATGCTAAACTCTATATGTTTCCCCTACGGAGGATATGCATGTAAATCACCCCGGTTAATACGAACAAACTTTTATCGTCCCCGGATGTTCGTATTAACGATGTTATACTGTACATCATTAGATAGTATGGAGCCATTGGGGGTGAACTAACTTGTTATTCTTGTCCTTCCCTTTCTTTCCACCACCTGTCGCCTTGATCACATTCTCTTTATCCTGTGACATCATAAGCTCCGCTTCTAGAGCCAGCAGTTTATTCCTCTCGAGGTCACACCTCACAACCGCCTCCATCGCCAGGAGGTCACTGCCCTCCATCTCCTGCTCAACGTGCACCAGTCGTAGGTTCCCAGGCAGCTTCAGGTCCCCACTGCTCATGGCGCGCAGCAGACTCGTCTTGCCGATCCCGTTCCTGCCGACCAACCCGTACCTCTTGCCCCGGACCAGACAGATGTTCGAGTTCTCCAGGAGGCAGCTGCCCCCGTAGTTCAAGTCGATTCCCTCCAGTCGGATGTCCTGCCAGTTCCCACTCGATACGGAGGCGTTGTTACGGATATTCACCTGCGATTCAGAGAATTAGTTTTATCAAAACATTAGGTAAATAATGCCAACCTGAGCCAAGATAAAATCGGGATACGCAGCGTTGAATTTCGCAGTTCATGGCGGGACGCAATAGAAAAGTACTATACATAGAATAAAAAAAATCGGGAGAAAATGGAGAAATTTCATGTAAAAGCGGGACACTCGTGAAAATTAGCTCAATAGAAGAGTGAAAAAAACCTCCGGGACAGTTGGCTATGCACTGGTTTAGGGATTGTAATTATCTGCAGTAGCTAGTCTATGGATATAATCTGGCTTAATTGCACACTTGTCAAGGTAACCCTTCCCAAACCCTATACTGACAAAATGTCAAAAAATTAGATTCCCATATATCTGATATTTTTAATGATATCAAATCAATATTCGATTCCTGAATCTGGCCCATATCAGACAACGGAATTTGACTTAATGAATCGCTCGGGGGTGCACTTGACAAAGTATTGTGTCAAATCCACAGCCCAAGTTCGTATAGGTGAGGGGGAGGTAACCATTGATCAGTGGGATAGTACTAACTTGGTTGAGTGTAGGTCTAAAATCTGCGTTGACTATACTCTCTTTCGGTTTACAAGCTTCCTCTTCATCTCTCCTTGCTTGTTTTTGTTTACTCTTATTCTCTGCCTTTTCCAACTTCTGTTTGTCAACAAGACTTCTCTCCTGTCCCAGGATGCCACTATCACCTCCTACCTGCTCATCGTCCATCTGATCTCGGAGAGAAATCGGTGCTTCAAGGAGAGTGAACTTTTCTTCTGAAAAGTTGTCACTCTCTTTTAAAATGACCTTGAGGATTCTTCTCAGAGTTTTTCTCACTTGCGAATCGTTTTTATCCGGAGCTAAGCTGAGTAACAGTTCTCCGATAGCTTCGTAGAGGTCGTCTTCTGTGTGGATGTCTTCGGGGGTCTCGAGAATGCTGGATATGTACGTAGACACTTCATCGTCTAGCCCAGGAAATTCAGCTGTTAGGATTTTAAGCGCGCGATTGGTGCTAACGATGTTGTCACCTGCCATCTCAAAAACACATTTATAATACAAATAATATTAGTTAATATTCAGAAATAAAAGGTCAAATTTGGATGAATTAGAAAATACTCTTTCTGTTTGTTGCAATGCCAGCAGATAGTCTATAATATAAAAGTTGTTCACACATTACTGACGTACGTAAGTACTAGGGATCACCCGGGAATGAATCAGCTTTCTCCTACTTCATACATGTCAACCGTCCCGTTTTTGGGGGGACATCCCGATTTTTTCACTTTTCTGTTGAGCTAATTTTCACAAGTGCCCATTTTTTTGACAGGGATTTTAGAACTGGCAAAATAAATGTTTTTCACAAACCGTTTACTTGCTACTTTATTTTTTCCTCCATTTTAGTTTTACTTTTACTTACTCACTACTTTTTTTTGCTTACTACCTATTTTTCCATACATTTAGTAGGGGTAGGGTGAACAATTATTGATCTTGAGTGTAAGACCGAAACGAGTGCGTATAGAGCGATTTATAGAAATATTTGAGTATTTCAGAATCAGAATTTTCTTAATGTTAACCATGTCCAGTTTCTCAAGGTGTCCTGGAAATGTACTTGCTACTTTTTTTTGCCCGCCATCCAAAATATTTATATAAAAAATAAAAAGGTAGTAAGTAGCAAGTAAAAAAAGGAGTAAATCCCTGCCCCATGATGTCCACAGGCCTCTCAGTATGAAAATTTGTTTTATATCAGCTAATAATACATTTTAATGACCTGAAATCTACCTGTTTGTAGATAGTATTGGTGAAAACAGTTTTTATGGTGAATATTTGGTGATCAAGGTAAAATATTTGAAGAGTGTACAACTAAGGATTCAAACTTGTGCTACACATGTAATTACACGTGTAATTATACAAGTAATTACACATGTAATTACACATGTAATTACACGTGTAATTACACATGTAATTACACGTGTAATTATACAAGTAATTACACATGTAATTACACATGTAATTACACATGTGATTACACATGTAATTACACGTGTAATTACACATGTAATTACACATGTAATTACACGTGTAATTACACATGTAATTACACATGTAATTACACGTGTAATTACACATGTAATTACACGTGTAATTACACATGTAATTACACATGTAATTGCACATGTAATTACACATGTAATTACACGTGTAATTACACATGTAATTACATGTGTAATTATACAAGTAATTACAGTTGTGAAAATTTTTCAGAATTTGAACCCAGGTTCAAATTTCCACCATATAAGGGATATATGAACCAAATTTGGTCCAATGTAATTTCCAGAATCGAGCAGACGGAAGTTACGCGCCGGTCATGACACAAGGCATCTCCTATACTAGGAGCTGGACTAAATACAAAAAAAAATATCAGTCGACAGACTGATAGTGAGGTTCGAGGTTCTACTGTATTGGTGCATCAGTCCAGTATATGTCCCAGTCATAGTAATTTACAACTGGCTATAAAATATCGTGTAATAGTGTAATTTGTTTTTGAGCTACCTACTTGAGCTAAGGCCCCTTAGATTTTTCGTCTTAGGTGTTGCAAGTCCAGCGTCGGTTCGGAGTGACGCTACGTCCCTGGTCCGAGGGTTTGGCTCTAAAAGAAAATTTAGAAGAGAATCTTGAACGTTTAAATATCGATCTACAGCTAAATATTTAAATTCCTTAGCGGATTTTACGTTGCCAAGTCAACCAAGTCAAGTCAAGTCTGTCCCTCAAAGCTAAGTCAAGTCTGTCTCTCAAGCTAAGTCAAATCTGTCCCTCAAGTCTCAATATTGTGATTAACTATTCTTTTGATATTTTGTATGTATTAAGTATTAAATAATTCGACTATGTGCATTAAAAACCAAATAATATATCTCATTTCAATTGTTCTGATATAATAGTTAGTTTGTCAGGGTGGGTGAATGCCTAAATTGATGGAAAATTGAAATATCTACAATATCAAAATTATTGGTTTTGAAGTATTTAACCAATCCATGGTACTAATTTTTTTGTGAGTGCCATTGCCTTAGTATATAGAATGCTATGGTTGCCTATATAAATAATTAGCATTACTATATTACAATATCTAAAATATCTGTAAAATTCCTAATCCCCTACGTAACTGAATTTCGGGGCTCATAGATCCCCCTGGATCTGTCACTGGGTTAGAGTGGTCCCCCTAGCTAAATTTTGTCCCCCCCAAACCAGTTTGGGTTTCCACATTTTTTTGGCCCTGTTCCCCTTGCCCCCTAGATTCGCCTCTGTAATATTCAATGATGATTATCAAATCGAGTGAATGCAGTGTAGTAGATCCATGGTGTTGTACTACCACTACAATATTCTAACAGATCTGGGAAATGTTTGTTTACACGAACCAACCATATCATGTTGTATGGAATTTAGATTCTTATAGACGCCACTATGAATTCTGTGGAACCCAGGTTGGATATTAAAAGCCTAAGGAACAGAAGGGGGAAAAGTAAATGGGTCATTTTGGGAACAACAATTTGTCTACATATTTTGGTTTTGGGGGATTTTTGTACAAATTGGATATATTGTAAAATAAATCGCACAATTCACTTCTGGTTAACGCGTAGCTACTTTAGTAACTCAACTAATATTCCTGCAGTATTGATTACTTTGTATTTAGAGGTTATATATACTTAGAGTATAATATTTCAAGGATGGTCTGTAAAGATAGTTTTATCATTATTACTAGCATACTATAGCTATAGAAATTGTTCATAAAATATCTGTAATTCTAATTTGAAGGCTTGTAAAACTGATCTGAAAGTTAATGGCTACCGCTCACCCTACTCCTCCAGATCATGGAGAGGATAATTTCGTGTTAGAATTGAGGAGAGTGAGAGAACAAATCAAACACAAGTTTGTGGAATTGATTGATTGTGTGAAAGCTAGAGAATGCGAACTGTTGAAAGAGTTGGACACCATTCTAGCATCCTATCACTCTTATCGAGATGAGTTTGAAAAACAGAAAGAGAAGAAACAAGATCTTGAACTAACACGAGACTTTCACCTCAATTTGAAAACGGTAAATAAAAATCTTCATGAAAAATGTTTAGCAGAAATCAATAAAGAACTCACAACAATCACATTTCCAGTAGAACCTAAAATGGTGGATTTTGTGTGTGACAACAACAGAATGTTTGCTGAACTGAACAAGTTGGGGAAGTTGGTAGAAAAGGTAAAGAGTAGTGTTGACTATAAAAGTAAGGTACATCCTGTGGTGAGTGTTTGTGAGAGAGGAAATGGAATGGAACAGTTGTACAATCCATGGGGAATATATTTTGATAATAAAACAGGTCACATCTATGTTGCAGATGCAAATAATGAATGTGTGAAAGTATTTGATAGTTCTGGAGAGTTCTCGTTCAAGTTTGGAGATAATGATGGTGAAGGTAAGATGAACTTTCCCCGTGGATTGGTTATTAGTGGAGATAGAATCTTTATTTCACAAAGTCTATACTCACCACCAATCAATTATATCCTTGTTTATCAATTGAATGGGAAATTTGTTTCTACAATTGGGAAAAATGGAAAATCTAAACTTGAGCTCAATTTCCCACATGGTCTAGCTTGTAATGAATTGAATGGAGACATTTATATTTGTGATTCAGGAAACAATCGTATTCAGATACTTTCTAAAGAACTTAAATTCAAATCTCAGTTTGGCGCTGATAATCTCAAATCCCCTCTTGATGTAAACCTGTCCAGAGAATACATTTTTATTCTGGATCAGTATAATCCTTGTCTACACTTGTATGACTACAATCTCGTTTTACAGAAGAGTGTCCTTACTAGAGGAAAAGGAATGGTAGTTGTTAGTCCTTGGTGTTTCTTCATCGACGATTCTAATAATATTCTTATTTCAGACAGTCGTTCTCATTGCATTAAGATCTTCAATCCTGAATTTGAATTGGTCCACAAGATAAACACTTCTGATCATCCTGTTGGAGTTGTTGTAGACAATCAAGGAAGAGTCATAGTGGCCTGTCAAGCTAACAAAGATTGTCTTCAGATATTTTAGAATTGGCGACAACTTTATATTGCCCTTAACAAGTATATGTGTTATTTCCTATTTTCTTATTTATCATACTCTCTCGTATCGTTATGAATTTACTTCAATCTTATTAGAACCTTAGTCTCCGTATTAAAATTTGTCACCCCCCGAACTAGTTTTGGCTGACATATTTTGTTCTAAATCAACACAAAAAATTGACCTGGACCAATTTTGGCTCGGCTAAAATTGGTCCACCGGACCATTTTTTCGTGACCGGTCCTGTTCCCCTTGCCCCCTAGATTCGCCTCTGTAATATTTCAATGATGATTACAATCGAGTGCATGCAGTGTAGTAGATCCATGGTGTTGTACTACCACTACAATATTCTAACAGATCAACAGATGTTTGTTTACACGAACCGACCGAACTCGTACTCCTAATCCCACCACCGTAATTTCCTAAATTCCTAGATGAGTCTTGATTTACAGGAATTATACATGAAGCTCTAACTTTAGTATTGACTTGTTATAGCAGCTAACTCTTTTGTATATTTTTGTTATAAGCACTCTCTTAGACATAACCCAACCAGTACAATCCATGGCTAGCACAGGAACTGCCAAACCTACTATCGCAGCTAAGGAGAGAGGTATTTGTAATATTTAATTAGAAACTATTCACAGAGCACTAATCTTAATCTTTCTGACTTCTAGGTCCCGGTCCGGCGAGATACACCCTCCCCTGTTCCACTGGCGTCGTGGGACACGATAAGACCAAGAAACAAGCACCAGCCTACTCCTTCGGACTCAAGACAGGATCTAGTTAGTTAAATTTTAAATTCCCTTGTTTCTCTTCAACATTCTTTATACAGTAGGACCTCCATAATCCGACATCGTTTTCCACCACAACTGCCGTTGAACAGTAGAAATTGCACTGTATAATCGGACAGTTTTTTCGTTTCCCAACAGGTGTCGAATTATGCAGGTTTCTACTGTATGGTGAATACTTCAAAGGGTAATATATATACAAGCGCACTTCGCTTGCTTGCGCTACGCGGCTTACAGACACTGCGTATCCGCAGAGTCGTCCTTCGTTCTAGAAATTTCTCCAGAAATTTCTCCATAGTATTTGCGTTCTATCTAAGAGATGGTTGATTGTTTTATAATTCACTACTAAAAACGTCATTTATCTACGGTGAATCGTGAATTCAGAACTGGAGAAAAAATGTTAGGTCCATAATAAAAAGAATTCGAAATCTACACCCCTAAAAATCCAATGTGTCAACCGTTGGAAGATAGTCTCTAGCCTATTTTTAAAATTTGTTTACTTTATGTATCTACTGTAAAAGAGTAAACAAATAATTTATCACATAGATTCGAAAATACGATATTCGAACTCTATACTCCTAAAAACCCCATGTCATCAACCGTTGGAAGCTAGTCTCTAGCATATTTTTCAAAATTCGTCAAATGGTGTGAAAATATGTATACTGCAAGGTCGGCTGAAGCAGCTCTAAAGCAGTCAGGCCCATTGCTTCACCATCCCTATAGTGCTCAGGCCTCCTAGGCCTCTTAGTTTTATGCTTTAACATAATTGGTAATGCCATGGCCTGACTGGCCATTTTGAGCATAGTTTGAGCATATTTTGAGCATATTTTGAGCATAGTTTGAGCATATTTTGAGCATAGTTTGAGCATATTTGTTATACACTAATATAATTACGATATCTATATAACTTATTGCTTTGAAGTATTAATAACAATGTGACAGCCTACAATAGTGTCGTACAATGATTTATATTGTGAGAGTGAAACCGTACATAGTATTGTATAGAAAAGGTGTGAAACATATTTTTGCAGAGGTGTGAAAATTTCGCTTAGATCTTCAAACTTAATCATAGATTCATCATTCGACACCTACATGCCAATTCTCATATCTCTACGACTTGCCAATTCTTCAATCAATTCGGACAAACAAACAAAAAATCCTAGCGTTTTAATATATAAGATAATACAAGCGCGCTTCGCTTGCTTGCGCTTCGCGGCTTTCGGACAGTAAGTGTCCACAGAGTCTTCCTGCGGGCGCCTGGAATTACTCAATATAAACTATTTGGGGATTTGTTTCCCTTTATATAAATATTGCAAACAAACGTATAATTTCTCATATGGATCTGAAAATGTAATATTCAAAATTTACAGTTTCTTGCATTTTTTTGAGATTTGTTTACTTTATGTATCTATTGAAACAAAAGTATACAAATTGATCATCAAATTTACTCAAAAATATGATATTCGAAATCTACACCCCTGAAAACCGTCAACCGTTAAAAGTCTAGACTTTAAACACGTTTATGTTTAAACATGTTTAAACATGTTTAAACATAACGTGTTTAAACGTGTTTAAACATGTTTAAACACGTATGGTCGACCGACATTTTTATGATAAATTCTCTTGTAAAACTAGATCTCACTCTCAAATTTAAACATGTTTAAACGTGTTTAAACATGTTTAAACATGTTTAAACACGTTTAAACATGTTTAAACATAACGTGTTTAAACGTGTTTAAACATAACGTGTTTAAACACGTATGGTCGACCGACATTTTTATGATAAATTCTCTTGTAAAACTAGATCTCACTCTCAAATTTTTTTTTCGATCCAACCGCAAAGGACAAAATGTGGCATCTTTGAATGGTCAGACAGGGTGTGAACTCAGAATCCATGAATGCAACCCTATAATTTTATAAATTGACAAGCGCGCTTCGTGTCCGCAGATTTACCCAGTGGGCGCTTGGGGATATTAGAGAAACAATACGTCGCTTTCTTACTAAGTACGCTGGATTTTCATTTGTCTATGGTTACATTTATGCAATCAGAACTGTAACATAAATTTTACTTTGTATTAAGTCAACTAATCCTGAATGTAAGCTCAATTTGAATAGACACAAAGTTCACATTGCTAAAGATTATTATACTTAAATAATCAATTCCAGTCCATGTCGTTATTTTATGATCGAATTGATTGATCGTAGCACATAACACACTTTAATTGTTGTTAACAATCAAATTATAGACTCAAAATAGCATTATTCAATCATTTATATGAAATAGAATCGTGTGAATGGCATTATAAAAGGCTGATAATTGATTGGTTCTCACATAAACCAATGAATTTCAATCACAAATAGTTCTTTTGGTTGTATGCATAAGCCACTACTATTTTATTCCAATGTATTTGCATTATAAAATTATCGAATTTGATTGGTCAGCACATTTTGTCACCTATCAAGTGTGAACATATCGCTTAGATTTTCGAACTTAATCCTAGATTCATCATTTGACATCTACATGCCAATTTTCGTATCTCTACGACTTGCCAATTCTTCAATCAATTCGGACAAACAAACAAACAAACAAACAAACAAACAAATCCTAGTGTTTTAATATATAAGATATCTATTTTACTTTACTATTCATAGTCCAAACTTTTCAGTACAGGTGTTCTTATTTAGTATTCGTGAAGTCCATCACTCCTGGTCCCTGTCACCTGATAGCACCGGAGTTCACACGTCGTGGAAAGGAAGGGAAACCCAGCTACACTTTGCAAGGGAGACACAAAGATCTCGCCCCCTTTCTCACCCCTTCCCCCAGTCGGTACGGAGCTGAGCGTGTAGCCATGCTGGTTAGTGCTGAATTATTTTCGATTTCTATACACAGTTGTTGGTTCGATTAGGAATTCCTGTATTGGTTCAGATTATGTAGATTGTGCTCAAATCTGTTATCGATAGATCGAAGGGGTCTAAGTTGAACTCATGCTGTTAGAACGAAATTACTCTGCATTTTGGTTCTCTTCTCTTTTGGATTTTTTTTCCTTGAAATCTTATTGTTTCCCTTATTATCCCGCTTGTATATTTTAGCTGCTTCCCTTGGTCACTTTGTCTGGGCTTCTTTTTTTGTGAGTGTTCTCCTTTCGTGCCTAAGTTCCTTTTTAGCGTGTTGTTAGCTAGTGACATTTTGTCCATTTTAAATCTACTTTGAGTACATATTTGAGAATTTAAATTTATCGAAGAACACCCAAAAACCTTTTCGATCTATCGACAACTTGAATCGCGATTTAATCACGTTTTAATCCCGATTGAAAATTCTGAATTGATTCCAAATCCGTTAATCCAGCGAGAGAAGACAGCCCCAGCTTATTCAATGGGCAGCAGGAGTCAGTACAGAAGAGCAGACACCACCCCCGCCCCTAGCGCCTACACTCTCCCCTCTCTGCTGGGGGACAAGATCCCCAGCAAAACCTCCTCTGCCACCTTCGTCATGACCAGTAGACCTAAGGTGGGAGGCTTCGATGAGGACCTCGCAAAGACACCAGGTCAGCTAACACCTCTAAATTAGCTTGTTCTATAAAATTTTGCAGTAGATAACGGAGACGTTTTTCTGAGCTTTAGTAACGAAATTCAAAATGCAATTATATACTGATAAATTGCTGCATTCGGTTAGTTAACCAAATACAGAATACTTGCTTTCTGACCTTCCCCATGGTTGACAGAAACCGAACTAATACTTTAGCTCCATATTTAGAATTTACCAAATCCATATTCTGCAATCAGATAAATTTGCTAATAACGACACTATTGACTTGAATGTAACAAATACGAATACTGATATTCGGTTGGTAGCACCCGGGGACGCAGCATTTGTCCGAATTTCTAAGTATTCCAAGAGTCGATTCGGACAAGTGACAATATTCCAAATTACGATTCGGACAAGTGACAATATTCCAAGAATCGATTCGGACAAATTACAGTTGACGCAATTCGGACAAATGCATGCGCCTCGTAGCACCTGGATATATAATTCTCGGTTTCAACTTGGTTTTTATCCATGGTCCATGCAATACGATACAACAGGGAAAATTAGTACATTTCCATTTGGTTGGTTATAAAATGAGGTGATAACAGCGGATTCTCCTCCTAGCTCCCTGCACCTACACGGCTCCTAGCTCTAACCGCTACATGCGCATGAATCCCAGCTACAGCATGCAAGGGCGCCAATTCATGCCGGGAGATCCCACCATAAAGCCGGGTCCCGGACAGCACTGTCCCGAGAAGGTGCGGATTAACCACAAATCTGCCCCCAGCTACAGCATGGGTACCAAGCACTCGGACTACGTCTGTCCACTCATTATCGACGTAGGAGAAGAGTGATTATGGTCTCACTACATCTATCTAACTCTATATCACTTTTATCGTTATTCCCATTTATATCTTTTTTACTGCTTTGTATTTTTAATAATTTTTGCATTCATTTAGCTTATTTCCATTAAATTTATTTATTATTGTTGTTTATTCAAGTGTTCCAAGCAGAAATATTAATTAATCCTAGGGAGAAATAATGAAACCCCAAAATCAGTTCATCCCTATGGCATCGATATCCATTTCCTATTTCAATGTAATCTGGGATATTCCTTTGTCTCAGCACAGTTTCGGACATTTTAAAATGCAGATACAATTCCATCAGTGAACTTTCCCTTAGGGAGGAATTTATACTTCATCAGGACTAATCATATTATACTTTCCTACAATACGTAGATAAAGTAAGATTCTGCTTTCACTTGCATAATGTGGCAATGTCTACTGTACATCTGAGAATATGACTGCAATTCCCCATCTGCATACAAATTCCCCATTAGATTAATTTCAGGTGTCTACTTGATGTATTTATGGAAAATTACCATAAATCTAGCTTTAACTTTCAATAATAATCAAATTTAAAAAATACATTTAATTGTATAAAATTTCATGATACAATAAGTTGATAAGTTTAGTTATGAAACATTGAGGGAGTGAAAATTATGAAAATATAATAATTGTATTGTCCTTCTTTCCATCAAACTGCTGAATCGGAGAGGGGGCCTGGGTTGAGGAGGATTTTATTCCTCCTCTCCAATGCCAGAGAAATCTTTTTCCTGGGACCAAGCGGTACATTGATCGCTTGCAAATCTTCATCTGAGCACAAGCTGAGACTGTACAAATCGATCTGCTGCTCCTGTAGCATCTGGACGACGGACTCCAGTGTGTTGGCTGCTAGGAATGTGGACAGGATGTTGGGACGCAGCAGTAGGGGGAGAAGGAATTCGTCATACTCCTTGTCTCCATCCAGGAGCCTGTTAGTTTCGAGAAATAAATTTAGTCATTTCCTCACCAATAGTTACGGTTTATGGCGTCAGTAAGCTCTATGTATATACTTAATATTGTTGAAATGATCATTTCACATTTTTGTGTCGTGCAAATTGTGCCCATGCCATTTAAAGGAAGAGGAATTTGATTGAATGTTTCAGAACCCCCTCCCCCCCCCTTCCTACATTCCATGTACTTTTGTGCTATAATGCTGATTACAAAAGGCGTGTTATCTAATCGAGGTAATCATTCAATGCTAAGATATATCCATACAAGTATATCCACTCTACATTCTTAACGATGATATAATAAGGGAAATATACGGCTACACCCTCTGCAATCCGATATGAGGAAATTATATCATTAAATTAGTAAAAGTAAATGAAGAATTCGGAATGGATTATTGTAATCCAAACGGGAATGTTTTAAGTTCCCTAAACAGAGCTAAAAATTAGTTATGCTAATTAAATATCCTGAAGCACTTTTGATGCAATAAACACACAGAAATAGAATTTTGTAAATATAGAATTGATTACAAGTTTCAATATTTAAGATGGATATTTCAGCTGGCAACTTCCATTGGTAAATAAAAATAAATAAATAAATAAGGATACATTGAATTCCTTTCAGTTTCGTAAACATTGTTTTCTAAATGAATCAACAACAAACAAAACACCAAAAATAGTTCACTTATTTAGATAAACGACGTTTCTTGAGTTTCCACTTCAATGTACATTTTTGGGAAAATAATTCGTACTATAATTGTTTTTGTAGAAATATGTATACAATTTCGTTACATACAGTCAACTCCGCTTAATAGGGTCACTGTTTAATCGGGCCACTTTTGGCAGGACCGGAATAGCTCTCACACATAGAAACTAATACAAAATATTTTCGGTTAATAGGGCTCTCAGCTCCGCTTAATCGGGTCAGAATGTCCTCTGACCCTATTATTACTGTATTTAACATGAAAACAGGATAAATAACAGAATGCGCCAATAAATCTGATGGATTTTGTTAGACAAAAACCTACACACTAGACAACTTGCAAAAATTTTCCATATTAAGTCACTTTCCATTCGAGAATTAATTGACCTTATGTAAGATACAAATTCTAAGGTAAATGGATCTTTTCAGCGGACTATTATATTGCATAAAGTTTGAACTGGGGTCGACATTTGCAATAAATAATTAATTACCATTAAGCTCCACCATGTTCATAACAAGGTCTAGTCTTCATGACTCGTGACTCACTAGACTTGTAGGGTTTCAACCTTTGTTGAGTTTTAATATGAGCAACTAGCTTTATTTAATTTTAACATTTCAAGAGTTCATTTAATAAAAAGATACTTCAGTTCAGTTCAAAACAAAAATTGAACAATAAAGAATAGATTGAGCAATGAACTGATACGTCTTAATAACTCGGGTTCAATTCAACAATGACACTACGTAACAGTTTGTAGGTTTGTAAGGGTATCTTAAGATCAACAATATATTATGCATAATGGGCAGATTATGTGAGTTGTATGTATGTATTTAATGCCTGTACATCTCAAACTTACAATTAAATCTTCATGTTATGCCATTATCTAATATATATGTTTATCCTCGTTAGTCTCCATTATATGTTTTACCAATGTTCTGAGTGAGTGACAGGGTCATGCTCAAGTAGGAGCCTGGGGATAGCTGGGACAACAAGTAAATACATACTAAACTTCCCATTGACAATTTGTCATCTCCACCATTCACAAGCATCTCCGAGTCGCACATGGAAATGCCAGCACTCCTAAGGGATGCACATTCCTTTGGCGCTACCACTGAAATAATGATATACTACATATATATGCCTCTATCTACCAGGTCTATAGTAGATGGTTACAGTAGATAGGTTATATTATCAGTCAATTATACATTTATGAACGTAGTGCTAAGCAATGCTTGATTCTATCAAAACTTCGCAGGTCGATTCGGTAATTAGTACTTGGAACTCCTTACTTCGGGTCCATGCGACTGCCCGTGAGCACAGGGACTGCAGGAGCTTGCCTTCTCCGCCGGCTGCTTGGAGATCCTTGAGACTGAGAAGGTTTTTCTAATTCCGATTCTAAATTCTCAAAAGTAGTTATTGTGTTCTCAGCGCCAGTGCTCGCTACCAGTCCATCTACCTCGAGAGCTGTGTCCGTGTCATCTGACTTCTTCAGTGTGAAGTTATCGGATAGTCTGCTCTTTATCTTCGTCTCGCTTGGCTGACCTACATTAGTGATTGTGTCATAAATCCAAAATTCCCAGGAACTTATTTTGCAAAATAATTATCGCCTGGAACTTTTGCCCCTGTTGGTCACAGACTCCAAGGTGCAAAGTACTGTAATGGTAACTACCATCTACTACATAGAGGGAGCTTTCTACCCTCTTAGTATTCCAGTGTATTATTCACCTATACACTCAGGTGGCTGTAGCTAATCCAAATTTTTTAGGAATAATTTGTAAGAAATCCCACCAAAAATATTTATGAGTACCTACATGCTTTAAAAGAATATAAGTACGATTCATCTTCAGAATCTTAAAAATATTGAAAATTACTTTCTCTCGCAGTGATCCAGAAATACGTTATTATTTGGTAATTAGGTTAGTTCTTTTATCCTTGGTGTATTCACTTTCATGCATTCCTAGAGACGTTTAGAATACTTTGGAATTCCAAATCAATTGCCACCTATAATATTCAAGCTTCGATACAGTATAATATTATTTACGTAGTACACATTCCAATGTTCAACTCGGTTGCTTTGATAAAATAGTACGTACTTACAAATGTATCTAATATATTTATACTTACAATAATATTACAAATTCAGAAATGAAATCAGAAGAAGCAATGGATTTCCTGACACGAATCAGGAAGAATCTGCCAGGAATCGAGGACTTCCTACAGGCTACGCTGGTGAAAGAGCACCTCTCCAAGCAAGCGAGGGATGAACTCCACTCCATTCTCCACATATTATCGCACATACAGTTAGCCGCCCTTCCCTCCCAGGGCAAGAGGACGGTTAAAAAGCCGCGAACGCACCCTCCCCCCTCCCACAGCTCCACTAGCAACGCATCAGAGCGGACGCAGAGTCTGTCCGCCTCCTTAGGTAGCAGTGCGACGCACACCGAAACAGACACAGAGCAGTCTATTGCTTCGTTCGACTCTCCTTTCTCCTCTCCCACACGCACAGTCCGACTTTTCTCTGGTAAGAATTTAAATAATGCAATTCAGAGAAAGTATCAGTTCAGACCTAATACGTTGATTCGTAGTGTTTAGAGTGAATGGAATTAATAGTTGACCATATCATAAAAAATGAATTTTATTTGTGCGTGGAACAATTTTCTCAGAACTGTAGATGATTGCAAACATCGGCTCGACCAGGTTATACGAGGCTGGGTGGGAGTGTTACATAGGATGTAGGCGTGCTCCATACTTCGACATTGTAGGAAGAACAGTGAGGATTGGCATGACTAATCCATGGTGTCTATGGTTGCAGGTGTACTAATAGTACTCATGGGTCCCAAGGGTAAGGTGCGGGTTTAATTAACCCCGCTAATAGGCACCATATCTCAGATTTATAATTCTGTAGCCAGTTTCGTCCCTATTATTTTCTAAAACTTGGCGAATTGGAATTATTCGTATCGGAGATATTAGCTGCTAGGGGATTCTGGCTCGCAAACAAATTTAAAATTTCTTCTCATTGAAACGCTATTCCTGAATTCTGAGACTATTTTAGAATCAAATTGAATGTTCCTTGCTCACAAATGACAGCGATAAAAACTAAATAAATATTTCGGGCTAAATTTTATCAGTTTATGACTACCAAATTAAATAGATCTGTGAGCAAATGCAGATTTGAGTTGTATAATATCACCCTGATGCCTGATGGTGATAGGATATGTACATGTATGTAGGTACTTGCTCTACCGCGGAAGTAAAGGACTGCAAGACGGAGTGTGCGAGTTCTAGTCGAGTGATAGAGTGCAAGAAGAGAAGAGACAAACAGCCAGTGGCAGTGAGTAGGTCTGGAAGGACAATCAAGGTGGCTGGTAGCAGGACCAACTCGGATTACGTCACTGAGAGTGTAAACAGAGGAAAGAGGAGAAAACGAGGTGTGATATGTTTACTTAATCATACGAAATGTTAACATTTATGCACTAATCCTAACTAATATTAATGAATATTATGTAAAGAAATTGAAAAAAGGAATATTTTTATAATATATCCCTCCTACAAATATTCTTCAGCAAGAAACGGTTGAACTCTGTTGCGAACATTGATGGTTTACCAAATTATTCGCCTCAGCAGAACAAATAATAATTAAATGGATAAATTTATCTTTCTTATAAAAAAATGAATAATAATACCATGTCAACCTAGTATATAAATTTCCTGAACTAATGAAAGTCCCTACGTTTCAGTCCTATATTTAGGACTGAGTTCAATGTTACTAATAAGAAAAAAAACATTAAAAAAATGTTTCCACAGGATAATGAAACCATTTCAAATTAAGGAATACACAATTTCCTTAATTTGAGATGGTGCCATTATTTTGTCGAACCAATTTTTTTGTAGTTCTAAGATGTATTCAGATGAATTGTTGAAAATTGGATTTTTATTAAATAACATAACATACATTTACAATAATGATCTTTTTTTATGAAAGTTCACTGTAGTAGTCCAACTTTCAGTTACAAGGTTCAGTCATGTGTAATAAACTTTAGAGAACTCCGATTCAACACAATCACCCTCTCCAACTAAGAAGCACAAGCCACAGCCAACTCACAATCTCTCTAAACAGCATCCTATCTGTAAACATATCTCTATGAAAACTTCAATTACGAACTGGACAGAGACAACTAAGAGAAAGAAGGAGACTCTTCTCAACAAAATCTTGCCACAGGACAATGTACCCGTTTCGATCAATTGAAAATCCACACATAAAACCGACATATTGCGAGTGTACCATCACTTAGATGCTTTAAACACATTACCATATATGGAACAGAGTTTATGTACAGATATATGATTTATAAAATAGAAGTTTACTTACTTTACTCATCTATTGGAATTATGACATATTACTTGTACATTTTTATCTTTCAAGAAATCAATAAACTGACTCATAATCCATCACTTGAAAGCAGTGGTCTTCAAAAATATTTGATGGGGGGGGGGGCTTATTCTAATAAAAATGTTATGTTTGACAAGCAAAACTTAATCTCAAAATACAGTATAAGTGGGGAAGATGAGCATCATGGTATACCACTCACCCTCCTCTCCATTCCACGGTTATAATTCTAATAGTAATATTCCATTAAGCGCTAGGTTAATAAATAACATCATTTTTGAGTCAAATAGTAACCACGATCTCAAAAGCTTATTTTTATTTTTATCATATTATCCAAGAATCGTGGGGCATTTATTTCCGAGAATAGGAAAATCTCGTTGAAAATTTTAATCTCGACTAACCATAGAGCAATAATTTTAGAAATTCCTTCCAAAATTGAGCACAATATTCTAGAGTCTAGAGTTCCCTACTTTTAGAGATTAATTTTAATGGTGTGAGGCTTATAGAGGTAGATTTATATGTAAATAACTTCGTCTCGAACACTCTACCCTCAATTATAGAGAGCCCGCTTATAGAGGTTGCAACTAATACTACTCTCAAATTTGTACTTCGCTGATGCTTTCTAACTAGAATCCGATTGGTAGAAAGCTGCCACAGCTTTAAGAGACAAAGGTAGTTGTGAAAGATACTAATTGTTTAGAATATCATATGCAATATTGTTTAAAACATGTGATAGCGTTGGTTATGATAAGAGCTTTGAAGTAATGTATGAAAGTGATCAAATCCCTCAAGCATCATATGATGCACAAAGATGGGATAACATAATATATATAATTAGTTGTACACCTGACTTACAGTGAATTACCTCATAAGGGATAGTAAAATAGTGATTTTAACTCTTCAAAGGATGGGGATTACGAAAATAAACTTTGGAAAGTTGAGATTTTTTTTAGGGGAATTAAGTTCAAACCACTGTCTATCGTTTATCCTCGTGGCCAGTGCATGGAGATACGTTATATGGAAACATTCCTCGCTTACCATAATAAGAAATCCCTGATGTGTAAACAGGTAGTTCGGATGTTGTCTCTAATAATTAGTTCCATTTAATAAATAATTTATGTAATACTGGTTTTGTATTGGAACAGTTGACTACGAGCAGATGTCATCAAAGAGACAACACAGAAAAAGGATTTGAAATCAAAACATGTACAGATTTTATTCAAATTCTGTAGAAGTTGATTTGCAAATGTCCAATGATTTGAACTCATAGCATAGAGTCTAGTCTTTATGCACACTTCCAAGATAAAGTATTAAACTGGAACAGTTATGGAAAATAATGCTATCTGGCAACAAAATATGTGTCATATAATATAACCGAGGAATTCTACTTTGGATCAATTTAAGTTCACAGTTAGATTAAATTCTGGAGTTCATAGATGACTCACTTCTGTAATAGTGTAATTATGCGATGTATTTGCTTGTGTGCAGACAGTTTGAAGTTTAAGTTTCGTGGAGATATGTTTATCGAACAAGCATAAATTATCCTTAGGTCAACTAAACTAAATTTAGGCAGCTTTACCGTGTTCAAGACATTACACAATCCACCACCAATTCCTGACTTCATTCTGACCGGTGTACTTTTAATCAGTACGATAGAATTAGCGTTTTAATTCCTAATCTATTCGATATCAAATTTTCCTCCTTTTATTGATAATTACTCAAATTTCATAAATATAGATAATGAAGCATTTTAAAGATAAATTGATGATGGTAGAGCCATTTTAAATTTCGCGAACTGACACAAACTAATTGCTGCAGTAGAATGCATTTTACTATTCGAGGTATTTTGATAATAGTAGAAAACCAGTTTAATATGTTAGATACTACAGTTTTTAGGGAAACTAATCAGCATTTTCAAAATAGAAAAATATAATATTCATAAATTCAAGCACTGTTCTACTCAAATTGGTAAATTTGTTCTACTAATTAAAGTAGTTACTTCGACTTAAAAGGGTTTATTACTTCTACAGATTAAGCAAGACTCTACCAACTTATCTATGTATACATTGCTTGTACAAGTGGATAGGAACTCAGTCAAGATGGAGAATTGGCTATTAGTTCATTTCTACCTTTGAGTGCTTCTGAAATCTTCCTGAAAGCAGAAGTAGAGGATCTCATACTCCCGGCAACTCTCGCGGGTGCTTCATTCAACATGTCCGAGAAAGTGATCGTATTCGCTCCTGATTTCGTGGGTTTGTGCTTGAAAGAACTGGCTGTTGTCTTTCGCAAATGCGCTTGAGCTTTCGCCTGAGCCTCGTTTCTTTTAGACTGTCGCTTCTCAAAATTCTTTAATGATCTTCATAAGTAAAATTATAAAAGTTCTCTATGTATATAATGCGTCATGATAATTTTCATATAATTTTTTGTTTGCGTTTCAAAAAGACAAACTGAATTGTTCTAGTTTAGCTGTTAGTTCAAATTTCATCTATGAATAATGATTTTACACAGAAAAATAATAACCATTACACAAAGGGATAAATTTAGTTCAAAATACTCCAGAAACAAAATAGATACGTATTAAGAAATGATTGGCTGAAAAATTTTTAGTCATGAGCATTTTTGCTTATGAATACTAGATCAATTTCCATATGTAAATTTTAAGTCGAGTATATCCCAAGTTCAGGAAAGGAATGTTCACGAGATAGCATATCAGAATGATTTGTTTGTGAATTCTAATTCAAGACTCGTGAAAAACTCGAGCCTTACCTAAAAAGTTCAAATGGGGGAAAGTGGAAATTACCCAATACCAAATATACCATACAAGGAGAAGGTTGTAGTCTTGATGCACGTTGGGATTAGAAGAACCATAAACTATTTATATTCCCAGGTGCTATGATTTGAACAAATCAATTCAAAGTTTGCTGATCAGGTATTCTTTAGTATTTGAAGTCTAACCTTCTCCTCTACAGTTCCTATCAGGAACTTAAGCATGGCAGTATTTGGGTACAAATTACTATCGTTTGATGTTACCCACGAGTTCGCCAAAATTGGGTGATTTTTGGGAACTACAAACAGATGTGCATAGCTAATCTCAATTCGACAATCTACCGTGGAAACTGAGCGCATGAGCATACCATGTAGAAAACCAGCAGGTGTATTTCTGTTATAATTGTAGAGTACCCGGGAGACATAATCACTCACGAGGCTACTAGGCTTAGTAGATTCACCTATTTGTTGGTAAATCTTCAGAGAAATGCTCAAAGCCTGACTTTTCAGATGGGAAGTAGATTCGGAGAAAATGGAAGAAAATTCCTGTGTTGTAGACCATAGTTAATTTCTACATGAGTTTCGACATTGTAAATTCATAGAAAAAATGTACGGTGTGGTTCTTCTACCATGGTAGCTTTAAATTTTAATCGACAACACCTGGAAGAAGTGGTCTCGTTTACAAGGCTGGCATTCTTGATCTTTTGTAACATTGTTTTCAATGGTAACATACTTGAGGCTCAGAATCATGAAGTATATGTTAAAATACACAATATCAAGTTAACATATTGATAGTGTATCAAATTCCATTTAATTTGCCCACATTAAGTGAGTTTCTATGTGCATGACAAGAATCTGTTGTCATTTGAGATAATCATTCTTAGAATGATATCGCTAAATAAGGGGTGGAAAGGCTGATTTTAGAATTGGTTTTCATAATGATCTACCAGGTTTAATTGTACGCAGCTTTGTCATCATTGACCATTTTATCAAGGTAATGATAATGCTTGGAATCGCTTGCTTTGAAATTAGTATTTCAAGAATGATTATTTGATGAAATAAAGATTGAGACCACGCAAACCAGTTACACACGTATTCGGTTACGTCCTTAGTAACAGTAAGAATATTACAAACAAAACACAATTCATTGTTACCTTGTCTTAAGCTTGTCTACCAGATATTTGTTCGTTAGCTCCATTCTCACACTGAGTGTGTCCAGGAACCTAAAGCACTCTCCTCGATTATACTTTATTGCTAAGTGACTCGGGTTCTCTCTGTTGTCATTGAATGACCAGATGGAGGCTCCACATTCCAGGAGGCAACGGAGGTTGGACAGGTTCCCGTGTGCTGCTGCCAGGTGTACCGCCGTGTTACCATCCTTGTCAGGCTTGTCAGGATCGGCTCTGAAAGGAATTAATATTGCAATATTAGGACGGTATTATTAAAGAAGTTTTACAGGGTAATGCAGAAATGGTTCGACTTTTCGAAAAAGGAAATAGTTCGACTTTTTATCATTAGGATTAATGGTGGTTTTCATGTGAACTATTTCCTTTTTTGGAAAGTCGAACTATTTCCGGCTTTTGTGCGAACTATTTCCACCATATCGTTTTACAGACTTGTCTCTCGTTAACTTGCGTTATAACCAAAGTTGCAACGAAATGCTTTTTAATCCGACATTCTAGTAATATTAAAATGCAGACATTGTTTGGATTATAGCAGAACTCCGTATATTGTTATAAAGAAATAAAATAGAAGTCGTAAGGGGTTCGTTGTAACAGGTGATGAATCAACCTGATTATACGTACAAATATTTTCAAGCAATCTTGATTGAGTACGTATCACAAGTTTTTATTATCTCAAAAGTTCTAGCCGAGTAAATTTTGTGGAGGTTCAGGATTCAGACGACTGTACTTTTATAAAAGTGAACATAATTTACAGGGTATTGTAAAAATAGAATTCATGTGTTACATTCTGACAATGTATGTCATGGTTGGAGATAACCGGAGCATGAATACACCGATATCTATTATTGGGGATTAGGAAAGTACCAAGTCAGAACACGGCTACGTACGTCAATGCCTTTACACATAAGCCTTGAACTCTGAAGAAATCTCAACTATTGTGTTGGTTTGCATTAAATTCTACTGACTTTCTATTCAATTAGTGGTTGAAAGCTATGCAAGTACTTTACCGTCCAAAAATTCAGGGACAGGAGGTGAAATAGACTTTAGCCTGAGGTCGTATAGGTATGTGTGTTTAACCAGTACTGAATTAATAAACAGCTAGTACGTAATAAGTATATCTTTTTAGCGGAGAGGATGTGGTTGATAAGATAGACTAATGTTTCCCTAATATCTAATTGTGCAATACAAGTATTATATTATGCAAATATAACCTTTAAAGTATGCATGATTAAGTTAAACTTCTATTTGTTAAATGCATTTTCTTTATATGGTCATAACCTATCATGATAGTTTCGGTGAAGCTAAAAAACATAACTAAGGTACCGAGAAATAGGTGGATTTTAGGTGGACACGTTGGTTGATCGAACAGTCTAGAAAACTAAAATGCAAAATCATTTTCTTAATCATACAGGGATTGTAGCCAGAATAATCTAGAAAAAGATTAGGAAGAAAATTACAAATTCCTAAAAAGGATGTAAAGCCTATCATTTGCATAAAAGGAAAGATGTGCTTATTGTTCAGTTTATACAGTTATCGACCAACATATTCTTATACAATAATTAATAAATACGTACATGCCAACCTGAGCTATGATAAAAGCGGGACGCAGTGTTGAATTTCGCGAGACATGGCGGGACAATAGAAAAACCAATAAAGTATTATACATAGAATACAAAAAAGCGGGATATGATGGAGAAATTTCATGTAAAAGCGGGACGTCCCTCCAAAAATTGGACAGTTGGCAAGTATGCAAATATATTATGGCTATACTGAAATAAAATCGAGGTCTCTAATACTTCGTTAAAAAACTGTGCATCAGTGGTTACGGTATGACACACAAACGAATTCAAGCAAATAGAACTGTAATCGCTTATTAACTTAAATTTAATGAACTAATTAGAAAATCACTTTTATCTTAATTCTAAAATAAGAAAAGCTTTTACAGTAATAATTAATTATTTACAAATAGTCAGAAATAATTTGTTGAAATTTCCCAACAAGACATTCGTGTTAAGATATGCGGTTACTACTTTGATATAACTAACTAAGGTTAATATATCAGAGATTTTTCCCTACTCTCTAACCAATAGATATCAAATGCTCGGTGATAAGAGAAATTTAACATAGTTGAACGTAATCTAATAGGAATAACTTGGGCAATGAGATTATCTCAGCCATATTAAAACATACACCTGCAATTACATCTCTCCCATCTGCTCTCATTATTAAATATTGTGGATAAGAACGTCTTATTTTTAGAAATTATCCCTTTGTTGTTACATATATACGTATTTAGATATGGATATTCATGGCCTTCCCACATCCCGTCTATCAATCTCTGATTAGTTATGAATGATGCTTACTAGTAACTTACATACTACAATATAATTTAACGCAAAATTATTGTTTTCACTTCCCAACATTTAAATAATTTTGTTAATATCTTCTTTTCAATTTCCCCAAAAATATATTCTCACCAACCGATATATTTAGATCTTGAGTTCAACTTTCATTGTAGTTAGTAGGTTAACTCATTGGTGGATTACATAATTATTATTCAAGATTTGTGCCGTTGAAAGGAATAGAAAGAAATTTCATTTTATTTCAGAATAACATTGAATTACTATATCACATCAATTACCTCATATCTGAATGAACAAGAACGAACTATTTCCTCAGCAATGTTTCAATATGGTTTAAAAATAGATATTAAATTCGTAATCCATAAAAGTTGATTTCATACTTTCATGTAAAGGTTAGTTTCATTATACTCACCGTAGATCCGAAAGCATCGGGGCGAACTTTTAGCCCCATTTACAACCAAAATTAGTAGATAGATAGATTCAGGTATAAGAAACATTTTCATTGAATATAACCACACGGGTATTCAAGAAATGGTAGAAGGGAATAATCCACTGTTAATCTTAATTCTAACGGTAACAAAACAATTAACACACTCTTTGGGGAGAGGTGATTATTCGAGGGAGGCGATTATTGGAGATTGGCTACTATTCGAGTACGTATCGCGGTATTTGAAATGAAAGTACTTGAATTGTAAACAAAAAAATTGTAAATAATAAAAGATTCGAACTAGAAAAGAGTGATTCTTAAAATATGCTGATATATTCTAACAGAAAGGTTGATTACTACGTAAGTTTATTGGGTTAATTAGAATCGAATTAGAAGAACTAAATGTGTACTAACCAAAAGTAAAAAATCACATTGGAAAATTTTAAAAACGAATCTCTACTAATCTTAACTAAAATAATCGTATCGTGTTTACCCTTTAGAAAGAAGTAGCTTGACTGTCTCACTGTTGCTACGCCAAGCTGCCCAGTGGATAGGCGCCAATCCACTTCCGTCGTTCTTGTTAATATCCCGCTTAGAGGCTCGTATAATCACTGCCAAGTCTCCGTCTCTGGCTGCTAGGTGCAGCTCTGTGCCCGGGATTCCCTGCTGTGACATTCTACTGGAGGACGCACTGAATACGTTGATACATTAATGCAGCGGTTTTCAACCTTTTTTGGCTGTGGACCTCCCTATAGCAATTTTCCTATATTCTGTGGACCCCCTCCTATTAACCATAATACAAAATTTCGAATCCTGTGGACCCCCTGATATCTTCTGTGGACCACTAAGGGGTCCATGGACCCCAGGTTGGGAACCACTGCATTAATGTCTTAAAACTTGGTTAGCACATAGTAGAATTCTCATAATTATTCTGGTATATAGGGTTGGGGGATGTGAAAATTTGAGAAGTAGAAAAGGAAATATTTTTGAATTATTTCAAAAAGGGCAGCAACTGACTAAAATTAGTCCTGAAGAACTTTCTATTTTCTGGAAAATGAACAAACAATGCAGCAGAAAGTCTATAATAGTAAAATAAAGTCATCCAATAATTTCGAATTTCATGTCTTAATGAGAATTCGACCAGGTGCCAACATATGAAATTTGACCTTTGGCATACATCTTAAATTCGAACTAATGCTACACATGAGATTCGATCTATAGCGTGCTATAGGTCGAATAGCATGTGTGACATTATTCCGAATTTAAGATGTATACCAAAAGTCAAATTTGTTGGCACCTGGTCGAATCCTCATAAGACATGAAATTAAATTCGGAATAATGTCACACGTGATATTCGACCTAACGCTGACATCGGAATTCGACCAAATACACAGCCCCATAAAGTTGAATACTTTTTCGGCTGAGGTTTATGTTATTTAATGCATTTCGAGACAAATAGAAAAAATAGAGATGTATTCATACACTTTATCCGAAATCAGAGTTTCGATCTTGCTAATAATTTATCTTATGAGTCTGGCGGCAGAAGCAGTTTTCGATTTATTGATATGTAAATTTCTTAAAACAAACTTTTGTTTGGTCAGACAAATAAAAAATCTCTTTCGAAGGGCCCGCTCAATAAAGACACAAAATTATTGTATTTGTATGCACGTATGTATACAAAATGTATTAATTAATGAATTGCACGTTATATCATCCTTTAATTAAATTTCAACGATCCAGATAGATGAATGCTTTGAGGATATAAATATAAAGATAACATTAAAATTGTTTGTTTCCACCAATTTGAATCCTTTTCTGGGAAAAAGTGTTTAAATTACGTTAGGCAAACTTTACTGAAAAATTCTAAAGAATTTGATGAGGATTGGGGAATTTCACTTTTAACTCTTACCTCAAATCATAATTACTTTCGATATGCATGCAAGTTCTAATACAGACGTGTATATTACTTACAATTTTGCCTAAGTAAGACTAGAAGCTATCTCTAATAACAGGTCTAAGCAATAATCTCATTGTGGGTACCATCGAACTTATATCATGCTAATTCTGAGGCTAAAAGTTTAAACATGTAGCCAATACGTGATCAAACTTTCTCAACTCGACGGAAACTTTTTGACCAACAACATTATTGATAAAATCCCTACACTTTTTGCAATACTTTATCAGGCTTTAACAGTTAATTGACAAACTCTCACTATTTCAAATAATGCATCTGAGGAAATTATGTTTAAATCTTGCTTGCTTGTTTTGCGAACTGCTCCAGGCCTTCTATGAACAGTTTTTTGTTGATTCCTCTCCCCACAAGTACACACGTCACTCCTAGCTTTGACACATCGTGAATATTTCTATCTTCGTCATCGAAAAATAACATTTCTTGATATGAAACTCGCGATGCTTTATGAAATTGTTTAAAATGATTAACTTTACTTCCATGATAGATCTCTTTATAACTGAAAAACTTGTCAATTTCGAATAATTCAAGAAGTTTCCTGGCCATAGGTGGATCGTCCGACCTTGATGCAGCAGCGATAGGAATCTTAGCATCAGATACAATTCCTAAAACCCTCCTCGTATCCGGGAACAACTTCAACCTATCACTGCCACGCAATCCAACCACTCCTCCCTTTCCATCCTGCTTGTAATCCAGGTCATATAACATGTCCGCATATAAAGGCCATAACGTGTAATCCAAGTCGAACACGACCAATTTAGGAAGTGGCTTAGGAAGAGAAATCGGTTTATCCCACTCATTTAACAGGTCAGCAGAGGCCATCTTAAAAGCTATTTCAGAAAGTCAGCAAAATCAACTCTGGAATTATTGACAAAAATGCAAATCCAGCACTCAAGCATATCATCATTATTTGTATCAGCATATGTATGTACATATTTATTCATACTAATTTGCACTAACACAACAATTCAACATATGTATTCGTAAGTAAGTGTTGTATAATTGAATAGCAATGCGGATATTGCATAACAGGATTTTTAACGAATTAACATTTATCACCTGTTTTTGCCTTGTACATTATATTAATTAATCATATTGAAAACGTCGACCAATCTCACTAATAAGCTACACACGAATTCAACTATTTGCGACAGAAATCAGGTAAATTTCCATTGAATGATTATCTTCAGTTAAAGACAGTTGTAAACATTACAATTTTATTATTTAAATTCGAATAATAAATGCGCCTTGACAAAATAAATAAATAGTTTATCAATAAGTTTATTTGTGGATGATGCAAAAATTGTAGATGACCTCATTTTTATCTTTATTTTTAGAAATCCAAAAAGTATGGAGTGATTAAGTAAACTAGAAACAGCTGATTAATTAAAATAACTCGGCAAGCAATTGCACGATTAGTATCAGCAGTTCGAAACAAGTTCGTTTCTACGAATGGAAGCTTTTGAATAGGAGTCGGAAGCTATAATATTATTATGAAACAAATGATTAACCAATTCTAGTAAGAAACTTGATCCATGCCATAGATTTGGTAGCAAATATGGATAGGTAATGCGTAGCTGCAAATTTTTCAAAACCTATATATATAAGTAAATAAGTAACAAATGATAGTTAAGAAAATTTATATAGTAATCACTTTGAAATGGAAGAAACCTTTTATGAGAACTTACGCGGGGCTTCACCAAACCCGCCACCCCCCTACGAACGTATCCAGATGGGGAGAGCAAGAAGTCCGTTTCCAAGCAATCAGAGAAAAAGTCCCTCCTATCACCCTCCCGAGGATGCGTGGAAGAACTACGAAATTCAAGAACTGTACGACGAGTTGAATCGATTGAAGCGGGCAGATGAAGCACACGTGAGGTATAGACAAGACTTGGAAATTAAATGGGCGCAGAGTCAAGATCTCATCAGAGATTTGAGGGGAGAAAATAAACTGCTGAAGGAAGAGAACGCTCAGCTCAAAATGTCTTTACATCCGACTCCTCGCCCGTTGAGACCCAGGGGACAGAATAGCGTTGAACTAGACCAGGCTCTTCAGTTTGAAATAGATGCAATGAGAAAGGAGAACAGAGAACTGAAGAGAGTGATATCACTCCCACCTGAAGAAGATCAGAACACGCAAATCTTAAGGAAGTATAGTGAAATGAGTAACGAGATTAAAACGCTTAACGTGATCATCCAACAACTGAACGCAGATAAGACGGATCTGATCCAGGGAAGAAATAAAATCGAGGAAGAAAGCAGAGCACTTAAAGACACTGCCAAGCATCAAGAGGCGACATTGAACGATTTAGCTGAGCATGAGAGAGAATTCAAATCTGAATTGACTCGACTCAATTTCCAAACAATCAACTTGAAAAACGAAAATGCGAATCTGAACTTACTGCTGAGGGAGAAATTCTGATTTTCAATAATTTAAACCATAAAAATTACATTTGCGGATATCGCTCTAATTCTATATGATATTATTAGTGATTAATAAAAGTATTGACTTGAAACTTGACAAATCGTATCAAGGGAATCAATCCTAAATTATATGTTCACCCAATTCTAAGCTAATATACATTCTATTAACTGAGAGCTAAATCCATATGCATATAGAGAGATGGAGAGAGTTGAGAAGACAGAATATAATGTTTCCATAATTTTGAAATGGTAGCTTGCCTTTGGTTCAGGTGGAATGGTCTGAAATTAACTCGCAGTAAATAGCTATAGTTTTTCTCTATTAATGGGAACGGAATGCCAAACGTATTTCATTCCTAATGGGGTCCTGTATTTACTCTAGAAGGGAAGAAACTTTTTTATGTTGAAGAATCGAAAGTACCTTCCCATCATTAGAATTGTGAAAGGAACATCCCTTACACAATAAGATTCCCTGAAATTGAAACTGTAAATTACCATGTAACATTAGATTAATAATATAATGATATCATCTCGAATTGATAACAAGAATCACATCGTAAGGAGGGATAATACTTGAAATTGAATCGATCTTTTATTAGTCTAGACGCACATTAGTCAACCCATTATTTGGATTTCTTCGAAGAAATCTGAAATAACAAATCATAAGAGTGAGTACCAGCAGGACTGATTAGTATCTAAATAAAAGTCAAAAGTCAAAAAGCAAATCTATTTTAGACATCTCCATATATGTTCAAATCATTTTTGTAAGGAGCTTGGCAGAATGCTTTAGCAGAAGTTAGGAGTAGAAATAACAGGGGCGCCGAGCTCTATGGACCATTTGAGGGGTTCTAGGGGGGCGGGGGGTCTCAGCCCTAAATTTTGTATTGCGTCAATGGGCCATCTTCGAATCCAGCTATTATAAGCCACTAGCTCATTTTTGTCTCGTTACAAGTCTACTAGTGTAATGAATAGCTTGCGTATCTAGTATTGAGGAAGAGGGAATAATACTTCTGAGTATACTAGTATGAGTTCAGGACACACAGAATACATTGTGAATTTGGGATTTAACATTTGATACAGGGGTGTTGACTTTTTACATTTTTAGTGTATCAAATCGAACTAGCACAAATATGGGCATGCCTAATTTCCGGGACGGGACGGGACCGTCCCAGAAAATCTAGATACCTAATTTCCGGGACATTAGGTATCTTAACCCGTCCCGGAAATTAGGTACCTTTTCTGTCCCGTCCCGGAGATTAGGCATCTTGACTCGTCCCGTCCCGGAAATTATGTACCTGATGGTTCCGTCCCGTCCCAGAAATTAGGCATCTTAACTCGTCCCGTCCAATTAGGCATGCCAATTAGGCATGCCCACAAATATTGATAAGGAATCGATCCTAGCCAATCGTTTAAAATAAACAATAGAAACAGTTAAAAATAATAACATATAATGATGTAAATAACGTATATAATAACGTTCGAAAATATAGAAAATATAAGTGATAAATGTAAATAGGCTCTTCAGTTAAGTTTTTGAGTGATAATATTGGCTAGAATGAGGTCTTCAGTGATATTGTCCAGTATAAACCGTACATTGTCCGTGTCAGTAGCGCAGCTATAGTGCGAGTATATCAGCCGTTTGGAGTCTTTATTTACTTTCAAGAACTGCTGTTTGATGTAATCTGACACCTCCTGGTAGGTGTTGTTTCCGGTGTACTGTGGGAAACAGACAGTGATAGAGGACTCTTTCAGTTTCAATTCTAATAAATCTTTCTTGTTGAAGAGCATAATGATCGCTGTCTCGGTGAACCATCTGTTGTTCAGTACAGTCGCAAAAAGTTTTAAACTCTCGTGCAGTCTGTTGACTGAATTGTCCTCGCGTAGTGTCAGGTCGAACGCAGATAGAGACACGCAGTACAGAATGGAATGTACTTCCTGGAAACAGTTCACCCATTTCTTCCTCTCTGACCTTTGACCTCCCACATCGACCAATTTGAACTTGATTCGATTGTAAGTGAACAGTGTTTCCGTGATGCCGGTTGATTTCACTCGCGTGCGGAGGATATCTTGTTCAGTTGGTTGGTACCGCTTTGCACTGATCCGGGATAAACTGTCAAGGTAGTACTTGGCAGAATCGTTCAGTTGGTACTCCCTGGAGCGTCTGAAGCAATACTGAACGCCTGCATCCGCCCAAACACGCTTCATCGCGGTACTCAACACCTCAGAAAAGGGTTCGGTGTCTCTCTGCTCCTGGACCACCTGGAGAACCTTGTTTGCGTCCTCTTTTCGATTCTCTTCCGCGAAAGCTATATTTAGCTTCAACATCGCGGTTATTATCGCGTGCAGGGACTGTATGGTGTTGGAGTAGATGATGGGGAGGAATTGGTTCACTTCCTCCTGAGAGAAACCCTGCTCGTGGATTATTTTGATCTGTTTCACAATCGTACTCTTGCCCGATTCGCCAGCTCCTAACAGCAACAGTTTTATTTCTTTGCCGGGATCCGATGCTCCCCCGAAACCAGCGCCGGGCTTTGCCGCCTCAGAATCTGCGAGGTATTTGCTCCTCGACTTGCTGGCCTTCCCGTCTACTGCTGTGTTGTCTCCATTCTCCCGACTTGAAATACAGCCCATTAGCTACTGACAACTAAAATAGAGAAGTATCAAGACTGAATTACTGGATTTTTAATATAATTTCTGGAAAATCAATTTTTAGAAACAGGAGGGAAGTAACTGAACCCAGATCAACTCTCGTATCTCGAGTGGAGCATCAAAATTTTTAGCCAGGATGTAGGAGGTATATGGGTCATACATTCAAGTAACGAGATGGCTTAGACGATGCATGGACTTTAATTGCATTTGCTCCTAAAGTACAAAAAGTACAAAAAATACACATCAGGTTATTTACTTTCTTCTAAACTCAATTACACGAATACCTGTACATTAGGTTAGGGAATTGGTATTAGGGAAATCTCAAGCACAAATTCTTCCCTCCAGCTCAAAGGTAGTAATAATTGCTAATATTGTATAGAACACATCACCGCATTACGACCACAAATATTACTAAAAACATTCCCAAATCTATAGTCATTACGTGGCCATTATATACGTAATAGTAGATAAAATATTTAATCAGTTTAACCACTGGGTGTATTAATAATATATCTGACCAATTACACTGCTATTTGATCTTGCCATTTCCTGACGAGATACCCCACCCCACTCTTTTGTTTACTCTCCATCTTACTAGCTTGGTGGTATGCATATCGATTTATTTGAGGCATATCTCTCAATAAAATGGTACAGCCGTCACTTTCTGATTTTGTTGCTAAAATTACTTGATAGATACATAACGACATAGCCGACAAGCCATTGAATTAAAATAACTGAAGCATCAGATTGTATTAAAGAGGTCTGTAATCAGTATTATTAGGATTAACTCACTAATCAGGGCTCAGGTAATACTGAAAGTTAAATTTTAACTTAAAGTTTCCCTGTATTGGGTCCACCAACTAACCGACACAGTCGTAGGTACATTAACAAGAATATAAGAGTAAAACTCCTACCATCATCAAAACAAGCTAAAAATAATCTCAGCACAGATGTGGCGGAGTGAAGGTACAAGTTTGAAAAAATAACGACATCTTCTCATCTCAGAATGTCCAGGAATGAGAAAATACCCTCGCATAACATTGAACTTAAGTGACCATAATTGAAAGTACACTACAAAGAATGCTATGTGAGAAGATAAGAATTTTACTTCGCTGTAATTGGTTTAAAATGAAAAAATAAAATATGATAGGGACCAAGCTAGTTTGCAACTAAAATTATGCACACACAAAAGTCCACAACTGGAAAGTTGTTCTGTTTTTCAGGATTATTAGTAAAAAATTATAATTAGAAGAGCTTAGACGAAAATAGAAATATTAGTTGTATTAGAATTGTGGGTTTATAGCTTCCAAGTCAAATTGTAGAAATGTTCGGATAAACTGATAGTACTCAGTTTGTTAATCTTTTAATCACAACACCTTAAAGGATCACCAACTTGAGGTCTGTTAAATTATGCTTCATTCATATGTTCTGTAGCACACTTATATCATAAGTATTAATTAATATTCTGAAGTAGTTTATTGACACAAATTGTGAAAATTGTTAATTATGATAATCTATACTACATGAATGACGAGAAATGATTCTATGCTCAATTGCTCATTTTTGTAATTGTAGCATAAAGTCGATCCCACCTGACCATTCAAAGAAGCCGATGCTATATCATATGACATCCCTTCTCATAGCTTACATGCTGTATCATGATAGAACATTCATACGATTGAGAATTTAAATCTAGGTTTAACACAAGTGTGCGAAGTGCGCATCACAGAACAAATACGCGCAGCGTCCATTTTGTCAAAAGATTTATCTAGTGGATATCCTCATGACCTTATGCTATACTAATTTGTCTAAGTTCTCTGTATCATTCGCTTATGCTATACAAATTTTGTTCTATATATTTATTTGCTCGCTTATGCTATATTTGATGTGCGAGGTTTCTGCTGAAATGTCAAATTTGGAGAAGAAGTACTAATGCAAAAAGTTCATCCCAAATCCAGAAAGCACAAAGATCTATGATAGTCTATTTCATAGGAATACATCACAAGCTTATGCCACACAGGCTGTATTACTTAATTCTGTACGGTTGATATGCTAACCATAGCTTAAATAGTACGTAATAATAAATTAATTAGTGCTATTTATAGAAATGATTTATATGTTCTAGTGAAGTAGGTCATGTTAAACGGAAAGCGATGGAATAAAAAAAGGTCAGCCTTCGAATGAACATTTCATGCCATTTCCTTCCTCAAAAGTGTGAATTAGGAGATAAATAAGATGAATATTTTAAGTTCAAACCTTTATAACTTTATGAAATGGAAATTATGTTAAGGGCAAAAAAGTAACACAGAATGAATTTATAACTTCGTACGGAGAGCATCATCTCACCAAATAGGAATTAGGGACAATTTATCCCATTAGGTCATTTAATTCTATGTTGAAACTATACGTTTAATTAATAATATGTATTATAATGTTAGAACAACTATTCTGGGGTAAATTCTCTCTTTAGTAAAGATTCCAAATGTACATAGCTTCCCTTCCCAAAATGAATTAACCGGAAAGAAGTTAGCAAAATTCGTAGTCCATTTCGTTAATAAGCACTTTGAGTTTTCAATTCATAAATGTATCTGAAAATCTAGGTTCCCCAACAATTTGTTATACAATCTTATTTACAATAGAATGATCAGTATCGGGGGCGCCAAACCTTTTGAAATCTATGGGCCATTTTGGAACTCTAGGGGGGCTCGAGCCCCCCCAGCCCCCCTGGATTCGGCGCCTATGATCAGTGTTATGTTCATATCAAACTACACCCAGCAGTTCTCTAACTGATATAGTCAATAATAAATCGACAATACATACTAAACTATACAACTAATTAATGGAATGACAGCTCCAACTAACTCGTATGAAATGCATAGATCATCAAGAAAGGTAGGTTTAGGAGTATTTGTGCAATGCACACGTATGCTCTTCATGTCTGATAACCATTAATAGGGAAACGTTTTGATTCATACTGCTGATTCAATGAAGAATTACTCCGAACTGATCTAAGCTACGAAGAAATGAAATTAATTGTAGAAATACAGTTGTTTATCACATTATTTAAAATTACGTATAATTTTAACAGCTTAGCTTCAGAAAAAACTGACAAGTTATTTCTGAATAGGAGTCAAGAACGTGAAGGAATTCTTCAACTCAACACACAAATTTTACCACCCATTTAAACTGTAAACCATCGCCATATGTTATTAAGTGATTCATTACTGGCAGTAGTCAATCGATCGGCACAATTTTTAGTCAGAAAAATAATGAGGTCAAAATTGAATTTATTCATGAGCAATTAAAATTACGAATGTGCCAATTTTGAACTGAAATTTTAGGTTCATAATTTACTGTCATTTGGTTATACTATTAGACTAAATCTTTCGGTTTTAATACGAACAACACAAAAAACTTTTGATTTTAGAATACTTAGAAAGTATACGGGTTGACAGTCAAACCATATTTACATCTAAGACTTAATTCTCTTTCAAACTTCGTGTAGACAGTGAACTCTAGTAGAGCCAATACAACTGACGCAAATGGCCAGACCTGTACTAGTATACGTCCTTCAAATCTACAGTGCCAGTTTGATTTGGGTAATCATATCATTACATATCCGATTGGAGCAATTGTAATTTTAAACGTAAATACAAATCCATTCGAATTTTGGAATTATGACTACACAGGCCTTGGGGTGACGTAATAATGTAAACAACTTAAAAAGTGGTTTATACTATGTTTTTATAAATATAACAACGGCTACCCTTTCGAGATATGAAACGGAAAAAGTATCTCTTTCGAGAATTCTAGTCGTGACTGTTACCCATGTCACCCGTAAGCCTTGCAGACCGCAATCTCACTTTTCAATGTCACATAATTTTTCACTCCTTAACTCTTAGTATAAGCTAAAAATATTTCTAGGTACAACATATTAAATTTCAAGTACATTACCAGTGAACGGGATTCTTCAGTCTCACATACCACGAGACTAGTGTACAAGCATGAACTGTAATTTCCAAAAGTTCGTAACTGTACACAAGTGACCAAAAATTAGGCCCAAAATTTCATGTATTATGTGCCACTAATTCAACACTGTAATGAATAATCCTAATTTAAGTTCATCCGGGACATCGTAGCTTAACTCGGCGTACACAAAATTGGAGAATAAAAATCCCCAGAGGTTGAAAATTTTCAAATTGATGTGCTTGCAGTAATCACTTGTTACCTTGAAACTACTGGAAACTACGGCTGCAATCATATCGAAGCTTAGTCAGTCAACTCTTGTGGAGAACTGGAGTGCATAAGTACTATATGTAGAACTCAATTTTGTATAAATACTCAGTGTAAGAGGAGATCCTATATCATCAATATAATACAAAATAATTCTAAAGAAGATACACAATGTCTTATATAGTAAATGATAAATCCAGAGCTCAACAACGATTTCTAATTCTCCATCAACAATCAAGCACTCCTGATATGTATCAGCCTCAGTCACCATGCACCCCTCCTCGTGCCAGCACCCCACAATTCGGATACTACAACCAGTTGGAGCCCCAACGAGTACATCAACGCCCCAGCCACTTCACCAATGCGTACCGGGATTTGTCTGAAAGGGGACTAAAGCCACAATCCATCACCCCTCCGGAGCAAAGGACTCCTCCGTTCGTCGAAATGAAGCGCCCAATGACACCCAACAACGACCTATATTCCCGTAGATTCAGACATCCGAATGAAATTTGCTGCCATCCCACCTACCAGATATCTCAACTTGCAAGAAAGGACAGTATCCAACAGAATACCCCAGGGAGATATCTACAAGTTTCAAATGATGAAGCGGCGAGAGAGAAGGAAGTCAATCTGCTTAGAGAACTCAGATCTTTGAAAAAAGAAAATGAAAACTTGAAACGAGAAAACACACAACTAAAGAGAGAAAAGGAAAATTCCAACGAAGAATGGAATAAAATATACTTTGAGAAATACCAAGCGATGAATCTGCTCAATCAGGAGACGAGAGAAAATGAAAAACTAACCATGGAGCTGGAAATGAAGAACACTGAGAACCAAAAACTAAGACAGGAACTAGATGAATTGAAGGGACAGCATTTGGTATCAAGGAGGGCAATATTCGAGACCGGATACAGTCGAAGCCATGAGGATAAATATCTCATCGCCCCAACACACGAACAATTCCAAGTCCCACCCCAGAATGTCTCCGCTATGAAGGGCCAGTATGCGAACATAGATGTTGAAGAGATGCGCCGTAAACTGGAAGAAAAAGAACAAAAGGAGCACTATATCCTGAACCTAATCACACATCAAGTTGCCACCTGGAACTAAAGTCTAAAATTCTAAATAATCGCTCATTTTTACTTAATAAAAAAATAATAATTAGTGTATGTTGTATGATAATACGAATAAAAATTGTACAAAATCAAGTTTCATTACAGTTTACAGTGGGAATAATGGGATATTAATATAAGCCATGCTTAATTGAATGTAGGAAATGATTCAATTATAATTGCATTCTTCGGAAACGGATTAGCTAGGCCAAAATTGCAAATATTATCTCCTAAGTACTTGAACATACGTACTCGAATTTTAACCTTTTAAAATTATGGATAAAGTTTACTTCTCAATTTCCAACGTTAAATGTTCTAATTAGAATTCGCATAAATGCAAGGTAGCATAGCTAGAAAAAAGACGAGTAGTTTTTACAAATCTAACGGACAATTTACAAAGAAATATATCGTTTGTATATTGAGCTGTGCTATCAACAACAATTAGAATAATACATACGTGGTACTAGCAATGAGAAATAATAGCATAGCCAGTATCACTAAGGAAATGAAATCAAATGTTTATTTAAATAATATTTAGAAACTTGTATTTTAAAAGAGTTTTGGGTGAAAAAAAATAACGGATGAGAAACGGGAATTACTTAATATCCAATATTCGTGATTATGAAACATAACTAATACATTGTAGAAACTCAAAGAAAAAACCCAACGAAATTGAAACTTTGTTTAGACCCATCAAGAGTGAAAGCACGAGGATAGAGTCTATGGGTGTATCACGAGAACCGATATACATCAAATCTTGAAAGCAAATTCAGCCAATGATTAGTTTCTATTAAATTGTAAAAATAAGACAGCGATTCACAAAGAAAGCGAAAGCAACAACGTGAGATGAGTAGCTTACCATAGGATAAACAAATTTAGAGTGCTTAGACTTTAATTATCCTATATCCAAATAAACGGTAGCAAACGTTTAGAATTTGCAAATGTATTATGTAATTAAATGTATTCAAACATCTCAACATGGTCTACGTGTAGCTATGCTGATGGCATCTCAAATATCTGCATGAATAAACATCTTGTGTTATGAATGTGGTGGTAAAGTGAGCACGGGAGTGGTGGTAGGGAATTTTAGTGCTAAAGTTCACTGGGCTATCTGGGTATTCTTAAGGACACCAATAATATTAGGTAATTGAGTGCAACTTTGGTATCAAATGATGAAAATAATGATCTTAAGTAAGGAATGCAACTGTAATATCCTTAGGCAAAAATAGTTCCCACATCCAAATCGGATTTAGTAATACTTCCATAATGTTCTAGCACCTGGTCTGAGCTATTACGTATCGAGTGGGAGAAATTGAAATAAGCACATTGTATCGACCTACTAGGAGAAATTAAACAAAAGAGATGTTAATACGTAAAACTATATTCACCCAATCTAGCAGTGCTCGACAGAATCAAAATTTGGTGGTGGCTATCTTAATCACCATTTTACTATTTCTGGTAGCTAATAACCGCCAAATTCTAAAAAATCATAAAATTTGGTGTCTTAGTTAGCCACGTTTGGGAATTCGGTGGCTTATTGTTACATTTTAGTGGCTATTGAGCGCTGCTAGCTACCCTGTTAAATGTTCGTTTTGAAACTAATATGGATTGTAGAAGTAGAAAATATGAATCATAGATAATATCGGACCATTCCGATGAAGTCATTTTCTAGTGAGTAGAATTTAACTAATTCTGGGATTAGATTTCCTCCATTTTGAAGGAGAAATTCAAATATAAGCACAAACAAATGATATAACTCGTATTAGCAAGATAAATAGTTGGAGCCATCTCTAACAATTAATATGTGTTCATTCGTATCTGGAATTATCAGAAATGCTAGTACTAAATAAAACTCGATATTACAATCTATAAATAGTTTGGAACCTAAACACAGCAGAGAAGAGATATATCAGTAATCTGAGTAGACTTACAAGGTAGATACGTGTACGTTGGATAATAAGATACTTTAAGCTGTAACCAGAACTAAATCTGTGAAAGCAATTTCCTGCAAGCAACGAATTCAGGTCGGTGCAAAAATAATTTATTCATTGACAACCAGATTCAACAGATAATCTTTTTCTTGTAAAAGTAAACGCATCAGGGTATTTTTATAAATAATCTAATCAAGTTGTTATGCGTATGACCTTAGGATAAACGTGATTAGGAGTGTAAAAATAATTTCTGGCTTCATCTAGAACTTTACCTAGACGTCCTAAATCAACACATTAATTATGATTAGACGCATGAAACTTGATGACAAGACTAAACATGTGATTTCATAATAATAAAACCATGGATCATATGAAGGATTGGATTATAGGATAGTCTATTTTGCCAGCGGAAATAGTGTAATACAGTCCTTATAAAAGAATGTAGCAAACATCTCTATATATGCATTCCAGCTTCAAGTTTGCTCAGGTTTAATCATGTGGTTAAAATTCAGAGCACATCCTGTTGAACCTTTCGGTTCTGCTCCTGAACTTATTACTATCCTGTTCGGTTTCGATTGGAGATCTTAAATCCTTTTTCGTTATTCAATTATTCAACTGTTCAATAAGTGTTTTCAAATCATGAATGGATTGTACAGTTAAAGGTTCTGCAGAATTCATTATGAAACCAGACTTATGGGCTAGAAGCAACAGAATAGGCTAGTGACGAGTTGATTCGTGTGCTGTACTTCTGTTCTCAGTTTTGTCCAATTTCTTTCACGTTCATTTGTTAGTGGCTACCTAAACATGATCGAGAGGCGGAAGTAAGATGTGGTAACGTATTCTAGTAATAAACGACTATATTTCGCACTGAATTTGCAATTGGTATGGATGCATGGATAGTACAAGGGTTTAAACTGATTGTCTCATTTGTGGTTGTTACACGCGTGAGTAGACATTTCATGTGTTGTACTTGGTTGAACTTGATCCATTGTCATTGCTGTACCTGTGTGAATTATGGATTATGGGTGATTAAAATACACCTGGACTATGGCTTAGCAGCCATGAATTCAGGGAAAGTAGATGTGTCGTTAAAAAGTTGCTAGCGAATTCGCGTTCGTCTCCTATGACATTAAATGAGGATAGGGGGGAAGGGTATATTTTATTATCGTTAAATCTCCATGGAATTAATGTTATTTTACTAATCGGAACAATTCACTAATCGAACGATTTTTTTCGATCGTTGGTACAGAGCTGTTCGGATGACTATATCTCCGAAAAAAAACATAAAGGAAATATACTGAATAGAATAACGAAAAAGAATCATGCAAATCCAATTTTAGGGAAATAGGAAAAGTACAAAGCAAAACTGATGGGACAAAAAAAGAAAATCCAATAAAGAAAAATTCAAATTGTTGAAGCTTCAACCATCAGGATTAGGATTAGGATTTCAACTCTTTCAAATCTCTTATCACATACCATCCTACCTGAGTAGAAATGACACCTGCACCATCTTGATTCACACCCAGGAACCCAGAGTAGTAGCGTATGTCGTACGTCTTGGGCGGGAGTACCATTGTTCCTGGAGCAAACAGACGACCGTCTGGAAATAGTTCCCAATCTGGAGCTCTATTTTCCCTATTTTCACCGCCCATTTTCTCTGTTTCCAACACCTTTTTCTCGTCGTAAGGAATGCAATAAGGATTGCGAACATAACTGTCGTCTTTATTACGAAAACCATGATCATAGCCTTTCGGATGAAGATAAGGAAAGAAAATGTTCACCCAACCACTCATTAGGACAAAATGCACATGCATACCCGAGGGTCCCCAACGAGGTGACAGCACAAACATTGCATTCCAGAACAATTTGTCCACGACGCCATCGAAGGGCTCTGTCATCTTGTCCAGCAAAGGGAGCAGACATTGCGACCACTCGGTGCCAAACTTGTCCAGTTTGGATAATAACCGTGCTGTGCTGTGTTTCAACTTCGTCCAATCTTCTTTCGTGCCTTCTAACAGAATGTATGGGAATCCACAACCCAATCTCATCATATAACTGAAGTATTTCTGCATAGCATGCATTACAGTCATAGATCTCGTCACCTGATCCAAAAGAGTCGAAGTAGAAAAACTAGTTTCACAGATTTCCTTAAAATCACCTATCGTGTTCTCACCGATTTTCTGCAGGAATTCTAACGTCACTCCTCCCCAGTCATTATCTAAGCTATCAAGGACAAAGTCATTACGAACAACCTCGAGCAGTTTCTTTCCTTCGAAATCCACGAATTGGGAACGGAGATCTTCACTGTGCTTGTTGATATGTAGTCCCGATCCTTGCAGAATGAGTAGCCAGATGTCATCTGGACGTAACTTCAGAGGATAGTGCTTCGAGTAAGCTTGGAAGGTAGCGCGTAGGAATGGATGAGGAATATCCTTGCTATCAGTGACCATTTCCTTTTTCTTATACTCCTTATCCCATATCCCGATTAGCTTGAATCCATACGGGATGTAGCTGTTCCAGTCCTCAGGAGTGAATATTTTCTCTACAGTTTTGGTGGAGAGTCGAGATTTTGGGATAGATAGGTCAGGTGACACGATGAACTTGATGCCAGCTGTTCCTTGCTCAACTGCAGTAGGAGGCTTGTCTGTGTGAAGTGCAGCCTCAATGCTAGCCATCCAAGTTCCTAAAATGTTCAATTCTCAACACCGTAATGGACTACTAAATTATGACGTCATGCTAAGCCGGTCCAATCGATTCAGTTGACAGCAAAGCCGTTAGGCATACATGCCAACTCGAGTCATGATAAGTGGGACGCAGCGTTGAATTTCGCGGACGGAATATAAAAGTATTATACAGAGTATCAAAAAACCGGGACAGTAGGCATGTATGCCGTTATGACTCAGGAGTGTTGTACTTCAGACAGTGTTTCCCTCAGGAATATTTGAAAGCGCGTTAATTTTGCAATTTTTGTGCGGTTTATTCAGGTAAATTGCATTATTTAACAACAAATTCACGTTATTCGACAAGCAAAGCGTGCTAAATAGCGCGCTCGGCGGACTTTAGACCAAGCATGGAGATTCCTGGCTCCAGCTGTGCTCAACTTTAATGCATTAACATGGTTAAAATATTAAATCGTTAATTAGTCATACTGCATTACAGTTCAATTATGTTCTAGAAAAATACTGTTTTGAGGTTGGCAAAACGGTGGCGATATTCGTAGCGACAGTGCGAATAATCGTATAATTGATTGGTATTACTGACGAAATCGAAATAAATTAATAAACAAATCTATGAAATTGCATTAGAGGCTTTCTATCTCTTCAGCTGTAGAGGTTTCAGGGTTGGGAGGTTCCTGCTTGAGGAGTGTGAGTGAGTTCCTGCATGTCGCTAGTGAATAGCCAGAAGCTAACCCCACACACAGGCAAATAGGCCAGCCTAGAAACGCTCGTCTGTAGAATAAGAAGTTGAAGAGAACGCCAACTCCCAACCCCATGCTACTCCTAACCACAAGGTCACTGATGCAGTAGTCCACTCGCTGTGAAACAGGTCCCTCTCCGCTGTAGAGACGGGGGATCGGAATCTTGTCTGAGTTGGTCCGATTTGACTCTGTTTCATTGATATTACTGGCGTGTGACATTAATCTAGAAATAATAGATATTCATAATTATATAATGACTGATAGTTCAAAGTTCGAACAGAGGTGGGAGATCCTGGGTTTTCGGCAAAATTCCGGATAAGTCTTTTTCCCTGGAGAATACCACTTTAGAATGACCATTCAATTTGAGTTGAAATAGTCTCAGAATTCAAGAAATAGCGTTTTAGTGAGGATAATTTTTTTAAATTAGTTTGGGAGCATAGCCAGAATCCCCTCGTAACTCACATCAATTAAATTTGAAAAAAGTATAGGCGCCAAGTTTTGGAAAATAAACCAAATGCGGGATGGAATGGCCCGGCCTCCAGAATCTTAACGGGCGGATATGGAACCTGGAGACTGGGGTGACCTACATTGGGCCACTCAAACTTGGGACCTCTGTATTTGCACCTTACTTTGCCGTCGGAAGCTCATAAAAAGTGGAAGGCCATTGCCATTATGTTAATCAAAATGGTAATCATCCACCTTATTGCTCATAGAACTACGTAAGGCTTGCAAGCTGCACCATGTCCTACGGCCATGCCTTATGAGCTCGGTGTCTATGAATCTCCAGCCTCCCAATTCCTGGAATTTAAAAAAGGGTTTTTAATTTAATTCAGTTGTGGAGTTTACCGTAAATTACAAAATACTCGTGTGGACCTAAACATAGTTTAAATAAAGTTTTGGTGTTCTTTTGCTGGGCAAGAGTGATAATTTCTCTTTCTAATCTATTCCAGTTTCACAAAAGGATTACGATCATTTAACATGTAATGTAATCGACATAGCATAATCTTATCTAAAATACTTGTAGCTTTGCACAATTTTCTGTCGTCAAACTTGTACTAATAAACTTCTAGATTGAGAAGTTTTCTGGGCTAAATTGTTGATACTGCGAAGTATAACGTTTCTGTTTTAATAATTCAACATTTAACCGAAAAATGATTGTGCGACGGCAAAATAGGAAAAGTTTCAAGCCGCAACTTTTTAATTTGTAGAGAATTGAATTTGTCCGCTAAATTACTTGTAGAATTTACAAAAATCAGTTTGCGTAAGAATTGACTTTTAAATGCTTGGACATATTTAAAGGAACTTATCCAAGCACTTATCCAGTGGTTTGAAGCACGAGTATCCAATTTAGCTAATCATATCAGGTCTAAAAATATAACAAGTGATATATCTGCGTAGATAGTGTATCAGAAAGTAATTTCCCTTCCTTGAAAATAGGGAATTTTTTGGACAAAATTCTACCTTACCCTCAATTATTTGTGTAAGACAACAACCAACTAATATAAATAGATTAAAAGAAGATTATATCTATTTAAATATTATTTTTGAACTATCTAAAAAATGAGTTTTTATGTAAACATGGAAGAAAGGAAGACAGAAAATTCAAGAAAATGCTCAACATTTTATGGATTTCCATCAAGGATCAATCTCACTCCAGATCCTTCAGCACAGAAAGGCATTGAGTTGGCAGAAATGCACGAAAAAATGCGCAAATTGGAAGAGAAAGCTAATGCAGCTACAAAAGACAACGAGATCTTGAGACTTAGATTCGCGGAAGTGAGCGGTGAACTTATACAATACAGAACTGAGAGAGATTTGTATCAACAGCGATTAGGCCAAAATGAAATATTACAAAATGAGTTGGAGTTCAAAAGACAGCGGATAAACAGTATCTCCGCGAGGATAGGAAAAACTCTGAATGGCGATGTAGGAGAGCTAGTGAATCTTAATGTTATCCTGGAAATAAAAAACAAGGAAGCTGAAGACTATTTCAAAAAAGCACAGGATCTAGAAGGAAAACTAAAACAAGCAAAAGCTGAATTGCGAGAGAAAAGTGCGTCTTTGGAAGAGTTGAAGGAAAAATACCGAGTTGTGGAAAACCAAAATGTAGCACTTAACTCTACATGCCGAGAACTGAAGAATGAAAACATGACGTATTCTCTCATCATCAAGGAGAAAAAGTGACTGACTGAACAGAATTGATGCGTTTTGTTATTGCGTTGTGCCAGAAGCTGCGTAATTATGCTGAAAAGATTACTTATTTTAAGTATTATTTTTCTACTTCTCTCTTTTGCTCATTATTTCACTTTTTGAAATTCATTAATACAACATTTCATGAGATAAATATTCTATATATAAATGTTACGATAGTTTACAATCACCAGACAAAACTTAATAATTTTAAGTAAAATTTCTAAATAATCATCCGTGTTTGTTCATATGTTTTTAATAAGAATTTTCAAGTATCATTACAAGGAACAGGAAATACAGAACAAAAATACATAGTGACATCTATGAGTCTGGAGGGCAAGGGAGAAGGGGAGGGATGGATGAGGGGTGTAGTTAGATTTGAATTAATAATCTGAAATTGCCTTTTCAGCTCCAGCAATGAGATCAGGCATTTCTTGTTTAAAATTAAACTCAAGACTCTTCGAACCTCTTTTGCGAAATTTTTCACTTTTTCCACTTTGCTCACCTCCCGAATCCATACTCCTATGTTGATAATGGTTTATGTTGGCTTTGGAGAGATGGAAAATGAGCTCATATTGCTTGGAGTTTATCGATTCCATTTCTTCTAAGTCTTTCTTCAAATTAGTATTTTCTTCCTGGAGTTCTACTATACTTCTCACATGCTTAGTTAGGATATCAAGCAACTCTTTGATTCTATCGTCTCTTCCTCTCAACTCTTCTCTCTTTCCGAATTTTCGAGATTTATTCTTCTTTGTCATCATCGTTGCAGTAATAGCTGTTTCCCAATTCTCTAGAGCTCTTTCATCTGACGGGGTGCCAGTCACTACCTCTTCGATCTCGCTAGCATCTTGCTTACTAGTAACATTCTCCTTCTCACTGACAGTATCTGGAGTTAGCTTAACTTCTGAAGGTTCATCAGATACTATTTGATCGGGAACAGTATTAAGGTTTGTATCGGCAGTTAGGGGAGGATCGTGATTGTTTGATTCAAAAAGATCTAAGGCTTCTTCCTTATCATCACTTTCTCCTGAGATGAAGGCTGCCTTCATTTTAACCAAGGCATCGAAATTCTTTGAGTAACGACTTCCTGTGCGGTAGTTAATGCGGCGATTTTGGATGTGAGTATCTTTCACAGTGAGCTCATCAGCGCTTGTATTCAGGTGCAGGTTGTGCTTGCGTTCTGAGTCAGCTTGAAGTTTCGTTTCATTCGTTTCATCGACTGAGAGGTTCAGATCATCCGAAGCTGCTCTACACTCTTTAATACGGCGATTTTGGATGTGAGTGCCTTTCACAGTGAGCTCATCAGAGCTTACATTCAGGTGCAGGTTGTGCTTGCGTTCTGCTTCAGCTTGAAGCATCGTTTCATTCGTTTCATTCGTTTCATCGACTGAAGGTGAGAGGTTCAGATCATCCGAAACTGCTCTACGCTCTTCAATACGGCGATTTTGGATGTGAGTGCCTTTTGCAGTGAGCTCATCAGAGCTTACATTCAGGTGCAGGTTGTGCTTGCGTTCTGCTTCAGCTTGAAGCATCGTTCCATTCGTTTCATCGACTGAAGGTGAGAGGTTCAGATCATCCGAAACTGCTTTAAATTTTTTAAACTGCTTAGTATGTTTCTTTTTATCTTGTTCGCTGCATTCAACTATATCAATATAATCTTGCCTTAAGATGCTTTTATTGTGCTTAAATAATTTCTTCCGCAGGCATTTTTCCGGCTGCTTCTTCTCCACGGTGGTAATGGGATGAGTTTCTTCAGTTTTGGGTGATGGATGTCTTTCAAGTTTCTCTTTGCCTTTTCCTTTTTCATTAATTGGGCTATATTTTCTTTCAAAAAAATGCACGAGGCTGTTTATTTTATTTGACTTTTTTGTCACTTTAGTAACTTTAATGGGCTCATTATTGCTGTGGAAAAAGTGGTTGTCGGATGAATGCGCATATCTGCCAGTTAGTCCATCCGTATCTTCGTATCGATCCTCCACTATAATCTTAGGCGAGTGTAGCGATTCTATTAACTCTGATGGTTCTGATTGAGTAACGCTAGGTAGCTCGTGAAGTGTGAAAAGTTTCGTTTTCAGAGGTTGCAAATCTTCAACATTATTGTCCAAGTCTTCACAATTCTTTTCAGCCATTTTTTGTAATATGATTGTGTTATGATTATGAATTGAGAGCATACTATGATTTGTATTTATAGGAATAATATCATATCATAGAGCTGACCCCTGAATCATGTAATAATGTAAGAATGTAATACTGTATGACGCACTTTACTCAGAATCCAACCCTGGAAGCAATCATTAGAGTGACGAAGTTCAATAATTTAATTGATAAAGCATTGAGTCAGTCACAACAATAAACTGAAAGTTTTTGGAGTAATTTATGCATAAACTTCAAATTATTAATACCAGGTGCAAGATCTATAATTATATCATAATTTGTCATGGGTATAATCTCCAGGGACACCTGCAACTACAACCCAGAATTTGATTACTTCATGAATGCATTATAAGCAAAAAATAATCAATATAAGACCGAAAATTCGATATTTGGAATATACACCCTTGAGGGTCTTTGGTTTTACTTTTACGGGTCTTTGGTTTTACTAAAATCATTTAATATCTTGATTAATTAGTTTTGAAATTATGATCGGACGATTTTGAAAATTTTATAATTCGACTGAATGTATAAATCTTTTATTATAATTTTGAAAATATACTAGAATTACTGTTTATGGAATCATTGCCAAATTGAGTTTAATCAAATTTGATCCCATAAACAGTAATTATATTACCTTAATGCAGTTAACAGCAGCAAACTGGTTGTTAACACCTATTAAAAGCGACACAATTGATGTTTTAACAATACGATAGAGCAAAAACTGCCAAAACTGTGATAGGATAGGCAAAGTTTTGCTGTTAATAGGAATTTTTAACAATTTTTTGTTAAGATTTTCTCAGTAAAATTGAAGTATCATTACAGGGAACAGGAAATACAGAACAAAAATACATAATGACATCTATGAGTCTGGAGGGCAAGGGGGAAGGGGGGATGGATGGATGAGGGGTGTTGTTAGATTTGAATTAATAATCTGAAATTGCTTTTTCAGCTCCAGCAATGAGATCAGGCATTTCTTGTTTAAAATTAAGATCAAGACTCTTCGAACCTCTTTTGCGAAATTTTTCACTTTTTCCACTTTGTTCACCTCCCGAATCCATACTCCTATGTTGATAATGGTTTATATTGGCTTTGGAGAGATGGAAAATGAGCTCATATTGCTTGGAGTTTATCGATTCCATTTCTTCTAAGTCTTTCTTCAAATTAGTATTTTCTTCCTGGAGTTCTACTATACTTCTCACATGCTTAGTTAGGATATCAAGCAACTCTTTGATTCTATCGTCTCTTCCTCTCAACTCTTCTCTCTTTCCGAATTTTCGAGATTTATTCTTCTTTGTCATCATCGTTGCAGTAATAGCTGTTTCCCAATTCTCTAGAGCTCTTTCATCTGGCGGGATGCCAGTCACTACCTCTTCGATCTCGCTAGCATCTTGCTTACTAGTAACATTCTCCTTCTCACTGACAGTATCTGGAGTTTGCTTAACTTCTGAAGGTTCATCAGATACTATTTGATCGTGAACAGTATTAAAGTTTTTAATGGCAGTTAGGGGAGGATCTTGATTGTTTGATTTGAAAAGATCTAAGGCTCCTTCCTTATCATCACTTTCTCCTGAGATGAACGCTGCCTTCATTTTAACCAAGGCATCGAAATTCTTTGAGTAACGACTTCCTGGATATTTACGGTTAATATTTTGATTGTGACTACCATCTATACTAAGTTCATTCAAACTTTTATTCAGTTGTAGGTTGTTACTGTGTACTGGTTCAGTTTGAGGTTTTGTTTCATTCGCTTCATCGACTGACGGTGATAGGTTCAGATCATCAGAAGCTGCTTTACATTTTTTGAAACGTTTATGTTTATCCCGATCCTGATCACTGCATTCAACTCTATCAATATTATCTTGCCTTGGGATGCTTTTAAGATTAAATAATCTATTTCGCGCGTTTTTTTCCGGATGCTTGTTTTCCACGGTGGTAATGGGATGAGTTTCTTCAGTTTTGGGTGATGAATGTCTTTCAAGTTTCACTTTATCCTTTCCTTTTTCATTTTTTGAACTATATTTTCTTTCAAAAAAATGCACTAGGTTGTTTATCCTATTTGACTTTTTTGTCACTTTAGGAACTTTATCATTATTGCTGTGGAAAAAGTGGTTATCGGATTGATGCGTAAATCTTCCAGCTAGTCCATCCGTATCTTCGTATCGATCCTCCACTATAATCTTAGGCGAGTGTAGCGTTTCTATTTGCACTGGCGGCTCTGACTGAGTAACGCTAGGTAGCTCGTGAAGTAAGAAAAGTTTGGTATCCAAAGGTTCCAAGTCTTCAACATTGTAGTCCAAGTCTTCACAATTCTTTTCAGCCATTTTTTTTGTAATATGGTTATGATTATGTTATGATTATGGCTCGGAACCATACTATTTTTTATTTATATGGATATCATGTGATAGAGCTGACGTGAACTGAACATAGAATGTAATTTTTGATAACGAATATTTCTACCTAATCATTCCAACACTCAATAAATTTATAGGAGTAATGAAGTTAATAATTAAATGATTTAAAGCACTTCGAGGCAGTCACAACAATAAATTGAAAGTAATTCAGTGTAATTGCGTAGAAATTGCGCATAATATTATAATTGCATAAGAATTTGTCATGAATGTGATCTCTTCCCTCAGGAAAGACTAGTCGGTAGTGGTCAGGGACACCTGCAACGACAACCCAGAATTTTATTGTAGTATAATATTACTATTGTAGTAATATGCAAAGAATAAAATGTTGGGTTTATTTTTGGGTTTTTCCTAACACATCATTCAATGATTTACCAGTATAATTGAGAATTCTAAAACTTACTATTTCTGCTATTGTTACGAATGGCCTAAAGATGGTAGTCACGCTACTGACATGGTAAACTAATTAATTCATGCATAATGCTCAGTTCAAACAAGCCACATTGAACTATGTTGTTATTAAGCAAACTGATTAGAAAAAATGTATACCGCATTTTGATAAGACATATTATAATTCCACAAATATATTTCTGAGCGAATCATTATTCTGCAAATTCCAATCTATTCATAATTGTATTTTAAATTAATTAACGAAATTCCTATGGTTAACTTTGAGTACACAGCATAAACAGGATATTGACCACTTCCTCCATTTTTCTAAAAAAAATATTTGTACTTAATTAAGTACTTGCTTGTTGCTCTTCACTTTTTTAATTAAATATACTTCCAACAAATATCTTTATATTTGATACAAGAAAATACAGAAGTCATTGTTATTACAGGTAAACCTCTATATTGAATACCTTACCCGGGTTTTGTTAATTATATCGAGGTGTTCATTAACCAGAGGTGTTCATTTTAATTGATAATAGTTTGTGTTCGAAATAAGGTGTTCACTATATCGAGGTGTTCGCTAAACAGAGGTGTTCATTCGGAGGTTTCACTTGTAGATTTTTTAAAAATGTGTCAAATACAAATAATGATTCAATATTGTTGACGACTAATACATAATGTTATTCGTCAATCTTTGAAAATGTGTGCTTTCTATGTAGTTTGAAATTGACTCAGGATTAGTTAACTCGATTGAGTTGAAAATTATTAACATAATTCCTTACTCATAGCAAAGGTAGATAGTCACTTCATATAAAATCTATTTCAATCGTAATTCAATCCGATATATTGCACCGGAAACTTATTTGCGAAAAATTTCAATGACCTATAATCACTTAATTAGATTCTATATCCGTCCGTACATCACATGGCTAGCCAAGGGAATCACCAACTCACGAAATTGGAGAGAATGAGGGAAGAGATGCGAGGTAGATTCAAGCGGGCACACGAGATTCTAGATGAGAGAGAAGCAGCACTGCTTCTTGAGTTGCAGGAACTTGAGACGATATATGAATGGAAAGAGGCTGCTGACCAAATCCACCAGCTCTCTATCTCCAAGGAGCAACTTGTAGCCACACTAAAAGGCAACCAAAACCAGCATATCCTGGAGCAGAGTGTCATCCCGATTGAGGCCCGAATAAAAGAGCTAGAGTTGACATTAGAAATAGTTGGCACCATTGAGTTTGATTGGGATAGCAAACTCGTGACAAGCCTGGGGAAGATAGGATCGATTAGTTTGATCGGAGAGAAAGGTGAATCCAAAATAAAACGTGAATGCGAGACAAAATCTTCTGCCAAACTAGAAAATAAAAATTCTTTAAAAAACCTGAACTCTCAGAGCCTATTTCGCCCTCCCGAGCAATTTTGTGACTTTAGTGAAATTTCTGATTTTGTGGAAGAGAGAGAAGAATCAACTGAAAAGAAAGAATTGCCCTCTGAACCAATTCCTTCTCTTGAGTTAGGAGATTCAGAAAATGAAATTTTAGATTCCATTCTTAGGATTGGAGATGTAAAACCCGATTACAATCGTAAGAACTTTCCTGTTCTCCTGGCTTGTAATCGTAGCGAATTGCCCGACACAGAAGTAGGAATGTTCGCTTATCTGAACTCAATTGAGTTAGACCCTCGTAGTGGAAACATATATGTGTCTGATGGGGAGCTTAATAACGTGAGAGTATTTGACAAATCGTTTCAGCTTTTATTCACATTCAATGAGGAAATGAATGTTCCAGAGGGTATTTGCATCAATCGAAATAAGGTGTATATCACTCAATTACTTTCTCATTCTGTGAAGACTTATACTATTGACGGACGATTCTTGCAATCGGTTGGAAAGAAGGGAACGAAGAAATTAGAATTCAATCATCCCTGTGGAATTGCTGTATCTAATACTAGAGGATTAATCTACATATGTGACGGTGGAAATGATCGTGTTCAGTGTTTAAATATGCGTCAAAAATTCCATTCATTTATAAATGACATTCCTTCTCCAAGAGACGTAAAGCTAACACCTTGTAATATCCTACTGTTGACGTCAGAAAGTCTGTGTTTGTATAACATCTCACATCAGTTGGTCCGTAATGTTATTCCTTGCGGAGTGGGGGAGTTAGCAGTTAAACCTTTGTACTTCTGTCTGGACAGATGGGAGAATATTTTGATGACAGACTCTGCGACCCATTGCGTTCTAGTATTTTCAATGCGTGGGGAATTGATGCATAAGTTTGGGAGGAAAGGAAAGGCGCCTGCAGAGTTCATAGAACCCTCTGGCATCGCACTGGACGCTGAAGGGAGAATTATTGTCGCTACCGATAATCCAGGTTATCTTATACACATATTTTGAGCTCGAAAAAAGGTATTTATATTTCCCCAAATTGTATCAAGTTATATGTTACAGTCTATTATCATTAGCTGTGTTCTGTTAATTGTTCTAATTTAGTATTGGAGAAAGCTACTGATATTGATATAATAATGGTTATTTTTTAAAATACTACTATAGGGGGGGGGAGAGGGTGGGAATAATTATACTTATGATAGAGGTGGGATTATGGGAGAGTATTAGTTTCTAAAGAACATAAATTATGATTATTATTCATATCCTCATTTATCCCCAATCTCGGTGTCATAGATATTCACTATGAAATACTTTTAATTGAAGTCTTCGAGAAAAATTTATTCGTCACAACACTCTCCTCATTTGATTTTCAGTTGTACTTAGATTGAGGCTGGATGAGATCTGTGCCCAGTGGTTCTATCTTCTGTTCTAATATTTTATAATCAGTCCCCTCCAAGGGATTTTCTAGGAGCGCGAGACGCTCCTTTATTTTGAGCCCGAAAGTTTTTAGGAGCGTGAAAATTTAGAATATTACCCAATATTCTATTATAATCTTATTTATTGATTTAGGCGTATGAAAATGTATGTTTTGAGCGTATCTCTGGAGGGCTGGATAATGCCCTGGTTCCCTCTCTATCACGGTTTGCCAAATCCTAACTCCATTCTATGCCCTCGAAAAGTGTTAAAAATTATTTGGAGAAGGTCCTTAAAGTTGACTAGGATCTAGGAACGAGTTGGTATTTGATCTCCCAATACTTTTATCTGCTTAGCATTCATACAAGCTACTTCCCTCCTCAACAGCTGATATGGCAAGTTAGATCAAGAAATTGCCCAGAAAAGGGATTGAATATTTATAATTTTATTCCTATAGCCTCGCGAAATTAAGGAAATAAAGGACTTCATACACACAGCAAGGAGAAAAGATGCAAAATGTGAGTTAAAATATTGATCTCGCTACTTGTACAGTTATTTTATTTATGTTTTATTTTTATTATTTGTTCGTGAGACTTTCATCCTGCATCAACGCACAATGGATATATTACATAAGAAAACTTAGAACCGCAAAGAACTTCATACATACATAGAATAGGTTTAATATTGGTTTATGGATTTTAGCGTTTATGGATTGATAGAGATCCACTGCAGTTTAATACAGTCAACGACTGGACATACCTAATTTATGGAATGGAACGGAACCATTCCGGGAAATCTGAGTACCTATTTTACGGAATACTCCATAAATTAGGCATTTATAATATCCGGAATGGAATATTCCGTAAAATAGGCATTTAAAATTCCGGAATCGTTCCGTCAAGTTTAGTAAATTAGGTACTCAGATTTCCCGGAATGGTTCCGTTCTATTCCGTAAATTAGTTATGTCCCAACTTCTAGGGAAACGTCGGATTGTGTACTTCCAGGGGATTAGTGCGGGGGGAGCGGCGTTCCCCACTAATTTTCAAAGAGATAGCGCGTTTAACATTTTCCTTGACGGATTGTGGTACACTATCTTTTTAATGATTGTGAATTCTCTCTATTTTCTTGAGTTGCCCTATTTATTCTTTCGCAATATTAAGTAAGAGCGGCGATCTCGAAACCCTTTGTGACAATATTTATAGATATGTGCATGTCCTAACAATATTATAGCGTAAAATACTATTCTACAGTTGCTCCCCCACTTGAGCACTACACCACTGTGTTCATCTTATCCAGAATTCGTACCAGCTGGAGTTATTTGTCTGTAGCTTCATACAGATTTAAAATTGTACTTCTTATCCGGAGTTACGTCTGTACTAACGAGATTCTATTGTATATCGAAAATTAACGGAAAAATTTCCCGATGCAGTTCCTGTTAGAAATGTTCAGTTATTTAATATTTTTTCAAACCTAAATAAAAATATTTTATTGTTTAACAATCAGAATAAAATATCAGCCATATTTTTAATTCCTGAAAGTGGCGAAATATTTAATATTTTAATTGATGACTTTCTCAGCTGTGAAGATACTAGAGACTAAGGTCAAGTCCAAGTTCAAGCTGAGGTGCACCCGGTACCTCTACACACTCGCAGTCACTGATAAGGAGAAGGCAGACAAGCTCAAGAGTTCCCTTCCACCAGGTGAGATGATTCCCGTGTATTCCCGAATAATCCCCCCCAAAGAGGTGCTAAATTTTGATACCCGCGCGGTTACAACATTCCATTGGAAAGTTTTTTAGCGGAAATATAAAATTTCCATCAAATGAGGCTAAAAATGGATATGCTTATTTACTTCATAAATCGGATTAAGGAAAGGAAGGGAGTTTAGGGAATCACTTATTCCTTGAAGGTAGGGGAAATGCTTCTCTAAATCAATGAAAGAAGCGTGTTATCTACTGGTCTAAATCATTCATCATACATGCCAACCTGAGCCATGATAAAAGCGGGAAACTGAAAATTAACTCAATAGAAGAGTGAAAAAAACGGGACAGTTATCAAGTATGATACTACATACGTGTTATCTACTAGTTCTAAATCATCTTCACATTCTGATTACAGCAATTTCCTCCTTAAATTCCATAATGACAGTTTTGCTATTCCATCTACCATTGATATAATTCTATTTAAAAGTTATTCTGACTTTTATTCGATTTCTCATCTTTAAATACACGAGTTGACTAACTTGAAGTCTCAGACATAGGCGTATCCAGCCTCTAGTCCAGGGGGGGCAACTGCCCCCCCCCTCCCTACGCCCATGGTCTCAGACTCTAGTTTTGAGATCAGATACTCTAAACCAAAAAGCGCAAGAACCTTTAAATTATTTTTAAATGAAATTTTATATCCGTAAATACTCCAGATTCGTGGATTCTATGAAATCCTCGATTTGCAGTGAATCGGCAGTCCATGCATCTTCATCACTTTATCTCCTTGCGACCTTACAGTCTTGATTGGTTTAGTCAGATGTGTCTTAGCCTGCTAGATAATATGGAATGTTTAATTCTTACCTCTTCTTTAGGTCTCCAAATCAAAGTGATCAACGAGAAAAAGAAGAAGCGTTAGACTCAATGACTCAATTTAGCAAGTTTAGTGTGTTGCTTAGTGGACTACGTATTTTCTGTCACAGTAGCTGAATCTTAGTTAGCAATATTGAAATATATATACGAAATCATATGTGTTTGTGTGCAGTAAGCTATTTTATGGATTATTACACAATACACATGTGGACATCCCCGTTTGCTTTTGCCTTTTAAGGGTATGCTCTACACCTTCCATATTCCTTATAAGGAAGTGGTCTGTTTATCGTTTTATTGTCTCCACAACAGTTCTTACACAGCTCTACTACCAGTGCTATAGACTCATGAATTATTATACAACCCAAACCTGCAGCACTGTACTCTATACAGATCTATACACGCTCACATCTCTCCAAGCAATCTCATACACACTCACTGAATCACCAGAATAATCGCGATTTTTCTCACTTCTCCTGTCAACAACGTTTATGCCGACACACCGGAACGTACAGTGGGAGCCAGTCGTCCCTCCTCTTGACCTCCGAGACGACCAGCAGGTGTTCGTGATGCGGACCACGGGAGAGATCTTCCTCTCCTACGAAGAGTACATCTCTAGGCTGGAGTGGTATCTGGACAAGAACTGGGTTAGTTTCTCTTGATTATGTAATCCATCCCTTCGGATTCCTGGATTAAATTCTTTTATCCAGTATTCTTTTGCAAATAAAATCTTTAATATTATATATATACTTTAACTTTTAGATTTATGTAATATTTCTACTAGACAGTATATTTATTTTTTTATAGAATTAAGTAATCACTGGAAGTGTCAAAAGAAGGGGTAGTTTATTATGAGCCTCTAAAACTTTAAGAATACTAATTAGTACTTCCATATATGGTATTGTTTGTTTATATTTGATTTTGACCAGGGATGCTGATCTTGATTGGTATATTTTAATCATGATTCTATTATATGTAGTACCATGGATTTATTACTTAGTATTTACTTAATTACATTCATACATACTTATAGTATAATTGTACTATAAGTACGTATGAATGTAATTAAGTTAATAATTAATATTTAGGTATATCTGAAAAATTGATAGTAGTTTCCCTCGAATAATTGCCTCCCAAAGGAGGTGCTTAAATTTCTTTGTTATCCATTAGAATAATGGTGTATAGTTAATTGTTATATCTTCACATTTTTCGAACCACTTTGATGATTACATTCATTAAAAAGTTCAGACATTCTTTGGTGTTGAGTCGATAAAAATATTGAAAATTATTTGACTCAAAGACTAATGAAAAGTTGAAATCAAGACCTCGATTCATCTATTTATACTCCTGTTTAGATCTGTGATCGTACAGCAAGGTGCGCATTGACATTCGAACAAGCTTTAGAATCAGAGAGAACGGCAGATAGAATGATTTCCTACTTTCCTTCTCATCTCTACGAAGTTGTACTGAAGACGATTCAAGGGAACAAATTGAACCTTGACCAGTTAGTACAACACATATACATTCTCCTACAGAACAAAAGTAAAGCCAAAAAGTTCATTTCCAGTTATAGAGTCACTTTCTGTAAAGATGTGATTCGCCAGTTTGTACGCGATAACACGTACAAAAAAGTCTCAGTCCCTGGTTCGTCGTATATAGTTAAGACGGAGATAGCGGAGCTATACAACCTTAAGCTGTTAGAGCGGTATGTTCCGAAGAGAGTGCGTGTAAAAGCGCGATCCAACGACACACCAGAGCAACTCGCGCAGAGGAGAGATAATGAGAGAGTTAATAAGACATCTTTTAGTTTCAACATTAGCAATTTACTCCTTGTACTAAACCAATTTCATAAATGCACTCGGAAAGGTGATACTAGTTCAACTCTAAAAATAGGAGATGAATTCCACGACGATCCAGATTTCCCTAATCTAAAAATAGAATGTGGTAACTGCGATCTTTCACACACTCTAACAGGTGTGAAGAGACTTGGATCCTCTGAGTATCCCAAACCGGATGAAGATCTCACCCCTTGGGAGAGGGCAACCGAAACATTAAAACCAAGTGGAACAAAAGATCCGGTATTTTCCGACTGTAAGGGTGACCTGTTATTCTCATGGCATTTTCTCCACACAATGCATGAATTCATTGAACTGTCGACTTTCCCTTTTCGCGATTTCGAAGATGTCCTTATATGGGAACGAGATTATCCAGACGAATCGCCTAGTTTATTGCTCAGTGAAGCATTTACGGCCATAACACGCTGTCTTTTTCGAAACGCGACAGGGAGGTTGTGTAGCGTCGTTAGGTATAATGTGGGTGGTTATAAATACATTAGCCGGAGCAATTGGGAGCAAAGTGTCAGAGGATATGTTAAATCTTGTATCCAGGTCTTGGGTGAGATTAAGACACGTGATGAAGATGAAATACAACCTTTTGAAGTCCCACATGTTCTGAGTTTGTATGTGAGTAAGACTGCTAGCCTTGAAGAGACGAGTTACAAACTGTTGAGTATTCCATCCAAAGCGAAACTGCTTATGTTTCTATGCGAGCAAGTTGGAATGTTAGGGAAGTTCAAAGTTTTTGTGGATCAGTTCACTGGACAGTTGCATGATGCCAGATCTAAGCTGTGGGAGGAGCGAGCTAAGGTGTTAGAGGGTAGCCGGACCAATGGGATGGTGAATGGAGAAGATAGTGAATCACATACCGCAAGAAAGCCTACTGAATCTTTGGGAGTGAATGGGAAATCGGAGGACATGGATAAGAATGTGAGACGTTTGACAGTGCAAGTGAAAGCTAGCCAACATAAAGTTAAATCTTTTTGTATTGAGCCTCTTGGTCAGGACAGAGATTTTCACACCTACTGGCACCTCCCTACGATCGGATATCGATTGTATATCGAGTCGGAAGATGGGTGGTCTTACTTGGACGGTAAGAATGAGATTGAACAGCTCATCGGATTTTTGAATGAGAAGGGAGAGCGAGAGTCTGTCTTGAAGGAGCGTCTTCTGAAGGTGAAGGATGAAATGTTCTCTTCGATAGACAGTTATTTTGAGTCTTTTATACTCAGCACTGAAGTTAGACGGAGTTCAAGGATGGCATCGATACTGAAGCAGAAGCAGAAGCAGTCCTATGTGAATTCATATCTGCAGTGACGCACCTGTTTACAAAGGTTGCTGTTTTGTTTTTGTTTTTGACTTGCACTTTTCCGTAGATTTGATAGTTTTCTCAGTGCGAGTTTGTCTTAATTTGTTTATTCAAATTTATTTTTGATTCCTTGTTTCAATTCAATAAAGACAAACTCAATGTCTGATCTAATTTCATATGCAATTGTGCTGACCAGGTGGAAGGAACTTAATTTGTATTAATAAAATGCAATTAATATTTATCTTTTTTCACCAGATTGAATTTAGTAAAATTGAATGCGTCTAATTCCTGTAGGGACAAACCATCCAGCTGACCATACTTGCCAATTGTCCCGCTTTTTTCAGTCTTCTATTGAACTAATTTTCACGAGTGTCCCGCTTTTACATGTAATTTCTCCATCATACTTTTCTATTGCATCCCGCCATGTCCTGCGAAATTCAACGCTGCTTCCCGTTTTATCATGGCTCAGGTTGCTATGTATGTGACATTGGTCCAATTTCGTATAATTTATAGACATTTCACATTACCTAGAATTGTGCCATAAGATAGTGAAGTTTGTTGAAATTTCGCTGCTAATGCTCTGTACAGCTTTATTGATTAATTAACCCCAACTTTTTATGGCTTCCCCATTGAAAATGGCTTAAACCGGAAATGACGCAACACATTCCTGTGGCAAGCGAGGGTTAATTAAGACAACCCAGTTAGTAAATAGACCCATAATGATTATATTTAATAATACGCCCTACTCACATCCGCTAGATTGGTCCCCTAATGGCTGCCTCCATTTCCAAACCCGCTCAGGTCCGCTGGGCGACGGACGTGGAGAAGTCTGTCGTGACTTCGAACTGTGAGAAGCGGCCGGGCTGGGTTCGCGGCAGCATAGATAATGACGACTGGAACATCTACTGGACGTCTGTCTTCACCACGAGGTCCATCTTCAGTCTGGAGACGGGCTATCGGCTGTCTGATGATCAGATAATCAGCCACTTCCCCAACCACTACGAGCTCACGCGTAAGGACCACATGGTCAGGAACTGTAAGCGGTACAGGAAGGACCTGGAGAAGGAAGGGAACCCGCTAGCAGATAAGGACGAACTTGGGAGGTGATTGGAACGTTTCTATTCCATACATGCCAACCTCTGCAGGGAAAAAAGCGGGACATAAGTACTATTTTAGCGGGGAATTGGGCTATTTAGCGGGACATAGCATATTTGTATTAGTCCTACACACTGAAAAGCGGGACAATTCTACTTTTTGGGACGTTACTTTAAACATATGTCCGAAAAAGCGGGACAGTTGGCAAGTATTCTATTCATTGTATTTACCTTTTCAATTCATTCGAATCCTCCATAGTCTAATAAGCATACTCCTGTTTCCACAGCACTATATCAATGGACTTATTTTCGTATAGATACATCTATCTGGATTTCATACCACAGACGTACATACTCCCAGCAGACTATAACTTGTTCGTTGAAGAATTTCGCAGAAACCCATCCTCTACCTGGATAGTCAAACCTGCCGGTAAAGCGCAAGGAATCGGAATATTTCTTGTCAATAAACTGTCTCAAATTAAAAAATGGTCCAAAGACAAGGCAGGCAGTCAACAGGTCCCACACACGAAAGACGTATATATAATCTCAAAATATATCCCAGACCCCCTGCTAATCGGCGGCAAGAAATTCGACCTTCGTATGTACGTGCTCGTCACCTCGTACAAGCCACTGAAGGCATATGTGCACAGTCAAGGATTCTGTCGCTTCTGTACGGTTAAGTATACGGCGAGTCTGAATGAGTTGGACAACTTGTTTGTCCATCTGACTAATGTAGCGATACAGAAGCATGGAGAAGAGTATAACGAGTCGCATGGTGGGAAATGGAGTATTAAGAATTTGAGATTGTTCCTGGAAGGAACACGTGGCAAGACTGTGAGTGACAAGTGTTTTGACGATATATTCTGGCTCATCTTCCACTCTCTAAAAGCGATGCAAGGTGTGATATCCAGCGATAGGCACTGCTTTGAGTTATATGGGTATGACGTCATAATTGATGAAGCGTTAAAACCTTGGTTGATCGAAGTGAATGCTTCTCCCAGCCTCGTCACTACTACAGCCAATGACCGTATGATGAAGTACGACATTCTCAATGATATGTTCAACATCGTGGCTCCACCTGGAGAAGCGGTGGATGTAAGGGTTAAACGGGGGCCGCCGAGAATTATGGGAGGGTTTGAGGTGTTGTGCGACGAAGAGCAGAAGATGATAGAAGCGCGGCATGAGATGGAGAAGAGTGAGAGCCGTACGGGGGGCAGAGGGAAGAGAGTGAGTACTTGGAAATAGAGCGTTCTCCTCTCTTCGTGTAATCCGGTCACTTGTATAATTATGCTATGTTAATATCATGCTTCAAGTTCTATACTCAAAAAAATGTGATACTAACTTTTTATTTGAATATTTTCTAGTTTTCAGGGAGATAAGTTTTTTTAGTATTTTGAAGGAGTTTAAACAATGTCTCTCTAAATAGACTTTAATTTTCATTTTAAAATATACGTCCGTTTTTATTTTAATTTTTAAAATTATAAATAAGATTTTCCTTTCTTACAAGGGAACCAAATTGTGGCCAATGGGACCAATACAAGAGGTTCCAGGGGAGGCTCAGTCCTAGGTCCTATTGTGTCTCTAGACCATCTTCGAATTTAGGCAGCAGGGCGTATTATCATTGAGGCTATTGAATTTGGCCCCATGTAGGTCAGTAGCCTCCTGGTCCCCCCCCCCCAATACATAACAGGGGGCCTAAAAGGGTCCACATGTTCATTAGGTTGAGTTATTCCGCACCTGCTTATACTTATATGCATTGGTCAACGCTATAACTCCTTTGTATGTCAGTATGACAAATATTCTCTATTGCATTGTTGGACTTATTATTATTTTCATTTTCAGTTCTTCCATTAGCATTGCTTGAGCATGTCTAGTAAGACTAAGAGCGGGAAGAGGAGAGGACCTCGTAAAGACGTAGTGACACGTGAGTACACCATTCATCTCCACAAGTACATCCACGGGATCGGTTTCAAGCGCCGAGCTCCGAGAGCTATTAAAGCAATCAAAGCTTTCGCGAAAAAACAGATGAAAACGAACGATGTTCGAATTGACACTGACTTGAACAAGTTTGTGTGGTCAAAAGGCATTCGTAACGTTCCTTTTCGCGTGAGAGTGAGGCTGTCGCGACGTAGGAATGAAGACGATGATGCGAAGAATGAACTGTATACTTTGGTGTCTTGTATCCACGTGGCTAGCTTCAAGAATCTTGAAACGGAAGAAGTAGCTGACGATTAGATCTCTACTTTAAATGTTCTAGTTAGTGGATTTCTTACAGGGCTTTTTGTTAGGTTAATTTAGTTCAAGTTAGAGATTATTGTGCAGTATTATTACTATGTAAAATATTAATGGTAATATCTGGCAACGTGTTAGTTATTTTAGAATTCTCCTTTGAGCAGATACGGCGAAAATATTTTTGCTGCAGTCATAAAATTTGCAAAATGTGTCTACATATTCGGTTTTTTTCAAATATTTTAACAGGAATTCAAGATTTCAACTTCTAGAATGCGATTCACAGCACTGGTTCGTTTTCTGGATTTGAGTATCGGTCTGTCGATCGAGAATTTAGAATATTGATACAATTCTGAATGTCAGAACTATTTTAAAACTACCAACACGACATATTAGGGCAAATAAAAAACTAATTAACCGTATGAGTCCCTATGAATTCTCCATCATTCATGACTGAATTATGGATTAAAATTGGGGGTATTTGAGGTTGCATTGTACGGATTTTCTTCGTCTCTATGCATTAGGGATTCGTTTGGTATTCTGCGGGGTTTTTCCCACATGACATCTCAACTGGCTTTAGCATTCTATTATTTAGCTTCTTTACCAAAACAAATCCTGATCAAATTAACGGAATCCGTTATGAATTCCAGAGATTGTCATGCGGATACTTTGATATCTCCCATTGCATTTATATGAAGAATTGCACGGAGAAAACAATTTTAAATTTTAACAGCTTGTTAGTTCCTAATATACTAATAGAAATTTTGATATTATTACAGCTAAAATTTGCATAATTATCGCTATTATTATTCTACAACCAATATTCCAATGTTTTACAAACAAATAGTAAGTTTTCGTTTGTTTCAAAGGAATTTCTCATTCGATTGATTTAATTAAATGAATTGAGTATTCACCAACAATTTCAACATCCTTCTCTGCACCTTTACACTGAAGTCCATTATCAACATTGTTCTTCTATTTTATTCTTTTATCAGAGATAGTTTGTTGCCATATTTCTTTACAATAGGCCCAGGCCTGATGGTTTATGAGAAAATATAATGCAAAAGCTAGCTTGCTCGAGAAATGAATGCTTCAATTTTATATTCAAAAGTGTGAAGACATTTACGATTTGAATATATACATATATATATATATATATATATACATACGTATATACTACTATTATTTGAATGGAAGACAAAACGTTTTTTAGACTCGGATTTAATTTATATTATTTTCAAAGCAAATACAAAGCTATCACTTTTCATGGATTCGTTTGGAATCAATCATTATTGAAACAATTATACTTTGAATTGTCTGATCATTTGATCAATATCTGAGTCTACTTTCTTTATAAGAATTAGACTCGCATGAATTTCACTAGTATTCGAGATCTGGACTCAAAAATGTTTCTACTTTCTAAGACTTTGTTTTTCAGACAAAGTTTCTACTTCATTAACCAAATCCAGTCAGGATCGCTTTTTAATTAATATGAACATTAGTTTTTTATGAACTAACCTTCTGGTCCCAATCATTTTACATAGGATTTGTATTGAGTCGAGTTCGCATTTATTAAATATGAAATCTCTATTATGAACAATTTCGTCCCCTGGTGGTTCGTACTAATCGACTCTAACTGTATTACACATGTTGAAACAAAATGATTGCTAGGTCTACTCAACAATCGAGCATATATAATCTTGAAATTATCCATCCTGCATAATTATATTCAAATTATATTTTAGTTATTTATTATTTATTGAATATGTCACGTTCTTTGGACACAAGATCGAAATCGGTTCGCTTTTTCGCGTCTCACAAGAAATCGACTAAAACAGACCGAAGAAAAGACCCGGATGTTCCGGATGACGTGGGACTACGGAACAAACTGGGGGAGATAAATGAGATGACAAATGATGGCGTCAACAGTATGCTCTTCTCGATGCTGAATGATATGGAGTTACCCGAGCACTCGAAACCGAGTATTTTCACACGTCCTCTCAGTGAGAGGAAGGACCTGCTCAAGATTTGGATTCAGAAGCGGTGGGACTCTTCTTCACAAGGTTTGTTACTCCGAATTGGTTGGAATCTAGTTTCCACTGTCTAAGAAATTCCGAGGAGATATACAGCCTCTCTTTCTAGTTATACAAGTAATATAGGGTAAATTGAGAAATATTCCAAATTTTCACGCTCCTAGATAATCCTTCAATGGTGCACTAATTCATCTATTTAATAAGCTATTTTATCTTCTTCGCTTGGAGTGGATTTACGCTTATGTCAATGTCCCAATCCTTCCTTGAAGGTTTATAACTTCGGTTTCCGAGCACTGAAATCAGCTCAGTACTAGGATTCTCTCAGACTGTTGTTGCATATTGACTGATACACCTTCTGATAGATGGGAATCGTAATGAAAGACACTAGATCGATTCTATTGAATGTATTTTGTTCCCATAAAGCGAGTTGATCGCTATGATATATCCTTTTTAGACTCAATAATACCGCTTAAAAATACACTGCGCTATGTAAGTGCGCTATGTTAGTAAACTATTTCTAAATTTCGTTCCTAAAAAAGTTCAAATTTTATCTTACAACGTGTTTTCCACCACCGCCCGCATCAATATTTAGCTACCGCATATATCCTCATTATTGCCATAATTGCAATCAGTATATCATTAGACATATCAGATGCAGGGCATTTATTACTTTTGATTGTTTCTTACAGTCGGTATAGATAACATTTCAATTTATCTTGACTTTTAGAAACTTCAATTTGAAACTACAATTTCGTAACCCAGTACTACTCTACATCAAAATCAGCTTGATCATATTATTAAATAATGAAATAATAAACTCGCACCACCCAAGCTCATTTTGTAGCTAACTAAGTTTCCTATTAACAGTGGCCTTGAATATATTTGTATCACTCCGTAGTTGGATATAAATACTCTCCATTGGTGGTCTTAGGTCAGAGTACGCAGGAGGACTTTGTTGAACAACTGGAGCAGAGTATGGGATCTCCGGATCAGCTGATTCTTGTGCTAGAGCGACTGAAGGTCTCACTCAGTACCTACTACATCTCATGGGTGCAGAAGTTTGCAGATAAAGGAGGACATAAGAAACTGAATAAAATACTGATCAAATGGAACCTTCCAACTCTAAACAAAGATGAGAGTAAGTTTGAATGGAATTTTGTAATTCATTGTAAATATTTTATTAGTGCATTTTAGTTCTCTAAGGATCCGAATAAACTCCCCCTGATTATTAATTTATGGGTTTTCTTCCACCCCCCCCCCCCATTTATTCAATTTCTTAAATTGACTTGTGTTTTGTATTACCTAATTTCCATCTGAATTATATGGAATATTATATTCAAATTATAGATGAATTGATACTTACTTAGTACAGTAGATATAAGAACATTCTACTAGAAAACGGTTGGCATATACCCCATATAATTTATGCCGGTTATAAGAACATTATATGCAGTTCCCAACGGTGTTCTTATAACCGGCATCCACTGTACTAGGTAACACATTAATTATTTTTTATCCGACCCTCCCCTCCGTCTATTCCAACCCCTTTTTATGCAGACTTCCAGAGTAATAAACAAAAAACACTTTCCAAAAGTTCATTATATTGTTTTACTCTTATAATTAGCCAAATTTGCATATTATTTGCTTATTATTCTCATATTTTGCATATTTCTGCTAATGCGTTAGTTTCATTTGTTCTTAAGAAGACGTCATTCTCTTTTCTTTTAATTTTATGACGGTCAATTTCCTTTGTCCACGCATCTCTATCTTGGTTTTGAAAAAGTGAATCGTTTGTCTTTTGTTCTGTTCTTTCATCATAAATATGCTCTCCCTGTTCATTGACAAAGTCGAATTTCTCATATGTTCCAGTCTCTAATGTCCAAATTGATCCCTCAATTTGTGGACGATTCCTGAGAAAAACCAACGCCCACCAATCCCATTGTCATATCCTCTAACACTCACCTAGAACTGCTTTTCGCATGCATTTGTCTGAAAGAAGTATGCATGTGTTCCACAATAGACATTAAATGTTGGACAAATGCAGCTCTCCGCAATTATAGAGAAATTGTTTGTGATTATTCTAGAAAACAATCCATGATTCGAACATGCGTTTTCCTACACTGTTTCTAGTATCTACTCACTGCCCTACTGCACCAATGCATTAATAATGAGAGACCTTATAACCACTACGATCTAATGAAATTTAATTATAGAACAATACGGCATTGCAATAGCAAGCTCTTAAGTACTCTTTATAGTATAGACCATGCCTCATCGGTGCGATATTTCTTTGTTAGATTCTTCCCACTGGATCGTGTCGAAGATGAACTTGCGTGGGTACCATGTTGTGGAGCATGTTATCATGTACCCTGCGTATTCTTAGGGGTTTATCGTTTTCACTTTTGACACCATTACAGCATGTTATCTTTATAATAGCATCTCACATTAGATCACATTCCTTTCAGAAACAGTAATGAAATACCATTCTACTACGAAATTAATTTATTTGTGTTGTAATGTGATTACTTCAAGGAAGTAAGCAAATATAATCGAATCGATTTCTGATGCAACTTTGATTTCTACTCATCTCAAAATTACGGCAGTTAGCATTTTGCATTCGTGCCAACTGAGCCATGATGAGAGCGTGGAGTAATTTCGCAGGACATAGCAGGACAAGTATCATACATATAATTTTAAAAAGCGGGACATAATAAGGAAATTCCAGGAAAAATGGGATCACTCGTTAAAATTAGCTCAGTAGAAGAGTGAAAAAAGGACGGTTGACATGTATGCAGGACCGGTTCTACGGGGGGGTGTGGGGGGGTGTGACACCCCCCCACTATTTTAATGTAGTCGGTTATTTCCAATATATTCGTCAGCTTCACATTTTAGTCGGCAGTTTCACGTTTCTTTTATTTTAATGTAGTCGGTTATTTCCTAAATAGTCGGCAGTCGGCAAAATTAGGTCGACACCCCCCCAATAACTATTTCTAGGTGCGGCCCTGCATGTATGCACATTTTTAAGAGACACAGTGATAACATTAATTTTGCTCTTGATTAACACAGTTACAAGTCTGTGATTCCCTTTGCATTCGGGAATCAAGGATCTTTCCCTTTCAAATTGCTCTTACACTTTGATGTGTGCATTTGGGTACAATCCTAGTTCAGTACTACATCTTTGGCGTGATCACTACCAGTTGAAATCTAATTGATAGGATTTCTGTATAATAAATTAAATGGTGCCCATCGCTCGAAATTACATTAAAGAATTAAATTTAGCTTTCTAATTCATTTCATGTTCTATTTGATGACTTCATTGGAACTAGGGAATAACCACATCACTGCACTAATTTAATCAACGTAATTTCAGTTGCGTTAGCGCTCTAACAAGGACAAAACTATGAACTTTGTGGTAGTTTAACTAATAATAGCTTAAATATGGTATTTTTTGAATTTTGAATTTTATTAATTTCAAGATGAGTAAGAATCTATAAATGGAAGCTCCTTAAATACTCATGTTTCAAGCTTAGAAATGTTCGTAGCTATTTATTGTAATCCATGGTTGCAACATACAATGTTGTATAATCCGTTAATAGATGGGGTCACTCGGTAGTTAGAATAATTTGTTCGCGTTCGATCGCTAATTTTTTAATCTGTCAATTTCCCGAACGATCGAGGTAATGCATGGAAGAGTGTAATCATTTAATTCAAAATTCAGGTTGATTTGTGGGGAGATGGCATGGTGGTGTGAATTTCCTGATCGTATGGTCTATCTTCTAGCACTTATACTCGATACCTCAAGATAACTCAATATTACCAAAATTACTTCATCTTATCCGAACTCAATTTAATACGAATCCTACGGACATTCCTAAGCACCACTTCCATATGTCTATTACATCAGTCAGTTTGAGGCACTAACATCTTGATTGCATTACGAGTGTGAAGTTAGCAGCGGATTCAGCAGCGGATTCGCATGTCACAGGAAACACCTTATATCTTAAAAACTATATAAGCTACATGAAAAAAATCATATCAGCGTGTAAAGGAGCGTTGGTACACCTATGTGACGATATTTGTTTCTCGATTTTATCCATGATGACTCAGCATTTTCACTTTCAATTTTTACTAATGCTTGTCACACATTTTTAATTGTATCTCAGAAGTTATTCGAGATATCAATTTCTCCTTTTATATACTTATTACTCTTATTTGGTACACCTTATGTTTCAAATTTCAAATTAAAATATTAATTTTTGAACGAATTATTAATATTTGAATTTTACATTATAATAATGTAAAATTCAAATATTAATAATTCGTTCAAAAATTAATATTTTAATTTGAAATTTGAAACATAAGGTGTACCAAATAAGAGTAATAAGTATATAAAAGGAGAAATTGATATCTCGAATAACTTCTGAGATACAATTAAAAATGTGTGACAAGCATTAGTAAAAATTGAAAGTGAAAATGCTGAGTCATCATGGATAAAATCGAGAAACAAATATCGTCACATAGGTGTACCAACGCTCCTTTACACGCTGATATGATTTTTTTCATGTAGCTTATATAGTTTTTAAGATATAAGGTGTTTCCTGTGACATGCGAATCCGCTGCTGAATCCGCTGCTAACTTCACACCCGTGATTGCATTTTCATTCTCTATCCTCCAATAGTTAAGGAATATGTTCACGAATATTAGGTAATTAATTGCTTATACAAAAGTAGTCCCTCATTCTGTCCACACCTACCAATCCTAAACAAAAAAAAAGGTTGCCACACCAGTAGTTCCGACAATATGTTAGGAGAAGAGTATCAATTAACAGAACACTAATAATAATATTGAGTCTACTACTCTGCTCTGTATGTAATGGGAAAATTCCTATAAAATGAAGCGGCTTCTTCAACTAAAAGTTCCTAAAACTTGACTAGAACTTCTATTCTGACAGATTAAGAGAACTTGTTGTGTGGTTGTAGAGTCTAGATCCGAAATTCGCTAGGTAATCTCAGATCCAGTTTTGATTTGAAAACTCTATTCAATACTTATAACGTAATATTAACCTGATTCTCCTAATGTTTGTAGCGTCTAATGGTTGGCATCTATACACAAAAATTAAAGCTTACATAATGTACTTTTAGGGATACTTATTGTTCGATTATGTTAATGTTTCCATGTAAAACAATATTGACTTATTTGCCAATGTTTGCATTTGTTGTAGAAACCTCGTATTGGTATCTCTCCACCATAAGGCTCCCCATCCAATTTAATCGCTAGCATTCTCATTCGGAATCTAGCATGCCCTCTACAGATTCGCGATGTATGGAGACGAAAAGAATATCTGTTTCTTCTTGTATTTAAATCAAATAAGATTCCTTGCTAGGCCAAAGCGAATGCCTTCAAAAATGTCCTGACTTAAATGCCTATACATCCTTAAATAGGAAGCGAACTGCAGTTTAGACTCAGTTTGTTAGACTTTGTTCAGTTATTTGTGAATTCAAAATGGTTCAATCTAAAAAAGTGAAAGGTAAAGAATGAACATATAGATAATAACGATTAACGAAAATAGATTTTATTATAAGAGAGATATATTCGGAATTTATTGAATTTACTTTCTTTTAGAAGCGAAAAAAGTTTTACTCTACTGTGTACGATGTATCAAAACTTTCATGAACAACAAGTTCGGTCTCCATCATATGCTGGAGGAGGAAGAGGCCCTGATAACCCTGCTCGGAGTTCTTGACCCGGACAATGAGAACATTCTTGTGGATGTGTTGAAAATCGCAGCTCCCATCTGTCTCGTCGCTAATGGACATGATAAAGTGCTGGAGGCACTCACTGAACAGGTGTTTATGCACTTACAAGTGTACTAGACTTTAATGTTTTAATTTTTAAAATGATTTAAATCTGATTTTATGCGTTCTGTTTTATAAGCCTATTACCTACCTCATTTATCTTAACCATTGATACTAGCGGATGCAGTAATATTCTATTGAATTAGGAAATTTTGTATCTTTTAATAGCCCTCTAGAATGTGGGTGTGAGATAGCGCACAAAATCAAGTGACATTTACATCTGAAATTTTCAAACTTTATGTTGCTATGCTATTGTTAGCAATGGAGTAAGGGAGTGGTTTTCAATTTTTTTTCCAAGCGTACCCCCCAGACTGTTTTTGAACTTTCTATGCACCCCAACAGTTAACTATGCTATTATTAATGACATGTTGAGATATAAATTTAGAGTCGGCATATCCCAGGTTGAATACCACTGCACTGGAGTAAAGGACTCTGATTTAATTGTGTTCTGTCAGAAATCCCTTATTCTCCATAAACTACAAAATTTTTCTAATATTTTCTAAATCCATTAACTACGACCAAATTTTGACGAAGATAATCACTCGCATGCTTTCAAATTATATTTCTATCGCTATTCCAGATACCTAGTATTATTATATACTGCATTTACACGAAGTGTTAACTTACATTCCTTTCCTTAGGGCAACCGAAGAGATCGTGGTAGATTTGACCCTGTGATCAAAGCTCTCCTCGATACGGACCTCCCCTCCACTCAGTCCGCTTGTCTCCTCTTCATCAACTCCATCATCAGTCCCCCCGATGAGTTCACATACAGAATTCACCTGCGCAATGAGTTCATTCGAGGTATAAATGTGATTTATATTTAATTTTTTTAAATTTAATACTGTTTATTTCGTACATTTTAAATTAATGAAGCTTTGAAGCTACTTAACTTAAAGACAAAGTTATTTTATTATAGATAGAATACATTCTACGCATATATGTATTTTTTACAAAAAATTCAAAAGGTGTGATTGTTGAATCATTGGTGTGTTTGTTGAAGACAGACAGTACTCTTTCCTATTCAATTAAGATAACATGAAACTTAGAATTACCAATCAAATTATGTTAATCAATACGAACGTTGCTAAACTATCTGTGATTCAGTGCGATAATTCAAAGTTACTCCACTTTGTCTTATCCTCACAGAGTTAAACAAAGCTTAGAATACTTACCCCCTACAGGTATGACTCAATGGATAATTTAACATACAAATCCTCTATATCTTCTCTATCAAAGCCGTCTATTGCTACTTCAGAGATCAATTATTTGTTGTCATCTTAATTGCGAATTGGGTTTCAAAAGCCGAATAAAACACATTCAAAGGGATTTCCTGTAATTTCCTGTTTACTTATAACTCAATAAAGCTGCTTAGATTTAGCTTTATACTTCGCTTTGTTGGAATTTCTGACTCGTGTCAAGTTTAGACACTTTGTACTTATATTTAAACTCGTTCTTCCTCGGTCTTGTTTGTACAGAATGAATGATCTGAGTTTGATTTTTATGTTAACAGCTGGCTTGGATGAGTTCATTCAGAAAGTTAATCAGACTGCTTCCGACGATTTGGCCGTCCAACTGAAAATCTATAACGATTTGAAAGAGGCAGATTTCGATGAGCTCCAGTCTAAATGGCACGGAGTGCAAGCTGATTTGATGGATGTATCGGAAGTCTTTCAGGTAAATCACAAATTCCCTCTGTTCTAATCACAAAAATCTAGACACTGAATTCAGTTGGAGAAGATGAGCTTTCTCAAAAATGAAAATTGTATAATGATGTGAATTTTAAATGCTTTTATTGTTAGATATTGATGGGCATCACAGAGAATACAGAAGCAGAGAAACCATTCCTGAGCATCCTACAACATCTGTTGCTAGTGAGAGACGACTACTTCATCAGGCCGATGTACTTCAAGCTGATCGAGCAGTGCATCACACAGATAGTGCTACAGAAGGGAGGCGTTGATCCTGACTTCAACTACACCAAGAAGTTTGATATAGACGTGGACCCACTCATAGATAGCATGGTGGTGAAGGTGAGTGTGAAAATACGCTTCTACGGCCTTTTTGATCTCATATTCAGATATTCAAGGAAACGGTGTTTTTTACACTTTAGATTCCGTTGCGCTAACGTCGATATATTTAAGCTTATAAAAAATCTTATTCCATACTTGGCAACCGTCCCGGAATTTTGAGTCAATTTATTTGCAGACCTTCGCTTTTTGTGTGAGAAGGAAGGGATGTGAATAATCTGCTTCAAGAATCGCAAGAACATGCCTTAATGGAGTTATTAACAAGACACATGTTTTAAAAATGATTCGCATCTAGGAATTTTCTGTTAAAATCCATTTTTTAAAGTGGGTGTTAAGTATGTTATTGGTTGTCATTATTTCATTTAACGAGTGAAGAAAAATAATGGAAATATTTACTTATTACCCATTGAAATAACACCTCCTTATATGGGTATAGGCTCAAGTGGAAGAAGCACGTGAGAGAGCAGTCAACTATGAGAGGCAGCTGAAAGAAGAACAGGTGGCACGTCATGACCTAGAGTCTAAGCTCACCACTTCGGAGCAAACCCTCAATGACGTCAAGGAAGAGCTGGAGTATAAGAAGCAGTACTACGAGCAGCAGATCTCTCAGCTCCAGAAGGGAGGCAACGTCTCCATCGCACCCCCACCCCCCCGGCCTAACGTCAAGTTAGTTGAGTAGTGAACTCGGTGATAATTCGAATATCAGTTTTCACGAGTATAGGTAGACTTGGTGACTCAAGGCGTCGTAAAAATGTAAAGCATAAACGAGAGAGAGGATTCAATGACTCGAGTTATTAAAATTACACTAAAGAATCAAAACTCGAGTCAAGTTGTGAAAAGTTCTGATAAATATACATACTTCAAGACAGTTATTTAGAATTTGAATACTGTCCTTAATATGGATTTCACTTAATCAATCATTTTTAAATGGAAAAACTTGGTTTCTCACTCCCAGCACATGCATAACTCAAATATTTATTCCAAACCCTTTATCATCCCAGTTTGTACGGGGTTATAAACCCTATTTAACATCACTCACTGACACACTCTTAAGTCCACTTCCCTAGCTCTACTCTACACAGCACTAGCTGCCTAGAAGGACTCTCTCATGGGAAGTGAATGGGTCATATGTGTGTTACATTCAATCTCTGATTCTGGTACGCATGCTTTATAAGCGATAGTGCTGGGATCTGATATTACAGTTCGTGAGTGCATTATTTAATGGCTAAGTAGGGTATAACTCTGATAAGACTACTCATGGGGAATTTAAAGAGGTACGTCTTTATATCCTCAGTGGGTATGTACTAACGGAAAATATATTTTATTTCTAATACAGAATACATTTGTCAGCATAACACCTACAAGTTTTATCATATAGATGACAAACTGAATATTTATTATTTATTTAGTAAAAAGACCTATCATAATTTGTTCAAATATCCAATAGATATGGTTTTGAAGAGTAGTGCTAACCGAATTCTGATTTAATGTATTTATTCCTACTCCAAGGGTTGACATTCCAATGCCACCTCGCAATCTCCCAGAAGTAGAAGCCCTCCTACCTCCTGTCCCCAAGCAGGCTTTAATCCTCGGGAACCGCAAGATCCCGGCCCCTCCCCCCAATCTCCCGGAGGTAGATGAGAAGCTGGGGATCTCGTCTAATCGCGGTAAACCGCACAAGAACACGCTTGACCTTCCAAAGAAGAAGGTACGAGAGAAGTTGAGCACTAAACGTCTGAATTGGGTCAAAGTTAAAGAGACTGAGATGAATGAATCTGCCTTCTGGACTAAACTGAGAGAAGATAAGTGAGTTCAGTTCTCATTCTATATTTAGAATTAGAGCCCTTGTGTCTACCATTTCTCTGTGTAAATAGCTGTAAAAATGAAGATTTGTCATAGATATTTATGTTCATTTTACTTACCAATTTCACTCACCATCATTCTATTAGCTCTTCCTCTCTAGGCTAGAGAATCCGGACATTATTGCTGACTTGAAAAAGCTGTTCGGACAAGAAGGGCGTAGACCGGTGGAGAAGGAGAAACCGGAAACACCTGCCTCTCACTGTCTGACCAACTCGTACATGGGAGGGAGGCGGGCACAGGAACCCCAGGTGCTCGAGGCTAAGACCTGTCAGAACCTGTCAATCCTGCTAATGTCACTCAAGTACCCTCACGAGCAGATTAAGAAGATGATTCTCTCCATGGACGACGCACTAGGTCTACAGGTAGCTATAAATACAAATTCACTTTGTCTGATAATTATGTAATGAACCGTAGGATACGATTTATATTTCAGTGTTTACTTCTTTGGTTTTCGTTTATCCCTGTCCTGTATGTTTAGTGGCTGGAACAATTAGCGAAGTATTTACCATCAACGAGAGAAATCACCCAATTGAATAAAGTGAAGGACAAGTATGTGAGACTTATATCATGAGTTTACAATTTTTTAGTAGATTTTTACACCCTCTCTTTTTTTTAAAATTTTATTTTCTGCCTATTATCTATAACATTTTCAGATTTCACGAAATGAATCAGGCTGAACAGTTCATTCTGGTAATAACCAAAATCGATAGATTGGTCGCTAGGCTTGATACCATGATATTCCGCAAAAAGTTTAAAGATGAAATCACCGACCTCGTACCAGACCTCCGATTAGTCAAGAAAGCTTGCAATGAGATTAAGAACTCACCGAAATTCGCCAAGATTCTGGAATACATCTTGATGATGGGTAACGTGATGAATGCCGGTACTAACAATGCCGGTTCTTATGGATTCAATCTGGAATTCCTTACGAAACTCGAAGATACCAAAGGTGTAAGCGATCACAGCACGACCGTGTTGAATTTCTTGGTCACCACCCTAGAGAAGCATGATGCGGAGCTGTTAAAATTCGCGAGGGAATTGGAGTCAGTTAGTGGAGCTTCGAGAGTTAGCTATGCTGACTTGAAGCAGCGTATCAGGAGCATACAGACTTCTATCGAGGACATTCGTGCCGAACTTAAGCATTATAAAAGCGTGGCTAAAGATCACAATGACTTGTACGGGGAGGTATGTTATGGCGATATAGTAACGCTCATTAATAATCGCAACGATGGATTCTCCCGATCGACATTCCTATTATGTAAATACAGTCTACTCCGCTCATAGGACAACCGCTTAATCGGGTCACTTTTGGCAGGATCGAAACAGTTCTCACACATAGAAGCTAATACAAAATATTTTCGGTTAATAGGGTTTTCCGCTTATTAATAGGGCCAAAATGTCCTCTGACCGATGTGGTCCTATTAAGCGAAGTCGACTGTAATACATTGTGAACCTCCGAGATGCGACAACTTCCGAAATCCGGCACAAGTGCCTACTTCCAATGGTGTCGCATCTCGGAGGTTTACCTATATTAATTTTCAAATATCATTTCAAGCATCCAATGACTCCCATACTTAACTAATATAGTATTTGTATGACTAATGTATCTCTGTGTGTATAGGTGATGACTCAATTCCTTACGTCAGCAGAAGGGGAGAGCCAGAATGTCCGCAAGCTACACAAGGAGATGGAAGACGACGTGACGCACCTGCTGAACTGGTATGCCATGGACTCGCAGAAGATCACGATGGAGGAGTTGTTCAGGTATATAAAGGACTTCGTACGCAGTTTTGATAAAGCAAAGAAACAAAATGAAGAAATGAAAGAGAAGAAAAAACGCGAAGAAAAAGCGAAGAAGCGATTGGAAGAAATGAAGAAGAAACAGAACAATACAAAACCGCGTGTGGCTCGAACTGGAGTTGTGAATCTGGAAGAAATAGGTGACGACAAGAGTGAGAATGTCCTAGACAACTTACTTGACTCTCTACGCACAGGGAAAGCATTCGACACTCGGTTTGCGAGACCGCGACGAAGCAAGCCTCTACAGATGGAGCAGATTCGCCCTCAGTTAAGCAACGATTCCAGAGCATATCACTCAGCGGTTAGTAATGAGAAGCAACACAAGCAAGAAGTGAATGGCAATAGTCCCATGCTTCCTCACACCAACAGCTATGGGCGATACCAGCAGAAACCACAAGATGACCACCAACCTTCGCAAGCTCAAATGATTCTTGATCGGATGCAGGCGCAACCGAGCGCGAAAACACTCCCACCCAACTCAGAATCAACTTTCCTTTAACCAATTAATAAATCCATTTAAATCTCGTGCAACCGTATCACAAAACTTGATACTCCAACATTTAATTATTTCGTCTACTGTTATGAAGAGCTTCTCTAGAAGATACAGTTGATTTTAGCCTTCCTACTATTTTGCTAGTATAACTTATCTCTCCCTAACAGTACCAATTATACCTCCTGTATGAATTTTACCAACGCTCCAGATATCTTCTACATATATATCCCTCTTCCTGTAACCATACAGATTAGAACATACTCTTTTCTACTTACTAAGTGTTAAGCTTATTCCGATTACGTACTACTAATAATGGCCTATGAACTTCTTTGCAACTCACTTGCTCTACATGTTAATAACTGTACTAGTGCATTAAATTGTGAATTACTAGATTTGCTTTTACTTGTAAGGGAAGAGATTAAATTATTTTGTCCCCTTTTTGTTCTGGATTGACAAAAGGATAACGGTTGATGGGTAGCCCTCAGTGAGGAGTCTGCTTAATCCCAATTATCAGAATATGCGTATAAGTGGGGTGGACAAGAATTCTGACCCATTCTCAAGGTTTTAATCAAGCGACATCGAATGATAAAATTCTGAGTGGTTCGACTGCTATAATTTTCTGTTTGAAAGTTACATAACCATTTCTTGCACTTATAGAGAATGATACGGAACTCAATAATGTTATTTAAAATTCGTGGAATGCTCTATCCTCATCAACCACTATATAACCATGATATATGTTATTTAATTTATCAGCTGATAAAATTCAATATATCAGTCTGTACCCTTATGCTAAAGAATGCGCGTATCTGATGGCTTTCATTATAGATAGCTTTGATTCCATCCCCGATTCTGTATGAATGCATCTCTAACTTAATAATCTTGTTTATTCCGTGTGATATGTATTCTATACGTGACTGGAGACAGATACAGTTTCCTATAAATGACAATTTTGTCACAAAATCTGAGTTAAGCTTTGCATTGTTTACCATTTTGTATTAAGTATATCACAATTTCAATTAATAGAACGTATTCATCAGCACATTTAAAGATATTATTAAAATTGATTACAGATAAATCTACTGTGAAGTCATTGTTGGTGTTGGCGCAAGGGTTTGGTCCACCTTCAATTTTATTGTCTGAGAATCTACATCGGATAATGGACTAGCAGTCTGTCTCAGTCTGACCTTAGCTTGTGTAATTCAATTATGCATTTTATTAGAAATCGGAACTTTTAAAAACAATACGATTAGTTCAATTCAATATAATAACGTTAGATTTGATGTAATCCATTTCAAATATATAGAATTTCTCGCGAATATTTTGTGATGTATTGTTGTATCCATTCGGACCATTTCAATTTTCATTCAATAATTTCAAACCACAATTTAATTTCGACGATTATTCCGAAGAATAATTCCAGTGTTTCCTCAAATTGGCTCTGATTTGTAACCTCAAAAGTTATTAAATCTGAATCTTTAATGACTTTACCATACACTTCACACACTAACGTGAACATAAGTTTGCGACCTAGACTAACCAGAGAATCGATCTCAGGTATCCTCATAGAGAGCAGCAACAATGGCTATAAATTAGTCAATATATCAGTTTAGGATATGTAAATTGATCTATTTTGGACCAATTTTATATTTGGAATGCTCTAGTCGATAGGTATATTATACATTTATATATATATTGGTAGTGTATAGTGTTGTCTTGATTGCCAGAATATACTTGATATTTGCTTATAAAGCAGTTATTTATATTTCTCTTCGCTTTGATTACATTCGACAAACTGTCTTGTTACGGTGGTCTAATAAAAAGGTGAGTTTATCTCGAGCGTTTTGCATGTTCATAATTGGAATAATCTTTCAATAAATTAGCTGTTTCCCCACTTAAATACTGAATTAGGCCTAGAAGTCTAATCTTCTTGCATTAAAATTCATTTTGACTTAAATTACATATATACTATCTATCCATTGACAATTATTGGTAAGTTTCGACAATTCGGTTCATTCTGTTTGAAATCCTGAGACCTTATTGTATGCATGTAAATAATTCAAATCCGATGGATCATTTCCACTAAAGTTTTGAGTGTAATTGATCTTTGTTACCTTGAAAACATTCACAAAGCATTTATCGATTCTTTCTAAGTTTGCTGCTGTTTTGTATGTCCTTGTTTGTACTTGTATAAGGATTACCGATGGTGCAAATATTCGCATAATTCTAGGGTATTCTTAAAAGTCCTTGAACTACTTCATGAGATTCTCTGAATGTTTGATTCGCTCCCAGGCCAGATGGCATTCTCTCAGTCGTTTAAGCAAAATTAATATTCATTCACTGATGACTAATTTAATCCATGCATCGAGCGAGAAACCTTCAAAATTTCGACGATCTGTCGAAGCATAATCTCAATAACCTCTCACTATATAAAAGAAAAAAAATAGCTTTTATTTTCCATTTTGAGAAGAGTCCTTACTTGTTATAAATGGATAGAAGTTTTTCGTTTAGTCAGACTATTTCGCTTGAATTCGAACCGTCAAATGGCCAACAATTCCTCACATCTATTGACACCCGGTAAGAATCATGTTTATAATCCGATGTGCCTATTCAGCCAATTTATTGACAAATTACCAGCTAGGTTAATGAGCTACCTTTTCGCACTATTTTCTCCATTTTCAGCCTTCTCATACTTCGATGGTAGTATTGTTATTCTATATTCTGGTGAATTGCTGGATTTCCAATTAATGTATCTGTATCTTTTCATCAATTCGTATTTGTATAATACGTAGGTTGTGTACAATTGTCGCCATTTAATAGCTAATCTGGGATATTGTAACGAATGGATACTTGCCAACTGTCCCGTTTTTGGCGGGACGTCCCGCTTTTTTCACTCTTCTATTAAGCTAATTTTCTCGAGTGTCCCGCTTTTACATGAAATTTCCCCATTATGTCCCGCTTTTTTTTACTCATGTATAATACTTTTCTATTGCGTCTCGCCGTGTCCCGAGAAATTCAACGCTGCGTCCCGTTTTTATCATGGCTCAGGTTGGCATGTATGCGAATGTGACTTTTTATCCTGGGTGACTAACTTTATATTAACATTCAGAACATTACCAAAAAGTTTGTTTGAGAGTTTGGGAAAGGATAGGAGTGTACTTTTTGATGATGAGACAGAGCCTAGGTACTTTGACCTATTTCTTAATTCTGTATTATAGCATAGAAAAGCTTAGTTATAAATTGCTGAATATACTTTTCTTGACATTTGGGCGTCCTCCAACTAATTAATGGAGTGTTGTAAATCTGAGCCCCTACGCCATCCTACGAAAGTTCATTTACTTTATTCCTGTCATTTCCTTTCTCTCAATGTTTGAAATCGATTATCCCAACCACTGATAAAATGATTTGGATTGGAATTGTGTTGCATACCATACAGACAATATACTTAAGATAGTCGCCTCTTACATTGTGTAAATCTTTAATTCTTCAAAGTGGCTAATCTTCTCAGAACATTCCATTTTGAGGCTAACTTATTCTAATCTTTAGTTCACGTAGGCTCTTCCATCGATAGCATCTACTATGCAGGATTAATTTGTCCAAGTCGACATATTGGCTTTAGTATTTTCGATCCTAATTTCAAAAAGTATTTTTAATTTTGTGGGTGAGTTTACAGGTATTTGTTGTGATGAAAAGTAGGCCAGTTTAAAACTAAATTTAGTAATAATGACTTTATGCTTTTTGACTAAATTTTTAAAAAAATTGAGTTACCTAGAACTATCGAGTACAAATGTTATGTACGAATCAGCAAATTAACACCTGTTTGCATTTTAGAACGCACATCATCCCTATCAATACTCCTCTTCATGCCATTACCTCACCAACCAAGTTGTGTGAATACGTCTAAAGTTTAAATATTTAGACCCCTCGGTCAACAAGAACAACAACTAATAGTCACAAAGTCCTCCACATAGTATTATACTACGTTTATACCTCGAAACATTATGCAAGTTTATTGTGCAATTGTTTCAATTCAGGTTATAGCGTTATTAGCCTTCGTCACTTCTAGGAATGTAATTGAGCACTAATTAGACTCTATTTGCACTCTATGCATAAATCTTATCAATTCAACCGTCCCGGGTTTTAGTCTATTTATATGTTATTTAGGCATTTCGCTCGCATTTATTTTACTTTCCTGTTCAATCTATTTATTTGTAAGTCTAATTGATTCGCCGAATTTTGATTTATATCCTCTCTTTTTTAAAAATTATAATAAATTCATTTGTGAAAGCATTTCACTGAACCAGTTTTAACTTCTATTCATTGATAAACACGCGCTCCATTTTGCAACTAATTAGGAATATATACCCTTTCCAACCTACCGTCTCGATAAGACATTACTTTCTATCCTTCTTTATGTTGGTTAGCATTTTGGGTTGTGGGGTGATTGAACTTTCATTTTAGTGATACGTGTAAATCATATACGTTGTATTCACATGGAATATATGATTGTTGCACATAGAAAGTAATTGAGAATTGTAATACTCTTTAATTGATGATTTTATAACAGTTATCGTACTCTTTGTAGATTTCTTAGGCTGGAAATTGCCAACCTTTGTAGGATTAATTATTCAATTCATCAAGTACCATTTTTTCAAATTTACTTTTGAGCGATGCTAGTGTTGAAAGATTCATTAATTAAATACTACAAGAGGCTTCGAATAAAATCAATAGCATTTCCTTCCCTTTCTCATTTCCCATCACCGATTCTTCTACCGTGTTTCGAAGTAGCATATAGTGAATTAGGATTTTTTACGAGGTCATTAAAAATCACTAACATTTAATAAATATCTGTAGAGGTTATCCCTCTCGCTCTTACCACATGATTCAATTCCTATAACAAATGAAAATAAAAAGTTTGTTTTGAGAACTAATAATAGCGACATCATATCTCAAATCTTTTTGAGGTATTTTATGAATATTGTTTCATTAAAAACAATTATGACACATGAACCCATTTTCCAGATCCGATCTCCGAGTGAGATGTATCGTGTATTATGTTAATCGAAAGTTAATTGAGCATTAATACGTTTCTTTCAACAGACGCAGTATGGCGTCAAAGAATAAACCCAAGAGAGGCAAGAGATATCCTTCTCAGGAGAACCTCAGCCAGGAAGCGAGTGAGGTACAGGAACTGATGCAGGAAGTTGATAATATGAATCCGGATAAGGTTCAGGAACAGCTGCTGCAGATGCTAAATGAGAATGATCTTCCTGAAAAATCCAAGATTGATATTCTCAACAAAGATATGAAGACTCAGCGAATGATACTGAAGAGTTATGTTTTTAAGAAACATGGAACGAAGAAGGAAGGTAAGATCTTAAGTATACTTGTCCGAGATTTTTGTTTCCCTAGGTAACAACAATAGCTGTATATCGATATTTGAGCATCTAAGATGTTTTTTAAATCTGAGGGGCAAGCCCCCCAGACCCCCCTTACCGTCGCTCGCTCTTGACCCCCCAGGTTTTATTCTATTTTTCAAAACTTGGCGCCTATGGTTTCAACGCACCATTTTTGATCCGGTTAAAACCGGACCAGTGACGCCGTCCCTGAGAATAGAGAGCTCGGTTTTCAAATTAAGTGGCGATGGATTAATTCGCCAGAAAAAAATTCTATCTGTCAATACGTAGTATGCATATTTCCACATGCTTAGTTTTCCCTAACTACCAACTTTTTATATCATACATGCGAACGTCCCGATTTTTACTCTTCTATTGAGTGCCCGTTTTAACATGAAATTTGTCCATTATGTCCCGATTTTTTTTTTACATGTATGATACTTTTCTATTAAGTCCCGCCATGTCCCGCGAAATTCAACGCCGCGTCCCGCTTTTATCACGGCTCAAGTTGGGATGTGTGTTATACTGTCCATGTTCTCTAATGGTTAATCTGAGACCTGTTGCTCACTGATAGAGACAGATAGGGGGTTCTCTATGAGTTTCAATTTGCACCCCTAGAGTATCCTTCCTCTTTGGTCACACTATTGATTAACGAATAGCTACGAAATAAGATACACTGCGAAATGTCTATCACAACAATGAACTTTTAGTAGCAAGACAAATTTATTTATTTCTCAATTCTTCGTGTCACACTCTTTCGTGGTTAATCGCGTGTTCTGTCTATCCTACGTTCATTTCCAACTTTCCATCACATCACTGAGTCTGATAGAGTCCATAATTGTGTGATTACTAATCAGTGCAGCTAGATTAGACGGAGTTTAACGATACTTTGTCTGGCTTATCCTTAATTATTTATACAAAACATTTTGTAGCAATTACCGGGTCCTATAGCATAACTAGGACCTTTTCATGAATGTGTATTACATCAATCACCTGGCTCTTGTTGGAAAATATCAATCATTGCATACGTAAGTCATCTACAATTTAGTAAATTACCCGATTGAGCGAATGAACCTTATTTGTTTAGTTTACGATATTTTCAACTAGATGCCGCAGATTTGATATGTGTATAATACAGTCACATCGGTCAGAGGACATTTTGCCCCGATTAAGCGGAGAACCCTATCAACCGAAAACGTTTTGTATTAGCTTCTATTTGTGAGAGCTATTCCCGTCCTGCCAAAAGTGGCCCGGTTGAGCGGTTGACCCGATTAAACAGTGACCCTATAAGCAGAGTCGGCTGTATATACATATTTTCACACTTTTAAGGGCAAAGTCCTACGCTCCCAGGATATCTCGTACTTGGTTTTGATAGGATAATTATATTAATTAAATATACATTTTCAAGGTTCTATACAGAAATGCTATGGTCAATTGCTCTACTAAGGATGTTGAGCTGTTGTACAATATTGATTGAGTCACAATAATATTTGGTGTTGCAGTCTTTTGATAATAACTTCTTCTCCTCTACAATTCTAAATGACCCCGCACGGCCCTTGATATTTTTGTCTAATCGAAATTTTGTATTAACATTATCATTTATTTTTTTAAATTTGCATGTTGGGAATGAAACTTTCCGTTACTTACTTATCTGGAGGTTGGCTTATCCGAGTATTTTTTCGAATTATTTGAAACACTTCTATCTGTTGTAGGAAAGAGTTCAGTGGACGAGTTCGTTGAGCAGCTGAAGACCACTCTGCCCATAGAAGAGATGATCCCCATCCTGGAGAAGCTGAGGGTTGCAGTGGGGACGTATCACATCACCTGGCTGCATGATTTCGCAGATAGGAAGGGACACGTTAAACTTCTCGCCCTGATGAAACACTGGAACGACGCCAGACCAGATGAGAGTGAGTTCATGTACTTAAATTAGATTTAAACACGACATTTAAAGTTATCAATTGTACGTATCTTAATATTATTAACAATTATTTTATCGACATTTTTCATTGCACGCAGTTTGCCTTTTTAAGATGTAATAAAATATTGCATTTGAATAATCACATTTCTAACTCTTCTGTATATACCACTAATCCATTGTATACGTATATACCATTAATAATATTAAATTAATAATTATATATACTATGTATATAATATGCTCTTGCAACTAGGAATCCAACTTTCATAGTAGTTATTGACTCACGATGTACAGATCCTATCTTGTAAGACAGTTTCACAAGCGAAGTTAGGAATCAGATATTTATTGAAGAAACACTCTTGTTTCTATTTTTATTTGTTAAGCGACATGCTAGGTTGATGATTTACAAAATCAAGTCGTAAATATTTGGGTTATAATTCAATGCGTTTAATACTTGCCTCTAATTAATGACGTCATACTCGTTAGCAGGCTCACTTTGCGACTTTTCTTGCCGCATAGCAGCGACCTGAGCCTCCTTCTTCTCCCGGGCCATATGCTCTGCGACACGGATAGCCGCCAGGTCCAATAGAGTCTCGAGCTTGAACTTGAGGAAGTTATTCTCTTCCTGCAGTTGTTCATTCTGTTTCTGTAGCTTCACGTATGCCTGGCTGGATATGGACCCTACCCTCCCAGTGGGATTCCTCCCGGTCCCTTCATTCTCTCCGAACCACTGTCCGCCCTTGAATACGAGCTCGTGCGCTCCCAATGTTAGTTTAATTTCTCCGTCATAATCTATCTGCATGTCAGACTGCGAGTAAACTGTCTCGTCGAGACTGTTGAGGGTGGAGAGGGATGAGGAGCGTCTTGGTGCAGGCTTTTTGCTACTCTTGAAAGAATTCCTTTTTTTGAACATCTCACCAGACCTTATCTGTAGTAACTTGTGTGAATTGAACGGTTTGATTTATGCTCGAGATGAAATTAATCGAATTATGGGTTTTCAGGAATGTATACTATCAGTGTTACTGATATAAAATCGCCTCCTTTCAGGATGAGTATTTTGTCCCGATGAATCAGAGAATATAATTCGTATATTGATAATTCCGTTTCTGGAAAATTCTCCATAATTAAGAGGCTTCCAGTTTATTCTAATCTTATTAACCGAAATATTAACCCAAGTTGCGAATATTTTTTTAACTTGTTTACTATGCATATATTCCTAAGAGCGCTAAATGCACCAAACAATCAATTAAAATTTGTTGATAGATAAAATTTTAAACTCTGTACTCATAAAACTCATTTTTTTAAATCGTTCCCACAGCAGTTTCTATAAAATTTTCATTAGTTACTCAGCCTTTTCTCAGGTTTGCCTGCATTGCATATTATTTGAAAATTTTAGCCCACTCGAGGATATAATGATATTTTCAATTTCGTAAAATTTGTCGACTGAACCTACTACAGACGTGTGATTTTTCTCACCCACCTATAAGTGTGAGTTTTTGATTTCGCAGCTCATTGCTGTAACACATCGACTTAGATTTTTCTCACCCATCCTATAAGTGTTAGCTTTTGATTTCGCAGCTCATTGCTGTAACACATCGACTTAGATTTTTCTCACCCATCCTATAAGTGTGAGTTTTTGATTTCGTAGCGTATTACTGCAACATGGACATATATGTTGAAGACCAAAATATTTTTTCCCTTTGACGTATTTCCTATAGGAAGTCTCTTTATTGTATGTCAGTGTACTACATCAGTCCGTACGTACCATCTTTATTTTAATTCCACCAGCATACATTCGTTAGGGAATATTACTTTAACTCTGCTAATTAAACACTTAAAATAAGAATTTGCAATAAGTGCATTCTCGAGGTTTAACAAATAATTCACTCCCAATAAGTAATTCTAAGATAAGGCTTAGATAATCCATAAGGTTGGACATTACTACTCTATAACAAATGCTGTTATTATGTTATTACGAGTACTTAATTGGTTTGATAGCTTAGACGGTCAAACTGTGGTATTACCTAGGTATCCTCCTGGTTTCAAGTTCCAGATTGTTCACGATGAAATCACTACTTGATTTTCAATTTGCATACTCAGCCATTACTATACTCTAGTACAGTGTTTCTCAACCTTTTTCTTCTCGCGGCACCCTTTCTAAACTTATACCTTTCAGCGGCACCCCTTAATTTGACTTAGGGGCAGGCCAATGAACAAATGATAGTAAAAGTGGAGATTGATTTGAATTATTACGACTTTATTATAGAATAACTAATTAATAAACTAGGAAATTATTGTGAATATTGTGTAATAAATTATTCCAGAGGATTGTCAGAGGACAATCATCAAATTCAACATTGACAATGGTATCAATAGAAAATAAAATAAAGCAGTATGTAAGTGTGGTAAGGCCTGCGGCACCCCTAGAGGAAGCAAATGGCACCCCGGTTGAGAACCACTGCTCTAGTACAATGGCATTTCTTTGATCCCTGAATATAGCTCCGATTAATTTTTTAATAATTTAAAAAGAAAGTCTTCAGCTTTTAGCATTTGTATTGTGGTGAATGAGAAGTTAACATATCAGAATATGTCAATATTGCTACAGGAGAGGGGTCTATGCTCCAAAATCCTGAAAACTGATGTGTTAAATCTTTAAAATACCTCTAATCTCTATCATCTTGGCTCGTTTAGTTTTTTGTGAATTATAACTCGTTAGGTGGAAATTTTAATATCCATTGTCTTGGATTTATACTGCTAGAAATAATCTGAACACCAATAAATTTTAATACAGAAAGTGTCACTTGATTATATAAATTATGAATTTGAAATATATTATACATTGAGTATCTTAGGGTTTTTGGCTACGTAATCTTTAAAATATATATATATATACTATATATACTATATATATATTCTAACACTACTTGTATGTATGATGAAATTTCTTAAAAACGCTTAATTTGAAGAATGAAAACTATTTGATTCACTCTATATTATTTTATGCTATTTTTTAGAAACTCAGAAATTGATCATTTTGTGTGTACGATGTATGAAAGCTTTCATGAACAATCGATTTGGGTATGAAAAAATGTTTTCCCAGGACGATAGTATAGAAATTCTCTACTCTACCATCTTCGTTGGTTCGGATCAGATCTTGACAGAGACAATGAGAGTATTAGCTCCGATATGTTACCTCAACCACGGGAGAGTCTTGTCGGCATTAACCAATCAGGCAAGTTTATAAATGTCACTTAATACACATTCCTCTGGCTTTATTTAGCTACTCCAGTGATTCCCATCCTTTCTCTTTGTAACGCCCCCCTAAAGTGCTTGAAACTTTCAGAACGCCCCCCATCCTTCATTGTTTATTAAGTCAGAGTATAATCCCTTGGTAAGAAGCCATCTGTAACTGTTGGTCCAAAACTGAGACATAATACATTGGATATATTCTGATTGATGAATAATTTTCTTGTAGGCAGCTTGTAATTGAGCAACACAACAATGTTGCAATGATATTTACGTATGTAACAATAAATTCTCATTCAGTGCCCCCTTCTCAACGCTCCTCACAGCGCCCCCCTGAGGCAAGCAAACGCCCCCTGGGGGGCGGTAGAGCCCTCGTTGGGAACCACTGAGCTACTCTAATATTGATTATCAGCAAATTAAATTTATATACATATGTGATATTAATGTTGTAGAGTCTACGTATTGCGTGCAATTAACGTACAGGGAATAGCCAATGTTTTAGTTTAATTTTGTGAATGCTTACAGGGTCATGAATTTTTTTTCTTCCTGTCACCTACTTTCGCCCCCATTTATTACGTATAAAACTCTGCATTACGCCCCGAGATTGATGGAATAACTCTGGTTAATATAAATTCCGGATATTATATAATTAATGTATCAAATGTCGTGATCGGCATATAATCATTTCATCATGTTACAAATTATGTGTGAAATTTTGATTTGAATAGAATTAATTAAGATACCGTATCTCTAAATCTATAAAATATACGGATGAACTAAACTTTTGTTTAAAACATTCCCAATGACCTGTATTGATAGTCATGACATTATTTGATTATTTTTCCATTGTTCAGATCCTAGATCGACTTTCAATTGTTTTGAATGTGATTTTCGTGTTTCCATTTTATATCAAAGACTACTTAGATAAAACAATACCTGACATCCCTCTTACATAAACCTAGTGATGCTAGAGTGACGTCAATTAGACGCATTACCAATACTTAATACTATTCCTTTGTTTCCTACTAGAACGTACTAAATGTGCTATATCAGGCTCCTTTGATTAAATACATGGAATCTGATGTGAAATAGTGAACTTCCCAGGCATCCTATTATGCATTATCTTCAAAGCTTCGGATATCATATTCAATTTTAGAATATACCTGGATCTGGATGTGTTACCATCCTTGTCCCATTGTTCTTTTTTGGATTTTCATCTTTGAATTGGAAGGTATTCTCTGGTTTTAAATCTATTCTTGCTAAATTTAGCTGAAATTATCATTAAGATAGCTATCCTTCTAGAACCAGGTTTGTAATTAATGTAAAATACCACTGCAAATAACGATATTATAGAGAAGTTATTTGTTTTGGTTAAAGGATCATTCATTTTTATTTTAGGAGTAGTTACGAGATAACTTATGACTTGCATCGCCGTTTCAAATTATACTATGTACGTATCAATCATGAAATTAACACCTCTATGTTAATTTCTTTTTAACAAATACTTTCTTTATTTTATTAATTTAATAATCTTATTAGCTTCATTAAATAGATCTACGAGTATATATTATATGCTCCAAAAAGACGTAATTCAGATAATATACTCCCCCTTTCTCATAGTTGTGCAATTTGAGTCATATTATGATACTGTCTCTTTTGAAAATCTGCCCTAAATGTATACATATACGTGCACTGTCTAGTCGAATATACAATTCTACAAGCGAGCTTCGCTTGCTTTTGCTGCACGGCTTGCGGATTCGCCATGTGGGCGTATGGAGATATCAAAAAATGGTTGATTGCTTTCTAATTCTCTACTAAGGATTATTAAAATGTCATTTAACTACAGTTATTGTCATGAATTCTGAACTGGGGAAAAATTAGGTTCATGATAATATGAATTTGCTTAATTAATATTAAGCTAGCTAGTCCTGAATTTAATGTCAATTTGAAACCACATAGAAATTTCACATTTCCAAAGATTATTATATTCGAACAACTCAAACAACTTCAGTCGAGTAAAAGGGTTACAGCAATCATAGTATGTGTTATGTACAATAATCAATCATTTTTATTCTAAAATAACTTTTTAAATAATAGACTCAAAATAGCTGTATTTAATTATTTATATGAAATATAACTTATGAAGAGCATTATTAAAGCCCGATATTTTATGAATTTCAATCACAAATAATCCCTTCGATTGTATGCATTGACTGTTTAGATCCCAATAAATCTGTATTATAAAATTGTCGAATTTCATTGGCACAATTTGTCACCTATCTCGGCGGTGTGAAATTTTTCTTTAGATTTCGAACTCCCTTGTAGACTAATTATTTTTTGCCTATATGCCGAATTTCAAATTTCTAGCACCTCCCAGTTCCTCAATCGACTTCACAAAAACCCATCCAGTTTTAATAAATAAGATTGGCAATTTTCGTTTGAGATTCTGAGTTGGATCGTAATCCATTCTGAAGTGTAACCAAAATAATTAAATTAGATTCCTTTATTATTATTTTATATAGTTTAGCTCTAAATTAAAATGTTTATTTCAGCATTAAAAAATTTTGTGAAAATAATACTTTTTAATTTCCCTATAATTAGGATGAAATCCCAGACAGAGAATGCAATGACAATTATTCTGGATTTTAATTGGTTTGCTTAAGCATCAGTATAATCAAATCTCAAAATTAAACAGATGGTTGGTGGCTAACACCACCATTTCTTCTTTGTCCTCTGGACATCAATCAGGCTGCATTGGTTGGATTCTGTTGTGTGTATATTCTTCTTCGATAAAAGTTTATTTCTTGTTGAAGTCGTTGTTTTTCTTGTGCAAGTTGTGCCTTAACGCGAACGAGCATCTGAATTTCTTCTATTATATCTTTCATCGATTCAGTTGGAGAATTAGCATCTATTTCTTTCAAGATTCTGTTTCCTTCCAGAGGCATTTACGTTCAGAATATGAAGTATTGGTAGTTGAGTTGAAATCTGCTCTAGTTTCACTCGACTCTGTATTTATACTGAAATTTTATCGATCTATAAATAGACTCCATGCTCTACCTTGGCACAACTTAGTGTGGAGTAATTAATAAAAGAAAATGATAGTTCATTTTTAAGATAGAAAACTGACGATAGAAGACTGGCGCCATTAGAATATGTACATTTGTAGTGCTCTACCATTTAGAAAGATTTTCCTTAAATAGTATTTTCGTTTTTGTCGTTTTGTTTGAGGACAGTTATTTATTTCTAAAATTCGGATGAACATTGATATATTGATCTATATCTATTCTAAATTTGAATTATTTTAGAAATTTACTATAATTTTTAATTTAGTACATATTGAGATTAGAACGAATGGTTAACTCGAAATAAATAAAGTGACTATATCATAGGCGCCGAACCCGGGGGGGCTGGGGGGCTCAAGCCCCCCCTGGAATCGAAGATGGCCCATACACGCAATACAAATTTTAGGGCTGAGCCCCCCCCCCCTAGAACTCCAAAATGGCACATAGATTTCGAAAAGTTCGGCGCCCCTGGACTACATCCTTAATTAGAAACAGAATTCTATACTAAAAAATGTATTCAAAACGTGAAAAATAAATTTCTCATGTTTGTCTATTCTATTTTGTTAATTTCATACGAATTCTTTCACCTGGAGATTAATGTTCGTGCATTTTTGAGACTAGTTTATAGGAAGAATTCATAGAATTGATGGATACTCGATATTGTGCAATGACTTGTTCAAATATTAGATAGAGCAAGATCTGCTGTATAATAAAATTGTTGGTGGGGTATTACTAACTTTTATAGATTCTGTCAAGCATGTAACTATGCTTGAGCATGTTGTGATGCTGTTTCCATCAGTCGCTTATTTGTCTCGAGTCTTCCTTCATCTGACTGATAGATAGATAGCGGCACGCTTTCCTAGTAATACGGATTTTTTTAACATTTTTGGAATTCTCAAATATCTGAATCGACTTAACTGTTGTATGATGAGAAGTACATCTAATAAAATGGAGAAAATGGCTATAAACAAAATCCTTTAATATACAAGAAAGACGGCGATTATCCACAATAGAATACTCTATAAAAATATTATATACAGTCAGGGTCGCTTATTATGAACCCGTTTAATATGAACTAACCTCCTGGTCCCAATTTTATTTTTTAGATAGGAATTGTATTGAATCAAGTTCGCTTAACATGAAGTATCTCTATTATCAACAGATTTTTTGGTCCCCTGGTGGTTCACAAAAAGCGACCCTGACTGTATACTAGATGTAATCTACTAGTTAGCTTTTGTTTACTTCTCATAAAATTGCTCCTCTAATAGAATGTTTAAATTCCCAAAGTCATTTCAAGTATTCGCTATTGTGAAACAAGGTAATTAACTCTAGACAAAATATAATCATACTCGTGAGTTGAATAACATTTCTTACAATATCATAATTGAGTGCTACACTATTTATATTAATTGTTATTTAACTTTTTTTTCATTTCTCATCCACAATTCTCCTCATACGTCTATCTGCTACTCTAATTTCTCACATGGAATAACCAAGATTGGGAATTAAATAAATAAGTAATTTACTGCAGTAGTTTCAGCAAATAATACATTTATAATTTATAGAATATATTTTTAGTTTTTGCGAATCTTTGAATCATAGAACTAAAACTCTATACTAACCTAAATGCTAGTCTTATTTGAAAAAAAGGAATATTGACGAAAAAATGGAAAAATGGAATTTTTTTGCCATACATGATAGACGTCAGACACTACTATCAAAGTACGATCAATTCCTAACAAATAAGAACTAATCAGGACAGTTTTTCACAATTTTCCAATTAAAAGAGAAGTCGATAAGGAACCTTGATTGCCAAAATTTCTTAGAAAATGAAATGCAGCATGATACTCCAGACTAACATATCGAATACATTTTAATACAATCCAATTGGCACAAGATATATAATACAATCTAATTGGAAAAAATTGTGATTATAATGCTGAATTTTGCAGCAGGTGATCATTGTAACTGTCTCGGAGTTCTAAGCCCTGAAAAAAAAAGATTTATCATAATGATGGATAGAATTTAAACGGAATTAATTAGTTTAATCTTGCGGTAGCACCTGGGGCAGAGATACTACCATATGCATGCATTATTGACACATCATGCATCACCTCCTTTACATTCGGGTTGAGTTTCGAGAACCATGAGGGGGAAGTGAATGTACCCACTCTCCGTTTTATTAATTTAGTCTGCCAAGGGGTTAGGCTAATAGATTTTTTACTATAATCAAACTCACCTGATCATTTTATATGTTAACTTTAGGCGATCAAGAAGAATCAAGCTCGCTTTGATCCAGTTATCCAGTATATGCTCGAATCGGACCAGCCTTTAGTACAGGCGGCATGCTTTCTATTCTTAAACTCCCTCCTGGCGCCTGTCGAGGATCCAAACTTCAGAATACATCTGAGATGCGAGATGGTCAGAGGTGTGTTTGGAATTTTTTCAAATTTGTTGGTTAATATTTAGATTACTCGCTTGGAACTTATTACGTACTTTTCTCCAATACAAATTGTATTTTCTCCTATCTAATATCTTAATGAATGATTCAACCAGACTTAACCAAATAAAAACTTCTCAATTCACTTGTGTTCCTGACCTTTGTACGTGTCTACCCACATTGTTTTGAAAATAGAATCATTTTAAGGAGTACCAATATGTCTTCGTTTTACATGTTTACATTATGTTATAATAACGTAATATTAACGTAGTTGCATCCTTTTGTGGATATCTTACGCCCATTGCATATAAAGAATTAATTAAATTTTTGTCCAGGTAATGGGTTTTGATATGGTCAATGTCAATTTAGTTCCATTCAATGAGATATATCTTTTGTTCAGATCCAATTACACATCTAAGTTACATATGCGATCTATTGAATCATTTTAGAGTACCTCCTATGTCCTATGGCATAAATATTGTACAGTTTGTACGGTTTCTTATCTATATTTTTACTGTAGCCGGACTTGAGAATTTTATAAGAGAGATTGGCTCCACAGTTTCAGAAGAGATAGAAGTTCAGCTAAGTGTTTATGAGAGGCTGAAGAGTGGAGATCTGGATGAGCTCTCGTGCAAATGGAATAGAATTCAGACCGATTTCTCTGATTCTGATTCGGCCTTTCAGGTTTGCATTTATTCATAAACGACATTTGAAAACATCTGTTTGTTTTTAGAGGTGCTAAATTCAAAAGTGCAATCGATTCAGAGGTACCATTTTAAACCCAAATTTTCAGAATTCCACTAATTTTATTCATATTTGTAGTGTAACACTTATTTATTATGACTTTGCTGGTAAAATCGCTTTTATACTAAATTTCCTATGGACAAGTTTGTAGACTTATCATATATTTGAGGAATATTTTAGACAGAAAGTACCATTATAAATATTCACACTTTATTCTCGTTACTCTACAGATTTTGTCCGTACTCACGCAAGGAACAGAAGCCTCGAAGTCCCTCCTAAGCATCCTCCAACATCTACTGTTGATTCGTGATGATTATTACATACGCCCGCTCTACTTCAAATTGATAGAGCAGTGTGTTACGCAAATTGTGCTACAGAAAAACGGAACTGACCCAGACTTCCTAACGCATAGGAAGTTTGACCTCTCAGTGGATCCCATAATAGATAACATGCTCAACAAGGTATGAGTCCAGAGCTGAAAAAGTAATTTTCACATTGGTTTTATCAAATTATTACAAATCGGATTAGTCTGATAATATAGACCAAAACAAGGTTTGTATATCACACACATCTATCCAATAATCATGCACTAAGTAGTCATCCGATATGTGGGTAGATTAGATAAACAAACTGCCGACAAATTGGCTATAAATTGGAACTATAAGTTCTACATCATCGTTGCAGACCACTCTGTGCCATACCCGAGTACGTGGCAGTGTATGATTAATTAACACCCCCAAGGTATTCATTAATTTTATTGAGGTCTAATAATTCTTAATATTAACAGTTTTAATCGAGTTATTCAATCACACTATGTTACCATGTCACTAAATAACATCCTGCAAGGAATACTTTGGCATTACAGTAAGATCTCCGTCTCTTGAATCTAGACGTTGTCTTTGGGGAAATGTATCAAGCGTATCCTTAGGTTTATTTACGTCATTAAGTGTAATGTAAAATGTATTACACTGATATTACATTAAATAATATGCAATACAAATTGAAAATATTTCTTAAGATCAATGTGTCTTCACTTTAATCATTTGATTTGGGAATTATCCGAAATAGTTGACTTTTTGATTTGTAATATATATTATATTAAGTGCTGTGTGTCAGGCATTATTCCTTAGAGAAGCCATGAATTAAAATGTCATTATTTAATTATATATACTTACATGCAACACCTGACCTAGGCCCAAGTGGAAGAATCCCGTGAGAGAGCACTGAAGTTTGAACAGCAAGTGAAAGACGAACAGCTGCGATTCCATGAGTTAGAAGTACAGTCTTCCCTGCTGCAACAGAAGGTTGATGAACTGCATGAGCAAATAGAGAGAGGAGGTATCGTCCCTCATAGCCACGCGTCAGAGATTACGGAGTCTGACACTGTAAGTAATGTGAGTAAAGAAGGAGGCGGGACACAAGTTGAGGTTAAGAAGGGAGCAGAGTCTCAACCCAGTAACACTAAAATCTCTTCAAGTACTGTGTCAGTATCGACCGCAAAGGGAACGTAAGTAGATAAACTAAATAATTAGCGATATTATATTTGGGGTTTTAATGTCCAATCCGAAAAAAAATATCTGAGTCGAATGGAGAATTAATATTCGTACACTTACTACTAAGTACATACAAACACAACTTACATTTAAAGAAAATCTACCTTTGAACATCTGTATTGTGTATTGAGGCAGTGTCTTCCATGTCCACAGAAATATGTTGGTAGCTTCATTATAGAGCATGGTGATGAATCAGCTCCAAATTTCAGAAAAAGTTATACAGTGTATTCTAAGTACTACAAAGCGTATTCAAATCTCACAAATAATTATCTTTTCAGCTAATATATATATATATATATATATATATATTGATCAAAAACAAATACATTTTCTCCCTTATAGTGACTTTTATATCTTAGCAATCATTACAGTTTTATATTCATTAAACATACTGATATGGATAATTATGCCATAAATTTACAAATTAACTGGTTATAATTGGGTAAAACATCCTCTTCAATAATTCTTCTGCACAATCACTTGTATTTGCTATTAGTCTATATTGAGTAATTACTTTAGTTTCAAAATTCCTTTTCCCCCTCCTGATCTCCCTGAGATTCAACCTAACGTTCCCTACCCACCCCCTGACCTTCCAGAGGTAGCGGCTAAGCTTGGAGTAAAGAACAGAGCCGATTACACGCAGAAGAAAGGAATCCAAGTTTCCAAGCACAAGTATGATCCTGTCCCAGGCATGTCTCACTTCTTCTGGAAGAAAATCAATGAGCAGGACATCACTAATGATACAATATGGGCGGGACTGGAAGAGCACAGGTGCGTAGACTTGTATACTATATTATCTGTCATTATTATTATTATTAAAATGCAGACAAATCGATTGAAGTTCATGAATTTCTTCCTAAAAAAATTAGAAGAAATCGTTTTTGATCTTTTATTTGTCTTAGAATTTTAAATGGAAAAATCATCTATAAATTTCACAATACATTTAAATTATGAAATGTATGGCGTTCTACGTCCGTACGCTCGCTACTGCGAAATTGAACAGTCCAGCCAAATTTCGTCTGTACCATCTCTTTATGGTGTTGATGTACACTGTTAATAATTGTTACCGATATTTTTCGCATCTGTCTAATCACTTACTGGTCTGTCGACTGACATTTTCTATATTTTATTGTTTAATCTTTTAATAATATTTAACTGATATACTATACATAACCTCATTCATTTATGTCTGTATTAATTTGAAAATATTTCCATATTTTAGTCTATTAACGAAACATATTGATGATACGCTTAGTCGGAAGTTTGTGAAACAGGGAGGCCATTTCGACTTAGAAGGGAAATTGGAGAAAGGAGAGAAAGCAACCTTATCCAGGATTGACGCAAACGAGCCTCAAGTAATAAGCAAGCAAGCAGGTCAGAATATCAGCATTTTCCTTCGCTCCTCCAAGTTCTCCAGCGAGCAGATTAAGCGAATGATCATCTCATTAGATGACGCTCTCACAGAGCAGGTAACTGAGTGCAGTTCAAACTTTTCTCACATTAATGACTAAATATGAGTGGGTTAATTAGTATAATGAATGATTGCCACAGAAGAAATTTAGCTCTCACTCTTAGTGCTAAATTATAGTCACACTTTTATATAAATTAAATAAAAACGATTTTTTTTTTGTGTTGTATAAGTTTAGATATTGAGTAATTCTTGTAGTGTTGTATGTTTGGAGACATAAATATCTGTCTTCATATCTCCATTCGTATTAGAGTGTCAAGGTGATCCACTATAAACGAGTGAATTGTGAGATATTTGATCTCCTCATATACTCTAACAATCTCACAGTCATTGAAGATGACCAATTTAAATGCTAGAAAGCTATCAATAATGTTCCAAGGACTTAATAGCTTTCCCTAATGGATAGCAGATATTGTGATTGATTCAAACACTTAGAAAACGAATTGACTAGTTTCTACTCTTTTAGATGCTCGTTGATCTTCTCAAATTCCTTCCCAGTACAATTGATATCCAGAAACTGAACGACCTGAAGAAAAAGTAAGTGCCAGGTGCAAGTTGAGCGCTTAAGCATCCTACTAATTGACCTCGTGGTCATCCAGTGTATTTCGTGAACTTTCACCCTTTTAATTACTTAAGATTGATGCTTATAGCTCCCTAACTTTGCACATTGCAGTTAACAAGGAGAAAGTCATAATAACACTGTTGGTTCGGTGATTCTGCATATGTGTACATTTTCTTACTGGACTCTATTATCAAACTGCATAGTTGTACATGATATTGTATCTCATATAATTGTTTTTTCATTTAGACACACGTTCGAGAATTTGAACGTTTCGGAACGGTTTCTTCTTGTGGTGACGAAGATAGATCGGTTGGAGCTTAGATTGAGGACGATGATATTTAAGAGGAGATTCAAAGATGAAATTCATGAACTCGTACCCCAGTTGAGATGCATCCAGGGAATAAGCGAGAAAGTTAGAACCTCGAAACGATTCAGGAGAGTAATCGAATATGTACTCTTGGTTGGAAACAAAATGAATGCAGGTAAATAGCACTGAATTGTGACATTATTTTGAATTTTTGCAACTGAATTCGAGTATGGTAATTACAATCCTTATGCAACGTTAGTTGATAATTGCCTATCATACGTTGCAAAATTACGCACCCTTACCCCGCTCCCTGGCAGTCAGTCATCCCCCATCAATTGTTAGTGGAAATGCGTTCATGTATTGGAATGTATATGTTACCGTTAAAACGTCAAACCAGTTATTCTGTAAAATACCTGAAAATTTCAGGCATTATGCATAATAACTGAATTGGTATGGTGGAAATTGTTCGAACCAAAACCGGAAATAGTTTGACTTTCCAAAAAAGGAAATAGTTCGAAAAAAACCCACCATTAATCCTAATGGTAAAAAGTCGAACTATTTCCTAAATCCGCAATTCGAACTATTTCCTTTTTCGAAAAGTCGAACCATTTCCGCATTACCACGGAATTATTTCAGGTATTTTACATATTAACTGATTTGACGTTTTAACGGTAACATATACATCTTGTGCATTTGTTAGTGTAATTCCCATAATATCTTGTATGGAAAAGATATTATGTATCATAGTGAGTATATCATTAGAGTCGTAAGGGTACGTATACAGGCGTTCAATTAGTTAACCAAGGATCGGAGGATAGTTGTAAGTTTGTAGTTAATACTTATCGAGGATGTTAGTGTTCATGTAACCAAGGACAATACTAGACTATAGAACCTGCATAATCTGGCACTCGTTGGGAAAGGAAAAACGGTGGATTACCAAATTGTCGGATTATATATTGCAATATGTACTGTCCAACGCTCATTGGTACGAAATGGTGTCGGGTTATACAGGTGTTAGATTATGGAGGTTCTACTTTATATGCATTTAATAAAAAATTGCTTGACAGTCAATGTTACTAGGACTTTTGTATTTTCAAATCTTTTCACATAAAATTCAGAGAAGTTGAGTGTCATTTCAACAAGTTTGATGCTGGAACGATCAGGGGTTTATCTAGGTGCTCGGCTGGTACTTATAGGCGCCAGCCTGGTATCCTCCGAGGAGCCAAGGTGTTTGCATTGTGATGCGATTTTGGTACCACCAGCCCTGGAATGATGGAGATAAACCCCTGGTTGGGTGCCATATAACATTTATCACCTCCCAAAAGTGCCAGACTGGAAATCCTAGATAAACTCATGGAGACGACTAGGTTCCGGGTGGTCCAGTATAAATTGAACTCTTACTCCAACAGGAACTAAACATGCTCAGACCTCGGGCTTCCATCTTGAATCACTGACCAAACTCGACGGTACCAAAACAAACGATCAGACCCTCAACCTTATGAACTTTATCGTGGAGATCATCGAGGAAGCTGAACCAGATCTTTTGAAGTTTGTTTTGGAGCTAGAGGAAGTTAAGAAGGCTGCGAAGGTCAATGATGAAAATCTCAGATCACAAATTCGGAATGTTTCAAACAGCATTGATGAGATTAAGCAAGAACTGAAGCATTACTCAGATGAATCAAAGCTTGAGCATTATGAACGCTATCACAAGGTAAACCTTCTAGTAAACGCTTATTTATTATGAAGTCCATATAACTTCTTGTTATTTATACATGGTGCAAACTTGATACGTAATTTTCTTTGAAACGACTTGGGATATATCGAAATGTACAGATTTTATATTATACATACTTGCAGTTCTGATATTTAGCATTGGCGGGATCCCATTTATTGCTTCCGTACGGACGAGCGTGCGATTCTGCGAAATCTAACAGTCCGAGTCTATCAAATTTGATGTAGAGTTTCACTACGAGAATTTAACTTTTGAAATTTCGATGTAATGCATGATTCCATGAGTTATTGATATACGAGTATATGCTCTTCAAGCTTTGAGTCTGATTGGCTGACGTCTTTTTAAACGCTTGAACACACTTTTAGAGAAAATAATTATATCATCATGCATCATATGCTTCTAATTAAATAATTTTGAAATATATCTGCACAAAGCTGTTTCCTTTGTTGAACGAGTTGAAAGACTGTTTTGAAGTCTTGTACAATGTCTATATTTTTATCTACAATGCAGTTTTCCATTCAAGTCTTTTATCTAGCACAATCAGCTTGTTGCCATACACTAAATCCATATCTTGTCTTGTAACATTACTAAATATACTCTACATAGGTGATGCCTGAGTTCTTGAAAGAAGCTGAACAGGAACACAAAGTAATCAAAAAGATATACAAAGAAATGGAATCTTCCCTCCATGAAGCAATCAAATGGTTTGCAATGGATCCGCGTAAGGTGACGACTGAAGATTTCTTTACATATTTCGTCAAATTCATCTTACATTTCGAAAAAGCGCGTAAAGAGAATCTGCAAATTCGCGAATTGAAGAAGAAGGAAGCTCACAAAAGAGAGGTCGAGGAAGCAGCCAAGAAAAAGCGCGAAAGTATGAAGAGAAAAGACGACGTGTTAGTAAATTCCGATGAGGTTGTTGCGAAGGATAAAAAAGGACTTTTAGACGACTTGTTATCGAAAATTGTCCAGGGCGAAGTTGGACCTAAAAAGAATGTTCAAAAGAAGAATTCAGGTCATCGCCCTGCAATCGTCTTACATCAAAAGCAGCCACCGAAACGTCAGCTGTCGGCTGTAGATGAAAATAAGATGAAGAGTCCTTCAGAGGTTACAGCCAGTGCGGGAAGCTTTCAGAACTTAAGTCAAGATCAAAACGCTTCACCTTCATATAAACCCAACTCTGAATATTCAACGCCGCAAGTATCTTCTACTTTTAATACAAAGTTTCAAAACACTAATGCAAATTACACTGATCCAATCGTCCCATTCAACATTAGCAAATCCACAGCTCCCTTTAAGCCCCAACCGCCAATGTCCTCATCCTATAATGTAAAGCCTCAACCACAGATGTCATCATCTTACAATGCAAAACCTCAACCTCCAATGTCCTCTTCTTACAATGCAAAACCTCAACCAACAATGTCCTCTTCCTATAATGTTAAACCTCAACCAACAATGTCTTCATCTTACAGCAACAACCCACAGCCTCCCATTACCAGTTATGGTATTGACCCTAATATTGTTCCCTCGTACAATGCTAGCAGGCCTACTTACAAGCCACCGTCTGTAATTCCCTCTCCCTATACCTCCAACTCGCCCAACTTAACACCTTCCTTCAATCCCGAGGCTAAGATAACACCTCCCTTCCTTTCTAACACGCAAGCTTCCTACCTTCCCAACCAGAAAGCTCCATCCTACAACACTTATAATCAAAAAGTAGCATCTACTTATGCTCAAGATCCAGAAAGTTACTCGAAACCATACAAAACTCCTGCCCCCAGACAGATACCACCTCTAGAAATGCCAGTGGCGCCCCCTCGCTCCCTCCCTCAGAATGCAGAAAATCAGACGCTAGACTACGAGCACAAACATGTCAAACCGCCGGCAGTAAATCCAAGGACTGTTTCTCAGCCGATCCCCCTTGCACAGGACGATCTCAATGGATTCTCGACTGACAATGCCCGCCCACCTGTCTCTGATGCTATAGCTAGGTTCAATAAAGTAGCCCCATCACGTAAAATTCCTTCTCGAAACTCGCGGAATGAGGAATCGACTTACTTTTGAGGTTCAATTTATTCGATTTTAAGCATTTTCTTCAGGGATTCTCTCACCCTAATCCCACTGAATTTCCCTGGTTTTACAGATGCCTAATTCCTTAACCAAAAAGTAGTTTTGAAGTATCTCAGATCTGATGTTTGTATTTTTATTGTTGTAGCTATTCTATATTTGTTATACTATATCAGCTAATTTGTATTATATTGCATTCAATGTTATGAATGATGAGACTCGCCTTTTCTGCACAACTTCTGTAGATACTTTGTACAGTCAACTCCGCTTAATAGGGTCACATCGGTCAGAGGATATTTTGCACCGATTAAGCGGAGAACTCTATTAACCAAAAATATTTGTATTAGCTTCTATGTGTGGGAGCTATTCCGGTCCTGCCAAAAGTGGCCCGATTAAGCGGTTGACCCGATTAAACAGTGACCCTATTAAGCAAAGTCACCTGTATTTTCTTGCATACTCTAATTAAGTTCAGAATTCACAGAGTAGTATATTTTTAAGTCTGCGATTTTAATATTTAATTCCCGTTATTTTGGTAAGTACGTAATTGGATTAGTAAACATATGATGGAAAACTTTTTAAGATATCCTCTATATCGATTCAGTTATTAGGTTTATGTATGATACCTCATACATGAACCCAACTATATTAGTTTACAACTCTGATATTGTTAAATAATTGTTCTTATGACCAGCACCCGATGTATTCCTATAGAATCTAGGATTTGTTTACTTCGTGGACGAATTCCTATAGCCACAACATTCTTATATCTTAACCTCATGGACTCCATAAATGATTGTACACAATGCCAGAGGGTTCCTCCTTGAATCATGTAGCTGTTCTTATAAATAGATTGTGCTACTATGCAAATAGTTACAGCGTCTTAATTAAGGTACAAAATACGGTTTCGAGGTACTAAGAAATTCGCTCCTGGTTTCCCTGTGGTACGAATTCAATTTGTTTTTTATCGAAAGTACACGAATTTGCATAAAATATTTAAACTTTAAGGTTTAATTAAAACATAATAATTGATGTGAAAATATAGTCTAAGCCATATCCTCGTTGGGAATATACCTGTGTCAAATTACTGGATATTTTAGGATAAAAAATACCCCGAGTATAAAAACTATCGTCATTTATTGAAAATTTTTATTGATTAATTGAAAATTTTTATTCTTAGAAAGGAAAATCATTTCCTTTTTAGTTCATTTGGTTTCAATATTATTAATAGTAATGCAACGGCAAAAATCACTGAGTCAAATGACAATTGAAATGCTTCGATAATACAACGTGTGTCTAGGATTCACCAGACATGCGCAATGTTATTGTGGAGCGCTGGAAGTATAAATAGCTTGATGGATTGAGTTTGAATCGCAATAACTAGTATTTTCTCAAAAAATGGCATTGACATCTAATAGCCCATTTAGGCCTCAAGGAGAACAAGCTAATCCTCCTCAGAGGAACTACTCGATTGAGAGTACAGCTGATTTTGATAGAGTCCCGAAACTTCCGAATAATAACGAACGAATTGTTTACAAACGAACCAACACCGAAGCTCTTAATCTTGCAATTCAATTCGGGATATTGCATTCCATCGCGAAGATCAGTCCGAAACCGAAAAAAGATCTTTTACTCAAAGATTTCTTCACACTAGACACGATCTCATTCCCGCATCAAGGCAGTGAGTTGACGCCAGCACACAGATACAAATATTTCAAATTTAAAAGCTACTCCCCAGACGCTTTCCGACACTTGCGCGATCATTTCAATATCCAACCTCAAGATTTTATCGCCAGCGTCTGCTATAGTCCTCTCAAACAGCTGGGGAACCCTGGAGCCAGCGGGAGCTTATTCTACCTCACAGAAGACGACAAGTATATAATAAAGACGGTTAGCTACAAAGAAGCTCTTTTCTTGCAGAAGTTGCTCGCTGGATACTGGATCAATTTGCTACAGGTATGCATTATATTCTTATTTAACTTGATAAGTGTGAATGGTTCTTTTTTTAAAGGTTCCTTGTTTCATTTAGAATGCACAAACTCTTCTCCCCAAATTCTACGGACTCTATTCGTACCAATGCGGCGGGCGTAAGATCCGTTTCGTCATAATGAACAACCTCCTCCCTTCCAACCTCAAGTATCACTACAAGTTCGATTTGAAAGGCTCAACTTACGGACGGCGTTCCTCTCCAAGAGAAAAGCGGAAGAGTTCCCCCACTTTCAAAGACCTAGACTTCCTAGAGATGTTCCTTCCCGGTTTGAAGTTATCTCCAGAAAGCTACACCCAGTTGATCAACACGATGCATAGGGACTGTATGGTGCTGGAATCTTTTGACATCATGGACTACAGCATGTTGCTGGCAGTTCACAATGTTAGTGAGGTGCTCAGGAAGAATGGGCCGAGAATACCACCGCCGAGAGAGAATCAAACCATGGACACAATTGCACAGTAAGTTCAGCTAAATAAACATTTTGTTCTACAATAACACTGTGGTTGACGTTGAAATTAAAATGCTATTTCATCAGGCCATTATATAGAAGTTGAGTCCTCATTATCACTAATCTCACCCATTCAATAAAGTTTATGCACTTGTTAACCAGCTGTTCAATAGCGCTTCGTTTATTAACAAGATGCTAGAAATACTTGTATTTTATGCCCTTAATATTGTCCGCATTTTACTCATTAATGTTCACCATTTTACTCATTAATAAATTAAATTCTCATATTTCAGCCCATTGTAATTAGTTTCTAGTTTCGCAATACTTTTGAGTTCTATTGTTATGGTTTGGCGCATAATAATAATTACGCGAAGATTGATAGCAAATTGAAAGGATCTTTTTGATATATTAATTAAGCGATGAAACCAAACCATAGAAACAATCATCATGTTGAATTGCATCAATGCTACAAAGCCTACCCACTCTTTCCATTCAAATTGATTGATTAGTGGTTTTATATTTACGTAAACAAATGCTAGAGGTCAATGTTTACTCTATCTGTGTACTTCGTGTTTTGTCAGTGCTGTAGTAATCACAATATTCTAGCTACGTTTTCTGAGAGGAAATTAATCATTAGGCAATCTAAAAAATTAGCATACACTCTAAAATCATTATCTGGTGTTTGTATTCCTAGGAATTACGTCTGCTTATTCTGTTTAGTTTCATACGTCGTATCTTGTTACAGATTAAGTTAGACAGAGCAAGCACGAGTAAGAGAGAGAGAGTTGCATTTCTTTGATTATGGCATATTTCTACTATTGCAAAATTATCATGCACTAAGTAATTACCAGAATTCTGTATTCGTATTCTAATACTCTTCTTAAATCTATTTACGTATGCGTTCTCTCATCGCTTGCCTATAATTGGGATGGAATTATCTTGCAAAAATGTAAACATCCACACAACTTTGGACCGTTAGGGCTTTTGAATAAATTAATGAATGAAAAATGCTAAAATAGAAAAATCATCATGTAAAGGTGTAATAAATTTCTTAGATTATCCCAGTACGATTATCTCCATGATAAAATTAGAAAAGTAGACTTTATAAATCTTACGTAAATCCCCTTTGAAATTGGATGACCTGAATCCACCCTCTGATTACAAGTTTTCTCCTAGATCGAACGAATCCCTGTACTCAGAATACAGTATTATCTGTGAGCCAGACACGCCAACAGACCCACCACCTGCAAACCACTTGAGCGTATCATCCTACCTACACTCAATGCCAGATGGCGGCATCATGACTACACTGCCGAATGGAGATATGGCAGTTGTGTACGTCGGGATAATAGACATACTTCAGAACTATAGAGCGAAGAAGAAGCTTGAACATGCAGTAAAGAGTATCATTACCAATGGGGAAACTGTATCCGTCCACAGACCTGGTTTCTATGCCAACCGATTTAAAGCATTCATGTCAAGGTATGTGTTCAACTCAGATGACCCTTTAACACAAACTCAACGCCCTCCCATGGGGAGACGCAACACCTCAATGGATGATCTCCTCATGACTATTGAGAGAGTCGATACGAACACAAGATGGACTCCTCCCCCTGATTACCCGCGTGCTAGATCCGTTTCTGATCTCCATCGCCACAGGCGCGAAGCGAGCGAAGACGACTCAGTATTCGATGATGACCCAATTCGTTACAGCCATTTGGATTTGGATAGATTCACTCCTGACTCGAAGACTAATGCAAATCCGTCTCGTAGCAGACTTTCCGTACAACAGACAGACTTGTAAATATGCATCGGTATTTTTATACTTTGATCGCTTGTTTTATCTGTACACCTGTTTTACTAGCTTTTAAACCTCATCATTTTTAATGTACTGATTATTTGAGTCATATATTGCATTGTGCATCATCAGTTAATTGTAAGAGATATCTACAAGATTAAATTCTATTTTGATTCATCTCCTGATCTCCTGATTCGGCTCTGTTTTAATGTTTAAGGGTCGTTGTTACATTTTGTTTCAGATGTGCAGACATCTCGAGCAGGTGTCTCTCATCTGATAGTATCCATTAAACTTGTCCATAAGCACTCTGCTTCAAAGTTAATGGATTTTTAATTGAAACAATGCACATTCTTTATACTTTTACGTAGAGAAATCTGAATGAATAGTTTTGTTTTCATACATAAACAAAAGAGGTCCTCATTTCAAGTCAATGACGATTAGATGCAATTTGCTTTATCTTTATTTCACACTTAAAAGAGAAAGTAATTAAACCCGGATCTGAATCCTATTACCTTAAAATGTAACAGAATAGTTCAATACAATCTAAACCAGTATTTCTTTTGATTAATAAACAGTTGAGGCTTGACCTAAGAAGTCATCTCCTCCCTAATTAAGTGTTTACACACCCAACTTATTGCAGGATGCAGCGTGTCTAGATTTCACTGCATGCACATTGCTTCATTGTTCTTCCTAGACAATTAAAAGGTTTGCCTTTGTGCACTGAAAGAACTGTTTTAATCGAGTTAAATCAATTTTGATTTTTGCTTAGAAATATTTTTGTTTGTGGATGCAATGTTGAAAAGTATCCACGTGTTTTCAGAATGTTTCCACAGTGAAGCATTTTGAAAATATTAACGCGTGTATTTAAAAATCAGAATGAGATCATAAATCATGGTAAAATTTAAAATTAAATTAGTCTATTGACGCATTTAGAGGTAATAGAAACTCACTCCCACTTCCTAATTACTCCAGGTCACGCATAATTTACAAAGGCGAAGTTGTGGGAGTTTTGTAGGATTGACTGATTAATTGAGTCTTAAGTTTAACCTTTCCAATTAGATTTTTTCCATTTTAATTTGAGGTTTTGCTTTTCTTCTTAAATTCTCATTTAAGGAGTTATAAGATATGAAGATTGCTCAATGATTTATTTTGAATAATATTTCATTTGCGTAAGCTTAGCCTCAAATCTCCTCCAGAATATTTGATTTAGTTTATGTAGTCACAAGTTTTCAACAACAACTCATGCAATCCACGAGACAACATTGCACGCTGTCTAGTAAGCTCTTTTCGTTCGTGATTTCGACTGACGAAATATTTTTGTATCATTTGTACCATTCGCGACCCTACCTCAGTTTATCCACTTTAAGAAGCATTCATTTTTGTACAGATTTTGTTTAGTAATAAATACACGTTTCATTTGAAATTTAACTTCGTCCAGCTTATATACCTTTCGTCTCACCGTTTCCGGATTTCTCCTCACGATGAGAAATCCGCATATGGTAGGGAACCGAGAATGGCAAGGAACTGTATGTGTCTATCAGGACCCAAAGGTTCTCTTGCCTGATAGGTACATAAAATTCTCTCCATGATATCTCCAGTCGATCTTACAGCAACATTTGTGTGATCATTGAATCATTAATGAAAGCAATCCCTGTGACTCTTTACTACGCAATGTAAAGGATTTACTTCTATTTCCCTATGGAAGTAAATATACTGGAATATCTTCCGCCGGGACAAATTTCGCTAATATCTACTCAAAATACATTGAGAATATACTCCACTATGACCTTTGTGGTGGAGAAATTCAGTTTTGTTTTATCCTGCAAATTCAAGAATGAGATAATGTGACTACAAATTCACCCAATTTCTTCAGGAAGCTTTAATTAACCTCTTGGTTTCATGAATAAAACAAATAAAACGAATAATTACAATTGCTTAGATAATTGTTACATTAATGGGATCATCTTCTTGTGTACAGCATCGATATAAATTATAATTTACTCTCAAAGAGCGTTTCTTTTCTTTCCAGCTGTTTAAGCTATGGAATTTGAAGAAACATGTCTAGGAAAATTGCATTTTATCTGGCTTAGGTGATCACCACTTTTGGGGAATCATTTAGATGTGTCAGAGTGTAGAGTGCACTATTTTGCTCTTCATTCCATTTTATAATTTTGCCATCTTATATAACTGCATTATGCAAATATAATTATTGCATAGAAATACTTTTGAAACCGAAGACAGAACTAATTTCCGAGATATTCCTCTTAAGATTGATTATTAATTCAATTTAATTTAAATAATTCAATAACAATTCGTTGAATCAATTCGTATTGAATCAAATTGATAGTCTTCTCTGTAAGAAGATTCTAGTGTGAATCAGGTGATTAAACTTTCAAATGACTTCACTTGAATCAAAGTTGGAAGACAACGCAAAAGGTGAGGTTGATAACGTGATAGTTGCAGTTCGCTGTCGACCACTATCTGATGATGAGATTTCGGATGGCTATACTTCTGTCGTAAAAGTCGATGAAGTAAACGGTCAGATAACAGTGTCAGAACAGCCTAAAGACGGGTCAAGTGGCCATAGTGGCAGCCCTAGAAGGTTCACGTTCGATACTGTGTTCGGAGTCACTTCCAAACAATTGGATATATACAGTGAGACAGCTCGTCCCATTGTCAATTCAGTGCTGGAAGGTTACAATGGCACGATATTCGCGTATGGACAGACGGGAACTGGGAAAACATACACGATGGAGGGAGATAGGGAAGTAGCTGAGTTGCATGGAATCATACCGAACTCCTTTGCCCATATTTTCGGCCACATCTCAAAAGCAGAAGGTGAAAATCAGTTTCTTGTCCGAGTCTCCTATCTTGAGATATACAACGAACATGTGCGTGATCTTCTCAGTAAAGAAGACAGCAAGCCGCCTGAAATTAAACAGCACCCAGACATCGGGGTGTATGTGAAAAACCTCGTTTCTTGCATGGTGAAGACGGCTGAAGATATGGATAAGATCATGACAGAAGGAAATCGCTTTAGAGCTGTGGGAAAGACGAACATGAATAAAAGGTTAGAAGACTTCGTTTTGTCTCCATTCTTTTAATCCGTTTTGTTTTCGCGTGGTAATTAAACAAAGGAATTAGTTGACCGTAATTCCATGTTACTTGATTAGTAATCTCGTTCAGGATTCGCGTAATTCGTTTTCAGCATGTAGCGATATCCCTGAATGCCGTCCTGGTTTGATGATGTGTTGTTATATGTAATGTGATTCCTCTGCATTTCAAAGTTTACATTTGAAAGTAAAATACTTTTGTTTATCTGAGGAGTCAAACATTTTACGGATAAACACAAATTATAATTCGTTAATACGTTGATAAATAATTGAATATTTTCTGGGAATTTTATTTATTCAACGGTGTACTTTCAGGTCATCGCGATCCCACGCGATATTCACCATCACGGTGGAGCGTAGTGATCTCGGCGCAGACAACAAGCAGCACGTCAGGATGGGGAAGCTGCATCTTGTCGACCTGGCGGGCTCGGAGCGAGTTAACAAGACTGGTAGGTTATCGCCTAGACTCTATCCGTTCTAACTGCGTTGAAATATGCAATGATCATTGCTACCTTCGTTTACATAATGGTTTCAAGATGAATTCTTAATGGATTTATTAGGATTAAATTATCTTTAACAGCCTTAGTGCCTAAAGTTGAAAGGATTTACGACAATGATTAGGTTTCAATTATACGTATGCTGAATACAATTTGCGTAGTTCACGAGCAGTTTTTATTTCTAACAAGTTTGTAGATCTTAATCTATACTTTTAACAAAGTATACAAAATTTCATTTACCTGTAATAATAGGTTGCATTGGATAATTCAATTGCAACAGTCACTTTAGTAAGATTCAGCGAAATGGTTTTAAAATTAACTTTCGTTTAGGAGCAACCGGAGATCAATTCATAGAGGCTACCAAAATAAATTTGTCCTTGGCCACTCTTGGCAATGTTATATCTGCCCTTGTGGATGGCAAGAGTACCCACATACCTTATCGAGACTCTAAACTTACTCGCCTCCTACAGGACTCCCTCGGAGGGAATTCTAAAACTGTAATGATAGCTAACATCGGCCCGGCTAGTTATAACATCGAAGAGACAGTCAATACTTTGAGATATGCGAACAGAGCGAAACAAATCCAAAACCGCGCACGAATCAATGAAGATCCAAAAGATGCACTTTTGCGAGAGTTTCAGTTGGAAATTGAAAAACTGAAAAAGAAATTAGATGAGGGTAGCAGTTCTGAGATTGAGGCAGAAGGGAACGGCCCCATTATACACCCCCACAAAAAAAAGAAGAAATTAAAACGAAAGGTTAGCGATACAATATTGAAACTTGAGAATGAGCTGCAAACTGAGAAAGATGCTTTCTCAGCTAAGAAGGATATGGCTGAAGAAGAGAAACAAACCGTTCTGAAGGAATTAGAAATAAAAGAGAATGAATTAGACAGAGCAAGGAAGGAACAGAGTAATTTGGAAAAACGCCTTTCAGACTTGCAGAGTAAGGTCATAGTAGGAGGTGTGAATCTGTTAGATAAAGCTGAAAAACAAGAAAAGCTCTTGGAAGAATCAGCAAAAGAGCTGAAACGGAGAAGAGAGAGAGAATCGAAACTTAAGAAGAAGCTGGAAGAGACGCAGGCGGAACGCTTGGACTTTGAAGAGAAGTACGCTTCATTGCAGGAGGAAGCTGAAGGGAAAACGCGGAAGCTTAAAAAGCTCTGGAACATGGTTCTTTCAGTGAAACAAGAACTCTCTGACTTGAAAGCTGAAAATGAACAAGAAATTCAAGAATTGACAGACAATGTCAACCAACTTAACCGAGAATTGTCCCTTTCTGACTTAATCCTGTCCTACTTTATTCCAGAAGAGTATATGCAGTTAATTGAAGATAATTCCATGTACGATGAGTCCATTGGTGAGTGGCAGATACGGGGAATCGCGTACGCTGGAAATAACATTAAACACCATGACCCCTGTGATGACATAGATTATGACGAAGTGTATAATATGAATACAGAAAAGGCGTATTTTCACTATGCAGATAATAGCTACGATATTCTCGATGGTAAGAAAGGCAAGAGTTCGTCCAGTAAAACAAAAACCAAGGGAAAGACTGGTGTCTCAAAGTCTACGAGTAAAGAAGATAGGAAAAATGTCCCACCAAAAGAATCCAATCCTGAATTGTACCCTGTATCGAAAAGTGCTTCTCAAGTAGTACAGAAGCACTATGCATGATCTAGGTTGTATTGCTTGGGACGAAGTGTGTATGTGTAACCGTTTCACTTATTGCGTAGTTGAGTTACGAGTATTTAATGGGTAGCGTAATAGTAAGGATATTACTACAATATTTCTTTGATCGAACAGCTCTCATTACCGTCGGAAGCTCATTAAAAGTGGTACTCATCCACCTTATCACTCATAGAACTAATACAGTTTATAAAAAAGTCGCACTGCTTCCTACGATCATGGCTCTGTATTTAACATAGTTCTTATGCTTTGAAAAACTGAACTTTCCAGGACAAAAGTACCATCACCCTATCTACCAGCTTTCACACTTGACTATGCTAAATTATTTGGATATTTTCACAAATTTACATTGTGTGTGAAAATATAAAAAATGTACATTTTAAAAACATTCCATTACTATCTTCAAAAGTATCTTAAAAACTCATCTTTTCGATTAGCCCATGAACGCCTTCAAAAAAAGCAACATGAATTTATACATACCTATTAATTGTACAGCGCACATGAACATATCAGGCTGGAAGCTGCGCTTAATAAATTTATATTATATTACGTATTATTATAATAATAATATTTCTCCTTCATTTATTAATTAAGGGAGAGGAAGCCAAGGTGAGGCTCCCAGTAAAAAATTACGCTAGAATTACGCATTTGAGTGCGAGAAACCAGCCAGGTAAGATAACCATCTCTCTCCGGACCTGATACGAATATCCAGTCAAGTTGTTGAGAGATGGATTAACTCACTCTCCTCTAATGTCTGATTTAAGTTGGAGATATTACCCCATGTATTGGTTGAGGTAGAATCAGTATCTCAATATGTTGTATCTATTGCAATATCTTCGTAGATAGATTGTAAGAGTAGATAGACTAAGTTTCCGAAACTCTTTAAGAACAGCATTTGTATTTTAACAAACATGTCCATTTTACACCTTTACTAAGGATACAAGGGTATAAGGACATGCCATAAGGATCTCTCAGCTTTCAAACCTTTTTTGAGTTTACTGGCATATCTGTTATTAGCGACTTTGAAGCCTGCTAATTGCTCTGATTATTGAACCCAACTCAATTTCTACTCAACTATCCTTATATAGTAGTAATAGGTTTTCATTTTGAAGCTTTTTGTATTCACAAGAAATATAGTTAGCTCCCTCTCTCTCTCTTTCTTTCTCGCTGCTTTTATTTGATCTAGTTTAAAGTAATAGTGTGTCTTTCCAAGTTTATTTTCACGACTTCAAAATTACTGATCATTCCTTATCTCGCTAATGTTTACTAACAAGTTGCTTTTAGGAATACACAACTGAACATGCACAACATCCAAACACTTGGGGCATAAATTACTTTAATAAATTTATTGTTATTAGATTGTCATGTATTCCGAATCCCATCAGATCCTATTATCTCTGCTGCTGGCATTGTTGAACCCATTGGTCTCATGCATTAATGTGGATACGACAACAACGATCCACTTCAGAGGGGATCAGCCCGGGGCATTTTTCGGTTACACCGTGAATTTGTACCGCCATCGGAACATTCCCTCTATGAGGTATGTTCTAGTGGGAGCGCCTCGAACTAACACATCTGCCAATGTTGTGGAGACAGGAGATACGTTCAGGTAAACTCAGTGAAAATTATTACTAATAATCTAAATACCTTCTTTTGTATTTTATACCAAAGATGTTAGGTTATGGTAATGAGATTATTTATGCTATACAGTGAACTCCGCTTAATCGGAACAAGTCTCCAGGAACGGAATGTTTCCCATACATAGAAGCTAATACTAATTTAATCGGTTAATTGGGAACTCCGTTTAATCGGGACAAAATATCCGGGACCAAAGTGTCCTGATTAAGCGGAGATCCCAATTATCCAATGATATTTAATATTAGGTTCTATGTATGGGAACGATTTCGTTCCTGGAGACTTGTCCCAATTAAGCGGTTGTCTCGATTAAGCGGAGTTGACTTACAATTATTTTTGCATATATTTGAGGAGTTTTATTTAATGTCTTATAAGTATATAATGTATCATCTACGTTATTCAGATGCTTACCTTCAGACCCAACCAGCTGTACCCCCTTGATCCTACCGGGTCTGTCGGAAGATAACTTCGTGGACGGTTCTGGGAATCTGAGAGAGGTCAAGGACGGGATGTGGATGGGCGTCTCATTGGACAGTTCTTATGCGACAGGAGCAATCGTAACGTGTGGACATAGGTGAGTGAAGTTAGTATTCAGTATTCCTCAGTAAACCAACGCATTAGAAATCTCTCAAGTCTTCACAAACGCATCTTACTTGGTTTTATGTCAAGTCGGTTGAAGGGGAAGGAATGACGAACTCTTACAGTGTGTTAAGACATTGTTTTCCTCTCAAATACATATATGAACAAGTTAAAATATAACGAACACACTACTGACTTTTCATTAGTACCACACTCTAAATGTGCTACCGTAAACTGGGGCGACTTTGGCCTTAAGAGCTGACTTTGTCCCACAATAGCAATCTTAATAAAATATACTCAAACTTATGAATCAATGTAATCACATTGATAATATGTTGAATGAAACTCTCAATATATCCAAAGATATTTACACCGCAATGTTTCTAAGTTTGAGTATATTTTATTAAAATTGCTATTGTGGGACAAAGTCACCTCAGTTTACGGTAACGGTATTTGCTCGCTCTATTCACTAGCTTCATTCCCATGTAAGAATTCTGTTCTTCGCACTAGGTTTATGACAACAGAAGGTATCGGTAAGAGGGAGCCAGTAGGACGTTGCTACATCCTGAGACATGCAGAGTCAGTGGGGAGAATTTACTCTCCCTGTCTTGCCCAGGACTGCATGCATGACATAGGCACGTTTGGCTACTGCATGGCCGGCATCTCAGCCCACTATCTGCGTGATGGCAGCCAGCTGTACGTGGGAGCTCCTGGGGTGCGGTACTTCAAGGGTTCTCCTATCAGAGGCACACGAGAGAACAGCTGTCCCAATGGCTTCTTCGATGAGAATTCAAATAGCGTGGAATTTTTCGGCTACTTTGGCTACTCCCTAACATCAGGGAGACTGCTCAACAATCAGAATGATATCGTCGTAGTCTCAGCTACAAGGTGAAATTTGAATACATAAAGCCTAGCTTATATACCATGGATAACACAGTTATTTCTCGCACTAGATTAATCAACTCTTTATGTATAAACATTACTTGAATAGTCCTCTCGAATAATAACACATTATAGATAGATTTTACTATTTTTTCTCTTCTCAAATATCTTTATCTATTAAAATTTATTCTGCAGACAGAATGCACATCTCGGGAATATCTTCCTGATAGAGAACGGCACTAGCAACCCCCTCGACTCTGTCCGAGTCCACCACGGCACCACACAAGACACCTTGTTCGGCTCCTCAATGCTAGCGGTGGACCTTAACGGAGACGGGTTGGACGAGTTGCTGGTGTCTGCTCCTCTCTTCAGCCTCTCAGGACTGCCCGAGATAGGCCAGGTGCACATGTACACCACGAATGGGGTAAGTTCACGGATGTTACGGTGTAATACTGTATACCGTATTACCTCGAAGAATAGCCGGGCGATCATTCAAGTTCTAAACCACCCAGTTTGTAAATCTAGCTAGTCTATAATAGTCAACTCCGCTTAATCGGGACAACCGCTTGAATGGGACAAGTCTCCAGGAACGGAATGGTTCCCATACTTAGGAGCTAATACTAAATTTCATCAGTTAATTGGGAACTCCGCTTAATCGGGACAAAATATCCGAGACCAAAGTGTCCCGATTAAGCGGAGTCACCTGTATATTAACTTATTAGACTATTAATTATTTTAAAGGATTTTAAAGGCAATTTTTTTAAGGAGGGGATACTATTCGAGGTAATACGGTACGTATAATATAGGTAGAGCATAATATCATTATCAATCTATTTAATGATTACTACTTCTTCTCTTCTTGTCCGATTCCGCCGTATCCTATCTTCTGCAAGTCTTCCCTCTCCATCAAACCGTTCTCCATCCTGCACTTGAAGTACTCGCCCGCTACAGTTCTGCACTTGTGGTTACTACCCTCGTTAGCTTTCAAGCAGGTCATGTAGCTCATGAAATGTTCTCTGCACTTTCCTTGCTTGTCTAAGGGGAAACTCCCTTTCAAGGGCGCTATAGCTTTTGGAGATTTGGCCATGTTGAAATTCATTCTGCTGTACTCGATATTTCTTACTCTCCATTGCTTTCTTTGTAATAAATGAGAATACACGACTTACTCTTGCTTTACAATGTATCAGTAGAACAAATGTTCACAATCCTAGCTACTGTATAAGTATGTGCTATTTGTATACATTATTTCTCCGATAGAATTCCCTGTTATACCAGTCCGCTATCATCCAACAAATCCGTTACGGTCGTTTCGGCACTGCACTAGCAGACCTGGGAGACTTAGATAAAGACGGATTCCCAGAGATCGCCATCTCCGCTCCTTACGGGGACCAAGCTGGGACTGTGTTCATCTACTCGGGACTAGCCACAGGTCTCCTCTCCCAGACTCCCAAGCAGGTGATCAGGGGGGAGGACGTGGGGCTACCTGTCGGGTCTGCGTTCGGTATTTCCATTTCTGGGAAACAGGACGTTGATGACAACGGATATAACGATATTCTGGTGGGAGCTTACCTCAACGATTCTGCGGTGTTGCTCAGGTAATATTGGAATGTTGAGCGAAATATTGTATTGTCGCAAAACATCGGGCATGCCTAATTTCCGGGACGGGACTGTCCCGGAAAATCTAGATACCTAATTTCCGGGACGGGACGAGTCAAGATGCCTAATCTCCGGGACGGGACAGAAAAGGTACCTAATTTCCGGGACGGGACGGGTTAAGATGCCTAATTTCCGGGACGGGACGTGACATGACATGACATGACGTGACATGACGTGACATGACATGACATGACGTGACATGACATGACATGACGTGACATGACATGACGTGACATGACATGACATGACGTGACATGACATGACATGACGTGACATGACATGACGTGACATGACATGACATGACGTGACATGACATGACGTGACATGACGTGACATGACGTGACGGGACGTGACGGGACGGGACGGGACGGGCGGGACGGGACGGGACGGGACGGGACGGGACGGGACGGGACGGGACGGGACGGGACGGGACGGGACGGGACGGGACGGGACGGGACGGGACGGGACGGGACGGGACGGGACGGGACGGGACGGGACGGGACGGGACGGGACGGGACGGGACGGGACGGGACGGGACGGGACGGGACGGGACGGGTTAAGATACTTAATCTCCGGGACGGAATCCCGTCCCGTCCCGGAAATTAGGCATGCCCCAAAATATCCCATAGTGTTTAATATGGATAATTACTGTACATGAATTAAATGTCATTTTCACACCTTTAGAACGCTTCCGGTGGTTAGAATCAGTATCAATCCAAGCAACACACCAGATTTCGCTATAATTGATTTGGAAGAAGCCAAGGATTCGGGACAGACTGAAAATTTGACACTCTCACCCGGGCCGATTGGAGAATTCATCTACTATACTCTTTCCGTTCCTGTCTCCTTCACTACTCCGGGAAACTCCCCTGACTCCATGGTGCTGCGTATCAACATCACCGCTGACGGGAACGAACCATCAAAGAATCCGAGAGTTTTCTTCGTGCAGAATGGCATGGATAATAGTGTGTATTCTGAAGTTATCAATATCGATGAGTCTCAGCCTACTCGGCTTGAAATCAGAGTTTATCTGAAAGATAACAGGAATTTCTTACGACCGGTTACATTCGATTTCGATTATTCTGCGGTTAATACGGGCTCTCTTGACTTCAACACCTCCGTCGTTATCGACAACCCTCAGGGCATTCCTAGATACGAGGTAATCCATAACCGTACCTCATACAGGATATCTTATGTGTTTAAGTAAACTAGTTTAGTCACAGGGTATTATACAGTTCTCCAGAGATACGCTCCTTGTCTCAAACCCAAAATTTCCATACGCCTAAATCGATAAATAACATTATACGTAATAGAGAGTAAACTGGGTTATAATATTCTAATTTTCACGCTCCTAAACCACTTTCAGAAACCATTCGCCTAAAGGAGCGTCTCGCGCTCTTAGATAATTCCTTGTTTACTCATTAGTTTGATGGAATCCTAATTTCTACTTTAATATATCGTCCATCATGACTGTACAATGCAGGTACGAGCCAACCTTAACTGCGGAGATGACCGTGTCTGCATTCCAGACCTGAATCTGGAAGCCAGTGTCCTGCTTCCATTCCTTCCAACCAATGCGAGCTCCAGGTATGACCGCATCATAGCGGGAGAGGTCGGCGAGTTCAATATCAGCGTCGCAGTGAGTAACACGGGAGAAGATTCATTCGGCACTTCTCTGGAGCTGACACTTCCTAAAGGAGTCACGTATAGGATCAGCTATGCAGACAGTCAGGACTTCGTAGTGGGGTGTCGGAATGTACTGGTGAGTTTGCGATGTGAATCCGAATAGTATTATCCCCATTGGATACGGTTACCGTAAACTGGGGCAACTTTGTCCCTAAGAGGTGACTTTGTCCTACAGTAGCAATTTTGATAAAATATACTCCAACTTAGAAATACTGCAATTCAAATACCTTTGGATATATTGAGAGTTTCATTCAACATATTAGCAGTGTGATTACATTGATTCATAAATTGGAGTATATTTTATTAAAATTGCTATTGTGGAACAAAGTCACCTCTTAGGGCCAAAGTCGCCCCAGTTTACGGTACTCGCATTTGAATCTATTTCTCTGTAGAATCAGAAAGATGTTTCAAGAATATCCTGTTCTCCTCTCGGAAACCCTCTCAAAGGCAGCAGCATCACCACTGTCAGATTCCAGGTAGTTCTGAATAGTTTAGGGTTGCGAGGGAACGAAGAAAACATCCGCATAGACCTAGAGGTACTGAGTAGTAATCCAGAAGATAACTCTACCAAGGGCGATAACAAGAAAAGTCTAAGCATCCGTGTAACTGCTTCTGCTGACATTACTGTCAGCATCAAGGCTCAGCCTGAACAGGTTTGTGAGTTATACTTTCCATTTTAGTAACTAATGCAGATATTGTGTGTCATATTTTTCTGTGTAGTTCTATGAGCATCAATTTGTATACAGTTTTCCTCCCAATAGCTGGTATTCAATGAGTCCACTCAACTGAGATTCAACCATCTAATCGAGAGTGAGAACCAATCGGAGGTATTCCTTAGCGATCTAGGCCCAGAAGTGAACTACCTACTGCTCGTCTCCAACCGCGGTCCCAGTCCGATCAGTAACGCGGCACTCAACATCTACTGGCCGCTAGGAGCTACCAGTGGGGAGTCTATCTCCAACAGAGCCGCCCGCCACTTCCTCCTATACGCCATCAGGTATGAGTCCGACACCATACGCTGCGATCCTAGGTTCTTTAACGTGGCTAACCTGAGAGAATCTCAGATTGCGATTGATGAGACGGAGTATAGGCCAGGGGAGAACAGGAGACGCAGGCGTCGGAAGAGACAAGCGATCGATCCGAATGCAGCAACTGAAATGACTCTATTTGACACTGATGTTTCATGTACGGAATTTCGTGACTTCTGCGTGAAGATAGAATGCACACTAGGTGATCTCCCACAGGGTGGCTCTTCTGAACTGAGAATTTTCGCGAAAGTATTTGAGCCTACTTTCGCAATGAATGGCCCCGAGTCTATTTGGAATATTACAGTCTTCTCTGAGGTTGAAATCCTGGATAGTTATGTGAGCCAACCGGAAGGCGGTGAGACTAATACTGCACGGACTGAATTGAAGCTCATTCCAAGTAGGATTAATATCGGAACTGAGGGGTTCACTCAATGGTGGATTATCGTCGTGGTTGTCATTGCATTTCTCATTGTTACAATTCCAGCTATAATTGCATTGTACTTCTGTGGATTCTTCCGGAAAAATCGTTCTCATACTGCCAAACTGGAGTTTGATCGGAGTCAATGTATGCAAGATCTACAGGTTGCCCCTATGGTGCCAGATTTCTGAATACTCTCATACTCCTGACTGTACATTTTATCACTTCCTCTTCCTATGTATTTCACTTACCTTTGTGAGTCATCTTACAGATATTAACTTAAGGATGTTAGAAATAATGTTTAGTTTTCCACTCTGAATATTCATCACTTTTGTATTTGTGTTTGTAAAATATTTAGTAATTAATTTATCAAGATCATGCTCTATTATTTTCTGATGATTACTATGAGCTAACAACGATATACAGTCGACTCCGCTTAATTAATGTGGACAAGCCCCCAGCAACGAAATCAGTCCTGTGCATGGATATCTGGCATTTAAATATGTTGTTTATACTATTCACGGAAATCGTTACAGTAGTACAGTCTGCATCTACGTCTACGTGGATGTGGTGTTATCATTGGCAGTGGTTATTTCAACTAGCACGCTTCCAATACTTTTGAATTGAGAAATTCATATGCTCCATATAACTGAATACTTTTACATTTACGTCTTTAGTTCTAAAATAATATACGTACATCGTCCACCGATATTTTAAACTACTGAAATACTGACTATTTCGAGGTTCGAGATAATTGAATGGTTTACGTCGTTGCCTGCTGAAAATGACTTCATGCGTATATAAGCATTGTAGAAACAATCCATACTTGTACATTACTAGAACTTTTACGCAATTCGAGCAACCCACAGTCCTATTGAGTTTCACTACGGTGAAATCCATCCATCTATGTGATAGGCCTTTCTACAAGTATTTGTATCTGAATGCCAATTTATCGGTGTAGTTTTGTTAGTAGTGTGATGGATTACAAGTTCCTATCTCTGCTTCTGGTACTTTCCAGTCCCTTGGTCATCTGTAGTAACGTGGAGACTTCAAATGCGATTATTTTCAGAGGTACTCAGGCCGGCTCCTACTTCGGATACTCGGTGAATCTGTACCGCTATAGGAACAACCCCTCTTTCAAGTTTGCTCTCGTGGGAGCGCCTCGAGCTAACTCATCCAGTGCAGTATTCGAGACAGGAAATACATTCAGGTATGTTCAAAACGACAGTACAATCTGACATTCCATAAAATACAGGAACGATCCTTTGCTTCAAGACAAATCGTTGTAGTATAACACGGTTGTTAATGTAAAAATGTTTAATAAGAATTTTAAATCTTGTACAGTGTATCTTTCTACTGTTTCTTTGACAAAGCCTTGAATGAAGGGAGACTAAAACATACATACGAGTAATTATCCAGATACATTCTCTCTCTACTAATCTGTATTGTATTGTATTGTGTTGTGTGTGTTTAGGTGTAATGCACTTGATCCTGCTAGCTGCACCCCCCTCTCACTCACGGGACTATCTGACCCTAACCTCTCTCAACAGTTTGGAGATGTGACGAGTGAGTTGGAGGATAAAGCCACAATGTGGATGGGAGGAACGGTTGTGAGCTCTTATCAGAATGGAGAGGTGTTGACATGTGGACATAGGTAAGGATAAAGCATATTTTTTTTTTCCATTAAATCGAAAGTAAATTCCGAATTAATTTTCTCGCTCTCTTAGACTCTTCGACACGAGATTCGGTAGACGTGAGCCAATAGGACGCTGTTACGTGCTGCCCAACCCTCTGGAAGATGGGGAGACACTCTCTCCTTGTAATGCACCAGGGAGCTGCGATGTCAATCTAGGTGGAACCGGACATTGTCTGTCTGGGATCTCAGCTCACATCCTGAGTGACGGCTCTCAGATCTACCTCGGAGCACCAGGCTATTACTACTTCCGGGGAACCCTGATCCGCGGAAAAGTCGCAAGTGGATGTCGTGAAGGATTTTTGACAGAAAATGCTGAGCCATTCGGTTACATCGGCTACGCCATAACCTCAGGACGACTCCTGAATAGAGACTCTGATGCCGTAGTAGTGTCCAGCCCCAGGTGAGAGTGTCATTCGTTTCTATTTACGACTCCAATGGAATAATTGGGTCTGTATTATCTACGTGATGTCCTTCTAGGCAAACACTCCACCAGGGCAATCTACACGTCGTGAGGAACGACACCAGTTTCAGCCTGGACCAAATACTGACACTTCGCGGCACTTCACAAGACGCTTACTACGGATACTCCATGCTGACAGTCGATCTGGACGGAGACGGCTTGGATGAACTGTTAGTGTCTGCTCCTATTTATAGTGTGCCTGGACTGCCTGAGATTGGGCAGGTGCTGCTGTACAGGAATACTGGAGTGAGTTCATTATGAGAAATGTTTTAACTCCTCTTCCTAATTTGCATATACAAGTATACTAGGAAAATACCAAGAAATTACCTGATAGACTTCTCCTAGAATTAGGTCAATCCTCTTCGCATTTATATTCCCTACTTTGTCTAGACTGGACCGAGTACGACTCCTGTCTCTTACATCCAACAGTTCCGTTACGGTCGTTTCGGCACTGCACTAGCAGACCTGGGAGATATTGACTCCGACGGATTCCCAGATATCGCCATCTCCGCTCCTTACGGGGACCAAGCTGGGACTGTGTTCATCTACTCGGGACTAGCCACAGGTCTCCTCTCCCAGACTCCCAAGCAAGTGATCAGGGGGGAGGACGTGGGGTTACCTGTCGGGTCTGCGTTCGGTATTTCCATTTCTGGGAAACAGGACATTGATGACAACGGATATAACGATATTCTGGTGGGAGCTTACCTCAACGATTCTGCGGTGTTGCTCAGGTAAGATTGGAATGTTGAGTTTAACTTCATTCAAGTAGTACTACGTCTCTGTAATTTCAGAGTTTATCAACAATCGGTCTTGTAGAACTCTCCCAGTGGTGTCCGTCAGCATTATCACTGCCAGCACTCCAATGTTCGCAGTGATTAGCTTGGCAGATGCGAGAGCTCTGGGTTTTTCAGAGAACATCACTTATGACAGTACAAGCATGGAGCATTCTTTCTTCACACTGAATCTCAGACTCAGCTTTTCCTCTCCTGGCGTCAGCACTGACAACTTAATGCTTAACTTCAGCATCAATTCCGACCAGGACAGAGCTAACTCTCGTGTCTTTTTCGTCCAGAACTCCTCAGCTAGTCGTTACTATCGCGACGTTATTTCCCTCACGAAAGGGGTTGTTTTGGATTTGAATATCCCTGTGTATATAAACGATCTCAGCACTGAGCAGTATACGTTTGATTTCAGTTATTCCGCTATCAATCCAACGCCCTTCAACTTCAACACTTCTGTGTTCATTAGCAACTTAGGAGCCGTTCCAAGATTTTTTGTAAGTTTGAACTATGAAGAGAATCTCCTAAATCTAGAGTGTGAATTATGGAACCTTTGGAACGTTATAGGTACAACCAGACGTAATGTGTGGAGATGATCGTATTTGTACTTCAATTCTCGTTATAACCGCGAACGCTATACTACCCACTCTCCCTGATTCGAATACGAGATACACTGAGATCGTACAGGGGCTTGTGCCTGAAGTAACCATTGACATCAGGACAGAGAATATGGGAGAAGACTCGTTCGGTACCAGAATGGAGTTACTGCTGCCTGCTGGCCTGACCTACAGGATAGCTACCGTAGAGAACCAGGAGCTCGTTATCGGGTGTCAGAATACTGAACAGGTGTGTATAGATACTTTAACTGATAGTAAGCTTAAAACTAATAGATTATAACGGACGAATTTCTGAAACAAATATTTTAATAATATTGCATATAATTGAGATTCACTACTATATGCAATGCGAATTAAAAATGTCTCTTTCTTTTAGGCACAAATTGGGCTATTCACATGTTCCCCCTTGGGGAGACCTTTCAATCGGAATCAGGTAATTCAGTTTAGCGTGGTGTTAAACACTGATGGCCTGGTTGGAAATGAAGGAAATGTTACGATACAAATGACACTTGTCAGTGACAATCCAAACCCAAACGCATCTCGATCTGATTTCACGGCCAATGTTACAATCGCTGTATCCGCCATAGCAGACATCACAGTGGCATTAGAAGCTTCTCCTAATCGGGTACGTAATATTAATATATATATATATGACACTCGCAATCTTAGGTGGAACTGTTCACCCATTAAAAAACGGGTGACTAGCAAGTACTACTATGAAATAGTCAGAAAATATGTGAAATATTCAGATTAGAGTTTTCTACAGTATTGAAATCTGTACAAATGCAGAACTTTTGTGAAAAAGCATGCTATCTATTCTTCTAAGAGATCGTTTTAAGAGTATATTTATTTTTAGCTTTCTTACAACGAAACAACAGAATTAAGGCTTGAAAATCTCATCGATACCCAGAACGGAGTTTCATACTCACACTCCAACTTGGGACCTGAGATAATATTTACAGTTACAGTACGAAACGAAGGTCCTAGTACCATTAGCAATTCAACTATACTCGTTCATTGGCCGTTGGGAATATCTATCCAGGATAATGACACTTCTGTTCGAGATTTTTATCTCTACATAAGTAGAATCGACTCAAGTACGATACAATGCGACCAAATATTCGTGAATCTGAGGGATCTACGCACTGAGGTTATCATCATCGATGAGGGAGATAATGGCGGGGTAGGTGGGAGACGGCGTAGACACGCCAAAGGCAAGAGGAGGCGGAGACGTCAGTCTAGCATTCTTAGTCCTTCTGTCAATACAGAAATCAACCCAGAAAATTCTCTGCCAGCCTATGTTAATTTCGGCTGTCAAGTAGGCCGCCTTTCTGGAGGTGAAGAAGCCGATGTACAGATCGTCGCTAGGATTTTTGAGCCAACTCTTGTCACGAATGCACCTGAGGATGAATGGACTTTTTCCGTCAGTGTACTGGGCATTATCGGCGATTCTTACGTGGATCAGCCTTCCACGCACAGTCCTGACTCGTCAGAAACCATCGTCACTGCGGTTCCTAGCTCGGTGGCCCAGCCGCAAGAGGGCTTCACCTTGTGGTGGGTGATCGTGCTTGCGGTCGGGGCTTTTGTCGCTCTTTTGATTCCGATTTTTATTGTGTTATATTTCGCTGGGTTTTTTAGAAAGTCAAAAACAAAGAAAGCGCGAGAAGAATTTGAGGGTAAGGTGAAAGAGTGGAACGAAATGAAGCCAGACTTCAAATAATTATACATATACATATGTATATATAGTTCCTAGTAACACCCATACAGGATATCTGTAATGTTAAACATTTGAAAATTTTGGATTTAATATGTATGTAGATATATTTTGCTTTTTGGTGTGGTGATTCTTACTATTGTGTTTTTATTTATATGCTTGCTTCTACTCCATTGTGCAGTGTTTTGAATCATTTTAGTGAAATCCTGAGGAAATTGGGGTATGGTATAAATGTGATACTTCATGAATATATTTTCCTATTTTTTACATCAATTTTTTTGTGATTTAAATTGAAATCCATGATAGTTGATTATTTTCGGATATAAATGGCTGATGTTGAAGAGTCGCAAGATACGTTATACCGAATTGTCAATTTCACACTTCAATATCTTTACAGTGAATCATGTGGTTGGGATTGGAATCATGATGACGAGGTGTTGAATCGCTACAGAGAGGTGGGAAATATTATCGATAACGAGTCCATCATCCCAAAGTCGATGTATGAAAAACATCCAAACATAAAACCTGAAAAACTATCAATCCTTTGCGATTTTTTACGCCTTGGAATAATTTTGTATCAATCAAATTCACTCATCCACCTTACCATGAATCAAACATCGCGCGCCAGTAACTTAGACCTCTTCCCGCCTGAAATTACCCTCCTCACCACAACCATGCACCACTTAGATAAACTGAATCAGTCAATGGGAAATTTAAACTATATCAATGTCCTGCTTTCACACTTAAAATTCGAGCGATTTCTTGTCTCGTTTTTCCTCGAACACACCCCTTCAGCGCTTGAATCCTTCACTGGCTATCAAAGAGGAATTTGTAGCGAACTAGACACGATGTTCTATAACCAAATCAAGACCATCCTAAGGGCGTTCCAACATATCTCTTGGCATGCACTAACAACTCAATCTCATCTTAGGAAGGTACTCTTGCGTGTGCAAGCTACGAGAGAACTGCTAATCTCTCGTGTTGTTAAAGAGTTCCTCCTTTCAAATGAGACTAGGGTATTCGAAGCGCTTATTTCTTATCACGAGCTCATGGAGGTAATTCCTTCCAATTTAAATCAATATTTCTATAGATGTTGTTTAAAATTGTCAATTAATCCTCTTTCCAGTCGTATCGATCCTTCATCTCCCCCCGAAATAACCATAGACAAACTAAACTCTTTGATTTCGCAAAGTATTACGACTAACCCAGCTGTCAGTACGGAGTTTATAACACGGAATTTTTTATTTCAAGTACCGCTATCCTGCAACTTTTCCACTGAAGAAGCGCATAAAGTTGTTTCTAAATATGCGAAAAGTGACACATTAAACCAGTCATTCTCTCCGGAAGATGATCAAGGAACTTCATTCTCAAGTCTGATTGATTTCCTCCTTCAAATCACAGCGGACCCGGATGCAGTCAAATCACTGCTTCGGTTGATTTGCTCAGGAAGACACCCTTCTCTAAAAAATACAAAATCTCAAGAATAATAAATGATAGATATGTAGCCCATTACTCTTACTAGTTCTCTTTGTAGATTTATATTTCTATATGACTAGCAAGCATATTTTAAAACGGTTCATACATTTATTAAACTTATAGTATTGTCTTGTTTTAAATATCGGGGTTAAATTGTTCGACTTTAAATTTTAAACAAATTACAAAAATATGCTAGAGACTAGCTTCCAACGGTTGACATGGGGTTTTTAGGAGTGTAGATTTCGAATATCATATTTTCAGATCGATATGATAAATTATTTGTTTACATTAGATACATAAAGTAAACAAATTACAAAAATATGCTAGAACATAGCCTACACATGTAGCAACACGTGTAGCTACATGTGTTCCAACGGATGACATGGGGTTTTAGGAGTGTAGATTTCGAATATCATATTTTCAGATCGATATTATAAATTATTTGTTTACTTTTGTTCACATTAGATACACAAAGTAAACAAATTACAAAAGTTGGCTAGTGACTAGCTTCCAACGGTTGACATGGGGTTTTAGGAGTGTAGATTTCGAATATTATAATTTCAGATCGATATGATAAATTATTTGTTTACTTTTGTTCACATTAGATACACAAAGTAAACAAATTACAAAAGTAGGCTAGAGACTAGCTTCCAACGGTTGACATGGGGTTTTCCGGGGTGTAGATTTAGAATATTACAAGCGCGCTTCGCTTGCTTGCGCTGCGCGGCTGGCAGACACTTTGTGTCCGCCGGAGGCTCCCTTCGGTCGCCTGGAGGTGACATTGGTTAATTATAAGGGCGATATCATCTCTAAATATGTCCATCTTAGTTTTAAAATCGATATCACTCGAAAAAACAATTTGTCAATTTTTAAAATTTTTGATTAGTAATGATGACGTCATAGCAAAGTGATGAGTCATCATTTTATGATGATAGTTGCATCATATGTGAGACGTATTAGTATACAGATTCTATTAAAACTTCAGCCTTCTATCTCCTATAATGGCTGAGTTATGCCCGAATAACTGTGTTGCTTAACTTTTAAAAATGTGACAATGACGTCATAATTCCATGATGAGTCGACATTTTGCTCTGAACTCAGAACTTACTGGAGCCATAGCCAAAAGACTCCCACATGCCAAAAATCAGCCTTCTGCGCCCGGCAGTTTCTTCAATCAATTCGTTACAGATATATATATATATATATATATATATATATACAATCATCGAGTTTTAATAGTAAGGATATATATATATATATATATATATATATACACAAACAAACAATAATCGAGTTTTAATAGTAAGGATATTTTCGGATCTATATGAGAAATTATTTTTTAACTTTTGTTTATAATATTTATATAAAGTAAACAAATTCCCAAAATAGGCTAGGTTGAGTAACTCCAGGTGCCTGCAGGGCGACTCTGCTGGCAAAGTGTCCGAAAGCAAGCAAAGCGTGCTTGTATATACATATTTTCACACCTTTTGTAAAAATTCTTATTTTATGCGAAAGTGAGCCCTCAACGACTACTTTATGCTACTTTATGCTTTCATTTAACTATTTACTCTCTACGAAAATTATGTTCTGAAATTAGATCGGGATCTTGAATTACTGGACTAGACGTACAATGTGAAATATCTTCTATCACAATTTTTCTTTCAAAATTAGCACTCAAAAAAAAAAAATCTTCTGCAAATTCGCAATACGTTCAATACCCGACATCTTTTTAATATATCTACGCTTATTAAGAACCGTTGAAAGCAAATCTCTTGCATACATTTATTTTACTTTATAAGCATATTTTAAACTAATGCAAATGATTTATCATCATGCCTTTAAAAATAGGATTTTCAGAATCAACGCCCTTGAAAACTAGGTGAACTGCTGAAGACTGGTCTCAGTAAATTTAAGATTTGCTTACCTCAACATATACTTTTTCAGATGTCAACACTTGTTAACTATGGATTAACAATGATATTAAGTTGAAAGTTATGAAATTGTTCGACTTTAAATTTTAAACAAATTACAAAAATATGCTAGAGATATGCTACAAATATGCTACATGTGTAGCTACACGTGTAGCTACATGTGTAGCTACATGTGTAGCTACATGTGTAGCTACATGTGTAGCTACATGTGTAGCTACACGTGTAGCTACATGTGTAGCTACATGTGTAGCTACATGTGTAGCTACATGTGTAGCAACATGTGAAATAATAATGCTAGGCATTTACATAGTACATGCTATCATTTATTCGTGTTTGATCGTGTTTGATAGGCAGCTATGATAAATTAATTCTTTACTTTTGTATTTATAAGTCCCTACGTGCGACAAATCTTAATAACTTAGACAATCCATTCCAAATTTCTAAGTTTGTGAATTTAACGCAGTGAAATTATCTGTATATAATCGAAAATACGATGTTGGAAATCTACACCCCTAAAACCCCATGTCAACCGTTGGAAGCTAGTCTCTAGCACATTCTTCAAAATTCTTCAAAAGGTGTGAAAAGATTAGACATGTTTTCATTGCTATACACTATAATAAACCGTATAAGTTAGTTATGTATTCAGTATTCATAACATGACAGTTTATTGTAGTGCCGTACAATGATTTCTATTGTGAGAGTGAAGCAATATATATGGCTTCACTCTCACAGAAAGGTATAAAAAATTGTTTTCCTTTTTTTTGTAGTGGGGGGGGGGGGTGAATTTCACCTAGATCTTAGAACTTAATCGTAGACTCATCATTTGACACCGAAAACAATTCCTAGCGTTTTAATATATAAGATTAGAACGAGTATATATATATATATATATATATTATTCAATGATTTTTTATTTAATAGTGGGCCCCAGGGTTGATAAAAATAATGAGATTTTTTTTAAAATTAAAAAAATCGGATTATTTTGATTTAAATCAAACAACCCTGTTTAATACTGAATAGGTTGTGATGTTACCTCGAATCCTCGACTGGTCTTTTATTTTCATCTTACTGGTGTCTATTGTATTGGCACTCGTATTGGACTTTCAACCATTTTACCCAGACTTCATCCGAGACTCCTTTCTAAAATACATCGTAGAAGCTTTTTGTGAACATTACAAGAGTACTCTCCTCTGCCTCCCTCCTCCTGTATGGCTCAAAACATTTCTATTTATAGAATTATTATTCCTATTCCCGATGTACATCATCGGAACGTATGGGATTTTTATGCGAAGGAATTGGGTGCGTGACCCAATGATCATCATCGGGTTTTACTATCCAACCAGCACCCTTGTCTACATGGTGGAGACCTACTACAATGACACTTCTCCTTTGAAGATGGAGCTCATTTACGGGTGTATGCCATTTAACATTATATTTATTTTGATGCTTCTTCGTTTCTACACCTCTCCACACCCGTATCCTGATACTAAGAGCAAAACAGAATGAAATGGGAAATATTATTTGGATTCAGTGAATTTATAAACCTATGCATTAATTTATGTTAATCATGGCAAAAAGATGCCACATTTAACCGTGATTTAGGAAGTTGCCTTTTATCAACAAATATTTGAATGTGGAGTTTAACTGTTGGGATTAATTAACTGGGAAAATCAGAAATTTGTCATAGTATAGACACCTATACTTTCTTCAATTTATTGAACTTAGAAGATAAATTGGAAGGTAAAATAATTACCAATCTCAAACTATAGTGTAACTCAAGAACTCATGATAATGCGGGCATGCCTAATTGGAAATTAGGTACCTAGATTTTCCGAGATGGTTCCGTCCCATCCCGGAAATTAGGTACCTAGATTTTCCGAGATGGTTCCGTCCCATCCCAGAAATTAGGTAACTAGATTTTCGGAACGGTCCCGTCCCGGAAATTAGGCATGCCCTGATAATGCATATTCTGCACTCCCTCCCAGAAGTATTCGTACACCCCGATATTCTCCATTCAAATATTTCTAGTGTACTTCTGAAGTCAGTAATATTTAGTGCGTAGAAATTACTGCAAATATTATAATAAATAAAGTCCACAGAAGGAGAGAAACCAATTCCGAACGAGCGCAGCGAGCGAGTGAAATTTCCTGCGAAATTTCTTGCGAACGTTATGGATGCCTGATATTCATAATTCCCAGTGGATTTATACTGAGATACAGGTGCATATATTTCAGATATTATTAGATGTGAACTCATCTCTAATCCAGTTTTAGAGGGAATACTTGTATATATGGTAAACTCGACTATTTTCTGGCCTCGTAGCCTTATAAATAGTGCACGTATTCTCCAAGGTTAAATATTCATTCATGCTAGAAATTCCTTTGCCTATCTGTTATGTCTATTGTAATGTGATTATATATATGTATATACTTATCTTTGTGTCGGTGAGTGGATCCCACTCAACTCTAATTCTTAGTTAACATGTCGCTTTTACACCTGAATCTATTACAAGGGCTGTAGAAACAGCTGTAATTTACGCGGCTATATAAATTGATCCTGTTTCACCGATTTACAAAACTGTAACTTTTAAAACGAATTTCTAGCTTTTAATACCAAGCAAAAGATTGAATTAACATCTGTTAACCTCATTCGAGTCATTACATGCTGATCATTTAGACTTTCAAGAGGTAATTATACTCATTCCTTAATACTATACACATATTTAATTAGATAGAGTTATCATGATTAGTCACTATATACACTGAGTTTAATATCAACCAAATTTACAGAAATGTTATGTGTGTAGTGCGATTGTCAATTACCGTCAGTTATGGCACAGAATGACCTGCGAAACTTCCTGTGTGAAACCATTAGAAGTTAATATACACGATTATTGACTATTATAATATCTTATTAAGCATTATCATACAAATAATGTAATTCATTTGGTCTACGATCCTAAGTTCTAATACTGTGTCGCTGTGCCATATCCCATTTCTGGACTTCCTCTTTGAAGCTGTGCATTCCTGGTCTGTACTTCGCTGAGAGAGGGACTAGCCACTGCAGACTATCACTATAAAACTGCGGATTTATTCAATCGCTTTATAATACTTTAGAATTTGACATAGAATTTATAGAATTTGAGTTTGAATAAAAGATGGAGACGGACTCAGCTCGAGTGGCCGACTATTTCGTAATCTGCGGTCTGAACGCAAACAGCCGGCATATGGGTGTCAGTAACGGATGTGAGCAGGTGTTAGAAGGACATTCTGTTTCCACACTGGAATATGTCACAGACATCACTGCTATCAAAGTCGAAGACAAGATTCCCGCTGAGTATATTGTACGCTCTAACACAGTCGGAGGGAATAGAGCCGAATTTAACGTCACAAATCTCCCGAAAATGAATCAAACAAATTTCTATCTTTGTTTTAAGAAGAGTCGAGACACAGATGGACCTTTGAGTCCTATTGCGGAGATAAGGTATGAACTCACTCCTTTCAAACTAGATGTTTGATTTGGACGTTTAAACTTCGATTATAATTGGCCTCACTCACTAGGACAGGTCAAAGCTAATTACCGAATCGTTGTTTCATGAAATTTTGTAGATTGTGAACTGTTTTCACTTAAATTCTAAACCGTAAAGTTGAATTTATTCCGGATTGTAGCATTATTTAATGACAAATTCCATGAATCCTGAGTAGTTACGCTTCCTGGCACATTTATGTGAAGAAAACCCCAGCGTTTATTCGATTTACTTAGCTCGGCTATGTAGGAAATAAACCAGGATACAGAACTTTTAAATATAACGGGTGATCGTATATAAGGTATACGTATTTCCATTTTAAAATCCATTACCTTCCTAGAGTATTTCATTCCGAGACATCGTTGCCTCGAGATTTCAGACTGGTCGAGTGGAATAACTCAAAGAAACCGGTTAATTTCGGTTCTACAATCGGCAAGGATCTCTATCTCGGCTACAGGACCACGATTCTACACGCCCATACGGTGGCCATCACAGACCTGGCATTGATCAGCGCCGACAAGGTGAGTCTACCATAGATTTACTCAATAATTCCTCATTGATATAGGATATAGGATATGTGGGAGATGTTATGCCTACTAACTGATTGAACTCCTCTGCTATTTCACCTGCGCTGTCTGCGTCTCGTAGCCGGAAAGGGAACATTTATTATTATTGTCGAACTGCCGAATTTGGTTGTGTTATGTGCTATTCTCATGAAATCTTAAAATCGTACAATAGAATCTAATGCGATTTTAAAAGGTACCGTACCTGGTCAACTTCTCGTTCTCTCCACATAGAGTACTGTAACATGGCAATTGAGGAGTTCCATCTTTGTCCTTACCTCGTCTCCCCGTCAGATGACACGGCGTTTTCATTTGGAAAAGTCTTGGGGCATCTCTCTACCTGATCTGATTGTCTGTAACACTGTGCATGAGAATGCTTTCTTTGTACGCATGTTCGAAGTATGCACCTATGAAACTGGAGTCTAAAATTGATCGAAATCTACATTGAAACTATTTCCTGAGATCATTGTGTGAAAACTGGAATAGGAAAAGTGAATTAACACCTAATTATCAACATGTGATGAATTTCGTATCAGAGTTTACATTTCTTAGAGCTGGTTAGGAATCCTAATTGTGCAGTATTTTCTCTTTATGTGTCAGCTGATCGCATAATTATTCAAAAATGGGATACAACCAATCTACGCTATAACGATTAATGTTTAATTACCCGATTTCGTAGTCTTTTTATTTCAACTTTTAAGTGCTGACTGTTGTGACATGTACTAACTCAGTGGTTTATTTATCGTGCATGTGTTGCGTCTAGACTGACTCTACTTTATAATCTTCAATTGATTCGGATTAAATTAAAATTAAAATATTTAACCTCATTACTCATTATTACACTTTAGCTTTTAAAAGTTTAAAATTCATTTAATTAAATCCAAATCCTTAATTAAGTTTGTTTGTGACAGAATTCTTATTTACAAATTCGATTATAAGCGAATTAGATGAAATTCTCTTTTTCGCGAATTGCTCATTTTAAAGGCATCAAGTTATTTCAGTTGTATTTCATGAGAACTTTATTTATAGTTAAAACATTATTAATATTTTACTTTAACTGACTGTCAAATTACTTCAATTGCTTTTGATTTTTGGAGTGTGAGAAGTTATAAATGTTTGAAGGAGGGGTTCTCTTTATACATGTCTCATCTCTCACTTATATTTAATAGGGCGAGACTCCACCTCCTGGATTTAAACGGCTGAAGAAAAATTTAACCAACAACAGACTTACAGTGAGTTCTTCTGAATTGTAAATTCATAATTTGATGCGATTTGTTATTCTAAAAAACCGAATGTTATTCTACAGAAATCCAAAGTTCACCTTTGCTATAAGCTAGCTATGCCCAAGCCAAAGGCAGTGTTCTATTCTCCTGGTAAGTTAGCTAATTTGATAATCTTTGTTTAAGTTTGGTTAATATTTGTCTCAATTCATGGAAGTTAAATCGAATGATTGTTCAGTGATCATGCGTTCTAATATTGTATTCGTAATTACTCTGAGAATACACGTATGAACTTGTGTCAGCAACTGAATATTTGTGGTAGACTATTAACATTTGAAATCATATGGCTATTCAATTCATTCTCTATCAATTTCAGATAAGAAGCTAGATTTCTAGCTTATTAGAATTGATCGTACATTACAAGTTCGGAATATTTCGATAAATTGAGGAGAAAAGGTCAAAAATTTCTTTATAAGTTTTTTATCTATCCCCGTTGAATCATTATATTTCCATGATTCAATTGTTACAGTTCGATAGATCGTATAAACAGCTGAGTAATGTAAGCATATTCCATGGAATGTATTCTCTTCCTCATAGAATGAAATTCCCAGTTACAAACAATGTTATAATTTTACATTGCGTTGATGTATACTAATTATTGTAAAATGCTATCATCCAGATCTTTTTCACCTGATTTAATCAATGCATAAATGGGTAATTGAGTTCCCAATACATTCAAATCTCTTTACATCATTTCAGCTGTTGAATACCTGTGCGTGTATCATCATATCACAAATATGTAGTTTTCTTCCTACCTGTAAATCCTGAATGAATATTTATAATGTAATGTTATAGTTGATAATAATAACAATATGGCAAGATGCTGTGGATTTTTGGGTATATGCAGCTGCTGATTGTACACTAACCAGTGGAGAGCAGTAGGTACACATTCAATTAAATAACCAGTTTGTACTTATGCTATCTCATGCTTTCATATTCGATCCATTTGGTGGTTTCCATTTCTCGATTTTTTAACTGATACGGTCTATCCCAACCTTAACTGAGAGATCTCCATAGTGCTTTAATTCTCCATTCGTGTTGCGTTCATCTCAGTTACCTTTGTTATGTATTTTACTGACACCAAAGTAAGAATTATATTAGCGAAATGTCGAGCAATGACAGTAACGGCGATATTCCTGAAGAATTCCTGCAAGAAAGTTTCGGAGAACGTATTTGGGGTCTGACGGAAATGTTCCCTGATTCGATGCATCGAGCCGCCGGTAAAATCACGCAGGGTCTAACTTTCTCTTGGAAATTCACTCGCAAATCTCTCTGGATCTTGAGCACCAGCTTCTCAGTGGCTATTCTACCACTGATCATTGTCCAGCAGAGAATGGCGCTGGAAGATATGATGAATGAACAGAAAAAACAAGGATTGTTTGGCCCTACTCCTCTCAATCAAGAGGCGATCTCCACTTAATATGCATAAAAACTGCTTATCAAATTATTAGTATGTGTAATTCCAATTAAAGGAAAATATATCAATTATTGTGCGAATCACTTTCTATCACATCAGTTTTACGAGTGCTGACAACTAACTTAAGATTGCCCAACACCAAATCATTTCTTATTTTGGAATAGTTGTAATTGTCATAACGGAGATTAAAGATTAATTTTTTGTGGAGATTAGACTAGGTGTAATTTCAATTGTTTATTTTGGCTTTCAGTTCATATTGCGTGCTAATGTATATTATATGAACTCTTTTAGGGATTCTCAGCTATTATCCGACGAAAGAATACTTTAATGACCCGTTAGACAGGAATATCCTCAGTTTCTGCATGCCCGCAGGTGTTAGTATAGAGGTGTTTGACCAGGACATGCTATGCCCCCTACCCACTTCTGCCAACTTCGTCTTCACAAGAGAGGACGGGATTAAAGTTAGTAAGATAGACTTGAATAGCTGAGTGAAGAAGCTTAATGTTGAACTATTCGACCAGTTTTTTTTAAGGTTGAAACCTTGGTGTTAACCAACGAAGAAATGTGAACCTAACAATGTGTCAAAAAAATCGTAACCCAAACTCCCAAAAATGGTGTAATTTTTACACCAAAATCGCCCTTAAAAACATATGTATTCGACTGCACTTCCCTCTACCTCCAATCATAGGCGTAACTCCAGGGGTGGCAGGGGTAGCGTGCCACCCCAGACCTAAATGTTGGGTGGCATGCCACATTTGCTTGATATATGTTTACAAATCTCGGCACCCCAGTTAACCATGAAAAAATCAAAATAGTTACGCCTATGCCTCCAATAGTTTCTCTTTTCCTGTAATCAGCTTCATTTCGTAACTTATACATACAAATATCTATTTAAGACTGCTATACACTTCTTTAGAGTTACGGAGTAGCTGTTACACTGTATGAGCCTGTCCCAGATGAACTCAGACAATCTGACATGTTCAAATCTCTCAACGTAGACCCTCGCACCAAGGTTAGTTGTAACTTCACACAACTCTAAATAGCACAGCTAGAGATGAATATAATATATAATACCATCTTATAGCCCGTACTGTACATGAGCAAAGCTATTGTGATTACAGCGAAATGGCCGTTCTTCGATGCTTTCAGAACATTCTTAACTACTTTATACAGAATATCGATCTCTAAGTCTCCGCTACCCCTTGAAAGGTATGTTGATAATGTAAGTAATGACAGTAAGAAAATGATGAAGTTAGAAAGCTTGTATATTTTCAGGGTTGATTATCCTTCAGTTATTCCTCTTTTGCTATCAGATACAGCTATTCTATTTAAGAACTGAACTCAATTAGATATATCTATAACTTCATGCGAGAAGTACCTTTCCCGAAGCCAGATGGATCTAGAGTATTGATGCAGGTAACTCTTCTTCTTCTTTAACATTACAATGGTACGGAGGGTACAAAAACACCGTACCACTTTCACTTTTTCGGATGTGAGCAGCGTATGTTATCTGGTTTTAATATAGATAGGACCGGAGAGTATTCAATTCTCACCACCAGTCAACACTCTCATGCCTCTTAAGTAAGTTCCTGTAATCCTGATCTCATGATGGATATAGGTTAGAATGGCGTGTCATAGTCTTACATTACATACTTGCTCTATAGCACTGCACCATTCCATACACTGCTGCAGTATCTCAACCCGAAGAACGTGATCACGTTACTACACCTGGTACTATTGGAGCAGCGCATTGTGCTATTATCTTCTGTCCAGTCCACACTCATCTCAGTAGCTGAATCGATTCAATGTGTGAGCTTTTAGTCTGCCAACTTACACAATTTTTCTCTAAGCTCATCTTATCTTATGATTCTCCTTATCTAATTACATTAATTTCATGATTCAATCTTCTAAACTTATCTTCTTAAATTACATTTTTTAGCTGCTCTACCCGTTTGAATGGCAGACTCCATACATCCCTTATATCCTCGACACAATGACAGATATGTTGGATGCTCCTGTTCCTTTTATATTCGGTGATTATCTTTAAAGCACTCTTAATATGCATTATTTTTTGAGATAATGATCGTGACACGTGTATTTACTGCAGGTATTCATGCGCTGGACTTTGACGTCATGCCTCATGTGAATGACCCAACGAGCGAAGTCAGCTTTATAGACTTGGATTCTGACTTTATCTATGAGTGAGTGAATGGTTGGATATTTACTCGATTAATGCTGTGAAATTATTGATCTATATAGTTAATACTATTATATATTGTTTTCCTCAGAGGAATTTCACCAAAAGAAATGACCAGATTAGCTCTACCAAAGGTATAGTCCACTGAATGTCCTCTCCCCTCTTCTCTCTATCAATGAATTTTATTATAATTTGCTTAGGGACCGAGTAAGACACTTCGAAGACGACTCACTGAAATTAGACAGACCATCATCGGTAGTTTTCTAAACACTTCATAATGTTTGTTAGTTAGATGTGTAGATATGATCGATTACGTGTCTGTAGAGATGGGATTATCAGCAGATGACCTAGCAGTAGATTTAGCTCCTATTAACGTCACGAACCGCTTAGAAGAAGAACTTGTAAGTGAAACGAGAGCACGTTGTAAAGCACTATTACACCTAGTTAACATTGAACGCATCATTTGCTGATATGCTTATGTCTAATCGCATTCTCTAAGTCATTATGGTAAATTTTTCAATTAGACAGTATTGTGTGGCGAAACGTCAATTAATATGGATTCATTTTCTATATTCGTTGATTACACGTTTGTACTTGTTTTAAGTTCAAGTTTAAATTAACTTAAATGCAGCGGAGATTGCTGAATTAAGAATTTTCCGGTTGCATTTTTTTTGTAATATTCCTAATTTCACAATTATCTATGCACAAACTACTTTAGTAGACTAAAACTACTTTGTTGATGCAGTCAAATGTGCTAGGTAGGATTCGTTCACTTATTTAGAGTGAGGAAACCCAGGCTGTTGATTTTTATTATTTACAAATACCTAAAAATCTATTCAAATTCTAGTTTTTCTTCTCAGAATTTGAATTTTACAGCTTCCAACTACAAATCGTTTTGAATAGCGATGATTCACTATGTCTTAAAGTTTAATTGGAATCTTAAAATTTCAATCCTCTATTTTTTCTTACCATTTACGTAAATACGTGATTTTTAGTTCTAATCTAAAAATATTTCATTTTGTTGATAAATACGCACATCCTACAATTACACAATCTGTGGTTGAAGTATTAATTAAATTGTGATAACTAGCTCTAGAAATATTGGGTAACAATTTGATGCAAGAATTTAACACTTCTTTATTTCTAATCATAAAATTTACCAACAACTATCCAAGTTATGGAACCTTCTTTACAACAGAATTAACATAAAACATGGTCTCCTATATCCCCGAAGGATTCTCATGCAAGTTTCTCAGCTGTCCAATTTAAAAGTTATTTGTTCTCACAGGCACGCTTCGATCTATTAATTCAGGACGCAGTGTTGAGGTTTATGATTCAACTGTTCAACCAATACAGGCATTGCCTTATTAAACCCTTATCTGTCACTATTGACCACAATGAGTGCTTCAATCGAAAAGGTAATTCAGCTGATAATGATTGTGCAAATTGATTAGATTCCTCGAATGTTTGATCTTTATCTCTGTTCGTATTTAGAGTTTCTTCAAACAGTTCCGAAAATAGAGAGGAACTTTTATGTGGAGTTTTTTGAAACTCAGATGTTTCAGAAATTCATACAGGATTGCTTTACACTTGCGGATAATAAGCTGAATTTTTTTGATACTTGCATTAAGAAGGTTGGACTCTCATAACTACTAAATGCATGCTATTAACTAGTTTCATTTCGATTTATTTTACAGATAAATTCTGGTGAAGGCAGAGAACCCTTGATTGAATACTTTCCATTACAGTGAGTGTGATTGGATAATCTGGTTAGAGCGAGTTTAAAATAGTTTTTATTTTTATCATTCCTAGCCCAGACGCAGTGATTACTACGAATCAAGCTAGTACTGTAGGATTGCCACCAGATGTAACTTACAGGTATGTGACTCTGATGTCTTCAAATATGCTTTGTAATCTTGAGTAGAGTCGGTAAACGAAAATATTTATAATTATCTTCTGCGACTATCGAAACCTGTGATCTTAAGTACTGTTTTGATATAAATTATTCATGATTGTAGCTATAACACCTTCCCCAACTTGGACATGGATCTGTTTCCAGAAGATGTCGATCCACAAATAGACAAAACCAAGACAAACTTCTCTCAGCAGTTGGACATAACACGAGTTCTTAAAGTAAGCGAACAAAATTAGTTGTTTTCTTCTATTTGGGATATTAATAACAGCATTATTATTGTTAATTTTAATATTGTTAGGACGCAACTAAGTACAAATTGGATCCTTTCAAATGGCCGAAGTAAGTTCAAATCCTTTCCAGCGGTTTTCAACCTTTTTGGCTGTGGTCCCCTCCTATTAACCGTAATGTGGACCCCCCTGATATCTTCTGTAAACCACTGGGGGGACCATGGACCCCAGGTTGGGAACCGCTGCCATACTCCAACCCATGATGAGATGTACAATGGATTAACACGATGTCTGTTAGGTTCTTGTTAGGGCAATGCTACTCTCTATGGTTCCTCTACCTCCCAACCTTCATACAGGACAAGTCCAGCAGTGAGCAGATTCACATCGGGAATGAGTGTCTCTTGGTAGGCTGTGTTCTTATTATATTTATCAATTACTTTTTGCTATTCTGAGCTTAAATAACTAATATGTTTGTTTTAGCTCTTAGAGGCAATTCGTAGTAAAGATGTTCTTGTCACAGATGAGGTAAGTACGAAGACTCAATTGAAACGTGTTTGAAACGCATTTTTAAACAAAAAAAACTAACAAACAGAACCCTAGCGTTTAATATATAAGGTTTATCGTTTAGGTGGCATACCGGAAGCTAATGGAACTTGGATCAGAACAAAAAGACTTGGATCTCGTAACTCATGTTAGTTCAGTTCAATACTTATGCAGTAAATAATGCATAGCGATAGCAGCTGTAATTCATTTGTAATATTGTTGTTCAGATCTGGAAAGAAATGGAGAGAGCACACCTAGGTTCAACGAGCAACCTCTTTACTCTCTACAACAAAGTGAGTTGTATTTTAAGATTTTTAGATATAAATAATTTTAAAAAACTTGCCAGGATTTATGTGTATTGGACTTTTGTTAGGCTTTAGACAACTGTTACAAACGTCGAGCTGAAGTCCGATGGAAGAAATCCATAATCGCGATTCAGTTCTGTATCTCTCTCCTCAACTCCGTTACGATCATGGGCGGATCTCCTTTCAACAAATCCCTCGTCTCGAGGGGCGATGCACGCCGCAGAGTCGTTAAGATGAAGAAGAAGACTACCCTCGGATCCTTCTACCCAGACAAAGAATCATTTCTCTCCAGACTAACTCCGCTGCACAAGCAGGGAGAAGCTAAGGGAGGGAGTGACGTCATGGTCGAAGATGATGAGAACCTGTGTGAAATCGAGGTTATGGATCAAGTTGTTACAGATCCGGCCTCTAGTTCTATGCTAGACTCAGATAGCGAGGATTCTCTCTTCAATCCTAAGTCTCTCTCTCCCTCCCCTCCTCCTCCGGAGCCATCCAGATACACCCCCAGTCCTGTGTCCATCCTGACTCTACCCCCGGTACAGATGCTACGAGAAGCGAAGAAGTACTTCATGCATTCGATCAAGAAGAGTGCTAACGACAAAATGGTGAACATAGAAATTGAGCCGATCATAAGGATTCATTGCGAAGAGTCAGATGCGGCTTTTATTAATAAAGCGATGGCTCCTAAGATAACTGACCGCAGCAGGAACAATATTCAGAATGAGATTGAGAGCTCCATGGTGCTCAAGACTGTTTCATTCCTTCCAGACGGAATGACCAAGAATAGGCTGAGCAATTCTCAGATTCTCACCAGTAAAGATTCCGGTTTCACGGAATTTTGCGGCTCGAAAGGTGAGTAGAAATCAGATAATCATTAACAACCAAAGTAGACGTATTTTCGCAGAATTCTATCTGTAAATATTGTTTTAGGCGCCATTTCAGAGAGTGACCGGAAAGAATTCTCATCAGCTGATAACATCATGGATCCTAAACTCAACAACATCTCACACAGGATTGTCACGCAACCTTCGCCCAGGCTTTCCAACCCTGAAGAGAACTTCAACGAACACCGTTCAAATTCAGAATTCGACTCAAAGCACAAATCATCGAACAGCCCCCGGCGTACCACCTCGAACCCTCCTCTCTCCTCCAGTCCCGACTCACTGGACAGTTTCCGCACAGAGAGCAGCAGTGGGAACGCACCCTACAACCCTTACTCCTCCCTCATCATATTCATGTCCAGCTGTACCTCGTGTCCGCACTGTTTCAGACACGTCTACGATGAGCAGATCGTCTCGCTGTGGGCGCCGGAAGATAAGGACTTCCAGATAACGTGAGTTTACAGATAAGGATTACAGTCGACTCTGCTTAATAGGGTCAATCGCTTAATCGGGCCACTTTTGGCAGGACCGGAATAACACTCACACATAGAAGCTAATACAAAATATTTTCGGTTAACAGGGTTCTCCGCTTAATTGGAGTAAAATGTCCTTTGACCGATGTGACCCTACTAAGCGGAGTCGACTGTTTGTGTTTTTGTACAGTGGTTCCCAACCTGGGTCCATGGACCCCTTAGTGGTCCACAGAAGATATTAGGGGTCCACAGGATTCGAAATTTTGTATTACGGTTAATAGGAGGGGGTCCACAGAATATAGAAAAATTGCTATAGGAGGTTCACAGTCAGAAAAGGTTGAAAACCGCTGACGGGATCAGTGTTATTCATAAGCATTTCCAAAGACGTATCCTTAATACCTACGTCAAATGCTAAGTCATTTCCCGGTTTAAGCCATTTTTGGGGGCTGGGAAACCGTAAAAGTTTGGAGTGTACTACAATATATATTTACCCCAAACACTGGTGTGTATGATTATTAACTGTTTCAAGACAGAAAATTATGTTTTCTTGACAAACGATTAGGATACCCCCACCGTCTTATAATACTTAAATAATATACTTTTATTATTTTAGGTGTGAATTCTGTGGGAAAGAGATGATTCCCAAGCTGACCATATTGATACGAGAGGTATGCAGGATGTAAATTCATATTCCAATCCTCATTTTTCAAATTTAATCTAACTCAATAGGCTATCGTGAAAGACACAGTCCAGAAGAGAAACTCTTCTCAAACTCAATCAGCACAGCCTTCTAAATCATTAAAATCACTATTCAAGAAATCCACGGGTGTCTCTGAACACAATGCGGTCTCACGCAAATCCTCCATCACCCTCCCACAGAACCCACTCGTCCCCCAAGACCCCACCTTGATCCCTTACACGTTCGTAGACGGTGCAGATAGAATGCCCAGTGCAATCATTGAGGATCCCGAGCAGCGACATAACACAGATTTAGACGATGACCTCTCTGAACTACACTGCTCTTATGACGACACTCATTTCGAGCGCAGCGGTGGCATGCAAGACGACACGTTTCAGTATTACCGTTCTTACACTTCCGGGATTAAAACCCTCCCCAAGCGAATCAATGTCAAACGGCCTCGAAGAGCCCAATTGGGGGGAATTCGTAACTCGTACGGAGCGAATCTCCACTCATTCGATTCTTCAGCAGATGTGCGTACCCGGATACAAAGTGTGTATGTGGACCATTTGACAGTTAACGGCTCTTTACGCAACAGTAATCGTCTCTCCGCGACTGACTCTGTTTTCTCGATCGAACAAGATTCACTGAGTTTGAATGGAGATTTCCCCTCACTCGGTTACATGGAGGAAGAGAACCAGTCGGTATCGCAGTACGTTAGAGACAACGTTGAGGGTACCACCCATATCCTCTACAAAGACGCGAAAGCCAGCTGTCTTCCTGACGACACTAACTTGCCTTTCATAACACCGATCGGCAACAAGACAGATCGTCGTTTGAGCACTACTTTATTTCCTGAAGACATTTCAATGACTGATCCTTACTTGAAACTGAAAGAAGATTTAGCCTCAAAACTGGAATCGATGCCGCTACGCTCTGGGAATCCTCAATCGGGGGCTTCTACCCCTAGCGGGAGGGGGTCTCCAGACGTGAGACCCGCTCTAGGGAAGTATGAAGATTATATTTCCATTCCTTACTTGAGTCCGCTGGTTTTGAGAAAATCGCTTGAAAACGTGATCAGTCAGGAGGGAGCCGGGTTTCTCAACACGATGGAGTTTGTAAAGAAATCTCCATTCATCTACTGGAATCTGGTAGGTGCTAGCTCACGTTTTTACCGAAAAAATATAGAAAACGTATTTTATTCATTAGATTCTACATGATAGTAACATGGTAGTAGCTGTGGACCCCCTATAGCAATTTTCATATATTCTGCGGACCCCCTCCTATTAACCGCAATACAAAATTTCGAATCCTGTCGACCACTAAGGGGTCCATAGACCCCAGGTTGGGAACCACTGGTCTAGAATTTACTTAATTTAAACTCATTATTTCGATTTAATTATTAAAAACTCTTTTATAGGTTTGGTTCTTTCAGAGGCTGGGATTGCGCAGTCGTCTGCAAGACATTCTCCTCAGGGTATGTATGGTGGACTGAGTCACATTCCTGTTACATACTAATTACTTCCTGTCCTCTTGTAGTATGTACATTGCAAGAAGTGTTACATCGAGACTTTGTGGGAACCAATTGGACCTGAAATAGTGGTCCCCTACCTCCACTCATACTGGAAGATAAAAGGCATCAACAGTAAGTCAGAACAGACGTTTCGACAGCGATCTCCTAGCTCATATCATGTCATATAGTAGAAGTTAGATAGCTAGGTTTTTTTGTCCGACCGTAGCATGACTAGTGCAGGTGAAGCGATGCTATTGAATACCCACTAATATCGGATACTCCCCCTTGAGATTCCAGCATTTCGAAATGCGGAGTTTTTTATACTCCGATTATTCAGTTTAGTTTTTGGCTTTGATCATAAGTCCTTTCATTTTTGGTGGTTTTCTTGTTTGTATAATTATCACTTTATTTTGCTTCAATAAACCAAAATATCTTGTATGCGTATTTCCAAATCTTTCCAACGTTTTATATCTGTATATAATAAACCCCTTTTCTAGATGTCATAAGCTCCTTCTCACCACACAGACGGCTGCAACAGGTGGACCACATCTTGCAGGCGATCACGAATAACATCGAGTGTCTGGAGTTGGTGAAAGCTGCCAGACACATCCTGGACAGTCGCAACAAGTTGGACTCAGATACGCCTACTCCCAGCCTCTACAGAGAAATGCTGCTGCTCTTCCTTGTGCTGACCAAGGACGAACTCACCCACACAAACACAGCTGGTAAGAATGCTGTTCGTAGCCTTAGTGGTTGCTCTTGTCTTGATATCTTGTCATGTCATTGCTTTAAATCTTACTGTCAGTAGCGGCTCCACGGGGGGACCAGGGGGAGGGGGGAGGGGGGGCATGGTCCCCCAAATAAAGTTATAAAGTTGCTTTCTACTTTTTGTCTTGATTTTTATGCAGCAAAATGAATGAATAAAAAAAGTCAAAATTATTGCTCCTTAGATGGTTAGAATAGCTGTAGATCGATATTCAGCATCTAAGATTTGAAAATTTTATGGGAGGCTTGCCCCAGACCTTATTTGCTTGCTTCGCTCGTTCAGGACCTCCAATCCAAAATCCTGGCTACGCCCCTGCATTAACGCTGGTCTTCTAATTCTCGGAAATTATTTGTCCCCTAAATTAAAATCTCTGGATCCGCCACTGCTTACTGCCATGTCTGTACAAATTTAAAACGTATCTGTCTACCTAGAAAAAGTGCAGCGTTATGACCGACACTACAAACAGATGATGAGCTACATCCCGAAAGAGTACTCCCTCATGCTAACTCCTTACGACCACATCCCTACTGATGTAGTCATTCATTGCAGGAAGACTTTTGGGCCCCTTCGAATCCTTTAGAAATTTTAACACCTCCATACCTCTCTTCCTACCTTGATACATAGCATGGGCTTGTCCCATCATGTCTTGTGTTTTCATGCAAATTATTTATATATTGATACCATTGTAATGTACAAAATTAAATATATATTTGCTGTGCACATTTTAATGACGTACCAATTCCTTATTTAACTAACTTGATGTTTACAATTATGCGTATAATTTGGTTCTAGAGAATATACTCTCTTACACGAAGTTTATATTCATTTTAATATTAAATTATTCGGTAATTGATTGAGTTCGTTTGACAAGAATACTTATGCAGGACAGTCAGAAAGGTGGATACATTGACCCTGACACGATTCTATCAGACTGAACAGGGAAATATGAACTGAGATTGAGTCATACAGTGAAACATGTCTATAAGTATACGTAAACCCAAGGGACTGGTCAAAAATGACCGTTATGTACAGGTGGCCGTTATATTGTAATAGGAAAGTCAGCGACGGGACTGTTATTAGTGGCCGTTATGTTATGGTGATTGCTATATAGAGTGGCCGTTATTACAGATTTAAATATTCACGATAAAGCAAATGAGGGTGTGATAATGTATACTGTATATTATCCATATACAGTCGACTCCGCTTAATAGGGTCACATCGGTCAAAGGACATTTTACCCCGATTAAACGGAGAACCCTATTAACCGAAAATATTTTAAATTGGTTTCTATGTGTGAGAGTTATTCCGGTCCTGCCAAAAGTGGGCCGATTAAGCGATTGATCCTATTAAACAGTGACCCTATTAAGCAGAGTCGACTGTATTTAACAAACGGAGGCTAAATCTTTACTAGCGAGCATCCAAAGCTTATACTCTGTCTGTCTAGATCTTGATTGGACTCCATCAGCCATGACTCATTCAATTCAGCTAGTTGTGATAGTTTAGTCATAATCCAAGGTTTTTAAAATGTAATTATTGTACAGTGATTGGTGCGTGAAATATTTTTATTTTTATAATTAAACACTACTCTCAGCTTTCAATTATATTAATCGTCAATTAAACATTCTAATAAATCATTTTTCGTTTCTTCATAGCGAATGGCTTTTTCATCTTTTTCCCCTACCAGGAAACCGCGAAAGGAGAATATGTTCGATTTTGACGACGATTTAGAATCCCGAATACTCGCGAACGAATATCAAGATTCGTCAGCGAAAGGTTTCCTTACCTCCAATATCGGGAAACAAATGTTAGACTCGTTCTTGACTGCAGAAGAAGACGAGTCGACTGTTAAGATCGGAGCTCCTCTCTACTGCCCTGAAGTGATAACAGAAGATGTGGGAAAAGTTAAAATTTCAGATTCCAAGACCTCAAATTTTTCTGTCAAATTTACTTCATCACCAGACAGATCTGACTCCGATTCGATTGAAAGCATTTCAAAACCCCAAACGCAGATAAAATCCTCAATTCCACAGCCCGCGGATGTTATTAGAGATCTTTTTCTAGGCAAACACACATGGATTGGGCAATTTAGAAAACTCTCAGAGAAACACGAACTCCTTCAGCTAGCTTTGAAAACTCACGATAAAAACACAATTTACTCGATCCTCTCACACCTCAGACTGACTCTAAATCCAACTGTATTATTTGAGACCCTCAATCAATTTCCCAAATCTAAAATACACTACTTCACATATCTAAAAGAGAAAGGTTTAGTGCAGGAGTTAATCAATACAACGCATGCTTGCAAAGATTTCGAAAAATGTGGGCTTCTTAAATTGAGCCAGGCCCGTAAAACCACGGATCCCTACAAGCAAGCGCTCATGTTGAAAGAGTGTATTGATTATTTGAAGAAAACTGGACTCGATGAGCTAGCTGAGCTCGCATTGGATGAATCTGAGCTGTTAGAGTCTCAACTATCCATCCATACGCATGAAAAATCTGTTGGAATGTCACAGGAGAGCATAGGCAGCATTGAAATCTTCTCTCCGGTGTTGAGGACTCCGAACTATACGACTTTATACTACCTCTGTCTGAGACATTTTGATTCTACCGCTGGCGATTCTTGTCCAACCAACTTCCAAACTCAATTTAAGCTCACTAATAAGGAGTTTCTCTGGATTGCATTGAGTGCGAGAGCTCAGTTGAAGGACTGGCAGAGTGTAGACAGCCTCCTCAAGCAATTTCAAGCTAAATCTTTTTTCGGTTTAGGGAAATCGAATACACTCGTAATCCCCCCTGAGGATATTCTAGAAATATTTTACAGCAAAGACCCTACTGCCTGGGGGGCGAAAGCAAATGAGTTGAGGGACAGTTTGATCGTCTCTCTTCTTAATCAGACGGAAGATTTAGAGGTGAGATGCTCGCTGTCACTGGATTACTTGTGCCATCCTGTGGTTATTGAGACATTAGTGAAGTTGAAAGACAAAGCTCGTCTTGAAGATTATGTTACCAAGGTCCCAGCATTTTCAAAGTTTAGAAAGTTGATTGGAGATAAGTTGGCATCTAAGTCTATCACCTGGAAGAATGTGTGATTTTTATTAAGTTTGTAAATGATGGTTTTCTATTTTGCAAACAGTTAAATAAATCGATTTGCTTATAAATTTTTATTTTTGTATTTTAAAATTATTTTTACGGATTCCTGAGGCCTGAGGCCACGAAATATTCGCCAGCCGCTGGCGTATTTGCCGGATAATCCATAGAGAATCCATATGGAAACTGCAAGAGATTGAATTTAATAAAGTTATATTCTTTTTCAGACGAACCCTCTGCACAAAATTGAATATTTTACGAAAGATTTGGTTAGTTTTAATAAGACTTAATTTACTATGAAATTCACTAAGGTACAAATTGGCCATTATAATGGATTTGTTAGAATTCTTGTCACCAATTGATTTACATAGTGAGATCTTTGTTCTGTGTGGAATAAGTATTCTCTCGATTGAACTCTTGAATACCTTCTCATTTGTATAGGCTAAAGAACTTGGTTAATAATCATAGTAGGAGCTGTCTTATGAATCAAAATACAATGTTGTGTCTTGTCCATTCAAAGAATAATTACAGGTGACTCCGCTTAATCCGGACACTGGTCCTGGATATGTTATCCCGATTAAGCGGAGTTATCTATATATTAAATAGTAGAGGATAATACATGTAAATCACTCCAGTTAATACGAATAACTGACCGTCCCCTGGTGTGATATAGTTATGTACATGTCTAGTACTCAAGTTTGTATGTTACAGTTGTTACTCGTTTTGTTTGCATTGAGTGTTTACTTTTAATGAAGTATTATATGAATTAATTAGTTTTTAATAAAACGCCGATGGAAAATGAAGAATCAGCTCCTGGGCTCTTCTACACCAGTGCAGAGCCGCGCTCAGAAAGTTTCCATAAAGAATTTGCTTTTGAATTCATCGTATTTTTAACTCTAATTATGTTTACGCTACTTGCCATTTGGTTCTTCAAGCACTTCAGAATCCGCCTTTTCCATGAAACCGGGGTAGCAATGATTATGGGGATATTGTTCGGCCTCTTCCTGCACCTCTATTACAGCAACAACGCCTCTCTGATTGCTAGGGAGACCTTGGATATCTGCGAAGTTTCTTCCCGAGTAGTTCTCACCAAGGATGAGGTGATTTTCATCAGGAACGGTAGCACCACACTGGAGGTAGTCGTGAGTAGAAATGTCTTGCCTAAAGAAAACACGGATGACCTCACTGAAAGTTTATTTCTTTTCAACACTGAAATATTTTTCTATATTCTACTGCCACCAATCATCTTCTACGCTGGTTATACTCTAAAGAAACGTCATTTCTTTCGTAACCTTATCTCCTTGCTAACATTCGCATTCTTTGGAACCACGATTTCCTGTTTTGTGATTGGATCCATTTTATTCGCCTATTCAAAGCTAGGCTTCGAGGCATTGCCTAAAGACTTCGGTCTGATACACGGGCTGTTATTTGGGTCTCTTATAAGTGCGACCGATCCCGTCACAGTCCTGGCTATCTTCCATGACCTCCACGTGGATGTAGACCTCTACGCGCTCGTGTTCGGAGAGAGTGTGATGAATGACGCAGTCGCAATTGTGCTGTACACGGCTTTAGACGAGTTCGAACAGAGCACAGAATCAGGCTTCCAATGGGCTCAGGTTTTTGTGAGTATTGGGAAGTTTGTTGGCATTTTTATTGGATCATTTCTCTTGGGAATTTTCATTGGTCTTGTGACTGCAATTATTACAAAAATAGCAAAACTTCAAGAATACCCCGTCATCGAGTCAACCTTTTTCGTTGTGATTTCTTACTTCACATTCCCGCTCGCTGAATCATTGGGTCTGACTGGCATTGTGGCTATTCTATTCTGTGGGATAACTCAGTCACACTACACCTATATAAACCTGAGTGAGGAGTCGAGGGGAAGAACCAAGGATGCGTTCGAACTTATGAACTTTATATCTGAGAACTTTTTATTCAGTTACATGGGCGTCTCCCTGTTCACGTACCCCTTCCACCAGTGGAAACCTGGCTTCATTGGGTTCGCTTTTATCGCCATAGCAGTGGGACGCGTGCTTAACATCGTCCCGCTGGCGTTGATACTGAATACTCGGCGGAGTAGGAAGATTCAATGGACATTCCAAGCGATGCTTCTCTTCGCTGGGCTGAGGGGAGCAATAGCTTTCGCTTTAGCCATTCGAAACACTGATACGGAAATCCGACAATTATTCTACACCACTACGCTTATCATTGTGTTTGTTACCGTCGTGGTTTGTGGGGGGCTAACTTATTTCGCGCTTATTCTACTGAGAATACGCGTCGGAGTGAAGGAGGATCGGACTTTCCGTGAAGAGGGAGAGATCATAACGTACGATCCGCTACAAGGCAACTATTTAATTTCCAGATTTACTTCTATCGATAAGAAATATTTCATTCCATTCTTTACTATCCGTGGTACCCCCCTGGTGAAGCTATGCCCAGGATTTCTCTCCTTCCCGGTGAGGTTATTTGATAGGAATAAGAAACTGGTGAGTGAGGGTACAGAAGAACACGTTTCACCATTTTATTCCACCAATCCTGAAGGAGGAGAATTGGGGGATTCGGAGAATGAGATAAACACGTCAAGAGAGATCCTGACAGAAGATACGGAGTTGACTGCTCAACCTGTGATACTTGAACCTGATTCAAGTTGATATTTTCTTACTGGACACTTGCCTCAGAACTTAATGTATAGTGGCATACCCGTGTACGTATACTAGGTCTTGACTAGTGGAGTCTATAAGTTAGCGTGTTTGTGTTGCGTTTGTATATAAAGAAATTTTAGCACTGATAATTTTGCGATATAATTTAGAGAAGATGCACTATCGGTCTGTCGACGGAGGTTTTGTATAGGAATGTTAGTTTATACTGGAACTAACATTTCCCAAACATCGCTGAACCAAATCTTATTCTGTTCTGTTAATAATAATAATATAAAACTGAATATTCCGGATATTTTCAGGCGAATATTTTGTAGGTTCGGGTGAAGTTTCTCGTTTAAATATTTGAAAATTACAGCTGAATCCGATTGAGTGGAGTTCCGAATTAACCAATGTAATCATAGTATTAGCTTGTATGTATGGGAACCATTTCTTTCCTGGAGATTTGTCCCAATTAAGCTGAGTCGACTGCAAATTATTAGATTTGCCTTGAGTTAGGTATCCATAGAGTCAACATATTCTCTTTCTCACTTAATTTGCCAGTTTTATGAACTAAATATTTAAATCTATATCCATTTTGTTATCATATGCGAAGTATAAATAACTTTTTATTATTGAGTTGCGTTTGACTCAGCTATCAACCCGATCACTACTGATGGACCGTTCGTTAGAGAGGAGGCCTTTGGAGAGGCGGCATAGTCTGCAAGAGTGCTCTACCCCCCTGAACGAGCTATTCCGCACCCAATCACTCGTAATTCCTACTCTAGATTTGACTGATGACAGCGAGGAGGAGAGCAAGAATGTAAATCTATATAATTAAAACTCAATTGTTGTATGTGTGCGTGTGTTTGTTTGTTTGTTTGTCTAGACGTCTGGAACAACTAGCAGGTTTAGAAATATAATTTTTGTATAATTGATCTTTATACGTTGAGTGACAGCTTTTAGGTTTTGAAACGATATTTTAACATTTCTGCTGGGTAATGTTGTACGTATTATAGACAGTATTATACAGGTTCGTTTTTTCTTCGAGACAGCGGAAGGAGAGGTAATGAAGACACTAGAGATAGTGGGTAACCCCACGTGTGTAGATCTGATTGAAGTCCTATTAGACAGATTATCTCCTTTTCTCCGCACTGACTCGACTCTATGTGACGAGTTCTCCCTCATACAGATGACTCAGGAAGGTATGTGATAGGATCGAATTAACTTAAAATTAAAAACAGAAAGTATAATTGGCCTTGTTTTGGAACGAAAAATAAATTTATCATGCATGGGAATGCCAATATAAAGACTTTTATGTTCAATGTGTCTTGCTGTGGTAAAGGAGTGCAACTTAAAACGTCATTACCTGACGAAACATTCTGTGAAATTCGATTCTCTTACTGGGGATGCACGTAAGAATAAGATAGAATTAGTATTCAACTTTCAACCAAATCTACTTTTCTATCTTCGTGTCAATCAAATTAGGTTTGTTGCAAGATATTTCTACTCCCATTATTTTGTCAAATAATCGCCACCAAATGTGTCTGTGTCGAGTGTCACAATTTAATGGCATGCGATACATTTAGTATGGTAAGATCAGATGCAAATTTGTGTTATGCGCCATAAAATTATGTCGCATGCCATTAAAGTGTGACACTGGACACAATTTGGTAGTGATTGTTTGACTAAACTAATGGTAGTAAGAATATTATGGTACAGTAGATGCCGGATATAAGAAGATTATACTAGAAAACGGTTGACATATACCCCATATAATTTATGCCGGTTATAAGAACATTATATGCAGTTCCCAACGGTGTTCTTATACCGGCATCCACTGTACTAAAAATCATGCAAGTGCAATAGCTACACCTTTCAACAGTATGAATCTAGAATTCATATTTGTATTGTAATCACTCCATTTCTGCGTACAGATACGCTCCAATCTGGAAACTAATCTTGTATAAATTAATCTGCATTTTTACCCATTATCATGCCACAACAATGGTACGATACATTCTGAATCTATACCATTAGCTTTGATTAATTTTTCAAGTAAATGAAAGTTCAAAAGTTCCGATTAATTTCAAAGAAAACCATCACCACTATTCTCTTACCTTAATGCATCAAATATTTTCTCGAATATTTGGCACATTTTTAAATGATTGGAATGTAATCGAAATTTAGTTAATTAATTTGGAGAATTACGAATCCGTATAATTTAATAGACTGACCGCTGGTATGCTAATTTTGTGCTAGACGTTCATTCGTACCTGGCATCCATTTGTATATAAAGATTTCCATTGGCGATGTGTGAATAAAAATCATTTCAATGCTTCATTTTAAGATATTCAAGAAAACCTTTACAGTAAATATTCCTTATCATCGGTTTATAGACAGTTATGAAATCGAAGGTTTGTCTACACTTCTTTTTATTTGTATTGGTTGACTTCCTATTGTATTAAATTTATGATGTACCGTCGTTACCATATAATGGGCGTTTTTAATAGAGTTGTCTTATCTAAATCTTGACAGCGGGGTTCTTTTTGAACTAACTTTTATGTTCTGTTATCTCCACCAATCTCTCTTTCATCCAACGTAGACAAGACATCAATTCAATTATGCCTCATTCGTAATACTTTTACATTCAATTTCATTATATTAAGTTAGCGGTGAGCTGTTACATGGGCCATTGAAAGAGGTGTTATCACCAAGCAATCAATCTAATTATTCCTCTAACTGGAATTCTAATTGTTTTGCCCCAAACTGCATCCACTATGATCAATCGTTTACTTCGAAATGGGAAATCTTTCGCGAGCTTTCCTCACTATTGAATGCCGCTCACGTCCATTCAGCTATCACTAATCTTTCAGATTAGAATCAGTAGAATGGTTTTATTCTAGCAATAATCAATTGTAACTTTCACAATCATATTATCTATTCACACCATTGCCTAACTGTGATTCAAGTACGTGCCTGTGTGATTAGGCACCTCTCTAATATTATTTAAATAACTTTCAAAACGGACTAATATGGAATATAATATATTCTATTATCACCTGTTCCCTACAAGTATGCATTCTTCACCAAGTAACAGTAAGTTCCAACTGTTTACTGTGTTAGAATATTAGCTTCTCATTTTACTTATTATACATATTTTCATGACATGGTTGTTACATCTGCCCTTCAATGTTATTCCTACACACTTGCGTTTTAGCATTGATCCTAGGCTACGAATCTTTATAGCATCAGTGTGCGATCGAGTTGTACCACTATCTACAAGTGTATTATTCAAATGGGCTAGTTTCCAATATAATTTTCGAACATCTGTCCATTACCCCCAAGTGTGTCCTATTGTTCCACCACTCGGCTGACTTTATTATCTTTTAAAGCACAGACCTGTTTTAGGTTTAAACTAATTATGAAATTATTGATGCTTGTTCACGGCGTTCTACGCTAATTGAAGGTAATGACTGTCTTATTCTGGTTAAATGAACAGATTGAGGAACAGTCAGATAAAAAATGAATCCCGAAATTGGTTTCTGTCGGAATTCTTTCCCTCCCACCAGCACTTTTTCAGCTCACCTCATTGCAATATCCTCTTACACTTGTTACACGTGTTTCCTTCCCTATGATCTTACAACTCCAAACTGTCCATTGGTTCTCTTAACAACGCTGAACTATTCTACTTATTCAGCTGAAACAGTGTTCTTCTTATCACTGCGTTTAGGCAATTATGTTCCTGCAGATAAGAGAATTATCTGATTTGATCTAAAATTGAAAGGAGAGCCCGTAATAGAAATGAACAACCCCACTGCATCCCACCTGAAATAGCATATGACAGTATAGTCATTCTCAACCTAGGATATCCGTACTTTATATTAATGTCAATGGTAGGACCCGCGCGGATAGAGAAAATTAAAATAAGGGTCCACAAGATGAAAAAGGTTGTACCGCTGTGATAGTAGTACTTAGAAATAAGATGTTGAAAATATACTTGCATCGATCCTGGTTATATTAGAAGTTATTAACTCTTTATTTGAAGCACATATGGAGGGAAGTTAAGGTCTAACGAAAAAATGTTCTAAGTTAGTCTTTAGAAATTCTATTTGAGGATATTCGACTTACTAAGATATAACATTGTATATAGTCTAGCATCTGAGTGAAAACTCCAAGTTTGTTCTTTAAGTATGGACAAGTATGCAATTTAAGATAAATGTGAAATTGATTGTTTTTGTCAATTCGTTATCAGCCATTTCTTATCAAAATCAAGAGATATGATCAAATTTAGCGAATCCATTTTTTTCCATATATTGCATAATTATTTGTGAATATCGTATTTTTCCTTCGTTATTTCACTGTACCGAATTAATTTACTTTAAACTATTGCCCTTTATTCGATCATTGAATACTTCAGCACATCAGTGTTATATCTATGCAAATTCAATTGGAACAGACTTCAGGTTCCCTCCACAATCACCTCGGCAGCATAATTACATAGATTCTCTAAGTTTATGCAGTGGGCTATGGCTTTCTTCGCCATTTCTTATTTCCATACTCTATCTATCCGTGCCATATGCTGGCTGTGTAGCGCCTGACACACTACATATGTGTGCGACCAACTAACTGACTAAATATGGTTCCACAATCTGCGATTTTATCAGAGATCTATGGTTTCGATTATTAACATATTTTCTCTCTCTTACATCTATTGAGTTAATTGAACTAACTAGCTGTAGAATACAACTTTCCAAATGTGTAACATGAACTCACTTTCCTCTTAAATTTATATAATCATACTCATAAAAAAATACCTCCACTTTGAAACTATTTATCTAAATATGCATAATTCTGAATATTTTTGAAATTACTTGTGAATATCAGGTCAGTGCGATAATAACACCGCCTACCATTTTACGACTTGATCTGTGATCTTAGTGGGCACTTTCACAGAACTGTGTAAATAGCATTTGTGACCGTGATGAATGTTTATTTTCATTATTTAGCCTGTCACTGCTAACCTAGTTTGAACATACGTCTGCTTGTTATCTTCAGAATTACCATTTCATGTGGTGTGGTGGTCGTTTAGGGTGGTTGTGTACATGTAAATGTTAACATTGCTTCACCAATAATTTGATGATGGAGTTGTAACTGAAGTTTTGGTTGGTGTTTTTAAAAAATACCTTTCGACATTCATTATGCAATTTTTTTCGCTTAAAAATCTCACAGCTTCCAAGTTCAATTGTTTCCTATCTCCTTATTCATGCTTTTTTCTGCTACGACAACTAATTGTGAGGATCTAATTGTAATTAATTATTTTCCTGACTAAAGACATCTGTACGCATTACTTGATACAATCCAAGCTGCACCCTAGACAAGGACTGCGGCTTGTAGCTAACTACTCCGATTTATCTGCGGTCTGAATTAATAAATGAACTTCTTAATGCTATTTTAATGTCTATTCAATTGCTTTCCTACTCATTACAAAATCACCCACATCTCCATTATAGCATTATCCCATCATCCAATTCGAAAAGTATGTCTAATCATCAGAAACTCATCTACAAAGAAAATCTCGAGTTGTTGTGATTCCAATCCTTTAGTATATTAGGATGTTAGCTAGAATTGTTAACTAACTAACTGCTATAATTCCTTAGCAACACAAGGAATATCGAATCTATTCACTAGAATCGGACCTTTTGTCATTTAGATTTAGTACATCTTTCGTTCAAGGTTACGTGTAGAATTTCTTGGAAAAATGAATAATCTCCATCTAGTTCAAAGCTAATTTTTAGTCCTTCCTCTTAACTAACCTCATTTTAAAATGTAAGTTAGCATATTATGATTTTTATCTCTAAATATTACATTGCATTTAAATGGCTGCTTAAATGCTTATTTGAATATGACTTAGTTAGTCACGAGTAAGACTGAGGCAAATATGATTAATTCAGTCGTGTAATGAATAATACATAATATTAGACAAAACTGTGTCTGGCATTTTGTTGATTTTTCTGAACTTCATATTTTCAAGTATTTTGTCCTATTTTTTAAAATTTCACTTGCCCTGGCCCGAAGGAATAATAATTTGATGACAAGAATGCTAATCGTCTACCTAGACAAATGCAATAGAACAACTATATCATGTTTCCAAGCCGACCAGCGTCGTTTGAAAAACATTCTTACGTGGCCATATTCTCCTAATTTAAGTTAACATATCGTGTGCCCGTGTAGACGATTTGTTGAAATATGCAAGGGAGGGGCGAGATAAGTTTAATTTGTTGATTGCATAGATCAAAAGTTACTTTATTATATTTTCAACTTGTTGAGCAAGTCAGCCCGAGAGCCAAAATGTTATGTGAGCAAATATTTGCAAGAAGTACGACAAATCTACTTCTCACAACCAGGGCAGCTGATACAGTTTCAAATTGCGACACAAACATACTCTTAACAACAACAAAAGTTCCTGGAAAATCTGATCCCATCTTGCATTTATATAATCATCACCAACGTGTTAATGAATCAATCAACAAATTGTTCTGGCTTCTCAGTAATATGTGAATCTTAATATTAATACGGTTGCATCCAGTGAGGACACGATCGACTTCTCTTGACTATTCAAAGTTTCTAATCACCATTCGAAAGATTGTATGATTTAATAATTATGCACCTTTTAGCTTTTACATTTCTTTCAGGAAACCATTCTTCCAACTGTCACCTGTCATCAAGTCACAATGGTTTTATCGCGCATTAAAGTTGGACTGATTTATCGAGGAATCTGATGCACTATCCTGTTTTCGCTATCAATTATCAAATATGTAGAGTTTATAGTGACTTAATCGCGAATAAACATTGCACTGGTCTATAGTTTCATAATATTTCTAGATAACTAATCATATTCAGTTCTGTATTTTTATGATGTAATGGACTGACTTGGTTTATGAAAAGCACTGATGCGATTTTGACTAGACTCGTGGACTGAATACTTACTAACTTGATATTATGCTGGGGTACGTCATAGCTCAGTATATCCTGTAGAACTCTGCAATAATGTGCTTACTCAACATATTCAATACTGAGACATAGTCTTTTTCGAAAAAAACCCAGCATTTAACTATCGCATTCTGTAGTTTCTACCTAGGGCTTTCAGAAAGTTAGTATCAATCATCTACTCCTGAGAAACAATACCATAATTTCCCCCAAAATTCTCTTTATTTCGTCACTTTATTTTTTCACATATTGTTAACGCACAATGTGACGACAGTATTGTATTCTGTAGCTCAGAGTGTGTATGGTAGTGCGTGCACTGAGATCGAATCATAACCATACAACGTAGTTTAGACATGCTCTCAGCATTATCGTCAATCCTTTCATACGCGCAGACTGTTTTTCCCAGCTGCTCTTCGTAATTTACACATCATACAGTTATGTGATATTATTTTACTTATGAGAATCTGTCTGTCACGAGTTAAAAAACAAATCGAATTGATTGTAAATAAATTTCATGACTTCGTTCGTGAGATGGTTTACCTCAGAGATTCGGGATCATTTTAATAGCTAGTTGACTCCCCACATAACTTATCCCAAACATAAGTCTCTTCACCACATCACAAAAGTCATACATTAACTTTGATAGAGATAAAAGGGCGAATTTCAAGATAAAATCACGAATGTGAATTCATTTAAATCTCAAGGTAATTTTGCAATAATCCTTGTTGGTTTTAATATTTTATAATATCAATAAATGCAAAATTTTACTTTTTACGTTCCAGATATTATTTTGCTGTATCTCGGTTTGAGTAAATTCATTAACTCATTTTCTCTTTAAATTCATCTTACTTCTCGTTAGCAACGGAATTCACAAAGAATGCATTGTATTTATCATCCTTAGTTTAAGTTTAAGACACACAGCAGATTCTCAGTTGTAATTATCTCCATTGCAATTCAATACACACAATTCCTACTGATTCTTTTGATGCAGGATTCTATTATAGACGCACATATATATAATTCAGTTTTAATCTTGTTAAATAAACTCAAATTTGTGTGAACTTTGTTTGTGACTATTGAGCCATTAATTTTTGATTTACCAAACGTAAGAAGAGTAAGAGATGTATTTCTGAGTATTTTCAAATGTAAATTTATAATTTTGAGTATTTTCAAATGTAAAATTATAATATTGAGTATTTGGAAATGTAAAATTGTAATTAAAGTTTTTGAAAATTCACAATTATAAAATGAATCTTCATTTATTTGTATAATTTTTAGGTGAAAAAATACTTTGTCCTGAAGACCATCCTTTATCTAGAAGCGAATCTAACTTTGGCTATAGCGAGAAATTTGGTTTTCTTTTGAAAGACAATCGAAAAATTGATCGGAAATCAAACCCTACAATTCCAGATTCGACACTTAGACTCAATAGGTAGGTTTCTGGCGTATATATATTAATGAGAATCAATTTGTTAAATTCTCTTTACGCACTTGTTAAGGTCACTCTCTTAACAACACATGAAAATGAAGAGAAGAGTCACGAAATCTGTAATACGAAATAACTCAATCTTTATGACTTCCTGCATTGTATCTAAAATCTACATTACCATGCTTGTTTTTATAAGATTACACCTTTGATTTGCCTATAAAACTGTGGACGAACTAACACTATAACATTAACATCCTTTTTTAGCTTTTTCTCCGGAGATTTCAAACTCACGCCTTCTTCATCTTCTAACTACAGCCTGGTATCTACGATGAGTTCAGATTCTAGCAGTACGAATAACACTGGGAGCTCAACTCCGATGTTAAGTAAACCGTTTTTAACTCCAAATCTTACCCGCCGGAACAATAATGGCCCTACCACTACAGGACAAGCTAAATTTAACACTTCTGGGAGAGACAAGAGTTATTCGCGATCGAAAAGCATACAAATTCGTAAGAAAAGCAGTTTTGGTGGATTCTTCAAAAACAAAAGTAAAAAGAAAGATTCTGATGATCTAGAGCCGCCACAACAGGTTAGAAAATATTCTACTCTGCCACCGCCTGCCCTGGACGAGTACGTGCACGCTTCTCTCTTCATTCCCATCCATATTTGCATTTTAAACGACTTAGAAAAACGGAACCATCCCACTAAACTACCTCTGACCCACGATTTAACTGTTGACAAGGCACTCTGCGATCTTTTAACCATGGAAGGGATCCCGAAAGATGAACACGAGTTGTACGGCTTGTACGAAATTCCGACCTGTGAATCGACATTTTCAGGCACCCCGAGAGTTCGATCTCGGTCTCTAGCCTGGGGGGATAGCAAGGTGAAGAGATTGGACGGCGGTGAAAAGTTGATCGCGCTACACACGTTAAGTAAAACCAGTCCTGCTGTCGAGAGGAGATTCGAATTGAGAAGGAATTCAAGTCTCTTAAGCAGCTCTAACCACGAGGTAGGCAATTAGTGGTAGTAATACAATGTAATAATACTTTGAAAATACCGCAAATGAATGTCTATTTTAAAACCAATTTCTATTTAGATTAAACCAATTATTCAACACATTCGTGAATTAATTACTTAGTAATAATTGCTTTGATAAGTCTTTGTTGTCATTAAACATTATTATGGTTTCCACTCACCGCAATGCTTAATCAATTTTTGTCTCTGATTTAGCACGTCATTAATCGTCGTTATAAGACCGTGAATTTCGGAGATGATTACTACAATGATGTGGATCCATCGCCTACTGAGAGTGAATGCATCTTAGATCCTCCTTCAACTTTCTCAAGCCTAACCTCTCCAACTGAGGGTGAAACAACTGAGATAGAAAAACCGAAAGAGATGGAGTTTGCAAGTGAATCATCACTCTCGAACAAAGAAGCACGAGAAGAAGAGATAAATAACCTGTTAGACTATCCCACCCCTTCACAGTACCCATTCTTACTGGCTCTGAGGTCCTACCCCCTCCTCACCTCTTTGCTCATTCACCTCAACGATGCAGTAGTGTACATTGGAAGTGAATATCAAGAGGTATGTCTGCCTATTACATTCCTTAATGAAACCCTTAACTATTTAATTTATCAAATTTGGTATTATTCCATACTCTACTCTCCATTTCATGGACCATCCTACATTCCCTCCTCTAGAAACCTAATCCATTGAATTTAATGCGTGTACTGTATTTACATTTGTTACTTTAAGATAAGGCTATTACATGCAAATTCTTCTTTCACTTAACAATTTAACACACACACCTCTGTTCTCATAATCTCCCTCTGCTGTATTGGTATTTACACAGCTAGGTCACGTTTGTAGACGTACCTTAATCAATTCTAACCACTGACTCGTTGCAAAATGCTTTGGTCCTTGTAATCAAGTTATTTGATACAAAGGAACAAGGGAGGTTCTGTATGAAATTCTAGACATTCCTCCTTCTCTTCAGTCCTGATGCAACTCAAAGGTTGGACATACGTATCAATTTGCTTCAGATAGTAGAATAGTCTAAATATTTTAATAAATGGAATTCTAATTTCCTATAAGCTAATAATAAAATTGTATTGAAACGTGGCAAAATTTTATATTTAATTCATTACAGGATTTCTGAAAAGGTTATCGAGATTGGATTCTTTTATATCGTTTTACCTCATAATTACTTTTTACAAAAGAGATTATTCCTTTTCTGTTCCATCCAATTGGAGCAATTAACTTAGCGTAGTACATTCATTTTATGTGTGTTTTTCAACATGTTGGTACTAGTATAACTCAAACACCTTTTCACCACAAAAGATATATTGTGTAATGAAAATAAGTTCAAAACACTCCTTTTGTACTTAAGAACATATTTCTGGATATTATGCTAAGCTATCTTCTGATAGGAGAGACTAGGAGATAACAGTACTTTCGTTTCAATCAAAGGCTCTGATATCAAGACAATTCATTGCCGCATTTCATTCTCTCCTCCCTCCCATGACTCTTCCTACAGTGCCATGGCCATCGAACCGATCGCAGATGCTAAAGTTCTCCTCAACAGCAAACCCATTTTATTTTCAACAAAGGTATTGTGCACAGACTTACATGAATAGTTTAATGTTAACAAGATATAATTATGTGTAACATCCAATATGCAATGTGGGTGGCTGGTTATCTATAAGGGCCTTTGTAGCTAGAAGTAGACAAAATTAAGAGTGAAATCCACTCTGCTGCAGCTACGTATCGCGTATCGGAACCAGAAAAACTTTAAATCATGTTCGTTTTATGTAGCAATTGTAAGGATAATCTCTTCCACGCGAAAGTTATGCCAACTAAATTATTTGGGCAATAACATTTACTCAGCTTTTTTGTGGTTCATTTTTAATTAATCTCATGTCATTTCTAGGTTAATCCAGGCGATCTGATTCAGTTGGGAGATCATTTCTTATTCATGTACAGAGATCCTTTATTTGAGCATCAGCACCCTTCCTATCGACTGAACTGGACAGCTCAGCTCGACAGTTCTCTCCCACAAACGGACACCGCACACGTACTCTCTACCGCAAAGCTTAATGAAGCGAGCATTGAGAAATGCCGTTTGGATTCTCTCTCAGAAATAAACCTACAGAATCTGCATTCAACCTCAGTTAATTCGGATGACGGATTCCATTCGATCGGTTCACTTAGTCCTAATGAGAAAAAATCAATGCTCTTTAACCTGGCCAACTTGGATAGCCTTATAAAAGCTGTTACGAAGAATTTCGATATGGAATCTGAAAAGGGGAAATTAGTTCCCGCGTGTATTCTCTCTCAAGGATTCGAGCATTCGCACAAGACTGATATTTCGTGTGCCGTGGACTTTTTTAAACACGCAACGGCTTCTCTCACCGGATCGATCAAGGTAAAAGTTCATTTGATTTTAGATTTAACTTTATCATGACTTTGTATTGAATACTTATACGACACGAATCTTCTAGTCATAACGATGCTACCTCATTCGCATTAAGTAGCATTTGTGGATGCTAATTAAAATATTCAATTTTAGATTTTTTCAGCATTCCGCTAGATCGTATCATATGTTTCACACCTCGAAAATTGATAGCCAAACATGAATATACCATGAACCATACTCATTTTTAAATATTTCTGGTTAACCATTAATTTATCTAATTCAAATTGAATTTAACAACAACCCAACCATAAAAGAAATTGTTGAGCTACTCGAAATCTGACATCGGGAACGATTGCTTAACTACACCAATCAATATGAGGAATGCAGAGCATTCCCATTATCTTACCTAATTACTCAAATACCACGAAATTATAATTTTATTAGATTTTTTCTCAGAGAATTTTCATTTATTTTCTGATCTCTCTTTGTCTATAGATTGCCATTACCAAACTCAGCTACCTGAGGATAGAACACACGTTGTAAGTTCCCCGCTTTTCATCAATAGCTTTAAATCAGCTACTTTTCTCTAACATTTTGTTACACATGACCCAACTCTTGTATTCTCCATCGATGGCACGCATATTCCCATTATGGTTATTCAGTGCTGACTTACCTGGATTCAAACATGCCCAGAAAGTATGCGAGTAGGAAATCAGTCACCTCATTCTCATGAATCAATTCATTAATGGACATTGCGCAGCAGTACACAGGGATTTGTCGCTTCCCAAAACTAGACATGTTACTTCATAAAATATGTATAGACTTATGGGCTTAAGAGTCGAGATTATTCTAAACAACCGAGCTGTGGCCCTCCTACCACTTTATTAGTTGAAGCTTATTCGCTGTGATTCGAATTATGCTAACTTTCTCGTTCAGGTGGCTTTGCATTTAATCTTTTGATTATTAACATAAGATTTAAGATTAATAGATATCCATTATATCCATCCATTCAGTTTAAAACCATATTAGTCAATATTAACAGGTGATTTGAGTGAATATGATCTGGGTTAGGAAGACAAGGGCATCTTTGATCTAGTTCGTCCTTACGCTTGATTATTAAACTGAGAGGGTTGTGGTGTGGGGTGCACACCTCTATTATATTGTGGTCGGTTGGTGTTTTGATCTTGGGCTTCTTATCCAATACATATCAAATGACTTTGCTCTTCATGCACTTAGACGATGTCTCCTTTCTCTCAGATCATTTTGCTTTGCTCTGCCCTGTTCGAGATAAAGTACAAAATTAATAATGTTTTAATAAAAGAGGATTGTTTGGACACAAACACTTTGAACTTGCCTACTGTAAGTATCGACGATGAAAGTTTAAGTCATTGCTGACCCTCACTAATTTCAAACCATATTGATGATATTTAGCGAGCCGTTTAGTCTAGATAATGAGTTGATGACCATTGTCAAATCGTGATACGATACATGGTTGATAAGATAATGAGTCATCTCTTAAACAAACTACAGTCAGGGTCGCTTATTATGAACCCGCTTAATATGAACATTCGTTTATTATGAACTAACCTCCTGGTCCCAATTTCATTTTTTAGATAGAATTTGTATTGAATCAAGTTCGCTTAATATGAAGTATCTCTATTATGAACATATTTTTGGTCCCCTGGTGGTTCACAATAAGCGACCCTGACTGTATAATCAACTCGGCTTAATTGGGACAAGTCTCCAGGAACGGAATGGTTCCGATGCATAGAAGCTAATACTAAATTTCATCGGTTAATTGGAAACACTGCTTAATCGGGACAAAATACACGGGACCAAAGTGTCCCGATTAAGAGTCACCTGTATTTAGATTATTTGATTTATTTATTTATAGTCCTTCACAAGCACTGAACATCTACGAATCCATTTCCAATCAGTTTGAGTCAACACTGCAATGGCTGAACAACGGACTTGAGTTCATCAGGTACCCTGCCGCCTACTTCGCTAGTATTGACGTCACGGATGTACTTCCAGACGAGATCACACAGCAGACATCCAAACTCGAAGCTATCATCGCAGATGGCTTTAATTCAGTCATTGAATTCTTTGACAAAGTAAATACAAATATTTATCTTTAGATTATTGATAAAACAGTAGAACCCCATTAATACGAACACCAGGGGGGATGGTCGAAATGTATTCGTATTATCCGGAATTCGTATTAACGAGGTTCTTGTATCTATTGGAAATCTGAAATTACTGTCTGAACACATTACCTTTGATTATCTCACTTCTTCAGATTCTTCGCCCATCCCTAGCTGGGTTGATCGACGAAAACCACGTGTTATTGAATCTGAGCCCTACAAGCTCTTGCACTGAAACGAGCGGCTACATCTCCAGCACCACCCCCACTCACTCACGAGGCTCGCCGTCACCCAGGAGAAATGCCTCCAACAATCCTAACATAGAAATCGTTATCGGTAATAACCTATTGAACTCGACCATTAAGGTTGATAAGATAAGATAGCATGGTGATACTAATTTGTTAACAAGCTGTTATTATTGTCCGGTTTAATTTTATCCCTAATCTTTTTATAGAATTGCTACAACTATTCCACAAAACTCTACATGATACATATACTTCCAGTGAACTTATGCCGGAGTTATTCACTCGGTTGTTTGCAAGCATAAAAAAGTTTTTGTCGAACTTTATTTTCGAGCACGGTGAAGAGTTGGCTCTGTATTCTCAGAGTAAAGGGCGCCAGATGAGCTATGCCATCGAGCAGATAGAGCAGTGGGCTAGCCGCACAGGCTTGAAAGAGGAGTATGAGACACCGCAAACCTCTCTCAAAAGTGTCTTATACTTACTCTCTACCCCCGGTGAAGAGTTGATTAAGGTTGGTTGATAGGATAAGTATTATAGATGCAATTATTATAATTTGATTGTTATCTATGGCTGAGGCAAAAATGCATCTTCCTTAATGGTAGAAATCCCCTCCTTGGGTTTAAAGTTGAACATATTTCATACTCTATAGTGCTTTTCCAGGGTAGATTATTCATTTTTATAGTATTCATGCACTCTACGTTATTTCTAACTTGTTCGTATAGATGGATTGGAATAAACTGAGGAAGCGTCACTCCAGTCTAACTCCTCCTCAGCTCCACCACATCCTCCTACACTACATCCTCCCGGGCATTCCAGGCGTCCCTGGTCTCCCTGGAGCCACTCTAGTCGATTCTGTCCCGCACATCCCGCTTGTCATCACTCCCGAGCACTGGATGCCTTCCATAACAGATGCCAGCTCTGCATTCAATAAAGGTAAGAATATAGTCATTCTTATATGGTACTATAAGTACAGAATTGTTCACAGTTCACAACAAATATTTGGTTTTGTAGAGAGTACAGATGAGTTGGAATTATTTAGAATTAATTGAGTGCATTCGTTTAGCTTTATTGAAAGAACGTGGTTATCTCCCCCTTCCATTCACTTTCCCAAACAACCCATACATTCTCCAACCGAAAAAAGTCCCAACTGACATTCCATTTGAACGGTATGTCGACAAACTCCTAGCCGACCTTAAGGACAAACCCCCCAGCAGTCCTGAGTCGTACAGATCTTCCAGTAATACCGTCTCCCCCGTCCCCGACCTGGACCTAGACTGCGGCCTTGATGATTTGGTCACTCACAGACGTTTCAAGTCGTTTGATGATAGTGAGTTTGAGCAGATTTTTAATAACTACACTCGAAATCGGGGTTTTTTTCATTTGATTACACTTTCTAGGCAACAAAAAACGATATACAAAAATATCCGAATATTTTATAATGAAATTACGTGAATAGAATAATTTACACTACAAAGATTTGATAAAAAATAAAATTGATGAGACAAAAAAAACGATTTCGATGTATGTAAAGTTATTAATTAAACTTTTATTCAGAGATTTCTATGTGAATAATCTATCGAATCGCTTAATCAAATAAGAAACGAAAAGAAATGATATTTTTATGATGAAATAATTTTAGTTATCGGGAATTCAGACTTGGAGTTAAGTTTCTCGAGTGCATTGGGGATAGAGAAACTCCCGGAATACCACCACCGCTCTTCAGAACACCATTTCTTCGACCATCACTACGACGATAATCCACTGAGTTACTCCTGTCAAGGGAATAGTTTACGGTTGAGACGTACTAATCTCGATAGACCGAAATCCCTCGAGTGCATACACAGGCACGAGAAGAGTGACAGTAGTCTGGCATCTGACAGCGAATGCAGGGTTAGTTTGGCTATTTAAGCTTAATTGTTAAAGCCATGTAGAGTATTTTATGCCAAATTGTTTTGTATTTCCGCTGAAATTAATTCATAATGTCTGGGAATTTCTACAAAACTTTCATACATACATATAAGGACATCAATTCATCTGAGAGCAAATGAACCAAACTATTACGAACTATTTTCTTCACACAAACCCTGTCAGTATCGAGCTTACGCCATTAGATGCTGCACAGATGCAATTTAATTGCTAGTTTACCATTGTCAGCAACCACCGGGCTAGCCTATTGTCTGTAAACAGTATTTTTTCACTGTTATTACCTTACATTGTCCCCACCAATCTACAACTTCAAAGCAATATAATACTTGATCAATAAAAATGCGGTTGGGTGTGAGTGTAGGAGCATCAAGTTTGCAGGTGTCTGCCATGCAAATGTTCAAAGTATTTAATTAGGCTGTGATATCTGTATCCCCCCTGATCGAAGCAATTCTCAGAGTTTTATGTGTACATCGATGCAGTTATTCTGATGACGAATACCATAATACTCAGAGCCAAATTGTGACATGCATATGCACGCGCAGATTAAACGATTCAATTACTCTTGTTAGAAGTTATTTAACCAATTATTTTCACTGCAAATTTTAATTTAGTTACATGATACATCTGCTTCACACTACCAAGTCTCTGCTATCATGAATGGAATTCACAAAACACAGCCACCTCTGAAAACCCACCCTCTAAGGGAAACCCATTCGCCTCTAAACGATTTAAAAAGTAAAAATATGGACGCAGATCTGTTAGATTTGCTTGGAACCCCGGAAGACTCGAGCGATTCTGAGGGCGAACTAACACCTAACACAATTCGAAAACAGATGTGTAGAACAACTCTGAGTTTCGATATAAAACCTTACTCTCCTCTACTCCCTCGCTCTGCTGTGTCAACAGAGGATGAAACAAAGGTATTTATATTGACTAAATCTAGTAATTACTTTTCAAATTGAACGAATTAAATGATTATAACATGAATACGTGAATTATTGGAATTTTTATTACAGTCGGATTCTGATTCTACTACAAAAGTTAGCTCATTCATCAGTAGCTACAGAAATATACGACTGGCAAGAGATCCAATATTCGGGTTCGGTGTGGTGATAGTTGGAGGAGAGAAAACGCGGGAACGAATTCCTGGAATATACGTCAGATCCATTAAGCCTAGAAGTCCTGCGAGTAAGGTGAGGATATATATTCATGAATAAATTGGTAATTCCAATCCTGAAAATATCAAATACTAAAATAATAATGATAATAATCCCAGATTAATTAAATATAAATTAAATGTTTGCAATGGGTTAATATTATTATGGGAAAGATATTGCTAAGATTTCAAATCAATTTTGAATATACTTTACATTAAATAAGTTTTGTGATTATTTTTATTTGTTTTTTGTTTGTTTCTAGTGTCGAGATCTGAGTGTTGGCTGTAAAGTTTTGTCAATAAACGGTGTTTCATTATTCCCGACAGATATCACAAAGTAAGTTCTATCTATGTAACTGAATAAAGTCCCTCTCTCAGATTTTTATTAATTTTCCATCCTTTAGAGCTAAAGAATTATTCCTAAATTCAGATGAAGAGATACTCTTCAAAGTACTTCCTTGCCACAGAAATTTCTGAATCAACTCATCGCTTATTATAGTTAAATCGTTTCCATCAATTTTTTGTTTTACACCCTTCAATACTACAATTAAGAAGAGCACACGACTGTACATTTATAGATGGCATATCTTTTAATTTTATAATGTTGTTATCACACTCGTGTAATGTTTGTTGTTTTTCAATGTTAATACGCTTTATGCATGAATTAATAAATCTTATTTCTCGTTTTATTTTGACTTATCTCGAGATGCATTGAATCACTCAATCAGAGGTTCAATCCTATATTTCATTAGTATTATATTATAATCTTATATACAGTCGACTCCGCTTAATAGGGTCACATCGGTCAGAGGACATTTTGCCCCGATTAAGCGGAGAACCCTATTAACCGAAAATATTTGTATTAGCTTCTATGTGTGGGAGCTATTTCGGTCCTGCCAAAAGTGGTCCGATTAAACAGTGACCCTATTAAGCGGAGTCGACTGTATTAAAACACTAGGATTTGTTTGTTTGTTCAATTGATTGAAGAATTGGCAAGTCGTAAGGATATGAAAATTGGCATGTATGTGTCAAATTTTGAGTCTACGATTAAGTTTTAATATCTAAGCGAAATGTTTACACCTCTGCAAAAAGTGTAAGGTTTTTAGGAGTGTAGATTTAGGCAGCCCAACTCATTCAAGAGTTTTTGTTCAAAAATGCTTACTCATCAGGGGTAAGTGTTCGCTAACCGTGCTACGATAAGATATGATCTCACCAATTAATCTTTTGCCTACTTGACATGATGCATACCTGAAAGTATACACTGATATGCCATAGCACTTTATTACATCCACATCCCCCATAGGTTATTCTTGAAAAATATATACCGTAATCCAATTGGGATAAATTTTAGATAAAATTTCAAATTTATGCAATTCACAACTTGTCTGCTTATATCAAATACAATAATCAGGTAGTTTGAATATAAACATTCATTGAGTAGTAAAGCATTGTTTGCTCCTAACTCATCAATTACCATTTCTATTAAATTATCCAGCTGGTTTAATGAATTGAATTGCTTGAGCACTTTCCTAGTAATTAATCAAATAATCTAATGAATATTAAGATTAATGAATAAAATTAGAATAGACGAAAGTCTATATTTGTGCCACAAACCAGAGCTTTTGAAGTATTCTTTCCAAGACTATTGATTGTGTAATTATGCTATGAATATTATAATCAATAGCGAAGTAATTACATCACCTGCTTCCATCATTTCCGTGAAACCTCTTGCTTAAAACCAGTAGCTACCTCGAATAGCTCCATCTTATGTTGAGTATACACAGCTGAGATCTGCTAGGATATTCTTGTGTCTGTCTTCAGTCTTACGCCCCAATATTTACTAATTAATTTTAACCCAACCTCTTTGTCTGCATCAATATGTTTTGGGCTGGCATTAGGTTATTACCACCAGACTTTCAAGAGCTCAGGTTATACCCTGACTCCTGACTTGAATTTATTTGAACTGAAACAAGAATTCTCTTTTGGTCTGAGGCGTCTAAATTTCAATTCACTTAATCAGAAGAACTAAAATGTTCTGAAATTGTACTTAAAGTAATGAAATCGACTGAATTTTTAAAATGTTTTAATATCGATCTAACATTAATCTAACCTTCCTTTTGAAATTAATTAATTGACCTAAAATGACCTGATTGCAAATTTGATTTTACCTGACCTGACTTTATTTTATTGACAATTTGACAAATCTACCCGAGGGATCTGAATAAACGCCCCCACTTATTATTTTATTGATTATCATCCCTCCCTCCCTCGTTGATTCAATTTCGTAATTGTTTTTGAAATTATTCTCCAACACAGCTTTTTACTGTATATTTTGTAGCAGAGATTTTCCATATGAATTATATGTAATATCTTATCATACAAAAATCCAATGAATTTGGCCAAGGTGTGAAAATTTTTTCCATTTTTTTGCAGAGGTGCGAAATTTCGCTTTGATCTTATAGCATAATCGTAGACACGTCATTTGCCACCTACATGCTAATTTTCATATATCTACGCCTTGCCAATTCTTCAATCAATTCGGACGAACACACAACACAATCCTTGCGTTTTAATATATAAATATTAAAGGATAGCAAAACATTTTATCTCTGATTAAGGACCGATTTTGATGGTACAGCTGCATTTAAACTAAGGATAATACTATATTGATCTTATCTCTAACACAGCCAGGCTCCTTTCAACCTGCTGTGATCATGTTAATCGATACTACGAGTGGTTAATGATGATTGATTAGGCCATCTCCAATCTCACAACGACACTTATAACAACAATTATCATAGTCATAACACAGTTAGCGAGTTGTTTGATTTAGATTATGCCTACACATTTGCCGGTATCAGATGTGTGATTGAATTATTTGAGAGGATTAGTATTCGAGGCTATTCTTGCCAGTTTATATTTTAATGAGATATCATGTGTTAGCCCATAGATTATATCATTTTATGCAAGTACAAAATTTAAATAGAGTATGTATATAATCCATCTTATTAAAAAATTTCATAAATTCAGTTTTATAAAGGGTGCTAGAAGTGAATCTCATGTCAGTGTGAGTTAAAAATAGGTGTTAATTTATGAAGCTTGAGAGCCACTATAATTCCACAACAACAATTAAATTATACTTAGGCATTCTCAATATGACTAATTTCAGACATTTACCATTAACGTAGAATGGTCCTTCATGATTTTAGAAGGGCGAAATTCATATTACGTTATGAGCAGATCTCTCCATTCTGCTTGAATGTAGAATGTGACCTGTCTATCTATATGCTGGTTACACAATCTTTCAAAATTTACCTTTGAATCCAGACAAAGCAACAGTGAACTACGGAGGAAAATACAGTCAGGGTCGCTTATTGTGAACCGCCAGGAGACCAAAAAATCTGTTCATAATAGAGATACAGTAGAACTCGGTTAGTACGTACTCATTTCTCTGAACCAAAATTCATTTATTATATAGATTCCTATGTAATATCAACTCGGTTAGTACGTACTTACGGATAGTACGTACTTTTTTCCGCTTCCCGGAGGGGTACGTACTAACCGAGTTCTACTGTACTTCATATTAAGCGAACTTTGTTCAATACAAATCCTATCTAAAATATGAAATTGGGATCAGGAGGTTAGTTCATAATAAACGAATGTTCATATTAAGCGGGTTCATAATAAGCGACCCTGACTGTACATATAAATCACTCTGGTTAATACGAATTCGAACCAATTTCGATCGTCTCCTGTTGTTCGTATTAACGAGGTTCCACTGTCTTATCTAGCAGTCTTAGCTCGATAGAATGACTCCCTGGTGGTTACACGCATTCACTCTCTGGTACGTGCTGACACTACTCTACATGGGGAAGAGATCTTGGTCAGGGGGCGTGTTTATCGGCGCCATTACGTGCTGGGGGATCATTGGAGGGATGGGAGAACATTTGAAGGTATATCTACTCGATCAGGAAGCAAGAGGAATTGATGATCGCTGGGTATTTATAGTATTTGACATTCCAATCATTTTATCACTACTTGCGATGTACATCAAGTTTGCACTCAAAACTACGGCCCCGATGAGTATGAGGATTGGTTTGGGGGTTTTGAGTATATTCCTCGTGTGGTTCTTCAACTCTACCAATGAAGATGTCCAGGACTTTACATGGCATTCCAAACACTCCATACTGCATCTAACCACTGCCTCTGGAACAGGGATAATAGCCTTCTATTTGGACCGAAGTAAAGAAGAAGCAAATAAAAAAGTTGAGTAGAATTTTGCTCTTTTATCTCACGTATAGTTTGCACTGGATTGAATTTTGTTGTTATATGATTATAGGTTCGGTGGTACATTTTGTATTTTATCAGAGTAGCCAATAAGATTATTTTAGCTTCATTTTATACCTGAACCAAATTGATATGTTTAATAAATAATATACCAATCAACTAATTGACACACGAAACTTGTAGTGAATAATATTAAGACTACAAACACTGTTGTTAAACTAAATTAGTGCGTCTTTTCTCTGACAACTCCCTTAATGGGGTTCCTCATCTCCAAGTAATGCGAACACACTCCCAGGAAACACAAAGTGATGAAGTGTAATGCTGAGTGGTTGTAGTGCCAAGTTAAGTCTATCAAGTTATCGTCTGTCTTGAAAACGACAAATCCAATCACAGTGAAAAGGAACAGGAATAGTTTTAAAGCTTTAGAAGCAGAAGAACCAATCGCGAATTTGAAGAATATAGAAATCAACGCCAACGCTGAAGGGATTCCAAACATCAGAAGAAAAATTTGAGGCTCTATTGCTTGAACTTCATAATCCCCAAATACATATGCCGAAAGATGCATCAATAGGTCCCCGATCAACCCCCACGTCATTAGCAAACCTGTAAAAACTCCACCACAGAATGATTTGCTGACATTATATGCATCTGTTGACAGGTAGAATATAGTGAAGAGGTGTACCCACCAAGGAATCATTTAGAATAATTTGGATAGATTTTACTGCAAGTATTGATAAATATCTTGAATTTATAACAAGTCCATAAGGCTAATGGATACGCATAGATTTGAGAATGGAGTCAAATTGGTAATTGAATTATACTAACTAATTCAGGTCGATTCTAACACGCAATTGATTGTTAATAATCTAGATAACACGCAGAATTGATTTGTTGGTCATTTCTATGCGTGGAGGTTAAGTGACGTTTCTATATTTCCGTCTGTGACGAGTGAGATGTTATATCAGCTCTGAGAAACTTCACTGAGAGCTGACGTTAACTCTCCATAGTTTGATAACGTCAGGGCTCTGATTCGATGTACGTGTACTTTCAAAATGAGTAATTAACACATTTAAATATCTGGCGTCTCTATCTCCAGTGCGTATTTTGGTAGAAGAAAAAGTTATAATTCACAAAGACCCTTTTATACATGAACAATACACTTTCACGAATTCAAACAAACTTACTGATTGAAACACTTCCTTGTCTTCACTTTAGCTCAGGACTGTTCGTTTAGCAAACAGGCTTAGCAGGGCTATTTGGTCTTAAAATAATATAAACTTAATCTGTAACTGATTTAATTGGGTAGGAGGGTTAATATGCAGATGACTCCGCTTAATTGGGACACTTTGGTCCTGGATATTCTGTCCCGATTATAAGCGGAGTCCCAATTAACCGATGAAATTTAGTATTAGCTTCTATGTATGGGAACCATTCCGTTCCTAGAGACATGTCCCAATTAAGCGGTTGTCCCGATTAAGTGGAGTTGACTGTAGTGATTAAAAGCTGCTAAATCTCCCAGTTACAGCTTACAATACACCAAATCCAAATCCATGGTCATCTTGTGTTGCATAATCTAATCTCAAATTAGTATAATGGTAGATTCCGTAGAGAGCTGTGAAGCTGATTGGTCCTCTCTCGGCTACTCTCCTGGGTTTGGGAATGAGTTCTCTTCGGAAGCTCTCCCCTCAGCCCTTCCTATCGGGCAGAACAGCCCCCAGGTGTGTCCGTACGGTCTCTACCCTGAACAGCTGTCTGGCTCCGCCTTCACCTGCCCCAGGGAGACCAACAAGAAGAGCTGGCTCTACCGGATTCGTCCAAGTGCTGTGCACGAGCCCTTCTCCCCCTGGATGGAGCCACTGCCCTGCCACTTCTCTCACAACTGGGACGAAGTGGCGCCTAATCCCAACCAGACCCGTTGGAACCCTTTCCCTCTACCCGATGAGAAGGACAGAGTCGATTTCTTACAGGCAAGTTTAAATGGGGACCAGTCAACTCGTCCTTTTTTTGGTCAATTCGGTCCTTACTTTGGGGCTTTCAGTTTGTAATTGTTTGGGGGTTGTGTGGATTATTATAACCACGAATGGAATTAAGCTGACACGAGTTAACTTAGGACGAGTTGGTATAGGTACATTCGTTTAAATTATGCTCAGAATGAGTTCATCCTTTTAATTCATATTCACTTCTCAAACATTTTAATGGAACATTGGTGGCGTTACTGTTGTATTCGTGTAGGGTCTACACACCGTAGCTGGGGCAGGAGACCCACGCACACGTCACGGTGTGTGCATATACGTATACGCTTGTAACGCCAGTATGAATGACAGGTGTCTGTACAACAGTGATGGAGACTTCCTGTTAGTGCCTCAACTCGGACCTCTCAGGATCTCCACAGAGTTCGGTAGGATGCTGGTAGAGCCGAATGAGATATGCGTTATACAGCAAGGAATGAGGTTAGAATTACGCACGAATCAAATACTGTTATGTCTGTTGTGTGATATTTCCCTATTTATAGGTTTTCAGTTGAGGTAACTGGTACTAGTCGTGGGTACGTTTTAGAAGTGTTTGATGCTCACTTCCAACTTCCAAATCTCGGTCCCATCGGGTCCAACGGCCTCGCCTCTCCACGGGATTTCTTAACCCCGACTGCCTCCTTCGAGAACAGGGAGGTACCCACAGGCTATCAGATAATCAACAAATACCAAGGGCAGCTCTTCGTTGCTAAGCAATTCCACTCTCCATTCGATGTTGTGGCTTGGCATGGCAACTATACTCCATACAAGTATGACCTCGACAAGTTTATGGTGATAAACGCTGTCTTATTCGATCATGCAGACCCCTCCATCTTCACCGTACTCACTTGTCCGTCTGTGAGGCCAGGCGTGGCCGTAGCTGACTTTGTTATTTTCCCGCCAAGGTTGGTGTCCAAGTTTGTTTGAAAATTGTAAATTTCGCATGTTCGGTATTCTCACTGAAGTTTAACTAGATGGATGGTACAAGAGCACACGTTCCGCTCTCCATACTTCCATCGGAACTGCATGTCTGAGTTTATGGGACTGATAAAGGGGAAGTATGAAGCTAAGGAGGAGGGGTTCCGTCCTGGGGGAGGAAGTCTGCACTCGATGATGACACCTCACGGTCCTGATTCAGTCGCGTTTGAGAAATGCACTAACGAGAAGCTTCTACCTGTCAAGTCAGTTCTCATTGATATTTTATCATATGTACATATGTATATGTTACCCTCAAAATGTCAAATCAGTTATTATGCAAAATACCTGAAAATTTGAGGCATTATAACTGATGGAAAATGCCTGGAAATTCCAGTTATTATAGATACAGTGGAATTCGCTTATTAGCAATATTGCTCTATTAGCAACCAATCTTCAGGTCCCAGGTGAAGATTTTGTGTTCATTCTGTTCCCTTATTAAAAACTTCGCGTATTAGCAACCATTTTATGGCAAAACTCGAGTTGCTAATAAGCGAATTCCACTGTAATAACCAGGTATTTACATAATAACTGATTTAACGTTTCAACAGTAACATATACATATAGCAAACTAGAACTCATCCTATTATATGTCCTGAAATTTCTCAGTGCACAGATCGGCTTCTCTTACATTCTTCACTTCTAGATTACAAGATACGATGGCTTTCATGTTTGAGTCGTCTCTCAGCCTGGCTATCACGAAGTGGGCAGACGATCCAGCCCTTAAGTTCCAGGACTACTGGAGGTGTTGGCAGCCGCTCAAGTCTAATTTTAACCCTGATTGGAAACCAGATACGGCCTGAGTTACTGATCACTCCTATCCTTATCTACTTCGGATCAATCTTAATTTGACGTCGTGTCTTGTTATTCTTTCTAATCGCTTATTATCAGTACTATTTATACTTCTAAAGTGATAAATTTCCACTTAATATATAGATCTCATGGTTAGAGTCAGTTCTAAAATGTTATATTTCCTATGAGTCCGTTTTTTTATTGGAAATTTCAGTTTTTTTACTATAACTCAGCCTTTTAGGTGATAGAACGCTGAAATTTTAACAGAATGTGTATATTCATATACCTCACATATGATGCAACTATCGTCAAAAAATGATTACTCATCACTGTTATGACGTCATCATTAAACATCAAAAAAAAATTTTGTGATCTTTCGAGTAATTTCGATTATTACAGTAAGACAGACGTATTTAGAGATGTTATCTCCCTTACAATTAATCAATGTGAGCCTAGGCGCCTCTGGCGGACGTCAAGTGTCCTCCAACCCCGCAGCGCAAGCAAGCGAAGCGCGCTTGTGCACATTAAATGAAATATTAAAAGTGAGATCGCATATCCCTGGTCTTTTTTGAGGGATTAGCAAGAATTTTTCAACTCATACCCTGATGGTGAGTATCGAAATATGCTAACCACTAGGCTACAATAGCCAAAGACTTTTTACAGATAGTTCTGATATTAGTGTAATTTGTTACAAGCAAATACCGTTAAATCCCAGTAGCACATAACTATTAGTCTGCATGGACAATTCAGAGTTCAAATCCCTGGAACGCTGGACTTGTCATTCTTGCAAGACCAGCAATACTGCATTTTATTTTTATTGCATGAATTGTCACACTCCCTCTCCCGGAGACACACCCTATGTCCATATAAGGAATCCAACACAGGAGACAGAACTACCTTTTCAGGATCATGTCGAATTGCCTTTTCCAACCTCACAGACTATAGAGCCGTACAAATCCACAGGGTATGGACTAGATCCGGAGACTCAGTATGCAAGAGAGAAATCTTCAAGCTACAGGCCTCAACCCTACAACCCAGCTGTCCCTGATAAAGACACTTTTGGTGGTATTTTAATATTCTTATTGGAGAACACAAGGAACCGAGATGACATTCACTTTGCACTGATTTTATATAATATCTCTAACTAGGTCCGTCCTGTTTCATCCCACTTCAGAATGATGTGTATTTGGACGAAAAGCATCTGATAGAGAACAGCGGGAGAGATCAGGAATGGACCGATGATCCCGTTTCACGCCCCCATGCCCCCCTCCCATACGATCACGAAGACACGGTTCTCGTGCCGGACTACGACTACTCTTTTATGCAACCGCAAGAAATAGAGCAGATGTACTCCATACAATCTTTCTTCAACAATTCTCTGGTTAGCTCTGCTACTCTATTCTTGGAATTACAGTTTACTCTACCTAATTGGGACACCAGTTAATCGGGAAAACCACTAAACTGTGACATCTCCAGGAACGGAACAGTTCCAGTGCATAGAAACTTATACGAATTTAAGCGGAGTCAACTACATACTTTTGAGCCATGATTCTCCTGTATAATTTTAAATGAAATTAAAGTACAGTGAAATTCGCTTCTTAGCAACTCGAGTTTTGCTCATAAAATGGTTGCTAATACGCGAAGTTGCTAATAAGGGAACAGAATTAACACAAAATCTTCACCAAATCTTTACAGTGATCTTTACATATCTTTACTTTACAGTGGAATTTACAGTGGAATCTTTACAGTGGAATTTGCTAAGCAAATTCCACTGTAGTAGGGATATCATCTTTTTCTTTGAAATCCCTAAACTGACTAATACTCAGTGTAGTGATTATTTAATGAACTTCATCGTAGTCTGCTGATGTTTGATGGGAATATCTTTTAGGGAGTAGTGCCTAATGTTCCCGTTAACCCTCCTCCTCCTCCTCCTCCTCCTGTTCAGAGAGAAAATAGCGAAGAGATGAGGTTCTCTCTAACAGAGAGTGCCAAGTATGAATTCCTCCACAAGCACAAGCCTCAAATCTACCCCAGACTTAGCAGTATCACTGAGAGAGAGGTTTTGCTATAAATCTAAATTTGTTAGAGAGAATTCATTTAATAGATTTACTCTTTAGAATAATTGGGCTCAGTTAGAGAGGGCAATTCCTGATTCAGTTGTCTCTGTACCTGTACTGCACCCCAGCACAGACCCAGCCATAGTTGTAATCCGAGATGATCCCCCTGTTCCTTCTCCTAGGAAACATGTCCCAGACCCCCCTGTTCCCACCCCGAGGAAAACTCCCACATCTTCACTCGTTATCCCTGACCCCACTGAACCAACTGCCCCCAATGTACCCACCGACCCTTTAGAAGTTTCGCTCGGACCAACCGATGCGCCCGCTCGTCGGAAAAAGAACGCTTCCTTACTGCAGACAGAGAAGTTGGACGCCGTGAATATGGAGGGCAAGACGCAGGTTGATGAAATAATGGCGTTTCTGAAAGAGCAGAGGTTCAACTTTATTGATCCTTCTTTCCATCCATCACCTAAAAGTCTCTTCATCAAGCCACATGCGCCTGCACGAACTATTACCCAGAAGGTATTAGTTTGTGTGATGTTAACACAATAAAGCATTTATAGTGTAACTAGCAGTCTTTTGAATTTTTTATTTTCTTTACAGCAAATACACACATACTATGGCAGTGGTTCCCAACCTGGGGTCCACAGGATTCGAAATTTTGTGTTATAGTTAATTGGAGGGGGTCCACAGAATAGGAAAATCTTTATAGGGGGTCCACAGCCCAAAAAGGTTGAAAACCGCTGTACTATGGTATGAATTAAAACTGTACGATTGTGTTCAAGGTTGTGTGGCTGCGTCCCGGAGAGATCAATACACGAGCCGGAAGGATGAAATGGTCCATATTCAACCATCCTAACCCAGCGGACGTGTACCAGGGCACCCTGGGGAACTGTTGGTTCCTCTCAGCTCTCTCTGTGGTGGCTGAGAAGGAACAGCTGATTCATAACCTCGTTCTTACCAAGGAATTCAACAAGCAAGGAATCTATCAGGTTTAGATATTAACGTTAAAAAACAAATCGCTATAAATATAATTTTATGTCGCACACGTGTCAGGTACGCTTGTGCATGTGTGGGGAGTGGCAGGTGGTGACAATAGACGACTACTTCCCGTGCAGAAGTGGGACTAACCGTCAGATGTACTCGGAAGCTGTGAGGAATCAGCTGTGGATGTGTCTCATAGAGAAGGCAGCCGCCAAACTCTACGGGTGCTACGAGGCGCTGAACAAAGGAACACTCGTGGAAGGACTCTCTACCCTTACAGGGGCCCCATGCGAGGTAACCTGTCCCCCAATTATAGTATTTTACTTTGTTTAATAGTTTTTCTCAAAACTTGGATACTAAACTAGTTATTTGGAACGCAGAATTATACTTTTCTGAATCTAGGACTTGAAAATAACTCACTTAGATCCAAACCTGAATCTAGAAATTTTAAGATTTTCTCTTTATTTTGATCGTTGCTTAAACTATTCACTAATATCATTTAACCTCTTCCAGTGACTTATTTTCTCTAAAAATATTGCGCATACCTCTCTAATCTTCGACAGAGCTACAGTTCACCATCAAATATGGATATTTGAACTTTTTTATAGTACGGTATTTATTATTTAGGATTTTCGCACACAATTTTCTTATTAGTCACAATATGCCAACTTGAGCAATGATAAAGAGGGGCGTTGAATTTCGCGGGACGGCATGGAAGAGTACTACGTATACATGTAATTAAATAAACCCCGGACACAAATTTAGCTCAATGGAAATTAAGGAAGTGAAAAAATTGGGAGGTCAAGCCTAAAACGAAACGGTTGCCATGTATGTATGTATGTATGTAGTCAATAAATCGCGATTGTAGCTTTTAGTAAAGTTTATTTATCCATGGTGTAGTTATTCCATGTTAATTCCTCTCTTCAATATTATTCTAGACACTCGGCCTACTTGGGATGATACAAGAATCTGGTTGCAACCAAAACGAGGTGAAGAATGTGATTTGGTCCCAGATAACCCACTTCAAAAGCTCCAACTACTTGCTGGGAGCTTCCACCGGGAATCCTGACATCAGCGAAGAGGTCTACCATTCCGTCGGTCTGTCAGCCCACCACGCCTATGCTGTGCTAGACGTTAGCGAGATGGAAGGGAACAGGTACTGACTTAGTGTGCATTGATTAATAAATAATCCCATCAATCACTATGGATTTTGCTAACTCATTTCCGGTTAAGTCATTTTGGGCGGGGAAACTTAGAAATGCGGGTCCATGCTATAAATAGAATGGACCCCAGGTCATTCTCGGGTTTAATGGAGTACCGTATATGCTCAAATAGGTAGCCGGGACTCGAATAATCGCCTCACAAAGAAAATTCTAAACTTATTGCTACCCCATGTAATAAAATTTTACAGTAAACGATTTCCTCTTTGCATTTATCCGAACACTCTTCATTGAAAAATCTCTTACCGTTATTACTTCGAATAATCCCCCCCCACAAAGAGGGTGCTAAAATATTGTTGTTGCCCCCTTTGAATAAATATTAATGTTGAATTCTTCCCTTCTACTATTTGTTGAATCGTTGTGCGGTTATTTCCTAAAATTCTCTTAAATCTGAAATATTAATTTTTCTTCGTGTGGCAAAGGCAAATGGAGCTAAAATCAATAATCACCCCGGCTCCTATTCGAGTATATACCATACATCTGAAATAATTATTTCCATCATGTGGTGAGTGAGCTAAAGTTATAAGCTGTACTGTATTGTTCATGACTCACGATTCATGTAAGGTTGGTGTGCCTGAGAGATCCGAATGGAGTGAGTCGCTGGAAAGGGGATTGGTCGACTAAGAGTGAGAAGTGGACTCGTACAATGCGGCAACAGCTGATTCCAGGGGGTGAAGAGGGAATATTCTGGATTAGTATTGATGACCTTTGCAACTACTTTACGACGGTGAGCTGAGTTATTCTTGAGCGAATACATTATTATGTGGAGATCAGCATGTGTGTGTTGATATACCGCGAAATCAATACGAACTAGATCGTGTTTCGTTAGCAGAATGCATTTATTTTTCAATTAATCATAGTACTGGTTTGAACCTATATAATTGAACTATCAACTAAAACTGAAATTAAATTAATTATTTGCATCTTGACCTGATGATCGAATAATTATAATCGCAACTAACAATTAATTGTTCTCTTTTTTGGACATTTATCGCTTCTCTCGACTCATTAGATCGCAAATTTGCTGAAATACCTGTGGACGAGTATACATATACAGATATGCCAATGAGAGTACGCATTTTCTTCTCATGTGTAAATGTAATTCATTGCCTGAAGAATTGAATTGGTCATCCGACACGTAATCGAGAGCATCTGATCATTGCATAGTTATTTGCCACATGTTAGAACAGCAGATGAACTCGATTACTTTCTTAGTAATTGATTCGATTTATTGCGAAATTTAAAAAATGCTAAGATACTGTATATATGTACGTATATTACTTCAAAATCAAATCGCCATCTCTCTATGATTCTCTTCCACATCCTATACCATTCAGGAGCACATGTGGATGTGTCTCATAGACCCTTTTATGCATGTAAAATACAATAATAGCAAAAAATGTAGATTATATTTAGTATAACATTTTGGGATAGCAGTAAATGTAGCGGAAATTATCATATAAAGACAAATGTAGGAAATATCGTTAAATCTTGAGAATAATCTTATATTGAGTGGAAGTCTAATTAATTACGTCAGTAGTTCAGTTCATCAATTCTTGCTTCTATTGTAGTGTATTGCCATACATTCTCATGTCTGTCTAGGTGGACGTATGTAAAGTGAGGTTGGATTACAATGAAGCTAGAGAGAGTGCGATATTCCCTCCCTTCCTGCAGTGTCACTCTCCGGTCTACCTCGTGGAGGTGTTTGACAAGACAGAGTTCGACATTTCCCTCTACCAGCCTAACCGGCGTTTCAGAGAGAACGAGAAGAAGGAACAAGTGATGAACTACGCCACTGAACCTACAGACCTTTCCGTCGTTATCCTCCGAACGTTTGACCCAATGGAAGAGGAACGCTCAGCTCCAAACCCTACCAAATTCGTTGGCTTTATAGGTTAGTTCGTTTCAGAAGAGAATAACTTTTCCTGAAATTCAAAAAAGTTAGATCCCAAGAATTAAAAATATTTTTATGAATAGACTCTTCTGCTATAGAAGAATTGTCTTGAAAAAGGAACTCCTATTTCTAGGCCGTAAGAGGCAGGCTTGTGTTAGTCATTCGTTCCTACTGGATAAAGGACACTATCTGATTGTGCCACAGGCATTCTGCCATTGGGACAGTGACTACATCGTTCCGTATACAATCGCTACATTCAGCTCTAAAGCTCATATCTTGGAATCTAGATCCACGCGTCCTGGTTTCTTTGCTGAGTGTCTGGTCATGCTCGCCAAAGCCAAAGGTACATCTGTAACCTCGGGATCTTCCTCTATACATCTCTACAAGATGGAGAAACATTTCAATGGAACTCTCTTTGTTGTGGAAAACAAGTCGGAACTTCATTTCAATGTAAGTTTCCATCGCATTTTGTCCTTGTAAATGTTGTTAGATAATCAAAGCTTGTTAGATAATCAAAGTTTGTGTGGGCATCTTTTGTACTTGTAACCATTATTAAACTCCGTTAATTTAGGCTACTTTTCCATGTCAGTTAATTACATTTATAGCCAACAAAGCACTTTTTATCTCTACAAGTTCTCTCTTTTTTGTAATGACCAAAACAGCAAAATAAATTGAACTTTAACCATACTTGTTTAATTTTCAAAATGAGATACAGAAAGTGTCAAATTTGTTAAAAGATCGTTTTTTAAATTTAAGAAGTTTACTAAATCTGGTCTACATGTCTAGTGGTACGTTTCTTCCGACACTTTTTTAACAAAATATTCAACTACCATCTTCCAAATAATCAAATCATTTGATTGACACCACTAACGTTGTTAATACCATTTATTCAATGTCCGATTTCAGATACGGATAGAAAGTGTACATTGCATCAACTTGACAAGCACGAGAAGTTCCATCACAACACAGGATTGCGTTCCTCCTCACCACAAACAAGTACTCAACATCATTTCAGTCTCAGATCCTTCTCTTAGCTATCTCACCTCATTCCGATACTCGAGATCTGTCTCACAGCAAAACACACAGGGAGATTACGGTTCTGTGAGCTTTCCTGAGTTGACGTATAAAAATCGTGAAATCCACAACCCAATATTTATCTAGTTTTGAAATTTTTTTTTGTGAACTAAAATTTTTGCATTGACTTGGCATTTAGGTTTGCTGTGTATAGTCAATAGTACTTTGAATTTCACTAAAGCGAATATTCGTCATAATACAGCTCAAAGTTTGTGTTATTTTGACTAGGTGTCCTTCTTTATTTGTATAATCTCGCTTTTGTAGTTATTTTTTGTGATATATTTTATGCCTTTATCTTTGCTTAAAAATCTCAAAAAAAGTTTTTAGAATTGCGATTGCGAAATTTTGAGTTGTTTAAGGTTAATAATGTTGCAATTAATCCGAATGATTAACCGTTTTTATAAATTTGATGAACAATCTTTTGTTAACTAATCCACTTGCAATTCTAAGTTTATAATTATCTCATAAAATGGCTACTAACAAGAGTAGTACGCAGCCACAACCCTTGCAGCCAGAGATTGCGCTGCCAGACGAGGAAGAGAAGTTGAGAAAACAGAGGGCTTACCAAGACAGAGTTATGAAACGGCAAGAAGAGAGAAAAGCTAAAATGCAGCAGCGAAAAATGACAAATGAACACAAGCAAGAAGAAACTGCAGACTTTTTTTGGAAAGAGTTTAACCAGCAACAATCGGATATCAATTCTCTTTTTGAGCAATTTTCTAGTTCCACTCCAGTCCCCACCACCTTGTTTAAGGTTAGTCAGGAGTTTAATTTCAATTTGATGTATAATCAAATAAATCCTCTTTGGAATTGTTGGCTTATTAAGATGGTAAAAATGCTGAAATAGACTCAGGCTAGTCACTAAGATTAATCGACAATCTTTGTTTATTTTTGTAATACTAGTAATACTGTTTCTACAGATAGTAGAACTCAGAACATTTAACACCTCACCAGACACATGCTTATAACATCAATCTCTTAAATTTACAAAGCCTAAATTTGATGAATATCATTCTTCCATAAGAGAATGTGACAAATTTTCGTGTTCCTAAACACGATCAAGCGAAAAGTCATACGCCTAAAGGAGCGTCTCGCGCTCCTAGATAATTCCTTGCGAGGATCTGCATATCATAATCCCATGACATTTTTTCTTATAATGTCATGTCTTGTATGTTATAATGTAGTATCACTTATAAGACATTTTCTGTACATCTTTTGTACATTTTGAGAGTTGTCATTGTCAACTGACGTTTTAATTAATGATCTTTTAATTCTTTACAACTTTCCTGCCTGATTTTATGATATCTCCATTTGAACTGCTACTTTCCCAATCCATCCCATTCCCTTACAAGGGAAGATGAATATTTTAAGTATTTATTCTCACTATCAATTATAGTACATACATGCATATGGTATGGTAATTTTAGATTTATCCTGAATATAGTAAATTCCCTGGAAAGATATTGAATTATTTGTGGATTTCGGGGTCATGCTGAAAGGTTCTCACTTCTTGAATTGGTTTGTACATTGTTGGATATTATGCATAATTTCAGTTTTCAATTGGGTAATCTCGTCGATATACGTAATATCTAACGTTTCAGTTTTCAGGTTAAGTACTTTCATTTCTTAAAAACATTTTGTGAATTATATTTTTCATTTCTTAAATTGATACTTGGCTGTCATTGTGTCGTCATCTCTCATGATATCCTTATTTCTTATCGTCAATCTCCAACGTTTTAGCATTCCTATTAGTTTCAGTAGATATAAAGTTGTGAGATATAAGGTATGCTTTTAAATCCCCTGTATATGAGTGACACATACAAATACCACAATTTTCGATAATCCCCTGTATCCATACTAACAAGAGTCAACAGTACATTGTTCACCATTCTCCACTCCAAAATGTTTACATTTAGGTATGAAGAATGGCTGGCTCTACAGATGTAGACACTATGTGGCTTGTTGCGAAATGCAGGTTTAATTAAACTGATTTTATTCATTCATAATTCACCGTTTTATTATTTGATGTTAGACAACATCAAAGAACAATATGACAATTAAAGAATGATGATTTTGAAACTATTATAAAATTGCGAAACTTTATTGTTATTATAGAACGTAAAGTGATTCATGAAAACATTGCAGCAGCTAATTAAACTTTAAGAGTTTCCCTGGGATTCAGATATTACTGCTCACAAGCGAATGGCGGATGTTTCGTCACTGATATTTCTTTGAATGAAATTATTGAATCCCCACTTTCATTCTCCCATTCAAAATAATAAATGACAATCACCCACCCCCTCACGAAATAAAAATACCACTCTCGCGTGCCATTTTATATTATTTCAAACTCAAAATGCTCATTTTCTCTTTGCTCTTATACATAATACTCTCCAAAATGCTCACTCTCACTCTCCTATCAATTCTATTCATCTTTAGAACAAATTCATGTTTCCCAACAGTTTGTAATTCCATTCTAAAATATCAGCGACGAAACTTCCGTTTACCCTCACAAGCAAGTTAGTTGAAATATTGAATGACGGATGTGATCATCATAGACTGACCTACTATTAACCACTATTAACCACTATTAACCACTATTAACCACGTAATAAATATAATCTTTGAAGTGTACACTGTAGATTTAGGTAGGCAAAATATTCTTAATCTACATAAGTGTAATAATTACAGACATAGAAATGCAAATTGACGAATGAACACATAACTTCCATTTACACAATGAATTAGTCAATGACTTGACGATTAGTTCTGGTTACTTATGTCCACTTCAGTACACTTTAGTCTCAATCTGCAATATGTTATTCCACTGGCAGGTTTCAAAGGAACTATTTTTCAATTACAGATTTTCCATACATTCCTGCTTTCAAACCTTACTTTACTTCCATTCTTTGTTCGAGTGAAAGAATCAAACTTGATTCAAAGCACTCTACGACTTGATGACTCGTTTTTGGTGAAGAAAGAACTTCACTGGCGTAATATTAGAAACCATTAAGTGCATCATAGTCATGCTGATTGGTTCACAGTTCAGTATTGTTTTGAACTTTGTTTTATTTGTTGGGATCATGAAGTTATTCTCGTGAACACTCTCTTAAAATAGCGAGTTTCAAGTAAAATGTATTCATTCTCTTTTTACAAGTATCATCTCTGTTAGTTGATACCATTTAGCGGCCTTTGTTTATATTCTTTTATGACCTCTCTTTGTGTAGGAGATTGATTGTAAGCTGGAGGCTCTTCAGAAATACATGAATGATTCTACGCTCTTTCTTAGTCCTTTTGATTTGAGAATCGCAAAATCGACTTTACAAAAGTTCCAATCCGATCTGGCCAAGGAACGGACAAAACACGTTCCAAAGTTTAGCTTCAAGAAAGGATCAAAAAAAGTCCAAAATGGGAACAGTGAAAATCCTAACTCGCAACCCCTTCCAGTCCCTGCAGCTAAAACCATTGTAGAATTTCCTGTGAGCAAAAATTCATTTGTTTTGAAAGATAGAAATGAAGAGAGTATAGTTATTAACCCAGGTGACGTTTCTCGTAAAGATCTATTGATTATGAATTTGAATAAATGCCATCTTATGATGCAAGGTAACCCTACAACTGTGCATATGAACAACATCTCTAACTGTAAACTGGCAATCGGACCGATCAGCACATCAATAATGATACACAACAGTACAGAGTCTGTATTTTTCCTTGCATGTCAACAGCTTCGAATTCACACATCAGAGAAAGATGACTTTTACATTCACGTGACAAGTCGGGCTATCATTGAAGACTGTTCTAAACTGCGTTTTGCACCGTATACACTGACGTACCCAGATATCCAGGAAGATTACGTTAAGTCCGGTCTAGATACAGAGGTGAATAACTGGCAGTTGGTGAACGATTTTCATTGGCTCTCCATCTCAGAGGCGTCTCCAAATTGGTGTCAGATTCCGCCACAGGAGAGGATGGACTGGCGAGATGTGCAGTCAAATTAGGAAAGGATTATCCGTATGCTAGCTCAGATTGTTTTAATCATTTCTTTCAATCAAATTATATAATTTCCATTTGCTTTTAAATATTCCTTATGAAAGTGTGTTTAACTATCTACGGATCTTTTTCTCCAAAAATTGTACAAATTCGATGGGTTTTCTTCGTGTTTTAGGAGAGCCAACAAGTAATCGCACATGAGGAAATTATTTATATTCGCTTAGCTTTTATAACTAATAATACACAAGCTTCATCTGTAGTTTTAATAATTAATCTTCAACTCCTCCTTCCTTACCGATACCTAACCTTATCCGACTTTGTCCTCGATAATGGAAGATTTGTCTCCGTTTTAAAATCTTCACATCCAAAAGTATCGAATACAATTGTCATCATCAACTTTTCTATATATTGTCTCACTTTGACTCTCCTTTATTCCTGAAAACCTGTCTCATTATACTAATCTTGCAGTTAATTCTCACTCTAAAATACATCCAATGGCTTTATCACTTGTAATGTACTTGCACACATTGCAGAACTATGGTGTTCTAATTCATTTTATGTAGTGAAAATCAATCTGTACAGGTTCAGTACTCGTGTGTATCAAGTCATAATAATTACACTGTTTATGGCTTTGTTCTGATAGATATTCTTTGAGGTAGTACCGCACCAATTATTCATTTTTAGTGACTTCATTCAATAATTTATTCAAGTTTTCTGATAAGTTAATTCTTGAAGTAGGGATAATGACCTAAGTCTAAAGGTGAGATTGTCACTGAGATTTGTGGGCGTTCGATGTTTTATTGGTTTATGTTTAGGGGAGTTCTTCCTTATTTACGTAATATTGTGATAATATGTATATAAGAGCATGCTCTCGACCCAAGAGCATGCTCTCGATCGAAGAGCATGCTCTCGACCCAAGAGCATGCTCTCGACCCAAGAGCATGCTCTCGATCGAAGAGCATGCTCTCGACCGAAGAGCATGCTCTCGATCGAAGAGCATGCTCTCGACCCAAGAGCATGCTCTCGACCCAAGAGCATGCTCTCGACCCAAGAGCATGCTCTCGACCCAAGAGCATGCTCTCGACCCAAGAGCATGCTCTCGCCCTAAGAGCATGCTCTCGACCCAAGAGCATGCTCTCGACCGAAGAGCATGCTCTCGACCGAAGAGCATGCTCTCGACCGAAGAGCATGCTCTCGACCGAAGAGCATGCTCTCGATCGAAGAGCATGCTCTCGACCCAAGAGCATGCTCTCGCCCTAAGAGCATGCTCTCGACCGAAGAGCATGCTCTCGACCGAAGAGCATGCTCTCGATCGAAGAGCATGCTCTCGACCGAAGAGCATGCTCTCGATCGAAGAGCATGCTCTCGACCTAAGAGCATGCTCTCGACCGAAGAGCATGCTCTCGACCGAAGAGCATGCTCTCGACCGAAGAGCATGCTCTCGACCTAAGAGCATGCTCTCGACCGAAGAGCATGCTCTCGACCAAACTGTCCATATAGAAGTCCCGGAGGCTGAGTGGGGAGGAATTCAGAAATTAGAATTGTCTGTATTAGAGCGAAAACATATAGTCTACTCTATTTTAATTGATATCTATGTACTTTAGTTGTAGATAACGGACACATTGGGGACATGGCTTTTGTCCATTGTAAAGAGATGTCCTCTTCTCGGAGAGTGCTTAACTATTGCATACGTATTTGGTAAATTAATTCCGTTCCACGAGGTTTGTCCGTTCTAGAGGAGTTGTCCGCTTTTCGGAGTGTCCGGTTTGGAAGACCCCACTGTATACGGAGACACTTTAGTAAACATGATTGTTGGATATCTGTTTTGTTATAATCAATTCGCCTGATTTGTGAGTTAATTAAGTATCTAAAAATAGAGTTGTTAATGACATCTTGGTTTCAGTTCGATCCGTAATAATGATGCACTCATGTTGCAGTGGTGTAAAATTGAGATATTTTTAGTACGCATTACATCATATATGTCAGAAAGAAGTCTATTTATAATCCTGAAAAACTTCCCAGATTTAATATATTTCGTAGTTTGTATATTATTTCTTCAAACTAGTGGGTTATTTTCGCATTTCTTAAGGTGAGTATTACATTTTAAATTAAATAACTTTGCTTATAAATCTTCCTTTGTGTTGTTTGTACTATGTAAACATTTCTGTTTATGACCTTATAAGTATCGAACGCAATGCAAAATCCAAATCATTTATCTACATTGAAATCAGGACACTTCGAAACTAGATTCGCGAACAGTTACCATATTATATGAATGCTCTTTATTCTGTTTGTTACCAAGCATTTATTCAGAGTTGATTTTCGATTTAATAAGATATGATACATATATATTGCATAATATGATTGCGTTGGCATGGCGGCATAGCAGCATCACTTGTAATAATACAATGACAAAAAAATAATTTACAATGCTGTGGCGAGATTGTCAGACATTATGTCTTGAAGGAATTTGGAATCTTCTTTCAGCGCTGTGACCCACTTTCTAATTTCATTCATGTGTTGGTTGTATTCGGTGTCGCGGGACATCATTTCGCTGAAGAACTCTTGCCATTCGATGTCTAAATTTCTCACTTCTTTCTGAGTTTCGGAAAATTGGCTTACGAATGATACCCATTCAGTCTTGTTGAGAATTCTGCTTTTACTGACGTAATCCTTCTTTAGCTCTTTAAGTTTGATTTGTTGTGCAATGGTCCTACTTTCGAGTGATATTATTTTAAAGTCGCTACAGTCAAGGATTGTGCTGTTAGTTTTCGCGAGGGGCCGCTTTTCTAAAAGGTTTTCCATTGAGTGAGACCTTTCGTATTTTCCATTCTCCTGTACTGTAGTCACTGGATCTTTTCTTCTCATTTCAACATGAGACCCACGCCCACTCTCTATGCCCAAAATTCGAGGCAGCGAATTTGAGTTAGAGCCATTCATATTCGTTTTATACATTCCAAATGCAGAACTCGATCTGTTTTGCTGTAACTGATTTGTGTTGATAATCCGAGCATTTGCCACTTCACGAGGATTAATCGCTCCACTTGATAGATGTGAGTACTTGACTTTACTTCTCACATCTCTACTGTCGTATCCACCGTCAGCGGTCCTGCTTCTATTTGACGTGATTCCTGTGCTCATCGCTTTGGAGATTGGCGATGGACGATTTTCAATGACTAATGCATTTTTCTTCTTAGGAATTGGAGAGTGATTGGGACATGGGTAGATATTTCTTGTATGGGGTCGTTCCATTTCGGAGCGGTATTCACTTGACTGTACTAGATTGTTTGCTGATCCGTGTTGGCTCCTCTTTATCTCGTGAGATTGGGGAACAGGTGACTGCACCTGTCGTCGCCTTGTTTCAGGCGTGACTGGGATAGCTCCCCTTTTAAGCCTTCGGTACTCGTAAGATTGGCTGACTCGCTGAAGTGGTGCATGTGAGAAATCATCACTGGATCTGGTATACGGTTCCTCTTTGCTGAATTTTTGGACTTGTAAGTTGATTGCATCTTCAGGGTTAGATGTACTTCTTTGGTGGTAAATGCCTCCCATACTTTTCTTCTTCTGACTGGACATCTTATCTAGGGTATTTTCTAATAGAGATAGCTTTTTCTTGATATCTTTTTCCATTTGTCCGATTATTTGTATTTCACGTTCCTGTTTCTTGCGAATACTTTCTTCATTATTAATTTCTCGCTTCAAGCTATTCACCTTTTCCAGCAAATACTCATCATTCCCTTGGTTGTACACAAGTTCTGTCATTGTCTTTGTCTATGCAATATTAAGTTTATTCAACTACAGCATTCCCTTGTATTTATACCAAATCCTGCCTTACCGATTAACTATGATGCAGGCCAGTGTGTGATGTAAGGAACTGCTTCAGGTACAGTTTTGTACGTATTGATCTATTCAACTCGTGATTGTCGATATTTTTTAGTTTTTATTAAACTGATTGAGGAAGTTGAACAGATAAGATTTGGTTCATAATCCTGTTTGAGTTGCAATTAATCCAATCATTTTTATTTAAAAATATTAAGGTTATAAACATAAATTGCAACCCCTTAAATTTCACGTAGTTTCTAAATGGCGATGAAAAATCCAGATTTACCCCCTGCAGATGATAATGAATGGGGAGAAATGCCGATGGAATCGAGGCGTATCGATTGGGCCGACGAAATGGACAGGATTTCTCCTGATAGTCAGGCGAAAACTCGACTGCCCGAATCCCAAACTATTCTAGACGAAGAGAAGGGGATTCGAACTGAAATTAGCTACCGTTTCAATGCTAAAAATCAGAAAGAGAAAGTTACTCGTATCTTCCGAATTGAGAAGAAAAAGATTCCGAAAGCGATTGCCACCCGCGAAGAGTGGGTTAAGTTCGGTCGGGCTTCTAAAGACAAACCAGGTGTCGACCCAGCCACTACTAATGACGGCGAAGAGACCTTCTTCAGTCTGACCACGAATAAAGACGAACTGGAGTTAGGCATTCAGGAGCCGAAACTTAAAGCTACCGACATCCTCAGGAGTATAATCGAAGAAGATAAAGACAGAAGGGAATCACAACCAGACCACTCAACTCAAGAAACTAGACAATCAGCTCTAGCCTATGTACCCCCTACAAGGAGACCCGGATATTACGACAGGGCCCCGCCCTATAGTCTAGATGAGCCTCTCCCTGCCGTGAAGATATCCAACCTCTCGATGGACACGACTGAACAGGATGTGAAGGAATTGCTAATACAATTCGGCAAGGTGACCAGGGTGCACATGCCTAAGGACAAGAAGAATAGAGATGTACACAAGGGCTCCGCATTTGTGACATTCCAATACCGTAACAATGCTGAGAAAGCGATCTCTATGTTGAACGGGTATCCCTATGACCATCTCATCTTAAAAGCTGGGTGGTCTAAACCCATGAGACGTAACTAGGTACAATTATTGAGAATTTGCTCAGGAATTATTTAGTAAAAATTTGTATGTGGTGTGACAAATCTGTTGATGCTACAGTAAACTTTAGGAGAAATAGCATCACTTGATTCATTTGCTTTCCGATTACTGGGAAGTTAGACAATATATCTAAATAGAATATATTTTATCAAATTTGTTCATAACATTGCAATGATTGTTCAGAAAACTTAAAAATGCACTTTATGGATCTACTATGAATAAAAACAAACAAAAGATTTATCATATAGTTTCAAAAATAACAAATTCGAAATATACAAACCTAAAAATCATTAAAAATTAACAACCACAGTTTATTGCATTAATCTCAAGCAATTTCTTGAGAAATGTGTGCATACATTTATGCCTGTATTTATGGACAAATTTATCGATAAATTTATTGAGAAATTTGTAATTTTTTTTCACCCCAGCCAATCAGATTTAGCTGTTTTGCTGTATGTTTGATATCCTGTAATTCTCTTAATTTAGCACGAACTGTGAATTGATAAAGTTCAAAATGACGTCATCAGAACCTAGGAGCAAGGTGTGGGGGGGACAGCAACAAGCGTGTGTAGAGAATCAATCTCTGTCAGATGTCATGAGTGAGCAGTTAGTGCAGCATCTACAGACTCAGGATGACGCAATGTTTGCGAAATCCATCTCCGATGAAGTTCTACCTCAGAGCACTGGACAGGTCAATACAGACCAACCAGAAACCGTAACTGAAGATGCCGCAACCAATCTACTAACCGCAGAAAATGTGAATTCGGATTTTGCGATCGCACAGATGATGCAGCTAGAGTTTGAAAAGGAGAGAGATGAGACGATTCGGGTTTACGAGAAAGCGATGAATGGAGAGAGCAAGCTGGGAGTCTCCTATTCTAACTACAGAACGACTGATCACTTAGAGAGTGAAGATATCGATGATGATTTGGGTGCAGTGGACAATGCAGGTTTCGACGATGCCAATGTTAAGTCTCATACGGGTCCTAAGGGAAAGGGGAAGAACAAATCTTCTAAAAACCCCACTAAACATGATCCAACCATTTGCGGTCGAAGGCATGTGGCTAATACTCAAGATTTCCCTACCGATTTCTCTTCTGGAGATTTGTACGATACCAAGTACGATTTCAAACTGAATAACAGAGTTTATAACGAGCTGAAGCAGTTCTCGCAGAAAGAGAAGAAGCGGTATGCGAAGATTAAGGACAAGCATGACATATCAACTCAGGACCTAGCTGTAGATGAGAAGACTCGTATCACCCTCTTCAAACTGATCGACAATGGGACCTTGGACGAGATAACTGGGATCGTTTCCACTGGAAAAGAGGCCGTCATTGCTCATGCGATGGGTGGCGGACATTCTAACATCTCCATTCCAGAGGAAGTCGCTATAAAAATATTCAAAACGACACTGATCGAGTTTAAATCGCGTGAGAAATACATCAAGGATGACTACAGGTTCAGAGCTAGACTCAGACACTCCAACCCTCGCAAACTGATAGCCGCGTGGGTTGAGAAGGAAATGCACAATCTCAAACGCCTTGAGAAGTTTAACATTCCATGCCCACACGTGGTCCTGAATAAGAAGAATGCTATCATTATGGATTTCATTGGCTCGAAAAGAGAAGCAGCTCCACAGTTGAAATACGCTAAACTTGATTCAGAACAGTTGAAATCTGCTTATGAGCAGTGCCTGGACGGAATGCGTAAGATGTACAAGGAAGCTCATCTCATCCACGCAGATCTCAGTGAGTATAATTTACTCTGGCATGAAGATGTGCTCTATTTCATCGATGTGAGTCAATCCATTGAGCCTTCACATCCAAACGCGCACTTTTTCCTCCATAGAGATTGTACTAATATCGCAAATTTCTTTTCACACAAAGCGTTACCAGGTGCACTCGATGCGTTGGAGTTGTTCAACTACGTAACTGACTTGAAAGTCAGCGAAGAGGCATTACAAGCCACTCTCCTCACAATGAACAGTACGCAGGACAAATCAGTGAAAGATTTCCCAGATTATCAGCCCCAGCAGACTTCATTCGACTATCTCCACGAGTTCATCCAAACTAAGCGAGACAGCGAAGATTCAGAATCTACTGGGAGTGATTCTGAATCAGAGGATGAGGATATCCCATTAGAAGCTAGTGAAAGTTAGAGAATGCTTTGTCACATATAGGTAGCTATGGTGATAACTTGTTCTGTTGATATTTATGTTTATATTACATCAATTTTCTGTCCTCAAATGGAGTGGTTGAGCATGAAAATTTTTCGATTCCACAGCTAAGAACAAAATAAATTTCGAGCCATCTTTATTGATCGGTAATAAACCCTATTTTAGTTGGAGATGATAGTCACTGAAATCTGAATGGAAGTTGTCTCGTTATGAGTTGTAAGTTTATGCCGTGACTATCAAATTTAGGGATTAGTAATCCGAAATAAAAATGAATATTGTCCATATTTATTATTTAATTTGTAAATTGGCAGCAAATCTTGTGCCAAGGTAATTAGCTACTAAGCCACTTTCACTCTCTAACAGAGTTTAACAGCTAGAGTCTATAATTGGCAAATAAAAGTTATGATGAACGCGACCAAATTTATTCTATATTTAGAACCATATGGTAATGATCTTTCCTATTTCAGTTCTGAACATGATAGGAATTGAAATAGGACAGACATTCCAACTTTTAATTCATCATCCTACACTATATCGTTGCCAAATTCTGATTACATATTTTATTCAGTTGATTTGTATTAGCACTCTAGCCTAGCATATGTTGATGTTCTAACTTGATATTTTACAAATCTCTCCATGTTTAGATTTGCAAGAATTCCAGCTTATCATTGATAAATTTGACCTAAAACATTAATTATTATGACCCGAGACGACGCGAATATACACACGAGATAAACTCGACGAGTTAATGGGTGCATTTCTACTTTACTTAACACACACAGGCTGGGCTTCTTTTCCATTATTTGCAGATAGAGCCGTGCGTCTATTTTCACACAATACACTCGACATAAGTTCGAAACCGTTTTCCTCGTTGCGTAATAGGCTTCCTCATACGCTCTGATTTGTCTGTGATTATATTAGATCAGTTTTCTCCTTTTCCGAACTTTTGTGTATTTCCTACTTACTTTAAGTGATCCTTTATTCTCATTACTTTTAACTGTCCGGAATTTAATGCTACAATGATCTGCAAAACTAAATTTAAAGTGTACGACAGCGATTTTCAACCTTTTTTGATATAAATAATTTTCCTATATTCTGTGGACCCCCTCCTATTAACCGTAATACAAAATTTGGAATCCTGTAGACCCCCTGATATCTTCAGTAAGGGGTCCATGGACCCCAGGTTGGGAACCACTGGATAGAATTTTGTATTTGTCTGTTGATTTTGTCGAAAAATGTTGCTTTTATTTTGTTAACTCGTAGTACTTGTGTTGATAGTAATTCAAATACTGCTCTACTCTATGTATTGTCCATTTCTGAGTGTATAAGGTGTATATTGAGACCTGTGATGTCATATGATGAAGACATATCGACGAACCCAGTATTCAGAAGGATTGTGACCAGATTCCCTCAAATCACACGGGAGGCTCCTCTAAAGTCTCTCTTATTATGTATACCCAAAAGTGCGATTGCAAAGGAAATAGTCGCCAACCTACAAGATGGAGATCTCCTCAACTACGTCCTAAAGCCGACTAACAGCTCCCCCCAGACTGGAGTTGAAGTGTACTCTACTCTCACGAAGAAACTTGTCGAAGTGCGGGGCAGTACGCTGCTACTGAGGCATGGATTCAGTGAGGAGAGAACTGTGAGAGTCCTGTTTGAAGAGACTTTCTATAACACAGAAGACAAGTCCTTTCCTGTTCTGTGTGTCGACCAGCCTTTTGAAGGTATTTCCATCTTAGACTTTGCATGATTAAATCCGATATTTATATTTTCTATTTGGTTTGATATAAAAATTTGCATTTTAAACTCTCCGGAAGCTGATAGCGCACACGAATTTAGCGAATTTGAATCCTAAACTTTTGCATATCAGTCTAGGACGGCTGAAATGGTGTAATTAAGCAGACTAAGGATGCATGTCAATTCCAAATACAATGCCATTGACTTTTCATTGCTTAAGTTCAGTGATTTATAATTTTAGCTGGTCGGCTAGCATTTAAGGCTGCTTCGTGTCTGTTTACCTTTTTTGGGTTACATAAATTTGAACTTTCATTTGTGAGTGACTCTGATAAGCAAATCGTACAAGTAAGGTTATCTTAAAGATTTTCTATTTAGTCATTCAAATACTTTTAGGAAAATCTACCATTCAAGTTGTCCTGCAGCCAGAACAGCTGTTAAACCCCCAGGAATGTTTCAGATTCCTTCTAACCGGTAATGATCCCGGTGAAAGTAACCTGGAGAGCTTCCTCCAGATCCAACTCTCCAACCGATCGAACATGTCAAGGTTCAGACAGGGAGTTTCGCTGAGACACATGCTGGACATCGTGTCAGACGTCATCACGAAACTGGTGCGGGATTGCCTCAGGTACTCTCAGGTACACCGGAAGTACAGAGATGATAAGAGCTACATCGATATTCTCAGACTGGCCGTGGAGAATGTGGTGTATTTCGAGGTTAGAAGAATTATTGTTATTTGGAGCTGTTCAAAGGTTATGTCGAAAAAATCCTGAAAGTTGACCCCACTCCCTCTCTCCTTGATTATAATATTTAATAACGTGTAACAACTGTTGCATATCACCATTTAATACTTCTTTAGGCCAAGTAATGGGGGCATTCTGTACCCTCTGCTTAATTTACACATAAAATCATGAATATATTCGCCCTAGAATACCCAGTAGTCTTGAAATACGTTTCATAACGTGTAAATCAGATTGGAGTGTTTTAAAACTGTTATTGTGAGATAGCTAATCAACTCACACATACCATTAGTCGTAAGAAACTAATGGTTGCCCGATCAATGAACGATGTCTAAAATTTAGTTTTTAATCGAAAACTACATTTTTCAGATCTACCCCAAATTATTTAAAGTCGTGTGCGGGCTGGTGTCTCGGGAAGACGGGGAGCTGAACAAGGTGACGCGGAATCTGGCACACATCGAAGCCAGTGACCTTGACATAAAGTCTCAGTTCTGCTTCAACTTCCCCAAAGCGAAACGGGAGTTGGCTAGAATGAACTCACTCTGCACTCCCTACCAAAAGCTGTCCTGTCTCCACCAAACTTTCCAGATTCTCTCTCAACCGACCCCTCACTCTAACGTAAGTAAGTAAGTACTTAATATTTTCGGATGGCAAACCCTTACAAAAGTATGATACATCACGTAACATTATCAATACTTCAACACAGAGAGATTGTTCAGTGGAATATGGCCTCTAGTTTGGTACCACATACCAACTAAGTCAACAGAAAATCCTACTTTTCGCTGTACTCTCGTACAGATATCTCGTCCAAAATGCTATAGAAATCGTACATTTCATTTTGGTAGTTGGTACGGGTTGACTGGTTCCCCTCTATTCACAGGAAGCTTTGAATGCAGACGATTTGCTACCGTTACTCGTCCTCCTGATCATCCACTCAGACATCCCCTGCTGGTACGGGAACCTCACCTTCATGGAGAACTTCTACCTCTCCCCCATCGACAAGGAGAGGCACAAGTACTGCGTTAGCTCGGTGGAGGCGGCGCTGGAATTCTTACGCTCTGGGAACCTCAAAGTTGACAGATCCAAAAAGTCCTGGCTCATTCAGGTGAGAAGTGCTGAGTTTTGTTAATCGAGCCTATTTGATTAATCACACCACTGAATAGTAGACTTGAGTTTATTTTAAGGCGTTTCTCAAGAGCTGAGAGTTGTAGTACAATAAATTGTGTGAGACGGTGAGACCGTATATTTTGATTAGAAATGTGGAATTATGTAGTGTAACCCGATTTTACAGAGGGTCAATTCTATTTATAGAATAGACCCCACACTTTTAGGGTTCCCCCGCCCAAAATGAGTTAGCAAAATCCCTGGTCTCAGGTTAAAATTCCACTTTATGATCAAAACTCTAAATTGGTTTTCTGATCAAAATACAGTCTCATATTGCGTATCTATTTCAGAACGAAGGTTCTCCTCTCGCACGGCGAAGAAGCCCGAGCAGTGACTACGGGATTAACGACTTTTTTGAGCTCATAATCCAGGAGAACGTCTCCAAACTCCAGGAATCCCTTGACTCAGCTCAGAACTCCCACCTGAGGAAGCTGTGCCACCCACTGTGCACTTGTGACAAGTGTCAAACCCATCTCAATCCCTCGAACCGGAGCTTAGGAGCTGCTACTCTCCGCTCGTGCGACGATTGGGGGAGGAATCCACTCCATGTAGCTGCTCTAGTCGGCAACGAGCTGGTGGTGGAACTTCTGCTCAACTACGGCGCTCAGGTTAATAGGCAGAATCTGATTGTTTGAAACTAAGATGTTTGGAATGAAAGTTCATAGACTAATTCTTCTCTCTCATAGAAGTTAGTTCTTATTGTGGTCGCATGTGATGGCCTTTCGTCGCTGGCTTAATTTTAATTGTCTGTCAAAGAAGGTTTATCATTTATTAAGCAATCATAATAGAAACTGATTTCTTTGAAAATTAGAATTTGTATAGACTTTCGTCAACCAACCCTCGCTAGTTAAGCTATCCACCAAGGTTGCAACCGAATAGTTCAATATTTGGTAAATAGTTGTTATTCGGTTGGGAACTGAATATCAGTATTCGAATTTGGTTGGAGTAACCGAATATTATCAGTATTCGGTTAAGGAATATTCATGAATACTAGCACATCCAGTTACTATCTGTAAAATAGGTCAACATACAGTACTATAACGATTTACACTCCTCTATTAAAGATTATTTCAGCCGCTCAGTATTAGAATTTAAATATCCGGATATTACCAGCATTCGTATTCGGTTAGACTAGAGTAACCGAATATTATTAGTATTCATATTCGGTTAGGGAACTTTTCATGAATACTGATATTCGGTTCAATCGGTTTCAACCTTGCAGTATCCACACACCCAAACCACCGAATTATCCACTTCACACAAGTATCATATATCATACTACTGCGTAACTGTTTTAACATTTACAGAGTACAGTTTTTTACCGTTAGACCCTCTATGAGTTTCCCCACTAATTTCCATTCAGCACATTATAAGCATTTTCCTTGAAATTGTTGCTTATTGTTAGATACTTTGTGTGGTGACTCTACAGTCGAATTCATTTATAACAAATGCAACTGTTTTAATTTAATACAGTAGAACCTCAATAATTCGACTTTTCTTTTTCAGATATCAATGAGCTTCGTACCATGCGATTTGTACTGCATAATCCGACAATTTGGCAATCCCACACTTTTTTTCGTTTCCCAACAGTGTGGGATTAGGTCCCACTGTATAATTGTATGTGATTGCATCGCTGTTTAGCCGAACTCGCAAGACTACCACGGCAGCAGTCCGCTCCACATGTCCTGTCAGAGAGGACACCTCCGTGTGAGTATGATGCTCGTGGACAGAGGAGCTCCCACCAACCTGCAAGACAACGAAGGGAACACTCCTCTACATCTCGGTACGTATCCTCCTCTCCACTCAATTACATACTAAATTCTGCGTATTATATATATATATGTATTGTATTATGTATTGTAATTATGGAGACAGTCACTCGAAATGTTTTGATTATAGCTTGTCTCTACGGGCATGATGGATGTGTGAAAGCTCTCATCTTCCAGTCTCCAGCTCGGAAACTGAACCCTTACAACGAGAAAGGAGACACACCTCTGCACATTGGTTGGTTATTAATACTGGATCTAGCATTTGTAGATGTATCATAGCATGGTTGTACTTCTACATCCACTCGACCTTAAGCTCAGACTGATTAACCAGAGTTCCATTCCTGCGTAATTGGTGCCGTTTTGGTAGAACTATACCAATGATGTCCGTGTTTTCAAGCATTTGCAATTTGTTTCACAATAGTTATGTACTGCGTTGAGAACAATTCTGAGTACTCATTTGAACTTACTACCACTATGCTTTGTAAGAATTTTAGTCTCAATCCATAATTACATCTAAAATAGTACATACATGATATCACGGCCTCTTCGACATTTTGATGAAGTTTAAGATTTCTTGTAATTAGACCCATAGTTCCATTTTGCTACTGGAATGGAATAAGCAGTTGATTAATGTATTTAATTAATTTCAATAATTGGAACAAAAAATTACCAAACGAAATTCAGCCAACGAAAACGATGGATATTTACTTAGAGATTCTCTACAATGTCAGACGAATACAGTGCATCTGAATATCTGAATATTTCCATCGTTCTTAAGAGATAGACAAGATCACCGCATTAAACTAAGTATTTGTCTTAGCTGCTAGGTGGGGGTATGAGGACATCGTGTTGCTATTGCTGGAGTTTGGGGCTAGCACAGAAGCGAGAAATAAGGAGAAGCAAATTCCAGAAGATTGTGCTCACAACTCTGCTATCCAGACGATATTTAAAGATTTTATTTTGAGAATCAGTGATCATGATGTTGGAATTCTCTCCAGGAGGGATAGCATTAGAAAGATGGTAAATTGAGAACATCGTTAATCCGAACACCCAAAATATAATCTTGTTCGCTTCTATACTTTGAATCAACATTAAAATCTTCAACAAAATTGAGAAACCGCGATAAAAAGCAATCATAACAAAATAATATAACAATACAAATTTAATGTAGTTAATACCCATTTCACTAAACGAAAAAAATTCATTAATCCAGAATTTTGTGTTATAACACGTGTTATAACCTATGTTGTAACACGTGTTGTAACAGTTTAAGGGTATTCTTTTATTAGGATTGCTTTTTATCGAGGTTTCTCAACAATTTTATTAGAAGATATAGGATTATAAATGTTGATATTCAAAGTATAGAGGTGAATAAGATTATATGTTGGGTGTTTAGATTAGTGATGTACGGGTAACATATGTTATAATCTCTCATAATCTCGAAATATAACAATTTGTATAGAGACATCCTTCACTAATTCGTTCAAGCACATTTGGCTACAGTCCTATGACATACCGGAGAGCTAACAACATGTCACGCACAATAACAGCTCTGCAGTTGAAGAATAATCATTTGATCGAGAAGGAAATGCATCTAGTCTTTGATGCCATTACCTTGGGAAAGGAGCGTATAGTTAGGGACCTGTTGGGATGGTCGGAAGATCATGAGAGTTATTTATCAGATAGTGGACTCAGTTCTGATTTGAGTGACACCATTAGTAATGGGTCCTGCCATCCATTGTGCAAGTGTAAGAGGTGCACTTCTGAATTGATAACAGAAACTCCACTCAATGTATCTATGGCTTCAAAGTCAGGTAGCTTACACGAAACTATTTTAATTATAAATGTCTTACTTTAAATATCTTATATATTAAAACGCAATCTGTTTGTGCGAATTGATTGTTGTTAATTTCCCGTCATAAATAATTTGAGCATAATGTTAATTTCCTGTCATAAAAAGTTTGAGCATAATTTGAGCATATTTTGAGCATAATTTGATCATATTTTAGGTTAATTTGAGCTTTTTTTTAGCCATGCGCCAATAATCTTCCCCAGATCAACTTACTATCCTATAGCATTTCACGAGATTTTTTAATTCACCAGGTCTTACATTCTTGCACATGGCCTGTCAGCACGGGAAGTACTCCCTCTCCAAGCTATTTATATCTAAGGGAGCAGACATCAACGCCCGCACGTACTCACTCAAACAGACACCATTGCATCTCGCCGCTCAGTACGACCACACAGATGTTGTGCAGCTCTTGATAGAGAATGGGTCCGAGTTGAATCCTAGAGATGTGAATGGATGCACTCCCCTGCACTATTGTGCCACCAACGGACACAAGGAGAGTGCTGAGTGTCTCCTACAGCATGGAGCTAGTCCGAACGAGGCGAATTCACGTGAGGATATCCCGCTGCATAGCGCCTCTAAGTGGGGACATGGCGTTATGGTGGAGTGTCTGTTGGACCATGGCAGTCGTGTGGACACACATAACGCGGACAGTCTCGTACCGATTCAGGTAGCACTACTTTATATTTATTTAGAACTTATCTTGTGCTATTAATTACTTTCCATCAACTAAGATGACTCAGTCTAATGAAGTTATCTCCATATTGGAGAGCACAGCTGTCCCTCGCAAGCATTCAGGTTCTCAGTGTAGCAGCTTAAACACAGACTTAGATATCACCTCTTCCAACACTTCCCTGCCTCGTTCATCTCCCTCCTCGATACAGGAAAATGCACAGGTATTTTTTACTTTTTAAAACCTTTTGGTGCATAAAAATAACTGTTGCAAGAGTCATTACTTGCGCTGTGAAAGTAGCTGAGAATAATTAGAGTGGTTTTAAGTATCTATTTTTGCGATTTGAATAAGCACTTTGTTCTAGACTCAGATCGATGAGTCCCCACCAGAAACGGTGAGCAGCGTTTACAATTCTCTTTTGAAGATCGACAAACTCAGTATACAACGCGCGAAATCAGACGCTGAAGTAGGATCTAGCCTCATGTCAGCAGCCACACCCACCATTCTGACTTGATTTTGCTTCCTGGTTGTCTCTGTATATATGTAAGGTGTATTTTAATCGCTCTTCAATTGGCGCTCCTGATTGGTTCACTTTATTTTATTGTGTGGCAATATAAAGTTTATGAATTCGAACTGTTTAATTAATCTTGTAGCTGGGCTGGGATTGGTTAACCGATTTTAGGGCTCGGTTATTTTGGTTTCCTCCAGGGCGGTTAACCGGTTAACCGATGTCAATACTAATTAGTGTAAATACGGATTTTTGGACTAATCTTTAACCTGGTATTAAAAATTTTGTCATTTTCAGTGTTCTCGAAATATACTGATTAGAAAATTGGAATTATACTGTATTATCAAATTTTTAGAAGTAATATTCATGAATATCCATCGAAAAACAATGAAATTAGTGTAAATATTTAGAAAATAAAGCAGATCGGCTAACCAATCGAATATTTTCTTAACCGTTAACCGAGATTGATGGTGGTTAACCGGTTAACCGAATCCAGCCTTGCTTGTAGTATAGATGCTAGATAGATCTGGGTGGTGGAGAGGTTTCCCCTCATTCTTCTACATTTACTGCCTCTACTCTAGAATCTGCTGATGAGTTCAAATTCACAAACTCAATAAATTTAATATACATAACTAGTAGACAATTCCCTATGACAAATCACATCATAATCATTCTACCATACACGTATTAACTTTAACAGCATGGTGTGAATACGCACAATTTGTTTAAAACTTTCAGACACAATAGACATAATTATAATATTAGTCCTAGAGTTAAAATTTTCAGTTAAGATGTCCAGTAAAATTACGAATAGGCGGAACAGTGAAGTTACATTATCAAAGTCCCAAAACGCAACCACGGAAACTTTATCAAACGGACAGCAGAACGAGACAGTTACTACAAATGGGAAGGCACCTCTCCCCTATGAGGAAGAGACAGACACCTTCTTTTGGAGAGCTCACACCCTCACGGCTCTAGTCCTAATTTCAGCAGTATTCATCTATATAACTCTTTTCGAAGTTCCTTCATCAGACAACGACTATAACATGAAGAGAGGGATAATCGGGGTAGTTTTGGTGTTCATAGCAGTTGCGTCTATCCATATGCCAGACGGTCCATTCAAAAGGCCCCACCCTGTAATATGGCGCATCGTCATGAGTTGCAGCATAGTGTATCTCCTCGTGCTTATATACCTGCTGTTCCAGAATCACGATGGAGTGAGACATATTCTCTCTGTTTTTGATCCTAAACTGGGCCGTCCGTTACCTGAGCGTACTTACGCCGAAGACTGTGATGTGTACACTCCAGAAAACAGAGATAATCCTTTTGCAAACCTCATTGACAAGATGGACGTTTTCGTTCCATCACATTTTTTTGGATGGTGGGTGAAGGCACTGATTTTAAGAGATTTCTGGATTCTGAATATTTTAAGCTTCCTGTTTGAGATAATGGAATATCTGTTAGAACATCAGTTGCCAAATTTCGGTGAATGTTGGTGGGATCATTGGTTGCTAGATTTCTTATTTTGCAACGGGTTAGGCATTTGCTTCGGCATGCTCACTCTCAACTATTTGAGTGTCAAAACTTATCAATGGCGATCTCTTTACAACATCCCTACCTTCAAAGGCAAGCTCAAACGTGCAGTTGCCCAGTTCATGCCCTATAACTGGACCAGTTTCCACTGGGGGTATATGGAGAATTTGTATAGATGGTTGGTTATCTGGTGTATCATTATTTTCTGGATGATTTGTGAGCTCAATGCTTTCTACTTGAAAGCCATCCTATGGGTCCCCCCCAACCACGTGTTTAACCTGTACCGCCTCACTCTCTACTCCTTCATGGGTTCAGTTTCGATTAGAGAAATCTACGATTATTTAGACGGCAAAACACATATATTTGGTCGGCAAGCATGGATCACCGTTTTTATAATTATTGTAGAAGTTTTAGTTGAAATTAAATTCGGTGAAGAGATTTATAGTGTTCCATGGCCGAATTGGGTTTTATTTGTTTTCTCAACAGCAGCTGTCGTCTGGACTCTTTACACTATTTTCTATTTCAACCCTTTTATTCGGAAATCACTCAAGAAATCGACTAAAAAGTCGAAGTGATGTCGATCCTAAGAAGAAGCAGGGATTTCTAGAGAGAACTATTCGTATCGATTACATGAAACAGTACAGAGTTTAAGTGTTTTTTTCAATTAATTAGATTAGTCATTTCACATTTAAACTTTGAATCACACGTTCATATGTAACTATTAAATGTTATATACAGTCGACTCCGCTTAATAGGGCCACATCGGTCAGAGGACATTTTGGCCCGATTAAGCGGAGAACCCTATTAACCGAAAATGTTGTATTAGCTTCTACTAGTATGTGTGAGAGCTATTTCTGTCTTGCCAAAAGTGGCCCGATTAAGCGGAGTCGACTGTACTACGAATTTAGAAACTCGTAAATATTTTCAACTGCATTGTTTATATAATGCACAGCTGAAGCTAGCTGTCATTAGATTTAGTCTCAGACAATTTGTATAGATTCGATCAAATGCCAACATCCATTGATATTATAACATTTCAATGACAATTTCAGCCAATTTCTATTTATTTTCTAAGACTCAAATGATCTGAAAGTTCTGTTTTTAGTACAGTTCTATTCTCATTGAGCTATTAACGTGTACTTAACAAACCTGATTAGAAATTACCTTTTTGAAAATTAGACTTACATTCTCAATTTGAATACTCTAGAGTGACAGCAGAATAAATATTATAATCACTATAATTAGTCCGCCGTATTTGCTCTGCTGTCAAGATGCCAACCCTCTCCAAGCTAACGCAGGCTCTCTCGAACGCCAAGATTCCCCTGGCAATAACCGCGGGGTTCGGAGGGGTCGGGTTTGCCATTTATCTCTTCAGGATGATACAAGGAGCCGCGAGAAATGGTTTGGGCGCCAAATCTGGGGGGCTTGGCATAAAATTAACGGCATCTAAGAAATCTGAAAAAGTGAGTATAGACATGAAGTTCTTACGGAATTTGATGAAACTCCTGCGGATATGCATTCCTGGATTCTTCACTGTGGAGATGGCGTACCTCACCGTTGTTGCATTCGCACTCATTGCCCGCACTTACTGTGACCTCTGGATGATCACCAATGGAACAGCCATTGAGAGTTCGATTATTGACAGAGATCCCAAAGCGATGTGGGAACATGTACGTGTCTATGCTAATGTTATAGTATACTATGTTATATACCGCAATGTTCTCTCCAGACCATTTAGCATATAATCAGATACTCACTTTTAAATTGTCAACAGATCCGAATTGAATCATATTATCTTTGGTAATTCCGGAAATGGTTCGACTTTTCGAAAAAGGAAATAGTTCGAATTGCGGATTTAGGAAATAGTTCGACTTTTTATCATTAGGATTAATGGTGGGTTTTTTTTGCGAACTATTTCCTTTTTTGGATAGTCGAACTATTTCCACCATACCTTATGTTTGTTATAAAGGCATATTGGTCGCTATATCTCTTCGAAACCGTTAAAACTAATTTATTTCGTTACATTTTGATTTGTTCTTCTAGTTATCCAAGTTTATCATCGCTATGCCTATACTCTCCGTCATTAACAACATGCTCAAGTTCGGAACCGCAGAGTGCAAGATCAGGTTTAGGAAGCGGCTTTCAGACAGTCTGTACAAGAAATACTTGCAGAAACAGACGTACTATAAGATGGCTAACCTTGACAATAGAATAACGAATGCAGATCAACTGTTGACTCAGGATCTGGAAAAGTTCGCAGATTCCCTCGCGGATCTCTACTCCAACCTCAGTCAGCCTGTCTTGAACATAATCCTATTCTCCACTATCCTGGCTAGGAATGTAGGGATAGACACACCCTTCAATGTTCTCATCTACATGGTGATATCTGGGATATTCCTGACCGCTCTCAGAAGACCTGTAAGTTGCTAGGAGGAATGTGTGTAGAGTGTGTGAGATAGAGCAGTCATTCGGATGTACAGTCAACTCCGCTTCATTGGGACACTGGTTAATCGAGAAAAACGTTTAATTGGGACAAATCTCCAGGAACGGAATAGTCCCGTACATAGAAGCTAATACTAAATTACATCGGTTGACTAGAACTCCGCTTAATCCGGAAAAAATATCCGACGTGTTAAGCGGAGTCAACTGTATAGTATTTCCGTTGATTTGAAGATACGTTAGATAGTGATTGGTTGCCAACTGTTTTAATCTAATAGTTCAATAACAGCCATACTTTATGCAGCTTTTCCCCAAAATGTGCTATTTCGAATAAATCGTGGTTAAAACATTTCACGCTACAGAATAGTTTTTAAGTTCTTTAATATCCTCTGAGCGCATATATGTGTTGTGTAGATTGGAGGAATGACGGCGAAAGAGCAACAGCTGGAAGGAGAGTTCCGCTACGTAAACTCACGGATCGTAACCAACTCTGAAGAGATCGCGTTCTACCAAGGAGACCAGAAGGAGAGGTCCACCGTGGAGTTGTACTTCGGCAAACTCATCGCACACCTGCGAGCACTGATCAAGTTCCGGTTAGGGATGGGATTCGTGGACCACATTGTGGCTAAGTACCTCGCTACCACCGTGGGCTACCTCTCTGTCTCCATCCCATTCTTGGACCACTCAACTCCTCGCTTCCTCGAGGCTACCCCAGAGAAGCTGCGAGGAGATTACTACAGGTATGTGGTGCAGTCTCCACTGCATTTTCTAGGTTCAGTTCAGTTCAGTTCAGTTCAGATTCTCATTGTAATTTTAACCCCAAAATTTAAAACGGAAAATGCGAAGTATACAATACAGTAGAACTCGGTTAGTACTCAATACGTTATTCGGTTTAGTACGTAGTCATTTCTCTGAACCAAAATCCATCTATAATATAGATTTCTATGTAGTACAAACTCAGCTAGTACGTACTAATAATTCTTCCCGAAGGGGTACGTTTTATCCGAGTTCTACTATAGTTACAAATAAATAGGGACCATTCTCTTATCTCGAATTATTCCGAATTCCGTGAAAAAACACTTAACTCACTCCTTAAATCTTGAAAACGTTTGTCTTAAATAGTCAGCATTCCTGTTAAGCTATAACGTTGCTATGAACTGAGTGTGACAGGTCGGGGCGGTACCTAGTGAGACTGGCGCAGGCAGTGGGGCGGCTGGTGCTGGCTGGGAGAGACCTGACGCGTCTGGCCGGCTACACTCAGAGAGTCATTCAAATCCGTGACGTCATGCTGGACCTAGAGGTAGGCAAGTACCAGAGGACGATGCTGCAGGATCAAGTGACTGGGAGAGCTTTGGAACCAGGGACTGGTCACATCGTCACACAGGATAGAGTCATACGGTTTGAAGGCGTCCCGCTTGTTACACCGAATGGAGACTGTCTGGTCAGATCTCTGGATTTTGAGGTTTGTATTACTAATTAAGCAACTAACATGAAGACCATTGATTCACCATACAATACTTCTAAAATCACGTTTCAGACCCAGACTGGCATTCAAACTCGTTAGTGCAGCTCTAGGAGATGCCTTATGTCATGATTGGTGTGTACGGCCGTTTGTCCGTCCGTTTGCTCGCTCCTGGAAATTCTATTGGACCAAATTGCACCAAATTTTGACCATATATTCCTTATATGGTGGAGATTGAACCTGGGTACAAATTCTGGAAAATTTTCTCACCTTTTCACAAAAAGTGTCAAATGTATTATCCAATCAAAATCCAGGGTTAGAAACCTTTCATAGTCTGGTGTGTATGTATCAGTTAATCAACTCCTAAAATTAGGTGAACTCAGGCATGAATGTGTTGGTGTGTGGTCCTAACGGGTGTGGGAAGAGCTCGCTATTCCGCATCCTCGGCGAGTTGTGGCCGTTGTTTGGAGGTAGACTGACTAAACCTAGCAAAGAAAACCTGTTCTACATCCCACAACGGCCCTACATGACACTTGGCACCTTCCGAGATCAGCTGATCTACCCGGACAGTAAGGTCCAGATGGAAGAGAAAGGAGTCACAGATGAAGATCTGCTACAGTTCTTGCAGCAGGTAGATACTATAGCAGTGTTGATGACGCATACTTGCCAACTGTCCCGTTTTTGGCGGGACGTCCCGCTTTTTTCACTCTTCTATTGAGCTAATTTTCACGAGTGTCGCGCTTTTATATGAAATTTCCCTATTATGTCCCGCTTTTTAAAAAAATTCTATGTATAGTACGTTTCTATTGCGTCCCGCCATGTCCCGCGAAATTCAAAGCTGCGTCCCGATTTTATCATGACTCAAGTTGGCATGTCTAATGACGTATCCCGAGATTTCGTATTGGTGCATGAGACGTTCCTCTAGGTGCATGGATTCGTGAGTCTAGCCTTTGTTAAAGCTTAATAATGCGAAATCTGAACCTTATTGATAACATGGTTAATAGGTGCAACTAGCCAACTTGCTAGAGAGAGAAGAGGGGTGGGATTCTGTTCAGGACTGGATGGATGTGTTAAGCGGCGGAGAGAAGCAACGAGTGGCCATGGCTCGTCTCTTCTACCATCATCCTCAGTTCGCTATCTTAGACGAGTGCACGAGTGCAGTTAGTATGGACGTAGAGGCCTCCATGTATCAGCACTGCAGACACGAGGGTATCACGCTGTTCACAGTCTCGCATAGGAAGTCTCTGTGGCAGCACCACGAGTACGTCATCCAGTTCGATGGAAGGGGCGCTTATGAGTTTAGGAAAATAGACGAAACCACTGATGAATTTGGGACTTAAATCTGAGTCCGTTTTTTCACGACTCAAAAATCTTTTTTGAGTCTTTCAATGTAGTCTAATTATCTATTCATATAACTAGTGATTGATTTAACTTTTAGAAGGGTTGTACTATGTTTTAATAATTGCATATCTCATTATGAACAATCAATTACGTATTGTAGTATTTAGTATATTTATTGGACGAATTAGTTAATTGATTTAACTCCTACTTAGAGTAATCAACCTTCACTCTGCAACCCTTTCTATCAATTTCTTCATCACACGGACCTGTTATATCGTATTTTAGTCATGACCTGAGTTGAAAAAGAATATATAAGAAGTAGAAATTTTATGTTCAAAATATAAATAATTAATTCCTTTTTCGATAATTATACCTGAGTAACTCTGCGCTAATGCCTCATAATACGGTAGTATACACAAATTCCAGTTGAGCATCCCTGGTCCAGTGATATAAACGATACAGCAGACCCATTTCATTAACCATTATATAAAGTGCATGTGCGTATCCCCTGATACAGTCTACGGACCCAGGTTGAGAACCACTGCATAGAAGTTATTACTCCTAAAACCAAAATCAATTCTTGATAAATGTCTCATTAATTCTTGCCGTTCAATCCAACTGTCTCAATTGATGTCTATCCAATCTCTGCACTGATTAGTCGGATAGGGATGTCTCGCCGTATTCTGGTCGGCTGTAAGAGAGTCATTGACTTCGCTGTCAAGATTAGGATCAAACCCGATAAGAGCGGTGTGGTTACGGACGGAGTTAAACACTCAATGAATCCGTTCGACGAGATAGCTCTGGAGGAAGCGATTCGTCTCAAGGAGAAGAAAATCGCTTCGGAGGTAATCGCAGTCAGCTGTGGGCCTCCGCAGTGTCAGGAGACGCTCCGGACCGCCCTGGCCATGGGGGCAGACAGAGGGATCCATGTGGAGGTGTCTCCACCCGATTACGACACCTTGCAACCACTCGCTGTGGCTAGGATTCTGGAGAAGATCACTCAGAACGAGAAAGTTGACATTGTGATTCTAGGTTAATTAGAATAGTTGGGTCGATACTGGTAATAATAATCGTTGAGAGGAGCACTCTCCGATATAAACTATTCATAATAAACAGAGATGAGCTAGCTATCCATTCAGTTAGATGTTAGCATATTCCATGTAAACTCAAGCTAGACTACATACTGTAGAACTCGGATAAGACGTACCCCTCCGGGAAGCGGAAAAAGAACGTACTAACCGAGTTGATATTACATAGGAATCTATATATTAAATGCATCTTGGTTCAGAGAAATGAGTACGTACTAACCGAGTTCTACTGTACGATGTTTTACAATGATCTTCCAAACACAATGTATCAGAAAAAATGTGCTGTTCTTAGCGATATATTGGCAATGAACTGAATAACTAGAATGTTCTCGTAGTCCACTGTAACACTTTCTGATCACTAATGAGATAGTATGGGACATCACCATGGTATTCTGATCAGCTGATTTAATATGTGTACTAATTCTTAGGTAAACAAGCAATAGACGACGATGCAGGCCAGACCGGACAGCTACTGTCAGGCATGCTGGATTGGCCGCTCGGGACCTTCATATCCAAGTTAGAAATCGTCGAGGGAAGAGCGGAAATAACTCGTGAGATCGACGGCGGTCTGGAAGAGCTAAGTCTTGAGTTGCCTTGCGTCCTCACAGCAGACCTCCGTCTCAACGAGCCGAGATACGCTACCCTCCCCAACATCATGAAAGCTAAGAAGAAGAAGCTAAGCGTGCTCAAGCCTGGGGACCTGGGAGTGGATATCACTCCGCGGTTAAAGATATTAAGTGTTGAAGCACCGCCAGTTCGAAAGGCTGGGATTAAGGTAGCGAGTGTGCAGGAGCTGTACGATGTACTCAAGAAGGAAGGACATTTCTGAGTTTCTGAGCGGTTTATTATGATTATAGTGAAATTATACGAAGCTTTTGAGGTGGTAGTTACTCGAAATTCTCTAATCATGTTAGTCATCACTAACGAAACTAATTCCACTTTGAAACGTGTTCATGTTTTACAAATATAACAAGCGCGCTTATAACTCAGCTAGGAACACTTTGTGTTCGCAGAGTCGCCCTGCGGGCTCCTGGGAATATAAAAAATTCAGAAGCACCTACAGGTGATAAATATTGATGCTTTCATGAATCCATTTCGATTTTTTTAGCTTTATGAATGCATTGTACAAAAAAAAATCCATGTAAGATCGGTAATATGATATTGGGAATCTACACCCCTAAAACCCCAGGTCAACAATTGAAAGTTAGTCTCTAGCTTATTTTTAGGATTTGTTTACATTATGTATCTATTGTAAACAAACCAAACCAAATATTTACCATAAACTACATCAAAATGCAGCTGTAATTACTCCAGTAATTACCAAATTTCACATTTCTAGCACTTCCCAGTTCTTCAATCAAGCACAAACAAACAAACAAAACATTGAGTTTTAATATTTAAGATTCATCTATCATATATACTTAGCTTTTATTTCCATCGTCGCTACCTCAACAGTGTAGATAGAAATTATGAATCCGCATTATCAAATGGCACCCCAGCCGCCCCCTCCTCCTCCCCCCGGGTACCCGATGGGCATGGAGCAGTACGGGTACAATCCAGGTGTCCAAGAGCCCTGGGGACCTCCCCCCGCCCCTGCCCCCCCAGGCATGTCTCATCCTCTCTACGCACAGCCTCCTCCGCCGGGTGTGCCGCTCCCCCAAGAATGGAGCCAGCCCCCTGTCCCCCCTGGCACGGATCCATCCTACCCGATGCAGAACACAGGTTGCACTCTCAGCTCTGTATTCTTTGTAGCTGTATTTCTAATACAGTGGAAACTGCATAATCCGACACCCTTTGGGAAGCGAAAAAACTGTCCAACGCCAGTTATGGTAGAAAATGATGTCAGATTATGGAGGTTCTACTGTACTACAGTCGACTCCGCTTAATAGGGTCACATCGGTCAGAGGACATTTTTCCCCGATTAAGCGGAGAACCCTATTAACCGAAAATATTTTGTATTAGCTTCAATGTGTGAGAGCTATTCTGGTCCTGCCAAAAGTGACCCGATTAAGCAGAGTTGACTGTATTTTATCCTTGTTACTGACTGCTTGAATATTTCCCTATAATTACTCGCATATATGCCAACCTCGCGCAAGGTAAAAACCGGGACATCAATAATATTTTAGCGGCCATAGTATATTTGTATCAGTCTTATACACTGGAAAACGGGACAGTTGGCAAGTATGTTACTGACTCCTACTTCTAGCTGTTTCAGACAGCCAGCGATACTCCCCGACATTCCCTGACTTAGAAGAGAGAGTGGAACCAGAACCTGTCGAGCCTCAGACCACTGCCCAACTCCCCCCGCCAGAACCACCCCCATCCAAATGGTCCAGCGCGCCCATCCCCCCGGACATCAGGGGGCTAGAGATGGAGAGGACTCGGAGAGAACCGCCTCCAGGTCAGAAGGGTACCCACAATTATTCTTAATTAGATATAAGGTTAAAACACGACGTGATGTTTTATCGAAAATATCCATTGTCCAAAAGTTATTAAGACTCGTTTGATATCCTTACAAACTGATTTCATTACAAACTTGCCATAACTTCTCGGTTTTAAAAGGATTTCCTGCTCCTAGAGTTCACAATAAGCGATTCTGATCATCATTATATCAGAACATTATTTCACTGATTGATTCAGCAGAAAATCGAGTTTTAATACAAAGTTATAAACCCACACAAACAGCTATATATCGCAGCACATAGAGTCAGTACATTACTTGTTGAACAATCTCTCCAAGTGCTGTAGCTTAATGTTGATATCGTGCACCTCTTTAGCTAGCCTGTCCACTGCTTCGCCCTGCTTCTCTAGCACTTCGCACTTCGTCATGATCATGTACATGCTCTTGATGCTCCCATCCAGTTCTAGACAGGTGTCATCTATTGTGTCTTTGTACAGCTGTGTGCACCTGTGAGAAAAAAGGTAACCACGTGGATAGTTCGTGTATGGAGATATTGTGTGTCTGCCTAAGTCACCCTTTGCGACTCGATCCTAGCACTTTTGTCTATAAGAAAAGCCAGTCTCTTGCATACTCGATTAATGGTGGTTTTATGTGAACTATTTCCTTTTTTGGAAAGTCGAACTATTTCCACCATACCTGATACAAGAGTATTTACCTAAGACTGATGCTGGTAATATCCATGAGGCTGTGTTGCATGGAGAGGAGCATTCTGTCCAGACTGAGAGAGAACTTGGCAGCTTGGTGCTGGAGTTCTAACAGCTGTTGCTGTGTCTGAGGAATGTCTGAGGGTGTGTGCGGACGCAGGGGTGTAGACCGGAGCGGTTCAGGGTGTGGAGAGGGCTCCGGGGAGGCATTAATGTCCCGCGTGTCTGACTGAGTATCTGACTCTACTTGAGACCTGAGTACAATACAGATGTTCTATTTATATCATAGCTTCAATAACTGTTATCTCTCTATAGAGCTAATATTATTTCCTAATATTATTGTCTATTTCTGAAAGTATTTTCCTGGTTAAATTTCGTATTTATTATTGATTACAGTGCTACCATCAATTCAAACACAACACAATGGTATCCACCTTATATCATTCTCATCACTGAGTATTTGATCGCTAGAATCTCCCGTGTCAGTGTCTCTCTGTGGGATATCTCTATCCTTCACAGCATCATCCCTATCCTCTGTGAGTTTCAGGTTACTCAGGTCCGCTGGTATGTTGCTGAGTTGGTCCCTCCGTACTGTGTCACTGGTCTCGTCTTGATCTGCCGTGTCCATGGAATTGTCACTCAACTGGAGCTCAGCATCTGGATCGAATAAGCTCATTACTTGCTACTAGCGGGATAGCATTGTCTAGGGTAAAGTTCATTATTTTAGAAAGTATCAACGAAAAACAATAATACCCAAATAAACAAATACTTTAAGTCTTCTATCCACCTACTGTATTGAATATACAATCGATTAGTAATTACTCATCTAGCTCAATCACTTTCTTTGCAGAATAATTACTTATATCGTGAATCTGGCGATTGTCCACTAATTAATTCTCGAGTCAGTATGTGTATACTTATGTAACAAGATAGTATTCATTGCGAGACCAAAATTCCTCCGTTCGAGAATCCTATCTTTTAATTACAATAACATACTAATTAGCTCATATACCAATAATGTGCTTATATACAATGATGTGTCCTGAATTTCACTACGTATCAGTACAAGATATATTCAGGAATCTTCTCTCTCTTGCGTATGGTTATGGAACAATACCTTCTCTGTGGCTTGATTCTTGAAGACTATCAAAGCCATGCATACAGTGAATGTATATGGTAGATGTGAATCAATGTTAATATTTACCTATATTAGCTATTCTATATACAGTCATGTGCTTTCATGTAATCAAGTGCTTGCACTTGTACTACTCAATTGGAACAGTATGATTCTCTCTGTTGGCTGCAATAAACACTTAATTATCAATAAAATTACTTTGCACAGTTAACCAAGTCCACAAATAAACTCTAATTCGCTGCAAAGTAAAGTGTCATCTCTAAAGCTACTACAATCAAACCTTTTTTCTTACTATTTATTTTTTTAAAAATTAACATATAGATTTGGAATTTGTTACACCCATAAATATTCTTAAATAGTAAGAAAAAAACGATTTCACTTGTACTTGTAGCAGACTTGAGTTTGAAATTATTCTTGTTCAAGCTATAAGGTTGCTAATAGTAATTTGTGATCATATCGAAATGATAAAATTATCCTTTCTAATGACTGGGTTTGATTCACTCGAATGAATCTCGCCGTGTTTAGATGCTAGACAGAGAGAGTCGCGCGTGGGAGACAGGAGGGAGAGACGCCGGAGGTCCGGAAGTAGGGACAGATCTCCTCGAAGACGGAGATCCAGGAGTAGAGAGCGGAGGAGAAGACGCTCCAGGGAACACTCTCGGGGGAGGGAAAGGAGACGGGAGAGATCGAGAGAGAAAGAAAAAGAGAAAGAGAAAGAGAAAAAGAGGTAAATTCCGCATTCCTTAGCTCAAAAGCGATAATTCAATTATTGTGGCGTTTCATTATCAGCTGTGAAAGTAATGCTTATTAATGCACCTTGGTTTGCCGACTATGCTCTGTATAGCATAGTTTTATTTGAAATTTTATTTGTCTCTAATTCGGGATAGATCCACATCACCACAAAAGGAGAGAAGAAAAAAGCCACGTCACAAACGGACAAAGTAAGCAAAATAATAAGCAATAGACCCACTATCTATTTCAGTTGATATACGTAGATCATGGTTCCTGTATCATTTAGACCATCTCAATACTGGGATATCGCTCCTAAAGGATTTGAGCACATTTCTCCTCTTCAATTCAAAGCCATGCAAGGTTATTTTATAATAGAACTATAGTAATACTCATAAGCTTGTATTATGTCCATTGGACCTCAAAAGGTTTTTCAGTTATGGACCAATTTTAAAATAGCTGAAGTGTCCCATAACTCAAAAAACTTTGAATTTTGAGGTCCAAATTGTATTATCACCGGCCGGAACATCCTCATTTTAGTACTGTGCATCCTATACTATTAGTATAGTAGCTATGCCACTATACTAATACTATAGGAAGCACACTAAAAAAGTTGACAATGACTTCTTAATAATATAGATATGCTATACTGTTTGTATTTTGCACTTAAGACTTGAAGTAATCCATGGTTAAATACCGTGAAAAGGCTATAGCTACGTAGGCTGTGCCATGTTTATATAGGGTAATAATACAATCCTAAGCTCTATTCTGCATGGTTTGACGATTTTAGGTTTATCATGTGAAAACTCAATCATCTTCGACCGCATCCCTGGTCCAAAATTCTGAAGTTACTATGAGGCATTATGTAGTTTTTGGACAGCCCTTGTGTACTTGTGCTACAGGATTGTTAATTATGCATTCACAGCTGCGGGACAACTGCCCACGCTGGGGATAAGCTCAGGGGGTGCAGTCCCACCCCCTCCCCCTCCCGCCGCCTCTCAACTGACGAGACAGGCCCGGAGACTATACGTGGGGAACATCCCATTCGGAATCACGGAAGATCTCATGGTCCAGTTTATCAATGAGAAGATGCACCAGACTGGATTGGTTCTAGCGCCAGGAAATCCTGTAATGTCAGTCCAAGTCAACCATGACAAGAACTTCGCCTTCATTGAGGTAAACCCGCGAATCTGTTTCGTCATCAAAACTTTCCATCTGTGAATCCCACGAATTTCAAATAATTAGACAATCATCATACAGGGCGTAAGTTTAAAAAATTCTAGTAATTTTAATCTGTTTTAACTTTAGTTTAGATCGGTTGAAGAGTGTTCGAATGCTTTGGCTTTCGATGGAGTCAATCTACAGGTAATCACATTCATATATAATAAGGGTACAAGCGCGCTTCGTTTGCTTGCGCTGCGCGGCTGGCGGACACTATGTGTCCGCCGGAGGCCGGAGGCGCCCTTTGTGCGCCTGTGGTCACCATTGATTAATTATATGGGAGATAACATCTCTAAATACGTCTGTCCTACTGTTATAATCGATATCACACGAAAAATCACCAAATTTATCAATTTAAAATTTTGATGAGTAATGATAACGCCATAACAAAGTGATGAGTTATCATTTTTTGATGATAGTTCCATCATATGTGAGGTATGTTAGTATACAGATTCTATTAAAATTTCAGCCTTCTATCTCTTATAATGGCTGAGTTATGCTCGAATAACTGTATTGCTTAACTTTTTAAAAATGTATCAATGACGTCATAATTCCATGATGAGTCGACATTTTGCTCTGAACTCAGAACTTAGTGGAGCCATAGCTAAAAGACTCCCAAATGCCAAAAATCAGCTTTCTGTGCCTGGCAATTTCTTCAAACCAAAACGCGACATGTCACGTTTTGAAAACGCGACATGTCATGTTTTGAAAACGTGACATGTCACGTTTTGAAAACATGACATGTCACGTTCTGAAAACGTGACATGTCACGTTTTGAAAACGTGACATGTCATGTTTTCAGAACGCGACATGTCGCAAACCAAAACTTCAATGCCTTTATTGATAAATTATTTGTTTACTTTTGTTTACAGTAGGTGCATATAGTAAACAAATCTCAAAATTAAGCTAGAAACTTACTCTCAACGGTTGACATGGGGTTTTCAGGGGTGCAGATTTCGAATATCATATTTCCAGATCTATATGATAAATTTTTTGTTTACTTTTGTTTACAGTAGGTGCATGTAGTAAACAAATCTAAAAATTAAGCTAGAAACTTACTCTCAATGGTTGACATGGGGTTTTCAGGGGTGTAGATTTCGAATATCATATTTTCAGGTCTATATGATAAATTATTTGTTTACTTTTGTTTACAATAGGTACATTAAGTAAACAAATTACACAAATATGCTAGAGACTAGCTTCCAACTGTTGATATATGTTTTTTATGGGTGTAGAATTCGAATATCATATTTTCTGATCGATATGATGAATATTTGTTAACCTTTGTTTAAAATATATATATAAATTAACAAAATAGGCTGGATTGAGTAATTCCAGGCGCCCGCAGGGCGACTCTGCGGACACGAAGTGTCTGCAAGTCGCTCAGCGCAAGCAAGCGAACCGCGCTTGTATCTATATATATACACACCCACACAGGGTATTATACAGCCCTCCAGAGATACGCTCCTAATCTAAAATCCCTAATTTTTTCATACGCCTAAATCTATAAATTGCATTATAAAATAGGGTAAATTGGGTATTATTCTGGGTTTTCACGCTCCTAAACAATTTGAGGCTTAAAATCATACGCCTAAAGGAGCGTCTCGCGCTCCTAGATAATCTTCTGCACCCACATACACAAACATTAATCACGTTTTAATAGTAAGGATAATCATTAGTAGTACATTCAAGTTGTTCCTTTATACAGGGCCAAGCTCTCAGGATACGGCGACCGAGTGATTATAAGAATTTGTTTGGTATGTTTTATTTTCATTCGATCAGATTCTCTTCCTGCAATGTTTTACTTTCGCTCTCTATTCAATAGGTGATGATGAGATGACTGCAGAATTTCTCTGTAAGAATTAATTATATTGTAATCGTAGAGTATCATATACACTGTACAAGATACAACCATTCGTATTCAAGTACTCGTGCCCTAGTTCATATTCAAATTCTATAGTAATACAGTGGGGTTGTCTGTAGAAAGTTACATTTTGATCGAATTCCCTTTTGCTTATCGGCGAACCTTCTATTAGAGGAACGAAACCAAGTCGTTAATGACGTCATGAATCACCAGGGCGCCATTACGTCATAGTTTTAAATATACTAAAAATAGAACACCATTATAATCTTTCTGAAGTTTACTCGCAAATTAACGAATCTTGCTATCACAGTAGGCCTAGACATCGAGGTGACTGTTTATTACTTAATATACAGGGTTTCTCTAGCCATCCCTCAGGGGCTAGTTAGACCCATTTCAAGTCCTTCCCACTTTTAAAGTTGTATCTACACCCCTGTACAGCAATTGCTAAAGTGCGAACATTTTTTAAATTCTTTTCAATTCTGTAATAATTTTGTTTCTTTTCTTTTAGCAACTGTGCCCGGTGAGTTCATCGTATCTGATCATCATACCTACTTGTACTCGTAGTTCTAATATTAGTGATTGGATGGTGTTGATAGCTGTAGTAGTTAGTGTATCTACAAACTTCTGTTGCCGACTATACGTACATGTTTCACAATGTAGGAGTCACCTCTACGGTTGTATCAGATGGACCGAACAAGATTTTCGTCGGTAGTCTTCCGAGCTACCTTACAGATGACCAGGTACCTAAAAATAGACAAAATTAAACTATAAATTAATGCATTGCCATAATGTCACATTTTATAGAAACAAAATTCCGAATTTTCAACCCAATTTGTTTGACTTTCAATGGTTGATCAACTTTTGTATTTCCCTAGCTCTGGCGCTAGGTACGTGACATCTCACCGTGTATCTGTTTACAGACCGTTAGGAGCAAGAATTTCTTTCTTGTAGCCAAGTTTCTTCTAGGATTAGGTCTGCTGGACAACTCCGATATTTTTAGGTGGAAGGGATCACGACCCAAGGAAAGATCAGCTTTCCAAATCCAAATTCTCGAAATTTCTAAAATGTAGATTCGATCCATCGCTTTATTATATCAGTTGAAATATCTATAATAGGAACTAGATAATTACGTTAAAGGTACGTATTAACTATATCCTATTTTTGCGAAATTATTTTCGGCAAAATATTATAATTTATAATCGATTTAGATACTACATGATTTAATTCGATAATAATGGGAAATATAATATATTGTTCAAGTATGTCACTGCATCACAACACAACACTTAGTTCTCTCTCGTTGTATCGGGATATATCATCTCGAGTTTTTATATTAAAAACAGGTGAAAGATTTGTTGACATCATTTGGAGAGTTGAAAGCATTCAACTTAGTGAAAGACACAACAACTCTGGTCTCGAAAGGGTATGCGTTCTTTGAATATAAAGATGATGGACAGACAGAACTGGTCAGTTTATTAACGAGTTGAAGTCAGGAGTAGACTTTTAAATTTTTAGCATTTGTTAAACTAATTTGATATACAGTCGACTCCGCTTAATAGGGTCACATCGGTCAGAGGACATATTGCCCCGATTAAGCGGAGAACCCTATTAACCGAATATATTTTGTATTAGCTTCTATGTGTGAGAGCTTTTCCGGTCCTGCCCAAAGTGGCCCGATTAAGTGGGTTGACCCGATTAAACAGTGACCCTATTAAGCAGAGTCGACTATATATTAATATTTAATTGCGAAAATATTCAATTTTATGAGTATATTTTCAGGCAATTGCTGGACTGAACGACATGGAGCTTGGAGACAAGAAGCTGATAGTTCAGCGAGCTAGTGTCGGTGCAAGGTCTATTGGAATGGTACATAATTTAAAATATCTGTTTAGATTCTTTAGAAGGATAATTCCATTGTTCAATTTACTAATTACGCGTGTGCAACGTTTTGATTTTAAAGAATCTATCACTAGGGTATTGGCGGGCTAGGCATTCCAGGCCTGCAGCTTGAAATGAGTGGGATTACACAGCCTACGCGCATTCTCTGTCTTCTGAACATGGTAACCCCAGAGGAACTTGAAGACATAGAAGAATATGAAGGTCAGTACTCACTTCAGCCACTAACGAAGAATTTCAGAGTTCTTGCAATGATTCGAACAATAATTACATTAGAACCTCGTTGATACGAACAGATATTTTATCCCATACGGAGGAAAATATATGTAAATCACTCCGGCTATACAAATTCCGGATAAACGAACAAATTTCTACCGTCCCCTTGTTCGTATTAATGAGGTTTTACTGTACATAGTTTATATAGAGATGTTTTCAAATCCACCATTAAAATAGTATACCACTAATACCAGTGTTCATCACTGCCGTAACAGATATACAGGTGACTCCGCTTAATCGGGACACTTTGGTCCCGGATATTTTGTCCCGATTAACCAATGAAATTTAGTATTAGCTTCTATGTATGGGAACCATTCCGTTCCTGGAGACATGTCCCAATTAAGCGGTTATCCCGATTAAGCGGAGTTTGCTGTAGTTTGTTTATCGTTTAACTTATGCTAGATATCTATGAGGATGTTAAGAATGAATGCAGCCGCAGTGGGAAAGTGATTAGCTTGGAGATTCCACGTCCCATAAAGAATGTAGAAGTCCCAGGTGTAGGAAAGGTGAGTAGAATGTGTGATTATATTTTGACCCCCCTTAACAACAAGCAATTATTGAACGTCGCAATCTGTACAAATGAGAATTTCTGTGTGTTTACAGGTATTTAAACAAAAATGTTAATTATTTGTGAATTAAACTGTTTAATTTTGTAGATTTTCGTTGAATTCGCCTCGCCTGAAGACGCCACTAAAGGCAGCCAGGCTCTCTCTGGTCGCAAGTTCGCTGGGAGAATCGTCGTGACGTCATTCTATGATCCGGGCAGATATAACATGAAAGATTTTACTTAGTGTTATCCATCAATAATTAATAGACTAATACACTTATGTAGATCAGTGGATAGCTGCAACTTCCAGTTTATTTTGATTAATAATAATCAGTGTATTTCCTGCTATTTTAGTGAATCTGAAGGCGTAGAAGGAACAAGAACTGCTTATTTTGCTTAAATTGTGATACAATCGAAACCGTTTTTTTCTCACTCCGGTTTATCCTTACTTATCGTTTTTTCTTACTATTTCAGAATCTTAATTATGCAAAAAAATTCCAAATCTATATTAATTTCCATCGTTTTTCTTACTGTTTGAACCTGTAAAGAAATAGTAAGAAAAAACCGGTTTCGACTGTATTGCAATTTGTGACGGAGGAAAATTTCCAAAAAATAAAAATTTCTCAAGAAATTTAATGAGATGAAGTTCAAGAATTTAAAAAAATCCATTTTAAGAATTCAATATTTCTGAATAAGTTAGCGTGTGGGAAATCGGTGATGGCAGATCTGGAATTAGATGACTATTTTCGGTCGACTTTCGAGCAAAAAATGCTGATAAAGATGCCAGACAGAGAGGAGGACCATTTGCTCCCAGCCACGAGACTACTCGATAAGAGGCGGGAAATCCTAGAGGTACTTTGCACATCAACTAAGATTCTAACAATTATATAGTCATGAATTCGACAAGTTGACTTGAGGAGTTTTGAAATTATCCTTTATAAAGGTTGATAATGCACTAGCTGCACAACGAGACGATTTCAAGATGAAATTGGAGACACTCAACCAGCGGAAAGAAGAGTTAGAGCGGCGAGAGAATCAACTGAAAGAGACGCTACGAATGTATGACAAGTATTTGAGGGAGGATGAACTGAAACGAGAACGTGCTACTCGCAAGATAAAGCAAGAAACGGAACTGATCACGCTTAAAGATAAAGAATTGGAGGAACTGTACAAGCAGAGGGAAGAGTTGGAGGTTGTCATCAGACAGCAACAAGAAAGTATAAGAGAGAATATGAAGTATAAAGATTTCCTTGAGAGCGTCGTTAAACATTCTCCAGAGGAGTTCACTGAGATCGGAGATATCATCAGTAGGTGTGTGGCGTCTCGTAACTCTCGATTGTTCATACTTGCCAACCATCCCGGATCCCTGGATTATCCCAGGATTTACATTGAATTCAGGGATTTTGAATCAATTTTTGTGCCAACTAATCACTACTTATGTCTAATTAGGAGCTTTTAATTAGATTAAGAGAAGGTTTATAATTATATTTTGTGGTCACGAATTTAACTAATCAGGTATGATACATTGAAATCGACGCATCAAGATCTTCTCAAGAGAGACATCGCTAATCAGGAAGCTTTAGAGAAGGCAAGAGTTCAATTGAAGAAGTTCACTGATGAGAAGAATAACGAAATCCTCAACTGCACGAATCAGGTTCTAGCTAGAGTAGATTCAACCATATTTAACTGTAATCAATGGAGATATATCGGTAATGCGGAAATGGTTCGACTTTTCGAAAAAGGAAATAGTTCGAATTGCGGATTTAGGAAATAGTTCGACTTTTTAGCATTAGGATTAATGGTGGGTTTTTTTCGAACTATTTCCTTTTTTGGAAAGTAACTATTTACTGAACTATTTCCATCATACCGAGATATCTTGTCAATATTCTGAACGATCTCAGGTTAGCAGCCTTCAATCCAAACTCGAACAAGCTCGCAACTTGACTCTGCAGCGAGAGTCTGAGTGGAACACGATCCAGACGACAGCCGCGGAGAAGACACTGCTCCTGGGACAGATAAAGATGTCCACTCACAACCTCTACTCTCACATCCGGAAGTTCCGGGGCGAGAAAGCGCCTGATAAGGAACTGGATACGATCGAACAGCTGGAGAAAATAAAAATTTTCATCAAGGTGTGACTACTATAGATTATCTCAATTATTTCAAATACAAGTGATCCCACTCTTACTAAAAACATAGGTAGTACATTTATATTGATCAATCCCCCGAAAAATGTGTGTATATTTAAGAAGAATTTAATTACTACATCGGTAACATTATTTTTCTATTTTAAGTAATTTATTTTGAGGAATTTCTATTTATATGTTGGGATGTTACTATTTTAGGACATGTCTAGCATTATAGCGGAGATAACGAGAGCTGAGCAGCTAGAGCAGCAAGAGAAACAGAAGCAACAAGAAGCGAGGGAAGGGTTCCTTCCTCCGATTAACCAATGACCTTATTAGCCTGCAACCACTCAACCCTATCACTTTATTCACTATTCTTATGAGTACAATGATCCTATATGCTCACATACAATATATTTGTTTGTGTGATTAAATTGGTATATATCTCTGTACGATTGTGATTCCTACCCGCGAAATTTGTCACGCACAAATTTATATTTGAATACAACTACCTTTTCGTTCTACAAGAGAAGTTGCAATAATTTACACGTGCAAACGATTTGTTGTGTTCAGAGTACAGAATCATTTATAATTATTCCGCCTTATTAAATATTTACACTGCATAAATTATGCCCCTTATCAATAAATTTGGATTAAGGTAGATAAGGTACAAGTTATCTGCATTGAGAACAATATGCTCAAATAATGATCGCGTTGTACCATCCTCCAGGAATTTGAACTCTTTAGTGGTCAGAGTAAGAAATTATAGTTACGAACCAATATGCAATTATTCTACATTTTTCTTGAGAATACGCCAGGCTTAACTAATTTCAGATAATTAAGAGATACATCTCTTGGTTTAACTGTCGAAATCCAAGAATATTTCGTGAGGTTTTAGTGTGAATAAGATTGTCCCTCACTTAACAGGTCATTAGGGCATAGCATGTCTGGCAATGCAGATACTGAGCCTAAGGATATGGGAGTGATGCGGGGGATCCTTAAAGAGATGGGAGTTATAGACCACGAGCCAGCTGTCCTGCACCACCTGATGGAGTTCACGTACAAGTACGTCACAGGCGTGCTAGAGGATGCCAAGGTGTACTCGGAGCATGCCAGCAAGGATGAGGTAGCTGATTTATTTTCACATTCTCGTAGAATGTATTTTTTTCTTGGTTTTCTCCGTGATAGGTAGACTTGAGGGATGTGAAACTGGCTATTCAGATGCGGTTAGATCACTGCTACACCCTTCCACCCCCTAGAGAATTCCTCCTTGAAATAGCCCGGGATAAAAATTCCACTCCGATGCCGCTCATCAACGAGCGATTCGGAATTCGCCTCCCACCAGACAGATTCTGTCTCACCGCTACGAACCTGCAACTTGTTAGGAAGGAGAAGTCTTCTCCAAGAGAAGTTAGGATTCCCGCCTCCATGCCTACCCTTGAAAACATGGTTCCAGCGCAGGAACCAATGCAGGTATCCACTGTATCTGCGTCCGCCGGTGAATTCGCTCCTTTCGAGCCTACGCCTGTGTCCAGCCTCCCCCCGCCAGACCCCAAGCCCCCCACTCCCTCACAAATGTCAATGAAAGCTTTGAAGAGAAAACACGAAGATGATTATGATGAATTCTAATGAATATAATCATAAATGTTCTTTTCAACGTTTCGATTCGCAGACGGTAGATTCCTCATTGTAGCACCCGTAGCTAGTTTAACCGCGGGACATTTGATAGCTTGTACTAAGTATGGCGAACTTTGTAAGTGAGGATACATACCATATTAGGGAGTAGACATATAATCGTATAAACATCTGTACATCGATGTGTAATGAGATGTTTGGTATAAAGATGGGAATATTATCTCAAATTGTACAGTGATTCCTCTAGACAACTATAGATACGACCGAAATTCTGAGTTTATATCTCTTGTTGGCAAGATACAGATAATAACCTGGATAAGAGGTTCATATTTGAACGGTCTCTCTTGTGTCAATCACTTATATATACGTATATATATATATTGCTAGATCTCCAAAATATTTTAAATTCTCCCGAAATACTACTTGTATTTTTTCCTAAATATTATTTTACTGTAGTTAATATAGTTTTTAGGGAAATAATATCTTTAAAATAGAGTGACATAAAGAATTTTAAAAAACCCTGGACATTTTATACATTTTATTACAGAAAAAAACTGAACTTTCCAAATAAAGAAACTGAACACCGAATAAAATCCTGTACATTTCCCAAGTTTCTCCAAAATATTCGACTGACCACTAGGGCAAAATGTGCAATCCGTTTACCCTATTTAGTAACTATGTGTTGCTAATTATACTTGCATTACATGAATTCCATTAGAATATAGCAGACAGCAGATAAATGATCACATCTGAGTAATATCCTTAATCTATTGTTTACAGATAATTAGTACTAATCGTCGGATAATATGCAGGTTTCAAATTCCATCACATCTTGCCATTCAGCTATGTATAAAATTATTTCCTGATGTATAATAGGGAAATGACTCAAGCCAAATTACTGTAACCTTACAATCATTTGATAATATTATTCTGCTGAAAAATGCCCACTTCCTTGAATTAATAAGAATTATTGTTAGGGATATTATAGGCTATATCAAACACTGCATAAGGAATGTATATAATAAATCCACATTGCTTTGTAGCCATTTTTTGGTGGAATCTTTCTGTTAGAGTTAATGGCTAGCAAACCTTTGGAATCAGATGCACAGTCTGTTATAACTGCGCCTGTACAGAAACCCACGACACAGGCCTATTCCCAATCTCAAGCAAATTCCGCACAGAACTCTCCTGCTCCAAGGAGGAAGAATAAACTGAGGAAAGTATTCAATTGGTTCCGTGACAATGTTATTCCGATCATAGACTATGACTCAACCGATTCGGATGATGAAGAGCAGAAGCAGGCTTTGAAAGAAGAGAGGAAACTTCTGAAAAACCCACCCATCATTAAACCAGAACTCCAAGTGAGCGAGTGGAATATTCTCATTAAACTTAATTAGTAACGATTTAAACGGATTATGATTGGGCGATATAAAACTATTTAAACGTTTTAAGAACAGCGAATTGATACGACAAATTTCTGTTGGTTGGAATAACGTTTTAAATTGTTGAAGAAAACAACTGAATACTCTAATAAATCTGAAATATCCGTTAATAACCCTTCTCTAGTTCTCCAATCTGAAGGACAACACCCCTGCTCTGGTCGGGATATTCAACCATGGCAACACCTGCTTCATCAGCACCATCATCCAGTGTCTGTGCAACACAGAGGCACTGTCCCGCTACCTGGTGACGGATGAGTACGTGAGTGACCTCAGAGAGTCACACAAGGCCAAGAGGAGGAACAAGTTCGGCACGAAGGGAGATCTCACTCAGCAGTTGGCTAATTTGCTGAAAAGCATGTGGCTGGGGCAATACGATCATAGGTAAGGAAACAAGGTCTAAGTAACGAGACCTATCTAGCTCTATTTGTATGCGAAATAATGAAGTGGTCAAACACTCTTGTCCGGTAGTGTTAATTCACGTCTTGTTCCTACAGAATATCTTGGTTCTTCATCCACACAGTGATGCGGCACGGAGATCAGTACAGAGGGTACATGCAGCATGATGCACAGGAATTCCTGTTGTGGATGCTGGACAATTTGCATGAAGACCTCAAGATACAACACAAGAATAAAAAAGTTGGTTTCCAAATTCCTCGTAAATAATTTAAGTTACATCTGTATAAAACCCCATAAATCGAACCTAGCACCAGGGACGGTAGACATTAGTTCGTATTATCCGGAATTCACATTACCTGGAGTGATTTACACTATTTTCCTCCGTGGGGCCATGGGAGATAAAGTATCTGTTCATATTATCTAGAGTTTAGTATTATCTGTGTTCGTATTACCTATAAGAACTCGATTTAGATTTATTTAAATCTTGTTTAGAGTTACTTCTCCAGATCTAAAAACTCTCTTCCTCCCCCCGGGCTGTTAGGGGGACAGCACCAATCTAACAAGTCCCAGGATACGATTGTGATGCAGCTGTTCCACGGACAGTTTTTCTCTTCAATCGGCTGCAAAGATTGTGGTCGGACAAGTGCGTCTCTGGAATCTTTCATCTGTCTTTCTCTCCCCATTCCACAGCGACAAATTCGCGGTCTCTACATAACCATAGTGAAGCATTCCAGTCCTGGATCACAGAACAAAAAAATAGGTCAGTCGACTCTGCTCAATCGGGACAACCGATTAATTGGAACGGAATGGTTCCATACTTAGAAGATAATACTAAATTTCATCGTTTAATTGGGATCTCCTCTTAATCGGGACAAAATATCCGAGACCAAAGTGTCCCGATTAAGCGGAGTCACCTGTATATATGAAACCCATCTTACTTCTCTAATGCTAACCACTGGTCTAACTGTAAAGTCACACTTAGCATCTAACTCATAGGTCTGACCGTCCCTCTAATCTGCACCGCTCTCGACATTAAGCGCCAAGTGGCGGCCAGAGAGGATATCCCTCTGGAGCATATTGTCATGTTTGATGTGTACACTGACAGCTACGGCCGCATCCTGAGTGACAATGACACTGTGTCAGAAGTTCAGAATAGAGGAGACTTCCTGTACGCCTTCATTCTGCCTCCTCCCGAACCCGAGCCCAATGAAGGAGAGTTCGATTTTATTTCTCTCATTTGTATGAACGCGTATATGTACGGAAACTACCCACGCAGGTACGTTGTATATTAATAATTATTTAATTCTACTGTTTGAATGAATTTAATCATACCAAAACGGAGATATATTTAAATACAAATTTATAATTCTAACTGCATCATAGGTTCACTTATCCATTCATCCTACACGTACAGAGAGACATAGAGATAACCGATATAGAGAATTTTGTGATGAAAAGAATATTAGCTAAAGTCGAAGCAATAGACATAGACCTGGTAGGATATATCCTTATTTAGAAATGCTGTTTTAATTTGGTTTTGACTTTATCACTGTCGTTTGTTAGCTAAGTGCTATTCAGCGACTATTCAAGATAAAATTGGTGGATGGAATGCCGGGAAAGACGATCCTCAATGCTTATGACCCGAAACCTCTTCTTTCCACTCAGACGAATCGGTAAGAAAGGTAGAGAATTCTGTTCCGTTGTGTTCCGTTATAAAATTGCACGACTCTTATAGGCCTCTCCAGAAATCTATCACAGGAGCTGGGCAGTATTATTTGAGGATTTTGCTGGAATGGGAGAACGATATAAAGACCAGGTAGGTGATGATTAACTGGGAATAACTTACGGGTCATTTCTATTTATAGTAAAGACCCCAACTTTCTATGGTTTCCCCGCTCAAAATGGCTTAAACCGGAAATGAGTAAGCATAATCCTAAGTTTATCCCGGCTATTATTAATGAAATTAACTTTATATTAACCGTATAATGCCCAGTGGGGACACAGTGTCCCCGATGTCTCCCAGCCATTTTCTATGGCACTGAAGCCATATAAATGCTGGGCATTCTACAGTTAATTGTGTGTCACTACATTAGTTCAGCTCTGATCTATTTATAGGATATTCGGTCGGTATCAAGAGCTGGTGTATGAGGAATGTGAGAGTGTTAAGAAGACGCAGCTCTTCTTCAAAAAGACGCATCGAGCTAATCTAATGGAATGTTTCCACCTACTAATGCAGAGTGAAGAATTGTGTGAAGAAGATGAGTGGTACTGCTCTAAGTGTAAGAGGAAGAGACCAGGGATTAAGAAACTGGACTTGTTCGAAGCGCCGGAAGTATTGGTGGTACATCTAAAGAGATTTAGACAGGTGAGCCCGTAAAACAACGTTAAAGTTTTCAATTGGGTTCTAATAATGGGAACCAGTCAACTCGTACCAACTATCAAAAAGTCAACTCGTACCATTACCAAAATGAAATGTATGGTTTCTATAGCATGGATGAGATATCTGTAAGAACACAGCGAAAAGCATAATTTTCTGTTGATTTGGTACAAGTTATTATGGTACGAGTTGATTTGGTACAAGTTAGTATGGTACGAGTTGACTTGGTACAAGTTAGTATGGTACGAGTTGACTTGGTACAAGTTAGTATGGTACGAGTTGATTTGGTACAAGTTAGTATGGTACGAGTTGATTTGGTACAAGTTAGTATGGTACGAGTTGATTTGGTACAAGTTAGTATGGTACGAGTTGATTTGGTACAAGTTAGTATGGTACGAGTTGATTTGATACAAGTTAGTATGGTACGAGTTGACTTGGTACAAGTTAGTATGGTACGAGTTGATTTGGTACAAGTTAGTATGGTACGAGTTGATTTGGTACAAGTTAGTATGGTACGAGTTGACTTGGTACAAGTTAGTATGGTACGAGTTGATTTGGTACAAGTTAGTATGGTACGAGTTGATTTGGTACAAGTTAGTATGGTACGAGTTGACTTGGTACAAGTTAGTATGGTACGAGTTGATTTGGTACAAGTTAGTATGGTACGAGTTGATTTGGTACAAGTTAGTATGGTACGAGTTGACTTGGTACAAGTTAGTATGGTACGAGTTGACTTGGTACAAGTTAGTATGGTACGAGTTGACTTGGTACAAGTTAGTATGGTACGAGTTGATTTGGTACAAGTTAGTATGGTACGAGTTGATTGGCATTCCTACTAATACAGTGTATAGGATTGATGATGCTGTCTAATGCTACTCATTGTAGGTAGGGTATCTCCGTCAGAAGCTAGACACGATGATTGACTTTCCACTCAAGGACCTGGACCTAGCCCCCCACATGATTAACAAGGCAGCAGCAGAGCCGTACCTCGTCTGTAGACCCCTCCACACAGGGGAGCCACTTCTCACAGACACGGAAGGACACAAATCCAAGAAGAAATCAGGAAAGAAACTGAAAAAGTCTAACTCAAACACTACCGAGCCCGCAATCCCCGAGAGTATACCCTCGCCCCCCATCACAGAGGTGCTCCGTGTTCCTGTGGGGGCGGAGTGCTGTAGTACCGGAAACCTGAGTACGTCCTCCTACTCCACAGACCTGGACAGCTTCTCTCACGGCCAAGGCTCGTTGCTGTACGATCTCTTCGCTGTGGGGAATCACCATGGAGGGATGACGGGCGGGCATTACACGGCGTTCTGTAAGAATGCGATTAACGAGAAGTGGTACCTACTGGATGACGACTTTGTCTCAGAGGTAAGTGGCATGACGTGATGAGCTGTCAACTGTCGATATTTGGGTTTTTATTCCGAATATCGTATTGTCGAGGGTAGAATGCGATTTATAAGGTTAGTTTAAACTTTAAATCTTGTTTAGGTGGACGAGAAGAAAGTTATGACTCCACACGCTTACCTCCTCTTCTACAAACGGAGACAGACTCCAGCTCCAGAGTTACTCACGAAATCTACCGATAACATTTCTCCTCGCTTGCCTTTGAAGACCGCCGTTTTCGAAGCGGGCCACTGGCTGAAAAAGTTCCCAGTTAAGATCATCCCACCCACCCCCGTCGACACTTCCAAGTCGATTCCCCCCACACCAAGCACCCCAGCCCGGCAACCGATGGGCCCGGCTCTCAGGCGCTCCAACACTGCCCCCATGTCCCGTCGGAAAGGGGACGAGAAATTCCCCGCGAGTTCCTTTTCCAGAAAGAAGATCGAAGACCCCCAAGCTTCTAAGTTCAACACGACTGGCGTGTCAGTTCCCACTTACAACATTACTGGGCCTGTTAATGCCACCCAGCGAGTTCCAAACCCTGCCACGATTGCTCAAACCCCTTCCGTGCCTAGTTTCATGGATCATGGGATCTCCTACACACCCGCTGCTGCCATGTTCCACTCCCTACCCATTAAGAAAACGAATTCACAACCAAACATCACGCAGTCGAGTTTCCACTATTCTCCCGCTCCAGTTCCGCGCTCGAACTTTATAAGCGAGACGAAAGTATAACTGCCGCCTTTTTACCTCCCCGTTACCTTTCTGCATTTTAAAGTTTGGATTTTCACTTTATAATAATACCCAGAATATGCCTGTATGTTTACAAAGCTGTTTCGTTTGTCTGTATATATAGGTCATTGTGACTAAAATGTTGTATTTTGCTGTTGAAATTAGCTGAATGCTATTTCTACGTTTAGGAGCAGTAGCTTGAACAATGCTGTACCTCCTTATTTCCAAAACATTGACAGTCAGGGGTGCTTTTTATAGACACTCAGAAACCAAAAATGTCCTCATAATTGAAATTCCATACCCCATGAACCGTTATGAAATTGGTAAAATCATATACAGTGGAGTCTCCCAAAACGGACACTCCGAGAAGCGGACAAACCCCTACAACGGACAAACCTCTTGGCACGGATTGAATTTACCAAGCAAGCATGTAATACTTAAGCAGTCTCCCAAGAAGCGGACAGAAGCCATGTCCCCAACGTGTCCGTTATCCGGAGACTCCACTGTAATGATTTATGACTCCGTTACGATGCATTAATAAGTGGACAATGGATGGAGCTGTGAAAAGGGGCATGCCTAATTTCCGGGACGGGAAGGGATCCCGTCCCGGAAATTAGGCATGCCCGTGAAAAGTCAGATAGAATGACGCACCATATATTCTATAATTAATAAATCCCTTCAATGTACTATGGATTTTACTAACTCATTTCCGGTTAAGTCATTTTGGGCGGGGAGCCATAGAAATATGGGTCCAAGCTATAAATAGAATGGACCCCAGGTCATTGATGGGTTTTAAACTCCACTCTAGTAAAAAGTCGATGCTACAATTAATTATTCATCATTCGATTTAGAATTATGCGAAATCAACCTACACTAGTATAGTATATAAATCTAGGTTAGATCTTCATTGACTCTTTTTCATGTCTCGCTCCTCTTCATAAAACTTCTTGTATTGGTGGTCAGTACCGAATAGCTTATCGAGGTAGGTAAAAGTAGAGGAGTAGTTGCCTACGAAATTTCTATGATGGAAATCATGGAAGTGAGCTCCTCCATAGAAAGGCAGCATATGGAACGGCTGCCAATGGTTGTAACCAGTGTGTGCATCAACCGCCTCGAACACCCTAAGACACATCCACACCCACATGAAGATAATGTGGTCACAGAACAGGAGTATGCCGATGAAGAATCCGCCTCCTAGAACAACTGTTTCGATTGGGTGAGCATATTCGGCTGCCATCCCGAAAGGTGCTTGAAAATTGTGATGTATTTTGTGGATGTGTTTGTATAGCGCACCGTGATGCAAGAGTCGATGGAAGAAGTAGTGCCATACGTCCTCTATTAGCATGCAGATGAACGCTTTTCCACACAGAATGTACCAGGCTGGTATTCGCTCATACTCATAAGGGATCCCCAAAATCTCTGTGAAAGTGAATGTACTCGAGATCATTGGCAGTTGAATGAAGAAATGACTGAAGAGGATCAGTTTGAGACATTTCCACTGGTTTCCCCAGGTCTCGGGGCGCTCTTTCTGTATCTTCATTCCTCGCATGGCCGGGATAAACTGGAATAAGAACCCGGGTGCGCTGATCAGGAAGTAGGCGAACTCATGAGCGAAAAGGGAGAACCATGTTGCGATGGTAAACTTGGTGTAATTGTCGGTCATGTATCTCCAGGACTGCTCGAAGTACGTCCGATCTGAATAATCTGTGTAGTTGAAAATCTCCATTACTCTTAGCTGTCGAAATGATTCTGTCTTTACACATACATTAGAATATTGTATATAGATATATTATCCTTGTGGAAGATCATACGATGCTATTCCGCCTTGAAACATATCGAATGATTGCGAATCCATGGCCTGATAAAAATATGATAGGTGGTGGATAGGTATTCTAAAAATTAATATTCGCTCGCTACTATTCAGGATATACGGTATTTACACATATTAGACTACAAATATTTCTGTTGCTTTTTATCAATCAAAATGGAGTCCAGAGACAATAATTGAATCAGAACATAGACTTTATGCCTATGTAGGAGCTTATCGTCTAGACCAGTGGTCTTCAACCCGTTTGGTTCTGAACCAAATGTCAATGATATTTTATATTGAGCCGCATTTTTGAAAAATTTCCAGACGTCTGGAACAAGTAGCAATGGCTAAAAATAGAATCAGTATTTAAAGGAGGGGGGTTTCTGCAAAAAAACAGCAGGGTTTATATTTCGGATTTCTCTAACAGTAGTTTTATTTCAGCTGCTCTAAAGAAATGTCCAAGAATATCTACTATTCAGACAAATACTGTGATGAGAATTTCGAATATAGGTAACTGTTTGTTACAAGTTTATTTGTATGTTTGCGAAGATTGTTTACTTCTTCTATATGTGTAGACACGTGATACTCCCCAAGGAGATATCCCGCATGGTGCCCAAGGGTCGCCTGATGACAGAAGCGGAGTGGAGAGGTCTCGGGGTACAGCAGTCCAGGGGATGGATGCACTATATGGTCCATGACCCAGGTACTGAAATCAAGAATGGATGTAACATTATTTAGCAACTAAATTCCATTCACTCCATTGGTTGTCAGAATAATGCAACCCCAAATACAATTTAATTATCAGAATAAGATTATATCCAATCATGATACTTTGTTATATGCTGACCTCCTAATTCAATTATTTACGTAGATTGTAAAGCCTCAACAATAATGATTTTGATAAAATATATTACTTTTTTTCTAAAATTGCTTATACTACGGTGTATATTATTAATCTCTGCCTCCAATAATCTCTGTAGCCCAGTTCCTAGCCTCATCATTTATATGAACACTAAAGTGTCATCAAGTAGGGCATGTCTAATTTCCGGGACGGGACCGTCCCGGAAATTAGGTATCTTAACCCGTCCCGTCCCGGAGATTAGGCATCTTGACTCGTCCCGTCCCGGAAATTAGGCATCTTAACCCGTCCCGTCCCGGAAATTAGGCATGCCCCATCAAGTAACCTTATCAATAATTCGTATTATGTTGAATGTTTGCCTAGCAACTTAAGGAAGGATGTGGAATTTTGTATTATTCACATTCACATGTGTCCTCATATACGTATTGTGTTCGTAGAGCCACACATCTTGCTGTTCCGGAGAGAGCTATCAGAGGAAGCTAAGAAGCAGTTGAAGCAAGAAGCAGAAGCAGTAGCTGCCTGCTAATGGCAACCCGATTCCTTCGAACAACAAATGATTGTGCATATCTCAATACTCCGGATTTCATCTGATTTTACCTATTCTAGTTCTCTCTCTCTCTGTTATGATAATGTGTTGAATGCGACTAGCTAACAGTCATAACTTTGCCGATTATTTGCCTTATGAATGAACTTTAGATAAACGTTAATATTAATTGTATTGTCATATTTTGGGAAGTTATTATATGTACTCGAACCTATCGACAGGGATAAGGCTGACTTAGACACATGTTTGCGATGTGCAGTTAGGGCCACTTATTGTGAACCAATAGAGCAGTGGTTCCCAACCTGGCGTCCATGGACCCCTTAGTGGTCCACAGGATTCGAAATTTAGTATTACGGTTAATAGAAGGGGGTCACAGAATATAGGAAAATTGCTATTGGGGTCCACAGCCAAAAAAGGTTGAAAATCGTTGCACTAGGGAATAAAAAAGGTGTCATAATAGAGACTTCATCTTAAACTTGATTCAATACAAATCCTATCGAAACACTGAGGTTAGTTCATAATAAACGAATGTTCATATTAATAAGCCATACTTGCCAAATGTCCCGTTTTTGGCGGGACGTCCCGCTTTTTCAGACATAAGTTGAAAGCAATGTCCCGCGAAAACGTTCCAAAAAGTGGAATTGTCCCGCTTTTCAGTTTATAGGACCTGTGTAAATAACTCAATGTCCCGCTAAAATACTACTAGAGGTTGACAAGATGATTAAGCGATCTCTTCCATACTTGCTGGAAATAGGAAACTGAATTAAAACTGAATTTAATACAGAAAGCACAAAAAATGAAACAGGAGATGGTCCTTTAATTAGCTCTCAAGAAATATACAATCTATCTTAATAAAATCCCAAATAAAATCTCACAACAGGATATAATGCAGAACTGCTGATCTCTTCGCTTCTAAGGATTCGCTGAAGGAGTTGATCTCGTCTCTTCAATGTTCCATGTTCTCTTGCCAGTGGATGGTTGGTAGAAAAATCGCGTGTTTTCTTCTGTGCTGTACCCAACCCAACCATCACCAGGCGTCTAAAGAACCAATGTATATATATAACCATGGATGCAATGCCAATGCTGTCAGATACGAGTGGAGGACAGAATAATAAAGCTTATTTTGAATATGTGACTGCGATCATTTTAGAATTCCAACCCTTTCGCACTAATTCCTTCGGGACATTTTGAAAATTTGATCAAACAATGAAGATATTTTTCCCTTTCTAATTGTCTGTGAATCTAATAATAAATCATTTCTCCCCTGTCCTTCCTAGGAAACGGAATACATGTTTGGAATGTTTATATAATTCTCACCTCTAAGCTCTTCTCATAGAGGTAGACCACGTCATCATAGAACCAGGTGCTCACCCCCAGCAACGTGTTGAAGTAGTACATGGCCTTGTTCTCCTCCCTGGACTTCCAGCCAGGAGGCAGCACCACCTAACGAGAGACACAGACAATTAAAATGAATGTCTAACTATGGTTCTCGTTTCTCGTTAATACAAACAGATATTTATCCCCTATGGAGGAAAGTGCGTCTTATCCGGAATTCGTATTAACGAGATTCTACCGTACGTATAAGGCTGAATGGGAATCAGAATATTCTACAGCCAGGGGTGTAGTGCAGGGGAGCGGTGCTCCTTTACCAATTTTCGAAGAGATACGCGTTTAACATTTTCCTCGGAGGATTGGTACACTATCTTTTTAATTATTGTAAATTCCCTCCATTTTCTTGAGTTGCCTTATTCTTTTGCAACATTATTATGTAGGAGCGATCGCTTAACCCTTTGAATTTATAGCTAGGTTCATGTCCGACCAACAGTTTGGCGTAAAATACTATTTACAGGCGCTCCCCTCACTTTATTTTTAGCACTACACCACTGTCTACATCCATAGAGAAGATTAGTTATATTACAACTACAGTATGAAGAAGATTATGGTCTCAATTGCCCATAACTTACATCGGTTGGGATTTGTTGTGGTAAGGACACAATTGCTTGTGGAGTTGTTGTTGTTGTTGTTTTTGTTTTTGTGGTGGTGGTGGGGATGGAGGTGTTGAATGTCTGCTTCGTAAGAGGAGACATCGGTGGGTCCTTGGGGGAGTAGTGCGAAGGCTTGGAGGTGTCAGGAGTTGATTTCTGCGGCGAAAACTCGGTCTGGCTACGCGGGCGGGGCTGTATCTTGGGGGTAGGGCGAGACTCCGCCGCCATTATCTGGATCTGCCTCTGCTGCTCTAGCATCTTCGCGATTTTCTGAGATTTGACGTTGCTTTCTCCGTCTGGTGGATCCGGAGAGTTGTAATCGGGCATCGATTCTTTGATCATTTTCTGTCTCTCTTCCATTTTGGACGATACCTGGACTTTGGGACGCGGGGCTTTCTGTAGAGGCAGGTCGTCCTTCTTGAAGAGGTTAGCTATCAGCGCTTTCTTCTCGCTGAAAGGCTTAGCAGCACGGATGGAGGCGTTTTCATCTCTTGATTTTCGCTTCTCGTCGAGATCTACTGGACTCTCCTCACTGACCGCGGAATTATTCTTCTTCCGATCTAGCATCTCATCGAGATCGTTGAGAGTGCTGCATCGACCGAAAGGCTTCTTCACTTGAGGTTCTGATCCTAGCCTGTGGACATTCACAACTTTTCATTCTAACTCGATTTTGAAATTATAAACATTCGATGGTAGCTGTGTCGTATTATTCTAACCATTATAGGTTATATTGATTGCACTGACCAAATAAATTATACATACGTAAGTACCGCATATCCTCGAATAGTAGCCGGATTATTTGTTATTTTTGGACCTTTTAGAAGGGATGCTATTCGAGTATATACGAAATTTGAAATTTGAAAGCGACCCAGTTTATATGAATGGCGAATGTTTCGTCGCTGATATTTCTGGGAATGAAATTATTGAATTCTCACTTTCATTCTAACAAATAATAAATGACAATCACCCACCCCTCACGAAATAAAAATACCACTCTTGCGTGCCATTTTATATTATTTCAAACTCAAAATGCTCACTTTCTCTTTGCTCTTATACACATAATACTCTCCAAAATGCTCACTCTCACTCTCCTATCAATAACAGTTTGTAATTCCATTCTAAAATATCAGCGACGAAACATCCGTTTACCAGTTTATACATCTACTCGTTCAACCCTTCCCTCTAGAGTTGAACGAGTAGATGTGTAAACTGTGTCGCTTTCAAATTTCAAGTGGAGCAGAAACACAAAACTGCTACTACCTCGTTCTCGGTTGTTCAGGACCCAAAATAAGGTCGTTCGTATCCACAGTTTTGGAGTAGTCACTCGTCCTCACTCGTTTCTTCTTGAGTGCGGACTGTAACTGCGATTGGAGGGAGTTGGGTTCATCTTCTAGTGTCTCACCGACAGGTTCCAAATTCTTACTTGTTCGATCTGCCTTCAATTTGATTTCTTGAGAAAATGTGAAACCTCGTTCATCCGGCGTCTATACAAAGACCCAATAATCCATTATAATACAAACGATGTATCGTTGAATCGTAGCATTAATTATATGAGAATTTCCAATGAAAATAACCATACGAGTGATTAGATAAATTGTACGGAGATAATTTGATGTAAACCTTTATTCTAAAAGGGTACCCAAAAAAATTAGCACCCTCTTTGGGGTTTGGTCCCATTTGGAGTGTGGGGGCGATTATTCGAGAATACGGTATTTGTAAGATGATGAAATTCAAGAAAATTTACAAAAGTACCAAATTCTAACTAGTATTTTATTTTTATTCCGAACAATCCTGAATTTTCTAAAGGGACGCTAACTTTGTCGGGAGAGGAATCCGTGTTGCTGCTCTTGTGGTAGATGGAGCTCCTCTTCTCCTTCTTCCGCATGGTGTCTATGTCTGGAGGGGGCGGCAGGTCCCCCTGCTGGATCAGGATCAGGTCTTGGAACGTGAAACCGGTCAGGTTAGGAAAGGGAGGCGGAGGGGGCGAATCGGATGTGGGTGGAGGTGTGAAGGTTCGGTTTTCATTGGTCTAGAAAGTCACAAGTAAAGTATCTTGGTAGAAATCAGATAAATCACTCTTAATACAGCCATCAAAAGATCTATGTAGTAATTTCATTTTATTTGGTCATTCCACATTACAGCACGACACTATTGAATATCTGTTACACAACCTCTTCAGCTATCTGGCCGTGCATGTGCACAGGGAGAGACTGGAAACTGCTCTGATACTTCGATTGATATCTACAAACAGAATCAAATCAATGGTTCCTCTGAACATAATCAGATTTCTTATTCTGGCAATTAAATGGATTTTTTGGGTTAATTATTTTGGCAACCAATGGAATTAATGGAATTTATTTGCCAAAATAATCCAATTTATTTGCTAAGTAAAATATAGCCTACATCCGAACATAATCCATATACGCCAAAAGTAGATGAAGTGTTCACGGTTTTTTTCATGGACCATTGGACGTTAAACACCCGGCGCTTATTCAAGCACCAGGCTTTAATTCAGGGAAAGACGGCAGTATTGATTGTTTGGAACTTACGTGGGGTCAGCTAGTCCCGAAGAAGAGGAGCTGGAGCTAGATGGTAGCATGTTCTCGTTGAGGCTGCTGGTCGAGTTTGTGCTCTGGAAACTCTCTCCTGATTCAGAACTAAATAGACAATGTGTGTTTAACCTCACCACTACCCAAATAATGCATACAAATGTTGTTGTTGTTGTTGTTTTAATAATATCATAACTAAACTCTGCAGTTTTGTAATATAGAAATATCGGATTGTAATACATGTACAATCAACTCGAATCAGTCACATTTATTAACTCAACCAACTTTTTAATATTTTCTATGTGAGGGGGGTAAGGGTGTGAATTCTTCTGAATAAGCCTCTTCATCGATTCGTTGGCGATGATGTGTTGCTCTTGCATCGCCTTCATGCCGTACTCGTGCTGGAAGTCTCCGTAGTTATCGCTTGTCTCCTGGATAACAGCCGGCAGACAGATGGACTCGTTCAAACTCTTCTTGGGGTTGCGTTTGCCTCCGGCAGCCCCTATTGGGTGCTTGGTGCTCAGCTTCCTCTTGATGTAGATGTAGGCGCCTTGATTCTGACTGATCTGGGAGTAACCTTTCAGTTTGTCACTCGCTCCCAGCTCTTGCAGTGTCTACACGAGAGATAATACACACTGGAGACGGAATGTGGAGGATGGAATGCTAGACGTATTATGATGATATTATCACTTTGTCAATTTTCGCGCAGGTTGATACCATATAAGGAGTGTTGGTTACAATGTTAATCGTGGATGCAATCGTAAGTTTACTAAGAGGGAAATATTCAATGTTCGCAGCTTGATTGGAAATGTAAAACAAGCATTCACCAATAACGAAACAATCTAAATTTAACACTGGAGACGCAAACAAGTAATGACAGTTGCAGTATAATTCAATTGTTACCTCGTGTATGATATCTCCCCATTCGAAGTGATCTTCCTTCGTGAGCGATACGAGATGGTATGTCTTCCGGTTTGAAACGGCCTCGATGAAGAAGGAAGGGTTGCTCGGGGTAGGATTGTGCATCTCCAGTTCGCTGCACTCCTAACCACAAAGCAGATTAAAGGTATGGTGGAAATAGTTCGACTTTCCAAAAAAGGAAATAGTTAACATAAAAACCACCATTAATCCTAATGATAAAAAGTCGAACTATTTCCTGAATCTGCAATTCGAACTATTTCCTTTTTCGGAAAGTCGAACCATTTCCGCATTACCAGATTAAACATACAAAGCTTGAAACTAACATCCCAAAAGTTTCAGTCGTTTCCATTACCTGTAAGAATCCGATAACTTTCGGTTCTGCTTTATGGAAAAACTGCATCAGCCCTGTGGTTTTCAACACAGCCCATTGCTTCCCATAGGCCAGGTCGTGTGAAGGAATGTTCACTTCGAAGTATCCCGTTTTCTTCACCTCTCCTTCACCCATGGCTTGGATCACTTTGGAAGGACTCTCGGTTAAATTGTATTGGATTGCTTCGATCCATCTGTTCATATCGTCCTAGAATAAGGGGGAGAGTATGAAGATGAATCCCAAACGTTCTTACAACATAATTTCGATTTACCTGTGTGTTGGCTTGCACGAGGTATCTGTCATCTGTTTTCGTTATAACACGGAATACATGATTTCTAGAATAAAAATTCAAAAGATAACACCAAATCTCATAGGCAAAGGTGAAGTAACATTCCATATCAACAACTTTAGATAAATATTTTTTTCATGAACAGGAAACAAGGAGTTCATATCTTGGTTAAAATATAGATACAAAGTTTAATAATTGTGTACATTCTTCTTCGTAACTATGGCAATCAAATCTATCCTGGGAGGTCTTGTAAACATATTCCCAAGTAATTCTCAATTGAGTAAAATTAGAAGGTGTTGAGTCGAATCTGCTTGTGAGTTCAGTTCGCGCAAGAAATTATTTTACCCAAATGACCAAATAAGGTGTTGAAAAGCGTCAAATAATTAGACTATCAATTCAGACTCTACACTGTAACCATATATGGGCATCCCAATGTACTCTAATCCTTATAAAAACCCTCTATTATAAACACCAATCATCTCTCATATCTCCACACTAACTCTCTCCCTCATCTCTCTACTAATATCGCAATGGCTGACGAAGATGTTGCAGCTTTGGTTATCGACAACGGCTCCGGCATGTGCAAAGCTGGTTTCGCTGGAGATGACGCTCCACGCGCCGTGTTCCCTAGCATCGTAGGCCGTCCTCGCCATCAAGGTGTCATGGTCGGAATGGGACAGAAGGACTCCTACGTCGGAGACGAAGCCCAAAGCAAACGTGGCATCCTCACTCTCAAATACCCAATCGAACACGGGATCGTGACCAACTGGGACGACATGGAGAAGGTCTGGCATCACACCTTCTACAACGAACTCCGTGTGGCGCCCGAGGAGCACCCAGTCCTACTCACAGAGGCCCCACTCAACCCGAAAGCCAACCGCGAGAAGATGACACAGATCATGTTCGAGGTCTTCAACGGGCCAGCCATGTACGTCGCCATCCAAGCTGTCCTCTCCCTCTACGCCTCCGGACGGACCACCGGGATCGTATTCGACTCCGGTGACGGTGTCTCCCACACAGTCCCCATCTACGAGGGATACGCACTCCCACACGCCATCCTACGTATCGACCTGGCGGGACGTGACCTGACCGACTACCTGATGAAGATCCTGACGGAGAGGGGCTACTCTTTCACCACCACCGCCGAGCGCGAGATCGTACGCGACATCAAGGAGAAACTCTGCTACGTCGCACTCGACTTCGAACAGGAAATGATGACCGCCGCCTCCAGCTCCAGCCTCGAGAAGAGCTACGAGCTCCCAGACGGACAGGTCATCACCATCGGGAACGAGCGATTCCGTGCGTCCGAAGTTCTCTTCCAACCCAGCTTCGTGGGAATGGAGTCCACAGGCATCCACGAGGCCACCTACAATTCCATCATGAAGTGTGACGTAGACATCAGGAAGGACCTCTACGCCAACACCGTTCTATCCGGCGGAAGCACCATGTACCCCGGAATCTCCGACCGAATGCAGAAGGAGATCCAAGCCTTGGCCCCGCCCACCATGAAGATCAAGATAATCGCGCCCCCCGAGAGGAAATACTCCGTATGGATCGGCGGTTCCATCCTGGCCTCCCTGAGTACGTTCCAACAGATGTGGATCTCCAAGCAGGAGTACGACGAATCTGGGCCCAGCATCGTCCACAGGAAATGCTTCTAAGCGCGGCAGCCCGATCACTTCAATTTATATTGTATTAGCGTAGTTAGTATTGTTAGCTTATTCGATTACCTCCAATAAACCCTGTATTCAGTCACATTTAATGAATCATTAATTCTGGATCAGATAATTTGAAATAATTACACAAATTCACATAATTGGGGATGCTAGTAACAATATAGAGAATGAGTTTGAGTGGGAGAAATCAAACAAGCATGGAGGTTCGCTAACTAGCGATTGCTGAATTACGTAGCAAGATTCGTGGATGGGCAAGTTAGGTTATAATAATTGCAACAAGTTAATTTCTGATAAAATTCGACCTAAGTTCTCGTTATCCGAACTTACATCTAGGGTACTAGTTCAGAAATAAAACAGATGACGCTTGGATGGCTATAAATCACTTGCGTTTCGTATGATCAAAGTGTATTCACCCAGAATTAAATGTCTATACAAGAGAATCTGCATAACTCGACACTCGTTAAGCCATGAAAATAAAGTCGGATTGCTAAATTGTCTGATTGTGCAGGCAAATTTTTGCTCAGGACATGAGTCAGACTTTTCCAGAACATATTGCAAAGTTGGGCTCTAATTCACTAGCAATTAACTCTACTATACTCGATATAACATAATTCTGAGGTGCTTACCTTTTCTTTGCCTCTGCTTCTTCGATCTTTTTGTGGTAGGCCACGTTGATGTAGGAGTCACAGGCTGTCATTGTCAACATCTCCTCTTCCTCGCTCTTGTAGCAGAGCAGTGTGCTGCCGTCCAGCACACACCAGATCCTGTGCCATAGCGAAGTGTCTCTCGCTTTCTGTTTGTGTCCCGATACGTTCTCATCGAATTTCACCAGATACCCAGCTGTTCTCCCGTGCTTAGCAGATCCCTGTTAGATCTTAGTTAATCAGTATCCAACTGATGGGAATAATACCATGGATATCTACTATACATGTCTAATACAGTCGACTCCGCTTAATCGGGTCAACCGCTTAATTGGGCCACTTTTGGCAGGACCGGAATAGCTCTCACACATAGAAGCTAACACAAATATTTTCGGTTAATAGGGTTCTCCGCTTAATCGGGCCAAAATGTCCTCTGACCGATGTGACCTTATTAAGCGGAGTCGACTGTACTTGAATGCATTCTATTTTTTTCAATAGCGAATTCAATTGCAGTAATTACAATGTACGATGTCGGTTGGAATTGCAGAGTTCTTACAGGTGATTAAACCAGTAGAGTGGAACATTACGAGCAGTGATCTACTGACATTGTTGACTATTTCATTCAGGTCGTCCTTCGCAGTCTTAAGCACGAGATAGAACATCCCCTTGTCCTGTGAGCTCCACCTCAGACTGATCCCATAAGGATGGTCTTCCTTGCCAAGGATGTGGATAGAGAACTGCTTGGGTCCAGGGACCATGATGTTCTGCACCACCTCCGCTAGCAGGTACCTACACGCAGTAACTCGGATTAGATGAGAATATATCTGCATTAGTCGATATGGGAGACGATACCAGCCTCTATGACCATATATGGACATCCACGAACATAATCATCGGCAAATGCTTCAGTTTAATGTGAAAACTATAAAATTATTCTCAATTTTTACACACTAGACTATTGAAATTTCAATCCCTACAAGCTATCCATGCTGAGGCTGTAGAAGGCTGCATTCTAGAAGCAACCCATCCATTCTCAATAGACTGTGGTGGGAATGGAACACATGCTCTCGAGGCACTTCAATACAATGCAAGTAATAAATTGAAATATTTTAAGCACTATACAATTAAAAGTACACAAATATCCACATAAAATATCTAATTTGAGGATACGTTATCCAATGTAAGATGCTTGGAACCTGTATGAAGATTGTATTCGCTCTGGAACAGAACTTTGAATGCTGTCCATTATCCCGAGTAACCTACCCTACCTACGTACGGTCCCTCCTCTTAGAGGGGTTCATCCTTATTTCACTGGCGTTCGCTGGACATTCTAGCGACAAGACTGATTTCGTAGCGGTTCTATTAGCCCAGGCAATCGCACACATAACTCTCTACGCAACCCAGAAAGTACTCAATGAAGTGCTGGACCAGGTGCTACACAGTGAGATGCTAAGTTACGGAGTTAATAAACTGATCACTGTGCACGCCATGAAATATCTAGCCGTGTCCTGGACAGTGAGTTTAGGTGTCGCTATTATATGGCTGAACGCGGGTAATCTGTCGCTTTTATGTTTCCAAGATGCGATCGTTTCTCAAAAGGTGAACACCTACCTTCTCATATACATCTCGATCCTCCCAGTGTATCCTATCTTAACGGGCTGTCTCACGTTATTAGACGCGATAGGATCTTCTCAAATGTTCACCAACTTAGTTCTCATTATCGGCAACTGCGTTCAGATCATACTCTCCTACGTATTGTGCAATCGAGTTGGGTTGGGCGTGGAGGGAATGGCTGTAGGACCAGCGGTATCCTACTACATGGTGGTGATACCCATACTCTGCTATCTGATGTGCAAGAGGTTCACATGCCAGGTCTTCTACACACTGAGTCTGCAATGGCTGAATGACTGGACCAAGTACGTCACAGTTGGATTCCCGAGATGGGTAAGGATATGCGCGGAATATTTCCTGTTCCATGCAGGGCTATTTATAGTCGGTACGCCAGGAGCTGGTCGCTACACGGAAATAGGCGTGTACGGGATTCTACTGTATCTGAACAGGGTCCTGTCGATATGGGGGGAATCTGTGAGTGGAGGAGTGTGCGTAAGGTTGAAACGCTTGCTACAGAACAGGTTCTACCTAGAAGTCCAGAATGCACTGATAAGCAGCGTGCTGTGGAGCCTAACTACGGCGCTCATCCAATCCCTCTTCATGGTCGCACTGTCCCAGTGGGTGGGCTGGATATTCAGCAGAGATGTCGTCACAGTCACAGCTGCAGGAGAGTTAGTCTATCTCGCAGCCATCGTCGCATTCTGTAAATGCACTCAGGAGTGCTTTCGAGGTCAGATGCGGGGCTGGGGGATGGATAAGAACGGATGGGGTCTCGCTATCCTCTCATTCATCATCGGACTAACCCTCTCAATCCTACTGTCTAAGCTGTGGTTAAGTGGAGCGCTGGGGTACTGGGTTGGTTTAGTGGCACGGGCAGTGTTTATCATAGCATGGGTATTAGTGGCGTCAATCAGGCGGTACAAGAAATGGTTCAAGGAGATCGAGATCCCTCCCCTGCCTATCATGTCTCCAAGCATAGCCGCAACAGACCGAGACCCAGACAGAGTGGTGACAGGCTCTTACGACAGAGACTCAACCGTCTTCAAGAGTATCAGGGTAGAGAGTAACGCCGGATCGTTCGAGACCACCCCAGACCTGAGTCCCGGCAGCAGTCTAGCTTCCAGTCTGGAGACTGGAGAGATGATGCGGCTCGTACCGCCGAGTTTGGACACTGCTATGCGTCCGCCTAACTTGAAATGGATCCTGTTTAAACGCCTGGCACTGGTGTCTACTCTAGTCGTGCTGCTAGTAGCCATGTCTGTTTGTAGGTCGATTGATTACAAGCTGGTCGTGAATGTTAGCACTAACTTCAGTGCAGCTGTTAGCTTCTGCTGTGTTAGCTTCAAGCCTTACGTCTTAAGATAATTACACAGTGCAACTCTGGTTTGTATTCTTATTTTGTTACTAGAATTAAAGTATATTTCAGTGATTATTTCAAAGCGTTGAAGCAAACGAAGATTCAACGAATGCAAATTAGAAAATAAGCGCCAGTATTAGGTGCAATAGGAACTTAAGTAAACCAGTTTTTCCGGAGCTCTCCAGTGACCTGGGGTCCATTCTATTTATAGCTTGGACCCACATTTCTATGGCTTCCCCGCCCAAAATTACTTAACCGGAAATGAGTTAGCAAAATTCATTGTTCATCGTTATTAAAGGATTTATATAAAACTGTCGCAGTAAACTCACATATTCGGATCGCTGTTCCCAGTTCCTGACTTGACGAGTGACAGCACTATGACATCTGTTACTGTGTATCTAGGTTTACAAGCTACCACCACTCTTGAGTCGAATTCAGACAGATTGGCGGTGTACACTCGAATCAAACCGCCACCTTTTGAGAGGACATTGCTCAGACTGGATTCTGTGATCTTGTAATCCTGAGCTCTCTTCCCAACGACTTCAGAAGCAGTCGAGGCTTTGGCGTTGCGTCCTCCCTTCTCTGATATAGATTGTCTCCCACCTATCGATTCCTTTTCTTGTCTGTAGAAACAGGGATACGTATACGGTATGTGGACGGAATATTTTGTTTCAATGGAAAGAGATGTATATTTTGATCGGAAATATGTAGAATTTTGATCAGAAAACCAATGTAGAATTTTGATCAGAAATGTGGAATTTCAATACTAATTAATACAAATTCCACATTTTTGATCTAAATATACAATATACAATGGAAAGTCCCCGTAATGCCTATTAATTAATTACCTGGGGTCATTTCTATTTATAGCAAAGACCCACACTTCTAAGGTTTCCCCGCCCAAAATAACTTAACCGGGAATGAATTGGCAAAAATCTAGCGCCATTTAAGAGTTAACTGAGTCTGCCTATTACACACCTGGCCATCAGCAGGTTGAGAGGCAGCAGTGTCTCCAGGATGGATTTGAAGTTGGGTCTCTGCACCGGTTCGCTCTGCCAGCACTTCGTCATGACGCCGTACATCTCGTCCGAGCACCCCGCCGGCCGCGGGAGTCTGTAGCCGCTGAGGACTTTGGACTTTGCCTGCATATTGGACAAGTCTCCGTACGGAACCGAACCGTTCGTGCAGAACTCGAAGAATAGAATCCCGAAACTCCTGAATAGATTGGAAGAGTCTTTTAATTCATTGGTTAGTTAAGTAGAGTTGCAACTTGGGTAGGTGGAGGAATAATACATATATACGAAGGTAATGCGGAAATGGTTCGACTTTTCGAAAAAGGAAATAGTTCGACTTTTTATCATTAGGATTAATGGTAATTTTTATGTGAACTATTTCCTTTTTTGGAAAGTCGAACTATTTCCGTTTTTTGCGAACTATTTCCACCATACCTATACGAGAGTAATAATAATAATAATAATAATAATACCAATTTCCTATCAGATGTGGCTAAAGGCCGTACACTGGATTGGATTCTAATCTCTAACGAAATATCCCAATTATTGTTGGGATTTGATAGCAAGTAAATAACTGTCCTTTCTAAAGGTGTTATAATATGATTAACTACCATGCCACATCACATACCATATGTCAGCAGGTTTGTCGAGGAGGAGAGATACGAGGACTTCGGGAGAGGTCCATCTGATCGGGAAGGGGAGGGCCTGTCCCTTCACGTTACAGTCCGCCGTGCCCGCGTACCTGCTCAGTCCGAAGTCTGAGATCTTCAAATTCCCCACGTCGTCAAGGAGAATGTAACCAAGTTAAGGAATGTAAGTTTAAGAATAAATAAGTAATAGAATATATCCAAACCTATACTAAATCTTACCCAAAAAACATGAACTGATTATATTATAACTTTCTTTAATCCTGAGTTATATAAACTGTTTTATTTGATGTATATGTACAATACTATCTAAAGCTCGTAATACTAGGAGATAGGCGGGAGGGGCAAAATGTGCAGAAATTTTGAGTACGTTACATCTAAGTACACCAGGGATTGTCTACAACTTTCCGCCTAGTCTAAACTTCGCATTAAACATATAGTATGTATTTGTAGTGTAAGAGAGAGGATATATTTCTAGCTGCCAGGTCACAGTGAATGATGTCTTTGTAGTGCAGATGCTCCATCCCAGCTGCCACCTGCACCACTCTGTCCAGGATCTCCTTGTTGGAGAGGTTCGTCTGCTGCAGCAACTCCAATATGCTCCCATTCATTAGCTCCTGTCAAATAATAATCCTCTGATAAACTTTCTCTGTTATATTCAAACTCCGTTCATTGAAATCAGGAGCAGTCCTAGGAAGTTGGCAAACACGGGGGGACAAGACCAAAGAGGTATCTGGGCCAAATGCCCCCTCCCCTTCCGAAATGAAATATATATCTCATTCCTTGCATCACAACGAGAGTTAACAGTAGGAATTTGAGAGCAAAGTATTATAATGAGAAGAACTGCTTACCAATACGATCAGCATGGGTTCCATGTTAAATGCGATTCCAACAAGCTTCAACACATTATTGTGTGAGACCTTGCTAAAGACAAACACAAATATAAACGCCATTCATACGGGAACAAACATTCCAATCGTACCTCATGATCTCTGCTTCTCTTCTGAAATCTTCTTTTTCTAGACTCGTAGAATCTGGACGTATCGTCTTGATCGCCACTGGTCTCTCCTCGAACTGCCCCTGATAGACCTCCCCGAACCTCCCTTTCCCTAGCATGTCGGAGAAGGAGATCATCTTGTGCGGGAGTTCCCAGCCCTCCAGGAACCCCTGGGACTTCCGGTAGTCAATCAGGCGGTCCCGCCACGGCTTGATATGCGCGTGGAACTCGTCTTGGAATAGTACATAGTGTCCAACTTGCTGCGAAAAGAGTATCAATAATTAATGTATAGAAACAGTGTGTGAGATCCAGTCACGTTCTTCCATATATGGAATGATTAAATATTCACTAATCCTTCCTCTTAAACTCACACATGTTTATTTGGGTCAATTTAATGTCAGGAACGTTTTAAGACACCTTTCTTAAATCTCTGCGATTTAATTCCTTTTATTCAGTAAATTTAATGGATTGGCATTTCGAGGGGTTTCCTCAAATAGGTCAGAGGGAACACCGAACGAAAGATTCAGTGCATAGTTGCAAACCTCAGTGTGTGGAATGTTTGGACATTAAAACTAACTCAGTGTATATAATATTGTGTCTGAAATAAGTTCGGTTAATTATTCTAAATGTGAAAGTAGATTAGATAATTAGGCTTAGATTGCCAATAATGAACGTTTATCGAATATTTTTTTGGAGATTCGATAAAAAGTATTTATAACATAATCGCTAACTAATGAACACAAACGCTTACTGTTAGCACTGATAGCATTAACAATTAGTTCTGAGTGAAATACAGATGTGATGGAATGGAGTGGGATTCATTTGGAGAGGTACTTTACCCATTATTAATTGGTGGTTCGCTAAAAGAAGCATTCCAAGTAGGAAGTTCTAGAGAGAGGGATTCTGGGTAATTATTTGATTACAATCAGCATGTTAACTGTTAGCAGACATAGCAATCAACTTTTGGGATCGTAATCGAAGGTTCTAACGAATTAACAGAAATTCAATCATCCATCCTTTCCTTGCTTCTTGGGGACAATTCTATTTATAGGAAAAACCAAAATTATCGCTTCCCTGCCCAAAATGGCTAACCAGAAATGAGTTAGCAAATTCCTTAATCCATGGTTGTGACATTATTCAAAACCCTCCGATACACTCCGGATGTTTCTATTTATAGTATTTACCCCAAACTTAAATGGCTTCTCTGTTAAAAATGGATTAAACCGGAAATGACGCAACACTTTCCTGTGGCAACGAAGGGATTTAATTAAGCTAATTCTGGAATAAATTGAGTAACTCACATCTGGTCTGAATCCGAAGAGTAGCAACAACTCCTTCGATCCTTGATACATCATAACCTGTGTGTGAGATCGTAATGAATGCATACCACACCCTTTATCACGTTGCTACGCTAGTGAGATAAGCACATACCTGAGCGGCTACCCGCACTCTCTTGTACTTGGGGTTATCTGGCTCTGTGATGATTTCTTGAATGATCTTGACGATAATGTTCGTAACTTTCAACATCGTCTCGATCCCATGGACTGACGTCATCTTCTCAAGGTACTTCTCGAAGCTGTCTAAGTCCATCTCTTCTAGCTAACAGCTCAGAATGTCAAATCTTACACACGCGTGCTTATATCCCACTGGACAGTCTTAAATGCCAGTTCTACGAATTTTCAGTGCAAAATCAATGGAAATCGAATGTATTAAGCTTAAAAATTAATAAATAACGTGGAAGGATGTCGGATTAATTGTCATCATAAGTTATCACGGATGAATTTATCAGTAGTGAATTTGCTCGAAAATATTTGTAGTCTAGATAAAGTGAATTCTACCAACCAACTACATTTCCACTCAGGATAGGACATAACTATTTATATGGAGTTAACATCGCCAAGTTCGAACTGAGGTGATAGCATACAGAGATAACAGGTCAACAAACACAGAATCTTCTCTTGGTTATCTAGTACAGATGGCTGGTTGAAGCCAAGTGTCATGGTACACTGAATATCCGATAGCACTATAGAAGCTATTCGTATTGAAATGTCCCAATTCAATAGTGGTGAACATTCGAATAGAAAATACAATTGTATAGCCATTCGTAAACATTTACATTTATATCTCAGTTCGAGATTAATGTTTATAAAGCCAGTCACAGAAAGCTGATTTTTGGCATGTGGGAGTCTTTTGACTATGGCTCCACTAAGTTCTGAGCTCATACGAAAATGTCGACTCATCATGGAATTATGACGTCATTGTCACTTTTTTAATATTTAGAAATTTCAGTTTTTCGACCATAACTCAGCCATTTTAAGTGATAGAAGGCTGAAGTTTTAATAGAATGTGTATATTAATATACCTCACATATGATGCAACTATCGCCAAAAGATGATGACTCATCACTCTGTGATGACGTCATCATTACACATCAAAAAAAGTTTTAAAATTGATAAATTCGGTGATTTTTGTGCGGTATCGATTATAACAGTAGGACAGGCGTATTTAGGGATGTTATCTCCCTTATAATTAATCAATGTGATCCCAGGCGCCCGCAGGGCGCCTCCGGTGGACACAAAGTGTCCGCCAGCCCCGCAGCGCAAGCAAGCGAAGCGCGCTTGTAAAAATTAAGTACAGTAGTTAGTTATGCTATTTATAGCACTCGTAAGTAGTGCTGGATCAATGAGATTTCTCTGCCCTGCTCAAATTGATTTCAAGGAAAGGTAAATCATGTGCTTTAAAAATAACAAAAGTTTGGGGGAAAAACAAAATTCTTGTATACTAAAAGCTAGTTGATATTTACAGCAGTTCATTTAGCTGGGGTATCTTAGGTGAGGTCAGACCAAATTCAGATCCTGGCGCACACCGTTCAGTTCGGCGCGTTGTAATGCTTCCGACAGACCCTGCTTAGTGAAGGCGGGAATCTTGGAATTCGAGCCTCCACTATGTTGTCCCCACCACTTCAACACCGCCCTCGCTCGATTCGGGTGCCTTCTCATCCCATCCGTTTGGTTTTCAAAGTCCACCAGACTCATCCCAATACCGCTAACTGCAAACTTTTCTAGCTGTCCACTTGGGAGAGCATCTGCAATCTCAATCAGAAATCGATCAGAAATAGGAGTTGAAGGGGCGACCTTAGCAGGATGGACAGCAGGTACAGTGGGCTGGCGTGAGGTGACAGGTACAGTGGGCTGGTGTGAGGGGGCAGGAGGTACAGAGCTCTGAGAAGATGGAGGAGCTCTTGTTCCAGATCCGAGCGTATGCGGGGGAGAATAATTTGCCACAGAAGGAACAAAAGGTTTGAAACTATGGATAGGCGAGTGTGGACAGGTGGCTCCAGCTTCAGAATAATCACTGAGAACACCCAAGGCATTCACGAGATAGTCCTTCTCCATATGCTTATTGATCATCATGAACATGCTGTAGAGGTAGTAGTACTTCCCACTCTCAGGTATATTTCTGCAGGTAGTAGTTTCATCGATCACGCCTAGAAGAGAGTGGACGTCTTCACAGTCTCCGATCTCAACACAGTCCTGGACGAAGAACTTCAGAGAGTGGAAGAGTAACTCGTCGTCTTTTGGAAGAAAATGTGACAACTGATCAAATATTTCTTTATTACCAGAGTACTTGTCTGTTTCCATTGGTTCAACTTTATCTAATGACATTCTTTACAATCGTCATTAATCTGAGACCAGCTTATCATGAGCGACCCTCTTAGTTAATAAACATGAAGGAGGGACTCTCGTGATAAGATATTTCAAATTTAGGCCACTGTTAATTAGAAACGTGTTTAGCTCCTCCACCCGCATCTATATTTAGCTACTTCATATTTTGTCATTATTGACATTATTTATTCCGTCGATATAATATCGTATTTCAACTCTTACTATTAATTATGACGTCATTCTCACCTTTTTTTTAATAATTAGAAATTTCAGTTTTACGACTATAACTCAGTCATTTTAGGTGCTAGAAGGCTTAAATTTTGATATTAATATATCTCAAATATGATCCAACTCTCATCAAAAAGGATGACTCATCACTCTGCTATGACGTCATCATTACGCATCAAAAAAAGAGTAAAAATTTGATGATTTTTCGAGTGATATCGATTATAACAGTAAACAAACGTATTTAGAGATGCTGTCTCCCTTATAATTAATCATTGTGAGCCCAGGCACCCGAAGGGCGGCTCCGACGGACAATTTGTGTCCGCCAGCCGCGCAGCGCAAGCAAGCGAAGCGCGCTTGTACTATATAGAGATGAATATTGAGACTTCAATACGTTTAATTAAATGTTTGTAGCCAATTATATACCAAAGTATCAGCATTGATTCTTCAAATAATGAAATAATTATAATTATTGCCCGCATCCCAGCTGAAGGTCTTTTTGGAGCGAAGCAAGTTTACTATTAACAGTGGCCTTATTTAAATACAAGCTAGACTTGATAGACTCGACGTTTCATTATAACTAAATAATAATTTTACATGAATTGAAGATACAAAACTACTCGACTAGAATCGACTCGAACAAATTTGAATATAAAATTATTTGTCTTCTATGATCTCAAACTCCATTTTAAAGGAATCGCCCACTCCTGCAGTGATCCTCTGCCCCACCTGTACCGGTCCCACTCCCTCAGGGGTCCCTGTCAGGATCAAGTCGTGCGGTTCTAGAGTGAACCTATCGCTAACGTAGCTAATGATATCCGGGATGGGGAATATCATGTCCTTAGTGTTGCCGCTCTGCGCTATCTTATCGTCCACCTTTAACCAGATCAGAGCGCTGTGTGGATTAGGAATGATGGCTTCGCTGAGTAACGGGCTAACAGGACAAAACGTGTCCATTCCCTTGGCCACGGACCAGGGCCTACCCTCGCTTTTCGCCGCACTTTGTAGGTCTCGTGCTGTCATATCAATAGCCAGAACATACCCGCCCAGATAGTTCATAGCTTCTTTCACTGGAATATGCTTACCCTTCCGACTTATCACGATACCTAGCTCTACCTCGTGGTGCAAGCTTGCGGTCAGTTTAGGGTAGAGTATCGGGCTGCCTTGAGTAACGTAGGAGGTGGTTGGTTTTAGAAATAGGACTGGTTCTGTGGGTGGGGCATATCCCATTTCAGCTGCATGGGCCTTGTAGTTCCTACCCACCGCTACTATCTTCCTACCTAGGGACACGAACTTACTGACGTCCATGATGGGTTAAAAATTTCTAGTGACTGAAAATTTTGGGAGGAGACTCAAATAGTGGTGAAAAAATTACCTTACATAATAATTGTTAATTGGGCATTTTATTAGGAATTGAAGCTTACGAAATTTGATTCTCAATCGTGTTATGATTGTAAACTTGAACTCAGTTCTTTCAGATGAGAAAGGGTAGGAGGATGTTTTTTTTAAAATTGCATAGGCCTATGGGGACTCAATGCATACACGCCAATCGTCCCGCCTTTGTATTGGCTTCGGACAATTAAACAGTCTAAACTATCGATTGAATGAGTAATGCCAGAAGCGTTAAATCTATTATATGACAGTCATATCCAAAATACAAATTTGTAGTTATATCATATTTTTATAAATTAATCAACTAAAACTTGCAGAAGTTTGACTTTTGCAACTTTAAAGCTGTGGAGATGTGCTCGTTATTATTAAGCGAATTAACTTTGATGGAATATTGTATTAGGTTATGACTTATGATCAGAATATAGTACAAGCACAATAGATTATTAATCATCTTCACAAGCTATTCTGTAGCTGTAGAGAGTAAAGGTATGATTGTAAGCATCTCAAATTTAATCATCTCAACCAGATGGAATGAGAAGACAACTATAGTGTATCATGAACCACAATGAAAAAACATCAAATCCTGGTTTTAAAGACTTTGTCAGAAATTTACTTCTCCCCAGTCTGAATACTTTATTTTGAAAATTGCAAATACGTATTTAGATATACTAGAGTATTGATATTTGACAAACTTCCAGAATAAACTACTTGAATTAGACAATTGATTTAGGGCAGATGTAACCTTCCAGTCTCTGTCATCAGAGAAGTCGTCCACTCCACTAGGATGTCTTTCTGATGGTTTCTCATCAAGTTACCTCTGAGTGGCAGCCTCCATTCTCCCGATTGAAACTGGGTTGTGGGATAAGGTGTAGTTAGCACTTCTCGTTTGGGATTTCTGACAGCGGAAACTATTGAAAGTTTCTAGCAAACAAACTGGGGCTCCCAGGAACAGCAACCCCCATTGCTTCTAAAAGAAATACAGTCACTCCACCTTTTGTGGAAATATAGTCCATTGTCCCTACCAACTTTTTTGAGATGATTATATTTTATTAATCATAATTCAAGTTTGAAAAGTCGATGAATCATATTTGCACTAATTTTCAATGCTTCAGAATATAATGTCTCCAGGATATAGGAGACTACGTAACTGTGTCAGAATACAGGATACGAAGCGGATTAGTATATATGAGAGGTAGCAGAGCCATTAAAACCAGTGAAATAAATGGCTGAATTGCAAAGCAGTACTAAAGAGAAATTACAGGAAATTATCCAGCAACCAAAACTTCCAGAACCCAAAGAGGATGTGCTCGATAACATCGACAGAGAACAGCCAAAGTTGCAAGCAAGACTCTTCAAAACCTTGAAATGGGTAATCTCGGCCTTACTTTTCGTCGTTATGATTACAATACTTGTTTTGAGCCAAATGACGCTAGCCAAAACGATTAGTTTACTGACTAATATGGACGGAAGTGATGTGAAAAACAAAATGAAAGGTTTAATAATGCTAATGTTCATCGTAATGGTGCCGAATATCTTCAACATGGCAAGGTGTTACCTCGTAGGAACTTTCGCGAAAGATGCTACTACCTACCCCTGGCCAAACAAAATGTCGCTAACAATCGGTTTTACTGCAGTGGTGCTCGAAACAATCAGCATTAGTTCGATTCTTTTCTTCTCAGGGCCCTACCTACATCCGGATATATTTCTACTGATATTAGGCGGCATATTTTCCATTACAATATTATTGCAGGTATTTAGTATTGAGCGTAAGGGGAAACGTTGGACTTGCGTTGGAAAGTGCTGTACATTCATATTGTCATTTGCTACACACACAATAGCCTTGATAGGAATAGTTTTCCTTTTAATACTAAGCTCTACAATATTGAATATTCATAACAGGGATGTTGGCAGGATACAGGTAGTATCGTATGTCATGCTGCTTGTCAATATCTTGATACTGTCTATCCTATGGAGTCCTAATGTCCAGAATCTGACTATCCAGCCCTACCTTACCGTAAACAAGATTAAGCAAGCGTTTCTACTGAAGTTCGCAGGACCAGGTGCAAACGATCAGGAAGACTTAAAGGCAAACGCAAGATGGAAAGGAGGGTTGATATATTCATTTGTGCGTTTTTTCACATTCTTCATCATCTCGCCCATTATATTCATCATGCACAACAAGATTGATGTAGCTTTCTTTTTCTCCAATATCGGATCTGCGTTCAACCTGGGAGGATCCCTTTCAGCGGTAGTAGCAGTTAATATCCTATTCGGGTTGCTAGCTTTCGCGATATCGTACGTTGCTTGCAGCATCTGTTCCCAGCTAACTGGGTTCTTAATCCCTCTAATGCTCAGCACCCCCTTAACCGTGTTCTTGATACAGTTCTGGAAAAACAGTGATGACCACTCGCCCTGGCCTCACATTCCCCACACAATGCTATCTAACTACAGTGCTTCAAGCAGCCAATATGAATTTGGTGACACATACCATATGCACCTAATCGTAAACTTGATGATCATAGGAGTTGGAATCGTTCTTATCGCAACGCAATTTGCGTTTACATTTAACTTTTTCAAGAATTTTAAGATAGTGATAGCAACTGATGATCTCCTGTTCTTACTTCCAACTTACAACCCTATATTTCTCCCACAGTATATCCTGCTCAATAGGAGGAGAGAACGGACCATGCTAGAGGAATTCGACGGACCATTCGCAAATCCAGAAAATTATGACAATGCGAAGATTTACATATGTTCTACAATGTACCATGAGAGTGAGCAGGAAATGAGAAACTTACTGCTCTCCATCAAGGCAGTGGCAGATGCAGCGGCCAATGGATACCTCAAACAAACGTTTGAGTCGCATATATTCTTTGATGGAGCAAACCAGGGTCGAGATCTGAACATGTACGCGATGCGCTTATTATCAATATTGGAGGAATGCTTTGACGTAAGAATACAAGAAGGAGCTAAGAGGTTTACACCATACGGGATCCAGTTGACGTGGAGAGTGTCGAATAAATTGAAGTTTGTAGTTCATTGCAAGAACAACAAGAAAGTGAGAAACAAGAAGAGATGGTCTCAGGTTATGTACATGTACTACATACTTTACCACAGAATCCCCATGGAAGAAGGAGCCAGCTACGAAAAGACTTTTATCTTGACAACGGATGCAGATATTGTGTTTACTCCAGAGTCGGTTCGAAGTTTGATTGAAATGTTGTCACGGGAGCGAACAGTTGGCGCAGTTTGCGCTAGAACACACCCACTGGGATCTGGACCAGTCGTCTGGTACCAGATATTCGACTATACAGTGGGTCATTGGTTCCAAAAGGTGGCTGAGAACGTGTTAGGATCAGTGTTGTGCTGTCCAGGGTGCTTTTCTCTGTTCAGAGCCAGTGCATTGAAGGATGTGGTACAGATTTACGCGAGCAATGTCTCTCTAGCGAAGGACTTTCTGACGAAGGACATGGGGGAGGATCGCTGGCTGTGTACGCTAATGGTTCAGCATGGTTGGCGGTTGGATTACTGCGCAGCTTCTGAGAACTTCACATTTTGTCCTGACCACTTTGAAGAATTTTTTAAGCAAAGAAGACGTTGGATTCCATCAACACTTGCCAACCTGTTCGAACTGGTTTCGAGCGGATCTCGCATTGCCAAGAAGAACAACTACATCAGTTACCTATTCATTCTCTACCAAGTGCTTAACATCGCGTCTACCCTGCTCAGTCCGGGAGCTGTGATTATTGTACTGGTTGGAGGACTGACGATGGCAACAGGAATCAACACATATTTAATATTAGCAATTCAACTCGGAATTCCTGGGATTTTCATGTTAATATGTCTGTACACTTCACAGAAGACGCAACTGAACACAGCAAAGATTTTAACCGGAGTATATGTGTTCATGATGACGGCAGTGATATTAGGACTCGTTGGCCAGGGAGTCAATGCAGTGAATGGAACAATAGGCAGTTATACCGACAACTCCAAAGATGTGAGAGTTGATTTTCTAGGAGGCACATTAACATCTTTCACAACCTTCTATCTCCTCTTTCTAAGCATTGTATACGTAATAGCCGCCATCCTACATCCGTTTGAAGCGTACCAGCTGGTAAATTTCGTGTGGTACCTAATATGTTTCCCTTCAGGATATTTGCTTCTTATAATCTACTCCTTCTGCAATCTGACTGACAGAAGTTGGGGGACACGTGAGGCAACTACTAATTCGGAAACCAAATCCCTTGGACATTACTGGAAACAGTTCAAGTATTACGCAGTAATATTATGTACTAAATGCACTAATAATAAAATCGCAGAAAAAGACAAGGAAAAGCCTCCTGAGGAAGTACATCAAAAAGAGGTGGACAGAAAGAGTGAAGTTCCAAATGGAGTAGAAGTGGAAGTGAAATCAAAGGCTTATTTTCCTGAATCCCAAGATACCCTCAATCCGTCTCTAGTTAGTATATTCCCGAAAAATATGAACCATTTGTCGGTAGGGAAGTTTTTGGAAAACATTGGAATGGTCCAGCATGAAGAAACTTTCATAGAGAATGGATATGATAACCTAGCACTTCTCGCGAAAATGAACAGAAATGACCTCGAAGCAATTGGGATAGAAATACCCGTACAAATCCCCAATGAAATCTGGGATTGGCTCAAGATGTTGTCTCTACCAGAGATGTATGCGGAAGCTTTCATTAAAGAAGGCTACAACTCCAAGAGTGATATGGAGAACCTGGTAGGCATGGGAGAGAATGAACTGGTTAGGATGGGAATTACGAAGCGAGGCCATTTACAGAGGTTCAAAGAGGGACTGAAGAAACTTGAATATCCGACAACTGATGAAACGCTGCAAATGAGGGCACATGAATACTTGAGGAAAATCCCGGATATGAACCTTTCGGAATTTGAACCTGAGGACGAATTCTGGTTGAAACTAAGACACGAAATATTGAAAGTAGACAATTCCGTATTTCAGAGCAGACAAGAAGCAAAGCTAAAGACGAACCTCGAAGAGCTACGGAGAAACTACTTGTTAGTGCTGGTAATAGCAAACGCAGTTTGGCTACTCGTATTCTTCTTGCTAGACTCAGCACAGTTTTCGGGGTTAAGGATCGAGAATAAAATAAACGCTGTAGGGCTGCTGTTGTTGTGCTGTACGGAACAATCTACTTCATTCAGTTCTTGTGCATGCTATTGCACCGAGTCTACACGTTAATGCACTTCGTCGCGGATGCAAGCTACCTCTCGGGCGGCTGGAAAGGAAAGGGAGGAGAGATGCGGAAACATCTCAGGCACAGATTGACTGTCAGAAGCAGGGAAAGAACCATTGATGAATCTGAGCCTCTCAACCCAGGACAGAGTAAAGGTTATGCAATATAGTTTATGTGAACTAAATAAATGAAACGTGTTTGGTAGCTACAAAGAGGTATCCTGTTCTTAAGAGTAATTATATTCATGTGATTAGATAGGTAGCTAAGGTGTTGATGTGTTTTGTAACTGCTTTTTATGGATTATATTTATACAATAATGTGTCTTACTTTGAGCTCAGGACTGTTGCATGATATACTATTGTGATATTCTTACGACCAGTAATTTAGTCAAACAATCGCCACCGAATTGTGTCGACCGTCACAATTTAATGGCATGCGACACATTTCGTATGGTAAGACCACATACACATTTGTGTCGCGTGCCCTCAAATTGTGTCGCATCCCATTAAATTGTTACGGTCGACACTATTTGGTGGTGATTTTTAAACTATACTAATGGTGGTACACGATCGTACACTTCGGGTGCTTTTGGTGTTATTAATACGACATATAATTAAATGTTAAAGTCATATTCTAAGTTAGTCAGAAATCATCAGAACTCTATTAATAAATCCAAGTCTTCATAATAGGATATAGTTCAATACATGAATACTAAACGAATACAGGAATTATACATTTTAACTATAGCCTACTAAACAGCTGTGTAAATAAGTTGTCTTCCTTTGTTAATACGAACCTTCTAAGGTTAATCTTCTATTGAAAAAAATGGGATGTAAATTCGAAGTAGATATACAACAGGTAGTATAAAAAAAAGGAGAAACAAATAGAGAAAACTAAAAATGATGCTAAAAGGGAAAATAGTATAATTGTATCTTAAAATATCTGAAGACAATCTTTGTTAGCTTGACAAACCACTATGACTCTTCCTTGATTGTCTACAACAACTCCCACAGGCTTGTTAGAAGTGTTTATCTTGTGAACCAATTCAAATTGAAGATTGAAGATATTCACGCAATTAGAACTCCTGTCTGAAATAACAATATTTTTAAAATTATCAATAAAGAAATGCCAAGAACTTACAACTACCATTCCTTTTCCTCTAGAAAGGACACTCTCCCGTAAAACGAGATTGTAGTCATACAAGTGTAGACAAGGATTAGACTGATCCAGAATAAAAATGTATTCTCTGGACAGGTTTACATCAAGAGGGAATTTGAGATTATCAGCACCAAACTGAGATTTGAATTTAAGTTCTTTAGTAAGTATCTGAATACGATTGTTTCCTGAATCACAAATAAAAATGTCTCCATTCAATTCATTACAAGCTAAACCATATGGGAAATTGAACTCAAGTTTAGATTTTCCATTTTTCCCAATTGTAGAAACAAATTTCCCATTCAATTGATAAACAAGGATAGAATGGATTGGTGGTAAGTATAGACTTTGTGAAATCAAGATTCTATCTCCACTAATAACCAACCCATGAGGATAGTTCATCTTACCTTCACCATCATTATCTCCAAACTTGAATGAGAAGTTCCCAAAACTATCAAATATTTTCACACATCTATTAAATCCATCTGCAACATAGATGTTATCAGTCTTATTGTCAAAAGATATTCCCCATGAACAATTCAGCTGTTCTACTCCATCTCCTTTCTCGCAAACACTCACCACAGGATGTACCTTACTTTTATAGTCAGCACTACTCTTCACCTTTTCTACCAACTTCCCCAACTTGTTCAGTTCAGCTGAAATTCTGCTGTTGTCACACAAAAAATGGACCATTTTAGGTTCTACTGGAAATGTGATTGTTGTGAGTTCTTTATTGATTTCAGATAAAATGTTTTCATGAAAAGTTTGATTCGCAGTTTTCAAATTGAGGTGAAAATCTCGTGTTTGTTCAAGATCTTGTTTCTTCCCTATCTGTTTTTCAAACTCATCTCGATAAGAGTGATAGGATGCTAGAATGGTGTCCAACTCTTTCAACAGTTCGCATTCTCTAGCTTTCACACAATCAATCAATTCCACAAACTTGTGTTTGATTTGTTCTCTCACTCTCTTCAATTCTAACACGAAATTATCCTCTCCATGATCTGGAGGAGTAGGGTGAGCGGTAGCCATTAACTTTCAGATCAGTTTTACAAGCCTTCAAATTAGAATACTCGAGTTAGAATTACAGATATTATATAGTCCATTTCTAAAGTGTAGTATGCTGGTAATCTAATCCTATAATATTCTTATATAGACCGTCCTTGAAATACGATATTCCATAGCAGTTTCCGGCAACTTTTGAATGAAGTGTGCCAGTTTACTATAATGTCAACATATGTATGACCTTGTGTGCAAGTGACATGCCTACCTAGAGTTGCCACCCCCGGGACGAGTTGCTGCACCCCGCAATTATGTCTCTGAGGCAGCTAGAAATTGTTAGAGGATAAATTAAATAATGATAACTGGAATAAAAATCCCTACTATTAAAACTCGATTAATCTATCTATATACGTATACGTAGTTGGTTGTTGATATATATATTTAGTATACCTAACTCAACAGGGCGGCGGGGGAGGGGGGTCGAACGTGCGGTCGCCCTCCGCATAAAATATCCTAAAAATTTAATAGTACAATTATTACTACAAGTATGAGTGGAACTTGATTCTCAAAGACCCAGACAATTCCTGGGGCCAAAATTTCTAAAATTTCTAAAATTTCATTCGGGCAAAAATTCGATTATTATTCGATACCAGGGTATAAGAATCCATGTATCATCGAATTCACCAAAACCGAGACACTAGAACTCCAAACAGAAGCGGAGGACTAGCATGACTAACATGACAACAACATGACAACATAAAACTAACAATAACTAACATAACAATTAACATGACTGCTTCAAATCCAGGCGAGTACTTCAAACGTTCGCTATTAAGATACCTCGACAAAAATAATGAACGACTCATTGACCGCTTGGACAAACACAACAATGAGTAGCAATGCGAATTTCTACGCTATTGCTGTGCTACGTCGAAAAGTAAGAAATAAAAGATATTGAAGGAAATATTATTATAATAGCGTTTTACCAGAATTGTTGTCCATATTTAACTATTGAAGTACGCGGGTAGTACGACAGGTGGATTTTGAAATGGAAGATCGCGAAAATGAAACGACCGATATATCCCGTCGAAGCTCTCGACGAATGTGATCAGGACTTTTATCCTGTACTCACCACCACTGATTCATCAGAACGAACTTTTCTACATTGAAATACTTTAAGAATTATTTTCGATCGACAATAACTGAGAAAAGACTTAACGATCTTGCACGACTCTATATCCATAAAGATATGAAGTAGAGAGAAAATAAATATATAACACTTCTGATATCGTTAATTAATCTTCCGTTCGATTCTTGTATGCTAGAGCCGCCAAATACGTATCCTCGGACATAATTAAGGAATGAATCATCCCCTAATGCCAAAACTCCACCTTTCCCGGAATAAACAATGCCAATTGATTCCTTGGTCACTTGAAATAACTAAATGGTCTGAGCAAGCATCTCTCTTGCATTTCCTTGGCTCATCCGAGGCATTATAATGCAATGAATTTCTTTGAAAAAAAGTATCTTATATGTTAAAACTCAATGTTTTTAGTGCAGCTCCTGTATAGGAGATGTCATATCGGCGTGCGACGTCCGTCCGTCCGTCTGCTCGCTCTTGGAAATTCTATTGGATCAAATTGCACCAAATTTGGACCATATATTCCTTATATGGTGGAGATTTGAACCTGGGTCCAAATTATGAAACATTTTCACACCAGAATCTAGGGATTTAACATTACAGTTGGCTCTGATTTTATTGATTAAAACCCTCGCTTGCCACAGGAATGTGTTGCGTCATTTCCGGTTTAAGCCATTTTCAATGGGGAAGCCATAAAAATTTGGGGTATTTACTATAAATAGGAAATACCCCAAGCCGTCCGAGGGATAACTATTAATAGTGAGTATACCTAACTCAATGAACATACAAAAGTTAGAATCACTCTCTAAACTATAAATTTGATTGGCTGAGATTTTTTAAAATGTTTAAAACTCAATTAAGGATGTATACTATGCAAATGCCCTACGAGTAACTTAATTGAGCTGCACTATATCGGTCTGTAGACCGACATTTTTTAAAATTGCATGGGGTCTCGTTTTGAATCTGTCCGTATTGATAGTAATTTTTTGAAGTATTTATTTTCTGCACCAATTCGTAGAATGACCTGATCATTGAGATAATGCAATGTTATATCCTCCTCGATCAGGTCCGGTCAATGAAGAATGTTTTGCAACACTCTAGGCTGACTGAATATCTGCCGCCCCAATCTAACTATTTGCCGCCTCATCCCTTATATTTTTAATATTAATAGAAAATTATTAGAACTGTATATTTCTTGATACACTATGTTAGTTAGATAATAAATTGTTTGTCTTTCCTCCTCACAACACTAGAAATAGCATCTAGTGAGTCGATTCGATCGTACACTTCGGGCGTTTTTAGCATTATTTATACGATATATAATTGTTACAAGTCATATCATAACTTAGTCAGAAATCATCAGAACTCTATTAATCCAAGTCATAATTATTAACAAAAGGATATAGCTCAACACATGAATATACACGAATACTGGAATTATACATTCTTAACTATGGTCAACCAAACAGTTGTGTAAATAAGTTGTCTTTATTTATTATTACGAACCTTCTAAGCAAGCTGCTATTGAATAAGATTGAGATGTAAATTCGTAGGAGATATTCAACATGTAGACCAAAAAATGGAGAAATAAAGTAGAGAGATGAGGATAAAGAAATAGTATATTTGTATCTTAAAATATCTGAAGACAATCTTTGTTAGCTTGACAGGCCACTATGACTCTTCCTTGATTGTCTACAACAACTCCCACAGGCTTGTTAGAAGTGTTTATCTTGTGAACCAATTCAAATTCAGGATTGAAGATCTTAATGCAATTAGAACGACTGTCTGAAATAAGAATATTATTAGAATTATCGATAAAGAAATACCAAGGATTAGCAACTATCATTCCTTCTCCTCTAGTAAGGACACTCTTCTGTAAAACGAGATTGTAGTCATACAAGTGTAGACAAGGATTAGACTGATCCATAATAAAAATGTATTCTCTGGACAGGTTTACATCACGAGGAGATTTGAGATTATCAGCACCAAACTGAGATTTGAATTTAAGTTCCTTAGAAAGTATCTGAATACGATTGTTTCCTGAATCACAAATATAAATGTCTCCATTCAATTCATTACAAGCTAGACCATGTGGGAAATTGAGCTCAAGTTTAGATTCTCCATATTTCCCAATTGTAGAAACAAATTTCCCATTCAATTGATAAATAAGGATAGAATGGATTGGTCGTGAGTATAGACTTTGTGAAATAAAGATTCTATCTCCACTAATAACCAATCCACGAAGATAGTTCATCTTACCTTCACCATCACTATCTCCAAACTTGAATGAGAACTTTCCAGAACTATCAAATACTTTTACACATTTATTATTTCCATCTGCAACATAGATATTACCTGTTTTATTATCACAATATATTCCCCATGGATAATTCAGCTGTTCCATTCCATTTCCTCTCTCACAAACACTCACCACAGGATGTACCTTACTTTTATAGTCAACACTACTCTTTACCTTTTCTACCAACTTCCCCAACTTGTTCAGTTCAGAAAACATTATGTTGTTGCACATACAAAATCCACCATTTTAGGTTCTACTGGAAATGTGATTGTTGCGAGTTCTTTATTGATTTCTGTTAAGAAGTTTTCATGGAAAGTTTTATTTGCAGTTCTCAAATTGAGGTGAAAATCTCGTGTTAGTTCAAAATCTCGTTTCTTCTCTTTCTGTTTCTGAAACTCATCTCGATAAGAGTGATAGGATGCTAGAATGGTGTCCAACTCTTTCAACAGTTCGCATTCTCTAGCTTTCACACAATCAATCAATTCCACAAACTTGTGTTTGATTTGTTCTCTCACTCTCCTCAATTCGAACACGAAATTATCCTCTCCATGATCTGGAGGAGTAGGATGAGCAGTAGCCATTAACTTTCAGATCAGTTTTACAAGCCTTCAAATTAGAATACATACACGAGGTAGATTTTATAAGCAACTTATACAGCTATAGAAGCTGGTAATATAATCCTATAATAATCTTATAGACCGTCCTTGAAACAAGATCTCTAGTCTATACGGATCTTGTTTTTCTCCATTAGGGCATCATTAAATATTTTTTTTACCGCACAGGATAATGCTCTCATTGCCATTTTATACCAATTATTTTTCATTTATTATAATTTATTTTTTTCTCTAACAATTTCTAGCTGCCTCAGAGACATAATCGCAGGATTATCTATCATTAACTGATACTACTCTGTAATGTATGATATATTACAGAAGTATTAGGTTTAGCTAGAGTCATGATTGTGTTGAACTTTGATGATAAATTGGGCATGGCCAATTTCTGCCGGCAGAGGCATAGCCAGGGTGCGGCACATGGGATCTAGACTGCAAACTCAAAGGCTGTGACCACTCAAATTTCACAAATTAGCATTGGGTACCGCAATTCTCTCACGGAATAGACTGAAATTGCCGCTCACTAAAATTGTGCTGACTACGCCGTTGTTTGCGGGACGGAATGGAAATTAGGGATTTTATCCGTCTTGTCCCGTAAATTAGATGTATCTTGATAAATTCTTGCAAAAGCAAATAAAATTATGTAAACTATGTTCCAAATTAGAATTTATATAAATTTCGGGGTCGGGGTCCGAGAGACTATTTACCCTGGCCCCGGCGATCCTCTTGACAGCCCTGCTCCCCTTGAAACGGTACAAACGTCAGAACACCCCCTTATAGTGGTTTCCCTATTCGCATGGATGGAGTACACCATATACATCTGCACATATGTCCAGAACAAAAAAGGTACAAAATTTTGCAAGCTAAATACAAAAAAGTGATTAGGAAATGACAGACAGTTTAAGTTGAACATGAAGCAAACTAATGAACAACAAACAGATAATTTCACATATATTTTTATACACTATTAAACATGTAGTATGAGATTTTATGAAAGGAGTTCTCTTGTTCAAGTGTCGTTTATGACAATCGGTTCTCGTTTCATTTTCTGTTGGGAGATAAGAGGATTAGGAACAGTTCTATTTTTAGAGACATCACAGCTGCCTGCCTCTGTCTGATCTAGAGGGTGACATTTCTTCGCATGTGCTTTAAACATCCAACGTGTACGATAGCTCTTACCACAGTCACTGCATAGAAACGGTTTATCCGTACCTGTTCGGTTTTTGTGCGTTAGCAAGTGTTGGTTATAGGATTTCTTGTGTATAAATTTCTGAGAGCAGAAACTGCACGAGATGGGACGAGAAAGATGTAATTTAAGATGGTCTCTTAACACAGAAGGATACATGAACTTCTTATCGCACAAGCTACAATGATACGGCTTATCTCCAGTGTGTATTGTCAGATGCTGACGGAGATGTTGCTTACGCATGAAACGCTTGGGACAATATTGACATTTGAATGGACGGACGGCATCCAAAGGATCTGTGTTGTCTTGTTCTCCTGGAGAATCATTGGTTCCTCCTGCAGATATCTCAGAGTTGGTTGAGTCGGTTGGGTTGAGGAAATCTGAACTCAACATTTGGTTTAAAGTTTGCCCGTTCACTAAAATAGGTAAGTTTTGGTAAAATAAGCTTATTTTGGCTTTTAAGTTTTTTCACATTTTAATTTCGTTTTGTCCAGTTGAACCACAGACTAGATCAAATGGTCAGTCTAAAATTCTACATTACAGTAATGGGAGAGGAAAAGAATAAAAAAGGTTGAAAATCGCTGGAAAAGAAAAATGAAGGCACTTGATCCAATTTAACAATAACAAGCGCGCTTCGCTTGCTTGCGCTGCGCGGCTGGCGGACACTTTGTGTCCGCCCGAGGCGCCCTTTGGGCACCTGTGGTCACCATTGATTAATTATATTGGAGATAACATCTCTAAATACGTCTGTCCTACTGTTATAATCGATAAAGCACGAAAATCACCAAATTTGTCAATTTTTAAAATTTTTGATGCGTAATGATGACGTCATAACAGAATGATGAGTCATCATTTTTTGATGATAGCTGGGTCATATGTGAGGTATATTAATATACATTTTCTATTAAAATTTCAGCCTTCTATCTCCTAAAATGGCTGAGTTACTGTCGAAAAACTGTAATTTCTAATTATAAAAAAGGTGATAATGACGTCATAATTCCATGATGAGTCGACATTTTGCTCTGAGCTCAGAACTTAGTGGAGCCATAGCCAAAAGACTTCCACATGCCAAAAATTAGCTTTCTATGACCGGCAGTTTCTTCAATCAATTCGTTACAGATATATAGGATTAGTTTATGTCAAACTCACCGACTAATTCCGACTGCACTAAAAGCTGAGTGTCCATGTCGAGTTGGTTCAGGACTTTTCCATCTCCTGGTTTATCCAATAAAAGGTCAAGACTTGGAAGATCAAAATGAGGAACACTGCTAGTAACAGCTGTTTGCATTCCATTCCCCTGAGAAGTTTCATTAATCGCGGTTTGTGACACATGTGTATTTAGCAGAGTGGTAGTGCTAGGAGTCGGTAGGGTGGGGAGAGTACTCTGTTCCGACTCTATCTTAGAAATACAATCGTGTAGAGAGACCTTCTCGTGCTGTAGCTTCGTGAGGTGTTGTATCAGAACGGCCCACTCAATACGCGCGGAATCGGAGAGAGACTCAAAGGCCAGTGTCTCCTGAATGAAGTGCTCCACTCCTGGCAGCGCCGCACGGACCACCTCGAGAATCTGAACTTTCAAACCGTCCATCTAGTCTGTAAGTAAATAGATCTACATGTCAATGATACCATATAAGGTAATGCTATTATACCATGAAACACATTCCATTGCTCAGTGTAAATAACAGATAATATTAATGATGAGAGTATACACGTACAGTATGTGATAGAGCAATGTAATAATACAATAGTAGTGGTAACAGGAATGTGGTGGTAGGTAGTTAGTCCCGAGGGAGAGTGGCTAACGCATTCTGTGTGCTCTGACCGAATGGGACTCCGAAGCTAAACCGGTGGGAGGGAATGTGCCCGGTGTAGCGGGGTACCAGTCCGGAGCTCTTCGGGTAGAGGAGACTTCCGGCTTTAGGGTGTGCTGTGTCCGCACGCGCCAAGGTACCGGTAACACGACCGGTCTCTACCGGAGCAGACTTGAGTCTGTCTAACCGGTCTTTCTCTGAAAAGTGCTCGGAGAGAGCTTGCTGGGAAATGATCGGGTAGCCTTGGCCGAGGTACTTCCTAGCCTTCGGTACGAATCCAGTGTATCCAGACATGAACCTGAGAATCAATAGGATATTAATACTAGATCTAATAAAGTCATACTTGCCAACTGTCCCGTTTTTGGCGGGACGTCCCGCTTTTTTCACTCTTCTATTGAGCTAATTTTCACGAGTGTCCCGCATTTACATGAAATCTTCCCATTATGTCCCGCATTTTTGTATTCGATGCATAATATTTTTCTATTGCGTTCCGCCATGTCCCATGAAATTCAAAGCTGCGTCCCGCTTTTATCATGGCTCAAGTTGGCATGTATGTAAAGTCTGCATGTGAATAACCCGGCTTTCCACTACCTCTTATCAGGATGTCCTGGAGGGAGAAGGAAGGCAGATTCCGTGTGCTGCCTCGCGAAATCTGTCACATAGGGCTCCGGGTATGCGTTCCTAGCCATGAGTGGCGTCGTGTGCTGAGCGGAGGTCATGCTGGCCCTGAGGCTGGGGTCATTCTGCAATTGCGCGGTTTTTCTCATCTCCACGGTCTGATGGTGCAGCTGTGTCTGGTCTCGCTGGAAGTCATCGATGGCGTGCCGGGAAGCGAGGGCGTAGCGACAGCCGAAGTAGTGCTGTCCCTTCGGAATGACTCCTGTGTAGCCGGGAACCATGGATGCAGTGAGTTTGGCATCTGAACGCGACGAGTACTGCTCTTCTCCCGGCACGAATTGACTGTAGAAAATAGGAATTAGCGTTCATTTTAATATGGATGGATTCGGTTAACGATTAAGGAAATCTTTGACCAGTTAGCGGATCTGTGTTATTTCTAAATATTTATATTATTTTAAATTCTTTGACAAGATTCATGAATATTACTGTAATAATACAAGCGCACTAGCGTAGCATAGCAGTGAACACTACGTTTCCGAGGAGTCGCACTCTTACGGATGCCTAATAAAACCGTAGTAATTTCCTTTTTTTAAATTTCAATCGCGTTTCAAACGCGATGGCCCGACGAGTCGACACATAGAGGCACCAGAAGGACCGCTCGATTTGCGCAGATTCAGCCGAAGCACAGAACAGAGGTCTTTGAGACTCCATCCTACATCCCATGGGACTAGGCGATCAGATCGCAGTGAGGGGAGATGTTAGCTGAGGTCAGGTGGCGCTACTTTTAGTACAAAATCGAAGCTGCTGGAATTCAACAATGCTTGTACCAAAGTCTTAATTAACATTGAAAAGATCCAATTCAAACCAGAAACAGTATTATAATCTAGGTTTTATTAAAAAATAGAAATTAACCTCTCGTAAAAAGGAGACTGGTTCGTTTCTCCGTAGTACTGAGCTGGTTCCGTACTGGCCAGCACTCCTCTCCCTGAGCACGCCACGTCTCTGCTGGTCAGGAGGTCGTGTGTGTGGCCGCCAAACGTACTCCCGATGTGGTACTTCAGCTGAGGGCAGTAGCCGCAGTACCCAGGAATGTGGTAAGGGTCTGGTGTCATTAGCCAGGTTTTGCGACCCATCTTCATTCAGAATAGCTAATATAGTCAGACGAGACAATTATAGTGGATTGATCCCAAGTTGAAGTGAACTAGGGTGACACTATTAGCAGCACATTGCGCATGATCAATTGCACATTAGGGAGGAATACAATCCCAATGGTGACGAATGGAGGCTTTTAGGTCCGATTGATAGGATCCTCTGCTCGGTCCGAGGCGTTTTAGTTCGAGATTGGATCAAAGAATGAGCCGAAATGAGGCTTTTTTGCGCTAAAAATTCAATGCAATGTGGTGGATTGAGCGACATTTTTTGGAATAGTTTTGCATATATAGAAATATTTTAAGTGATTTTTGCATATTATGTGCAAAGTGATGATAGATCATGCGCAATGGGTCAATTGATCATGCGCAATGTGACGATTGCTCATGCGCAATGTGACGATTGCTCATGCGCAATGTGACGATTGCGCATGCGCAATGGACTTTTTAATACCTTGGTACAGAGTTTGAAATGAAATCTATCAGCATAATTATGACTGTCAAATTCAATAGAATTGTAAGTACAGATTTCAGCGAGAATCGGGTTTTACTTTCTTGGGGGGTCAATGGGTTTCGACTTTCAAATGCGAATAAACTACTAAAATGTTCGGTAGGCAACCGAATATATCAAAATTCGTTTTGAACTACTTAGTTATTATTTAGAGTAAATGAACTAGACCAAACAGAATAAAACAATTAGTCAGGTGTTTAATAACCCACGCTTGCCACAGGAATGTGTTGCGTCATTTCCGGTTTAAGCCATTTTCAATGGGGAAGCCATACAAGTTTGGGGTTACTACTATAAATAGAAAAATCCCAAATGCTTTCAAGGTTATTAACAGTGCTACCCCACTTCCATCATTCCTCATTCATATATGGATGAGTGGAACAAATTTTGATCCTATCAAAATTCACACATGAATCCTTGGGAAATCTGGAAGTTGCACAAATCGCAATACATGACGGAACATAACAACCAGGACAGGACAGGACAATAGATGCATAGAGTAACCAAATTATGTATGTTGGAGACTGGTTTATCAAAGTTATGGGATAGGAGAGTTGATCCAAAAAGGCGACTACGGCAGTCACGAAGTGTCCGCCTACCGCGCAGCCAAAGTGAGTGAAGTTCGCTTGTAATACATTATAGCGTTTTCCTAGAATATCTGACTAAAACTCCTCACATAATTACCATACGAGTGTTCTCCTACTGATTATGCACTGAGAGAACAGCACAAACTGTGCTATACGTATATGAATGTATTACTTGATATATTCATTATTTGTCGAAAAACTACGTCGACTACATCTATGATATGAGCAAACATTCAAGTTCATGCCAATTTCATGTAAAAGAATAAATTTATCTAATCATGGCTCTACTAATACTGTGCGTATAAGGCAAAACGAATATCAATTTATGATACGACGAATCACAGATGAAAAACACAACTCTGAGAGAATTAGAAGGTGCACGAGTAAAATTCGAGAGACAAAAGATGGCTTGGGACAGCGGAAAATTTTGCTAACGTTTGGCAAAAAAATAATTGATACTGATGAAATTCGAGTAGGAAATTTTGCGATTAAAGATGAGAAGAAGTGGGATGAATTTAATCGAAAGTTTAGAAAATTATTCGGATTTAGAGAACTGAAACGCAAGTTTTATCAAATCAAAATGAATTTTGAACAAATTTGCAATCAGGATGCCAGGGAACGGACTATATTCAAAAAATTATGTAAGGAAACTTTTCAGAAAAAAAGATTGTGATCGTATCGAGAAAGACGACGATACTGCAAGAGAAAAAATGATAATCCCAAATGATGTTATTAACTTTTCGCTTTCCCAATGAATCTGCTCGCCAGAAATGAATAGTATAGTGATGGTGGATTAATTATTAACGGAAAAAATTTCTTTTTTTTCTCAATTTAAATATATTCCTAAAAAATGATGAAATATTGTGCTAAATATATCAATCCTTACTATTAAAACCTGATTAATGTGTATTTGTTTATATACAAGCGCGCTTCGTTTAAATACGCTGCGCGGATGGCGGACAGTGTCCGCCAGAGTATAACACATGCTATAACACATGTTATAACACATGTTATAACACATGTTACAACACATGTTATAACACATGTTACAACACATGTTATAACACATGTTACAACACGTGTTATAACACGTGTTGTAACATGTGTTATAACACATGTTATAACACATGTTATAACAAAAATTTTGTGATTTTTCGAGTGATATTGATTATAACAGTAAGGTACGTATTTAGATATGTTATCTACCTTATAATTAATCAATGTTAGCCTAGGCACCCAAAGGACGCCTCTTGCAGACACAAAGTGTCCGCAAGCTTCGCAGCGCGCAAGCAAGCGAAGCGTGCTTGTTAATTATATTTTGTAATTCCATCACATATCATGGACATAAAATGGCTCACTATCATAATGCTCATTGTATACTATAGGGAGTAGAGCGTCAGTTATCCGAATATGGGACCAAAGGGGGTTCGGATAACTGAAGTTCAGATAAGTGACTTCCTACAGAAGTAAGTATCATTTAGTTGATCTGAGAATAAGTTTGTAATGTGGTTGAGTAACACTATTTACTAGTGACGAAACGAACCAGGAATGTGATGTGCCATGATAAAACTTTAGTCCTCATAAAAATGTGTCACTGAGAAAAAAAGAAATGAATACTACAAACATATCAAAACAAGTGTCAGTTATTATGTAATTGATCGGAGAAAGAAATATAAAACATTGTCTAATGCACATACAAAATCATTAAGCAATCAGGATACTGGATCCATCCAAATCAAGTTGCAGTTATTAACATGAATAAACTCTTCCAGGAGTTTGCTCATCTTAGCATCACCTCTGTGCTTCTCATTCACTACAATACACTCCACATTCTCAGATAGACACACTGGACCATGGATCTGGACTTCCTTATAGGTAGCTATCACCTCAGAGCCGTGGTAAGGCACGCGCCGAGTAGCAACATCGAGAATAGCTTTGAGTTCCAAGTCGGAATATTCGTTGAGAACGTTAACGTAGTGCTCACAACAAGAGAGCTTAACTGTACAGCTGGAAGTGTCAGCAGAAGCGAAGGTAGTGCGCAATCGAACCTTCTTAAGCTGCAGAAAAGACTCTCCATAGGCATAGCACGCCTTCACTCCCCGGGAATCTCCGACAATATTCAGGACGCCGTACTTGACTCGGTCAACTGGAGGGGATTTGTGATAAATTTTGTTGAATATTCTATCTTCCCAACTCTTCCGAGCTGTGAGGTCCAGAGAACCACTGCTCGTGCCCGTTTCGAACCTGTTCCTGTAGTGAGTGTCTGTGGTAAGGAACTCCATTACTCGGTCTAGGTGCACGTGGATTATGATGGGAGCCTCATACCTACAAAGTGGTTAACTTAAAAGTCGATTTAACGATTTGATGTGATAATCATTATATTAAATCAGTATCAAACTTAGGTATTTTTTCAATAGGAGAATCACAAGCTTTGTTTAACTAATTCTACTTAAGGTAATTGTGTGATACTTTTAACCTTAAAAAATAGTGTTAGCAGTTTTTAAGGGTTTATTAACAATTGCACCAATAATTGCGTGAAGATAATTAAGTTTCCTAACTTAATTCTTAGTATATGATGTAATATGATATAATGCTTGTATAATTGATTGTGAATTGGAAACTCCAATATCAGAAATGCTGAAGTTAAGTGTAGATATTTAGATTACAAGTGTTATTATGAAAATGATTTAACTGTAAATGAATGCAACTCATATTTAATTGTCGGGAAAAATAAAGTGATTACAATGAAATATATTCGGAGTAGATTGTACGAACCTGATCCAGTGTAGTGTTTTGTCTAGGTCAGCATCTTTGTATCCCAGATGTCTTACTCTGCACTTGAGAAATGGATATATTTTGTCAGAAGTAATCTTAGATTCCTTCACCACGTACGCTACAGCCTGGTGCTGGGTGTCGTTCAGTACGGAGCAAGATACAGCGTCCAAGTCAAGAGCCGAGGGAAGGAAATTTTTGAACCGTTCCGTGTCATTTTGCCATAGAAGATCGCCCTAGAAGGAAGAGACTTGATAAGACGCAAAGCAGATAAGTGTAGAGATATCTAAAACGGATATCCGAGCTGTCGACAAGCTACCATGGTGTGCTACGGAAGCTACGACGCCGCTCTATACTTGTTAGGAATCTAGTCTTTTGTTGATTAACCGAATATTGCATTCAGTCTAAACAATTTTAAATGATTTTAAACAGTGACCAATTGAAAAATATAATGAAATTTCGACTCCACTATTTGGGCTTTATTCTATTTTTAGTTGACATATGAAGTCTAATAAATGTTATATTACACAAATATTAAAAAAGGAGTCAGCGCACTTGAACATATTAATATGGAATCTGCGCTATATAGATGTATATTATTATTAAAGAAATCTAAAATATTTTAGATACATTTTCAATTTCTTAAACATTCTTCCAAACTCTAGATCAGGCTTCCTAAATGGCGCCCGCAATTACACATAAAATACTGACAGTTACAAGGTATAGAGTAAAATTCCTTGGCGATGTAGTTCTACAAAAACAAAATGCAGGCAAACACCTCATCAATGCATTTTAAGAAACCTGGATTCTACTTCCATTCTAAATCAAAATTCATAATTTAGAAGAAGTGCCAGGTAGTAATGACGTTTCGAATTTTGCAAATCATAAAGGCGTATGTCGCCCCATCCAACCTAATCGGAGATTTATCCTTACTCTAGGTTTAAAACATTTTTAAATTTTAAGCAAGGAGTAAGAAAGTAAGTCATTCTCCACAAAAAAGTAGATACGTTGATTCCCATTTCATCATCCAATTAACTGCAACAAGGATCTGATTTCAAACTGCACAGTTGTAACATGGTACGTATTATCTACACTAATTGTTCAGTCTACGTAAGCCCATGTGATTGAATAGAAGTACAGCTTCATGCTCAGATGACACTATTTTGGGGAATTTCAAAGGTAGGATTTTCACTGATCTAATAGTGAAGGAGAGAAGGGGATTTACTGATGCTTAGGTGCTTCTAAGGACATTGTTACGCAAATTCATATTAAGGCTAACTTTGCAATTTTAGTAGTGTATTCAAACTAATTAGTAGTTTTCTCATAGAAAAGTGAATGAAGAAAGGTACTATGAGTTGTTGGGGGGGAGTAACTGAGAACTTTCAACTAATCTATAATTTATATAGGTTTTAAAGATTTTGAAAAAAAGTCGTGCAATCTCGCCACCAAGAATACATTTCTAATACTGTCCACGTAGCAATTATAATATGCAAACGGCACTCTAATTGCATCAATAGCTAGGATCGCTATGGAAATGTACGCACACTATTATGTAAGCACCATCATCAGGAATAAAGAAAGAAGCATTTTACTTGTATATAGGCAATATAGAGAATTTAGTACATTTATAGCATTAGCCTGTAAAGGCGGACACAACACATTTCACAAAGCATAAATGCAAAACAGAAGCCATAACATGAACAAACAGAAGTAATTGCGGTGCAGCAGTGCACAGTATTCGCGTTGGTTTGCTTGGGAGAATTTCTGAGATAAAAATAAGCAAAATGTGTTTATAATTAAACAGTAAAGTGCTTTTGTTAATTTTAAAGGCTAGAAAGGGTTCGATCTGGTTCTTATCAGCTTAAGCTTAGTTGGATTTATTCCTTTCAAACTTACCTTGCAGTTATCTGAGTGATGAACCAGCTCTGATAGAGGAAAATCCTTGAAGCACTTCATGCAACACTCTGAGTGGTTCTCTTGTGTTATTTTGCAGTTATTGGAATGTCTTATCAGCTCTGAAATTGGAAAAGTCTTTAAACACTTTTGGCAATGTTCTAGCATTGCCTCATGATTAGGATTCACATCTCTATTCTCGGAGCTACACTTTTCGCAATGATCAATGAGTTCATTGATTGGGAAGTCTTTAAAGCAGAATTGGCATTGTTCTAGCTCAACTCTCAGGGATTTGGAGGGAGGTGTACACTCTCCATCTTTCGGTGGGCTCCGACTTGAATCCTCTTTCAAGCTGTGAGATTTCCAGCCATTACGGATTTTACACTCATCTCCATCTGTCAGATCAAAACCACAACCAGAACCATACAGACTAGCCTTATCACCATCAGGGTGAAAGTGGTTTATAGTGGCTTTATTATTCTCCTCGCTGATTGGCCGTATTCTTTTACGAGAAAGCTGAACGTGACAATTGTTCGCAATTGCAGCATACTGATGCTCCTTCCCAACACTCATATGAGTGAAGAATGTCATCAGCTGTCTATTCTCCAGCATTGACTTAAGTTTTATACACTCAAGATGATAGAATTCTTTGTTCGCATCTAATCCGGTGAAATGGAGGCCTACAATCTCATTTGCGAGCTTAGACAAGACAGGAGGGATTAGGATTATGTATGTGTTGGAATCCAGTATTGCAGAAGTTTTGTGGACATTTTTAATAGAATTGATACGAGAATGGTTGGAACAACTGGTTACGGTGGTCTCGGAGAAACTGTTGCAACTGACCCATGTACCATTACGGCTGGTGTCAGTGATGACCAAGGAACCGTCTTCAGGGACAAGCAGACAATGGTTGGAGCTAATGTACTGAGAATTGATCTGAATCTTATTGGCCGGACCTCCTGGAATGCCACGGCCAATGGTAATGTTCTCTTTTTCTCGGACTTTTAGTAAGATTGCGGTCTGCATGGCAATGATGAAGGTACAATTCAATGCAGTTTGGCTAGGTACTATCACTTCTGTATTGAAAATGTGATTTCATAAGTATTTATAAGTACCATAAACATAAACAGGGGAGAATTCTAACAGAATTGTACCTGATAGTAAGCAATTATAACCAAATAATAAAACAATGAGTTATTTCCCTACCTATTTGATCATGTAAACAATTCATAATCCTCATTAGCTTGATGAAAATTACATTTAATTATATAGACGAAAAAATAGTGTATTATGGTAATATCATTTGATTACATGATTAATCATCAGGATGTAATATCAAATTTTAGATTAGAATGAGTGTTTTGTAATAGGTTAAACAACTAATTGTACAACTTAGTTTAGATTACACAAGAACTGTTTGCAGGGAAAAGAACAGAAATTTAAAATAAACATATTATACAATGTTTGAAAATTAAAGAAGAAAAGCAAATACATATATGATAAGCAGTCAGACATAATCCTGAGATTCACTTACGTAGCTTATGGCTACATGTACAAGGACTGTTCCCTTCCGAGGAAAAATAGTTTGGAATCCATTCATCCAGATAGTTATTTAAGTATTACAGATGTAAAATGTTGAGTTTCATCAGTTATCTAACTCATACATTGGTTTGTATGTCGTTTGATGGCATACATACTAAGACGTTTTATGACTTAAGAATTCATGTCATGTGAACTTCTATTATTGTTAATATTCTTAGAATTAATTTTTGAAACTTAGTTCTGTTTTGCAGAATAAAAATGTTGTCTAAACAAAAATATTTAATTTGCATCCATCTGTGAGTTTGATGAAGTTGAGAAGAGAAAATTGTCGATATGCCATGAAGTGTCAAGAAATAGTTTTTTAATGTATGTAAATGAAAATTTACATATAAAACTAATAGCTCTGTTTGATGAGTCCAAATATTCTACATACTTCGTAAGGGAATGTTAGGAACAGCCAAGTAGTAAATAAAACAACCAACTTACTTTTGAGCTTTGAAAATATCGAATAAAACTCAAACAAAGTTATTTCTTTATCTAAAAAAATTATAAACTGTGTACAACTTGAACGATGGAGTCAATAGTTCAAGATGTTTTTTGTGAGAAAGTAGAAGCAGATACACGATAAGACTTCTTGTTGATTTTTCGCAAAAGTATTGCTGTGAATGTATAAGCGGCGATCTACAACGTAACGCTGAATCTCCAATCCTACTGATGGTACATACAGGGTGGGGCATGAGTTCTGTCCCAAGCTTCATTAAGTATAAAATTTCTTATACTCAAACAATCTTAGTTGTTATGGTCTTTAGAGATTGTAATTCGAATATTTTCAATGATTTTAAAAGATTTTTCGAGTCTAAGACCTGGAACTGTGTTTTGTATGGGGATTTTTGTGGAAAAATATGTGTCCTGACTCCTGATACACAGCGAAAAACGAGAATCAGGGCCACTATTTCTGTAAAAAATGTCTCTATAATCGATGTTCTATGACGATTTAGCACCAGATACCTTTCATTCACTATGGAAATATTTCATAAATCCATTGAATTCATTATCAGAAACGAAAGAAAGTTATTATTTCACGAGTTCAAATTAGGCACATTTTGCAAAATCACCCAAAATGGCTTTTTTTTTCACATCACCAAAAAATCTGATCCAAATGGTTCTCAATATATACTGATCTAAACATCCTATATTTCTACAAATTTAGTGTTCGAGGAAAATGTGAGAGCTAATTTGTCCTGGAATTTGAAGACTCTAGAAAGATAATTTGAAAAGCAGTGGGCCCTGATTCTCGTTTTTCGAGATTGAGGTATTTTATAAACTTTAAAAGGTTCAGTAAAAAAGTTGATAGTACGTACTTCCAAGCAGTATTTCGTGTAACTGCTCTAGACGTTATTTATTTTACAGAAATAAGAATGGAAATGCTTAAAAAGCTGTTAAAAAAATTGATCTCATTATATTACATTATATTCCACAGGTGTGTTAAGGCGTAAATTTAGTGAGAGTCATTAGGACTATCAAAATACATGTCCTAAGTGTACAAGGGTCAGATGGGTCAAAGGGTTATAACTCATTATAATGCTTATAAAATAAAAAGATTTATAAAATTTTAGCCAATTGGGTTCTAGTATGCATATGTCAGACATTCCAGAATGATTTGTATATCATAAATTTTCCCCAGGAGATATTCAAAAGTCGAATGTCACAATTCAAATCTTATAATCAATCTCATTCTCCGCAAAACCCAAGTAAAAACCTCGATACTCACCTAAAACCCAGGAAAGACCTCTCATATCTGCGTTCACAACTTATCACAACTTAAATGCCATTCCTTCTCCTCCTAGATTGCCACTGGGTGTTGGACAAATGCAGCGTCTCATTCATAGGCATATGTTACAAAATCCTGAAAACGGGTTACTCCATTCAACCCATTTCCCATTCGTAGCCCTAGACGATAGCACTTGTCTATGAATCAGCTAATTGAGGCAAATCTGAATTAAGATATGCGAACCACGCCAATTTTAGGACATTCGCACTAGTGTTTTTAGAAGTATTCGTTAGCATAATAATGAGAAACTATGTTTTCATGAATAAAATACAGGATGCGCATTTGGTTGTTATGAATAAGCCATCAACGCAACAAGGCTATGAGAGGTACTTTTTTCAGACTCAGTGCGTCATACACGAGTATATGTATGATAAAATCAGTTCATAGCATTCTTTGCATTTAGTTATCATTACCAATTTATCAATGAGAGAATACAAAAGATATCTAAATTTCAATGAATATTCTCTAAATCGATATATTGATCTATATTTAGATACATATTTTACCCCACATATTTCTGTGTAGTTTAAGTACAATCTAGATCTCTGCTGCTTATTGTTAAAAATGGCTCCATAAATGGGATAACTCTAGCCTCACGAATTCTTATTTCCCCTTTTTAAGATATAAGATATATGTACGTATTAAATATTTGCGTGCAGTATATTATTTCCTCCCAGACAGCATTCTTTGGAGCAGTTTTGCCATAATGTTAAGGCTACATTTCACAATTTGTCCACAAAGGCTGTAGGCAATTTGGTCTAAATTTTTAATCAAATTGGCTACTGAGTTTGTAGACTTTGTGAAAATCAACTTTGAGAAGACATTCCATGGCAAAAATGGGTGAAATATAATTAAATAAGTTAAGTAAGTTTTATTCGTAATAAATAGTTCCAATTTTGCATCATTTCACTCAGTGTGATTCGTAATTATTTAACCAAAACCACTTCACTTCACTAACAAGCATTTCCTGTTTGCTGAGAATTCTCTTCAGAATCTCTCGCGATAGCGATAAGATATATCGAACTGATTATTTGTCCAATAATGATTTGCATAGTTTTGCCATAATGAACATGACAGGTCAGCCGGGGAAAATTGTGAAACTTTGCAAATATAAGATTTATGGTTAAGATCGTAAGCTCTTATTTCGAAACTAAATACCTCGAAATATTAATAATAATTGCTCATACACATTATTTCCTGAGGGCTAAACCCTTCCATTCGTTCGAAACAATCGCGTAGGAGAATTTGGAGAATATTAATGAATTTATTCTCATGTATGTGCGTATTTAATGAACTTGAAATTTGAATATAATCAGTTACATTCATGGATGTTATAAAATGAATAATTAAGCTTCCAGTCCAATGATTTAATATTATTGCCTTCGTTGGCTGAGCTAAATGGTAAATTAGACCGAATCGATTTCTATTAAAATATTTTCAACAACGGTAATAGTAAATAGCTACAGTTATTACTCGAAATAATTAATCCGAACATTACGTTAAACAAATTAGGTTTTAAAATTTCTGCTTTCTGATATAACAAAACCTTACAAAAAATTCCCTTTTCGTAAGTTAGGCAATATTTGCTGTGCACAAAAATAATTAAATAAAGAAATCTATGATGACATGATTAAGATATGATACATTATGTATAGCGATTGTCTAGAATGAAGAATTTAAATCTATTAGGAACAGATGTTTAGATTTTTTAAATTAAAAAAAAGTCAAAATGAACTGCAATATCCAATGAAATTTCTGAAGAAAAGTTAAAACCAAAATTCTATTAAACTTTTAGCTGTTTATTGTTATAAAAAATAAAAGTTTCTGACAGGATATTAACGATTGTATAATGATTCTAAAGAAGAGAAATATTGTGTTGAATCATATCCAGAAAAAGTAGTAGAAAATGGTAATAAATTAGAATAAAATAATGTTATCATAAAAATAATAAATCAAATTTTGTAGGGAAATTGCTCTACAATCTTTTATAAAATATTTTGAATGGTTTCATCAATCCCGAGAAATTGATGAAGCAATTAAATTATTTTTCCCCAAATTTGTAAAGAATAATTCGAATGATTGAATCTAGTGTGAATAGTGCGAAAGAATTAATTAACTACAAAAGAATGATATTGCTATTATTTCGAAGGGAAATACTTACCGATGTGATTTTCAAATCAATACACATGTGATCACTTATCAATATCAGAAATACAGAATACACCATAAAGGTTTGAATCACGTATTTAAGATAACAATACAGCACTAATCTAGGGGTTAGAATCCTGGATTGTTCAAATGACATCCATTCCCATCCAGGCGTTGATTAATATATATCAGTACAGCGTCCACGATCCACCAGGTTATACCGGTCAGTACAAGCACGATCAAGAGGATAGTTAGGATGAGAGCTGCACAACAGACCACACATAAGAATCCGTCTTCATCCACCTTCTTCCTTCTAGCCCAAAACCGACAGCAAGTTAAGGTTATTTGTATCAGAAACGCGCTGAGCAAGAGAAACAACTGCGGAACGGCAAGATCATACCTGCCGATGTAGAAATTCGCCGCCCCAGTGCAGCTTAACAAGAGACCGAGAATAAAGGCCGTACGCCATTCATACCCATCTGTGTTGTAGCACGAGTCGGTCACGCGTGAGTACTTATTGCAGGACTGTACTTGCGTGCAGGGATACGCATCCTCCGGGGTGTAGATGAAGCAGTAGTCATCTGTCTTGCAGAGACACTGTCCATCCACACAACGCACATAGATGCTCTGGTTGTAGACAGGAACGCCAGTGCATTCTGTATTCGATTCGCACTGTTTGGCTCGGGAGAATGCTGCGAGCAGAATGACTAATGAAATTAATAAACAGACTCCTGGAATACTATTACAAAATGGCATTGTTACTGAATCAATATTCCACAATCGCAAACGCATATTACTAATAAGTGAAGATAGTTATAATCTCTATTTATTGAATAGTTTGTGAGGATTTGTTTGGCAATACGGCTTTACACTTGACCCCCACAAGGATTCGAATAACACGTGGACGATGTGCAATACCCAGGACATGTCGTTAACGAGATCGTACACAGGTAATGGAACCTTAAAATAATTCAGAAGCTGTGCATTTCAGGAGAATAAGAGGAATCAAACAAACATCTTATGCTCATAATCCTGTATACATAAATAATATAATTATAAATTATCTTGCCTTCTCCTCATGGCATCGATGAAGTATATTTTATGTAATTAGTTTTAGTACTAAATGAATTGAGCAGATATCCCATTACAACTCAGGTAATGATGCTAAGGATAATTTACTGAGTCTCTTAGTCTATTGCAGAGGAGTTAGCTGCTGAGGTTTCAAACGTAGGATGAGAAGATTCTTTCAATTTAATTAGCTGAGTAGTCCCTTGGGTATTAAGAGCGGATATGAGTGTTTTGAATACTTGTACAAATCATGTAATAATACAAATAGAAATTTTGCTTCAATGACAATATATATGATTAGGAGACTAAATAAGGGGTTGAAAATTATCTGGGCCTCTACCAGTTAGCCCCCGTCTTACTCTTTATTAGTAATATATATCCCAAAAGAGCATTATGACAAATTGCTGAATAATGTATTGAGTATGACATAAACGATATAAAGGTGCAAAAACCTCATTAATTCATTAATTCATTAAAATAAAGTTAACGTCCCTCGAATATCCCTCGATAACATGGGTTATGATCCATCAACAAGTGTTGTGCTATTACTCAATCAAATGGTCCTTTCACTTGACTCAGGAAAATAACATAGAAGAATCCCTTAAAAATGCACATGGTAAAATATCATGCAACACAAATCCGACAAGAAAGTAAATAAATTACCTAAGCTTTAATTCTGTGGCCAAAAATCCCGGACTGGGGCTATTACAAAAAATCGAGCAATCGTCACATTAATAGATTTCTGATTTGCACATTATACAAATTAATTTGATGACTAATAGTATTAAAAATGGATTTCAATATGAGAACTAGCATTTGAGAGATATGTTTTGGAGTAAGCACTTCATTCATATTAATAACCGCAGTCACATGTTATGATATAACATACGGTATATTGATATTACTCATCTATGCATGGAACTCATCGGTTTATCTTGAAACAGATTTTCTAGAAAGATAAAGTTCCGTGTAAATGTACCTAGGTACATCTCCGTGAATATGGCAATGCATTCATGAACAGATAATTTCTGAGGTGAATAAATTTACTAGTAAATGTATAGAAGACAAATATCTACATAATTTTGGTAAATACGTATACGTTTTCAATTGAAGTCTTTAACAGAAAATTATTTCGATTGTTTAATACTCTTAATTAAGGACATTTAGGAAATTCAAAATTTCATATCGCCCTCACTCGTTCATGATTCCAAACTATTTGGACTTCAACTTATCATTCAAAATGCACTGATGCCCTTAATAGGTATTCGTTGCAATTCAAGGATAATCATTTCGCTCTAATGCGGGTTTAATCAAAACGGTGACGAAGAAAAGCAAGCGAAAATAGTATAAATCATGATGGTAGTATATGCGTCATTAATTTGAAGTTATTCTATATACTTTCAAGTTGGAAAACGGCCATGAAATCATTAATGAGAAGGTTGAAATTTGAATCACAGATTAGAATAGTAACACATCTCAAAGGAAGATATCATTACAAAGAGAAAATTAGGCCACAGTTTGAAGGGTAATTTGAGTAAGATGATGAATGGTTGGAGGCTGTCATTTTTTTTCACCTCAAAATCATCAAATCGGTGAATGATAATTTTAAACGTACACTCATTTTTAATAAATATTTCTTGATTTTCCTAGACATTTCTAACCATAATATTTGTAAAACATAATTTCATTTGAGAGACCGGGATCCATCCTAACCGTTGTGTTGGCCGTGACTGATCTCTCTACCTGCTCACCAGAAGACCATAGGGAAGAACAAAATGATTCGTAATCCCTACCGAACTAAGATACAGCTTCTTGGTACAGTTTGCAAGGTCCTGCCTAGTCGATTCATTTCTATTACCATCTCACCATTCTCCACCTCTCACTAGCTAGATCCGAAAACTTAGATCGCGATTCAAGTCTAATTTTCGTATTTAACAATATTTTCTGTCACGGCCATTCCAAACGTTTTAACAAATACATTAAGTAACGCATTCAAATTCTGGATAGCATAAATGGGAATTATTAAAAGTTCAAAACCTGGAATATATACGTAGAGTATTCTTAATCTTGAAGGAAATGAAATGAACCCTAAAACTACTTGCGAATGAGCCTGATACAGGTGCTGACTAGCAAAATATTTAGATTTTGTTCCTCGTATCGTATATGGCCAAAGTTGAATGTACATTTATTCCATTCAGATAATTTTATGCAAGAGAATTGAGCAATACGTACAGTAGAGGTAAAATGATTAAAGATAATCAAATATTGCAAAACTATTAGATAAGGTCAAATTAATCATTACTCGCAGGCTTGGCTGGGATGGAGGAAATGAAATTGCTAATGCTATACTCATCTTGATACTCACTCTCGTCCCATAGCTCTTGCAGGTTCTCTAGCATGGATTTGGCGCCTTTACCAGCATCAAGGGGATGTTTACTTGAATCCTTTTCATTATTGAATAGACTTAACATGTTCTGATTGCTCATTCTATTCAAGTTCAAATTCTCCTCTGTTATTACTGTGTTGGCTATTTTCATCTTGAATCTCTGCAGCCCCATTATACTCTCCTCCAGCGTTCCTTGTGCAATCAGCCTGTAAACGTTGACCACCTTCTTCTGTCCGATACGATGCGCACGATCCATGGCTTGTAGATCTTTCATCGGGTTCCAATCATGGTCGATGAATATAACCACATCTGCCCCAGTGAGCGTCAGCCCCAATCCTCCTACATGGGTTGTTAACAAGAGAATATCGATTGAAGGGTCTGAATTGAATGTATTCACGATGTTCATTCTACTATGAACTGGTACACTCCCATCTAAACGGAGGTAGGAGAGCTGAGGGAGATCTCTACCTATCATGTCCTGGATGAGATCTAGCATGTGTTTCAGCTGACAGAATATCAGCACTCGATGTTGAGAGAGAGAAGGAATTAACGTTTCGTTGTTGTGTGAGTGAATACTGTTGCAGCAATCAATCAATAGCTGTTTCAGTGCGACCAACTTACAGGAGTGAGACACATCCTCTAAACTGGTGTTCTGATCCTTGAGCCATTTCCCTACATCAAATTTTGTCGGGTAGTTGCCTATCACAAGGGAGGGGTGGTTGCATATCTTGCGGAGGTATTGGAGAGCTTGGAAAATGTGTGATTTTTTAGACTGATCGAACTGTTTCTCAGGATTTTCCTTCTTTGGTTCTTTGTCTTTGATAAGTGACAATATTTGATTGTTACCTTCAGTGCGTGAGAACTCTTCATATACTATTTCCTGCAGAGGGGAGAGTTTGCAGTAAATATCCTGGATGATCTTAGGGGGTAAATCTTTCAGCACATCGTCCTTGGTTCTCCTCAAAATAAAAGGCAACACTTTCCTGTGCAGAGATTCCAGAGCTAGCATCCCAGCTTCCTGCTCCTTAGAGGAGCTCTTCGACTCACGACTGTTCGAGATGGGCTTACTGAAGTGCTCATTGAAATTTCGCTCGCTACCTAAATAACTCGGCATTAAGAAATCGAAAAGCGACCACAACTCTAGCACTGAATTCTGTAGCGGCGTCCCGCTAAGAATCAATTTATGATGAGCAACTAATTCTTTCACAGCTTTGGAGATTTTAGTTTTAGTATTCTTGATAATATGACCCTCATCTAGCACGATGTAGTCCCACACAATGTTTTTAAGGAAATCGATGTCATTCCTTACAATATCGTACGAGGAGATGACGAGACCTCTGAACTGAGTGAGTTCATTTCTCATTCTCGTGCGTGCCAGAGGCATTCCTAGGTAGAGCAGACTGGTGAGGAGGGAATCGGCACAAAACTTCTTCACCTCCATCTCCCAGTGCCCTGCTATGGTAGGGGGACATATCACAAGTGAGGGAAGTAAGTGTGAGTTCTTGTTCTTCCGTTCTTGATTGACGTAAGAGAGAATTGATAGAGTTTGCACTGTCTTCCCTAGCCCCATATCATCACAGAGTATCCCATTCAGTTTGTACTGGTTCAAGAACGCCAGCCAGTTAACCCCTTCCTGTTGGTAGGGCCTGAGTTCAGCATTGATGCAGTTGTCCAGTGTGATGTGAGCGATCTTACTCGGGTCTAGAAGTTGGTCCGTGAACTCCTTGTACTGTTGACACGTCTGTGCCATCTCCTCTGGCACCTGTTTCAACTGATCATTTGTCGGCTGTAGAGGAATGTACTCGATGATGTGAGAGAGGGAGTGCGATGAAATTCTCCGTATCTCCTCGTTGTGGTCTATGACGAGGCCGAGGATGGGCAGGAACAGGATACTGATGTAGGGTAGCAGTTTCAGTCGCTGGGAGATGATGAGGGAGGCTAAGAACTCCGATGCTCCCTGTCTTGAAGAGAGTGACGTCATGTCAGCGAGCAGGGGGATAATGTGCTCGCACACTTTCGAGATATACGCGTGGAGAGAAGTGTTAATAACCGCGACTAGTGCTTGTGACGTCACGTGGCGTAGCGTGGTGATGTTGGACTGTAGGCATTGCACAATGGCTACGAAGTCCAGTCGATTGATCAGATCTGTGTGAAGATTTTCTGCGATAATTGTCAGAGTTATGAGTGAGTTGACAATGAGTTGTAACTCCTTCTCGTGCTCGCGAGCCTGTTGTTCCGTGGCGTAGGTCAGGAGTTTGAAGTCGATTGGGGCGGAGTAGACAAAGTTCCACAACTCAGGGACAATCGAGGGGAGGTCAAGTCCGTGTTGCGTCACGATCTCCTTCAGTGCGAACTCTGCGCCTCTCTGCTGGATAAAATGTGGCGATTTCTCTTCCATCTGAGAGAGAGCGAGCAGGTTGACCGTCTTCGGATGACCCCTCCCCCTCTTCACCTCCTTCTCCTCCTGGAAGAGCTGGTGGATCAGGAAAATGGAGTCGGCCCAGCTCCACTCGACCGAGCTGTCGGGGAACGTGGGCACTATGAACGGCTTCTCTTTGCACGGAATGGTCACCCAGGTGGTGAGGTTCTTCACTATCTTGGAGTTGGGGGAAGGGGTGCGGGAGGAACATTTGTGGAGGAGGAGAGCGAGGGAGGAGGCCGCTTTCCTTTGGAAGAAAGTGAGCGGTTCCCTCTTGACGCAGTCCATCAGGGGGCGTATGAAGGGATTCAGACGGATAGGCAGATCTGAGCTCCGAATTAAGACAGATGCAATCTGACTACAGACACGGGTCTGTAGGATTTCGTACTCCTGCTTGAAGGTGTTGGAAAGTTCTTCCAACTCTAGGAAATGAGGTGTAAGTTTGTCTCTCACTCCCTGGGCTAATTCTTGCTTGGATGAGTCGAAATGATTCAAAATCTTGAAAGCAGAATCGATATTGAAATTATCCACAAACAATTCCGAGCTTTTGAGTATGTCATTTGAAGATAAATGGGTGAAGCATATCTTCTGCTGCTGGATCAACTTTTCAAGGGTGGAGTACATCTCTGAAAAGAGGGATTCTCCTTCCAGTTTAGAGGTCAACGTTTGCAAGAGTTCGTCACAGAGAGCGGAACAACTCTCTTTCACTTCGGAATTCGGGAGGAGTGAGTAGATTAGATCACCGCATAAGATTTCCTGAGCCACGCTACTGGAGCACATCTGTATGAGGGTTTGGAACAGTTTCTGTTTGAACTCGGGAGATAGTCGAGTGAACAGGTAGCAGAGACAGTCACACCCAAGCTCCCTAGCCCGCATCGCACGTTCCTCTTGTTGTGAGGACAGTTCTATCAAACTCGCCCCTCCCAGGTAGATTTGGTCCCCCCGCAGACTTGAGAAAGAATCAGACGTGAGGGAGAATTCAGAAGAGAGGTATTCAGGATTGATTGAGTTCTGAGCTGGGATGACGAGTAACTGTACCCAGTTCATGTAGAGTTTCTGGTAGAGTTGGTCTGCGAATGCACTGTCCAGCATACGCAAGCACTCCTTAAACAAGTCAGCGAACAACTGATGGAACGCCTCCATTGGGTCTAACAATGCATGCTCGAAACAGAGGTTAAGGAGACGCGTGAGGAGCTCAGTGTCGAGTGTGTAGGCGTTAGAGAGGGATATTTGAATGAGAGAGTTGAGTGTGAGTACAGAGCATCTACGTACGGAGTGCAGAGTATGCGGTGTGAACTGCATCACCTTCCTGATGAGTTCCCATATGTCCATATGCACAGTAGTTTCTAGCAGCTGCACACAGTCTTGCCGCTTCAAGAAGAGCACTGAGAGGATGTCCAGCACGTTGGTGGTGCTGATCGAGAGATCGTCCAGCTCTTCCAAGCAGTGGTTGAGCGCTCTCAGCACAGGAGTGAGGGACTCGCCGTCTAACGTCAGGATGTAGTCGAGCCCCAGCAGGAGTGTAGCCGCCGCGGCTGCTCTGACATCGTCTGCACTGTCAGTGAGAAGGTGTGAAAGAACGTAGGAGAGAGAGTTGGACAGGAGCAGCTGAGACAGCTGAGGCCGTGTGGCTAGGATATACTTCAGTCCCAGTAGACCCCCATGCTGTACTTCCCACTTGTCTTGCGATATGAGCTGGATTAGAATGGAGACGATGAGACTGAGCTGTTCGGCGCTGAGATTGAGAGAGAGTAGGCCTAATGCCTGAGCGCAGGTTTCACGCACAGGTGCTACCACCTCGTCACTGACGTAGTCGGCAAACCTGTCTAGCGTTAGCACGCAAATGAAATGAATAGCAGCATCTTCTAACCATTGAGAGTTACAGGTGCTGAAACCTGTTGAGTTAGACTTGGAGGTAGAACTTGTTTCGGAACCACGAACTTTGATAATTTCTCTCAGACCCATAGCAGATCCGTGCCTTGTCTCCCACTGGGGATTGAAGAGGTCAAAGAATAGGCCTTCACAGAACTGAATGGACGGAGATTCCTTGGTCGATTTGGTTTCTGCTTGTGGTAACGGGGGGGAGGTAGGCGCACCCTTCTCAACACCCTCGCTGACAGGTGGCTCCACCTTTACGCGTTTAGCTACTGATTCTGTAATTTCGGATTTGAGTTTTCCCAAGCAGTAGGAGTCCGAGTCCTGAGTTAGGCTCTCTGCGGGAGGCTGCTTGTTGTGCTGGCGAGCTAAAAGGCGTGATTTACGCTTGAATTGCGCTTTTTCACGCGCGCTTAGAGATGAAGTGGGCGGAGGTTCCTGTAGCATGGGTTCAGGCTCTGCAGGAGGGGGCGGGGCGGGGGTGGGTTCATTCGGAACGGGGTTGTCATTTGGGATGTCTTCATGAATAGTGAAATCCTCTGCATCGAACAAACTCTCTAATCCAGTCGAGAACACCTTCCCCGATGCGACCAGTCCCAAACGCTTCTGCAATTGCATTTTATTCCATTCAGTATTGCCTGACTCTATATTGGAGGTGTCAATATTCGCAGAATCATAGGAGTACTCATTGCCAGCCGAGCTTAGTAGAGGCAGTCCGTGATTCAGTATTTGAGAGATGTCAAACGTCTCAAATGACAGGAATGACAAGTTAGAGCTATTAGCTCCCACAGTGTTATCAAAGAGGTCAGAGTATGGGACATTTACAATGATTGCGTGCAGAGCTTGTGAAGCCGCGATGCGAGTGTCCCAGGTTTGAGAGTGAAGATATTTCTTCACTCGAGGCAATAGGTTGTGTAGTTTAGAGGGGTGGTATTTCTGGATCTCGCCAATTTGATCTGCTGCAGCCTTTCTTATGGATGTGTTACTTCCGGTGTCAAGGAGAGAGAAGAGGTTATCCAGCTTGGATAGAATCGCAGTGTCTTTTTCCTCTCGCAGGCTGGATGCCATGGAGAGAAAAGCTAGGATCTAATTATATAAAACTAGAGAATAAGTCAAAAATAATTTATATTAGACCATCAGAGTTCGTAAGAATATCTCATTCATGAACTAATCTGTTTAATTCATGAATGAATAAAGTTTGTTGATATTCCATTGTTAGGAGACTGCAGCTGCAGGGCTCTAAAATGAGATGTTTATATATTGTTGCACAATCAACCTGTATGTCAAGCTAAGAACACATGTTCAGGAATTCTAGTTTAATTAATGGACTCTTTTTCTATTTTTAGGATTTGTGAATTAATTGTTTCGCAAGTGCTAGGAATCGATTACCGAACGCCTAAATTAATTTTTTGAGAAAACGCCAGTAAAAGGAACCATCGCTATGAAATAATCTCTTCTTTAAATGTCTTGAAAAAGTCTAAAGTTATTAATCCATCCATGGTCCCACAATAGAAGAACTGCTTTGTGTAAGAATATTATGCATGTGGGCATATTACATGAATTAAAAAGTGCTATGCGCATGCGCATATTGATGTTTTCACGGAGGTGTGAATGTGAAAAAAATGTGTGAAAATGTGTGAAAAAAAATGTCACAAAAATTACCAACAGAGTATTGTTCACAAGATGGTATTACGATTCAATAACTTAGAGTATTTATTGAATAATTGAAAACGAATGGTAATTTAAATTATATATTAACAAAATTAATTGTTCAAAATACACAGAACCAACCTGCATCTGAAATAACACATATAGGGATATCATATGTATTAACTTTATCGTTATCTAGACAGCAATCAGAGAAATGCATATCATCAAGATGAATACTAGTAGAAATTACTTCATCTTCGAAAAGTTTTCTCTTTTTTGCCTTATAAGACACTCCTACATGCGATAATTCACTGTCTTCAGCCATTACAAATCAATAAGTTTTAAGATTAAATGTATTCACGGGGTTTTATTAGATATTCAATTGATCTTTACTTCTAAATACTATACAAATGTCTTATTTATTTACTACTAAAGTAGATACTAACAACTGTATTATGTTAAAGGAATTCAACATGGGATTTATTAATTTACTATATACAAATCACATTTAAACCGCAAAACAAGTAACATTACTAATCGATTTTATGTCATATTCATAATCCCATATGCGCATGCGCACAAGCCTTATGCGGCATGCGCACAAGCTTTATGCGCATGCGCATAGCACTTTTTAATACCTCGCATGTGGGCATATTACCAAAAACCTAAAATATTCCTGGAAGAAATATTTTGTAACAAATATTGCATTTCTTTTGTCATTTGCTTAATTATAATAAAAGTAGTATATATTAGTATATAGTAGTATCTATTATTATATATTAATTTAGGCAAATAATAAAACAAGGCTTTGCTCATGGGCCTCACTGGGAGGACTTGGAGTCCCATTCCCCCAACTGGGAGTTGTGCTCCCTCAATCACAAATGTGGATACGCCACATAACAAGATTATCCACAAACTGTGTGAATGAGGACTGGTAGTTAATAATATTTTTAAGAAACCATAAGTGTAGTTGGAACTTTCTGAAAATGACTGTTTTGTCACCAATATCGCATCAATAATATTATCTACTTACAGTAACATCTTATATACAAGTACTCTCAATATTATTTTCAGGATGGGTGGTCGAAATTCCAGGGAAGAAAATGTCGAACAGGAAACAATGGTGTTAGCTGCGAAAATGGGCCTATGGGATAGAGTTTGGGAAATACTAGACAGAAATCCACATTTTGTGAATCACATACCTGAAAATCGAGCCTGGGGAATCCTACACCAAGCTTGTTTCTGGAGTAATGAAGAAGCTATCAGAAAAATCCTATCTATTCCCGGTTGTGATTCTAACCTTGAGACTAAGAACGGTCTACGACCGATACAGATAGCTAAAACTCAACAATTAAAATATATTATTGCGGCACAAAATATTCAGCGCTTTGGCCCAAATTTATTACTTGACAAGAAAAGTTTTTCAGAGATACAGCATGCTGATGTTCCAAAAATTGCAGATCTCCTATCTGCCCTCGAAAATAAAGAGATTGTACAAGTGATTACGATCTTAGAGACAAATCAACACCTCGTGAACATCGTCTCCCCAGTAACAGGATTAACTCCCCTCCATCTAGCTGCAGAGTTAGGATTTGAAAATAGTGTAAGGAAGATACTTTGCTACCCTGCCGCTAATGCAGAAGCCAAAACGATTGAAACTCCCAAAAGCATACATGAAGCTGGTAAAACAGCTGAACAACTGACCAACAGTGAAAAAGTGAAAGAAGTCATTTTTTGGAAGAAACAGAAACTGAAACAGGAATGCTATGAATATACAACTTTTATAAATATCCGCGAGATAAATTTCATCATACAAAGATATGTTAGTACAACAATTGAAGCACACAGGGGCATACTTTGTTCTGAGGAATTCAACTCGATGCTTTTCGAGATCTACACTAAAGTAACAGAACATATGTACCTGCACGTCCATTACAACAAGAAGTGGGAAGCTGTTAAGGAGATAGTGAGTAAGGAACTCTACAAGTGTTCTCGTGAATTGGGCCTAGAGTGTTATGCAGCGAACTCTGAAAATACCTTTTTCAAGCACTTGATAACACTTTATTTGAGTAAGAGCTTGCAACACTACAGAAAGCTGTATTCTGAAACCCACTATCACGAAATGGACGAGAAATACATTCCTGAATTTTCTACCTATTCAACATTATTGAATGCAGTTCTCTTTTTCTGGCCAAATTTAGAAAGCTACACACAGATTACTTACAGAGGAGTAAACTTAAACCCAGACCAAGTCGACACGTATTCAAGTGGAACTGAATTGTCATGGCTTTGTATTAAATCTTGCACCAAATCAAAGCATTTAGTTGACAGAGCTGATAACTGTGTCTTTGTAATCGATAATGACTTAAAGTGTAAATGGTCACCCAAGAATGTTGCTGAGTTTTCTCAAAGTGAAGAGGAAGAATATCTCTATCCGTGTGGAGCTCAATTTCTCGTAACTAAAGTAGACAAATCAAAGCCTCAAACGCATATTTATTTGAAGTTAATATCTCCAGTTGATTCCAGTCAATTGCGACCTTTTTTCGAATGTATGGATGATTCTGAGCCCAGTACATTGGATCCTTCTGAAAGACAATTGGAGATGGCTGCTATTATGGGCAATTGGGATCTAGCATGGGAGATTCTCGACAGGGATCAACAGCTGATCAATTGTATACCGAAAGAAAGTTCATGGGGAATCCTTCACCATGCTTGCTATTGGGAAAATGAAGATGCAATCCAAAAGATCCTGTCTATCCCAGAATGTGATCCTAACCGTGTAACTAACAATGGTCTACGGCCAATTGACATAACGAAAAAAGCACGTCTCCAAAAAAAGATTGCAGCAGCATTACGTAAATTTATAGATATAAAATTTGCAAGAATACAAGAAGAGGATGAACCAAAAATAAAGCTTATAAATGAAAGAGTAGAAAATTCCGATATGCCACATGTCATTTCATTGATTGAAAAAGATCAACATCTTGTGAATGTAGGCTCTCCAGACGTAGGATTAGCCCCACTCCATCTAGCAGCATTGTTAAAGGATGTTGCTGCTGTTACAAAGATACTCAGCTATCCTGCTTCTAATCCAGATGTCGAGACCATAGAAGCTCCTAATAACAAGTACGGACCAGGAAAAACAGCTGAAGAATTGACTGACATTGAAGAAGTGAAAAAAGTTATTAAAAATTGTAAAAAACAGAAACAGAAGCAAAAGTATTATGGATACCCTCCTACCTTTGTGGATATCAGTGACAGCAATGTTCTCCTGATGAGGTATGCTTGTTCCACTATGGAAGCGCACAGAGGCTTACTCTGTTCTGAGAAATTTAACTATGAACGATTTGAAGTTTTCCCTAAATTGGTGGAGGAGATGTTCTTGTACATTCATTTTGCTGGAGATATGTGGCAAGTTGCGAAGGTAATTGTAAGTCGCGAACTTTACAAATTTGAGCGAGAAATTGCACTAGCTTTGAATGGTCAAAATTCAGTGGAGAACTTTTACAAGGACTTTATAAAAATTTATACTGAAAATGTACTATATGGCCCAATAAATTCTGAGTTACGAAATCTAACAAACTCGAAATCTAAAAACAAGGGAAGTACTTCAAAATATTGCTCGTATTCTACGCTGTTAAATGCAATCCTTATAACTTGGCCTACCTTGATAAGCTACAGAGAAACAACTTACAGGGGAGTAAGTTTAGAAGCAGACCACTTAAAGCAGTACTCAGTGGGAACCGAATTTGCTTGGCTGGCTTTCACATCAAGCAGTAAAGAAGAAATTGTTGTAAGAAGATTCTTACTCGACTCTGATCAAACAAATGTCAAATGTGCTATCTTCGAAATCGATAATCGTCTGGAATGTAAATGGTCTCCCAAGTATATCTTTGAATTCGCAAATATTAGAAATGAGTATGAGTGTCTCTATCCATGTGGAGCTCAATTCCGTGTTACTAATATTGACCAGTCGGAATCTCCAATACGTATTAACTTGAAACTAATATGCAAAATTGATTCCACTCCACTAAGATCTCTGCACGAGGAAACTAAAGCTAGAGCCGAGTCCAGTATTCAGGAATGCAACGATCTCCTCGATCGATTCAAAACTCTTTTAGACGAACTTAAATTGTCTGTAGATGCAGCTCTTGTTCGCCAACCGGAAATGATCGATTTAACCACAAATTCCCAGTTCCGAGTACATTTGGAGAAAGACGATATCAATTTGTTTGAATATATTTGTCAAAATTGTAAAACTCAGTGCCATAAACTTTGTACCACTCAATGTCTCGATGGTAATGATAATAGGAATGTGTGTAACAATGTCACATTAAACGATCATTGTACTGTATGTCCTGACAAGTGTCACACATCACTTCATATTATCAACGCATTACCAGTAGAATTGATACGAGAGAGAGCTAATCAATATAATCCGGAAAGGCATGCATTTGTAGAGGAAGACTTCAATGAATTGAAAAAGATGATAATTTCCCAAACATCTAAAACAGAAGTAGAGTTTCTGAATTTAAAAATAGTTTTGGATGAGGTGAACTCAAAAATCCAGGAATTCCATACTATATTATCTAAAAGTGATTCAGTGGATGGGTGCCTGCAATATAGAGCGATTGAAGAAGAACAGATTATCCTTACACAGCTATTTGGAATGAGGAATGCTACTTATGAAGAAACGGTAGTCCTTTGTAAGGAAAATGGATTGATGAACTCTAAAATGGATTAATACAAGTATTTTTACCTTTTTTATAACGCGTCAGTAATTATTTTATTTGCATTTTCTTTGAATTCGACTTACTGTTAAGTAAAATTCTAAGAATTGTAAAGAAAATACAAAAATTCTGAGAATTTCAGTTAAGAGTATTAGTGAATGGGGTGGGGGGCCTAATATATTTATTGAAAGATTAGTTCAAGAGCAGTTTAATTGAGTAGAGTGGAAATAGCATGAAAAAATAAATGAAAAAAATTAGGTGCCCAAATGAAGAAAACAATGAACAATGGAATATAATTTAAGTAAATATTTTGAGTCTTTGTTCTATTGTAGACCTGCATATAAACTGTCTCAATATGTACAGTCGACCCCGCTTAATAGGGTCACTGTTTAATCGGGTCAACCGCTTAATCAGGCCACTTTTGGCAGGACCAGATTAGCTCTCACACATAGAAGCTAATTCAAAATATTTTCGGTTAATAGGGTTCTCCGCTTAATCGGGGCAAAATGTCCTCTGACCGATGTAACTCTATTAAAACCCGTGCATGTTTAGGAATGTTGAAGTGAAAGTGAAAGTTAATTGATAGTAAACTGAAAATGAAAATGAAAGCTGGATCATTTCTTTTTATACCTTTGACCCCAAGTACTCCTCGACTGTATATGCTAAGAAAGCAGTAATTACTATTATATTATCAAGTATTTATTTGCAACTTCTTAGTGGAAACTCATTTAATACTTTCTGTTTTACAAAGCATATACAAAAGGATTTCACTAGCAAGATAGTGATTCGTTGGTCTGTACTGAACAGAATAAACAAAACTACGTAAATGAACTCAGTATTGTCACTGGGTCGCGCAAGTTCGAGTCTCAATTTGATATTCCCAGGTGCCCACAAATCTGCGGACATAAGTGTTTGCTAGCAGCGCTATGCAAGTGCCGAAGCGCGTTTGTTAATATGAATAGACTTCCTAGTCCTACTCTTTACACCAAATATTTATAAATATAAATTAGAGTTGATCATTTTTAAAAGTTTGCGGCCTTTTGGACAGTGATTGTATTCAGTGCATGGCCAGGTAGTGAGGTTCCTGTGGATGTTGCGTTACTTTCGCTTAATTAAATCTGATTTAGCCTTTCAGCAAAATCAAATTTGAATATCTAGCTTGTACGGTTTTCAAGAAAGACCCTCAAATGGGAAAAATGTATTTCCATGAACTCTAGAATATAACAATATATATTGTATTAAAAAAACGAATTTTTACGAATCAATCGGTGCCTATCTTGACTTTCTCTGAAAATCATATTTTAATAACCTAAAGTGTGCTTAAAAGTCAGAAAATCACAAATTTTACAGATTAAGCGCAATAATATGATTACTCATCTTAATTTTGACAACGGATCTGTGTACTTTGACATCATGTTTGTATAGGTTACTAATACTTTCCTAACGTCTATCCTGCTTGGTTAGAGACTTTAAGTGAACTTTCGTAATAATTATCTCAAATACCCTTCTAATCTATCCATGGTCCAAAAAATTAGTTTGTTTTGGTCCTTATCTACTATAGTAGTTCATGACTAGATGTATCAGGCCAATACGGCTACAAATAAAACGGCTACAAATAAAAATGGCTACAGATAAAACGGCCACAAATAAAATGGCTACAATAAAACGGCTACAAACCTAAGGCGTGAATAAAATGTAATCATGGAGGTAATGGGTTCTTTTAGGTGTGGAAACAGGATGTGTGAAGGACGTAATGGTATCTGATGGAAGGAACGGAGCCCGAAACCGAGTGTGAAGGATCCTTTTGAGGTGGGAATGAAAGTATTCGCTCCGCTGTCATGGCATTTTAGGCGTATGACAATGTAATCATGGAACAATTTGTACTAGCATGTCTAATATTGTCTCTTCATTGATATAATACTACGAACTTTTCGAAATCTTTGGGCCATTTTGGAGTTCTAGGGGGGGCTCATCCCTAAAATTTGCATTGCGTCTATGGACCATCTTCGAATCCAGGGGGGCTCGAGCACCCCCGGGTTCGGCGCCTATTCTAGTATGTATTAAAATATCGACAAAAAGGCTAGAAATGCTTTATGCTCAGTTGCTTCGAGCTTGAAAGGAGATAATTGTGAAATTTACGAAAAATCATACGCGTAGCAAGGATGCCGTATCGAATTAGTAAATATATTTATAACCAGGCTTACGAGGGTCACTCAATATGCTTTGAGCCTGGAGTAGTTGCTTCCGCTTGATTTTGTTGAAAACTTCTAGGATTATTCACCTACCTATTATTATATTTGGCTTTGAGTTTGATTTCAATCGGACAAGTTTCTAAAATATTGTGATGAAGAAATTGTCTGATATATTTTGTATTAGCATCTATGAAAACACAACCACAAGTGTTGAATTGGGATATCTTTGAACATTTATTTATGTTTTGCAAGCGAAATTTAAATATGATAATCATAGAATCCCCCCGGATTGTGAATATATCGCATCATTGATAATATTGAATTATCAAAAGTTTGTTCCCAACTATCATTTTTCCATAAAGAGAATAAATAAAATTCCATAGGAAATGGCTTGCAAATGTGTCGGAGTCCACAACGACACTCCATTATATGTGGCATAATATTTTAGAAACTTGTCCGATCTAACTCAAAGCCAAAGTACAAGTAATAATAGGTAGATGAATAATCCTAGGAATCTTCAACACAATCAAATGGAAGCAACTACTCCAGGCTCAAAACTTATCGAGTGACCCTCGTATAATATAAGGCTGGTATATGAGAAAAGTTAAGAGAGTATTTGTTATATATTTTCACTGTTGCCGTTTTTGATTCGTAGCCGTTTTTGGTTTGTTGCCGTTTTTAGTTTGTAGCCGTTCTTAGTTTGTTGACGTTTTTAGTTTGTAGCCGTTTTTAGTTTGTTGACGTTTGTCGTAGCCGTTTTCCCCCAAATCGTATCAACTACTTACCAATTCATAATACACTGTTTCTGAAAAACTCACATTTACAGAAAATGTATAAATATTAAGAATCAACAAACGAGGGTACTTTATTTGTATCAATAGTGTCCCTACAAAATAACTACTGATATCCATCATGGCAACTGAGGAAAAAGACATTTTAATCGGAAGTAGTATTGAGATGACCGAGGTTAAGCCAAGCCTCACTAAAGGATTGACAATTTTTGATGAGGGGAGAAAAGATGAAGACATCAAACTCTCGATTCAAAAGGTCTGGGAAAAGAATGTTGAGGATATCAAAATAACAAATGCACCAAATAAAAGTTATGAGTTGAGAGATGCTATGAGTGAAGGAAAACCAGAATTGGTTGAAACGTTGATAAAGAAGGGTGCGCCCATTGACACAGATTTCAGGATAGATGATGTTTTGATAGCTACACCATTAACTTTCGCGACTCAATTTGAGAACCTAGAGATCTTCTGTCTAATACTCGCACGAGCTATTAATGATGGGGTAGACTTTAAGTGTCTTTACATCAAGACTGCCATGCAAAAAGCTTGCATTAAGAATTTACAGAAGTTTGCTAAAATTCTCATGAAGTTAGAACTCGACTATGAACAAATATATGACCAATATGATGATGATGACGACGATTATAGTAATGCCGAAAATCTCGAGTACTACGATCCGAAAGCTGGTTATCTTCACCTTTGCGCTTTTTACGGAAGCCGTGAGGTCTTGAAACTTCTACTCGAGGTTAAAGAAACTGGAAATGAGATTGCGAGACAAGATTCCAGCGGCAATACTCCAATACATTTAGCTAGTGTTAAGGGTCACATCAAATGCGTAAAAGCTTTACAGTCGAAAGGTGCAGATATCAATCAAAAAAATAAATTTGATCGTACGCCTCTTTTTAACGCTATATATTCTGCCTCTGATGAATTCATCTATGAACTTCTTCGTGCGGGTGCGGACGTCAATGCAAAGGATACGTTTGGTATGACACCTTTTTTGATAGCAGCTGAAAATGGCCGAGACACGATATTTCCAACCTTAATTAACTACGGAGCTGATATAAATTCAACTAACACTAAAAAGCAAACTCCACTCATGATGGCCTGCAAGGCTGGAAGTGCGGCTACCATCCGGGACCTGCTAATCAGGGGAGCTACAGTTGATGCCAAGGATAAAAGTGGTGCTGATGCATTCGCAATTGCAAGGAAGGTTAAGCAAGATGAAGCATTATCGTTGATCATAAGAATGCGCAGAGAATCCAATGACTTTATTTACCATGATTGGCATAAAGTATTGGACAAAGGACTCTACAGAAGTATACTGACTATGCTGGACTGTCTCATTGAACCGGAGTTGGATAAAAATCAAGGTTTGTTTTAAATTTTAAGATAATTTCTAACGACAAATATTAAGTAACTAATATTAAACCCCGACTTTTATTTGGACTTATCTAGTCTGGACCCCAATTTGTCATAAATCTATTTATACATATTTTATTTGTTTTTGCCGACAGTAGATACATAAAATAAAAAAAGTAGGCTATAGTTTAATTCTCAGCGGTTGACCTGGGGTTTTAGGGATGTGGATTTTGAATGTCGTATTTCCGAGAACTAATTTGATAGAAATTTTGTTTGTTTCTATGTACAAAAGATGCATAAAGTAGCAAATTTCGAAAGTAGATTAGAGAATATTCCAACTGTATGCATCATGCGTGATAGCACACGGACATGATACACTGTCCATGACATAATGATTTTCTGTATATAAAATCAGTAAAATGTTGATGTACACTGTATATCCACATTTAATGAGCAAAAAGTGAGAAAATGTTTATCTCTTTCAATAAAATATTATGTACTTATGTCTTCTTAAAGTGAAGTTGGATTTCACAGTTCTCGAAATGGACAATGAATATTCGACCCCTGACGATTATTGGGGATACGAAAAGAGAAAATCTTCCCTAATTCAGCGATTCGCCGCGACTGACAATGATGAAATAGCATATCACGGAGTAACTAGAATCCTAGTGAATCAGAAATTCAAGGAATATGGTAACTTGCTGCTAGGGATCAAAACTCTATTTTTTATCAGTTTTCTGGTTGCGTTACTGTTTGCACTCGTGCAAGCTGCACAGGAGCACAGAACTCCGCAAACTTTGTACCGAGGCGATATCTCTGTGTGGGATATTATCAGGTACCTGTGTGAAATATATGTCGTCATGTTTTGGCTAAGCAATATCGTTACAGAGTCGGCAGAAGTGATACAAATAATATTTTATGCGAAAAGAGATATTTTGGATAGAAAGGGAGAGAAAGAACAGCGTTTGAGAGAGGAGGCAGATAAAAAAAAGCAAGAACAGGAAAAGAAAAATTTGGAAGAAAGGCCAGAAAGTCATCATTCAAATGAACCACTTTTATCGAACGAAAATGTAATTTTTCCAGATTCGCCATCGAAAACTGATGCTATAAATAAACCTGATACTGTTAGCATCAGTGGAAAGAGTGACAAGTCCGAAAAGTCGGCAAAATCAGAAAAATCACAAGCATCCGCCAAGTCCGGGAGATCACAATTATCAGATAAAATAAGCGCTTCTGAAAATCCTGATCTCAGTGGAGATACCGTTGAAAAGACTGAGGGGGATCTCAGTGAAGAAAATGATTCTAATTATCGGGATAGGTTTTTCGATAAAAACGATAGTGATACAAGTGAATATTCTGACCATGACGATAGCGATGATGACTACGATCCTTTTCAATTTTATCTCGAATCTGTGGTAGAGGATGCAGAAAAGAGAAGGCGAGAGGAAGAGAAGAAAAAGCGAGAAAAAGAGAAAACTGAGAATCGTATCAAGCGGTTGAAAGAAAAAGTAAGAAATATAAAAGAATCCGTCCTCGACGAGAACATAATCATACGTGTCATGATTAACTATTTTCATGATTGGTACAACTGGTTGGATGTAATAGGACTTTCGCTCATATTTATCCTGATCATTTTCAGGATTATCATTCTTGTCGACCCTGAAGTGCGTTACTTGGAGTTCCAATGGGTATTCGCGACATTTGCATTCGCCATTAACGCATTTAGGCTAACAAAGCTACTCAATGTCTTCAACGTTATGGGTACTTATTTGCGTATCATTATACTCATACTTTTCAAAGATGTGCCTAAGTTCTTATTACTGCTCTTCCTCACCTTTATATTTTTCTCCACAACTCTCTATTTGTCCTATCGCGTCCCTATCATAATCGGTGAAACTAATGGAACGAACGGCACAGGAAGAGTTAATTACTACATCACCTTGTTCGATCTGAATAACCTCAATGAAGAAGGATTTGATAAATACTACTACACTCTCATTTATCCATTACGTGTCCTGCTAGAGGGAAATGCTCTTGAATTTAACTACTTGTTCAATACGCTTAACATAGTAGCAGCTGGCGTCTACATAATCTTCTTATTCTTGATTATTGTCGTTTACCTCAACGTATTTATTGCCCAACTCTCAGACACCTATGCAACAGTGAAAGAAAACGCTGAAAAGATAGTAGCAAAGTACCGTCTGGATTTCATCGTTCAGACACAGACAACCTCGCTATTAGCTCTCTTCATTGATTTCAGAAAAAAATACTTCAAAGAAAATTTCATTTTGGAGGATGGAGAGTGGGTAGATTACTTCAATGCGAGTAAGTTATTAAATAATAATATAATATTATCATTATAGAATATTGAAGATTTATTTGTTTAACGTAGGTTCTAATACTGAATACATTACACTTTTGTTAGATTTAACTCATTGGTACAAGTAGTAGTGTATATGAAAACATAGAACTTTAACGAAATTTTGATTGCTTACCTTACGTGGCAGAATCTTTGCTGGATGCGAGGATCTGTATCTTGGTGTGGTCCGGTGATCAAAGCGAGCGTAGTTAGTGACTAAAAGGATTAAAAAAACAACCTCTTACACTTAAGGACAGTTTAGTTGGTACTTTTGGACTTGGAAACACTTTCTGCTACAAATATTTAGATTCATCGGTTGACCTTTATAAAATAAAATAAAATACTCCTGTCCTGCTTCTCTGGACAGGATTGGCCCGTACCACATCGTGCCAGGCTACGCCTCTGTTCCAAAGTAAAAATTGAAAACTGATTCTACTTGCAACTTTACTTGGAACCAGTAATACTTCATTTAATCTCATTGACATCATTTTTGGATCTGAAGAATGCTATTACTATTTTCCACAGGTATTTCGCTTCTGGATGATGACGATTTCACTACTCAACAGCCTTCAGAGAGTCTCCTGACTTTGGTAAACAAAGTGCAACAACAACAACAAAGAAGCACTCGCAATCAAGAAATCCGATTCAAGGAACAACTTGATGATACTAAAGAGATTAAAAAAACTTTGCAAGCCTTGGAAGAACAGAATAAGCAGATTCTGGAGAAATTTGGACAGTTGATGCCAAATTAACATTATAACTTCAGTGTGAGAATAGAACTCCCTTATATATTTTAGGATTGCATGTGAGCTAGTGTGTATAGAGGTTGTAGGATATCTTGATATAGCTTTTAGTTTGGGACATTTTTACATATATAGTATTAGTCCAACCATATTTATCCTGCTATATCATAGGTTGTTGCTTTTTTTGCTATTGTTGTTTTCATTATTTTTGCATAAAAATAAAATACTTAAAACATCCTCACCCTAAGGGAATTAAAAGTACTAATTAAATAGGTTTAGATCAGGCGTGTCAAACTGGTGGCCCGCCAGCCAGTTTCGAAAAAATATTATAATTGAATGAATCAGTAGTTAAAATTTATTCATTTCTATCATGGCCCGGGGCTGGGGTTATGAAATTGGCCCACTATCCGATTCGAGTTTGACACACCTGGTTTAGATTATCTATCTTTGATATGAATATTGAATGGTTATATTCACGTAGCTTTCTAGCTAGTAAAAGAATTTCAATAACAAAGTGCTTCTTCTGATCATGAAGATTTAGAATATACCTAACATTTTATGGATGACCGCAAATCTACATATATCGTTATAGATTCTGAACATAATATTGCGAATATTTTATTCTAAACTTTTGAGATTGCGAAATGATTTGATAAGGGAGAGGGTGACTGAAGTGGTATAAAGTGCCGTAGGCCGCGCAGCGCAAGTGAGCGAAGCGCGGTTGTTATCTACGTATTTAAATATCAAACAACCACTCGTATACATTATTAATCCACATTCCTTTCATCTTAGTGGAATTTGAAACTTGACGGCGTAGAATTTCTATCACTTTCTTATTGTCTGAATAATATCTTGATATTTTGTGATTAATTAATTATTTTCTTTCTTCTCTCTTCGAGTGTCGGATTCTGTAGGTTCTACTTATTCATATTTTGACGAATTTGAATTTAAAATACAGTCGACTCTGCTTAATAGGGTCACATCGGTCAGAGAACATTTTGCCCCGATTAAGCGGAGAACCCTATTAAAATAAAAAAGAATAAGAAAATATTTTGTATTAGCTTCTATGTGTGAGAGCTATTCCGGTCCTGCCTAAAGTGGCCCGATTAAGCGGTTGACCCGATTAAACAGTGACCCTATTAAGCGGAGTCGACTGTATTCAGTGATTTCATTAATAAAATATAATTGTGCATATCTACACTAACGTGGATGTTGGGATATCAATATTAAGTACGGGAGGTGGGCGTAATACACCGTCTATGGAAGAGGGAATCTCGTATAAGAGCTGTATTAAAAGTGAATGAAAAGTATTTCAATTCATCAAATTAATTAATTATTTCACTCTAAACGAGACAAATATAAAATACGTATTGATAAAAATTAGACGTTAATTATATACCCTACGAGTTTTGTAGTTTCGCAGCCTAACAATGAATATTCCATAAATATACATTTTATGCACTAGGTAAAGCCAAATGAATGTTTCGTAAGTGCAAAAGCAATAATTTAGCTGTGAATAAATACTCCTAATTTATCTCTGGACTAGGGGCGTAGCCAGTGGCGCCGACAAGGGCCTGCAGGATATTTAGTGGGCCTGCGGGCAGGCTCACTAAATATCCTGCAGGCCATTGGCTACGCCTATGCTCTGAACCTTCCCCTACCTCTAGCACAAATAATACAGAACATTTATTTTAGACAAAATTCATAATATAAAATTAAAAGAGATACAGATGCAAAAACAAAACAACTAGTTCATTGCAATTCTAATTAAGAATGAACGATGATAAGGCTTAGTGAGTAGGAAGGAAACTCAAACTCCGATTTCTGATTCTCCTGGCATTGTTTGGAGTACATATCCACAAATGAGAGTAGTTCCTCCACCAGTGAGACAGGTGTGTACACCTGCAGCCAGGAGCATTTCGCCGCGTAGGGAGCAGAAGAAGAAACGAATGTACCGCTAGTCCCTTCAGGCACCAGAGTGATGGCGACGTCAGTGGTGGGGGAACGAAATGTGAAGTGCTCTCCTCGATTGATCCGGCCTCTCAGAACCATCGGGAGGAGCAGGAATGCTTCAATGCACAGAGTTAGCGTCACTTCGCGAATGCGTTCTGGTTCTTGCGTCTCAGGAGGAGAACCGGGAGTGTTTGGCAAGGAAGCAGCGAATTTAGGCTCGATATTGACTGGTGTCAGAATTTCGCCATCACAGCCATTCGTTGCAAGCCACATACACTCAGTGGAGAATCCAGAGAATTTGCTCCCCTCTTGCTTGATGGCTTCATTCACGCGAGATTTCGCATTCCCACTCACTTGGAAAATCGTCAGAGATCGATGCTGATCGCACACCTGGTAAGGACCCCCTGTGGACATGTGCTCCTTCATCAGGTCCACCATCCCGACAACCTTCCAGCTCTGCGCGGCATTCAGCTCGTCCGCACTGACACCTACCACCTGTAGGAAGGACACCCAACCAAACTTGGTCTGTGCCGGCATTAGTTGAGCATCCTCGACGATGAAAAGCTGCGTGAGGAGAGAATTGCATTTGTCGATTGGACTGTTCCACGTGACGTAATCTCCTGCCTTGAAGTCTGTGTGTGAGCTGAATATGTAGGAGGCGAGTGACTGCATTAGTTCCACCGGCCAGGTAGGGGGCGACTCGTTTTGGTCCTTCGTTACTTTCACTCTGAATGTAAGCTCGAAACCGAAACCGCTCATCTTGTCACTGTTGGTAGTGGAGTAGAGGTCCCTGTCATGCACCCTCTCGTCCCCATGCAGGTCGGATAGTCCCATGCTGACGTAGTGCCAGTGCGGGACACAGACTCCTTCCTCTCCAGCGTTGTAGTAGATGCTAACGTAGTCGAGAGGATCTGGACCACCCAGCCAGAACTTGAGCTGTGTCGCCACCTGTCTGGGGTTGGGTTGATCCGGGTAGAGAGATTGACAGGTGTTGAGGATGCTCTGGATCCCCTCAGGAATGGATGGAATTTTTTTCGAGTGGAAAGGAGATCGTAGCAGGTTAGTGTGCTGCGAGGAAAAAGAGTTCGATTTCATTGAAATCATTTTTGATTTGGTTTCAAAAGTCGATGTAGGAATTTGAAGTGTGTTGTGGAAATTTTCTCACTTTCGATTCAATTTATAGTAAATCAATCCCTTGTGAGACATCATGCCAATAAGACCAAACAATCTCATGGCTCAACGCACATGTAGCGAGTAACCACAAACTTGATTTGCATTTGTGAGCGCAAACCAAAAGCTTTCATGGAGTCAATTCAACGATTAAACTTTTCACATTCATATCAAATCATCTTCTTGTGCCATCAGATTACTCAATACCGCCTAAGGAAATTGAATTCCAGTCTCACAATTCAATTACAATTCAATATAATATTATGAATTCACACACCAGTCACAATAATAAATCTCCATAAATTACATGTTGAATGGTTAAGTAGTGAGATAATACTTACGGGAAATAGTTACCTACTTGACCTTTGAAAATTTTTGTGATAATTCCTATGTGTATATATTCTCTCATATAATTGCAAATTGCACCACATTGTATATTGGGATATAAAAACGGACAAGTTTGAATTTCATTATGGAATATATGATATCTTATGTAATAAAAATATTTGTTTACTTTTTTTGACCCCATAAATAGATTAGTATTAATGTATAACTATTAGTGTTGAAAATAAGGTACGAATACTTCTGGTGGGCAGTGTATAACACATTGTGCAATATATCGATTTGGCAATATGCTGATTCGATAAAAAATATGAATTGGTTATGATTATCACCACAAGTATAGGAAGCAAAAATATTTGATCAATGTTAATATCTCTATTCTTAAAATATTATATAGAATGAATGAATGAATGAATGAATGAATGAATGAATGAATCCTCAATAAAAATATTGCACAAATAAACCAATTATGCCCAGGACAGAGTATCCTAAGAACACAATGTCAGTACCTAGATATGAGACAAGGAGAGGTGCTATCATTTGATTTAGATAAGCAGAAGTGTAGCAAACAAAAGTAACAATACCCGCAGAAACTCTGGCGTAGTGTGAATGCAATATCTCACCGTACAACCACCAGGACAGGGATCCCATGCCAACGGACATTGTGAAAGAACTGACACTTAATAGAATTATAGGACTGTATTGTAGAACATTGCATAAGGCAGTTGTCGTATCTGAGTATAAGAGATGAGAACAATGGAAAACGTTGATAGAAAGATAGAAAACTAGACTTAGAAGACAGTTCGACAATACAAGAAATAGAGATGACACTATGAGCAATGGTTTCCATGCCACTTTGTTAATTATAAAAACAAAAACGATGCTTCCACATAACAGGAATATTCCATAAAACAGTGACACTATCCTAGGATCAATTTTGACACCGTTTTCAACTGTGTGAGCTGAGTAGTCTAATAGTAGCATATACCCCGAGGACGTTTTGAAGAACTGGATACTGCAACAAATAAGTAGAGGCTTGAAAATAGGCCAAGAGAAATATTTCGATATATTCCTTTCTTCACACTTTTCAACATCCACTATCCCGTTTTCAAAAATAGCTTTGACTGGCTTGGTTAGAGGATGTGTCTCAGATGTTTTGTTGAAATAATTTTCCGCTCGTTTCGCCTCTTCATACAATCCTTTACTGCTGAGCCATCGTGGACTCTCAGGAAGAAATACAAGATTCAAATTCATGAAAACAATTATGAACAAATATATAACAACGAGCCATCGAAATCCGATCCAGATTCCAAGTGAGTAACTTAAAACGATTCCACAACCAAAGGCAATGTTAAAGAGAGACCCGAGATACTTCTTGCTTCCTTCTGGAGATATTTCAGCATTGTACACTGGAACACATGAAATGGATAATCCGCAGTAAATTCCGATCAGGATTCGTGCGACTATCATAGATATCGGATCATAAGCTAATATGAGGAGTATGCTGCCTACGATACTGATCGGGGAAAATATGAGCAGAGTGGACTTGATGCCCAAATATTCACAGATAGGTCCAGCCACTGAACAGCTGATGCAAGCACCAAGGAATGTAGCAGATCCGAAAAATGGATAAGATTGCTCGTTGAATAATCCATCTTGAAGGAGAGCGTCTTCTATCGGAGATGAATATGAATCGATGTACAATGTTGCCATAAAACCAAGTGACGTCACCACACATGCGTGCAATATGCGAATATAATTTGGTACTGTCACACACATTAATGTTTAAAATATTTGATTCAAAACCTCTTTTATACAAAATGGATTTTTATGTATTGATCATTACATGATGGTAAGACTTCATTATTTATTCAATTACTAGTCAGTTGGGCATTATTTTCTGCAGTGATATACTCATCAGAAATGTGACATCGCACATAGTATATTTAGTTAACTTGTCTCATTGTTCTTAAATGTTTTCCATCTGAGTCCCGAGTCCGCTAGAACTTGGGAGATATACTATAGTGGGAAACTGATATGTAAAGTGTTCTAAGTCAGAAGTTATTAATTAAAACCCTTAAATTACCTGGGGTCATTTCTATTTATAGCAAAGACCCCACACTTCTAAGGTTTCCCCGCCCAAAATGACTTAACCGGAAATGAGTTAGCAAAAATCTAGCGGCATTTAAAAGTTAATAATAAGCAAGCAAGAAATCCATATTACCTTATTATAGGAAATTAACGCGAATTTCTCCAAATCGCGTTAATTTCCTATAATAAGGTAATTGAAATGTTGATGCTCAGACAGTAACTGCCATAAGACTTGATATATCAGGGGGCGGGACCACTGGTGGGGCAAATTTTTTTTTAACCCGCGGTTGGCTAGGAATGTTGAAAGTGAAAGTACATTGAAAGTGAACTGAAAGTGAAAATGAAAGTGGGGTTTTCTCTATTTATACTTTTGAGACCTAGCCAGGCGAGGGTTTTAATATTTAAAAAAATATTTTTTGTCTTTTTCACGGTAGATTTTGGATAGTATTCGAACTGTAACAAAAAGAGCGATGGCTGTCGATTTGTCAGTATATTACGTTGTGTGGGAATTTGAGTTTGTTCCACCGCGGGTGACAAGAAAATTTATAATTAATTTTATTTATTTATTAAATACTACGTACTCAATATCTTAAATCACAAAGCAAATAAGATAAGGAGCGCAGGATTTGTCAGAATCATTATGTCGAACTACTCTAAGATCCTAGGGCCCGCTCTGTATATTCAACTGGATCAGGATGGAAGAATATTTTGGAATTCTAGGATATATGGATAGCGTTGATTGTCCGGTTATCTAGCCCCCTTCGTTAGTTTATTATTTTAGCTTTGATTTATAAACATATCAATTCAACTAAATAACTCCATTTACACAGAATCTATATTAAGTCTTCTTCATCCAAGACTCAGGCCAACGAATATAGAGAGTTAAGTTCAACGGGCAATTCACTGAAACGTTTCTAACACGAAGTTATTATTTGGCTAAAGCAGTTCGATACTCCAGTAAAACCATAGTAATCATTGTCATCAAATATGGATTCACTGTTTTAATATACAATAAATAAGCATGAGTCTATCCTATAATATTCTAAAAGTACTATTTTTGTGTTTTGTTAAAATAAGAACTAAAAAGAGGCTGCAAGAATAAAATATTTTTCGATGTTTGATTAGCCTCAGAAAGTCCAGCAATTTTAAAGGAATATTTTTTCAATATCTGGATTCTTTCGCGGATCGGATTAAATTGGTTGGCAGGCCGCCTATTGAGAACCCCTGTTCTATACCATGCATGCATTGTAGCAAACAACTACTGATTTACAATAGATTTGTGAAGCCTGGTAAAGAGTCAGATGGAAAGTCTTGAGGACAATGTGTCAATGGAACTAACAAATATGATGTCAAATGTTACATGTGCTATTATACATAAACGTAGTGAACATTATGCAGGAGATAATATTCAACTGACCATTGATGGAATAATTAATGAGGAGTGTACTGCCATGTACTATAATATTAGTATAGATTTGGTATAAATATGCTTAGTTGAATATGGACCAGTATCTTGAATACAATGCATTTGACGATACTAAAATATATCCGCACTCTCCATGCATGTGTGGTGACGTCACTTGGTTTTATGGCAACATTGTACATCGATTCATATTCATCTCCGATAGAAGACGCTCTCCTTCAAGATGGATTATTCAACGAGCAATCTTATCCATTTTTCGGATCTGCTACATTCCTTGGTGCTTGCATCAGCTGTTCAGTGGCTGGACCTATCTGTGAATATTTGGGCATCAAGTCCACTCTGCTCATATTTTCCCCGATCAGTATCGTAGGCAGCATACTCCTCATATTAGCTTATGATCCGATATCTATGATAGTCGCACGAATCCTGATCGGAATTTACTGCGGATTATCCATTTCATGTGTTCCAGTGTACAATGCTGAAATATCTCCAGAAGGAAGCAAGAAGTATCTCGGGTCTCTCTTTAACATTGCCTTTGGTTGTGGAATCGTTTTAAGTTACTCACTTGGAATCTGGATCGGATTTCGATGGCTCGTTGTTATATATTTGTTCATAATTGTTTTCATGAATTTGAATCTTGTATTTCTTCCTGAGAGTCCACGATGGCTCAGCAGTAAAGGATTGTATGAAGAGGAGAAACGAGCGGAAAATTATTTCAACGAAACATCTGAGACACATCCTCTAACCAAGCCAGTCAAAGCTATTTTTGAAAACGGGATAGTGGATGTTGAAAAGTGTGAAGAAAGGAATATATCGAAATATTTCTCTTGGCCTATTTTCAAGCCTCTACTTATTTGTTGCAGTGTCCAGTTCTTCAAAACGTCCTCGGGGTATATGCTACTATTAGACTACTCAGCTCACACAGTTGAAAACGGTGTCAAAATTGATCCTAGGATAGTGTCACTGTTTTATGGAATATTCCTGTTATGTGGAAGCATCGTTTTTGTTTTTATAATTAACAAAGTGGCATGGAAACCATTGCTCATAGTGTCATCTCTATTTCTTGTATTGTCGAACTGTCTTCTAAGTCTAGTTTTCTATCTTTCTATCAACGTTTTCCATTGTTCTCATCTCTTATACTCAGATACGACAACTGCCTTATGCAATGTTCTACAATACAGTCCTATAATTCTATTAAGTGTCAATTCTTTCACAATGTCCGTTGGCATGGGATCCCTGTCCTGGTGGTTGTACGGTGAGATATTGCATTCACACTACGCCAGAGTTTCTGCGGGTATTGTTACTTTTGTTTGCTACACTTCTGCTTATCTAAATCAAATGATAGCACCTCTCCTTGTCTCATATCTAGGTACTGACATTGTGTTCTTAGGATACTCTGTCCTGGGCATAATTGGTGTATTTGTGCAATATTTATATTGAGTCTATTGATATATTGCTGTATGCATCTATTCAATAATTCTTTCTTCGTAATATTGAGTAGGATAGAGCGTGATGCTATATTCATCATAAGCGTATGGAGGGGGGAGGGGGTCAATAGGAAACAGTTGTCCCCTCATAGCCTAGGTTATCTAAACCAATGTTATGGACAGGAGAAGGATTAGCCAACACCATTAATACTATTTTATTATACTACATCTGACCCCCAAGCACTTGAATCTGTGGCTGGTTACACTCTTGCTATTCATAAACTTAAAATGTTGGACAATGGATGACAAAGAAGAACACCCTACTTCATATCAAGTGTTTTTGGCAAAAAATAAAGAAATTTTATACATATGACCAAAAAATAAATAGTCTCGTTACTTGAAAACCTTGAATTCGAATTACAAAATATATAACTTGCTATTAAGTATCTACAATATCATATTGATCCAAATCCTCCTGCAAAGGTATTGTCAAGAATATTCAGGCGGCCACAACCATCTTCACCATATCTTACCGCCCTCCAGATTGCCACCCAGTCTACCAGCAGTTTATACTAGTGTTCTATATACATTTATCCTACATTCATTGGTATCTTGATATGTGCTTCTAAGAATTTTGTACGTTAAAGTTGCAAATCGGACAAACCCCTCAACTCAACTCCTTCGCTCTGCAGGTGTACAACTATGTTGTTCATGCTCTCTGTAAAATCTAAATAGTTAACACGCTAGGAGATCGATGAGGCATTAAATAGACAATAATCCCTTGAAGCCCTAAACTATAGGCCAAATTGAGGTCCGTATTAATTAATCAACTAGTACTAAAGCAAAGCTTTACTTGGTCCAACAGCAATAGTCCCAATTATTCGTCCTGTCTCAGAATCAGGAACTATTGAGGAGGTACCTACTTTACCGCCCATCTAGAGAAATTCAATTTAAATTAACTAGTAAAAATTGCTGAAATACCTAAGTCTAAACAATATGTTATATCTAATTAGTTTATTGTGCCTAGAATCCCTAGATTTACATTGGCTCTAGGCGTGACAACTCTGTATATATTATATTAAAATTGGGGCATTAGGATCGCTCGATCACGAGGACCGGTGAATATTTTTGAATGATATTTTTTGGTTGACATGGAGAAAATTGTTTGAAACCCAACTAAGGATGTATATTATGCGAATGCCCTACAAGTCACTTAATGGAGCTGCACTATCAGTCTGTCGACTGAAATTATTTTAAAGTTTAAGGATACAAACATAATTTCATGCTACGCTATTTGGGATCTCATTTAGAGATTAGAAGAAAGAAAATATTAAGGAATTCAAAAATAGAATGAATGAATAAAAAGGTTACATGGAGGGAAATATAACCAATTCCATAATCAACTCATTGGTTATTAATTATTGGTGGAGAAAAGTTGAAGTTTATCTAGAGTCTTTCCACATTCTGTAGTAATGATAGAATCATGTTGAAGGAAAGAAATACCACTAAGATTAAAGAACTGTCCTTTCCCAGATCCTTTCTCACCGAACTGAGTGAGTAGCTTCCCTTCATTGGAAAATATTCTCACCTTAGAGTCTCCACAGTCTGCTACGAGGATGTTGTGTTGCTGATCTAGACAGAAACAGTAAGCACGGTTAATATTATCTTTCTTAACAACACATCTTCTCAGAATGCCTTCTCTAGAAAATGCTTGAATTGGAAATTCGGTATTTAATAGCAAAATGTAAAACAATTCTTGAGATAGAGATACATCACTGATTTGAGTATCTTGTTTACAGAATTCAGTCTTGAGAGATATTCTTTTTTCTTCGATCAAATCTAGAGTCAGCACAATTAGATTCATTCCATTCCATTTTCCGACATAAATATTAATATCATCTGTACAGATACCTGCGAGATTAAAATCATAAGATTTAGACTTTTCCTTCTCTTCAGTGGACTCATTCAATTTCAGAATTGCCTTACTACATAGCACATAGATTGATTGGTTGTGAAATAGAATGTTCAGTGGATGTTTCATTTCGTCATCTTTCACAGATCTGATCCATTCTCCTTCTCTAGAGAAAATCTGAACTCTGTCATTCCATTGGTCAGCAACAAAAACATTCTCATTCATAGAATTAGTCGCAACACCCCATGGAAGATTGAGTTGAGTGTCTCCTCTTCCTTCCTCGCACCTACTCCATTTCAGTCGAAACCGAGTATCTTCATTATAAACGAGAATATGTTGCTCACAACGACACATTCTATTTATACAATCTTTCAATTCATCCACTCTCCACGTTAACTTCACGTTAGGAATGTCAATATCCATTTCTCTTTTTGCTGTTTCGACTGGTAGAAGTATGTCTATTTTTGTCTCTAACATTGGATTCAATGTTCTAAGTATTTTTTCAAGCTTTTCAGCTGTCGTTTTCGCTTCTTCAATCCCCGCTTGCGTTTTAGTTTTTTTCCACTTCATTCTAGTACTCATTTCTTCCCAAATAATATCCAATTCTCGGATTATTTCTTCTTCTTTCTTTTCGATAAGATTTTTCATTTCTTCGCTGACTCTTCTTACTTCCAACTTCTTCCTTTCAATCACTTCTCTAAACGAGTTCATTTTACTCTGGAGTTTGTTACTCACTCCGAATAAACTAACAGGACCAGATCCTAGACCTTCTGTTGCCATTATACGTAGATTTGCTATTATTTCAATTAATAACAGAGTACAAACATTACAATTCATCCAATAAAGAAAATAATACTATAATTTACTGAAAAACTAATATTATGTATTGTAACACAATTATTTTCCAATTTGATATATCAATGTATAAGAATATTTATACATTAATCTCATTTCTATGTACTTGTAATCTTGTATATATGCTTGATTGACATAATATATATCAATACTGCAGTATGAGACCGACAATCATCCTCAGAGGTTGGAACAGAATCCAGAGAGCCTGCACCTGTGATGACAAAGGATCTCTGGCATGGACGTGGGCAATGGGCATACATGCCAACCTCTGTAAGGAAAAATCGGGACATAGTATATTTGTATTAGTCCCATACACTGAAAAGTGGGACAATTCCAATTTTTGAACGTTTTCGCGGGACATTACTTTCAACATATGCAAAAGCGGGGCGTCCCGCCAAAGACGGGACAGTTGGCAAGTATGCGTAGGACAGTGCGATCTGAACCAAGACCATCACAGCGGTACTCTGAACTGATGCACTGCAATAAAGAGGGTAAGGTACCCATTGAGTCCCGGAGATTTTAACATTGACCCCCTTATTTCTAGGTCTAGATAAAAATATTCTGGAGACCAAACTGTTTCATAATATTTATTCCAGTTGGACAAGGTTTACGCCGGCGCCACGGTTTTAAGTGGTCCGGTTTTTGCCTAACCAACCGGACCACTATTAAAAAGTTGTCGGTTTACCATGACAAACCTGGGGCCACTTTTGAAAAGTGTTCCGGTTAAAACGGTACCAACCGGACCAGTAACCCTGTTTGGACATAATATTTCGTGAGTTCACTTCAGAGGGACAAAATTATATAAATAATATAAGCATCAAATCAATGGTACGTATTGGAATATGTAGTGTTAAATGGTGCAATATCTCCTATACTAGAAGCTATAATAACGAGTGTAAATATACTTTCTTATCCTTTAGAAAAAATGGGATTGCATGAGAAGGATCGTGCCGTATGGCATGAAGCGTTTCAACCCCCATGGTGGAAGGGGGTTGATTTCAAAGAACCCTGTTTTATAAAGAAGGGGCTGCTAATTGAGCTGTGGAAAGGGGCAATAAAACGTATGTTATGATCGAATGAATACATACAATTATATATAGTACTTATAACTTAGATATCTATCACTTTATCTTGTAGATACCACAGAAGAAGCGCCGGAGGGCACCCCCCTTTCAAAAAAAATGAAGGGAGAAATAATAGAAATGTAAGTTCTGCATAGCCTACAATGCATATATATATGCTATGATTTATCCTATCTTCTAAATTTAAAGACTGAAGTACCTACTCTCTTGATGTGTTTTGTTGTGAATGTTCTTTTTTTCTCTTTTCTCTCTCTTTTTTTATCTATTTCTCTCTCTTTTTTTCTCTTTTCTCTCTTTTTTTATCTCTCTCTCTCTCTCTCTTTCTGTATTGTGTTGTGTGCATTTATTTTTTCCTTCTTTCCATGTTGTGTTATGTGTATTTATTAATTAAACGAATTAAATAATGTTACTTAGATTCCACAAACTAAATTTATACAATGCAAGCAACGCAGAGTTGCCTACTGGGTGCTTGGGGATAGCAGAGAAACATTATATACACATATAGTAGTCACACATGTAGCCACTTGATCAGCTTTCGATTTGCATATAGGATTGTTGTGATAGAAAAATCGTGGTGATTGGTACGTTCGATTTATATGCATTGTTTAGGTGACTGTTATAAAATAGGAATCTCTCCATTGAAAATGGCTTAAAAATGAATTTGGTGATATTTTTTTAATATTTTTTTAATTTGTTTACTTTATGTATCTAATGCAAACAAAGTAAACAAATAATTTATCATATCGATCTGAAAATATGATATTCGAAATCTACACAACTGAAAACCCCATGTCAACCGTTGAAAGCTAGTTTCTAGCCTATTTTTGTAATTTGTTTACTTTATGTATCTATTGTAAACAAAGTAAACAAATAATTTACCATATCGATCTGAAAATATGATATTCGAAATCTACACCCCTGAAAACCCCATGTCGACCGTTGAAAGTTAGTTTCTAGCCTATTTATGAAATTTGTTTACTTTATGTATCTATTGTAAACAAAGTAAACAAATAATTTATCACAAGCGCGCTTCGCTTGCTTGCGCTGCGCGGCTTGCAGACACTGCGTGTCCGCAGATTTACCCAGTGGGCGCTTGGGGATATTAGAGAAGCAATACGTCGCTTTCTTGTTTTATATTAAGTACGCTGGATGTCATTTGTCTACCGTTACATTAATGAAATCAGAACTGTAGCAGAAATTTTGTTTCTTGATAAATATAATTTACTTCGTATTAAGTCAACTAATCCTGAATGTAAGCTCAATTTGAATACACAAAGTTCACATTGCTAAAGATTATTCTAATTAAATAATCAATTCCAGTCCATGCCGTTATAAGTTATTTTATGATCGAATTGATTGATCGTAGCATATAACACACTTTAATTGTTGTTAACAATCAAATTATAGACTCAAAATAGCAGTATTCAATAATTTATATGAAATAGAATCGTGTGAATGGCATTATAAAAGGCTGATAATTGATTGGTTCTCACATAAACCAATGGATTTAAATAATAAATAGTCCTTTGGATTGTATGCATAAGTCACTACTATTTTATTCCAATGTATTTGCATTATAAAATAATCGAATTTGATTCGTCAGCACATTTTGTCACCTATCTCGGTGAGGTGTGAACATTTCGCTTAGATCTTCGAACTTAATCCTAGATTCATCATTTGACATCTACATGCCAATTTTCGTATCTCTACGACTTGGCAATTCTTCAATCAATTCGGACAAACAAAAAAACAAAAAAAATCCTAGAGTTTTAATATATAAGATATTGATAGCAACACGTGTTGCAACATGTGTCGCAACACGTGTTGCAACATGTGTCGCAACATGTGTCGCAACATGTGTTGCAACATGTGTTGCAACATGTGTCGCAACATGTGTCGCAACATGTGTTGCAACATGTGTCGCAACACGTGTTACAACACGTGTTTCAACACGTGTTGCTATCAATATGATAAATTATTTGTTTACTTTGTTTACAATAGATACATAAAGTAAACAAATTTCATAAATAGGCTAGAAACTAACTTTCAACGGTCGACATGGGGTTTTCAGGGGTGTAGATTTCGAATATCATATTTTCAGATCGATATGGTAAATTATTTGTTTACTTTGTTTACAATAGATACATAAAGTAAACAAATTACAAAAATAGGTTAGAAACTAGCTTTCAACGGTTGACATGGGGTTTTCAGGGGTGTAGATTTCGAATATCATATTTTCAGATCGATATGGTAAATTATTTGTTTACTTTGTTTACAATAGATACATAAAGTAAACAAATTACAATAATTGGCTAGAAACTAGCTTTCAACGGTTGACATGGGGTTTTCAGGGGTGTAGATTTCGAATTTCATATTTTCAGATCGATATGGTAAATTATTTGTTTACTTTGTTTACAATAGATACATAAAGTAAACAAATTACAATAATTGGCTAGAAACTAGCTTTCAACGGTTGACATGGGGTTTTCAGGGGTGTAGATCTCGAATATCTTATTTTCGGATCCATATGATAAATTATTCGTAGACCTTTGTTTACAATATATATACAGTGGAACCTCCATAATCCGACATTCAATGGGAGACGAAAAAAATGTCGGATTAGCAAATTGTCGGATTATCGAATAACCTCCATAATCCGACATTTGTGGAAAATCAGCAAAATGTCGGATTATAGAGGTAAAATAACCTCCACAATCCGACAATATTTGACAGACGAATAATTTGTCTGATCAAAGGTAAAATAACCTCTCCATAATCCGACTTTTTTTGATAGACGAATAATTTTTTGGATTATACAGGTCGAATTTGCATGACTGGAAAATCATTAAATTGTCGGATTCCGGAATAGCGAGGTGTCGGATTATAGAGGTTGTTTTCTATAGAAAAACGATCCGTGAACAGAAATAATGTCGGTTTAGAGAAATGTCGGATTACAGAGGTGTCGGATTACGGAGGTTCCACTGTATATTCATATTAGAAAATGTTCCAATTTATATTATACAACCATTATAGATCACGTTAGAGTTAGGAAATCGATGCTTAATTCAGTGTTAATAGACATCAACCTTTGTCCTGAATGGTCCATAGCGATTTTCCTCTCAAATTGAATGATTTGTTTCTTTCGAATCTTATCAGGCCACTCTCGCATTTTAGGTCGAGCTTCTCCATTATATTCTAGAACTGAATCCGGAGTACAGAAATAATACTGACCTTTATTGTCTAAAGTGAAGGTGAATGGCTGTAGGAATGTATGGGTACATTGAAACGTAGAAAGAAAAGTTCCGTTTTTGGAAAGGATGGTGATGGTAGGCATTGACCTCTGATTGGAGAGAATATGAAGATTGTTTTCGTGCAAAAGGATATCCATTGTAGTTCCTTCTTCTTCCTTCACAATTTCGAAAAGTTGAGGTTTCATTTCATGAATTAGAGCTAAGACATACTGATCTCTACATACAAATATGCATATAACAAAAAGTACGGAGAGCATGCTCCTTAGGTACGGAGAGCATGCTCCTTAGGTACGGAGAGCATGCTCCTTAGGTACGGAGAGCATGCTCCTTAGGTACGGAGAGCATGCTCCTTAAGTACGGAGAGCATGCTCCTTAGAAGTACAAAGAACAACTTCTTAAAAGTACGGAGCGCATAATAAATTATTATTAATTAACTTCATAGAAGTGCTGTGAGCGCACTTAGAAAGTAGGAAATGCGAGCTATGCAATCAAATAACTACGTATTTAATTTCAAGGAGTACTATTTCAATGAAGTTTGTTTAGATATCATTCTTATATTTTATCAGGAAATTAAGATTAATAAAAAAAATATCGGCGCTTCTAGGGATGTCTGGATTAATTATGCTTACATATCCGCGCAATAAGGTACATTTTTGTTAGGAGTTTCGTAGCTAGCCTAGTTGTGTTTCCGCAAGTGTGAACAAACCCACCCAAGTAGATTAGTATGTTATTCAATTTAAATAGGCCTTTAGTACTATTAGTTTATAATGCATCTCTTAATTAATAATTAAAATAGCTATTCTTGTCAGTTAACTTACATAAATTATCTATGTATACGAGTGTGTTTACAAACTTTCTTAATTCTCAAATAAACTTTTCAATACTTGACATGCCCAACATACTTGTATGTAAATACAGCTATGCCGCGAGTGACGAAATCTAACGCGCGTCAACACTTGCAGAATGCTCTGGAATTGTTCTCCAAAGTCACAGGAGAGGCTATAGGGGCAACTTTCACTTGGAACGGGCAAGTGAATGTCTTCGGAGCAGAACCTTTTAAGGAGTTTGCATCGAAGCACAAAGAGGTGTGGCAGGCCTTGATATCTTCAGTTCACCGATCGGGGCGAGTAAACGAACCCTTGACCAAACCTGATCAGGATAGAAATGATCTAAGGTTACTTTCAGAAGGGAATTTTTCTACTCTAAGTGTTCCTATTCTTCGCAAACTGGTGGTTCTAGTCACGCAGCGATCTATCGGCAAGTTTTAAATATTTTCTGAAATGTATTTTTAGCCTAACGAAGGGCTCGTAATAGCCATTACGTAATTATTTCAGAGCCTTAACAGATATTATTTTTTGTTTCAGGTCGGAAACGATTTTTCTGGGGGAATTCGACTCTCAAACCGAACTGGTGGCCAAATAAATACCCTTTTAGTAATGTCAGAAATTCCAAGGCTAATGTTTTAGTGGCAATACTTAACGCGTATAAGGGTATTGAGCCAGTTTCAAGTGAAATTCGAGACAGATCTCCGCACTCAAGTCCCAAAAGAGAAAGTCAACTAGTTGTTGATGATGTAGTCTCATCTGATTCTGATGGTGATAAAATTGTCTTACCTGACCCTGTTAGCCTGGAGTTTTTTGCAGAATCTTGCTCGTTAAGTGAAGATAGTTGCCTATCTATACAACCACCTCGACAACCCACTCATTTCTTTCCCTTAATAGCTGATACCCCTGTGAAGAATACTCAAAGTATGTGATAATTCTTTTACTAAAACTAATCGAATTCATTTGATTATAATTATATTGTTTATTGAAATAGCTATGTCAATAGCCACGGAAAGAGTTCAGCAACCCGATTGCACTTTTCACTCTTCAGAGCGAGAAATTGGTACGGCACAAGATGTTCTTTCAAACAGAAGTATATCTGATGGGGACATGAAGGTTGCTTTACACGAGCTAAGCCACGAGAATACACTTTTGACAGATGTGACAATGAACGTTTTCAGTGTAAGAATTTAAATTATAAATCGTACTCCAAATAATTTATTCAATAGTTTGGGCATATGCATACTATAACATAACATAAATAATAAATTAGACATGAACTTAATTAAGACAAATATTGATATTATAGGTGCTGTTACTCAATCAATTTCTGCACGTTCGTGGTTTGCAAGATACGATTCTAAGTCAAGTAAGTTATTGACATTTCAATGACGGAATATTTAGAAGCGTACTATAATTGTAAACTTAACATTGTGCTTTTCAGAAACGTCAATTTATCCCCGCCGAAACACAGAGCATCCAAATCCATCACGATGGCTCATTACACTGGATTGTATCGAGGAGCGAGTCAGATCAGGTGTTCCTATACGATTCATTATACCGTGGCTATTTGAATATAGAAATTAAGGCCCAACTTGCATCGCTCTACCGAAGAGAACTAAGAGATGAACTTGATGTAATAATCGAGCCGATCCAGCAGCAGCAGGGCGGTGCTGATTGCGGCTTATTCGCCGCTGCTGTATGCCTTACGGTGGCACTAGGTGGCAATCCAACGAGTGTGAAATGGCGTCAAAACCGAATGAGGCAGCATCTCAAAAAGTGTCTAGAAGCGAAACATCTGACTGCCTTTCCAAGTGTTGCAGTGAAGAGATCTGATAAAAGGAGGACGCAAATCACGATTCCCTTAATTTGTGTCTGTCGGTTACCAGAGTACGCCTTCAACTACCTCGCAAAGTGTACTAATTGTCAGAAGTTGTACCATAAATCCTGCATGGGATTTCCAGATGTTCAAGGAGAAGTACCAAACTTTATATGTTTTAAATGTAGGACAATTAAGTAATTGTAATAATACTCAACTGGTATCTCACAAGATAGTATGACAGAATTATAATTAACATACTACTAGTATATCATTGCTGCATCTGGTTAATTATCGCTAAAAAGTAACGGGTAGTGTAGAAAACGTTCTCTAGTCTCATATAGGCTATCTGTGTAGAAATTCTTCGAATAATCGAGAAGAGCTGCTCGCAAATTTGGGAATTAATTCGATTTAACTTGTTTTCTGAGATGTGTTTCATAGAATAGAAAGGTGTACATTTGTGGTTTCTTGAATGAAATCGATCAACCAGAAAAGCCGTCTGTTGAAACGCTTTGGGATCTCTGAAAGAAAGATTATATTGCTAAATGCTATTTCTTACTATGACAACGATGGTTGGAAAGCAGTGATTTTAATATTTATATTATATGGTTATACTATTACGTACCTGATCATACATGTCTTTTGTAGATTACACGCATTATCGTAGATGATAATGCGGGGTGGAACATCGAATTGAGTGAGCAGAAGGTTTAGAATACCCACAGTAGATTCTTTTTGCCTTAAAATTTGGAATCCATAACAGATTTGATGTTGGCAAGTCATCATGATCATTCCTGGTGATAAAGTTTGATGGCTTGGAAAATTCTTTCTACAAAAATATTCTTTATTTACTTCATTATCATCTTGTTCATAGATTGGTAACCTAAATATTATAACTGAATTAATACAGGCATTCGTACAACTGTTTGGGTTAGATACTAATTATAGGACACTTACTTGTAATTCGTTTTAAATGCTGGAAAATAAAACGAAAAATAATCCGAAACTACTGATTCAAAAGGTATTAATCTTCTTGATTCCATAGAATATAAAATCTCTAGTCTTTCCATTATCCAAACTAGAAGTGGACATATGATTGAGTTTAATGCTAATGATACATTTCCTTCGGCGTCAGTTTTCTTTTTCGGGTCTAAAGACAGCAACAATCTCTCCAAAGTATACATTTTACGAAAAATAGGAACAAGCATATTTTCTTGGACAAATTTGCCCTTGGATAACTTGACAATTACTACAAGTTCGCTCTGCTCTAAGATTGAAAATTGGAAAACTCCAGATATTGGTTCATTCCTAGAGAAATATTGAATTACTTCTCCGGCACGATCATTACAACTAGTAACAACATCGTTTTCCTGAATACTACAAGATTGTATGTAGTCAGCAAGAGCTTTTGGGTCAATTGACTGAAGTAACCGTTTAAAGGCACAAGTAGGGAGTCCATTTTGCAAATATTGTGATATTTCCCTTCGTACTGCTTTAGAAAGAATGAATATGCGAGTTGACTGAGGAACAGAAGGTATATGTTGATTTTCGTCGAATTTTAATGTTGGGGGCGGGAGTTTCTTAACCGTTCCTAGAGTAATTCCATCAAATATGACTACATCCGGACGACTTTTGCATATTGAGCATGTAAAACTTTCTGTGTAATTTATATTCACTAAGCGGAGGTATGTATTCCATGCGTGGTGAAATATGTGATAGCGTATTTTCTCCGGCCTCCCCAGCCTGACCAGTTTCCGATTCTTTGCTCTAATTAAATTAAGATTGATAAATTAAGGTTAAAATGATATTTTTCATATTTTTTTGTCAATGGCTCTGAACCTTTCTCGGTCGGCGTACCCCTTTGCCATAGAGTAAAGTGCACACATCCATCTTAGTAAATAGAAATAAATACCTTAAAAGGAAACTATCCCAAGAAACTCGTGGTGAATCAGGTACTTAATGAGGGTATTACTCCTACCCCTTGATCAGAATTACTGGCTTAAATTCTTAACTTCAGGATTATTTTCCGCATATTTAACACTTTTATTAAATGTAAGCACATGTATCCGTAGGAAAATAAAAATTTAACAACTTACCTAACAAATCCTTGAAGAGTATTCCGAGACATAGTCATTAGTTCGCTGTATTCATATAGTAATGAATAATGGACGAAATAGTGGTTGTCTATGTTAAGAAGCAAATCAGATGATCCATCATAGACGGCGAAACATCTACATTTACCAGTGCAAGTCCCATTGAATACTAAATATATGAAGAATTAAAACATAATATACTGCAAGTTTATTATAAATCAATTAGTAACAGTACCTTGATGGCCTGCTAATGAAATTACATCACTATCAGTGTATATAATGATTCCTTTCGCTGAACGTGCTGGCTTTAGATCACGAAATGGATAACCATTGACACAGTTCATTTTTTCAGGCTTAATATCATAAGGTAATTGAAGCCCATACTTCAGCTGATTATCATAGACACTGGAAAGATTATCATCAAGGCGTATTGGAATTGGGGTACGAGAAATTGATTCATATTTATGTTCACTATAGTCTCCACAATTAGGTATAGAAAGCGGTAACATTTCTAGAAATGACGATTTAAGGTTACAGGGCTTTATGCATGTTCTGCAAAACCAATTGCCTTCCTATCGGAAATAATTAAGATTATGTATAATAATATATCTTATATATTAAAACGCAATGGTTTTTTGTTTTTTTATGTTTTTTTGTTTGTGCAGAATTGATTGAGGAACTGGGAGGTGCTAGAAATGTGAAATTTGGCACACAGATAAATAATAATGAGTCTATGATTAAGTTTGAAGATCTAAGCGAAATTTTCACATCTCTGCAAAAATAATGGAAGACAATTTTTCATACCTTTTCTATACAATATATATGGCTTCACTTTCACTATAGATATCATTGTGCGACACCTCAATAGACTATTGTTATTAATACTTCAAAGAAATGACGTATGTGGATATCTTAATTTCCCTGCTATGCAAGTGCGCGAAGCGTGCTTTGTAAAAAATTAAACCAACCGTAAATTTATGTTATAATTATTAATAACTTCTAGTTACCTTGCAATTGAAAAGGTGAAAAGTAGAAGCGTCGGCTAATATTGCAGAATTTTCAGTCAAAAAGTGAATATCAAATCCTGCATGGTTTTTCGCATCAACCTCTTGAAATAAATGATCATCAATTGCTAGCTGGGCGGCTTTAGCATGTAGACACTGCTTATCTCTGCATGCTGTACATAGTAATGAATCGATTATTACAATTGTAGACGGACAGAGGGTTCGTTTCTCTAAATGAATGAAAACAAAATTGATTCTACTTGATCGTAAATAAATAAAAATATTTTCAAAGAAAATAAATACCTTCATCGTCTACATAATCACACATAGCTATTATCCGTGTATTTGTCAATTTCCATAATTTTCCATTATGGAGAAGAGAATGTATATATCGATCAACAGGTGAGAGATTTAGAATATGCAGAGCCATTCCATGATCTGCATTGGCCTGAGGTCCATCACAGTCGTATGGAAGCTCGTCTATTAAATAATTTAACTTAGTACTATCTGCCCTGTTTCTAACTTAGTTTCTGCTATACAGATGCTGAAAATGTTTTTAATATGCATATTACTAATACAACTTACGGATAGTTGATGGATAGTCTGATTTACTTATTGAAAAGTCTTCTATTTGGAGTTGAGAGAGAGATAGTTCTTCTGTACGCCTCCTTTTACTTGAGACAGGTGCAAGTTCAGTCAGATGTACTTTATCAGCTCCTCGATTATTCGACATTACAAATAAGTATTATACTTATAAAATAAAACAGTTTGCGACAGTTATTCACTTCATCTATTTATGTGGTTGGTGGTTGTGATACTTGTGAACTTCTAAAACCAAGACATATTTTATGTGGTTTCTAAACAAGTGCTGTTTGGAAACCACATAATATATATCTTGGTCATAGTAGTTTATAACAGCTTCACAACCACTATAGCGGTAAGGTATTGATTATAGGGCATGCAAATTATTTACCACATCTTAAAAATTCCATTATACCAGAAATGCAGTTATCGTTACATAAAGTGAAAACGATTTTAAAATATTATATTGACTAGTACTACAATATATAATTCTAAGGAGCATGCTCTCCGTACTTCTAAGGAGCATGCTCTCTGTACTTCTAAGGAGCATGCTCTCCGTACCTAAGGAGCATGCTCTCCGTACCTAAGGAGCATGCTCTCCGTACCTAAAGAGCATGCTCTCCGTACCTAAAGAGCATGCTCTCCGTACTTTTTGTTACCTCAAATATGCCATCATCGTCTACAACAAGCCGAGTAGATCTGATATGATCTGTCTTGTCATCAGAAATAATTTCCTTCTCACTGATTCCGAATACACTAACAAGTTCCGCATTGAAAGTAAACACAAATACAATTCTCAATTTTCTGTTTGGGAGGAATATCAGATTGTTGTTAATCGCCACTCCATGAATCTCGTAACATATCTCTGTCTGTGGTTCAAAATACGGTTTGAGAACTTCAAGTAAGCTTGATATATTTCTTTCAAAGTACAATTCCCCTTCAGGACTATAGACAAATAATCTGTCATAAGTAGCTATACTTAGTCCGCTAGTAAGAGTCCCAATGATTCGACCTGTCTCAGAATCAGCAGCTATTGAGGTGGTACCACGAGGTACTCTACCGCCCATCTAAATTCAATTTAAATTCTCAAGATAAAAATTGCTGAAATAAGAAAACATCTACTTGTATAATTATTTTCTTGTGTCTAGAACAGGGATCGTGGTGTAAAAATTACACCACGAATTTTGGGAGTTACACCACGATTTGGGTCGGCCGCTGCAGCGTGGGCAATATTTGGTTAATATTTTTTCGGTGGTTACACCGTGATTAAGCTGAGTTACACCAAGGTCTCAACCTTAAAAAAAATCCTGGTCTATAATCCATAGATTTACATTGGTTCTAGGTATTAGATACAACAGAGCAAAAATTGGTCATACCCAATTTCTGGGATGGGGCAGGAGCGTCCTGGAAAATCTAGATACCTAATTTCCGGGACGGGACGGATAAAATAACTAATTTCCGTCCTGTCTATGAAATTAGTCATACCAGTAAAAATTGGCGGGGGAAAGTAATAAAACCGTCTCAAACTGAAATTGGGCATCTTGATCCGCCCGTCCTTGAATTTAATCATCTTGACGGTGTCGAGTGACATCGTCCTCTCCCACCCCTACCCCACCGGGTAAACTTCCCCCGACTGAGGATCCTAGTGTCAGATTCCCCCGAACCTCTCGTCTAGGTTCAGGAGTTCCCCATGGGTGGGGACAAGTCAGGGAGACGCCTGGCATAACGACAGCGGGTTTAGCCTGTTGCAACTGTTGACTCCGCAGGTAAATATTTGTTCCCTCTCCCCATCCATTAAAATTGGTCTGGGTGAAACAAAATTGATTCACAAACCATTTTTGGTACCATATATTTCACTCAAACAAAGCATGTGACGTTATGACGTTATAATCACTCTAGGTCTCTATAATATGCTTTATAGTTTGGTGGTATGCCAGACAAAGCAACTGATTGTCTCCTCATGGAACAATCTTAGATATCTAAGGAATCTAGGAAAAGTTATGAATTGGGTGGAGTCTCAATTTATCTCTTGGTGCTACTACGACGAGTTTGAGATTCATGAGAGCTATGCCATAGGATTCGGAAAAATAGCATTTTCTTGAAATTGTACTATCGTGTGGAGGAGTGTTCCATTAGAAGAGAACACTTTGATGCAGTAACCCAAAGCATCGCTGATAATCAAATTCTTCTCATTATCCAGACAAAAGAAGAAGGCTCTTTTAAGAAGAGAATTTAGTAAGTAATCATAGTGCTTTCCCACTGTTTGTCATTACTAGTAATATAGAATTCTACAAAATAGAGCAAAACACAAATTTAAAAGAATCCAAGTTTCATTTTTCAAGAATCTTGGTAAGCCGATTAGCCAACGTATCTTAAACTTTGAGTTAGGAAAATTGTTATTAAGGTCGAGGAGGTTTAATATTTTTATTGAATTTGCATTGGCAAGTGGCACGAAATTAATTCAATTGTTATACAATAACATAGTAGTTATTTCGGAATGATAGAAAATTCCAACTAAATTACTTGCATATTGAATCACTATTAATGCAAAGTTGCTTAATCGTTTAGCCTTGAATACAGTCCTGGTAACAAGAGGAGGTGTCATATATAAATTAAATAATCCCTTACAAATGTTACTATATTAATTAATACAGTCTGCATTAGTAAGGGACAGGAAGGGATTATTTAATTTATATATGACGCATTATTCTGTTAGCATTCAAGGCTAATTAACCTCAAAAGTGCATTAGAGTCAATTCTTATTTTTATCTAATGTATTTACATAGTATTATAATTGCATCATTTAAAAGCAATTAAGATCATAGTGTAAGCAGTTCCAAGCTAAGACAAGGTAAATATCGTATTTCACATTATGCAATCTCAATTTACTGCACAATATAAAGCAAAATAAACATACAATAATATTATATATGTAAAAATGATAAATATAACAACACATTGGATTCTGTATCTTGTTTTTGACGTCATAATAATCCCGATGATATTTCTCACCATCACTTTAATGATTGGATGGTGTATTTATTTCCTTGTAAAATGTTGTCGTCTTTATGAAGAATACAAAACCTGTAAACGAACCCCTGTTCTACATCTCCTCTACTCAGATGTGCAATATCTCTCTAAACAGAGGAAACTGTACAACCTGAAAACACACATCACCAAATATCTCCTAATGATTGTCTGTAGTTCAGTTGAGGTGTCTAGTATAGTTTACTATGCATCATTCATTCCAATAATAAAACTCACAGCACAACCTGATCATAATGAAACAAACATTCAAAATTGTTACTATAATCGCATTCCAGACAAAGATTTGATTATCAATATTTATTTTTTGTTCGCAGATTTAATGTCGATAACTCTTATTTCAATCCTGTCTCGCTACCTCGCTGCTAGATATCTCAACCATCCTTTCAAACCAACTCTCATCAAATATCTCATCTGGTGCTGTGTTCAATTGATTTTGATTGTATTCTGTTCCACACCATACACGTGGATTTTTAGGGTTTTGGTCCTTACTATTATCAGCATAGCCAACTGGATTGTGTTGTTGAGAGATACGTCCATTCTGTCTCGTGTACTCAGGTCCAATCTAAGAGATATTCAACTCTATTCTGACAATAGAGTATTCTATAATCAGCAATTATCAGCATTCAAATTCTATCGCATATTCCGTATTGTGTCACTGGTTTCACTCCTATGGTATGTCATATGTGCCATAGGCTATTCCATGTTCCGCTTGGTTAAATTTTTGTTATTTGCAGGATGCACCATACATTTAAACAAAATAACCATCAAATTGTTCATACAATCAAATAATCCATTCTTCATTAAGGATATATTTTATTATGTGGATGTGATATTTCTATTTCTCTATTTCCTGACATTTTCCCTGACATTATACTTCATCACATTCAGCCCAATCATCCTCAAATGTGCCAAGAGATGCAGAGAGAAAGAGGACCAATACAGATACAATTATGACAAACTGCAAGCTCTCTTGAGGAAGTACTAGAAAATTTAAACTAATATTTCTAAATTTAATTATACAACTATATTCTATACTAATATTGAATTGCCATTTAACATTATAAATTGGTAGAATTGTGTGGTAAATAAATAATCATTTTAGTGACTGTGCTTCAAAATTTTTCATTTGGTTGAATTGACATCTCCGTCTTTCCTGTTTGATTAGCAACAGCTTTTGTGAAATTTCACCAGAGCATAAAATTTGATAAAAAAGCCCTATTATGACAAAAAAGATGCTAACATTTGTAGTTCACCCACAAAAAACTAAAAGTCAACAAGTACCCGGAGTCGAAGAAATCAGCCTCAAGCTAAATATGATTTTTATCTGAATTGTTTCAGGTGTGGAAATTGGTACAAAAATTCCGATTATAGATCCAAGGAGTTTCAGGTGTAAAAGAAAGACCATTCGGCAAAGGTGTGCAGGGGCGGCATTTCCAAGAAGTTGACCGGGACTGGAGAGAGACTCACAAAGTGTAATGTTTCAGAAGAAATTGGAGAAGCCCCAGATTATCGTTGTTTAAGTGAAACTATCAGAACTAGAATAAATAGCTTCTAGTAACGTTGGTTGTAGGCTTTTATTCCTTCAATTGAATAACATTGATTAGCATTCTACTTCGTCTAACCCTTGTGGCGTAAACACTAAATGATGAAGTGCAGGCATAATATGATCGAGATTAGAATCTAGGAGGAAACGAAGTTACGGTAGGAGCACACATTCTAATAGAAACGGTACTACAATTTGACTGAAAAATATGTGAAATGTTATATATGACACAGATATTTTGATTTCCATCGTACGCTCTGGACTGGTCCGCACCGTCCTGAACAAATCAATGACGGTCCGGTCCGATCCATGAGATTGCCGGACCGCTGCATCTCTGTTTCAGATGTTTATGCTACGGGAGGTGTTATCATGGGTTAACGGAAATTTCGTCGCATGGAAAATTCGTCGCCGGAAAATTCGTCGTAGGAAGATTCGTCGCGGAAACCTAAGTTGTATGTACAATGTGTAAGAAGTGGGTGCTTTTAGGTGTGGAAATATGATGAGGGGGCCGAAGTTGCATTTGAAAGGAGGAATGAAGCTCGAAACCAGGTGTCAAGGAGGCTTTTGAGGTGGAGAATTAAAGTAGTCACGTGATATCATGGCAATGGAAATACAGGGGATACTGGTTATATTCTTATTTATGCATTAGATACGATAGCGACGAATCTTCCTTGCGACGAATCTTCCGGCGACGAATTTTTCTCCATTCGTTAACATGACTTGTACCATATATTAGTATGGCTTCTTAAAAACTTCATCTCAACCCTACTTTAATTATAATTTGAATTTATTCCCAAATGTCTGCTACCCCTCAAAAGGAATTAACAGCAATATGGAACAAGGTGACCACATCTTCTGACCAATGCTTGGTTTGGATTGAAAAGGGTGCTATGCAGTTGATGAACTTCAACCACACTGAGGCCATTCTCAACTTCCGGAAAGCTCTTAGCTTTGATAACGATTGTGCCATGGCACACTATTTCATCGCGTACTGTAACGCCGGTAACTACAATAATCTACTAGGATTTGATTATGCAATAGGATGGGAGGAATCTCAAAAGGCATTCACCATGGCAGGAAACCTGTCTCTCACTGATTGGGAATCCGCGCTGATTGAAGCACAGGTGCATCGGTTCTGCTCGCCAGTCGGCTCCATAGCCAATGATACACTGAACAAAAACTATGCCAATAAAATGCGATTAGTTTATCAGAAATTTGAAGACCATGTCGAAGTAGCAGTCTTCTTTGCGGAGTCTTTAATGAATCTAGCTCCATGGAAGTTATGGACATCTCTTCCTAACATCAAGCCAGCAATCCCGGAAACAGAAGAGCTCACGAATGTACTCGAAAAAGCATTGAAGTTGGCACCAAACCACCCTGGCCTCTGCCACCTCTACATCCACACCATGGAGTTGTCCCCCACTCCCGAGAAGGCGTTACCTGCAGCAGATGTACTGCGCTCTCATACCGTGGAGCATGGCCATCTCGTGCACATGGCTAGTCATATTGACATCTGGGTGGGGAATTACAATGAAGCTATTGAGGTCAACAAGCGAGCTATTCAGTTAGATAAAGAGTTTTTAATAAAGAGGGAAGGTGGTGTGGATTTTTACAACTTTTACTTCTTACACAACTACCATTTTCTCGTGTGGGGAGCAATGTTAAATGGGCGCTACACCACTGCATTGAAGTATGCTGAAGAAATAAAATTACATACCGGACCTGAAGTTATCCAAAATATGCTAGGTAATCTACCGATTGGAATCATATTCGGTGAAGCAATTGCATCCATTGATTGGCACGTACTGGTACGGTTTGGGAAATGGGAAGATATTATCAAACGTCCAATTGAAAAGAACAAGGACATGTACCCCAGTTCAGTTGTCATGGCCAGGTATGCAAGAGGAGTGGCGTTTGCAGCATTGGGGCGGATAGCAGAGGCAGAAAAGGAGCGTGAGCTGTTTTATGAAGTCAGAAAAGATAAAACCTTTGCAAAACGGTGTCAAATGAATAATTTTATGTACAATCAAGAGAAGCCTGGGCGGGGAATACTCGACATAGCAGAGGCTGTGCTGAATGGCGAAATTGAATATCGCAAAGGGAATTTTGAAGAAGCTTTTAGACAACTGCGTCTAGCTGTGGAACGAGATTGCCATTTGGTGTACAGTGAACCATGGTCCTGGATGATGCCAACTCGACACGTGCTGGGCGCTCTGCTACTCGAGCATGGAAATGTTGCTGAAGCTGAAGCAGTCTACCGAGAAGACCTCTCTCAGTACAAGAACAACATGTGGTCATTACTGGGACTACACCAGACTCTGAAAGAGCAGAAGAGAGTCGAAGAAGCAGACTCAGTGCTTGGGTTGTTCCATAAAGCCAGCGCACTTGCTGAAATCAAGATAGGCGCTTCCTGCTTGTGTGCTACGCAGATAAGTTCTTAGAATTCTTATAAAATCACAAACTTGATCTAATAAGCATTAATACTACTAGCATAGGATTATAAATATGGTGTCAATTATATTACGTATGTCATATTTATTGGAGATCGTTAGTTAGAACCGTTATACATATTTCAACCTTATCCAGGATTTATAAACAGTTTACTCAAACTCGTTTGCTGCAAAAATTTGGGTCGGTATTAGAGGATACTCCGAAACTTGTAAGGTACCATTAACTCTCCTGGTGTTTGCCTTGACTTTGCTACTGCAATTAATTGGTCTGGATACGCAGAAGACTTACTCTACACAATCAATATCGATCCTAGCTGAAATATGATCCCGGTCAAGATCATTATTTCAAAAGGGATCGCGAGTCCGATCTCGACCATTTTCCATTTTTTGGTAATTTATATATATATATGAGAGGCGCGAGAGATAATATTTCATACCATTTGAGGGGTAAGGCACAACTTTGAGGGGGGGTTAGCCTCCCACCAGCTCCCCGAATATTTTGTGCCTCGAGCGTCCTTTTGGTGACCCCCCTCCCTCCTCCAATTTAATGTATTTTAGTAAGATAATGATGATGAATCTCAATGATAGCACGATCCTACTGCCTTTTACATCTAATCTATGTGTGCCTATATTTCAGGTAAATGGCTAGTGCTTCTAAAGTTGCTTCTTCCCAATCAGGTCCAGATTATTTCATTTATTTCGGGTATGGATCCAATATGAGCACAGAACGAATCAACATCAGCAATCCTTCAGCGACCTACATGTCTAACGGCTATCTGGACGATTACAAGCTATCATTCTACCTCCCAGACGGGAAGGCAGGTGGCTGGGGTGGAGCAGCCGCTACTTTAGATAACATTGAAGGTGCGAAAGCCTGGGGAACAATTTGGAGAATTGGAAAGGAGAATTTGGAATCGCTTGATAAACAAGAAGGTGTTCCGTTTATATATAAACGCTATGAGATGGAAATCGCTACTGAGAATGGAGAGAGGGTGAATAGCGTGATATATCTGATGAGTGAAGGAATTAAAGTGAAAGGGTTACCCTCTCCAAAATACATCGAGACGATACGGAAAGGTGCGAAAGAACACAATTTGCCAAAAGAATATCAGGAATGGTTGGGGAGTTTAGAGGACAATGGTTATGAAGGGGAAGTTAAAATCCCATAGTTACTCATATGTGCAAAAATGCCCAATGAAACTACGTATATTATTTGTCTATCAACATATTTTGTAGGATAAATTGCAGATACAGATTTAGTTACTGGAGTATGTGTAATAATATTAAATTTATAGGCCGAGGAGAAAATTGCCATCAAAGATTTGTAAATAATACGCGGCGGCGATTCGGAACTCCGTTCGTAGTGGGGACACAAACGATTTACGAGCAAGCGTAGCGACTACCACAAATTTAGAGTTTTAGTTTCCTACTTTATCACATGTTATATACACCTTTACACTATTAGTTAACGTTTAGATTACCAACTAAGGAGATCATATTGTTTAAATTACAAAGTCCTAGGGGGGGGAGGGGGTCCACGGGTCTTGAGACCATTTGCGTGGCTACAGGGTTGCTGGCAACACCAGTAATTGTTGGTTGCTACTCCCAGAACTTAAACAATAAGCTAGGCATAGACGCAACGAGGGTCATTTGGCTGGGCACGTGGTCGCCCAGGTTTGGTGAATGCTCACCCTGCTAAACAATTTTAAGTAAAATGTCTACCCAGCCAAGTGATCAGAACTTATTTGCGCCAATGGCTACCAGGGGCGTAGCTAGACATTTCTCAGGAGGGGGGGAGATATTGAAAATATGTCTTTTAGATGGACAAAAAGAGAGCGTCCTTAAGTTCTTAAGTTAAGTCCTTAAGTCCTTAAGGTCTGGGGATTGCTCCCCCAGGAATTTTTTTATATCTTATATGTTCACATATGGATCTAAAGCTATTTTTAGCCTCTAATGAGCAATTATTTGCACTTAATTTATCTTTTATTTGGAGATTTATATACATCGTGATTGTGTGAGTCATTCTTAACGTTCTAGCTAGACCTTACAACTTAACATGTCCCTGGACTGGAGGAAGAGAGATGTTCACATCTGCTCTTTTTACCTCGCCTATCTCTGCTTCAGACCTAAAACACCCCGTATTGCCCGCTTCTGCCCCCCCTTCCTACGCCTATACCTGAGACCTGGCACCAGTCCTCCTAGCTTTGCTTTTGAAGTATGATCACTAAACCAAGTTTTCCATTAGAATTAGAAATAGTAGGTTTCATCCAGACTTTTGCGGTGCGTAAATTTGAACCAATATTGATCTAGTCCGCGAAATTTTGCTTAAAATCCTATATCTTAATATTAAATGCATAGGCTAGGCGCATGAAAAGAATCAGAGGGGTAGTTTTAGGTGTACATTGGATGAAACCCTGTGCGTAGGTGGCTATTCTTATTTCGTTTCACTCCGTCTACGTAATATGACCATTTTCTATTAGAAAACTGCTTTTACAAACAATAGTAAGATCATTCTTATAAAACCATATGAAGTATTAATTACACAAAAGATACTATATTAGATCTTTACAAGTGCAGTCTGTATGTGAGCCAGCCTCTGTCTATGGGGTCTATCTGAGCCGAAAGCAGATAGAAATGTTGAAGTTGAAGTAATTCTGTGTGACACATTCGAAATGTAGCAACTATGACCCATAATAATCAGCATATTACCGAATCAGCTGTGACAAGAAACTTAAAATGAAACAGACCACTTCAATGCCTCCCTTGGCAGTGGAATTTGGTGCTCACTTTTTGAATCCAAAATATTTGAAAATGCTATACCCCAATTCCTAAATAACAAATATAGAAAGCACAAAATAAAATAAATTCAAAATTAGTGTTTTGCGTATATATACTGTACAGTATGATGTGCATAAGGTTCGATATTATGTAACTTAATCTTGACGAAATCACTAAAGAAACTCCATTTGGGGCAATGCTTAATATTTATGTTAATGTATTTTGCATTGATCGTAAGGAAATTGGGTTCATTGAGAATTCTCAGATACGTACACGGATATCAGTTTGCATTCCATGTATGATACATAGGTAATATTGGGTCAAAATTAGGCCATGTAAATAAATACTTGTTTATCATCCCCGCCTGATTTTTTCCGTCAGGACAATGTATTTATACTATACAGTCTAAACCATTTTTTACTATTTCTCCACAGGTTCAAGCAGTAAGAAAAATGTCAGTCGACTGACTGACAGTACAACTCCGTAGGGCATTTGCATAATGAACCTACATCCTTAATTACTTTTAAACAATTTATAAATTGGTATATAAGCTATCGTCTTATATACCAATTTATTTCAGACCATTCCCTGTATCGTCGTATAGTGGTTGGGAATAACAGTGCATATCAAAAATATTCTGAATCGTTTTATTATGAACAAAATCTTTAAAAACTAGAAGTCTTAATTTTACATTACACACACATTAACACACAAATAATGTAGAATGTACATTTTTAATAGATACTTACTATGCATCAAACTTCTATCCCTTTACTCGTATATAGAATCATTCAACAAAATTTACAAAATCTAAAAGTCACATATCAGAGCCAATCTCTGACCTTAGGCCACTCCCCATCATCACCGCATATCACCAGCAGAACGATTCCTTCAGGAAACAGGCTAGAAGCAGTTTCAGCGAGAGGAGAGATTGGTTTCCAAATAGTCTCGTGTAAACTCGTTACGTACAGACGGACTTTGCGGTTGTAGGGTACGTTATAAACGCGACAGATCTTCTTAGCAACCATTTCTACACTTTCTGATGATTCGAAAGTAACAACACGGAAGTGTGTGATATCAGGGTGACAGAAGCACCACATATCACTCTGCTCGTCGTCCGATGGAATTCCTGAGGGATTAACATTTATCGCCATGTCTCCCTTCGCAAGTCCATACCACGACACCAGGAATTTCCATTTGCTTACTGACACACGGGTGAGATTGGTAGTTTCGAGGTGACAACTATCTATTCTGCTGTCTCGTATTGAAAGCACATTAATTGGGCCTAAGGTGTCATCTTTACTCAACCATTTACTATCCCAACTTTTCTGAACGAAGAACCATTCACCAGCTTCATGTCCATGGTTTATGATTGCCTTCTGATTTTCAAAATTAGGTGGCGGCATCTTGACGTAGAAGAATGGTTTTAACTTAGACAGATCTTGTACTACACACATGTTGAGACAGTGCACGGGGTAGGCAGGGATATTGGAATACATTTCTATCGTTAAAAATTCAAATAATGATTGAACTGTTTCGTTTGAATAATTTATTAAACGTTTCCGATTATCTAAACGTGTTATTTGGATGAAGTTCATTTGATCTCTTAATGCCGTCAACTCTGCAGATATTTCTTCACATAATTCTCTAATAACATCGTAAAGGAGTAGCTCATCCTCACCAAACTCTAACGTTGCTTCTAAGATGCTCTCTTTCATACAACGCATTCCTAACTCTAGATCTTCAGTGAAGATGGGAAGAGAATGAAGAGACATCTTCTTATTGAAATGTAGCTAGAAATAACACGCAAGACTGAAGAAAATTAGACAAATAAGCCAGTTGAGTTCTATTTGCATAGTATTAGCATCACTTTAATGTCATTTCAAGTGAGTTTCTGAAGTTTGTATCGTCCCCCGTTATTAGGATCCATTTATGGTATTTATGGTAAACCTTTACTCTTATTTTCGCGAAATTTTACTCCTTAAACAAGGGAGAATTCGTACCCATCTCCGACTGACTAATTAATTTAATAACAAATTTCAAATTTATTTTTCGATATATATATATATTGGCGCTCAAACTTTTACTTGGTGGAAGCTGTGAGAATCCATCCCCGACCCTACCGAATACACCAGACCAGACCAGACCAGACCACTTGCTAATTATCTGCTAACAAATTACAAAAAAATAATTTTGACATTTTGACACGCAATAATTCGATATGTGCAAAACACAATGGTAAGGAAAATGGAATTTATATGCGGTGAAACATCAAAATTTTACAACTAAAGTTCTACGTATATACTTGTACTAAATTACAAATTACAGGTTTGGATTCCTTAATAAAAGTGGCTTAATCAGTTTTCACTTCATCATTTTTGTATAGAGACTCTGAGAGTATACTATTGTCCTAGACAGGAGTAACTAGCTTCAATGGAATTGATACATAAATTCGTTTAGATATCATAATATTGAACATTCAAGCTTTGGTAGTTAAATAATTTACGCCATACATTCATACAATATTTTTTTAAAATAAATGAAAAGCACCAAATATTTCTAATTAAATGTTATTACTCGTAAATTGAAACCTATTTGAACTAAATTTATCTCTGAAAAATCTCAAAGTTATCTATCCTGGAGAAATCTGGCTCGAATAGAGAGATATAGCATCTTCTGATGGAGGTTCATAATTTATATACTACGTATATGTCAAATCAGTATATGCAGTCGGTAACCCATAAGCCAATCATATATCCCAGCCCATTCTCTTTCTACTTGAATAGTTACCTTCAATGAATTCCCATTTAGTTCACTATGGACATTACGGATGACAGATTCCAAAAAGAAAAAGTAGAAATGAAACCTGAAACAATTAAGAATTACGCCGAAATCAGTTCTAACTATTCCAATATGAGACTTACACTGCATACATTCCATTGATGATTTAATTAATTGTCCATAATTAAACTTCACTTGTCTACTTAAGATTTCCAATGTAAGTTTTAACCTGTGATAATTGTTTGCTATTACTTGTAATATTAAATTACATAATCTTAACAATCATTGAATGGTCAACTTAGAACTTCAGATGATATGATTGAGTCATCTTCTTTAAAATCATAATTCTACTCCATTTCTGTCGTAGTTCCAGTCGCCCACTCAACTATTTATTCATCGTTCCAACCAATTTCCCATTTATAGAACGAACTTTCATATTGTATTTCGTAAATGGATGATTTAATTATATTTTAAAATGGGAGAAATATCATGACCGATGCAATCTCTTAGCCAAATCAAAAGCAAATCTCAGCCCAAATTTTATGAGTCCCCACTAGCTTATTTAAATAAATGAGTTTGGTCCCGCAAGCAAAAAAGCCCCCACATAGAAATTCCTTTTCTTTGAATTGGTTGAATAAATTGCCTAAATGATTTTTGGAATAATGGACATAATTTAGAAATATACAGCAACCTACGTTGCTACATACGTAGAAGAGCTCGAGCAACCTACGTTGCTAGAAATGAGCTAGCAACCTAGGATGCTGGGAGCTTAGTATGTAGCAACCTATGACAAATAGCATTATTGCTTGCATTCATAGATTAATATTATTATTCATTGGCATACATTATTTTATTTCATTAAATTTTCATCTTACTATGTATAGTCCATAGGGTTCCTAGGGGCACAAATTTTAAGAAGTTTACTGCTTATATTCGTACAGAGTTTATTTTGAAAAAAATTATTAGGAGAGGGGTATAAACTAAGAGAATCATCACTCATTATATATTTTTTATCATACGTATAGTATTATAAAAATTTCCCCTACCTTATATTCTACATATACAAGTACATCAAGAAAAAATAATTTAGGATTGAGGGGAATCTAGGACTCAGAAAACTGGGTGAGATTGATCACAGCGAGCAAATATCCGTTAAAAGCGCACGATACGCGCCTTAATTCAACCATCTCTACCTAACTCCGTCTTACATGGTGCAAGCCTAAAATCCGGGACGGGACAGGATAGCCCCAGAATATCTAGGTACCTAATTCCAGACGGTCAATGTGCTTAATTTTCGTGACAGTTTAAGATACTAATTTCCGAGATAGAACGACCCATCCCGGAAATTAGGTACCTAGATTTTCCGGGAATGTCCCCCCAGTCCCTTTTTAGCATGCCCCTTATACGACGTTTCTTATTTAGGGGTCAGGACCTCTTATAGGGACACGCCCCTATGGCTTGGACGATGTACTACGTCCGTCCGTCCGTGAGTGCGTTAGTTCGTTAGTTCATCCATATATAAGTGGTATTAAAATATAAGATTCGCTACGTCACAGGAGGCAAACTGGATTACCCTATTGTATTACTTTACGCACCTATTCTTAGGATCTTTAAAAAATGTGAATTGAATTAAATGTTCAATCATTGAAAGAACTTAACGGCAGTAGGCAGTGAGAGTCTAACTTAAAGCAGATGATTTAATAAATAGAAGTTTCACTAAAAATTAAAAAATAAATTATACGTGTATATAAAATTGACTATCTAATGAAATATACTTGTACAGATGAAATTGATATTGGCTAATACGTATATATGAATAAAAGCGGTAATGCAATTTCTCATAGGTTGCTCGAGCTCTTCTATGTAGCAACCTAGGTTGCTGTTTAGAAAAACCCTAATTTATATTGTTTCGGTCTTTCAGGTCATTGATAAATACTAACAAATTAGAGTAACCAAAATGTAAACCATCAAACTGGTAGCTTCAAACAACAGATCTTCTTCGATTAACAAACTATCAATTTCCTAAGGATTTTTTAATTCTAATTGTCAAATCAATAAACAATTAATTATAAATATTGGTACCTAAAACTAATTTTCTGATGGCTGTGAACTCTAGAGTTATCTCCGCCCTCTACCCCTGAAAATACAAGTACCATATAATCTTTATTATAAATTTATAATTATAAATAAACGCAATACTTTCAAATGACAGTGAGAGTAGACTGGAATGTGGAACTGGTGTCTTCTCGAATCAACTCTCTCAACGCCATCGTCGCGTAGCAGCTCTTCGGGAGTTGGAGAGTCAGCAGGAGTGCTGTCCTACTCTCCGCACCTTCACACCTACTGGATTCATCTTCCTTTCTGAAAGTTTCTAATTTCTCTAAATCACTTCTAATCAGTGGCTCTTCTAAGCTAGAGTATTCTTCTAAGTGCCATTCTTCAACTTTTGGTATAATAAAAACAGGTCTAAAATTCGTGTGAAGCTGATACTCTTTATGCAAAGACTTTATGTCCGAGAAGTTTATATTATCATCCCGCAGCATCTGTAGGCTGAACTCGTCAGGAGAATCTTCCCCTAGAGTTGGGATGATCAAATCTTGAAAAGAAAACTGATTCGAGTTTAAACATTCCTCATCCATGGTTATAACCGTTCCGTTACTCATCACACAGTCTCCAACTTTCAAATTCCTATCCTCCGTATTCGCTATCCTGAAGCTAACTGACTTGTTCCACAAATAACTCTGATAAGCGTGTACGTACAGTTTCCTGGTCTGTTGCGGGATTTTCTGAAGAACATTCAGCCAGTTGTTCGACTGCTTTTCGAAGGCTAAAGCTTTCAATAGAGTCACTTCATTGCATCTTCTCTTGGGCATCGACTTCAATGCTAACTCTGCATTCTGTGTAGAGCGCCACACCCCCCTAGCAGTAGCAGTGGCCTCATCCTCTGACACCCTCTCACCCCCTACCAGGAAGTTCACCGCCTCCTTCCACTTCTGTTGTAGAATCAGGCGCCCGACCTGATGCGTTTCACCTCCACGGTTCCCAAACCTCTGTAAACCGAAGTAGTTAACGAATCCGTGCGTTTTCAGGGACTCTATCACTTGACAGATGTCGGACTCTTGAGTAGTGACGTTTCTCAGAACAATTCTGAACTTATTACCAGTCAGGTCTCCCAATCGAATGGCCTTATCAACGTAGCGGAAATTCCCAAGCTTAATCTGTGCTTTGATCTTGTTCAATCCAACCAATCTTTTCGCCTTGAAGCGTCGGAATGTTATCAGCTGTGTCGTTTTAGCTCTTTTATCTTTAATTCCAGCGTAGCCAATGAAGTTGGGTTTAATATGGAGTTTTGATGCTAGAATTGAGATAGCTTGCAGAGTGTCAATGTTCTCTTTGAAGAGGGCACATCTACAGGGGGATCGGAACAAGGGATTATCTAGGAGCACGAGACGCTCTTTTAGGCGTATGATTTTAAGCCCGAAAGTGTTTGGAAGCGTGAAAATTTAGAATATTACCCAATTTACTCTGTATTATAATGTTATTTATAGATTTAGGCGTATGAAAATGTATAGGTTTGAGATTAGGAGCGTATCTCTGCAGGGCTGTATAATACCCTGATCGGAATAAGATCTAATATTAAGTAGGAATAAGGCCTAAAACCTGCTAAGTAGGAATAAGGCCTAAACCTGCTAATTAGGAATAAGACCTAAAACCTGCTAAGTAGGAATAAGACCTAAAACCTGCTAAGTAGGAATAAGGCCTAAAACCTGCTAAGTAGGAATAAGACCTAAAATTGGAGGGAGAGCGAAAGTTACTGTGTGGCATTTTAGGTCTTATTCTTATTTGCAGGTTTTAGGTCTTATTCCTACTTCGAATCAGGCCTTTTCCGGCGACTCACCTACAGAAAGAAGGCAGCTTCTTAGGCCAACCCTCACTCCGAGTGAGGCTGTACTCCACGTGCTGGACGTGCTGAACCGTTATCTCTTTATCCTTCGCACTGGTGGCCAGATTCGTATACAAACGTTTTATGATGAAATGGATATTTTTCCGAGGCACTTTATCCTGGATTGGTGGAATCAGGACTGATTCATCTGATGCATTCTCGTTCAAATAACCTAACTTCGGAACTAAACTCTCGGGAATGAGTTTCTTCAGCTCAGTAGCTAGCTCATCACTTGATAACTCATCGAACTGAGTGGCTGTGTTTTCTGGGTTGGAAGCAGCGGCTTGTTCTTGCTCATCTGCCGTCCTCGTGTCCAATTCTGTCAACTCGACTGTATTTCCTTCTAGATCCAACTCGTTGACGTGGAAATCTGAAAATCGGCTCTTAATAACTCCATGGATGGGAGGGAGAGTTGGATTGGCGAATGCAATTATACCAACTAGAGATTCCAGCTCTATCGGCTGATTGAGCTCTTCTGCTTCGGTTGAATCGGGCAGGATCACTTCTTGTCCGGGAGAATTTCCAGATTTGTCGGGGGGATTCTCTTCTAATACACTCTTGCTACGTTTGCTGGAAGGAGGCGAATCCGCATTCACTTTAGATTCAGACCGCTTCATGGTAGAAGTGAAAATGCTACGCTGCAAACAATAAACTTGTCAGAAATGTTCACATGTACAATAACGTAGCATGAGAGATTATATACAATAATTAACATCTTGATCTAGATATGTATAATAAATGCATCCTTTATAATTTACTCAGTATTCACACACATAGCAGGAAGGATATCCTGGGTTTTCGACAAGATCGTGGAAAGTGCTCAGATGTCCCCAGACCTCTTGCTCTAGGACAGGAGTTCCCCGTTGGCACAATGTCTCCTGGACCTCTGGTCCTAGGATTATTTGTCTGGGGGACAAAATGTGAGGAGGTACCTGGCACTACGATGGTCCGTCGAATTTGAGTAACAACCTTGCCTGCTCTCTGTCCAGTCAGACTGGTTGCTAGATGGAATCCTGGAATGTTTGAGGTTCAGTCGAGTATGTTAGGAGTTAGAAGGAAGTATAGTCGGCAAACTGAAAATGATGAGACTCCTCGTTGACTAATAACAATGTGCAACATATTTTGTGCTTCTTATCATTGTCTACGTACTATAATATGGCAAATTGATACACAGGAATGTCCGGGTATCATAATTTTGACTACATGGAACAGTAGATGTCCAGTTAATTAACAGAAGTATATCATAATTGCTACAGAAAACAAGTCAGTATTATAATTATATTATGACAGCATTGCCATCATTATTATATAGACTCAATCATGTAACTTGAATCCTACGTAGTATTTTTGGGGCATGCCTAATTGACGGGACAGTCCCGTAAATTAGGCATCTTAACTCGTCCCGTCCCGTAAATTAGGTATGCCCGTATTTTTGTCGTTCCTCACATAGGTCTTGTACAATATGGGGAACATGTGATTAATCAACTTATTATAGTTTGCAGTTCTTCAACTTTTGATGTTGTGCAATTGATCGACTTTTTAAGGTTTGTAAATTACAATGCAATTGTTTTGGTGTCTGCCACTCTCTCTCGGAGCGTGTTTTCCAAAGAAAAACAAAATGTATCATAAGGCATACACATGTATGTAAACCAATTCACAAGAATAATATTAATAAACACTTTGAGTAAATAATAAATAAGAATAAAATGCAGCTTCCCGTCCCTAAATTCTAGAAAAAGATAGCTGAGAGACAATTAATTATATTACGCTAGTGGTTAATGAATATAATAAAATAGATAATTTCAAGCAAATGCAGTCACTAGATACCTGAATAGTGTGGCAATGGAATTCGATCGATATTAGAGCTATAATTATCACTTTGTATGTAGTAAAAGCTTGAAATCAAGAGAGCAATCGAATAAAAGGGAAGTTGAAATATTTAACATGAAAATCAGGTGAAATAGTATAATAGTAGCTACGTGCAGTGACTAAAATAAGGAAAGTTAAGGAGGGTCACTGCCCATTTGGGCAGTAATAAACCCAAAATGGGCAATGATAAAGTGAAAAGTAAGTAGTGACTTATAACAATGTTAATTAACATTAATTTTGTACATAAATTGTATGATTGAAAATCCATCACATGAGTGACAATTTTATATCAATTTTTAAGGGAGTAATCAGCATTGGATCTTATGTCACTTTTGGCATTCCCGAAACAGCTCCCACACATAGAAGCTAATACTAAATTACATCGGTTAATTGTGAACTCCGCATAATCGGGACAAAATATCGCGACCAGATGTTGAGATTAATTTTGATTAAAAGATTAATAAAAAGCTGAGCTGAGTGTCTGTAGTAATATATATTAAGAAATGTGGTTATTAAAACATAACCTTGTAAACTAGATTCAAATTGCAGCAAATATTAAGTGATACTCAAAAGATAATAGGAAATAGCAAGGCAAAGAATTTGAAATACTGCATAATATCATCAAACTAAAATAAACTTTCCTGAAATAACATTAATAATGCTAATTTGAAGATGATTCAAAAACATTGTTGAGGTCAGACAATCAATTTGCATTCAAATGAGCTGTGGTACCGAACAAGCGCTTTAGTGTTGTCGATGAATTAGGAATTAGCAATGCTATATCAGATAAGTAGAGTGAACTCTCTGTGGAGACATCTGATACAAAGGAACCTATGTACGCTTACTATGTAGGTATAACCTCACAGTGCAAACAGTTCATGAGATAATAAATTCAAATTCCAAGTTTAGGCAATGCTTCAGCATCAAATATATTCAAATTATAGGTATGGAAATAATTGTACTTCTGTTAAAATTCGGAAAACTTCGAAACGTAATTGATGATGCAGAAGGTAAAAGAGTTATGGCTCATGAGTCAATGCTTACAGAATACATTTAGGCGTGTTAGAGTACAGGATAAAGTACGGGTTCAGCTATCACGAGAAGCTAGCACAGCTTATTGTACAAATTTGGTAATCTAGGAATTGTGCAATGATTTAATATTTGTTCATACAAAAAGACAAAAATATTGCACTGATGTACCAGTAGCAAAATCAAAGAATAGTCATTTTAATTACATAAACTGGACGAATACTCAGGTGCAGAGCTTAAATGTATTTGGAAAAAACAAGGACCCACTCCATAATGTAAGATGGAATATTACATAATGCAACCCTAAATCATATAATTAGTTAGACATGGCTATGGTTTACCAGAGTTGCACGCGGGCCAAATATAATAGTTTGCGGGCTCCGCGGCCGGAAATATTGGCAGGACTCTCCGCGATGACAACTGAGACGATGTTTTTAATTGTCACGAGGTACCAATTAAGGGATACTTACGTAAATGGAACTTTGTTAGTTTCCACTTATTTATGTTTGCAGAAACTCACTCCCATAAAAGGATTCACTAAGTGTCTCTATAGTTAGTAACTTACAAAGCGGGCCAAAATATTTATGCGGGCTTCTTGCGGGCTGGGTTAACTTAAAATTGCGGGCCGCGGTTACAAATTTCGGCCCGCGGCAACTCTGTGGTTTACATTTAGTCTTTACACATCTCTGCCAAGTTAAATTTCAAAATTAGGCAACTATCCCTCTGTCAAATAAAATATAGTCAATACTCGAGATACATATTTTTAACAATCCTTCTCTAGAAATCATGCAAAGGCTTGTGCAACAAATTTTAGAAAATTTATCGAAATTAAAGAAAGTGATGCGCATTATTATATAATGATTTCGACATCTAGGTACAAAATGACTCGATTCAAATGCAATGAACTTGGTATAATGTAAGCGTATTCGAAATGGAGTAAAAATCATAACATGAGGTTTCCATTTTCATTTCAAAAATTTTTTAGGTAACTATTTCCAAAAGTTCTTTTTGGATACAACTGTTATTTTGATAAAACTAAAAAATGGGATGTATTGAAATTCCTTTCATTAATCTAGATTCTGTATATCAAAGCAAATATGATGAAAAATATATTTAATTAAAGAAATACAATTTTACAAAACGATGAAGAAATATGCAAATCAGTAGAAAAACGAAATAGGAACATATTCTTCGCGAATAGTGGCCAGATTACAAACATCATCGAATCTTGAAACACGTCGAATTCTGTTAAATCTGACGTAGTTAGGATCTCTTGATATCAGTGGCCTGGGTTTGACACGCCTTGTTTGGGGCTGAAACTGTCTTAGAGCTGTCCGGAGACTCTTTTTAGGAACTGGAGCAGCTGTAGTTTCCTCAACTGACTTGACACACTCAACTGGCAGCTGTTTATTGAGGACAATGTGGTAGACGATGAGATACTAAAACATAACATTATATAAGAGTTGTAATACATTTTACTTGCAGGTAACAACATGACAATACAAACTGACAATCATGATCTAATTATAAGTTTTTCTGATTTTCGTTTGTAAGAGTATTTACCTTATCCTTGGCGGCTTGGATGATCCAAGTGGTCCCGAAAGCGACACAGATAAAGGTGGAGATAGTCACAATACACCACCATACGTTAGCAAGAAACTTCTCCATTTTCACGATAATAGACTTGTCTTTAGTTAAGTTGGATATATCGACATTGTTACTTTCATAAACAGTAATTTATACTAGAGAGAATAAGCAGTGTCCATGCGAGTAGACCAGTGATGTCTTGTATTAATCAGAGCATTGGTTTCTCACAAAAGCGTTGGAACAGTATAGAATCAGTTGTATACACTCGAGAGCATATCAGATGTTGAAAGTTCAGATCATGAGCGTTATACAATTATAATGGAAACGTTATAACCTGAAATTGGTTCAACACCTTACCGAATCGTGATCTCACGAATTTCAGAGAAGTCGGAGGTGAACCGAGATTTTCTTCAGGAAGCAGAAAGTGAGCAATTGTTGAATTAAACAATATTCGCAAGAAGTGTTAAATTAAAAAATCAAAATAATTCTTAATTAAACCAGCAACCTCTCCCAATGAATTGAAATTTTAGAAATACCAGTTACATTGGTACGTATGCATATAATAGATTATGGGTATCCGTGTTTTCAGAATCACTGGGGTGGTCTATTGAGTGAGATATTGTATAGAAATTGTCTCTTTCAGCCAATTTGTTGTGATTTAATGTTAAAGTAATGCAAAAAAGCACGAGGTTATTTTGTGTCATTTTCCCCTTCATTTTACATAGTGCTGATAAATTGAAAATATTTCTCCTAACTCACTCGCAACAAACACAACTATTCTAAATTATTGATTTAAATATAAAGCATATATCAACGATTAAGAACAGATATCATGGGATATCCAAGTTAGTATTTGGAAGCTGATTATCAAATAATATTTTTAACGATAATAAAATGCGATTGGCCCACATCGTCAGGAAAAATATTTGAGCAAACACGATTCAACAACTACATTGAAATATCCATTCCTACGTAATTAAGGTATCCTACAGCAATGGTTTTGGCTAAACTTAAATTCCTGCATTAATATGAATAATTTGGTAATGGAAATCATCTTACGGGCAGCAAATTCCATTTAGTTGCAATATCTATATATATACCGTATCGAAAATAAATGAAATTAAGTTCAAGATGTATCAGCCTCTGGAGGTTCAGACTTATTTCCGGTACGCCTTGACCGCCATCGTATACTTGTTATCTACGGTTACATCTCTCTTTCTGGTTGTATAAGATTATTGTTAACACGTACGTATCGTATTCAAAGTTAAAACAGTACGAATGTCTGGATGCAATTGACGGACATATGAGGAAACTAAAGATCTACAATTCGAAAACTAGCATAATAAGAAATATTAACTTGATACTACTCGGCATGAGCGAACTCGTGTACTCGTTCTCAATATGGAGCTACTCACTCACTTTCTACTTCGCAAAGAAGTCCACTCATGATTTCAAACCTGTCACTGAAATTTCACCAAATTGCACTGTGAGCACATGGCTAGCCGTCATAGACAGAGATCAACCAATGATAGTCTGGTATGGGACTATTAATATTGGCGCTCTACGGACTATCTATCTAATCATATTCTCAACAAGATGTCTCCAGGCCCGTTATCTACAGCGTCCTATCAGAAAGATCGTAATCAAACTTGCTACTTCCTTCTCGGTTCAAGCGGTCATCCTGCTGGCATGTAGTACTATCTACACCTTTCTCATTTTGCTCGTGCTAGGCCCAATCTTTCTCTTCATCAGTTTCCTGATTCTGATCTACGATAGTAAGAAATTTCTACGATTCTTGATTTTTAACAATCGCAGCGTATATTTCCAATACAAAAATCTGAAGTACTACGAGAACCAAGCTCAACTGCATACTTGGTATAAAGTTATTAGCATAACTGTGCTGATTTCATTTTTTTTCGGAATTTTGTCCCTTACATCGAGGAACCTATTCTACGTCATTGAAATTTTCTTTTCTCCCAGCATTTGCTTTCTAAACAAAATATATGGATTCAAGATCGATACTAGGAACGAAACCGTGGGTGTAAATGAAATATTAGAAGCGCTGTCTCTGTACATTTTCCCTTTTTGTGCGTTTGTTTTTGTTCTGTTCAATAGCTTCCCCCTCTTAATCGTGTCGTCATTGAGCCTTTACAATGGAATATGGCAGAGAAAGAAGAATGAAAGAGTGAACCGTGAATTACTGAAAAAACTGATCGAAAAACAGTATTATTAGAAATAAATCAAATTACTTTGTCTTGTATTGTAGTTAACATTTGTGTGTATAATTTCTGTGTTGTTCTTATGAATTAGAATTAGAATATACGTACTTGTTGATTCTTAGAGGAATTACTGCGTTGTATGCGCAGTAGAACAGAGCGTCATCAGATTTCACATTAATTAACACGACACGAAAGAAACGAATACTTCACGAACACGAAACGCGAGTTTTAAAATCTTTCCGAGCTGCCGATATGTAAGTAATCCAGAATATAATGGAAATAACTTTTATTCTGTGGGAATATGACATATTGGGGTTCCCACAGAAATCCTGTGGGAATGGAATGGGAATTGAAATCCTATTTCCATGGCAACCCTGTAAACTTGGATAAGGAGTAAGATTAAGACGGATCTCCTGGAGTTACAAATACTCCATTGTACTTGTATAAAACAAACAGATAACGTTAGACTGATGATTCCATTCCTATGGGAACTGAAACATGTAATTACATGTCCGAATATACCTACGTAATACGTATAGTATCCATCTACAGTAGAATCTCGTTAATGTGGGAAACAGGGGACAGTCGAAATTTGTTCGTAATAACCGGAGTGATTTACATGTATTTTCCTCCGTAGGGATAAAATATATGTTCGTATTATCCGAAGTTCTGTACTAACGAGGTTCTACTGTATACAACTTTCAGAATTAATTGAAGAAACTGCTAGTTAAAAAAAAGCTTATTTTTGGCACACCTGAATATTTTGTGACTGGCTCGGCCAAGTTCGAGTCTCAGACCAATATGTCAACTCATCACAAAATGATGACAAAAGTGTCACTTTTTATAATAATTACGTCAACCCAAATTGCTGGAAGTTTAATACCAAGCACAACCAGATATTAATATATATGCTCTTCTAACTCGGTTTCGATAACAATTTGATAAACAGCGCTTTCTATTAAAATACTTAGTCATCCCTTGTTTTCTAACGCCCTTCATAAATTGTCCCGATCAGGATAAGAACGTTATCCTTACTATTAAAACTCGATTAATATGTATATATATATATATATAATATCCCTTAGATTACCTGGGGTCATTTCTATTTATAGTAAAGACCCCACACTTCTAAGGTTTCCCCGCCCAAAATGACTTAACCGGAAATGAGTTAGCAAAAATCTAGCACCATTTAAGGGACATATATCTATATCTATAACGAATTGATTGAAGAAACTGCCGGTCATAGAAAGCTAATTTTTGGCATGTGGGAGTCTTTTGCCTATGGCTCCAGTAAGTTCTGAGCTCAGAGCAAAATGTCGACTCATCATGGAATTATGACGTTTTTAAAAGTTAAGCAACAGAGTTATTCGAGCATAACTCAGCCGTTATAGATAGAATGCTGAAATTTTAATAGAATATGTATACTAAATTACTAACATACCTCACATATGATGCAACTATCATCAAAAAATGATGACTCATCACTTTGTTATGACGTCATCATTACGCATCAAAAATTTTAAAATTGACAAATTTGGTGATTTTTCGAGTGATATCGATTATCACAGTAGGACAGACATATTTAGAGATGCTATCTTCCTTATAATTAACCAATGTGACCCCAGGCGACCGAAGGGAGCCTCCGGCGGACACTTTGTGTCCGCCAGCCGCGCAGCGCAAGCAAGCGAAGCGCGCTTGTATATACTATATACGGTATACATGTACAGTATATATCTATATCTATATATCTGTAACGAATTGATTGAAGAAACTGCCAGGCACAGAAAGCTGATTTTTGGCAAGTGGGAGTCTTTTGGCTATGGCTCCAGCAAGTTCTGAGCTCAGACGAAAATGTCGATTCATCATGGAATTATGACGTCATTGTCACCTTTTTAAAATTAGAAATTTCAGTTTTTCGACCATAACTCAGCCATTTTAGGTGATAGAAGGCTGAAATTTTAATATAATGTGTGTATTAATATACCTCACATATAATGCAACTATCATCAAAAAATGATGAGTCATCATTTTTTAATTTTAACCCGGCAATGCCTGTGGGGTCAAAGGTATAAATATAAATGACCCCAATTTCATTTTCACTTTCAATTTACTTTCACTTTGACTATAGGCATGCACGGGTTAAAAAACTGTTATGACGTCATCGTTGCGCATCAAAAATTTATAAATTGACAAATTTGATGATTCTTCGAGTGATATCGATTTTAACAGTAAGGCAGATGTATTTAGAGATGTTATCCCCCTTATAATTAATCAATATTACCCCAGGCGCCCAAAGGGCGCCTCGGGCGGACACAAAGTGTCCGCCAACCGCACAGCGCAATCAAGCGAAGCGCGCTTGTAGAATATAAAAGTTTAGCGACAAATATCTAGCTTCACAATGAAATACAAAATAACATGTTGCAGATACAATGTATCTCTACAAAACTAATAATAGTGAAGACTAATAGAGACAGAGTACAGATCAGCTGTCTTCTTAAGAAGTTGGATAGGATTGGAATCTGGTTCTTCTATTTCATTAACAATAAGTTTCTTCAGGTGTAAGAGTGTCGGTATGATGTGTCTAAGAATGACGTAAGAAGAGGAAGTAGTGGAACATTCCCAAATATTCAGCTCTGTGATGTTAGGATGGTGCATGAGACCTCTACACAGTTGGAACATCCCTGAGTCGCATAGTCTCTCACTCTTTCTAGCTTCAAATAGACTAAACGCTTAAGACGGTTCGATAACCCACACCAGAGAGTGTCATCTCCAGTTTCTACTTCACAATATCCTAATTTCAAATCGACTAAATTAGTGCAGTACGCTAGATATTTCAGGAACTTATCCATACTATATAATTCTAATGTATTGCTAATACCCAACTTCAATCCTCTCAGTGCTAGTCCACTACGAATAATGACATTCAGTATATGTATGGTAGGGCTGAATAGATCCTCAGAAGCTAATTCATACTCTGATGGATTTAAATAATATCTGAGACTTAAATATGTGTATTGATAGCTTTTCAAAATTCGTTTTAGAAAGTGAGGATTTCCTTCCAATGTTATTTCACTTAAGTTAGAAAATGTATTGAAGTTTTTATATAGTATATAGCCAGATTCAGCATTCATGATGTGTAATCCAGTAAAAAGGAGTTTCCAGTTCTGAGGCAATAATAACAAAATATCGGATGGAGATGAAGATTGGCAGATATACAAGTTTTTCAGACTTAGTCCTCTTTCTACTAACCTCTCAGTTGGCAGCTGAGTGTTTAACCGCAAACTTGAAATGTGTGGTAATATCGAGTTAAAAGCATCTGCATCTGCAGCATTGAAAAGACAATTACTGATGTCAAAGCTAAGTTTTAACTCTTTAGAAGAAAGATAACAGCTAATGAGGTTACAGTATCGTGATACAGTAGAATAGGATTGATCGTGTATCTTGAGAGCTAAACAGGTGACAGAGCAAGCAGTTAGCTGAGGTAAGAGGAGTTGAAACTGGAGTGGAGTGACGTGACTGGTATCTAAGCTAATGGTATGGATAGACTTAAGCAGTTCGAGAGACCGCACAAAACACTCCCACTCATTGGGAGCTAAGATGCTATTAAAGTAAAAGAACAGGTGTTTAGGTAGGAATTGGTTGAAGATAGAAAAAGCTTTCCAAATCAATTGTGAGTTACACTCATACAGAAGTGCTGAGAGTGTGAGATATGTTACAGTGAATTCCGTCCAGCCCATTAGGCTAACTAACGGGTTGTAATATGGATCATCTTCAGAAATAGGGAAGTCAAGCTGGTAACACATCGGCATATCCTCTAGCGGAATAGTTCTAGGAGGGAGAAACTTGTAGAGAATGCAAAAGACTGCTTCAGATCGGTCAACTAAAAGGCCGCACAAGAATCGCACCATCATTTTGAAAATAGAAAAGTTATCGTTGGTATTGACAATGTATCGGACACTCAGGCATTGGTCACGCCAGGAGGAGACACTCAGCCAGTAAGACCCCACGAACTCCTGGATGGTTAGATGTGGAAACGAAGATACCACCATCAGACCACCCACGCTCTCCTTCTGAATGTATTCCGACACCAGACCCAGACATTGGCACGATTTCTCTTCAAGGCCGACACGGAGATTTACACTTTTCGATACGATTAGAGTACGACTATACAGGCCAAGATATGCCATCTCACCGATGCGCTTAAGACAGTCTTCCACATCCGGATGTAGTTGGGAGAGGCTGAGAGTTCTGTTAACATAATCTTCCAAATCCATTCGTACAAGCTGTCTCTTGATGAGGTAAACGTTGAGTTGGGAGTATAGATGAGTGAGAGTTTGCGCACTCACCTTGTCTGAATCTCGGACAAGAGTGGCAAATAGGGACGCATTCACTGGGATGAGCGAAAGCTGATCGATCTCGTCGTGGAGATATATCAGCCGTCTCCACTCTTTCATTTTGTCAACACCCTTCAGCTGCATTCGGAAGTAGAGATCTCGGTTCTCTGGAGAGAACCCCAGCACTTGGTAGATTCTGCTGATCTGAAGGGAATGAGAGGATGAAATGTTAGAGTATGCGCCTGGCCTGCTCGTCACGATGATGGTGGACTTCTTGAATAGGTCACGTGTGAGAAGAAGATATAAGATGGTCTGATCGAAGGGAACATCTCGTATGAATTCGTCAATGCTGTCTATTACCATCAGGAGATCTTGCCCGTGTGTTTCTATCATATATTCTGCTAGGTCTGGGACCCATTTACAGCCCTCTGGCATTCCTAGGAACAGCCAGTTTTGAATGAAGTCGGAGTCTATCGGAAGATTTTGATGGATACGCGTAGATTCCATATAATGCCACTCCGGGTGTCGACAAGGAATGCAAATAGCGAAACGGAACTGAGATAGCTCTCCCATTCCGAATTTCAGAGCTGTTCTGTGACACAGGAAGGTCTTGCCACTCCCTGGATTGCCGATCAGGCACCAGATCTCCGGTTCCGTAGTTGTATACTCTTCCAGTTCAGTGTTGAAGTCTATGCTCGTTAGATGGAACTGTTGTTCAGAAATTTGACGGAGGTATTCAATTTCATTATAAGTGGTCTCCTCATTTTGGTCGACAGGCCTAGACTCTCCTTCGATGATTGTCAAGGGAACGTAAATGGACTCAATATCCACAAATTTGTCATTTTCCAGCATTTGCTGGACTCTTTTGTTTTGCTTAACTACATGCTTCTTCAAATGTTCCTCCCAATTTTCCAGGTCTTCCACTTGACTGTCTAAAGCTTTCTCGAAACGTGCAATAAAAAAAGGAACCGAATAGTGCTTAAATGATGACTCAAGCCTTTGGATTTTACAAGCAATATCATTTCTTTGGATATTCTCCATCAATCTACGTAGGTTATTTAAATCTTTGGAAATATATCCGGCGGTTATTAACGCTCTTATTTTATCTTCAATTAGAGTGGCTTTCTTGACAGCAGGGATGCTCATGTCGATAACTGACCAGTGTTCCCTCTCGATTTCAGTCTTGAGAATTCTGGCCAGGTATTTGATTGGAGACAATTGGGTTGAAGGTGAAACAGTAGTCAACCATCCAATCTCGTTCGCTATCCCCACTAAATCTGGTCGAATCTGGTTGAGGGCATAGAAGAAATCTTTAGGGTCACGTTCTGTGCATTCTTGAAATTGGGAGAGGAACATGAATCCATCAAGGACACCTTGGAACATTGAGGCTGGGAGGTTTAGATATGAAATGAACTTTGTTACGTCATCAAGTGTTAAACGTGAACCAAGTTTCATAACAGCTTCTACCTGAGATAGCTGATCTTCTATATAATCAGTCATTCTGGAAATAAGTTACAATAAAATTATATACTATGAACTACTACTATACAGGAATGAATTGAATTGAATAACCATTTTAAAGTAAAGAATAATAAGAATCATGATGATGTTCCACGCTATATACGTATGAATTGGAGTATGCTAGGAAATATTGCTACTTGGAATACTAGATCTACTTAGCAAACGCAACAAAGTTGGAATTACTACAATGGAATATTTTCAAAAACTTTGTCGAATAAAGTCATCTTGTAATCGATCTATGAGATGAAGTATTTGGGTTTTTCTATACAACAACCTATGAGGAATAGCATTACCGGGGGCGCATGCATTAGGTCGAATTTCATGTGTTGGCCGTAGATCGATTTCTAAAACGTAGAATACTAGGTCGTTCAATAAGTCTTGCGGGTCATGGTATATTTCGCAAACTATAATAGTAAACAAATCAGTTTTTATCTATAAGACAACCTTATATCTTAGCTTGATTTACTGAAAATCTTAGCTTGATTGAATGAAAATTACAAATTTCTGATCAATTTATTCACACATCATTTCAACATACTGGTAAAATTATGGCTTCCAAGGATGACAATTTTAATCTGAAACGGAGAGCTTACATTGAGTTTCGCACAAAACTCCGCATCCAGCCGGTACTCATCTGCAACTAGTTGCAGGAGGTATTGTGCATGGACTGCCCTTCCAGATCAACGGTCGAGCGATGGGCTGCACGATTTCAGTCTGGAAATACAAACGTGTCAGATCTACCTCGATCTGGGAGACCGGTGTCCGTCAGCACCCCAGAGAATGTTGCTCTAATCGAGAGCAAAGTCAGGGAAGATAAGTGTATAACAATCGAGCAGTTAGAGCAGAGTATGGAGATTTCATCGGGGGCCATTCATTCCATTCTGACTACTCAGCTTGGTTTCCGATCCATTTGCGGTAAGTGGGTCCCAAATAACCTCGGCGATCAACAAAAGCTCGCACGTGTAAAGACTGCCAAGAAACTCCTGGAAACCTATGACGGTTGTGATCCTAGACGCCTAGCTGAAGTTATAACCGGGGATGAGACTTGGGTATATTATTCAACCCCTTACAGCAAGTATAAAATGCGATCATGGGTGAGAGGCGACGAAAGACCGGCCCAAATTCCTAGGCCCGACTTCAGAAAACCGAAGGTCATGTACACGATCTTCTTCAATAGTAGTGGAATAGTCTTGCAAATACCTTCTGAAAGTGGTAAAACAGTAAACGCAACGTTTTTTACAGAGAAAGTACTTCCAAACCTAATAAAAAACGTGGAAGAGCTCCGTCCCAGGCTAAAATGAGAGGAATAAAATTATTGATAGATAATGCTAGCTCCCATACAACCAAGCTCACTAAAAATTTCTTGGAATCAGAGGGGTTAGATTTACTTCCCCACCCACCCTACTCACCAGACCTAGCTCCCTGTGATTTTTTGCTATTCCCCAAGCTCAAAGTCTACCTTCAAAGCAGGGAATTTTAGTCGAAACAAACCCTCGGGTCGGCCCTGTACCAGTTCTTCAAATCCACCCCCGAAGAAGAGTACAGAAATGCATTCATAAAGTGAGTGGAAAGATCGAAACGCTGTGTAGAAGTAGGAGGGGGGTATTTCGAATAAATAATACATTGAGACATATTCTATGACATTTATTTATGATTTTATGGTATGACCCGCAAGACTTTTTGAATGCCCTAGTAATAAGTACGTAATACCGGAATAAACAAGTGAGTAACGAGTTAAATATTAATTTTGCTTAAAAACCGCCTTAACAAGCAGGCGAATTTTTAAAATATTCCTTATCAAAAACCCTTCGAATCTCCCCTGGTTCCCAATAAATCAAAAAATGCCTCCAATCGACCCTCTATTATTTATTTCACAAAATAAATACCATTCTCCCTCTAAATCCAAATTGAACTTTTTACTTTACTTATTTCAGTTTTGAAAATTATTCCGCTTTCCCAATTCAATTTAATGAATACTTTGAAATTATAGCTAATGCCAACACATGAAATTCGACTTAATGCCAACATCGATATTCGACCTAATGCAGCGTCCCCCATTACCGCTTTTATTCATAGGTTTTAACCAATATCAATTTCATACGTACAAGTACTTGTATATATCATTACATTGTCCATTTTATACTTAAGATAATTTATTTTTAAATTTTTAGTGAAACCTGCCTATTTTTAAGGAAACAATTTAAATAATATACTTTAAGTTAGACTCTAACTGTCTACTTCCGTTAAGTGCTATTCATGATTTGAACATGAATTTCATTTCAAAAATTTAAAAGATCTTAAGAATAGGAGCGTAAAGTAATATAATAGGATACTCCAGTTTGCCTCCTGTCCTGTGACGTAGCGAATCTTATGTTTTAATACCACTTATATATAAAAATGTTGGTTGAGAGACCGATAGTGCAGCTCCAGAAGAACACTACAGTGTGATTCTATAGGAATCAGAGTGTTAGAACTCAATTCGCACTATCGTGCGTACGGATGTACAACTAACGCACTCAAGGACAGACACAATACATCGTCCAAGCTATAGTGGCGTGTCCCTATGGGAGCAGCACTATAACCGAAATTTGCATTGCGTTGTACATAATCCTCCTGCACACAGTTACCAAGTCTAAATGTACTGCGCTCCTGAAGATAGCCAATGCCATCACCTTCGACATGAAATAAAAGCGCGTCACACTTCTCGTCCTCTTGGATCTCAGTTCTGCATTTGATATCGTTGACCATACTATCCTACTCACCCGCCTTCGTACACATTTCGGGATTTGTAACACATCTCTCTCGGTTCAAATCATATCTCTCCAGCAGAACACAAACCATTTCCATTCGCAGTTGAAATTCACTCGACACTCCCGTTAAGTACAGCGAACCCCAGGGTTCCTGCCTTGGTCTCCTTCTCTTAACTCTTTCACTTGCCCACTCTTGGATATCATTAAGACTCACCTCTCCGACATGAACTTCTATGCAGATGATTCTCAAATTTATCTTTCTTTCAAACCCAATTCTATTACGTCTGAGAAATCTGCTCTCACTGCCATCCAATCTGATATCTGATCTCCGTTCTTGGTTTCTTAACAACAGGATGCTCATCAATGACTCCAAAACTGAATTCCTTGCTCGCACTTCCGTTACAAGTTGTTGCCCCATGTGACGATTTTGACACCCCAAAAAGCACCCTTTGAGGGCTTTTAGGGGAAGAGAAAATATTAACACTAAGTACTCTGTTCAAACCAAGGCTTTTTTGAAATTTTCACAGAAAGCTGATTTTTGGGATGTGGGAGTATTTTGGCTATGGCTCCATTAATTTTCTGACCTCAGACCAAAATGCTGACTCATCATGGAATTATGACGTCATTGTCACCTCTTTCATAATTAGAAATTTCAGTTTTTCGACTATAACTCAGTCCATAGCCTACTGTATATACAGTAGGCTATGCTCAGTCATTTTAGGTGATAGAAGGCTGAAATTTAATAGAATGTGTATATTAATATACCTCATATATGATGCAACAATCATCAAAAATTACGACTCATCGCACTGTTATGATGTCAATATTACGCATCAAAATTTAAAAAATTGAGAAATTTGGTGATTTTTCGTGCGATATCAGGACAGACGTATTTAGAGATGTTATCTCCCTTATAATTAATCAATGTGGCGCCTCCGGCGGACACTTTGTGTCCGCCAGCCGCGCAGCACAAGCAAGCGACGCGCGCTTGTATATATATAGGTATATATCTATCTATCTGTCACGAATTGATTGAAGAAACTGCCAGGCATAGAAAGCTGATTTTTGGCATGTGGTGGTATTTTAGCTATGGCTCCACTAAGTTCTGACCTCAGACGAAAATCTCAACTCATCACGGAATTATGACGTCACTGTCACCTTTTTGAAATTTCAGTTTTTCTCCTATAACTCAGCTATTTTAGGTGATAGAAGGCTGGAATTTTAATAGAATGTATATATTAATATATTTTATATAAGACAAAACTATCATAAAAATGATTACTCATCACTCTGTTATGACGTCATCATTACGCAAGAAAAAATTGACAAATTTGGTGATTTTTCGAGCGATATCGAATATAACAGTAAGAAAGACGTATTTAGTGATGTTATCTACCTTATAATAAATCAATGTGGTGAGCCTAGGCAGCCTAGGCGCCTCCGGCGGACACAAGGTGTTTGTCAGCTGTGCAGTACAAGCAAGCGAAGCGCGCTTGTATATATATATATCTACATTTAATCGAGTTTTAATAGTAAAGATATTAATCTATGAATCAGGGATTCCAGAACTGGCAAAAACTACTTACTACCTTCTTTTTCCTCCAAAAAAATAAAAAGGTAGTAAGTAGCAAGTAAATCCCTGTTATGAATAAAAGCGGTAATGCTATTTCTCATAGGTTGCTACATACTACTTTTGTCCGGTTGGTGTATATGCGATATCGGTTCCTCAGTGTTCATCACGAACATTTCCGAAGGTAGGGAAATTAAGCCAGTCCTGGCTATATACTTAGTAGTTAAAATATTATCACTAAACACAAATAAACTTACTTCAGTTTTTGAGGTTTTCCCGCTTGTCGATTAACTTTCTTCAAATTCTTGAGTCTTAATATATTTACGTGGTGTTACTTTTGAGTTGGTTTGGGGATTAAAGTTAACATATATAGTTGCATACTTCGTACTATATGCATATTTATCAATCAGTAGTGCAGAGATAACAACGCAGGAATAATTAATGCAGGATCCATCATGTGATGTGTCTCCATGAAACCTTGTTAATATCTATGATGGTAATTCTATATCTCTATGAATGTATGTATAGATTAGACAGAAATATTTTCATAATCTAGAAAATGATCGTAACAGATCATTCATTAGGAACCACTTTTTTAGCAAAAAATTGTGATAAAATATGTTTTTAATTTTTACATCATAAATTTTAAATATTCGTCTTAAAAATAGCTGGCAGTGAATGTAATAAGATCTCAACGTTAATACGTATATTAAATTTACATAGTAAGTAGAATCCGATTTTCCGCAAGTTATGATATCAATACTCAACACGCTATTGCAATAAATATATGCATAGTATTTTAACACTTCTAGTTAAGTGTTATACGAGTAGGAGCTGCACTATTGGTCTTTGATGAAAATCTTTTAAAGTAATTATTAAACCTTTAAATTGGTCCAATGAACCAAATAAATAGATTAGATGCACCAAGATTAATTTAGATAGGGGGTTAAGGGGGGGACTGCCTCTTAAAACCCTCTCCCTACATCCGTGTGCTCATGAGTCTAAACTTTATTATTTAAAATTCATAAATTCTTCTAATTCTTACTCAAGCACAAATAAACAACAAGCTAGCAATTTCTATGAAAAACAAGATCATCCAGATCGATTGATCTACACCAGGGCCGGCAACCTTTTGAATGAAGTGTGCCAGCTCACCTATAATGTCAACACATTTAGGGCCTTGTGTGCCAGTGGCACGCCTGCCTAGAGTTGCCAACCCCTGAATCTACATAAAAGTCGATATGTCGACCCATATTTATTTTCAACTCCGCGTGCCATAGGTTGTCGACCTACAAAATGGGATTATGGTCGAGATACGTATGTTGGATGTCAACATAGTCTTCATTTGGACAAAATAGTCATGGAATAATCTGAAATTTACAATGATTAACAAATCAATTAATTCTGAAAAAAATGACAGTAACGCTTCATAGTATAACTCTCAGGGAATATGACATGTAAAAACTACATCTATACTGAAACGCACAATCAACAACCAATTCAATGATACGCATATACACATCCAATAGAAGACACAGAGCAGATGACAGTGAAGAGAAAGAGCAATGCTAGCTGCTGGATATCCCGTTCATCAGGCTGTACTTCTCTCCGTTAGCAGCGGTTAGGATGGGACTCGTCTTGTAATGGTCGAATAGTTCCTGGAAAGTTGGAAAGAGGCGTGGTCCTATTGTGTACATTCCGTTGTTCTTCTCAATCTGGAAGTGCCGGATTCTGTCGGGTGCCATTACGCTGAGGGAGTAGCAGCCCTCCTTGGCGGCGTTTCTCACTATGAAGTCCCCGTTACGCCCGCTGTTCTTGAGCAGAGCCTCCGCTTGCGGTCGCTGGATCTTGTGGTAGAACGGACGCAGGACTATATCGGGATCGCCGGAGGGGACAGATTGAGGCTTGCCGGGGGCTAGTTCGGCCCGGATGGGGGTACTGTTCTCCAGGATCTCCACGTAGTTGGACGGGATCAGACCCACACTCCCGTCGGCTTTCATCGCTTGCCACCACTCTGGGTCCGCGGGAGGCTTGTCTATCACGTCCATGAGTTCGCCCCGGTTAAAGCTGAGCTCGTCTGGGTTGCCTGTGTCGAAGTTGAACTTGGCCTTCACGCCGTGAATGAAGTACTTCTCAGAACTCGGCTGAGAATCGGAATCGGTCACGATCTCCTTCACGAAGTTGCAGGGGAACCATCCCTCCTTCCCCGCCAGACTCCCGAACCACCATCCATCGTCTGCTCGGTCTAAAATGCGGATTTTGTCGCGCACATTCAGCATGAGTTCGTCTTCCAGCTTGGCGGAGTAAGGGTAGATGGCGATGGCGTAGCGCTCCTTGGCGTTGACTCCGTTCTGTCCGTTCGGATTGGGGCCGGTGTACCGTGTGAAGTGGGAGGCAGGTGCATTTCCGACGGAGCTGTCCTGAGCCCGGACCACCCACCAAGCGTCCTCCGCGTGCATCAGCTGGAAGTACTCGTTCTTGGAGAAGGAAATCTCTCTCGAGCTGTTGGCTTTGTAGTTGAAGAGACTTATGTACCAGGCGCCTATCATCGGCGCTTGCTCTGACATTGGAGCTAAGTTATAAACTGACTACGCTAGAACATAATTGATAGAATTACATGATTAAACAGATCTCAATAAAGTATTTGCATTTCATTGCAGCCGGCATAGATGTGTACTATAAAATTTGCCCTCGAGAGCCAAACAGGTGATAGAGCATTGAGCTAAACCCTAAGTATAATATTGCCATTGGAAGAATGTTGTTCAAGAAATTCCTTAACACAAGTTTAAGAGAACTCTTAATAAAGGAAAACAAACTGATAGATACTACGAATTCAAATAATAAATACGATTCAAATTGTTAAAAATAAAACGCTAGTTCCTAGAGTAACGACATCAACAACCTGTCTCGAGCTTCAGAATAGTCTAATACTTCGAAGCGACATAGGACTTGAGGTGTGAAGTGGAGTCGGGGGGAATCTTGTCCAGACACCACTTATGGAAGGGGAAGTTGGGAGTGATCAGCAGTCCTCCCCAGAGGATACAGCTCTCCTCTGTCGGACCCCCTAGACTGTATCTGAGCGGTTCTCCGAAAAGGTTCGTGACACATCCCCCGATGCACTGGAAGACTGCGTCCATGGCACACACATCCCAGAACTTTACTTTGGGCTCGTTGTAGATGTAGATGTCCCCCCCTCCCTCTGCCACCATCAGGGCCTTGATACCGGCTCCTCCCAGGTGCTTCTTCCCGGTTGGTTCTAGTGTGATTTCATATTACAGCATTGACACTTTTAAGTTAGATTCAAATTGTTCAGAAATAAATAGGACAGTGTTAGAAGAATGTAGAATGAGTTTGTGAGATCGTTTAGGCTGAAAATGACTTATCTTATCAAACAGCGAATGCTGGTATCAGAACACCGGATATGAAATATATGAGATAAAGCACAAGGAACGCACAGGTGGGAAGCTCTACCAGTCTACCTATGTAAATGGGTTTAATCCAAATTTCACAGCCAGCACCTACGTAGTATAAAATAGCAGTGACACACAGGTGTAGGTTAATACTCACGTAGCAGCTCTGCTAGCTTAGTGGTGGATGGAGTGAGGTGGCTCCTGGTGAGTAACATGATCCTGCGTGCCTCCGGGTCACGAGAAGGGTCCATGTGCTTCAGTCCCACTGCTCCGTGTCCCACCAACGCCCAGACCGTGCGTCCCTCCTTCTCCACGGGAGGGAAGGGCTGGTGCAGCACCCCAGCCACTGCTTGGTCCTTCACCGACATTCCTGTGGCGCCGTAGTATAAATAGCAATGGTTTCATAATTTTCATTCAAACGTCCAAATCGTATTTAGGAAATATGGACATAGAAACAAGCTTTATTAAGGTAGACAGTCATTTAATATCTAATTGCCCAATGTAGTTATTTGATTATGAAACATGTGACAACAATTCAATTCTTTACATTTACTTAATTGCCGCTATACGAATTTGAAATTTGGGTTGTTTAAACGTTTGCTAACGCAAATGCTTCGAATGATGGTACGCCAATGTTCTATGGATTTGTACCATTTTTGAATTTACTCGATACACATGCAAATCTATTGTCAGTTTTCCTTTAGAAAAAACTGAAATCTGACATGATTGTGCTAAGATTAATTCTAATCACTAACTACCAAAACAAACACAACTCTAGTTAGCGGATAAAGTTCTGAGTTAACTAGGTGTGTAGAATCTAGAATGAGAGGCGTGTGAGTGTGGATAACTCCTGTAGGAGGTCCTATGTCATATCATCAAGATGCACCACATCCGGTTTCTATTTGGCATTTAGGATTCCTTTATGGTTTAAATTAAGTATATGATATCCGTATCCGTGAAATTTCATGAATTTCGTCAAGTATATATTCATATTTTCCAAAGTTGAAACCGCTTCAAACAAATACCAATTTAACCGAATAATTGTCAGACCAAATAGTTTGGTCAAACCGAATAATTTGGTCGTATAAATGTTTATATAATATATAAACATTTATACGACCAAATTATTCTGTTACAACGAAATTATTTGGTTTTCAACCGAATACCGAATAAAGATATTTGGTTACAAACCGAATATCAACTATTTGCAAATATTATTTGGTTAAACCAAATAATCAACTATTCGGTTGCAACCCTGATATTTTCACAATTTTACTACATACAAAATGCACGCATGTGAGATTTCGCAGAATACAATATAATTAGTCTAACTCACCAATAAGTACGGAAACGCTCTCAAGCAGGTTTTCAGTAAACTCCCTGGTCCCGTCCAGTGGGTCTACGAACACCGTGATGTCCTCCTCGCGGAGGGAGGCCCACTCGGCGGGGCACTTGACGGAGAGGACCTCAGGATCCAAATTGGAGACGATGTCCTCCGGAGACCCACCCAGTCCCTCCTCACCGATTATCTTCAGCTTAGGGAACAGATTCGTTAGACTCCCTATTATGCATCTGTAGATGATAGGATTATTAACAGTAAAGCTGCAATAATGTAATACTCTTTAAAACAATAAAAAATATAGATTCGTTTTTAGTCAAATGGTGTATAACAGAGCAAGAATCTGTTCAATTTATAATTAATACTTTGGGATTAATAGAGACAAGAGTGTCCTATATATAAACCATATATAATTTATCAGAAGTTCAAATAGGATATATGCACAAGAACTGAAACAATAGTGTGAATTTAGTCTAGTGGAGTGTGAAATATTAATGTCAGAGCTATACTCTAATTTATTTCGAGACTTTTCAAAGAATCAGTTAATTAATTATTGATTAATAAGAAGTGGCAATAAGCACTTAATTAGGGCATTAGTCGATCCTCAAAAAAAGGATCTAGATCCAGGTCCCGATCCTAACTTATAAAAGGATCTTTGATCCGATCACGATCCCCAAAAGATCCTTTCAATAATAGTCAGAGAACTATCATTTTTAGTACAGCTCCTGGAAGGAGATGCCTTAAGGCATGGACGGCGTGCAATGTCCGTCTGCGGCAGCCTGGGGCGTACTTAGTGCTTAAGTTAGTATTCAAACCATAAAACACATTAAAAAATATATTTAATCAACATAAATTTCAAAACTTTCACCTCCAACTTGGGGATTAAAAAGAAAAAGGATCGGATCGAATTCAGTAAAAGTTTCGATCCGATCCCGATCCTAATTTTAAAAAGGATCGTCGATCCGATCTCGATCCTCAAAAAAGGATCGCGATCCGGATCTTTCGATCATGGATCGAAAGATCCTAATGCTCTACACTTAATACAGTCCAATACTGCCAATGCTATGACTCTATTAAGGGAGAGCTGCATTTGTCCGACTGAAGTATTATGCATTTGTCCGAAAATTGTAATCTTAGGTTTTGATTTTCGTTTCAGAATAGTGTGAAATTGAAAGCAAAAGTGTCCTTTTAAGTGAGGCACCATGCTCCCCTTTGGGACCATTGAGGCATTTTAGTCGGGGAATATATTGTAATCCTAGGATTTTGCAGCTTTTTAGGAGAAATGTTTGTTTGAACGAAGCGAAACCAAGCATTTTCAGATTTATAGAACACTCACTACACTACGTATTTATATATTCGTACAAGTGCAATAATAAAAAATATATAATGTGCCATGGTAACAGTATGCTTCAGTGGACAAATGCATAATACAAAACTCAGACAAATGCATACTACAAATTCGGACAAAAATGCATACTATAATTTGGATAAAAATACATACTCCAGTCGTACAAATGCATGTGTCCCTCTATAATAAAGAGTGTGATTCAGAGTAGCGAGATATTTCACTATAACCGTGATGCCACCCAGTCTGGAACATCTCAGACTTCTTTTGGTTCACTTGACAAACCATTAGCCAGCAGTTCTGAATCTGAGTCTTATAAGGGTTGAGTATGTCAGATAAATTGGAATGAATGGAATCCTTTTCGAAATTAGTAAAGTTTTAATACCGTATCCTTCAACAATAATGCCCGGGGTGATTATCAATTTTTACCTCAATTTACCACCTGAAGAATGTTAATATTTCAGACATGTGAGACTTTTCAGAGAATAAGCCACACGAGTAAATCAAGGAGTGGTAGAAGGGAAGAATGTATTGTTCTTGTCAATAAATTCTTCCCTTCTACCACTCCTTGTCAATAACAGGTAACAAAAAAGTTAGCACCCTTTTAGGGAAAGCGATTATTCGAGGAACTATTGAATTCTATACCTACTGTGTTCACAAAAGGATTTAAAAGCTATTTGATAATCCATTCATTCATGTCCTGAAAATTAAATTTTCAGTTAAAACCAATGTACCAAAATAGAACATATGGTCCTCTTCTCATGGCGAATACTCATAAACTATTAAATCTCATTTCGTTCAGGTGTTTCCGTATGGAGAATCTCCATTTGTATAATGGGGCAACACGATAGTGAGAATTCAAAATCGAATAGCAACTGAGAATAAACTAAACTAAACTAAAATGCATTAAACTTTACCATATCAATATTATAAGTCTAAATTTAATCAATATCTCCATTTCAAATAAGGTAATTCAAATACTCTACTAACATAAGCGTAAATATATACGAAATCTCTCATACTGAGACTATGAATACGATCGTTGGAATGAATCCCAGACTGGAACGTCGGATATAAACAAAGCTAAGAGCCACCACCAAAGCCGTAGCTAACAATAGCAAGAGTTCCTAGTCTTCAAAACCAATAGAAGAAATCCTTCCTGTCGATCACAGTCAGTAGAGAGAAATAGAAAGGCGCCAGAATGAGGTTATCGTGTTGAGTCGTGACAGCTTCGATTAAAGAGGTGAGGAATGAGCTGATCAAGGTTCTAATCAGTCGGTGAGGTCTGGTTTGAAGTGAGAATGGGAGAATGTAGTAGTCCAGTGATGTGATTAGGAATATAGCACTGGCAGTGGCGAGGAATCCAATTATAAATCCTTCCACACTCTTCCCATTCTTGAACCATTTGCGTCTGCCCATCAGCTTACCGAATATGCCAGCAAACGCGTCCAACACTCCCAAACTCAGCACTCCGGCGTACACGAATATCCTGGCCCCCCTCTGCACGGGCAGCAGCCACGAGGAGAGGGAGAGGCCCAGCAGCAGGTAGATGTGGTTCAGGTAGACGCCGGATAGGGGGCTGGTTCGGACACCGCTTAGCTCCTGCATGAAGGTGTGAATTTCCGCGCTGTAAGGTCCCATTCTAAGATTGTGGTACAGCTCTAAGAGGAGGAGACAGCACACAGCGACTGAGGAAGCGAGTGCTATCGACTCTATATCGTACAGGAGCGCAGGGGTGTAGATCAAAACCGCAAAAATGTGAAAAACCTTCCGCTTTGTATTTGAATCCATTCTTATATACTTCACCAATACAATCCCGAAGAGAATGGAGATGGTCGTGACGGCACCCATGTAGGCGACCAAGGCCGGACGGTGAGGCTTGGCGAACAGAAACTTTTCCAAAAACCAACTGACAGGGTTCATTCCCAGGAAGCTGCCGAGCACAGGAGCTCCTACAAGGCCGATGGAGAAGAGGAGGAGGAGTACGGGAGAGAGTCTGAGCACGGGAGAGCTCGCTCCATGTCTCAGTGCGAACCAGACTGGAGACAGAGTTAGTATAAATACAAGCGTGAACGCTAGGAATATCTGTACACAAGTGGAGACTGGAGATTTAGTGAAGTCCATGAATGAAGGGGGATTCATTATGTTCAGGCGATTCAAAACCATGAATATCGAGTCAAACAGCAGTAAGCCAATGGACTCCGCAAGGATGATGGCCTCTCCTCCCGTAAAGGAGCGAGGGAAAGTATCGATCAACACAACCAGAGTGACGGTGCAGAGAACCAGTAGAGAGAGCATGGACAGGAATCCTTCCTTGATGGGGAAGATGTTGTACACGAGTAAGGTGAATGCGAAACAAGCTATAATGACTAGAGTGATGTCGTTAGGAGGTTTAGCGAATCTCTGTATAATCGTATACAAGAGGACAATGAATGCGAACACGCTCATTGCGAGAAGATAGAACTGCAAGTACGCAATGTACTTCTTGTTTACAGCTGTCATAGAGTCGTGGGAGGCGCTCTGAATAAGAGCGGTTAGCACTAGAGGCACGAGCATCATGCCGTAATGCAGCCCCATGGAAGCACCGGTACGCAGCTGCAAGGACTGGGTGTAGTGCGCGGACATCTCCAGCCAGGTGGAGAGGATGATGCACAGGATTGCCACCGCCCCCGGGGCGAACTGGTAGAAGACATCGTCCGCTGTGCTCGGCTGTATGCAGAGACTGAGGAAGACCAGACAGATGGACAGGATCCGCAGCTCCAGCGTCGGGTAGAAGAGGTCGCGGATGGTACGGATGGCTTTGTACTTGAGAGAGTTGACGTTAATCCCTGCATTCTCTGCTTGTGTAGACATGTCTGTCGAGATGGAGCATAAATCCGAGATGGATTGGGTAGCTAGTCCACAATCTCAAAATGAAATAGTCAATCATTGAGGAATTAAATCAAAGTACACTAATGTTTAAAAAAACTATCTTTCATTTGTTTATGTAAAATCAGTTGTTTGAAACATAAGAATCTGTTGATAGTAATACTCCTAATTTAAAATTTTTATATACGTAGTACATTCATTAGAGAGTAATAAGAGCGTGAACAGGTCGTTATGAATCAACTACCAGTAATTACAATTGAGCTATACGTAGAACCTCACCTCTTAGTAATGGAAAAGTACAGATTAATAGAATGGTAAGGACAGAGCAGTAGATTTAGAATTAACTTTAAGATCGACCACAATCACTCGACTGCATCATTCAATTCACAGTCAACTATGCATATAAGAGAATACAACAGTAATAAAGAGGTTCTATTATAATAGCTAGAATGGCTCGCTCATCAATGAGAAGGTTATTCACAGAATACAAGCAGTTGTTTGAAAACTGTCCAGAGGGGATCGTGGCTGGGCCCAAGACGGAAGACAACCTTCTTGAATGGGAGGCACTAATCGCAGGACCGGAGGGAACTCCTTTTGAATACGGCGTCTTCGTGACCGAATTAAAATTCCCACACGACTACCCAATGAATCCGCCGCAGATGCGCTTCCTATCGGACATGTTCCATCCCAACGTGTACCCAGATGGAAGGGTGTGCATTAGCATCCTGCACGCCCCGGGAGAAGACCCCACAGGCTACGAGTCCAGCACGGAGAGGTGGAGCCCCATCCTCTCCGTCGAGAAGATTCTTATCTCAGTGGTGAGCATGCTCGCTGAGCCCAACGTGGAGAGTGGAGCGAACGTGGACGCGTGCAAGATGTGGCGAGAGAGCAGGAGCGAGTTCAACAGAATCGCGCACAATCTGGTCAAGAAATCGCTCAGCCTAGTTTAGACAAGCGAGGCGAGAATTCCGCTTCCAAGTAGATAGGTAATCTGTAAATTGATACATTCATCTTACCCTGTTGTAAACTTGATTGGTTAATTGGTTTTGTATTGGAAGAGAGTCAATACTTCTAATTAGGAGTAATCTGGTCGGTTTGGCATGGTTGAATTATACATGGTTAAAAACCCCAAGAGTTTTGTATGAATGGGACCTTCTAGAATTTCATACTAATTTATCTTCGAAATATCTTATTTATGAATAAATGTGGTGCCTTCTGAGATGTGAACGATTGTATAAAGCCATTATTAAAACTCATTAACGATGTTATATTTTTAGTATAGTTGGGACTAATGACGTCATGACCCACCGGTATTCATGACGTCGTTAACAATATATCCTTACTATTAAAACTCGATTAATGTATATACATATATATACACTAAGTTCTGACCTCAGACCAAAATGTCGACTCATCATGGAATTATGACGTCATTGTCACCTTTTTATAATTAGAAATTCCAGTTTTTCGACTATAGCTCAGCCATTTTAGGTGATAGAAGGATGAAATTTTAATAGAATGCATATATTAATATATCTCACATATGATACAACTATCATTAAAAATGATGACTCATCACTCTGTTATGACGTCATCATTACACATTAAAAAAATTGACAAATTTGGTGATTTTTCGAGTGATATCGATTATAAAAGCTAGACAGAGGTATTTAGAGATGTTATCTACTTTATTATTAATCAATGTGAGCCTAGGCGCCCAAAGGGCGCCTCCGGCGGACACACAGTGTCCGCCAGCCGCACAGCACAAGCAAGCGAATCGCGCTTGTATATTATAATTATCAAGACAACTTTTTATAATTATTAAGACAACATCTACGTTCGTATTACTTCAATGACCATCTTCGAATCCAGGGGGACTCGATTCCCCCCAGATCCCCTAGACCAGTGGTTCTGAACCTTTTCAGTCAGTGGTACCCCTTGGTGTCAACATGAGGTTTCACGTACCCTCTCAATGTTGTTGAACTTAGTCTTTGATAATAATGCTACGATTATCCTAAAAAATAAACAAACAATAACTAATAATTTTATTAAGGTGCTAGAAACATTTTTGACAAGTTTGAATTCTCTAAATTTAGTGAGAAGGCTGCTGCTGCTGCTTGATAGCGACTAATAATTCGATTCGAGGTGAAGCCATTGATAGTGCCACACGCATGTCATGCTCAACATTTAACTTGTTCCTCGCATTAGTCTTCATTGTTATAAGCACAGAAAATCCCGACTCGGCGAGGTAGGTTGTGACGAAAGGAACTAGAACTGATATGCCCGCTTTGTTAAAGTAGGAGACAACTCTCCAATCTTGCACAAGAATAGATTTAGTCCATTGATTCAAAATCGGCACTGAGTTTCTTATTATTGCGCAAATCAAGAAGTTCATCCTTTGCAAGGTCAATATCGCTAAGTTGTTCAAGTGAGACTGTGAAGGGACACCTTACCCAGGTTTCTAGGCTTGGATGACATGTCTCGAAATAACCATAAAGATAGAAACAAAATACTTTCGTTGGTTTGGGATGACTATGCATGAATATCAAGGGATTATCTAGGAGCGAGAGGCGCTCCTTTAGGCGTATGATTCAAGCCCGAAAGTGTTTAGGAGCGTGAAAATTTAGAATATTACCCAATTTACCGTATATTATAATGTTATTTATTATAAAAAATTTAGGCGTATACAAATTTAGGGATTCGAGATTAGGAGCGCATCTGGGAGGGATGTATAATACCCTGATGAATATATATTGCTTAATTTTAAAAATTTACCCTAGGTACCCCCTGGGGGTGCTACGCGTACCCCAGGTTCAGAACCGCTGCCCTAGACCCACTGGGTCCGACACCTGTTAATACGAAATAAATAGACAAATTAGAGATTCTTTGAACTACTCAACCATACTTATCTAATTTCAATAATGGAACTAACCCTTCTGAGCGGCGGTCTGCAATCGTCTGAGGATCGTTCACTCCTTTCTCCACCACATCCAGCTTCCCCTTCGCCTGCACTTCTCTGATAATCGTTCCTGCGTGTCTAGCCGCCTGCACACAGAGAGCCAGCACTCGCACCAACACCGGAACCTCGCTCGCCATTATACTTAGAATACAAACAAGAATGTCTCCGTAAACAACTCAGGAGTCTTATTAATTATCTTATTAATAGGTCCAGTTTTTGACGTTTTTTTCTGGGACGGGACCGTCCAGGAAAATCTAGTTACATAATTTTCAGAGCATTAAAGGAGCGGGAACGCACTCACTTTGTTGTACTCGCTCATAATTTAACTAGCCAACATCCTAAATACTATCTGCAGAGCTTGAGTAAAAATTGGTATATATGTCAATCCCGGTTGACCGGACCAATAAAAATTTATTTCCGCCGGGCCTGCATAACGTTGTTAAAATAATGAAAAGTAAATCGTCACTAGGCAAATTTATAATCAATTTTATCGATTTTCTGACCTGCTGTAAAACTGCTAAAAGGACGCTTTAAGCGATATATTATTAATATAAAATTTTAGATAGGAAGTCAGAGGATTGGTATCGGTTGATCCGAAAAATTTATAATTTTCCAATGGAATACAGCTACTTTCCTGCGTTGCTATGGAAATACATTTTTGCCATTTGTAGCTATTTCTTGACAGCCGTAGTCTTAGACTTTCAAATTTTATCTATTTCATAGGCAATAGCTACATTCTATTACTCATAATATAATCTCGTAACTTCGTAAATTCAAGACTTTCGAGATAAGGTCAATTTAACAAAAGTGATCAAAATAAATAGATTATCCCATACCTCGAAAGCTTTTGAAATTAGAGCTACAAAATCTATGTAAGGTAATAAACTAGCCGATTGCCCATCAAATGAGTCGAATTTGAATGTCTTCCAAGATTGATTGATTATAAGGTAAATAACATCTCTCTAAATACGTCTATCTTACTGTTATAATCGATAATATCACTCGAAAAATCACAAAATTTGCGAATTGTATCAACAAATACAATAATTATTAATGTGTTGTTTCTCAATCTATTCAATATAAATTCATCATCCTGCATTATTATGCTATCGTCATATACACGTAGTATAACAGTAAAAATGACACGTGATAGTTGGTAGTATTGTGTAATCGACAGGGAATATATTAGGCCAAGAGTGAAAGTAAGTTTAATTCTATCACAGAACAGTTCTATTAACTTTGTATTTACGATTCAACTATTTTGAAGTTACAAGGCATGGCTACTTCTAATGTACAGGAACGTGACATATTCCTGATACACGTGAGTAAAGTGAGAGAGGAAATTAGAATGAAGTTCTTTAGAGCTCACAGGTGCTAGAAGAGAGAGAGACCGAACTACTATCAAAATTGGATCAGATAGAGGCGCGATACAGGGGGGATGGTATTACTGAGCAGACTGACGAATTAAATCAACTGAAAGAGATACAGCTAGCGACAGCCAAAAGAAACGAGAACAAAGATCTAGTGATGCAACACGTTGCAGAGTTGGATAACCGTGTGAAGAAGCTAAGGGAAGATTGGAAAAAGGAGAGAGCTAGCATGTGGAGAGTAGAGTTGGAGTGGGATGCAGAGCTGGAAACTGGATTGAGTAAGTTAGGAGCGATTAGGGTGAGTGCATTTCGAGACTATAAAACAATAGAAAACCCAGTAATCGTAGCTGGTGCATACAGTTTAGGGATATCTGAATCAGCTGGAGTGTTTTGTAATCCTTTATCAATCGCTATTCATCCTGAAACAAACAATGTTTATGTATGTGATGCTGGGTTTAATTTTCGTGTCCAAGTCTTTACCAAATCTTTAGAGTTCTTATTTGATTTCAGTGAAAAGATGAAATTTCCATTTGGAATATGTATCAGCAACAACTCCGTGTATATTACACAGTATGGTAGTCATTGTCTGAATAAATACACTGCTGAAGGGAAATTCTTGAAATCAGCGGGGAAAGAAGGAAAGAAGAAACTCGAATTTTTCCATCCTCGTGGTGTTGATGCTTCTAACGATAAAAATAGATTTTATATAGGTGAATGGGGCAATAATAGAATTCAATGTTTGAACTTCAATCTTACATTCAATTCAATTATTTCAGATATTCCTCAGCCTCTCGACATCAAGTTAACAGCTGAGGAGATAGTAGTGCTGGCAGAAGGAGAACATTGTATTCGTTACTATAATTTCACTCATCAGTTGATTAGGAAGATAATTCCACGTGGAGGTGGGCATGTGACTGATCCAGGCTATTTGTGTCTGGATGCTCAACAGAATATTCTGATAACTGATTCGATAGCTCATTGCATCCTAATATTTACAAGCAAAGGAGAGCTGATACACAAGTTCGGTAGAGAAGGAACAAAAAGAGGGGAACTCGTCGTCCCTCAAGGAATTGCTGTCGATTCTGAAAATAGAATCATAATAGCTTCTTTTAATCCTAACTACTGTCTTCAGATATTCTAACTCTCATACTGCTCCTACTCTATTTATTAGTTTATGACCATGTACTCTAGTTATTAGTTTATGACCATGTACTCTCGTTATTAGTTTATGACCATGTACTCTAGTTATTAGTTTATGACCATGTACTCTAGTTATTAGTTTTTATGACCATGTACTCTCGTTATTTGTTTTTATGACCATGTACTCTAGTTATTAGTTAATGACCATGTACTCTCGTTATTTGTTTTTATGACCATGTACTCTAGTTATTAGTTAATGACCATGTACTCTAGTTATTAGTTTTTATGACCATGTACTCTAGTTATTAGTTTATGACCATGTACTCTAGTTATTAGTTTTTATGACCATGTACTCTCGTTATTTGTTTTTATGACCATGTACTCTAGTTATTAGTTAATGACCATGTACTCTCGTTATCTGTTTTTATGACCATGTACTCTAGTTATTTGTTTTTATGACCATGTACTCTAGTTATTAGTTAATGACCATGTACTCCCGTTATCTGTTTTTATGACCATGTACTCTAGTTATTAGTTAATGACCATGTACTCTCGTTATTTGTTTTTATGACCATGTACTCTAGTTATTAGTTAATGACCATGTACTCTAGTTATTAGTTTTTATGACCATGTACTCTCGTTATTTGTTTTTATGACCATGTACTCTAGTTATTAGTTAATGACCATGTACTCTCGTTATCTGTTTTTATGACCATGTACTCTAGTTATTAGTTAATGACCATGTACTCTAGTTATTAGTTTTTATGACCATGTACTCTAGTTATTAGTTAATGACCATGTACTCTCGTTATCTGTTTTTATGACCATGTACTCTAGTTATTTGTTTATGACCATGTACTCTCGTTATCTGTTTTTATGACCATGTACTCTAGTTATTTGTTTATGACCATGTACTCTCGTTATCTGTTTTTATGACCATGTACTCTAGTTATTTGTTTATGACCATGTACTCTCGTTATTTGTTTATGAGTATGACCATGTACTATCGTTATTTGTTTATGACCATGTACTATCGTTATTTGTTTATGACCATGTACTATCGTTATTTGTTTATGACCATGTACTCTTGTTATCAGTTTACGACACTATGTATACATAATTTGCTCTTAAATTTGTTCTTGTGTCTCGTGTTTTATTGAAGCCATCTAACTATGTGACATACTTCTTTCTTTAGGAGAGGATCGTTAGAATATAGAAATATTTTTACAAGGAGTCCACAGTCAAAGCACTACGCTATCCAATTACAAAGCAACGCCAAAAAGGGCCCATTTCCGACGCCTATGATTTCAACATAAGGAATAGACTTGGAGTCGCCAAGATTATTTCTATCTACAGAATGCTCAATCTATCTAAATAAAACTTGCTAAATTTTCTCTTCGACATTTTCCTATTGCAATTAATCATAAAATGCTGAATTCAAGCAAAATTAAATCGATAATATGCTATTAAACTATCTGATTCTCAATATGGTGGATTTATTCCAAAATAATACACTCGAACCTCTTTTTATTTAGGCAGTGCCGGACCGGAGGGTGCCCCGATAACAGAATTTGCCAGGATATCGAGGTCCGAATAAGAGAGGAAAATTTTTTTAAAAATCATGATTTTTATCAACCATGCCGGCGGGCGGAGCCACAATCTTAAATCTCACACTAGCTTCTGGTAGTGGGTATTAAATCCAGAAAAATAGAAATCGATTCCTATTACATAGTGTGAAATGAATAATTAATTTTAAAATCAATATTGTAAAAAAATGGTAGGTCATAGAAAAAAACTGCAACTGCACAAGGTGTTAAAATTGTCTCATGTACCTTTATGCGTAAAAAAATAATAGGGTTGCATTCATGGTTTCTGAGTTCTAGCTTGTCTGGACTTTAAAAGGTGTCTCATTGTGTCGCGAAGTGCTTAGATAAAAAATCGTATAGTAACTTCGTCTGCCCATTAACAATCTACACCTTCTCTCCAAACTTTTTTTTCAGACTTAAGGTATTCCCGAAAAATCCGTTGTGGAGAAAACAAGAAAAAAAGAAAAAATATAGATAGGCACTCATTTCAAAAGTTATGTTCCACTATACATAGTATAATCGGCAAACTAAAAATGTTATTGAGTTATATCATGATATAACCAGCCAAAACTTTTGAAACACCTTGCAAGCTAAGTTGACTAATTCATTGAAAGATGATGAAGAATTATGAATTATTCAATTAATGAATTATTCAAAATCTCAAGCAATGACAAGCATTAGTGCAGATTCTATGCCCGAAAGTGGTTAAAAGGTTGCTCATGTTATATATACCTCTAACATTGCTCAGTCCCTAAGCGAAATATCAAATATTTTTTCATTATTTTAGTTTCAAATTTTGAGTAATTCATTGATAATTCATGAATTAGTCAACTTAATTCATGAATTAGTCAACGCTTGCAAGTTATATGTACAATTGAATTGCAGAAATAACATTATTATTATTATTATTGCAGTCCAAATGCATGTCGAAGCCAAACTCGTTTGGCGTCTCTAAAATAGTCAAACGCGCTTGTCGTCGAAATTCATTTGGACTGCAACAATTGTTACAAGTATTAATTAAGTTGTGTAGCAAATGCACGCTCGTAGCCAGTCACTCTGATCTGGCCCGCGGAGGCCCCGCAGCAACCCAAAACGACAAATCTACAGTTCATGGTGAGCCTGCCGGGCTCTGACAAGACCCTACGCCGTACCTGTAAATATAATATTCAATGGAATGTGGGTCCATTGTGACAGTTTCGGAATATCCCGCCGGTGTCCCGTCCCGGATTTTAGTAACAGCTATCAATATGGTATCAAAGTACCCAAATCCGTTGATAAAATGTAAAAACTTAACTTTTTAAAACTATGATATTTGGTTGTAGTTTATTGGGTATAATATATCCTTCATAATTTATTTTGTCTCTCCAAAGGATTAAAACCAATACTGAGTGTTGTTCTAATCTAGTATATACTCGTGGACTTCATAGGAATTGCGGCTAAATTCATTCGGTATATATACATACCGTATTGCTTCGAATAAGCGCCCGGGCGCTTATTTATTTCGTGCACCCTTTAGACCCGGCGCTTATTCAAACCGGCGCTTATTCAAGCCCCGGCGCTTATTTTTTTCATTCGCTATTTTGACCCGGCGCTCTTTTTTTTGTTTACTACATTGACTGGCACTTTTATTTTTGCCACAACTGAGAATGTTAGTTCTATTAAAAAAGGATAATGTAATGTTTCAAAAAGCACTTGTATCTATGCCACTACTGAGAATACTAGTTTGATATGATTTTCAGAGAACTAAAATGCCCCGGCGTCCGACGCTTATTCGAGCCCCGGCGCTTATTCAAGCCCCGGCGCTTATTTATTTCGCTCACCCTTTAGACCCGGCGCTTATTCAAACCGGCGCTTATTCAAGCCCCCGGCGCTTATTCAGGGAAATACGGTATATATGTCATGGGGAAGCTTCAAATTTGGTGGAATTTTAAATTTCCCTAGTGGAAATTAAAATTGGAGTTTCCACTGGGGGGAATTTCAATTGGAGTTTCCCCTAGTGGAAATTTAAATCTTCCTAGTGGGAACTCTAATTTGAATTTGCCCTAGGGGAATTTAAATTTCTAAAGACTAGATTTTGCCGTACAAAAATTGGAGTTTCCCCTAGTGGAACTTTAAATTTCCCTAGTAGGAACTCTAATTAGGGGCAATTTAAAGTTTCACCAGTGGGACACCCAATTGTAAACGGCAAAATTTAGTCATTTGATTTTAAATACCCCCAGGGCAAATTATAATTAGAGTTCCCACTAGGGAAATTTAAATTTCCACTAGGGGAAACTCCAATTGAAATTCCCCCCAGTGGAAACTCCAATTTGAATTTCCCCTGGGGGAACTTCAAATTCCCCCAGATTTTAAGTTTCCCCATGACATATATATATATATATATATATATATATATATATACGTATATATATTAATCGAGTTTTAATAGTAAGGATACTGAATAAATTTTCTATATCTTCCTTGTATTCTCCAGATTTAGGATGTAGTATTGTACTAACTTAAACTGATTATTTAATTAAAGGTTCTAAATAATAATAGAGATATATTACTTACTAAGATTTGATGACATCAGAAGAAGCTAAACGCCTAATACCAGCAAATCAGGAAAAAGAGATTCCTAATTATGTAGAAGTTACAGAGAGAAGAGCTGTAATCTCTTCTATTACCCCAGGCCCATTACGGCTCTACTTATTCTTTAGATCTATCTTAAACTTCCCAATTTCTATCTGGTTCATCGTAGGCAATGAATTCTGTGAGAGATTTTCATACTACGGAATGCGTGCAGTGCTTGTTCTCTATTTCGTTTATCAGCTACGCTTCTCTCAGAACGACGCAACTGCTTTATACCACCTCGTGATATTTCTAGCATACTTCGTCCCCGTATTTGGGTCAATGATTGCAGATAGTTATATCGGGAAGTATTTGACCATTCTCATATTCTCCATTTTATATTTTATCGGTAGTGTGTCTCTTTGCCTCTCTGCAGTCCTTAGCTTCGTTGGTGACATCTTACAGATAAGGATTGCCCTCTGCATAATCGGGCTGTTGTTGATTGCGTTGGGGACAGGAGGTATTAAGTCATGTGTGTCAGCTTTTGGCGGTGACCAAGTTAAACAGGGAGATGAGACGATTCTCTCTTCATACTTTTCTTTGTTCTACTTCGCGATCAACTCCGGTAGTCTCATCTCCATTTTCCTCACTCCCATTCTCAGGACTAGTGTACAGTGCTTTGGCGCTGACTGCTACGCTGCCTCTTTCGGTCTGCCTGCTGTTCTCATGCTTTGTTCTATTATTCTCTTCGTAGCTGGAAACTGTCTCTACATCAAAGTCCCGCCTACCAAACGGAACCTTTACCTCGAGATATTCCGTATCATATTATATGCCATTCGCAGAAGGATCGAGATGCGTAAAAGTGTAGTAAAGAAAGATCACTGGCTCGATTGGGCTGTTCCCAAGTATGACCCATCACTTGTTTATGGCATAAAAGCCATTGTGAAGGTATTTTATATGTTCCTTCCTCTGCCAATATTCTGGGCACTTTTTGAACAGCAAGGTTCTCGTTGGCTCCTACAAGCTACAAGCATGGACACATCTGTTGGGACTTTCACCATCCATCCTGACCAAATTCAGGTTCTCAACCCGATACTAATTCTTGTATTAATTCCAATCTTTGATAAAATTGTCTACCCACTCATTAGGCTGTGCAAGATAAAGGTTACAACCCTAAGAAGGATGACTAGTGGGATATTTCTGGCTGGGGTGGCTTTCATCATTTCTGGAGTTCTACAGATTCAAATTGTGAATGGGAGTGATCTTTCTGCTCCTAATAGCTTTGCGTTTCTGAAGATAATTAATCCGACTGCTAATCAAGCCAATGTCACTGTCTATAGTAATTCCACTACAGAATACCCATTGAATTTCACAGTTAATCCTGAGGACTTTATCAAGGAGTTGATACCAGCTGGTAGATACAATGTGTCATTTCCAATCAAAGAGCAGAAAGCGATTGAGTTCCATACGTATGATATTCAGCTCAATTCCTCCTTGACATGCACCATATTCCTCTCGAACCTAAAGTCATCTCAGGCCACCTGTACTGATATGAATCTTTATCGGCCTGATGTTATTAAATACCAAGCCTCTATACAACTAATTAACTCGCTACCTGAGCAAACACTTTTTAAGGTACGAGAAGAATTAGAAAGTGTAATAGAAGCGAATCTAACTATCCTTTCGAAAGGACAATCAGGATTTTTCAGAATCCCCATAGGTGATTATTTTCTGGACTTTTCCAACCATTCTCTCCCCTTTCAGCGTTTCAAATGGTGACATATACTCTTTTGTAGTCTATCCACTGGATACATTGAATAATGTAACTCTACAAAGCTATTTATACGTTGAACGTAGTGTCTCTATTCTATGGCAGATTTCTATGTTCTTTGTTATAACAGTTGGCGAGGTATTGTTCTCGATTGCAGGTCTTGAATTCGCGTATTCGCAGGCGCCTAAAAGCATGAAATCGATTATGCTAGGCATGTTCCTATTGACTAGTTCATTTGGAAACTTATTGGTGTTCATTGTTTCGCAGTTTCAACTCTTTCCGACCCAAACTTCTGAATTTTTTGCATTTGCTGGGGCGGCCATTGTCATTTCAATTTTATTCGGCGTAATGTCCTTCTTTTACAAGTACATGGCGTATGACGATCTTCAGCCAGAGGTTCTAACTCGCAGTATTTCTGCCACAGACTTTTAAGAATTTTATTGAGAGCTAACGCATTGCTGAGAAGATTGATTAGTTGATTTTGTATATTTTACAGATTTTGTTGTTGTACGTATTTTATTCTATTCTTTAATGCATTTTGATAAATTAATAGTGTGAGCGTCTAATATATATCTTACTTAAACATGAATGCATTTATGCAGACTGTAAAATTAAATACGTATTATTACTCCTGATTTACTGCATCAGTATTCGTAACTGAAGTATTGTCACTGTTCAGACAAACATATTGTACTTAGAAGGGTAGAAAATCGGGACATCCCGATTTTTAACTTTTTCAATTCTATTGAGCTAATTTCTTCGATGTCACCAATTTACCTAACTAAAAACGAACACAATTTTGCCAGATTTGCAAAGTCAATCAGTGTATTTTCAAATTTAATTTTAGTCACCGTTGGCTTTTTTTAATTCAATTGCATTTGTGGTACGTGTTTGTCAGTCTAGCGAAAATTTAACTTTGACTTGTTCTAAAAAAGTTATGTATTATAATAGCCACTGCCTGCAACATTTTGATCAGTCACCATACCATTGCGCAATAGGTTATATTTGTAACGAATTTAGTGATAAAGTCTTTCGCATATAACTGAGCTGTGAATGGGCATGCTGCTACGTTCCAGCGTTGCTATGGAAACGCATTTTGGTCATTTGGGGCTATGTCTTGAAAACCACAGTAACTAAACATTCAAATTTGATCATATTTGATAGCCAATAGACTACTTTCTATTAAAAGTGATAATATAACTTCTATGTCTAAATTCAATGGTTTACGAGTTATTAGACAAATTACTGTACTAAATGCGACCAATCTGTTAAATTTTCTAATAACTCGTAAACCATTGGTATTAGTCGTAGCAATTATATTATCGCTCAATAGAAAGTAGTCTATTGGCTATCAAATGAGATCAAATTTGAATGCATAAAACATAAAATTAGGAGCATGCTCCAGCCTCCGCTCCTAATTTTAAACAGTGAGCGTGCTCCGGCTCCCGCTCCAAGAAAAAAGGACCGCGCTCCTTACTTCTCTTACAAAGTAAAACTTCTCTTACAAAGTAAATGCCTTTGTACGAATACTTTGTCCAGTGAATGTATGCATAGTACTTTTCTATTGCGTCCCGCCATGTTCCGTGAAATTCAATGTTGCGTCCCGCTTTTATCATGGCTCAGGTTGGCATGTATGAATTATGCTTATAGCGCAACGATATGATGACTTATCGGATACACTGCCCTACCAAAAAGTATTCGTACACCCCAATACTTCCCATACAAATTGTATAAATCTAATATATTTGTGAAGTCAATAATAATTAATCAGTAACAGCTAGAATTAATTTAGCTTAAAATTCATATTCGACACACGTGATTTATTCATTTGATAGTCTTTCAACTCAATTACTCTACTTCAAAGTTAAATGTTTTTAACCCGTGACACCTTGTGCCAGTCTCGCCATAATATATAGTGGCATTAATTCATGATATGTGGCACAGTGTAGTAAATGTTGGAATATTTATGCTTGAAGGAGAGTGATTGATTTGAATTGATTTGAGTTTATAAGTTTGAATTAGAAGGAAATGAAGTCAAGATTAGTGTATTTGTTACAGATTAAATGTTGTTGACTTTGAAATAGATTGGTTTTACACAACTATTTTGATGAAAAATTGAGATATACGAATACTTTTGGTAGGGAAGTGTATGTGTCATATATATACATTCTTAAAATCTCGTTTGCATGATTGACGACTTTTTGGCTAATCATGTAATTACTCAATGGACTTCGGTCTTACCCCTGGTCCAAATTTTGAATCCGTGAGTTGGCCTTATTGATTAAGGTCACGGTTAGAAATTTGTTTTCAACGGTTGACCTGGGTTTTTAGGGATGTAGAATTCATATCTTCGAAACTACAATGTGATAAATATTGTTTGTTTTTGTTTCGATAGATGCATAAAGTAAACGCATCACATTAGAAAGAATGTTGCGAATATTTTGTTTGAAGTTAATCTTTGGATTAGCAAGATTATTTGATAAGGGAGAGTCGCCCAAAGGGCGACTAAGGCAGACATAAATAATTCGTTTTGCTATCAACCAAGTTTGTAGAATCATACACCTACAGTAGTAGGCGTCTATTTCCACATTTCTAACATTCCAGTTCCTTTATCAATTCAGAACAACAGACATTTAAACAAATCTAAAATTATTAATTTGAAAGATTGACTACTGTATTACCTAATTCATTATAATTTACACTAATACAAAACACGGTTAATTAAGTTGGATATATAATACTTGCTATCTGCAATTCAATTTCCATTTAGCTGATGTTATCAATTGAAATATTAGTTGGATTATGTAATTACAATGAATTATCTTAAATATGAAAGCAGAATGAAGAAAAATGGGATTTTTAGAAGAATCAGGGAATATGTTTTGTTTCTATAAATTGATAAAGATCACAGTTTCAAACAACATATACCAAACAAAAAATTCAATTTAGACGAAATGCTAGCGTTATTACAACAGATCAAAAAGATTGAGGGTGATATCATGTATATCTCTCTTTTATTTAGCATCTTGGCCTTTACTGTTTTCTGTTACTTTTTAAAGAGAAAATATTTACTTACAAAGGACATTAAATATTTTTTAAGGAATAATATACTGATGTCTTCTTCTCATCAAAACCATCTGAAAAACCTTCGAATTAAATCAATGATAACTAACTTTGTTATCGTAATCGTCTTTGTTGAGATTATGTTCAATTTATCAGTTTTAGGAATGATAGCTCAAAGTTGGGGAGCTACATTTCAGCAACAAAATATTTCCTTATTTCGAAATCTGAAAAGAGCATATCCCTTCTTCAGGAATATAGAAAATATTGCAGTTCTTTGCCACGTCGCTATTCCTTGCCTGTTACTGAAAGTGCTCTTGTTAACCTACTTCCATTGTCCTTACAAGTACACAGTGATGAGGTGGAGCGTCTACATTGCAGTGAGAATTATAGTTTTCGCACTGATACTTTACTCTTTTAATAAGATAGACAAATATGAGAAAGAGTTTTCATCTCTTCAAGAGATACTGAGGTCATTGGCGTTCCTGGCTGACTTCCTCACCTACATTATTTATTCACGGCGATTCTACCTACATCTGAAGAGTAGAGAGAAAGAGGCCAGACTTTTCAAAGACAGAACCACTTATCATAATGAGCGATCTGTTTGCCTCCACTTCAAGATAGCTAGCATTCTCGTTACTATTGCCCTATTCACCCTTCTAATTCCTCCGATTATTTATCCTATAGTATCTGTAACAGGATTATTCATACAGAAGTATAATGAGAAAACTCAAAAGATAATGATATTGATGATCGTTGTAGTAAAAAATATAGGTTATATACTATATTCCGTTGTCTTCACACTAAATTATCTGTATGTGGTTAGTTTGATTGTAGGGAGTTATCTGGTACAGAAGCGTGGACTTGTTCATGTTAACAAGAAGATCAAACCTATCATCACAGCCTACCACAAATCGCCATATTTTGCAAAGAATTTCAATCCATAGTGGGCCAAATTGTACATAACTTTTGCCAGACCCTCCATGCATTTCTGGCAGTCATCTCCTGGCCAAGGCAGAAACCTACTCGTTGAGGCATCTGCCTCCTAGCTTTGTAGATTCTAGTTACGCCCCTGCTTTTGCTAGTTATTTGTTACATATTTTAAATAAAAATCTTTAAATGTACGGAAAATATAAACTTTGTGATGATATACTACTATATTCTCTGATTCCACTTGCAGTGTATCGTAGTGAATAGATAATTTAATAGTAAGACTGCTAGTTATATTTATAAGGAATTCATACGTATATCTACGTGTAGATAATCTTGATGTCAAATGTGAGGATAGAACTAAACTTTGATACACAAGCAAATTGAAATAGCTACTACAAGAGAGATATTACTTTACTATCATCCTGTCTGTTTTGCAATTGTTAATTATGTTTAGAAATGACTGTGATAACGATTCACAATAACGGGATCACGATGGCATAGTTATTAACGATGAATCATGTCTGATATCATAGTCAAGTTGATTGCGGATTTAACGATACTATGCTATTAGTAATACTTCCTCTTGCATAATGATATCAAACCGGTTGTGACTTGACCTTTAGGAGATGATGCAAAAATATATCCTAAATTTTCCTGTTTTACCAGACTTCTCTAATATCTCAAAGGTAAAACAATACTATGTTATTGTATACTTGAGAGCTTTCGTATAATATAGAAGTACAAGTATAAATACATTGTGTTAGTACTAACAAGTACTGAAAATCCAACTGTCATGCTTCCCAGCAAAGTTTTTATTATTTCCTTCCTTGTCATTATATTTCCAACACTTCTCAATGCCGCTTGTTTGCTTGAATGTACGCCATTCTTCGACAGTTCCCAGCATCCAATTTGTTCTCTAACTGAGAATAAAGCTTTTAGTAGTCAGTGTTCAGTGTATCTTTCAATTCAAAATCCTAATAGTATTTTCTGGCTAACGAAAACGATCACGCTGAATGTCAACCTAACTGATAGGATTGTTCTTCTTTATATAACCGGTAGCTCAATTTCTAATTTTGCAGTTAATTTTAATTTCGAACGAACTCATCCTAATATCAGAATTTTGAAATTGCAACGAGTGAGGCTAGTTAACCCAGAAAACGCAATCTTACCTTTGATAAATTTGCAACGTTTAACTTTGCATTATACTGAACTATCTGATGTATCGTTCTTTGAAAAGATTCCAAAAACAAATAGTATCTATTTCTGCGACCTTGACTATAATAAAATTTCTTCGTTAGCTGGCTCAAACTTCCAAAACTTAGAAAAGCTTAACACATTGGGGTTTTACTTGAATAAAATTTCGGATGTAAGTAGAAAAGATTTTGTTGGCTTGAATAAGCTAACTTTCCTGAACTTAGCTGGAAATAGTCTTAAAGTAATCTGGGATGACGCCTTTAGGGAATTGAACTCACTGAGAAGAATCAATTTCGACGAAAATCCATTAATTTCACTGAACTATCGTGCATTTGAACATTTGGCTTATCTTTATCGCCTCAAAACTCCTCCTATACATTGTGATTGCAGTGTTCAATGGATTTCGATCATCGCCTATGAATTCAATACTTACGTGAATCCATATTCAAGATGTGCAAGTCCAGTGCGACACCGGGGAAAACAGGTGAGAGATCCTAGCATCTATACGAACTGCACAGTCCAGCAATCCTTTCAATGCTTCAACAAGTCAAGAAATCCATGCTACGATGGGTCCTTCTGTGTTGGTACAAGCGATGGGTTCGAATGCGTGTGTGAAGGGGAAAGAATGGCATATTCTCAGAGTTTAGGGAAATGTTTTGACATCGAAAAAATGATACAAATGACGAAAGACTGTTATAATGGCGCAGTCTTTGATGAAAATAAGAATGATGTTGTTTGCAAGACTGGTTGTGACCCGAAACAACCCAATAGATTCCCATGATATCTCATTCATGCATGTTGTACTATACTAACGCTTTTGTTCCTACTTCCCAACGTTAAAAGAACTTTGTTTGCATTACCCTTACTTTACTGCTCTTTTTTTTTGTTTACTAATTTTTTGCTAGTTATTAGCTCCTAGTGATGTCACTGTATTTGCTCATTATATGTATGCTCTCTTGATATTGTAAGTTCATTTAATTAAAACTGATTTTAATGCAAGTATGCAATATTTATGTGGATAAGCATGATCCTGGAAAAAGTTCTGAACAAAACTCAAAATTCATTAATATTACAGGTTTTTAATGACAAGCGCGCTTCGCTTGCTTGCGCTGCGCGGCTGACGGACACTTTGTGTCCGCCGGAGGCTCCCTTCGGTCGCCTGGGGTCACATTGGTTAAATGTAAGGGAGATAGTATCTCTAAATATGTCTGTCCTACTGTTATAATCGATATCATTCGAAAAATCACCAAATTTGTCAATTTTAAAATTTTTGATGTAATGACGTCACAACAAAGTGATGAGTCATCACTTTTTTACGATAGTTGCATCATATGTGAGGTATGTTAGTATACATATTCTATTGAAATTCAGCCTTCTATCTCCTATAATGGCTGAGTTATGCTCGAATAACTGTGTTGCTTAACTTTTAAAAATGTGACAATGACGTCATAATTCTATGATGAGTCGACATTTTGCTCTGAGCTCAGAACTTACTGGAGCCATAGCCAAAAAAAACAAAAATTAGCTTTCTGTGCCTGGCAGTTTCTTCAATCAATTCGTTACAGATATATATATATATATATATATATATATATATATATATATATATATATATATATATATATATATACACACATTAATCGAGTTTTAATAGTAAGGATGAATACGTTATAGTTTAAATTTATTACATACATCTTGTCCATTATTTAAGCTTGAGAAAGTAAATATACACTAATATACTGTTCTCGATAAATATTGTTATAAAGTGCAGCTCCTAGTATTAGGAGATGTCATGATTGGCATGTAATGTCCGTCTGCTCGCTCCTGAAAATTCTATCGAACCAATTTGCATCAAATTTGGAACAACTATTCCGTATATGATGGGGATTTCAACCTGGGTACAAATTCTGCAAAATTCACACCTTTTCACAGAAGATGTCAAAATGTATTAGCCAATCAGAACCCAGGGATTTAAGAAAATAATGAAAAGAAAGTATATTAGGTACAAGTATTTATCTAACAAAATAAAGAAATATAATATTTAATTTTTAAAATATAAAAAATTGGGACTCTATCAACATCAGTGGAACCTTTTCAAGAGAGGTTGCAATTTGTCATAATTGTACCTATACTGGTCTTCCTTTTCGCTGCATCTCTTCACACACTTGAGAATTATTGGGATGAATGTGATAGCGTAAAATGGTAGGGAAAGTGTAACAGAATAGATAAACAGGAATATTGCATCAATTACTAGTAAAATGTGTTTAAGAAATAATGAATTGTGTTTTTGCAGAGACAATGTAATGGTTTCATGGGATATATTTAGATCGCATGATCCATACCAAAAAAGATAGAAAAAGTGGGATGTGAAATATACCATGGTAGAAAGAATGTAAAATAATTGTGAAACCAGTGAGACAATACGGAATATTCGATAGAATTTGAATGCTGATAATTGCTGATTGTAGAATACTCTATTGTCAGAATAGAGTTGAATATCTCTTAGATTGGACCTGAGCACACGAGACAGAATGGACGTATCTCTCAACAACACAATCCAGTTGGCTATGCTGATAATAGGAACAAGCAAGAGCAAGAAAATCCAAGTGTATGGTGTGGAACAGAATCCTATCAAAATGCATTGGACACAGCACCAGATGAGATATTTGATGAGAGTACGCTTGAAAGGATGGTTGAGATATCTAGCAGCGAGGTAGCGAGACAGGATTACGAGAAAGGTCAACAGCAAAGCAGAGGATAATAAAGACATATCAATGACAACTATATTTACGGTGTAAAACTTATTAAACCCATGATTAACGAAACAATGCATACTTTCAAAGAGAAAATTGAGCTGACGATTTTTAACATAAGGGCGTTTTATTGAGTTCAAAATTCCAAAAATTCCATAAGCAACTATACTAGCTATCTCAACAAAGCTACAACAAATCATGATGAGATATTTGGTGATGTGAGTTTTCAGGTTGTACAGTTTCCTCTGTTTAGAGAGATATTGTATATCTGAGTAGAGAGGATGTAGAACAGGAGTTCGTTTACAGGTTTTATATTCGTTATACACTCTCCAGCTCTGTACAATGAAATATAGATTCCATCCAATCATGAGAGTTAATGTAAACAACATGATTGGAATTGTTATGATGTACAAAACTGGATGCCAAATCTGAAATTCTGTTTCATTCATAATATTAAATGTTTATAAGTCCTTTGTGGTCTATATAGCCCTAGGAAGGTAGTTTATAGTTACAGAGTATGAAGATAAAATGATTTTATACTTGTCTTAGCATTTTAACTATGCTAACGTAAAATTATGTAATACTTTAACACGATAACCATTACTCAAGTATACGAGTAAATAATTGCTTTGGAAGTAATAATGCACTTAATTTTAGTTTATCCTTGAATGCTAACATCAGGTTGTGTCATAAATAATTAGCCAAATTAACCCTTTGTATATCATCCGAATAATGTATACTATGCCAAAAGCAATTTTACATATTACGTATATTAATATGTGAAGTGTGATTTAAGAGAAGGCGAATAACCTGATCACTTTACAACGGAAAATGATGGAAATCATGTCCGTTGCCGTATTTCTGCAAGATGGTGCACCCGCTCACCATGCTAGAAAAATTCAAGTTCTACTGGCATCATAATGTGAAGAAGATTGTTATACAACTGTAACTCTATTCTCAATTAATAAAGAAGTGCAAGGTTGATGTTTTTGAATTACACAAGGGAAATAAACAAAACTTCTTGAACTGGTACCTGATCCGGGACTATTACTTTTGGATGATAAATAGAAGGATAATTTGGTTTATTTATGATACAACCTGATGTTAGCATCCAAGGCTAAACCAAAAATTAATTTAATAGCTATCTACGTCAATTATCATTCTTATACAAGATTATACTGATTCGTTATATAATGGGCAGCATGTTAAAGTACAGGAGGGTGACATAGTAATTATGTAGACTAACTCTTTGTTTTAGCATATTTTGTCTACATCTCTACTCTCCCATCTGTTAACCAGAAAGTGGCCTCATCGCAGAATATAACATTATTCCATCGTCTATGCAAGTTCTTTACAGCAAAATCAAATCGTTTCATTTTGAAAAAATGGAATATTTCACATCTCACTTGTTCTTTAATTTTATTGATCAGCGGGAGTTTTACTGTGGGCAAGGTGTGAAAATATGAATAATCGTTTTATGTACAAATCTACACCATAAAAGGAATGTTTTGTCCATGTTTTGTAAAATCAGTCCATTTTAAAGAACGTCTGGACGGTTGACAGACGTCATACACTCAATAGAGATCCCTCTTATATTAGGAACTACTATAAAGAACTGGGATGTGAAATATTCCATTTTTTCAGAATGAAACGATTTGATTTTGCTGGTAAGAACATGCATAGACGATTGAATATTGTTATATTCTGCGATGAGGCCACTTTCTGGTTAACAGATGGGAGAGTAGAGATGTGGACAACATATGTTAAAAGAAAGAGTTAGTCTAAATAATGACCATGTACATGTTGGTTAGTAAACACAGTACAGTTGAAGAATGTTCCGACAAAATCCTAAAGTTGGTAAAGAGAGTGAAATTCGACACTGAAGGGAGAACCTACATTGATAACACTGTATTAACAGAGATGCGAAATATTATAACGGAGTCAGCGAAACAGAGAAAATCTAAGAACAAAGTTCAAATGACAGAAGGGATGAAGAATCTAGATTTAATCCATGGTGACATTCCAATCTTTAAAACGAAGACTGGTCCTAAAACAGTAGTTAAGGCAAATGACTTTTTCTGGAGTAGAAAATCAATTACGGCTAGAATGGGGTGTTTCATTCTGAAAACAATAAAACTCGAGATAGCTGAGGAATTTAAAGAACGCTATTCAGCTGAGAGCCTGGTGACAACTGAAGAGTTTGCGGAGTTTTGCGTGAAAGCGATTAATAAGAAGTGAATCCCTAACTTCTATATTTGAATTGACTTTATAAACATTTCCTATATTTTTTCCTCTAAGTCTACCTATCTCTAAGTTTTTTTTGTTTAAGGATAATATCCTTATTAGTTGTAATATATACATTTAAATGAATATGAGCATAACTCTTTTTGAAATATGTGAAATAAAGCTACTCAAACTCTTGGATAATATATTCACGCTCAGTCCTGAAGTTTGTCGATCCAAGTCTGTTGATTTATACTTAGATATATCGCACCCAATAGCAATTTGCGATATAAATCGGAAAAATATTTCCGCAAAAAATCGAATAAATATTAATTAGATTGAATTCATTTGAAAAAGTGAAATTATTGGAAATACTATTACGTTGGATCATGGATCCGATATAATAGTATAGAAAGCACTGCAAACACTTTCTCGACGTAGACATGTCTGTGTTGTGGCAGTCCCCGATTTTAGGACCGGACCGGACCGACATAATTGTAGTATTAAGACACATCATCTCTTCTTGTGATTTCATTTCAAACCATTTTTCGACTTGATATTAGTACATATTTGTGGGTACTGAAGTCTAGAAAAGGTGTGAATATTTGAGAAGTTTAATCCTAAACTCGATTTCTTAAGAATATATGGTTAAAATTAAACAAAGGTAACATCCATCTTCACAATTATTAGGTGTAAAAAAAATTTTTTCCCAATGAATACTGAACAATACCACAATTGATTATAATATTTCCATTTAACGCAAACGAATATTCGTTTTGAAACGAACGAGTATTTGTTAGGATCATTTGGAATGAATATCCGAATATTCTGTGTATTCGTTTCAGCCCTAGTAATGACATGACCCTTCAATTTTCAAAATGTGCTAAATCATCATGATTACGCAACACCATTTGCCATAACTGTATGATTTGTCAGACACCATCCAGTAGTAATCTAAGAAGAGAAGTGGTGTTTCAATTGTGCATTAAGGAAGATAGGCATTTTCTGGGTTTGGGGTAAGTAATAAAATTAAGGGTGTTTATTGGAGAGTTCTACTTGGGTTTTGGTAGAGGACATGTCGATTTATCCTTACTATTAAAACTCGATTAATGTATATTTATATATATATACGTATATATATAATACTATATATATATATACATGTAACGAATTGATTGAAGAAACTGCCAGGCCCAGAATGCTGATTTTTGGCATGTGGGAGTATTTTGGCTATGGCTCCACTAAGTTCTGAGCTCAGACGAAAATGTCGACTCATCATGGAATTATGACGTCATTGTCACATTTTTAAAAGTTAAGCAATACAGTTATTCGAGCATAACTCAGCCATTATAGGAGATAGAAGGCTGAAATTTTAATAGAATCTGTATACTAACACATCTCACATATGATGCAACTATCATCAAAAATGATGACTGATCACTTTGTTATGACGTCATCATTACTCATCAAAAAAAATTTTAAAATTGATAAATTTGGTGATTTTTCGTGTGATATCGATTATAACAGTAGGACAAACGTATTTAGAGATGTTATTTCCCTTATAATTAATCAATGGTGACCACAGGCGCCCAAAGGGCGCCTCAGGCGGACACAAAGTGTCCGCCAGCCGCGTAGTGCAAGCAAGCGAAGCGCGCTTGTAAGCTTTAAAATACCTGTATCTTTTATATAACTTGCGACAGTTGACCTTGAGCGATTCAATATTTCCTGGGTAATTTTTGAAATAAACAATACATGCCCCTGGGACCTATATGGTTTATTGTAATCCTCAACCCCAATTGGTTTAAGCTCTACATACTATTGGTCTGTCGACAGAAAAATTCATAATTGGGAGATATTTCCCAATTTTTGAAGTGAGGGAACGCTCATGAAAGTTATATGGCGTTTCACTTATCATAAAAGCTAATTCATGTTTCCCAACCCTAGACATGAAAAGAAATTTAATTAATTAAATGTATCACTGATTTTCATTGGTTTGATCTATATTATTTATTTACATTTTAGAATGTCATGAATCTCCAGGATACCAAAATGATGTCACTACTAAACACTAATTGTGTACAATTGATAAAAAGAATAATATGATACAAAAAAATAATAAATAAACGCATATTATTAGTTGCAGCTTAGAAGGCTTGGAGTCTGTTGTCTTCTTTCACATCCACTATAATTATATTTTGTAGGGAGTCTATTGCAATACCTCTAGGGAAGAATAACTCTCCTGCTTCCTTCCTTCCCTCTTTTCCAATCTTCTGCATCAGGATTCCGTCTGGAGAGAATATTCTGATACAGTGACCATAACAGTCACTCACAAGAATATTCTCATTGGAATGTAGACAGAAGTACCGAGCATCCTTGATGTCGTTTCCTGTTACTAGGGAGCGTATGAGGGTTCCATCTAGCTTGAATACTTGGATTGGATCTGGTTGGTAGTTATTGGCCCAGTAGCTGAATAGTACAAACATTTGTTGTTTGTGTAGGATGATGTCTCGAGGAGTTGTATTTTCATCAAACGAGATAGCCTTCAGAATAATCTTCTTTGTAGGCTTGAGGTTGAGATCAAATATCTGTACTGTTAGAGACTTCTCAATACAAGTATAGATATTAGATCCTTATATAGATATCCCGTACAATTGAGTGTCAGGTTCCAAATTTTTAACTGTTTCTCCATTCTTGTTTAGTTTGAGAAAATAAGGTGAGTAAGGATGTGTAGTCAGATAGATGTGGTCTTCATGAATCTTCATGTCGTAGCAGTCAGTCATCAGTGGATTGCGTAGAGTTGAGTGGTGATTGCCTTCGCTCGTGAAGACTTGTATTCTACCGGTGTCTAAAGAATTCTCTCCTACATATATCAGCTGGCTGGTGGGATCTATACAGATTGCTGTAGGGTAGATTAGTTGATCTTCTTCTTCACCTTCCTTCACTCCATGAAAGATAGGTAGAGTCCTGCAAGCGTATGGATTTGGTCTTTTCATAATGCGACACTTCTCTTCCAGCATCTTCTCTATCTGTTCCATCTGGCAGCTGATCGACACAAGAGGGAATGAAATCTCTGAAAGGATCTTCTCCATTTCTTCCTTGATATTCTTAAGATTTTTCTGGAGCAGCTCTTTCAGTCTGTTGAGATTCAGTTCCCTCTCCGTATCATCTCTGTTCTTCGTCAGCTGTTCCAAACTAGCTCTTCTCTCTTGGATTTTAGTTTCAATTTCAGCTGGGATGGCATCCAACTCTGCCAAGAGTGCTACTTCTCTTTGTGCCACTATTTCGTGGATCTGTCTGAATGTGTCGCTGAGTTGTCTCTTCCTCTCTGCCACTTGTAGAGTCAGATCTTCTAGAGCTCTTTCCAATTTTGTGATGGAGACGTGTCGGGGATTTTGTGTGGCTGCAACTACTGGTGCTTGTGGGTACCTTGCTGCCATTCTCTTCTTTTGTTCGTTGTTTGTAGTTTGTTAGTTAGATATATTCGTGAGTTTGTGAGTCTATTTATACATTTCTCTTAGATTAGCAATGGAACTAATATAGCTAAATATAGGATTGAAAGTGGTTCTATTACCATTGCCATATCTTCATGTCCCATGACACTCTGTTGTGTAATAACTTTCATTATTGTTAGATTCAGTTCCAATTTACCCAGAATCAGTTGAAAATGAGACAATTTTGTTTCATTATTGTCTAATTCATTAAATAATATTAGTTGAAGTGTATTTTCTCCAAATTAGGTAACTTTCGATTGATATACCTAAATTTAGACTATCAGTATTAACATGTGTTTGGAAACATAGTGCATATATGGGCATGAACCTCTGAGAGATGGCATTATTGTGAGACACAGTTCTGATATGATATATCAAATATAATAGTGTATATTCAGATTAAAGCGAGTGAATGGATAGAACATGACCTGCTATGTTACAGAACTATCTTATTTAAGATTTTCTATTCTTCAAACAATATCTTTTCGAGTGAGGTCCTAGTCTTATCTCTTATACTACTACAGTAGAAAGATGGGAATATCCAATAGTAAATGAGTAATAATAGAATTGGTTTATCACATTGAAAGAATGCGAAACGGAAGTATTAATTGAAAGAAATCATAGCAATAATTATAAAGTGATTGAGACATAAATATGAATAAATAATTTAAGAATTCTACTTTAGAAAATTGATAAAGCTACTCAAAATCAGGATAAATATAATAGTTCTGTAACGTATCAAGTCATGGTCGATGCATTCATTCAATACGCTATTATACTTCATATCAGAACTGTGTCTCACAATGATGCCACATCTCAGAGGTTCATGTCTATATATATTCCGAACACACTGTACATTGTACAGTGTGTTCGGAAATTATTGGGACTAGACTTTAACTTAATGCAGTATCAAACCTGTACTTGGAAAGAGTATTATAATTTCAGTATAACTTCATGTATGTATTTTCTTATTATATATACATTGTTTTGAGTCACACTATCATATCATGTGGAATGCAAACTCATTCTTTGTCTCAGTTTTCGTCAAAATCCCAACCACAGTTTGCTATGATATAGCAATGTTTTCTTCTATACCGCTTAATTTAGTCATAGAAATATCTAAGCATGTATACGTATGTCATGGGGAAGCTTCAAATTTGGTGGAATTTGAAGTTCCCCCAGGGAAAATTAAAATTGGAAATTCTCTTAGTACAATTTTCAATTGGAGTTTCCCCTAGTGGAAATTTAAATTTCCCTAGTGGGAACTCTAATTATAATTTGCCCTGGGGGTATTTAAAATCAATTGACTAAATTTTGCCGTTTACAATTGGGTGTCCCACTGGTGAAACTTTAAATTGCCCCTAATTAGAGTTCCCACTAGGGAAATTTAAATTTCCACTAGGGGAAACTCCCAATTTTGTACGGCAAAATCTAGTCTTTAGAAATTTAAATTCCCCCAGGGCAAATTATAATTAGAGTTCCCACTAGGGAGATTTAAATTTCCATTAGGGGAAACTCCAATTGAAATTCCCCCCAATGGAAACTCCAATTTTAATTTCCACTGGGGGATTTTAAGTTTCACCGTGACATATATATCTTGTAGTTGTGCAATTCTTGCGTATTTGTTCAAGGGATTCGGAAAGATATAGGCTCTGAAAGTCAGAATTAGGGGTGTGCCAGTGATTACCCTACAAAACTCAAATTTCTCGAGAAAAAAAATTTGAATTTGAGAAAATATAATTGTATTTGTGGTCAATCCCCACAAATAGCACTAATTATTAGTTATTCCATTACGTTAAACAAGTTAAGTTCAAAATTGTGAATTTAATGGGCTAAATTCCACTTTTTACATTGTTATTCTCTGCGGGCCTCAATCACACCCCTAATTCTGACTTTCAGAACCTATATCTTGCTGAATACTTTAAACAAATCCTCAAGAATTGCACAACTACAAGATATATACATGCTTAGATATTTCTATAACTAAATTAAGCGGTATAGAAGAAAACATTGCTATACCATAGCAAACTGTGGTTGGAATTTTGACGAAAACTGAGACAAAGAATGAGTTTGCATTCTAGAAAAGATGCTGGGTAATTACATGATATGATAGTGTGACTTAAAACAATGAATATATAGTAAGAAAATACATACATGAAGTTATACTGAAATTATAATACTCTTTCCAAGTACAGGTTTGATACTTCATTAAGTTAAAGTCTAGTCCCAATAATTTCCGAACACACTGTACAATGTCTCCAAGCACAGGTTTAATACTGATAATCTAAATTTAGACATATCATTAGAAGCTACCTAGTTTGGAGAAAGTTCACTTTCAACAGTATTATTTAGTAAAAATTATCAATACTGAAACAACATTGTCTCATTTTGAAACTGATTCCAGCTAAATTGGAACTAAATCTAACAATAGTAAAAGTAACTACATACCACATGTGTAATGGGGTAACTAAGGAGATTTAATCCTTTATTTAGCTATGTTATTTCCATTGCTAATCTAAGAGAAATGTATAAATAGACTCACAAACTCACGAATATATCTAACTAACAAACTACAAACAACGAGCAAAAGAAGAGAATGGCAGCAAGGTACCCACAAGCACCAGTAGTTGCAGCCACACAAAATCCCCGACACGTCTCCATCACAGAATTGGAAAGAGCTCTAGAAGATCTGACTCTACAAGTGGCAGAGAGGAAGAGACAACTCAGCGACACTTTCAGACAGATCCACGAAAAAGTGGCACAAAGAGAAGTAGCACTCTTGGCAGAGTTGGATGCCATCCCAGGTGAAATCGAAACTAAAATCCAAGAGAGAAGAGCTAGCTTGGAACAGCTGACGAAGAACAGAGATGATACGGAGAGGGAACTGAATGTCAATAGACTGAACGCGTTGCTACAGAGAAATCTTAAGAACATCAAAGAAGAAATGGAGAAGATCCTTTCAGAACAGATTTTGTTCCCTCACGTCTCCATCAGCTGTCAGATGGAAGAGATAGAGAGGACACTGGAAGAGAAGTGTCGTATTATGAAAAGGTCAAATCCATACGCTTTCAGGACTCTACCTATCTGGCATAGAGTTAAGAGAGGTGGAAATGAAGATCAACTATACAACCCTACAGCAATCTGCATATACCCCACCAGCCAGCTGATATATGTAGGAGAGTCTTACTACAATGGTAGAATACAAGTCTTCACGAGTGAAGGCAATCATCACTCAACTCTACGCAATCCACTGATGAGTCTCTGCCAGTACATGAAGATTCATAAAGACCACATCTATCTGATTACACATTCTAACCCGCCTTATTTTCTCAAACTAAATAAGAAAGGAGAAACAATAAAAAAATTGGAGCTTGACACTCGAATGCGTGGGATGTTTATAGAAGGATCTAATATCTACACTTGTGTTAGGCAATCTCTAACAGTGCAAACAGTACAGATATTTGATCTCAACCTCAAGCCTACTAAGAGGATCATTCTGAAGCTATCTCGTTTGATGAAAACACAACTCCTCGTGAAATCATCCTACACAAACAACAAATGTTTGTACTATTCAGCTACTGGAACAACGATAATAACTGCCATCCAGATCCAATCCAAGTGTTCAAGCTAGATGGTACTCTCATACGCTCCGTACTAGTAACAGGAAATGACATCAAGTTTGCTGAATACTTCTGTCTAGATTCCTATGAGAATATTCTGGTGAGTGACTATTGTGGTCACTGTATCAGAATATTCTCTCCAGACGGAATCCTGATGCAGAAGATTGGAAAAGAGGGAATGAAGGAAGTAGGAGAGTTGTGCTCTCCTAGAGGTATAGCAGTAGATCCCAAACAAAGAATAATTATAGTGGGTTGGAAAAAAGACAACGGACTTCAAGCCTTCTAAGCTGCAACTAACAATATTTGTTTATGTAATTAACGTGTTTATTTATCATCCTGTCTGTGTCATATTATTCTATTTATCAATTGTACCCAATTAGTATTTTGTTGTGACATTGTTTTGGTAACATAACAATCTAAAATGCAATTAAATTTTATAGATTAAACCAATGAAAATCAGTAATACATTTTAAAATATTACTAAAAATCATATTTCCCATTTTTTTGTTTTTTGTTTTGTTATTATGTTCTTCTTATGTGTTAATATTTGTTCAACTTCCAGACCATTAGTATATATTTTGGAATCGAGAGTGTCTATGTTTATTGCCACTTTCTTTAAAGAAAGGTCTGGATAGGTAACATCAGTCATGACTCAACTCATTTCCGAATTGAAAACCGATTTTATCGATATCGCTTCCAGATCTTCTTATAACCAGCGGTGTTTTGCCAAAAATAGAAGTGGGGGGGCGTTTTTTCGTGAAACTTTAATCCCCTGATGGTATAGAAATGGTGATAATAAGAAAGAGAAAAAGAATATGGTTAGTTTAAAATGGCAACAATTGATTTAAATTTGTTATGCTACGTAATACATTCTAAGGCTAAAATTAAAATGGTAGTCAGCATGAGGTAAGGAGCGCCCCCCCAAGCGAAAAAAGTGGGGGGGCAGTGCCCCCCAAAACACCACTGGTTATAACTCCGGTTATAACTCCAGTTATAACTCCAGTTATAACACCAGTTATAACTCCAGTTATAACGCCAGTTATAACTCCAGTTATAACACCAGTTATAACTCCAGTTATAACACCAGTTATAACTCCAGTTATAACACCAGTTATAACTCCAGTTATAACTCCAGTTATAACTCCAGTTATAACACCAGTTATAACACCAGTTATAACTCCAGTTATAACACCAGTTATAACTCCAGGTATAACTCTTGTTATAACACCATTATCAAAGCCGTAACGAGAAATGATCGCCCTCTGGTTAAGGAGCAAAAACTGCGCCCTTACGATGTATTTACTCTTTGGGGCATTGGAATGAGATTACAATATTTGCATTCCTTAATTAACTGTATGCACGTACTCATATGCTATGAATCCTATGCTATGATTTTTCATCAATATATTACTAAGTTGTTGATATCCTGAATTGTATATGTAATCTGAAGCACTCATGATATATATTGTGAAAGAAGTTTGTTGAAGTAGTCTCTTCCGATTTGAGGACGGTTTTTAGACTTTTCTTTTATATTTCTTCTATTTTCAGAAGCCTGGATTTGAATTCTAGTAGTTTTGAAATTATCAACACTACTTGTGTATTTGTAATATTGAAAGCATAATTCGTAGTACAGTGGAACCTCCGTAATCCGACACCTCTGTAATCCGACATTTCTCTAAACCGACATTATTTCTCTTCACGGATCGTTTTTCTATAAAAAAGTGAGGGGGCAGCGCCCCCCCGCGCCCCCCCCCCAAAACACCACTGCCTATAACTCAACACATATTCCAGAGCCAACTTCGGTAGGATATCCGTATCAGAGGTCTGATTTTTTCAATTTGCGGGAAAATTATCTCCCTTTACTTGTTTTAAGACGAATGGCTGCGATTCTTGGATATTTAAAATCTTCTTTGTTTTCCCAAAGGGACATTTCAATCATCAGCTCTCCACGCTGAAAACCGAATTGACGAGGATTGCCACCATGTGTACCAAACATCTAGCTATGCCCATTTGTGAGCACAATTTCTATACCAGTGATCACCTTACTTCCAACGTAGACACTTATGATACTCACCATATGACCCTTGTGATCCTCACCGAGATATTTGAATGGACTCCCTCCCACACCCCCGACTTCACATATCTCTAAGTATGGCGAAGTTTCTCTTGTCACCTTTTCAGACATTGTATAGTTGTATGCTGAAATATTGCTTTTTTTAAAAAATCAGTGAAACATTTTAAAATACCATAAACAATCTTATTTCAAATGTTGTTTACTACCTAGGAGAGCTACACAAGTTTATTCAGTATAATCAATTCAATATGAACAATACAGATTAAATTATATACAAATAATGTAAACAAACAGTAAGCAAATTAAATGACAATAACAATATCAACAGAATTCTGAAGGTGATTAGAATCAAAACAATCTTAGTTCCAGTTTATGACACCTCACTATATTTCGGTGGTGGGGTGGAGATTCTCTTCTCGATGACGTCATTGTAAGTCAGTGGTTTTTATTCTTCTATATTTAGAAACGGAAGTCAGCTCTTTAAGAGAGGTTCTAGTTTGTCGTAATTGTACCGATACTGGCCTTCTTTTTCTCTGCATCTCTTCACGCATTTGAGAATGATTGGAATTAATGTTATCCCACATAAAGGAAAGCAGAGGGAGATTGAATATATGATACCAGATGTAATACCAAAATAATCTATAGAATCTTCAATTAGCCAATTATATTTTGTATGCATAGACATTGGAACAGAAATATTTTTGTCGAAATGTATGTAGCAGGTATCGTAGAATACAATCCTACAAATTCCACTAATGAAAAATACATTTTCAGCAAGAAGAATGAAAAAGAGAGAAACCAGTGTCACAATACGGAATATGCGATAGAATTTGAATGCTGATAATTGCTGATTATAGAATACTGAGTAGAGGGGATGTAGAACAGGGGTTTGTTTACAAGTTTTGTATTCTTTGTACAGTTTATGACACGTTACAATAAAGTAAATGCACCACCCAATCACAAGAGTAAAGGAAATTAAATCTAAGGGTAATATCAGGCATTCAGCCAATCTTATCAATATTTCAGTTTCTGAGATGTACATTGTAATTAATCTATAGAAATAACTGCTCTTATTTATTCAATAGAATCTGTGGTACAATTTGTTTGTAGAATCTGTGGTACAATTTGTTTGTACAATTTGGTTGTTTCCCAGTTTTTATATTTCCCTTATATTACTCACATTTTTCATGACATTAGCTAATTAAATTGACATCATTTGTTTTCAACGATCCACAGTATTTATTGCGTGAACTTTCATACCATTACAATATGTGGGATGAATATTAAATGTAATTATACTTGTAGCAATGATTCATACGGATTACGTCATACATACTTAAGTATAATTCTGACAAGTACAACGAAGCCATATGTAATGCATAAAACGTCCCTCGTGGACTCTGGTAGTATTCCTCTTTCAGGAATGAAGCACAACATAATTTAGTGAATCATCTCGAACTTTGCTTCCCGCATACTTGTCAGCCCCTTTAGAAAATTTTCCTCGATTTTTACAGATCCCTAGCTACTGATAATAACCAAATTCTGCGATTCTTCAGCAGATTTTTCATATTTCTCATCCTAAATATACAAAAGTGATTGATGAGCGCATAAATTGACTCGAAATCCCTGGGTTTGGGTTTGGGTTTGGGTTTGGAATCCTGGGATCTCGGCAGGGTATGCTCCCGGTTTTTGTAGAATGCCTATCTCATAGTTAATTAGCATTTCTGATGACTCACTGTGAGTTGGAACCGCTGGCCTTCACCGACACTAAGGACACAGAGGGACACTATCACGAGCTCGTCAATGCAAACCCGAACTACCCAATCCTGATCAAGTCTGTGCTGTGGCTGAGTGTAGAGAATTTCGTGCAAGCACAGAAATTCCAAGGAACTCCCCTAGCAACGAAGATTCAGAAAACTTACGATACAGAACAAGCGAAGAGTTTGGAGAGGAACTCAGCTGTCCTGGATTTCGTCAGACACGATTGGCACAAAGTCAGTTACGATTTTACGATCCATTGATTCATGCGTGGTGATGTGAAACTAAATAATTGGCAAACCTATTGAGTTATTTGAATAAGAATCACACTAAAAATCGGATAATTTAATTATAAGTCAACAAATCTAGATTCGAGATGAAGTGATGCTTGAGGGTCTACGCGCCAAATTCACTCAGCACAAGGATCTGAAGAAGCTGCTGCTTCGAACTGGGAGCAGAGACATAATCCTGAAAGACTCCATCCCTGGTTCTTACTGGGGGAGAGGGAGCGATGGAATGGGAACGAACAAACTCGGACAGCTGTTGATGCGGACTCGTGCTGAGATGATGGGCAAGACTCCAACAGTTGAAACCGACAAGATGCATTCAGAAGTTGGTTGCATATTCAGAAATACATGTTTGTATATGTACATGTTGAGCACTTGGTTGTACCGGATGTCCAGTTTAATCTGGTATCCTTACCTGAGTTAGTCTAGTGTAGAATATATTACTGGAGTGACTGGCAAAGGGTTGATTGAGTCAATAGAATAAATTGTCGGATTAGCCAAGGTCTATTTAATTAGATAGCTTAAAATTGCGGATTTTATTGATGGCTTTTGATGATGCATTGAGGGCTGCACTTTGCCCATCCCTGATGACTGTGTGGGTTAATTGTCTTCTTTATCCTGTTCATTATTGGTATGATAGTAGAATTTCAAATTAATTCATGTCAACACTATTCTCATCTCTCAACCAATGCATTACTTGTTATGAATATTATAATTTAGTTTGAATGAATATTCTAATTTAGTTCCAAGACTATCAACCCAACTTCTCGAGCCCTGACAAGCCCCCGAAGAGTACGATCTACTTCCACGACGAGAAGTACCCTTTCTTCGAGTTCTCGCCTTACTTCGCTCACGAGGTGAGGATAAACGGGACCAAGTGGCGGACAGTTTCGCACTACTACCTCGGACAGAGGTTCGCAGGGTCCAAGTTGGAAGTCCGCATTCAGGAGTGCAGGACTGCTGGGGAGGCGATGAAGATAGCCTACAGCGAGGACAACCACGATTTCGTAAGGACAGACTGGAGGGACGTTAAGGTTGTTAATCAGTTGAATCTGTCCCAGAGAAATAAATCTTATTTTCCCTATCAACTTTCATTCATTCCTTAAAAGAAAGTTTTGATTTTCTTCAATTATCCCTATGTTAATGAAGAAAATCATATACACTTCTGAATTCTATTAAGTTCTGTTGTTTTCACAGTGAGGATAAAATGTAATTCAGAAGTATATTTACAGACTCATCATCCTAAATATTATTGTCTAGGATCAAGTAATGAAGACGGCCTTGAAGGCTAAATTCATTCAATATCCAGAAGCTAAGCACCTGCTGCTGTCCACTGGACACAAGAGCCTGGTGCACCACTGCAATGATGCGTACTGGGGAGACAGCATGGACGGAGATGGGCAGAATATGCTCGGCAACTTCCTGATGGACATCCGTAAGGAATTGCAGGAGAAAGACTCAGATGTCAGGTTTCTAAATATAGAATACGTAGATCCAGGGTTGCCATGGAAACATAATTTCATTATCTATGTATATACTTAGTTGTGAAGTAAGAATTAATTTGTGTTACTACCAACTAGTGAATATATAGCTGCACACAAGTGAATAAACATGGATGAAATTCCTATTTCCATCACATCCATTGGGTTCCCATTTCAAATTTCTCACTCTTGCCTTGATTTCATTTTTATCACCAATAGCATTCCCAGCAAAACAAACTAACACAATCTTAATAGGACTGAAGCGAATATTGTAATGAATATTCGTTTGCGTTAAATGGGAAATATTGCAATTCATTGTCGCATTGCTGAGCTCTTCAGTCGAAAAGATGGATTTTACTTTGGGGATAATTTCAACCTTAAATATTCTTCAAAATAGATTTAGGATTACTTCTCATTTCCTGAAACTATCATTGGTTCGGTTAAACGATGTAGGCTGAAAATTGCTTACGTCATCTAAACGAACGAATATTTGAATATTCGTTTCATCCTAAATCTTAATTGCAGGCCTATTCTCCAGCCAATGGGCAATTCGAATCCAGTGTCGAGTCCTACAAGAGAGTCGCGCAAATCCCGCCAGCTTGCTTCCCTCCACCGCGACACTAACACATCCGTGATAACCTCGGAGCGCAGCAATCAGCTGTGCGGACTCTCCGTCTACTCCGACCACCCAGTCACCGTGTCGCACAAGAGATGGCCCTCCCTGGCCCACTTCTACAACGCGATGAAGTTTGAGGGAACTCGATTGGAGGACAGAATCCGTGCCATCTCATCGCCTGAGGAGGTGCCCTATGTCGCATACCAATACCGTGAGGGCGTTGTCAAGGGCTGGGTTGAGAAGCGGGATCGGATTATGTTACAGGGTTTACGCGCCAAATTCAACCAGCATCCTGAGTTGGTGGATCTGCTGGCCACGACTAACCGCAGACTCGTGTTCCATTCTGAAGAGGACTCCTACTACGGAGACGGAGGGGATGGGTCAGGGCAGAATATGCTGGGGACTCTGTTAGAGGATTTAAGGTCAGAGTTCGATGGGACGGCTAAGCGACACCAAGTAAGTGGCATTGCACCTAAACCCGATTATTATTTTAGATTTTATTCAGTTCCACTTGCTTCATCATTATTGCATTCCTTTTATTGAATTCGTTACTTGGATCTAAACTAGAGCTACGTATCGCTTTTATAATTATGAATGCATTCCATTACTCCAACTCTGTAACTAGGAAGCATCTCGTTCCCCTTACTACAGATCGCCACCACAGGAAGTAACCCGATCACTTACCTCGATACCCTACCACCCAGATATAACCTCACCACTTGACACCTGTGAGAGAGTGCGGTTCTCTGCTCTGGATTCGAAGTACAAGAGCTTCCTGCCATCCTCCGAGCACTCCATCGAGACTCAAGATGGCAGGAAGTGGTACACAGTGGAGCACTTCTACCACGCCAGCAAATTCCATGGAGGACAGTTTGATGATATGATTAGTCGGGAGAGCTCTCTGGAAGAGGTAACTGTTCCTGTTCAGAAATGAACGAAATATATGTATTGTTGACCAAAAATGACTAAAATGACCTGAAATTACTATTTTTGTATTTATTCAAATCATTTTGGCTTAATTTCTTGTGATTACGGTACAAAATCATAAGTGTGGAATAGAGGGAGTATGGAGGTTCTACTGTACTCAGTAATTCCATTTTTTCCCAATGATTAGGATGGAGATACAATGCTAGCTAATTGAATGTGATACACCTATTATTTGGATCTATACATTCATTCCTCAAACTGCATGAACCATCATAACTCTATTCTGTTCTATTCCAGGTGCGCAAGCTGGTGTACTCCAACATGTACCAGAGACAGGTGCGGTCAGACTTCAATCAGGTGAAGGACAACTACATGCTCCACGGGCTGAGGCTGAAGTTCGAGCAGCACGAAACATTGCGGCGCTTCCTGCTGCAGACTGGCACGGCGACACTCATCTACGACACTGAGAAGGACGAGTACTGGGGCTACGGGATAGCCGGGTCTGGGAAGAACAGGCTGGGTGGGCTGCTCATGCTTGTGAGGAAGGAGTTCCAAGAGTTGTCGCGAGTGGAGTGGCAGTACCGACAGCAGCAGCGACACAACTCACCACCTGCTCTCAGGCAGGCGAGGACTATGACGTTTGCCGAGAACCCTAGAGACTTATTAGACAGGTTGGAATGTACCTAATAGGCAATACCAGTGTTGCAGCTTATCTCGATTTCTAGCTTTTTCTAGCTTAAAAGGCTAAGATAATATTCTATACAAGCGCGCTTCGCGCACTTGCGTAGCGCGGCTAGAGAACACTTTGTGTCTACAGAGTCGCCCTGCGGGCGCCTGAAAATATCAACAAATTCAGAAGTCCCTACATTGATTGCTATCACTAATCCATTTCAAATTTGCTTGCTTTATCCATTGTAAACAAAACAAATTATATCAGATCGAAAATACGAAATTTGGAATCTCCATCCTTATTAACAACAGGTCACTAGTTGAAAGCTAGTTTCTATCACATTTTTGAGATTTTTTTACTCTGTCTATTGTAAACAAAAGTAAACTAATAATTTATCTATAGATTCGAAATATGATATTCGAAATCTACACCCATAAAACCCCATGTCAACCGCTGGAAGCTAGTATCTAGCATATTTTTCAGGATTTGTCAAATTGTGTAAAATATGTATATAAAGGTGTGAAAGTATACACCTCGCCTTTTATCTAGATGTACTGTTCTATTTATAGGTTCCTCCCCAGCCAGACACAGCCTCCCGCTCTCACGCACCAGCAGTCCTTCTACGACTCTCACACTTCCCCGAAGAGTCTCTCCCCCAAACCTCTGCACAGACCCTCCTTCCAACACCAGGAGTCCTTCGTGGTGTCGAACAATGGCAGGAACGACACATATGGGAGAGGTGACACATTTGGATTTTCTTCCATGAAAGATAAAATTGGTGAAATTGGAAGGTCCAACGGTGAGATTATTCTCCTACAATAAATGCCTTCATAATGCAATCTTCCATTACTTTCACTCTGAATATGTTCATTACACGTAATACCCACAGAATTATATCCATATATGGATATATATTTCCTACAACGCAATTTTATTTATGTAAAAAATGTAAATATTCGACGCTAAAATTTGTTAATTCTAAAGTCATTAATAGATGACATGGTGCTATTCAATGTTTATTTTTAGATCCTTTTATTGACCCCAGCGTCCTATCCAGTCCTCCAAGATTTGATGCAAACGAACAAAGTTTTTCTGTGACAGACGATTTCTTGTTAGCGAATCGGCAGCGAGGATCTTATTTGCGTAAACAGAGATCTCTTTCTAACCCAGACTTATGCGACTTAAAATAGACTGGACTTCTAACTGGAACTTTCTTATTATTGATATCTTGACTTATACAATGTTATGTTAGATCATTTTGTTTTATGTTCATTTTGGGTTGTTTAGCCGATCTTATAAGGTGTCAAGTGTAGCTATCCTGTTCCCCTCTCGTCCCAATATGTACGCGTTTACAATGCAAGCTCATTCAAATTATTGAAACAGGGAAAATAGCGGATATTGGAAATTTCAGGGATTTACTTGCTACTTTTTTTTTACTTGCTACTTACTACCTTTTTATTTTTTTGGAGGAAAATATAAGGTAGTAAGTAAATATTCTGGATGGCGAGCAAAGCAAGTAAATTTCCCGGACACCTTGATGAAATGGACATGGTTAAATTAAGAAAATTCTGATTCTGAAATGCTCAAATATTTCTGCAAATCGCTCGATCCGCCCTCGTTCCGATCTTATGCTGCACGATCAATAATTTCTTCCCCTCACACCAACTAAATACCGATCAAAAATTAGTAGCAAGTAAAAAAAAAGTTGTGAGTGAGCAAAACTAAATCTAAAATGGAGGAAAAAATAAAGTAGCAAGTAAACGGTGGGCAAAAAACAATCCGTACAACTTTTTTTTTGACAGTTCTGGAATCCCTGGGAAATTTGGTGAATAACATTGAACTGTACAGTCTGGTTCGCTTATAATGAACCGCAGAGGACCAAAAAGAGCCCTCACAGACGGGATTGGGATGTGCTCCCAACAAAACTACAAAAAAAGTTTTGATTCCTTGCTGACTCATCATGAAATTAGCATAATATTGTAGAGTCAGCCTTATTAAACATTTCATCAATCATATGTTCACTTCTATCTCATTCACGAGATATAAACCTTATTATGAAATAGTGACGACTTTTTTATTATACACTTCGTGTCTTTCTGCTTTTAAATTAAAAATTGAATCGATTGATTCGAAATCGAGATATTCTTTTCATTTTTTTCAAATTAATTTTGAAGTGAAATTGTCTAAAATATCTAGTTTCGAATTCAATCAGTCTCATAATAATCTTATATATTAAAACGCTAGGATTTTTTGTTTGTTTGTTTGTCCGAATTGATTGAAGAATTGGCAAGTCGTAGATATACGAAAATTGGCATGTAGGTGTCAAATGATGAATCTAGGATTAAGTTCGAAAATCTAAGCGAAATTTTCACACCTTTTCTATACAATACTATGTACGGCTTCACTCTCACAATAGAAATCATTATACGACAATATTGTAGGCTGTAATTGTAATTAATACTTCAAAGCAATAACTTATATGATGTCTCAATTATATATTATAGTGTATGGCAGTTAAAAAGGTTATTTGTATATTTTCACACCTTTATACTTGTATACATATTTTCACACGATTTGACGAATTTTGAAAATTATGCTAGAAACTAGCTTCCAACGGTTGACATGGGGTTTTTAGGGGTGTAGATTTCGAATATCATATTTTCGGATCCATATGAAAAATTATTCGTTGACCTTTGTTTACAATATATACACTACCCGGACAAAAGTATTCGACCACCACGAAATCCTTCATACAAATTGTATTAAAGTGGATCTATTCAAAATGGAATATGTAATCAAACAGAAGAGATATTCTATTTTTGATTTCAGATTCGTAAGCTACACATCCGAATTACTAATTTTTGAACTTTCACTGCAAATACTAATTCTCATGTAGAAAATTATCAACCTCTGCCACTTTGTGTCACCAATCGCCATCATATATAGTGGCTGTGACTCGGGACAAGTAGCATCAAGTATCAAAGGTAGATATTTATAATTTTGGGAGTTAGTAATTGAGTTGAGGATCTCAATTATGAGTAATTAGAATGTGTAGATTAGGAATTAGAAATCAAAAATAGAGTATTTCTAACTGTTTGAGTACATGTTCCTTTATGAACAGATCCACTTTAATTCTATTTGTATGGAGGTTTATGTGGTGGTCGAATACTTTTGTCCAGGTACTGTATATATAAAGGAAAAAAATCCAAAAATAGTTTAGATTGAGTAACTCCAGGCGCCCGAAGGGCGACTCTGCGGACACACAGTGTCCGCAAGCCGCGCAGCGCAAGCAAGCGAAGCGCGCTTGTGTTTATTAATATCCAGATTTTTGCATTAAAATAGCGGGCCAGGTTCAAATCCCCACAATATAAGGAATAGTAATAGTCCAATTTGGTCCAATATACAGACGAACGTACGTTACGTGCCAATCATGACATAAGGCATCTCCTATGTGCTAGGAACTGCACTAAAAATATCAAAGAGATACCCACGTTTGCCTTCACCGTTCCCGAGCAGAACTATCCACACATCTCACAAAGTCGCGCTCTGTCAAGTGAATACAGTGCACAGTTATTACTCAATGCGATAGGTTTATGTGCTTTACTAACAGTTGGCAGCGCGGGACTTCGTAGAATGTCTGGTTTAATCTGTTTATTCTAACAATTAATGTTTTGTGCAAAATCTTGCATCAACAATGTTGAACCTATTTCAATTGAAGAATTCTAGTAGCTGCAGCATCATTTCTCCTGATATTACGAGGTTAGAAATTTCTCTATTTCTCTATTTCTCTATTCGGAGTTCGACTACTTGTCTCTTTTTTGAAAGTTGATTCAGATATACTTTTGAAGAAGAAAAATGGACGGAAAGCCCACTGGGTATGAAAGAGGTTTATTTAGTTGAGCCATAATTAATTTTTCTTGCTGTTTTCTATCCTTATTTTCTAACAGTAGTAAATTTTTTATATTTTTTATAAAAAATATATTTCAGGGAATCATCTGTATTGTGGTATAGATGGATCTGATGCCCAACTTAAACGAATTTTCGTACGTATTACTAACAAAATATGTATGCTAAAATAAATTCTCCGCTTTTATTTGTTGAAGCAACTTGTTATAGACATCATTATACGTAATTGATTGTAGAGAATCAAAGCTTATAAAAGTATGTACTCATTATCATTAGTAGGGTAGATTAGCTATCCTTGTATTCATAATTCAGCAGTGTGTAATACGTAATGTCTATGTTTTGATAATTTATGTAAAGTTTAGTTCATTACAAAGGGAAAAATAATTAAGTTGATATCACTCTGAGGGAAATTTTCAGTCTTTTCAAAAATAATGAGTTTGAAATTTGTATAAATAAACTGAAAATTATATCAAAATATAAGTTTTTCAAATGATTATTACAGAAAAATGTATATTGGATATATTGAAGGTGGTGATTGCCACTCCACCATTCCTTACAATAATTACTCTCATGATTGGATGGAATGTATACTTCATTGTAAAGTGCTGGAGAATATTCAAGCAATACAAAACTTGTAAACAAACCCCTGTTCTACATCCCCTCTACTCAGATGTACTTTATCTCTCTAAACAGAGGAAACTGTACAACCTGAAAACACACATCACCAAGTATGTCTTAATGGTTGTCTGTAGTTCTGTTGAATTAGCTGGCATGGTCGGATTGGGAATAGCTTCAGTTTTCCAATTACACCCAAGACACCTTCCTGACCACACCACGCTGTTGTTTGGAAATTTAAATTGCAAGAGCTATATTTGGTTTCTTATGTTTTTCGGAGATGAAATTCACATTTTAATGACCAATTTTGCTTTAATATTCTTAAGTTTACTCCCAATTACTCTCGCAATCCTGTCTCGCTACCTCGCTGCTAGATATCTCAACCATCCTTTCAAACGTACTCTCATCAAATATCTCATATGGTGCTGTGTCCAATGCATTTTGATAGGATTCTGTTCCACACCATACACTTGGATTTTCTTGCTCTTGCTTGTTCCTATTTTCAGCATAACCAACTGGATTGTATTGTTGAGAGATACGTCCATTCTGTCTCGTGTGCTCAGGTCCAATCTAAGAGATATTCAACTCTATTCTGACAATAGAGTATTCTATAATCAGCAATTATCAGCATTCAAATTCTATCAAATATTCCGTATTGTGTCACTGGTTTCATTGTTTGTTATGTTTCTTACACAATGGCTATTGTTAATTCTTGGAATATTTGAAATGGTATTATTGGAGACTTGTTCCATACATTTATGGAATAATGTGACTTTTCTAATCTCAATTCGAACAAATTTTGACTGGTTAATTTTCCCTCTTCTTGGAATATTAGTTGCCATTGTTTTCCTTTTATACTCTCTCTCCCTCTGCTTACCTTTATGTGGTCTAACATTCATTCCAATCATTCTCAAATGCGTGAAGAGATGCAGAGAGAAAGAGGATCAGTATCGGTACAACTATGACAAGTTAGAACCTCTCTTAAAGAAGTAATCCTGACCTTGTCACGAGGTCTCAATATTAATTTGTATGTAATGGTCTTATTATGCCTTTCAAGTCAATTGTATCCATTGAGGAGAATGTTAATTACCTATGTATTTTCAGAATTATAATACAGGGTGACCCATAAATACTGTTACCAAATATTATCTAACCATATTCAATATCTACTGTGTTTATAGTCGTCAATTTAAAATACGATTACTAGTGTACATCTATTGAACTGATTTAGATCATTTTAGCGTTGTTTTACAGAATTTTTTAAAAAATGCCCATGCTGTCCAGAAGAGCTGCTATAATTAGATTATTTGAGTCTGGAAAGACGAGACCAGAAATCGAACATTTGCTCAGGGAAGGCAAAATGTTTATATCTCGCACCCTGAAACGTTACGCCGAAACAGGGGGCATTGCTGATAAACAACGCCCTGGACGGCAACGTACTGTAAGGACTGCTGCTATGCGGAAGAACGTGATACGCCGGATTAAGCGAAATCCCGCCAGGAGTATGCGGAAACTAGCTAAACAAATGAACACCAGCAGAGAATCATTGAGACGCCTCGTTCATAACGATCTAGGAATGAAGTCTTATAAATTACACAAGCACCAGCTTCTCACAGCCCAGACAAAGCAGAAGAGGTTGGAAAGATCTAAGGCGATGCTTTTACGGTTCACCGGTGGACTGCATCATCAAATCGTCTTTTCGGATGAAAAATTATTCACTGTTGAACAGTCCCTGAATCAACAAAACCATAGGATTCTAGCAACTAGTAAAGACTCATTACCCCAGGAACAGTTTCATGTTTATAGAACCCAAAAACCAATGTCAGTGATGGTTTGGGCTGGGGTAACCTCGACAAGTCGGACACCTTTAGTTTTCGTCCCCCAAGGCGTCAAAATAAATCAGTCCGTATATCGTAATGATATTCTTGAGAAGGTTTTGAAGCCTTGGGCACGGAAACATTTCAAAAAAGACATGTGGATATTCCAGCAAGATTCCGCACCAGCTCACAGGGCAACGGCCACTCAAGAGTGGTGTAAGGCTAATTTTCCAGGTCTAATTTCATCGGAACAGTGGCCACCATGTTCGCCAGATTTGAACCCACTTGACTTCTCCATATGGTCTATTTTGGAGGACAGGGTAAACTGCCAAAAATACCAAAATCTGGCAGATCTGAAAAGAGCCCTAACGCGAGAGTGGGAGAAAATACCTCAGGAACACATACGGTCCAGCGTAGAGTCCTTTCTTGTCAGACTACAGATGTGTGTTCAGGCTAAGGGTGGTATTTTCGAGTAATGATACTGTAATTGTGTACTTACCTATATTGTTGTAAATTACCAGAACTTTCGAAGCTAGTTGAAATGAAGTATTGAAGTTAGAGTTTACGATGTGGGTAACAGTATTTATGGGTCACCCTGTATGTAGAATTGTCAATCAATGTTCTAATTAGATTAAAATTTTGCTAACTTATTTCCGGTTAACTCATTTTGAGTGGGAAGCCATATAAATACCGGGTCATTGCTATAGATAGAATTTATCCCCAAGACTAATTCGTGTTTGAATGTATCAATTTTGCTGTTTTTTAGTTTGCCAACTAGACTATGTATGGTGACCAAATTCTGAAATATCCGCCTCCCTACTTATGTATATACAAAGTGAATCAAAGGTCTTGGCCGGATAGTTATTAGCAGAGGCGTAGCCAGCCCAATTTTTAGGGTGCGGCAATTCCATTCCGTTTCGCGAGAGGGTTGCGGCACCCAATGCTAATTTGTGAAATTTTAGTGGGCACAGCCTTTGAGGTTGCGGCCTAGGCCCCATGTGCCGCACCCTGGCTACGCCTCTGGTTATTAGTCTTATTGGTATTCACAGTATACTACTGTATATATGATGAGTCGACATTTTCGTCTGAGGTCAGAACTTTCTGGAGCATATTCAAAAGACTCGCACATGCCAAAAATCAGCTTTCTGTGCCTGGCAGTTTCTTCAATCAATTCGTTACATATATATATATATATATATATATATATACACTGCTGGAACAAAAGTATTCGTACACCCCATAATTCCCCATACAAATAGTTTTAATACTGATTTATTTAGCGAGTCAAGGTATTTAATTGGTAAGAGATACGTTTAATATAACTTCAAATTCGAATTCTCCATATCTGATTTACTCACTTTTTAATCTTTCAACTTGTTTACACAATGTTAATAATTTTCAAACTGTGCCACCTCATACCACCAATGCCATCATATACAATGGTGATCACTCGCGACATGTAGCATAGGAAAGCAAATGCTGAAAATACTTAATCTTGAAGAAGAGTAATTAAGTTGAAAACTCATTAAGTGGGTAATTTGAATGTGGAGAATTCGAATTTGAAGTCAAATTAAGTGTATCTCTCACAAATTAAATATTCTTGAAGCGCTAAATAAATCAGTATTATAACTATTTGTATGGGGAATTATGGGGTGTACGAATACTTTTGTTCAGGCAGTGTATATGTTGCAGGCGAAATGCGTTTCAACGCGAAACGCGTTTCGCCTAGGCGGTGGGCGTTTCAATACAATCATGAGTAGTTAATATTGAAATAACGTAGCGTTTTTAAAGTAGAATTAGTCCAATTCAGGCTAAAAAGTACCGTAATTTCACGTTAAATTTTCAAAAATCCCCCTTTCAATTTCCCGTCCTTCGGAAATTATACAGTAATTCGGTTAATATATAGTGAATAAATAAAGAAATGAAACATGATATAAGTCAGTTTGTTGTTTTTATTCGAAAATAGATTCAATCTCGTAGCATTTCCTAACTACAGTACACCCTCGCTAATCCGAACAGCTCTGTTCCAATGTTCGAAAAAATCGTTCGGATTAGTGAATTCGTTCCGATTAGTGAAATAACACTAATTCAATAGAGCATTAATTATAATAAATTTGTATTGTTAAATATTAAGGATATTATTTCGCTATGATTGCTTATTTAACGAGGTTTCTCAATCTTATTGATAGATTTAAGTTTATAAACGTCTATTCAAAGCATAGAGGCCAATAAAATTATATTTTGGGTGTTCGGATTTTAAGAATGAGGTGTTCGGATTAGCGAGGGTTCGGATTGGCGAGGTTCGGACTATCGAGGGTGTACTGTAATCATATATTAACTACCCATTATTGTATTGAAACGCCCATCGCCTAGGCGAAACGCGTTTCGCGTAATATTTCAGACGAAACGCATTTCGCCTGCAACATATACACACATACACACATCCTTACTAATTAGTTACTATTAAAAATCGTTTATTGTATATTTATATATCTATATATATCTGTAACGAATTGATTGAAGAGACTGCCAGGCGTAGAAGGCTGATTTTTGGCATGTGGGAGTCTTTTGGCTATGGCTCCAGTAAGTTCTGAGCTCAGAACAAAATGTCGACTCATCATAGAATTATGACGTCATTGTCACATTTTTAAAAGTTAAGCAACACAGTTATTCGAGCATAACTCAGCCATTATAGGAGATAGAAGGCTGAAATTTTAATAGAATCTGTAAACTAACATACCTCACAAATGATGCAACTATCATCAAAAAATGATGACTCATCACTTTGTTATGACGTCATCATTACTCATCATAAATTTTTAAAATTGATAAATTTGGTGATTTTTCGTGCGATATAGATTACAAGCGCGCTTCGCTTGCTTGCGCTGCGCGGCTGGCGGACACTTCGTGTCCGCGGGAGGCTCCCTTCGGTCGCCTGGAGGTAACATTGGTTAATTATAAGGGAGATATCATCTCTAAATATGTCCATCTTAGTTTTAAAATCGATTTCACTCGAAAGTCACCAAATTTGTCAATTTTTAAAATTTTGATGAGTAATGATGACGTCATAACAAAGTGATGAGTCATCATTTTTTGATGGTAGTTGCATCATATGTGAGGTATGTTATTATACATATTCTATTAAAATTTCAGCCTTCTATCTCCTATAATGGCTGAGTTATGCCCGAATAACTGTGTTGCTTAACTTTTAAAAATGTGACAATGACGTCATAATTCCATGCTGAGTCGACATTTTGCTCTGAGCTCAGAACTTACTGGAGCCATAACCAAAAGACCCCCACATGCCAAAAATCAGCTTACTGCGCCTTGCAGTTTCTTCAATCAATTCGTAACAGAGATATATATGTATATATATACATATATATATATATACAAACATTAATTGAGTTTTAATAGTAAGGATAACAGTAGGACAGACGTATTTAGAGATGTTATATCGCTTATAATTAACCAATGTGGGCCAGGCGACCGAAGGGAGCCTCCGGCGGACACAAAATGTCCGCCAGGCGCGCAGCGCAAGCAAGCGAAGCGCGCTTGTATATATATATATATATACATTAATCGAGTTTTAATAGTAAGGATAATAATAATAATAATAATAATAAATAATAAAAGACATTTATATAGCACAGACTCCATATTAATATGTTCTAGTGCGCTGTACAATAATAATAGAAGTTTGTAGTATATGCATGAACGTATGTATTCTTGTAATGTAGTGTATGTATATGCGTTGAAATTAATTTAAGATGTGTATATTAAGTGTTTATTTGAGTAGTTGTGGTGTGTGCGATGCGGAAGAGGTGAGTTTTAGTAGTTTTTTGAAGATAGGGAGTGAATGGGCATTCCGAATGCTCGGAGGGAGAAGATTCCACTCAACAGGCGCAGATAAAGTGAAAACACGATCACCCAGGGTTTTGGAGGATTTGATAGTTGGATGCTCAAGGAGGATGACGTTGGATGATCACAGAATGCGATTGGATGTCTTAACCTGTATGAGTTGGATGATATAATCCGGAGCAAGAGAATGATGGCTTTGTAAGTTATAAGGAGGATTTTAAAGAGGATACGATGTCTATGCTAAAATAAATTCTCCGCTTTTATTCGTTGAATCAATTTGTTATAGACATCGTTATACGTAATTGATTGTAGAGAATCAAAGCTTATAAAAGTATGTACTCATTATCATTAGTAGGGTAGATTAGCTATCCTTGTATTCATAATTCAGCAGTGTGTAATAGGTAATGTCTATGTTTTGATAATTTATGTAAAGTGTATAATCTTAAAATGCTAGTTCATTACAAAGGGAAAGATAAATAAAGTTGATATCACTCGTAAAATTGATATTACTTTGAGGGAACTTTCCAGTCTTTTCAAAAATAATTGATTCACATGTCGTTTGAAATTTGTATAAATAAGCTGAAAATTATATCAAAATATAAGATTCAAATGAATATTACATATATATTGGATGTATTGACGGCGGTGATTGCCACTCCATTATTCCTTACAATAATAACTCTCATGATTGGATGGAATGTATACTTCATTGTAAAGTGCTGGAGAATGTTCAAACAATACAAAAGTTGTAAACAAACCCCTGTTCTACATCCCCTCTACTCAGATGTACAATATCTGTCTAAACAGAGGAAACTGTACAACCTGAAAACACACATCACCAAATATGTCTTAATGGTTGTCTGTAGTTCTGTTGAATTAGCTGGCATAGTAGGATTGGGAATAGCTTCAGTTTTCCAATTACATCCAAGACACCTTCCTAACCACACTACGCTGTTGTTTGGAAATTTAAATTGCAAGAGCTATATTTGGTTTCTTATGTTTTTTGGAGATCAAATTCACATTTTAATGACTAATTTTGCTTTAATATTCTTAAGTTTACTCCCAATTACTCTCGCAATCCTGTCTCGCTACCTCGCTGCTAGATATCTCAACCATCCTTTCAAGCGTACTCTCATCAAATATCTCATCTGGTGCTGTGTCCAATGCATTTTGATAGGATTCTGTTCCACACCATACACTTGGATTTTCTTGCTCTTGCTTGTTCCTATTATCAGCATAGCCAACTGGATTGTGTTGTTGAGAGATACGTCCATTCTGTCTCGTGTGCTCAGGTCCAATCTAAGAGATATTCAACTCTATTCTGACAATAGAGTATTCTACAATCAGCAATTATCAGCATTCAAATTCTATCGAATATTCCGTATTGTGTCACTGGTTTCATTGTTTGTTATGTTTCTTGTACAATGGCAATTGTTAATTCTTGGAATATTTGAAATGGTATTTTTGAAGGCTTGTTCCATACATTTATGGAATAATGTGAATTTTCTAATCTCAATTCAAACAAATTATGACTGGCTAATTTTACCTCTTCTTGAAATATTGAATAGCTTTGTTTTCATTTTATATTTTCTCTCCCTCTGCTTGCCTTTATGGGGTCTAACATTCATTCCAATCATTCTCAAATGCTTGAAGAGATGCAGAGAGAAAGAAGACCAGTATCGGTACAACTATGCCAAGTTAGAACCTCTCTTAAAGAAGTAATCCTGACCTTGTCACAAGGTCTCAACATTCATTTGTATGTAATGGTCTTATTATACCTTTCAAGTCAATTGTATCCATTGAGGAGAATTTTAATTACCTATGTATTTTCAGAATTCATTTCCTCCTATAGTAATATGTAGAATTGTGGGCATGCCTAATTTCCGGGACGGGACGGGTTAAGATGCCTAATTTCCGGGACTGGACGAGTCAAGATGCCTAATTTCCGGGACGGGATGAGTCAAGATGCTTAATCCCCGGGACGGGACAGGAAAGGTACCTAATTTCCGGGACGGGACGGGTTAAGATGCCTAATTTTCGGGACTGGACGAGTCAAGATGCCTAATCTCCGGGACGGGACAGAAAAGGTACCTAATTTCCGGGACGAGATTCCGTCCCGTCCCGGAAATTAGGCATGCCCGTAACTGTTCTAATTAGACTAAGAATTTTGCTAACTTATTTCCGGTTAGCTCATTTTGGGTCAGAAGCCATACAAATACGGGCATTACTATAAACAGAATTAACCCCCAAGACTGATTCGGGTTTAAATGTATCACTTTTGCTGGGTTTTTTTTAGTTTGCCAATTAGACTATGTGTGATGACCAAATTCATCACACATATCCGGCTCCCTACTTATGTATACTTATACAGAATGTATCAAAAGTCTTGACCGGATAGTTATGAGTATTATTAGTATTCATTGTATACTAGTAACTATGGCCATCCAGTGTAACTATTACATCATTGTTAGTTTGTTCATCACACTTTGCGATTTTACCTCATTTTTCTTAACAGCACATTTTACTAACAAATTGAATATCAGATATGATGGGATTGAACTCCGTTCTAGAGCAATTGGAGTGGTTGAAGGATGCCTGACACAAAAGGAAACGGTTGATAGGCTTGGGATTGGAGAAAGATCAGTAAGGAGATGGTGGACCCATAGGCGTCGTAAACTTTATTTCCTACCCTTGGACTGCCCGGCCACAATAATCCAGGGCCGTTCAGTCAGTTAATCGGGCCGTATCTTCAGCTGATCCAGCGTTACCGTCAGCCAAATGGGCCGTGAACCCTTGATCTACATGAGGAATTAGTAACAGCCAATTACCAGTACATAATAGCACTAAGCTTTTTACCGGGTAGTACCCGGTCATTTACCGGGTAGCACCCGGTCATTTACCGGGTAGCACCCGGCCTACCGGGTAGTACCCGGCATTCACTCTGGGCCGCCCGGCAATTGCCGGGTAACCGGGTGGGTTACGACGCCTATGCGTGGACCCTTCATAAATCTGGAAAAATTATGGCAACTAAGCCTCGGTCTGGGTGGCCAAACCCCTTAAACCGGGGTCCCGGATTGTGATCAAGAAATCCTTAGGGAAGAGACGGCACTCAACCAGAAAATTGGCGAAAAGACTAACTACCAAAGCCAACCCCATCTCTCACATGACAGTCCAACGTCATCTAACTTCAAAACCTTGATGTCAGAGCTTATAAACGCCCAAAACGTCCAAGAATAAACGATCGTATCCGATAAAATCGTCTGACATTCGCTCGAAATCGCAAGGATTGGTCTTCTGATGACTGTAAAAGGTGTTCTTGTCAATGAATCTTCCTTTGAGTTATTCCATTCGCCAAACCCGCAGAATGACAGAGGCTGGGCCATTGAATCTCAGAATATTGAGCCCGTGTTTCAGGTGAAATTTCCGGCGAAAGTTATGGTCTGGGGAATGATGTCGCATAGGGCTCTGTCGCAACTTCATATTGTACCTCGAAAACAGACTGTAAGCAGAGCCTACACAGGGATAATATTTTGGAGAAAAACTGTTTAGATGCAATCTAGCGGACTAACAAATGGACCAGTTCCTGAGAGGAAAATGTTGTTAAACGTGTCCGATTTCATTTGCATGACGGCTACCGCCCATACAGCCAAAGCCCCTCAGGAATGGTGTTCAACAAGGTCCCCTCGGTTTTGGATGAAAGGAGAGTGGCCAGCGAACTCACATGACCTGAATCCAATTGAAAATAACTGGGGGATTTTGTCTGAACGACTGGAGGAAATGGGTCAGGTTTTGAGGTTTGATGATCTAATTTCTAACCTAAAAAAGGCATGGAGGGAGATCCAACCAAGCCTGCTTGAAAAGCCAGTGAACAGTATGTCTAGCAGGATTAAATTAGTAATACATAATACAGTACACCCTCGCTAATCCGAACAGCTCTGTTCCAATGTTCGAATAAATCGTTCGGATTAGTGAATTTGTTCCCATTAGTGAAATAACACTAATTCAATAGGGCATTAATTATAATGAATTTGTAATGTTAGAATATTGAGTGTATTATTTCGCAATGATTGCTTATTTAACGAGGTTTCTCAATCTTGTTGATAGATTTAAGTTTATAAACGTTTAATCAAAGCATAGAGGTGAATAAAATTATATTTTGTGTGTTCGGATTAGCGAGGGTTCGGATTGGCGAGGTTCGGACTAGCGAGGGTGTACTGTAGTGGGGAATATACTATTGGTAAATAATTAGATTCAATATTTAATATAATATATCACTAATTATGTTATTGAAATATACCATAATACAACCGACCAAGACTTTTATTACACCCAATCAAGGGATTATCTAGGAGCGCGAGACGCTCCTTTAGGCGTATGGTTCTAAGTCCGAAAGTGTTTAGGAGCGTGAAAATTTAGAATATTACCCAATTTACCCTATGTAATAATGTTATTTATCGATTTAGGCGTATGAAAATTTATGGGTTGAAGGATAGGAGCGTATCTCTGGAGGGCTGTATAATGCCCTGCACCCAATATATACTCTTCCAGCCTTTCACAACTATGGTACGCGAGCTCCTTTAGTGGTACGTGGGATATCTTATTTTCTACGTTAAACTATATCAAAATTTAAATATTGGTCATTATGCAGAGACTCTAATATTTGATGAAATGGTAGGCGGCGTAAAAGTCTGAGAACCACTATATTATTCCATAATAGCTACTTCAGAAAATTAAATGTGAGATAAATGAAATTTATTTTCGATCCGTCACATTGTGACACAATTGTGCCACTTTATGATTTTGGCGGGGCATTTTAGTTCTCTGAACATCATATCAAACTAGTCTTCTCAGTAGTGACATAGATAGAAGTGCTTTTTGAAACATTACATTATCCTTTTTTAATAGAACTAACATTCTCAGTTGTGGCAAAAAATAAAAGTGCCAGTCAATGTAGTAAACAAAAAAAGAGTGCCGGGTCAAAATAGCGAATGAAAAAAATAAGCGCCGGGGCTTGAATAAGCGCCGGGTCTAAAGGGTTCACGAAATAAATAAGCGCCCGGGCGCTTATTCGAAGCAATACGGTATGTCCATTTTAACCACTATTCATAGTGGTGATGAATTAATTCTGGTGGTACAAGTTGATAAATTTCTTCACTGGGTTGAGCAATTTATTTGAGATCGTTAACTATTAGAAATCTTCAAATTAGAGTGTGTAGATTTCGAATCTGAGTTTAGACTTATTATCTCTTCGAGTTTGAGTGCATTTTCTTTAATAAAAGTTCAATTATCAAACTGGTCTCTTATTTAAACTTCTTTTGAATGAGTTGCCACTTGTCAGTATGTGTATTGAATATTAACCTAAATTATTCCAAAGTCAGGAAAACTGCTATAAGAAGTATTTAGGGCTGATATTCGATCCAACTTCTTTGTCTAAAAATATATGTTGTGTTTCAGGCTGTGGAATGTGAGTGAACCAAGAGTCAGATGTCAAAATATTTTATCCGTAGAAACCAATATTCGACATATTCACTTTGTCTATCACTAATAGTTCCTACCAGAGTGGACCATGGGTCACTTACAGTGACCCATGACCCATCTGACCCATTGCATGCGTGGACCATGACCCAGTGATCCAGTATGTGACCTGTCACTGGAAAATTGGTCCGCGAAAATTTTGGTCCGGGGGACCAAAATTTTCAGGGAAAATTGGTCCTCCCCTGAAAATTTTGGTCCTACAATGGACCATAGCATTCTAATACACTAAGGCAATGGCGCAGACCTTTTTTTCTGGACCATGGATTGGTTAAACGAGCTAAGTGAATTTATCACTAATTATCAATTTAACATTTATTCGCTTTCTATTTGTCTACACCACACTTACTAAAGTCATATAATTGAGTCCAAAAGGTTAAGTACTTATAAATGAGCGTTTATAATCATAATAAGTTCAATTTTAATTGCAAACAAACAAATACATTCGAAATAGATTCATAGCACAGCACGGCAAGACTAACAATAGACACTAAGTAGGAATAATCATTATTGAAATGGTGAATTACATGAATTAAATTAGTAAACTGAGGGGTGTTATGAAGAGAAGATAATATTCTAAGATTAAGGAAGATCAAAACGTTGTTGTTCCGATAGACATCACTTCTCTTTCTTCATCCTTTATCCGGTCTTGTCACACCATTCCTACGAAAGAGAAGAATTATTATACTTCACAACAACACAATTCTCTCACACATATCAATCCATTTGTCATCAACTATGATTAAAATTAATACTAGTAATTTAGTACGAGTTGAACCGGGATAGAACTGTTTTCGAAGAACTTGAGAGTTAGCAATTTGATGAAAGTTTTATGGATAATACAAGTAGTAACACAGTCGATAACAGCAATATATGGATACATAAGTGAGCCCTGTCTAATAAATCTATGATAATTCATTGAGATCCCTTATCAGTTGTTAAATAGGTTATATTTTTTGTATAAGAGAAAACTGCACACCCAGCCACGTTATTTAGGTACTAAATTTGTGAATTACTAAATACATTTCATTAAAATTCCTGCAAACTATTCAAATATTCTTTAAGAGCTATGACTACTGTTAATAGTAAAGTTGTTTCAGCTCCAAAAAGACCTTCAGTGGGGATGCGGGCAGGCGTTATATCATGACCATTATCTCATTATTTTACGTATAATACAGTAGAACTCGGTTAGTACGTGCTCGGGATACAACGTACTTCGGCTTAGTACGTACTCATTTCTCTGAACCAGAATTCAGTTATTATATTGCTTCCTATGTAATATCAACTCGGTTAGTACGTACTTACGGATAGTACTTTTTCCCGCTTCCCGTAAGGGTACGTACTAACCGAGTTCTACTGTATAATCAAGGCTGATAATTTGATACATAATTGGCTACAAACATTTAATTCACGCATTGAAGTCTCAATAACCATCAATATATTTTGAAATGCTGCTGGTATATCGACTCAATCTCTAGCAATAAATCCTTGTACCTGAAATACAATGGGATACTGAATACTGATCCCAAATGACAATATATGCGGTAGCTAAATATTGATGCGAGCGAGGAGATGAAACACGGTCCTAATTAACAGTCCAATACTAGGATTATTGGATTGTTGTTTAATTGAAAAAAAATTGAGATGATTGGATAATTAAAGTCGACGTTCACTATCCAAAATTTGACAATAAGAAATATTGTACAGTCAGGGTCGCTTATTGTGAATCATCAGGGGACCAACAAATCTGTTCATAATATACTTCATATTAAGCGAACTTGATTCAATACAAATCCTATCTAAAAATGAAATTGGGACCAGCAGGAGGTTAGTTCATAATAAACGAATGTTCATATTAAGCGGGTTCATAATAAACGACCCTGACTGTAGTTTGAACTCCATATCTGACAATATAAGCTGAAATGATGTTTTATTCAGTTTTAATGGATCATTTTGTATTCGATCCTGTTAGTAAATATAGGTTTCTGAAATAATTATCTTAATTTAAAAAAAATAGTTATTGGACACATGAGCTATTCAGGCGTTTCGTAGGTCGAGCGTCGAGGTCGCTAAGCTAAGAAAGAATATCTGAAAATGAATTAACTAAGAACTTATCTACCTTTTCTTCGTTGTCAGTCATGCTCTTAGTAGAGTAGGCAGATTCCATCAGCAATCGTTTAGTGTGGACCAAAGATTGTCTCTTAGGCTTGGAATTCCATTCAGAAAGATAGGAAGGGTAGTCGGGGAATATACTGGGTACTGAAGTTTTCTTTAGAGCTATTCTATCCTGGAAACTCAAGCCCGTCATTGTAGGTAATGGTTCTCTCGATGTCATCTGGTTTGAAATAATGTATACATATCTAAACGGTGTGTAGAAGTGTAAATGTGACAATCAGTTAATATGTACGTATAACACATAAATGATAGAAACTTACTCACATTAGCGTGTTTACTTCCTAGTCTTTCCGCGGGCGTGTAATTACCCTAAACGATTCTTTGGGAAATGAAAAGCAGAGGGATATTCTGCTTCACTTTTGCAGCCTCGGATAACACAGGACATTGTCGTTCAGGAAGAGTAATAAATATGGATGCTTATGTGGAGTGTTTCGGATCAACTTTGAGTCGTGTATAGGAAAAGACAGTGATTTGTAAAACTTCACAACAAGGTAGCAAATAAATATATAATTCATGTGGTTGATTTTAAAACAAAACAAGTAAGTAGTATGTTCATATATAAGTAATATGGTTGCTTAAAATTAGTTTAACCACAAATTCTCTACAGTGCCATCCTCGAACCAATTTGAAGAAAATCGATGCAGTATTAATGAAAAGGATCATTATATAATATACGAAATTATATACCGACATAATCCAACCATTTTCAGAAAAATTCATTTAGCTCGTTTAACCAATCCATGGTCCAGAAAAAAAGGTCTGCGCCATTGCCTTAGTGTATTAGAATGCTATGAATGGACCAATTTTCCATGGAATTTTGGTCCGGGGGGACCATTTTTTTCAGGGAAAACTGGTCCGGGGGGGACCATATTTTTCAGGGAATTTTGGTCCGGGGACCAATTTTCCATAAGGAATTTTGGTCCGCCATAACCAATATTTCAATGAAAAATGCATCACCATTTGGAAAGGATGTCAAGCCCCAGTGGCGCTGCGATAGCTGTTATTAGGACTAGTTATTATAGTTGGAATAGATAGGCACTCAATAGGATGAGAGTTCAGATTTTAGAGAACAGAAGAAATAAAATACACTTCTTAGATTTGAGATTAGCTAAATATGTATCAGGGTTTCCGTGGGAATAAATTTCAATTCACATTCCCATCCCATTCCCATAAAATTCCTGTGGGGATCCCCATAGGAATCCTATGGGGATCCCCGCCGGGGGAAAAATCACTCCCATTCCCACAGCACCCCTGGTCTATTGGGACATGTCCAGTATTTTAGTTAAAACCGGGGATATCCTGCAGCTGTCCCGTCCTGTCCCGGATATTAGTAACAACCATTGTTTAAGTGTTGGTATGACTAGAATTAGTTACTTCTTAATATCATACTGTGATATAACAAATCCATAACAATACAGTATTAGTATGTAATTGGGGATAAATATATTCAGGAATCTTGAACGCCTGAGTATTGTCCATCTAATGTATTGAATACTAAATATGTATGACCCAACTGACCCAGCGATTTATGTGACCCAAGTGACTCATGACCCATGACCCAGTGACCCATGGTCCACTCTGGTTCCTACCAGGATATTATACAGCCCTACAGAGATACGCTCCTAATCTCAAACCCCTAAATTTTTATAAGCCTAAATCGATAAATAACATTATAATATAGGGTAAATTGCGTATTATTCTGGATTTTCACGTTCCTAAACACTCGGAGGCTTAAAATCATACGCCTAAAGGAGCGTCTCGCGCTCCTAGATAACCCTTGATCCCTATGCAGACTAAATCGTATTTAAATTGGTATTCATGCTAACATATATGCTAACATATGTATGCTAGCATCAGTACTTTGTTGAAGCAAGTTGTATTATCAGTGTCGTCAATAAAACACAATAGCTAATAGAAATACAAACAAGTAAGTTGCTATAAAACTCATTGTGAAGTCTATATCTTATCCTCGTAGTATTAGTTACCAGCTAAACTTATGGTTGACTAATGCTTATATCACTAGTATAATTCTAGAAGTCCCTGCAACGTTATCATAATAGAGTGCATATATGCAGATGTTAAATGATGATATTGAAGATAGAATAACAACTTTATGAGATGAAGTAACTCCATGTTCTTATCTTTGAACTAGTTTATCCTTTTTGATTTAAATCGAATTAACTTATAATCCTTGTACTTAGAATTTAGAATGATGTAATGTGTAATGTATTTGTTTGATAATTTAGCTATGTAAAGCATATTCTAGAAGTTATTAGAAAGGAAAAAATAAATGAATGGTGATAGGGTGATATAATATGTTTGCGGGAAATTTCCAGTCTTTTCACTTCAGTTTGAATTTGTATAAATAAACTAAAAATTATATCAAAATATACTTTCAAATGAATATTACATATATATTGGATGTATTGATTCTGGTGATTGCCACTCCATTATTCCTTACAATAATAACTCTCATGATTGGATGGAATGTATACTTCATTGTACAGAGCTGGAGACTATACAACGAATACAAAACTTGTAAACAAACCCCTGTTCTACATCCCCTCTACACAGATGTACAATATCTCTCTAAACAGAGGAAACTATACAACCTGAAAACTCACATCACCAAATATCTCCTCATGATTTTCTGTAGTTTTGTTGAATTAGCTAATATAGTTGGATTCGGAATAGTCTACATTTTCGAATTAAGTCCAAGGCCTACCCACACCACGCTATTCTTTGGAAATTTAAATTGCAAAACCTATGTTTGGTTTCTTTTATTTTTCGGAGACGAAACTCACATTTTAATGACTAATTTTACTTTAATGTTTTCAAGTTTACTCCCAATTACTCTCGCAATCCTGTCTCGCTACCTCGCTGCTAGATATCTCAACCATCCTTTCAAGCGTACTCTCATCAAATATCTCATCTGGTGCTGTGTCCAATGCATTTTGATAGGATTCTGTTCCACAACATACACTTGGATTTTCTTGCTCTTGCTTGTTCCTATTTTCAGCATAACCAACTGGATTGTGTTGTTGAGAGATACGTCCATTCTGTCTCGTGTGCTCAGGTCCAATCTAAGAGATATTCAACTCTATTCTGACAATAGAGTATTCTACAATCAGCAATTATCAGCATTCAAATTCTATCGAATATTCCGTATTGTGTCACTGGTTTCATTGTTTGTTATGTTTCTTGCACAAATGCAAATTTTCCTCCATGGGACATTTAGAATGGTATTTTTCGAGGCTTGTTCAATACATTTATGGAATAATGTGAATTTTCCAATCTCAATTCAGACACATTTTGACTGGTTAATTTTCCCTCTTCTTGATATATTGAATACCTTTATTTTCCTTTTATACTCTCTCTCCCTCTGCTTACCTTTATGTGGGATAACATTCATTCCAATCATTCTCAAATGCGTGAAGAGATGCAGAGAGAAAGAAGATCAGTATCGGTATAACTATGACAAGTTAGAACCTCTCTTAAAGAAGTACTAATGAACCTGTCACGAGGTCTCAATATTCATTTGTATGTGATGGTTCTATATAAGTTTCTAGGCAATTTTATCTATTCAGGAGAATTCTAATTCGTGTTTTCAGATTCATTTTGTTCCAAAAATTATATCTTACAAGCACGCTTCGCTGGCTTGCGCTGCGCGGCTGGCGGACAGTTGTCTGTCAGGGGTGTTCTTTGGGAGCCTAGGTTCACTTTGATTAATTACAAGGTAGATAGCATCTCTAAATATGTCTGTCTTACTATTATAATCGATTAACACTAGCGAAATCACAACATTTGTCAATTTTTCACTTATAGATACGTAATGATGACGTCTTAACAGAATGATGTGGCGTCATTTTTTTATGATAGTTGTATCATACTTGAGGTATATTAATATACACATTCTATTATAATTTCAGCCTTCTCTCACGTAAAATGGCTGAGTTATAGTCGAAAAACTGAAATTTCTAATTATAAAAAGGTGACAATGACGTCATAATTCCATGATGAGTCGACATTTTCGTCTGAGATCAGAACTTAGTAGAGCCATAGCTAAAATACTCCCACATGCCAAAAATCAGTTTTCTGTACCTGGCAGTTTCTTCAATCAATTCGTTACATATATATTCACAGGCACACATACACAAACATTACATAATCGAGTTTTAATAGTAAGGATTTATATATACAGGGTGGTCCATGGATAATCTATCGATTTAATGATGTTATAATTCAGGAAATTCTTGTCCGATCTTTATGAATGACCACTCGTTTTAATGCCAAAACTTGTACTTTTTTATATTTACTAGCCAAAACACCATTAGATTATGTCATTGCGTTTGGAGACAGAAATGAAAGTCAGCATTGTGAAATGGTACTATGAAAATATTAAGAGTGTAGTCAGAACACAGCTGATGAAGCCAATTTTCACTTATCAGGACACGTTAATAAGCAGAATATGAGATTTTGGGCTTTAGAACAACCTGAACCAGACTCTAACAAGCCTTTAAGTAGAGAGAAGGTGATTGTATGGTGTGCAATCGCCAGCAACAGAGTCATTGGTCCATATTTTTTTGAGAATCGTGATGGAGAATCGATAACCGTAAATTCTGATAGATACCTGAATATGCTGAAGAAATTTTACCTTCCTGCTTTGAGGAGACATAATGAAGTGGATGATATAATATTCCAGCAAGACGGAGCACCCCCACATTATGCTCTGGTTGTTAGAAATTGGCTGGAAGAGAAGTTTGGCGACAGTCATTTCAAGGGGATTTGACAATTTCTGGCCGCCATACTCACCTGACTTGAATCCTTGTGATTTTTATCTTTGGGGGTACCTTAAGTCTAAAGTATATTCAAATCCTATTCCTGAGACTTGTGAGCAACTTAAGAAGAACATACGAAGAGAAATAAGGAAGATAAATAATGAAACATTGACTAGTGTGTACGATAATGTACTCGTTAGACTCCAAAGATGTATGGGTCAGAGTGGGGGGTGGATTGAGCACATGATGAATCACTAGTTATATTTCGAGTGGTAGTTCACAAAAGTATGAGTTTACTTGCATATTTCAAAAACTATACCAAAATGATATCGGTAGATTATCCATGGACCACCCTGTATACTAGTATATCTTACAAGTGCGCTTCGCTTGCTTGCGCTGCGCGGCTTGCGGACACTTGTGTCCGCAGAGTCGTCCTGAGGGCGCCTGGGCGTATCAAAGAAATGGTGATTGTTTTTTTCTAACTCTCTACTAAAAAAATTTATCTACGGTGAATCATTAATTCAGAACTGGAGAAGAAAAATTAAGTTCATGATAAAAAATAATTCGAAATCTATACACTACCTAAAAACCAATGTAAAAGTTGAAAGCTAGTTTCAAGCATACTTTTGAGATTTGTTTACATTATATACCTATTGTAAACAAAAGTAAACAAAAAAATTATCACACAGATCTGAAAATACGATATTCGAAATCTACACCCCCAAAAAACCCATGTTAACCGTTGAAAGATAGTTTTGAGCATATTTTTGAGATTTGTTTGCTCTATGTATCTATTGTACACAAAAGTAAACGAATAATTTATCATACTGAAAATACGATATTCAAAATCAAAACAGGGTCAAGAGCCTCAATACAGAAATAAAGAAAATACTTTCGAGGAAATTAGTGAATGTATGCCAAAACTGCCAAAGTTTTTCACCCAAAATGCTCACTTGATCTGGTATTTTTGAAGTCATTTTTATAAATTTGATAAATTTATTTTGCATCTCATATCTTTCTAACAGAAACAGTATAATTCAAAACTATTCTTAAAGAGATTATTTGCACAACGGGGTATTTTTGAGTTACTCTACCAACTTCAAGTTTAACAGTGAATGTGTTGATGGAGTTATAAATGAGAAGGGGTAATTACTATATTCCGATGTACTGTAAATAAACGTAATAAATTGCACGTTAGAATGCAAGTTTTTCTGTGGCAAAAGAGTCTCAGTTGAATTGATACCAATCCAAACTCCAACCTATAACTATAAATACGACTAGTATCATAAATAAGTATAATTCTCTCAAAAATCCTGTGCACGAGATCATCTAGGAACGTGAGGCGCTTTTTTGGAGTATCATTTTTGTTCTGAAAATGTTAAGGAACACTGAAATGTATTTATCATTCTCCTAGACCATATTTTTATTTATCATCTTAGGAGTGCGAAAACTTAATTATTTTTGAGATCCATTTGGAGTGACCTATATAGAGTTGTATGATATTCTGTTTGTGCATCTCTTAAATTAATTAAATGCAATTATTGAGTCCATAGAATAGTACTTTAGAATACGACTAATTAGGCTGAATTATATGTCTTATTCTCTTAGACTCGAGTCTAGAGTCTAGAGCCTAGTAGAACTAAGTATTACTCCTAGAATATTAACCCTGTTAGTTCCCACGCACCACACAATGAGACATACCAAATCCTCGTTCTTGTTGAATGATTGAATAAGCAATGTGATACTGTATTGTATGTATAGTCCTGATATTTTAGAAAGTGTGTCTCCTACAGTTCAGTAACATTAGAGCCTGTAAACTGTATTCACTCCTACTGAGTCAATAGTCCCATCTTCTATACCTAATATATACTGTATAATAATCTTTATTCTGACATTAGCTAGACTGGAAAACCAGTTCAATCTGAAGTATCCTAATGTTTTGCCTGAGCTCAGGTAGTCGATTTATCCGAGATTACACTGTATTATTTACTTCATTTTGTTTATACTTTCAATTAGCCAAATGTCAAAAAGTGAGCATCATATTCCCAACTGTCACTTAGAAGCATTGAAGTGGTCTGCACCATTTTAAATTGAATGGCACAGCTGAGTCGGTGATATATGCTGTTTATTATGGGTCATAGTTCCTACATTTCGAATGTGTCACACAAAATTACTTCAACTTCCACATCTCTATCTGCTTTCGGCTCAGTTAGAACCCATAGACAGAGGCTGGCTCACATTTCTATCAACTGACACAGACTCTTATATATTCTCTTGTTCATTGTCTCATTGCTTTTGGTTTTGTAATATTATATATTTGAGATATAACTTCAGATATACATATGTTGGTTAACATTTTAATGACACCAAGTGGGAGGGATAACACAGATTTAGTTTCTCATTCTTAAGAATATGAAGGTTAAGGCTCCGTCTCAAATTTACTAATAATAGTCAGATGTGTGAGAAAGATTTATACATTTGAATACGAGTTTCAAATGGGTATTATATTGGTATTCACATATAATAATATTTAGCTATGCTCCCCTATTTCAAAAAATCACCGGTTTGGCTTCCACTTAAAAATAAACTTTTTATTTTGTCAGATTATTTTTCCGCACTCATTCACAGCAATTAATGCAGATCTGGAAGTTATATTTCTTGTGACTTTCTTCCCTGATTATAGTCACTGTGTTTTTGCTGTCTCGAATAACTTTTAGGATCGTTAGCAGAATCATTCATTAACACCTGGAAAGCATAGGCGTTGTAACCCATCGGTCACTCGCTATGACAGGGCGGCCCAGAGGGACACCGGGTAGATCTAGTGATATTACCGGTACCCTTTACAAATCTTCAACTAGCATTTTGATGGCTCAAAGGGGTGTCGATGGCCCGTCGAGTTTAGCCATGACCTGATCGGACGAACGCAGCACAAGTTTTCTAATCTTGACCTGTCGGCACGAAAGTCCCGGTGTAACAGCCTAGATTAACCTCCCCGCCCAGTTTAACCCTGGCCTTAAACTGGGCTAGCCTAGATTAACCTCCAGGTATGAACTGGGATAGCCCAGATTAACCCCGGGGCTTAATATGGGGAGGCGCATGCATTAGTTCGAATTCTGTATGTAGTCGTTAGTTCGAATCGAATTTAGTAATGTAGTCGTTAGTTCGAATCGAATTTGGTAATGTAGTCGTTAGTTCGAATTAGAATTTGGACATATACTCATTATCATTAGCTCTCTATAATGACACTCAACTACCCCCTTCGTTCAGAAATGCCTTTTTCATCCTCAATTTTCTACTATTCTCTAAAGAAAATGCTTCTTTTCCCTCAGTTCTTATAAATATCTCTTCCAAATGCCACTCAATGACAGTACTACATTGAAAATCTATTCGGACTAATGCTGCGCCTCCACAAATTACAACTCCATATTTATGTCCAAATTCGATTCTAATAACGACTACATGCCCAAATCCGATTCTAACTAGCGACTACATGCAAAATTCGATTCGAACTAACGACTACATGCCCAAATTCGATTCTAACTAGCGACTACATGCAAAATTCGATTCGAACTAACGACTACATGCCCAAATTCGATTCGAACTAACGACTACATGCCCAAATTCGATTCGAACTAACGATTACATGCAAAATTCGAACTAATGCTGCGTCCCCGCCCAGTTTAACCTTTGCGGGAGAATCTGGGCTAGCCCAGTTTAACCCTAGGCTAGCCAAGATTATACCCTGGGAGTTAAACTGGGCTAGCCTAGATTATACAGGGGTTAAACTGGATGGGGGCTAATTTGGGCTGCTACACCGGTAAGAAACTAGGACCAGAAAACCGATTCGTAGAATCCGTATTTTGTTAGAATGGCAGATGTTTCGTCGCTGATATTTCTTTGAATGAAATTATTGAATCCTCACTTTCATTCTCCCATTCATTCTAACAAATAATAAATGACCATCACCCACCCCCTCACGGAATACCACTCTCGCGTGCCATTTGATATTATTTCAAACCGAAAATGCCCAATTTATCTATGCTTTTATACATTAACTCTCCAAAATGCTCTCACTCTCTTATTAAATTCTATTCAGCTTTAGAACAAATTCATATTTCCCAACTGTTTGTAATTCCATTCGGATACGTTTGGGTACGTAAAGTAAGTTCTAACTTACTTTACGTACCCAAACATAAAAATTGGGTTAAAAAAAGTAATTATGGCTCAAGTCTATCATCCTGTAGAGCAGGGGTTCTCAACTCCGTACCCCCTGAGGCGCCAAACCAAGCGTCTAGTTACTCCCAGCTGAAATCAGGGGAGATTCCGTAAACAATAAATACTGTAACAATTCGAGGTTCTGTCTTTGGCAAAGCTACACGGAAGGGGAACTACGTGTCATATGTTTAATGTTCTTTATGGCACGAAATCGTTCTTAATATTGAATAATTCCGAAACCCCTTGCTCACAGAGGTATAACTCGGGAAACGCAATTCTTCTTCGAAGTGTGTTGAATCATTGCCTACTACAATAAGGCCTTTTCACTGAACAATTTTCCATGGTACCAGGGATAAGATAAAGTGGATTTTCTTACGCACCCATAATATGAATACATAATTTTCGTTCCAAATCTAATTCATCATTTGTTTGATGCATAACTGTTGCAGTGTAAATGCGAAACTGGTGGATTCGCAAATACACTGAATAGTTGGTGGATTCGCGAAAACACCGGTGCAAATGCGAAACCTTTTTATCTTAAATCTTATGGTTGGTTAATTATATAACTCAAAGGAAATACGTAGTATTTACACTATTATTAGTAATACTCAGCTGTTTCATAACTAAAAATTTGACAGTAAGATGATGTAAACAACAGGTTTTGAAAGCTACTACGTATACAACTACATTTTTGGCGTGAGAAAGTAAAGTTTCTAAACTTAAAACATACCAAAAAGCAAATAATATAGCATAGCATGAGGAGTGATGTATGTAATGTAAGAATAATTTATCATACTTGAAGATTACATGAAAACGATTCAGAATAAGGTTTTACATTCATTGATCTTGATTAAAAGTTTTATTGTAATCTAGTTGTTCCTATGAGAAATATAAATCAACCATAAGATTTAAGATAAAAAGGTTTCGCATTTGCCCGGTGTATTCGCGAATCCACCAACTATTCAGTGTATTCGCGAATCCACCAACTATATTCAGTGTATTCGCGAATCCACCAGTGTATTCGCGAATCCACCAGTTTCGCATTTACACTGCAACATAACTATATGAAACTATTCTACGTTTCAATAAATTATATATCAATGTTATGGCATAGCCTGCTCTAATAATGCCTCACAGTAGACTGAAAATCATGGACTAGGGATGAAGTAGTAGCCGAATGGGGGCGCCTGCATTAGTTCGAATTTGGACAGTTGGCATTAGTTCGACAATAATTTCAGACAGTTGGCATTAGTTCGACAGTAATTTCAGACAGTTGGCATTAGTTCGACAGTAATTTCAGACAGTTGGCATTAGTTCGACAGTAAATTCAGACAGTTGGCATTAGTTCGACAGTAATTTCAGACAGTTGGCATTAGTTCGACAGTAATTTCAGACAGTTGGCATTAGTTCGACAATAATTTCAGACAGTTGGCATTAGTTCGAATTCTGTATGTAGTCGTCAGTTCTATATGATCAATTCTTGATTTTTGTTCATTGTTATGCTTATAAACCTCACAAAATTAAAATGCCTACTTTCACGGTCAATTTGACGTTGTTTCAAACTTAAAATGCCTACTTTCACGGTCAATTTGACATTGTTTCAAACTTAAAATGCCTACTTTCACTTTCTGCGATTATTTGCCAACTGTCTGAAATTATTGTCGAACTAATGCCAACTGTCTGAAATTACTGTCGAACTAATGCCAACTGTCTGAAATTACTGTCGAACTAATGCCAACTGTCTGAAATTATTGTCGAACTAATGCCAACTGTCCAAATTCGAACTAATGCAGCGGCCCCGCCGAATGGATTAATACACGATTAGCCTAAAATCGTTAACAATGTAGAATAGGCATTAAGAATGTATTACCAGCATATATAAACATGGTATCAAAGTACGTATATCCGTTGGTAAAATTTCGATTAGTCATCATATCATTTCGCAACAGGTCATTCTAAGGACAATTTTAGCGATTTTCTAAGCTGTTTTAACCCTATTTCTAAATGCTATTAAGGTGTGATTTTTGTGTAGAACCAAGATTAGTACTAGTTGATTTGAAAAATTTAGAATTTTTCAATAGAATGTTGTTACATTCCTGCGTTGCTATGGTAAAGCATTTTGGTCAGTTTGGGCCATTTCATGCAAACTGTAATGACTAGAGCTTCAAATTTGATTGTGTTTGTTAAGCAATGGACTACTTCCTATTAGGTGATAATACAACTTGAACTTCTAAATTCAACGAGTTTTGAGTTATGGGTTGATTTTAAGAATGTGACCAAAACACTAAATTGTCGCATAACTCTGTAATCTGTGAATTTAGAAGTAAAATTTGTATTATTACCTAATAGGAAGTAGCCAATTGCCTATCAAATACGATCAAATTTGAAGACCTAGTTCTTGCAGTTTGCAGGATATGGCTCAAACTGATCAAAATGCTTTACCATAGCAACGTAGGAATATAACAACATTCCATTGAAAAATTCTAAATTTTTCAAATCAACTCGTACTAATCTTAGTTCTACACAACAATCACACCTTAATACCATTTAGAAATAGGGTTAAAACAGCTTGGAACATCGCTAAAATTGTCCTTAGAATGACAAGTTCCGCAATGATATGATGACTAATCGAAATTTTTCCAACGGATATATGTACTTTGATACCATGTTTATATATGCTGGTAATACATTCTTAATGCCTATTCTACATTGTTAACGATTTTAGGCTAATCGTGTATTAATCCATTCGGCTATTACCGCATCCTTGGTTATTTTACTGTGAGGCATTATTAGAGTAGGCTATGGTTATGGCTATTTTCTTTCTCTGCTATATGGTTCCTTTTTACTTTTACGTTGTATTTTTTCTTGAATGTTAGCTCTCAACTGTTTCTATACATATAAGGATGCGCCACGCAGCAAAGGGGCAATGGGGAGGCGGGATGCACCTACAAGGAAGTATCCGGCAAGCCAATTCCCTAAGAAGGGTCGGTGCTTTATTTGCGACTCGGACAGGCACTTTATGGCCCAATGCCCGGAACGGCACTGTGCGAAATGTGGCGAAAGAGGACACGAGGTCCGCTATTACCTACATACACGAAGTCGAAGAGGGGTATTTCAGGCCACGACGCAGCATAGTGTTGTATATGAGACGGCGGTTGTGATACCAGTTAAATACAGCACAAAGTACAGTCAAGTGTATGGGCTAGGGCGGACAGCGCTTGCGGTCTGTGGTACGGCCTGCGTGGCGATAGATGTGGGGGATGGTCGACCACTAGAACACGAAATCGAAGTACTCGATACTAACAATAGGGTGGTTATATTGGGGCGAAGGTTCCTCGCGCGCTTCAAGAATACTACTTTCGATTGGGAAAACATGAGAGTTAGGCTAGGTGGTTGTTGGAAAACCTCTTTAGCTGCGGCACGCGGGGGATACGCGGCGACTAGAGCAGAAATTATGCAGACTGAGATGGGAAAGGAGGGAGATAGCTTGGAGGCCAGGTTCGATATAAACCTGAAACTATCACCGCGAGAAGAGACAGCCATACGCAAGGTGCTGTCGAGATGGAAAGACGTTTTCGCGGAGAACCCGAAGAGCCCGCGCGAAATTGGAACCGCGGAACACGTTATCACTCTTCTGGATGAGCGGCCGATCAGAAGCCGGCCGTTGCGTGTTTCTCCGGAAATTGAGGCGGAGGTATCCAAGCAGATAGATGAAATGCTCGAGAATGGGATCATACTTCCCTCTTCTTCCTCTTGGGCGAGTCGAGTGATCTTAGTGAAGAAAAAGAAGGGGACCCATCGATTTGCCGTAGATTGCCGGGATCTCAACGATGTGACGAAGCGAGATGCCTATCCGATGCCGGATCCCCCGAGATGTTTCCGATCGTATGGGAGGGGCAACTGTATTCTCTACACTGGATGGGGCATCCGTATACTGGAGCGTGCCTGTGAAGGAAAAGCATAGGGAGTTCACTGCGTTTGTTTCAACGCGCGGCCAGTTTGAATTCAACCGCATGCCTTTTGGATTGTCAAACTCACAGGCTACCTATCAGCGAGCGGTAGACCAGGCTCTACGAGGGTGTCCGAATGTACAGGCATTTGTTGATGACACATGTGTCCACTCGCCCAGTTTCGATACGCACCTGGAGCATTTGGATGAGGCTCAGTTGGTTATTCTAAAAATTGAGGATGAAGGATGTGAGGATTGGGCTTTTGAGTGTACTGATTGCTGTATTGACGAAAAAGATATGCTACGTTGTATTTTAATGACTTCAAGTAACTGTTTACTCAACAACAAGGCCAAGAATATTACTTCTACCACCTCTTGTCCCAAAGATACTCAAAGGAAGATACTTAAACTTACCTCTAATTAATATATGTATATACATAGCCTACTCTAATAATGCCTCACAGTAGACTGAAAATCATGGACTAGGGATGAAGTAGTAGCCGAATGGATTAATACACGATTAGCCTAAAATCGTTAACCATGCAGAATAGGCATTAAGAATGTATTACCAGCATATATAAACATGGTATCAAAGTACATATATCCGTTGGAAAAATTTCGATTAGTCATCATATCATTGCGCAACAGGTCATTCTAAAGACAATTTTAGCGATTTTCTAAGCTGTTTTAACCCTATTTCTAAATGGTATTAAGGTGTGATTTTTGTGTAGAACCAAGATTAGTACTAGTTGATTTGAAAAGTTTAGAATTTTTCAATGGAATGTTGTTACATTCCTGCGTTGTTATGGTAAAGCATGTTGGTCAGTTTGGGCCATTTCGTGCAAACTGTAGTAGCTAGATCTTCAAATTCGATCGTGTTTGATAGGCAATGGCCTACTTCCTATTAGGTGATAATACAACTTGAACTTCTAAATTCAACGAGTTTTGAGTTATGGGTTGATTTTAAGAATGTGACCAAAACACTAAATTGTCGCATAACTCTATAGTCTGTGAATTTAAAAGTTTAAATTGTATTATCACCTAATAGGAAGTAGGCCATTGCCTATCAACACGATCGAATTTGAAGATCTAGCTACTACAGTTTGCACGAAATGGCCCAAACTGACCAAAATGCTTTACCATAGCAACGCAGGAATGCAACAACATTCCATTGAAAAATTCTAAATTTTTCAAATCAACTCGTACTAATCTTGGTTCAACACAAAAATTCTACCTTAATAGCATTTAGAAGTTGACTTAAAACAGCTTAGAAAATTGCCAAAATCGTGCTTAAAATAACCTGTTGCGCAATGATATGATGACTAATCGAAATTTTGACAACGGATATATGTTATTTGATACCATGTTTATATATGCTGGTAATACATTCTTAATGCCTATCCTACATGGTTGACGATTTTAGGCTAATCGTGTATTAATCCATTCGGCTATTACCGCATCCTTGGTTATTTTACTGTGAGGTATTATTAGAGTAGGCTATGGTATATATATATACACCTATATATTTATGTAGTATTCCTTGTCCGTCAACTAAATTATGCCAGCAGTCAGTAATATCATTATTGTGGGGTAGATGTATAATTACACGATATTAAATATATCAAAATGATATTGTGTTAAATTTCATTGTATTAAAAACTCTACTTTATCTTATCCCTGGTCTAAAGTAGTGAAATGGCCTGTATGTAGCAGGCTAATTTTTCCATTCATAAATCCCTTTCTATAATTCTATAATGGTATTGTACTCCAAGTAATATTTAATTGCAAATACACTTGAATTATTATTCCACACCTAAATTCTAGACTTGTGTACTTGTATGTATTTGTTCGTTTTTCATGGTAGCAAAAACATTCTCAAATTTTGTAAGTTGGCTCAAAGTTTCACTGCGGCCCGAAAGCTAACTTTTGTGCCCACCCCTAGTGTACAAGCATTTTTTCTAATCGGATTAATCAAATTGTCTAATTTACATCTATTCTCGAACTAAAAATTGTGCATAAGGTTGATCCCCACGTTGTTTTCTCGAGCACATGACAACATCGTTTGTTTCTTTCGGATTCATAGTAAGAGGTGGGTAAGAAACGCCATTGAAATCCACCCAACATCTTTCCTCATCTCTGCATTTGAGTTGATATTCTTGCGCTAATAGAGATATCACTACTTGATCGTAACGATGGTTCTTTAGGCTAGATCCTTTAGGCGCAATGCATTCCTCTTTTACCGCACAATTTACTGCGGTTTCAACGAATTTACTGAGGATTTCTTTTCGCGAATGTTTCTTCATCAACCCAAGTATCCCGCCTGATATCTGTCCCGTACTTAATTTGATTCCAAGATATTTCTCAGTGAGAGGATGAGTGACCCTTTTATCTCGCTCTAATTCAGAACTTTGAAGTGAAAAGAAACCTTCTTCCCGAATTGTCTTCCGTATAGGGTCGATCTTATTCCTGAATTCTTGTCCAGAATCTTCCAAGAAAATGTTTTCATACTTATGAAATGTTTCATTCAAAATTATCAATTTCCAAGCGTATGTATACAAGGATTTCACATGAGGAGGGTAGAGTGAGAAGTTGAAATGGAAAACTTGAGTATTCTTCCAACTTTTGATATCTTCAATCTGACTCTTACACATTCCTAAGTCGTACACAATTATTCTAAGTTCTGGCTCCCAATAATGTATAGACCCAACGAAATTCTTCAATCCTTTGAAGAACACTTTGTTGGCATAAGTTATTATGTAGAGATCATTGTATTTCTTTTGATCGATGAATTTTTCTTTTTGACTTGAAAATGTGTCGACATCTGGATATCGCATGCAATAGGGTACATTAGGAAATATATATCTCCAAGCTAGGTTACCCGCCAAACAGAAGATGAGAAAAATAATTATACATTTTAGAAGTCGTCTCGTTTTGAACATATGTCAAGATGAAGTAATAGACTTATTAGTGCAATATATACTCTCTTAATCAGATTTAGGACTACTTACCAAACAACTTACCACACAACTTATCATACTGAATCAATGATAAGTTCGCACAATGGATATCTTATATACTTCTTAATTTATTATAGTAGGGAAGCCGAACTTTGGGTATCATTATCCAATTGAATGGAGTTCTAGGGCAGCGGTTCCCAAACTGGGGTGCACGGGTCCTTAGTCGGGGGTGCACGGGACAAGGATTCGTCCTTATTATTAGTCGTCCTTATTGCAATGACAAGTCGGATCAATAGAGTTTTTCAGACTTAGCTGGGTCCTGGGGTGCACAAAATAATTTTTAGGTGTCAAGGGGTGCACGAGGTAAAAGAGGTTGGGAACCACTGTTCTAGGGGCTCATATCTAATTTGATATTACGCTTATGGGACATCTTTGAATCCAGTGGGGTGCTTGAACCCGGTTCCAGGTAACTAGGGTATACTTGCCAACAAGGAAATAAGCGGGACATATTTTAGTGGGGAGACAATTCCACTTTTTGGAACGTTTTCATGGGACGTCCAAAAACGGGACAGTTGGCATGTATGCTAGGGTTTAGTCAGAGGAGTAAGGAGATCAACCTTTTATTGAATTTTTAAACTCTAAAATTTACCAATTCAATATTTTGAGTTTTGACTATTCTCTCCAAGGAACACACTACTCTCATCTAATTAGTTATGTAACTAGAAACTAACCCAAGTCTCTGCAACCCGGTTCATTCTTCATATTGGTCTTTTTTCGTGTTTGGGCCAGAGTTGCACGCGGGCCGAATATAATAGTTTGCGGGCTCCGCGGGTCGGAAATCTTGGCAGGGCTCCCTGCGATGACAACCGAGACGATGTTTTTAACTGTCACGAGGTACCAATTAAGGAATACTTGTGTAAATTGAACTTTGTTAGTTTCCACTTATTTTTGTTTGCAGCAGGGCTGGGGTTGGTTAACCGATTGTATGGTTCGGTTATTTTGGTTTCCTCCAGGGCGGTTAACCGATTAACCGATACCAGTATTAATTGGTTGAAATATGGATTTTAGACTAAGCTTTAACCTGATATTGAAAAAATTGATAATTTTCAGTGGTCTCGAAATATACTTTGTGGTTAGAAAATAGGAATTCTATTACATTTACAAAGTAATATTCTTGAATCTCCTTCAAAAACAAAGAAATTAATGTGAATATTTGGAAAATAAAGCAGATCGGCTAACCGATCTAAGATTTCCTTAACCGTTAACCGAGATTGACGGCGGTTAGCCGGTTAACCGAATCCAGCCTTGTTTGCAGAAACTCAAGTGTCTCTCTATAGTTAGTAACTTACAAAGTGGGCCAAAAATATTTGTGCGGGCTTCTTGCGGGCCGAAAATTTAGCTGCGGGCCGGGTTAACTTAAAATTGCGGGCCGCGGTTACAAATTTCGGCCCGCGTGCAACTCTGGTTTGGGCCCAAACCAGACAGATTATTTTATATTGCAAATGTAATCTCAAAATCCTCGATGCAGAAAAATGGAATATTGGGATTGAATATCCCAATATTCCATTTTCCTGCAAAATACAGTCAGGGTCGCTTAATATGAACATTCGTTTATTATGGACTAACCTCCTGGTCCCAATTTCATTTTTAGATAGGATTCGTATTGAACCAAGTTCACTTAATATGAAGTATCTCTATTATGAACAGATTTTTTGGTCCCCTGGTGATTAACAATAAGCGACCCTGACTGTATATAAATATATCCCCAATTGCTGGAAATAGATTAGACTTTACCTCCACAAGTTAATCACTTGTGTGAGTTGAGCGATTTAATTAAAGCAACTGATATTAAAACTCTATCGGACCTTCAGCCTTGGTGGGAGGGTAAATCTGACCAGTCACATGCTTTGAAATCAAAATGCTCAATTGGGACACGATTGGACTCTCTATCCTAGACCGTGTCGAAGAACGATTCGATACGATTGGAGTGCAAAAATGGATGCAATCAAACTGGCAGATCTCCGTCTATGCATCACTTTTCTACATAGCAGTGATCTCAATCGTGAGGAGATATATGCGAAACAGGAATCGCTACGAACTCAGAAAAGCACTCACTCTATGGAGCTTATCCCTGGCTGTATTTAGTATCGCAAGTGTGTACAAGATCTCTAGCTGGGTACTCCACCAACAAATGAGGGGCGGGATCGTGTTCACAGTATGCGACACTTCTTACTATCACGTGCCTAAAGACGCAGCACAATGGCACGATGGGTTGCATTAGCATGAAATTTCATACTCTTCAATTTGTCTAAAAAGCTGTTTACCATATTCTAATAATATGAGAACCCAGAAATTCATCAAAACTATTTGCTTTAGACAGTCTTTTTCTTTAATTTTGGCATTCCAAAGTCAGGTAACCACAATAGATAAAATTAGAAATTCTTAGTGTTCAAAAGCTGAGTTTGGAATATCATCGTTTGTGTTTGTTATGGTATATTTACTCAACTGACTAGCCTTGCGGAAAATAATCAAGATGTCAGTAACAGCAGCCACGTGTACGTAACGATGAACTCAAAGGACTGGCTAAAAGTGGCCGTCACGTACACGTAGCTGCTGTTACTGACATCTTGATTATTTTCCGCAAGGCTAGTCAGTTGAGTAAATATACCATAACAAACACAAACGATGATATGCGCATGCGCACTCGACTTTTCAATACCTCTGTGTTCATCCTGTTCCTCTCCAGGTAGTGTAGGCATAAACAGCGATGTGCGGACAATACTAGTGACTAGTTTGTTTAGCTGTGATGGCCTCCACCTCCCCTAATAGCCATTCCGTTCCTCTCCGGGTAGAATTAGTTTACAACAGATCGATGTGAATGCAATACTAGTTACTTGATATTAGAAGTAAGATTTCCCTTTCCCACCCATAAAATTGGAATGCCGATCCAATCAATAAAAAATAGGGGAGCCTTATATGAAAGTTTATTTCCAGAATAACATCAAAGATGTACCAGCTTTAACACCATTTGATTGGAAATTTATAGGAATATTTTCGTCTGGGTATCATCAAATGGGTTGGATTGGCATCCCTACTTATAGACGTTTTTTTTAAAAGGAACAGGTATATCTTACTTGTTAGTCACTTCCTTAATCCAGTTTTGCAGATTATTCGCCCTTATTCAGTCAACCCAATCATTCGATCAATTGCAGGCGTCTCAACATAATGATTAGTGAGGTATTAAAAACTACTATTCGCATGCAAACAAGCTACTATTCGCATGCAAACAAGCTACTATTCGCATGAGAATAAGCTACTATTCGCATGCGAACAAGCTACTACTATTTGCATATGCGAATAAATTACAATTATGGATCATATTCAAGGAAATGTCACAAAGATTTTGGACTTCCACAGAATGACATAGGCGTAGGCTCCGGTCGGGTTGGTAGGACCTTTGCCTTACATGAATTAGCCGAAGGCTATTACCTTCATTAGCTATGATACAATTTGTCCAAAATGGCCATACCAATCATGCAAACCTAAAGGCCCCACCCAATCCTCATTCCGAGTCTACGGCTCCTGGAATGGTATCCCCCGGTCCTTACAATTCGAAATATTTGGACCACTCTTAAATGATCGATCTCCCTTAAGTGCGAGTATGGAGATCATGATCCTTGAGTACGTAGATAATGATTGTTGCATACGTATATTTGAGAATTGTTGGAAGTTAGTTGAAAAATTAGGTTCTTATCTGCGTATAATAACCTAATCTCACGATTTCGTGACCTCAGGTTGATAGCCCTGTACATGGTAGTACAGTACGTACAAGGTTCTATCTAGGATGTTAAATTGGGGGGGGGGGGGGGGGGGAAGCTTCCCCCTGCAGATAGAACCCTGACGTATCCAATAGAGTACTACGTATCAAGAAATACAGTGAAATCAGCCAATGTATGGGACATAGCTATGCTATTGAATTTCCTGAATGTACAATTACAACTCAAATATGATACGTCAGTGCGCGAGATGATTTGCAATGGACAAATAAGGATAATTCAATCCGGCCTATTTATCTAAAATGGAATGGAGGACAGTACATCGACGGAGATTTTATCGATGGAAATTACGTCGAAAAGATATTTCATCTGGTGTGCATTTTGGCAGATATAAATTGACACCTTAAAATTTGCTACTGCTCAAAAGATTGTTTGTCTTTATGGCTATAGGTCTGGGTTTGGTTGAACGACAGTTGCGGAAATAAAATATTCGGAATTATGTGTAATTACACATGTAATTACACATAATTACGAATATTTTATTTCCGCAACTGTATGATAAATTATTTATTTATTTATGTATACAATATATCATACATAAAGTGAATAGATCTCAAAAATATGCTGGAAACTAGTTTCAACGGTTGATCTAGGGTTTTACGGGTGTTACTTCTGCATATCGCCTTTTCGAAACTGTATGATAAATTCACATATTGAAAAGTCCAGAGAACATGTCCAGTGACGATTTTCCTGCCCCGAATGCAAAAATAAACCTTTGTCGTTATCTTCGACGGAATTTATATGGGTCCATCAAAAGAATTGCCCGAATACCTTAAGCTTAACGTGGTTGCTTAGTCAAGATCATACATGTCAACCTGATGATAAAAGCGGAACGCATCAGAAAGGTATTATACACGGAATCCCAAAAAACGGACATGGGGAGATTTCATGTAAAAACGGGACACTTGTCAAAATTAGCTCAGGAGAAGAGTGAAAAAAAACCCCGGGACGGTTGGCATGTATGCAAGATTTTCCTAATGCCAGAAGTGTTATCCAACTACTCTGTCGTTCGGAGCAAATAACCAGATTATTTCAGTTTTCATTATTGAGTAAGGATGAAAAAAGGACATCTTTTCGCTCTCCCAAGGGAATCGATGAAACTAAATTATCATTGATTTGGAGAGAAAGATGGCGACATTAGAACTGCTCCAAAGTTCAATTACACGTACGATACTTAATAATGATAATTGTAAATTGTGTCACATAGTTGCCACACTATTGCAAAGAGAGATGAATCGAATTGACTTTTTCACTAAAAAGACAACCAAAAAGACGTGTCAGTCCTATGGGACTGCGGACTCAGTTTTCTTCCATGTGGTATACACTCGATCTGAACTGGGCCGGACGGGTAAGTTAGTTGGATAGATCGCGCTAGCTCTAGAGGCGTAAAATCTTGTCCGCAGGCACATAAATGTCGGGGTACATGTTCTCTGGACTTTTTAATACCTCCTCATTTCGTTGTATCCTACTTGGTTAATAACGAATGGCGGATGTTTCGTCGCTGATGTTTCTTTGAATGAAATGATCGAATCCTCACTTTCATTTTCCCATTCATTCTAACAAATAATAAATGACAATCACCCACCCCCTCACGAAATACCACTCTCGCGTGCCATTTAGTATTATTTCAAACCCCTTTTGTGACTATTCTGCCCACTTATGTTTCGAAAACCAGTTGAACACAAACGAATGGCACTGGGTATTTTTGGGATAGTTAGTTAGTTTTGGCAGTGTAGGTTCTACATTCGCGTTTTGACCATATACGCCAAGTTTTGGAAAATAGAATAAAACCTGGGAGGGTTAAGAGCGAGCGAAGCGAGCTACGGTAAGGGGGGTCTGGGGGGCAAGCCCCCAGAAAAATTTTTAAATCTTAGATGCTCAAATATTGATAAACAGCTATTGTTGTTATCTAGGAAAATAAAATCTCGGACTATAGTGGAAGCAAAAATGTAATTGGGATATATATTTAGACTCAATTAATATAATTCTGGGGTTTAGTTGTAACCTATAAGTTTGTGTGGATTCCTGCCATACCATAGCTTCCTCCACTGTTCCACTGCCCAGTACCTGGGGGGCGCCATCCTAGGTACCCACACTAGGTACCCACACTTGGTGCCCTATGGTTTTAACTGATGTCAGAAGGCCCTGCTAGATGCTTAGACCCAGAGCTATTGCAGTAGAGAGTGCAACCATCTGAACGTTCGTAGACTCTATACTAGTCGAGCATACCGAGTTCGTCTGTTCTTCGTCTTCCCTTTTAGATCGAAACATTCTAGTACCATTCGAATTATAATTTTTTAATTTTTTTAGTCCTTGCCCAAAGATACTACCAATCCTCATCTCGAGTCTACGGCCCTGACGTATATCATGACTAGAATCACTATTAGTCACAGAGAGCATTTGTTTACAGTACTATGACAACTAAAAAGCCTTCCATACACGCCACCCATTCAGTTCTTGGCGGGACATCCCGATTTTACAATATTCTATCGAACAAATTTTTATAGCGGTCACCTGTACATTCCATCCGCTTAAAAAATATCCCATGGTCGACTTTCCTATTACAATTGACCTCTGTATAATGATGGTCCATATATTTTAGAGGATAATACTGAAATATTAGTTCCGAGGGGGGTCCAAATATTACGAAATATATGGACCGGTGGGAACCATTCTGGGGGTGTCTATTTTTCGTGTAACAGTTCCTTGAATCTGATTCGTCATTGTTGCTTATTCGCATGCGAATAGTAGCTTGTTCGCATGCGAATAGTAACTTGTTCGCATGCGAATAGTAATTTTCAATATACAGTATATGCTTGAATGCATATTCAGTGAATTTGAACTATAAATGCTCTTTTCTAACAATATATTATTTTAGCACATTCAAATGTGTCATCCTCAATATATATTAAAATGGCAATCCACGATATAAAATGCATTATATTATCCTTGGAAACTGATTTGAAAGACTTTGGACGTGGTTCGGCCCGGCCCACTTATATTGTCCACCGTGGTTACTCAATTGTAAATTCTCCCTGCCTGTTCGGGTAATCACACACTTCTTAATAACGTTAATTAAGAATTGCTATACTAAATTGCTTATTTTCGTTTAAAGTTAAAGCATGTTTTGTATATTTAGATCTATTTCTAAGCAGAAAATTGAGTCGTCTCGAGGCTCTAAATTATTCCTTTCAACAGCGTATGTATTGAATAATAGTTCCTTCGAATTTTTCAAACTTATTTTCTCATCCATTCAACTATAAATATAACTTTTCTACAGGATTGAATCATGAGTAGACTTTTACAAAATAGAACTATTGCGTTACTAAAATAATACATTTAATTGCTTCATGGATATTTATAGTATCTTCGTTTCAATTTATTTTCTGGTTCCATCGAACTAATCGATTTATAGTTATGTTATTGCATAATTTTCAGAAATGACGTTGACAGAGAAAATTTAAATAAACATAATCACAACACCACAGCAAAATTGTCAATAAATTCTTCAATATCTCCGTTTTCACATTCATCAACCTGAGCAAAATCATAACTGTAATTTTACATGCATTCTCATACTTAATAGTTAATCTCAGTCTATTATGTGAGCGCAGGATTTGTGTAGACATTTCCTATCTTTAGTACTACCTGAGTTCGACTCAGGGCCGGATTAAGGTTGCGCGGGGCCTGTGGCATATTTTTTACGCGGGGCCCATAGTACTGGTCCGGGCAAACCATGCTATTACTAAAAGATTGTATTGTGCCTAGCAGATGGCCGGACCAGGCGGATCGAGTGCTACGCCTATGATATATAATATAAGGTAATAACATTTTATAGTTTGAAAGTTACTAATCCCAATCTTTAGAGTCATTTAAAAGTCATGCCTACGGGATTTCAGAAGAGAAAAATCTTATATATTAAAATGCTAGGATTTTTGTTTGTTTGTTTGTTTGTCCGAATTGATTGAAGAATTGGCAAGTCATAGAGATACGAAAATTGGTATGTAAGTGTCAAATGATGAATCTACGATTAAGTTCGAAAATCTAAGCGAAATTTTCACACCTCTGCAAAAAATGGAAAGCAATTTTTCACACCTTTACTATACAATACTATGTACGGCATTACTCTCACAATAGAAATCTATGTACACTATTGTAAATCTATTGACACTATTGTAGGCTGTCATTGTTATTAATAGTTCAAAGCAATAACTTATATAAATGTCTCAATTATATTATAGAGTATGGCAGTAAAAAAGGTTATGTGTATTTCACACCTTTATATACATATTTTCACATGATTTGACGAATTTTGAAAATTATGCTAGAGACTAGCTCCCTACGGTTGACATGGGGTTTTTAGGGGTGTAAATTTTGAATATCATATTTTCAGATCGATATGATAATTTTTTTGTTTACATTTGTTTACAATAGATACATAAAGTAAACAAATTACAAAAATAGGCTAGAGACTAGCTTCCAACGGTTGACATGGGGTTTTTAGGGATGTAGATTTCGAATATCATATTTTCAGATCGATATGAGTAATTATTGGTTAACTTTTGTTTAAAATATTTATACATAAATAAAAAGAATTCCCAAATGGGTTAGATTGAGTAACTCTAGGTGCCCGCAGGGCGACTCGCGGACACGCAGTGTCCGTAAGCCGCGCAGCACAAGTAAGCGAAGCGCACTTGTCACGAATTAGTGACGACAAATCAATGTCACGAAGAAAGTTCATATTCTACGCTAAGCAGAGTGCGGCTGTTCAAGCGAGTCTAAGTCATACACGATCTTAACTGATTTTTTATGAGTTGGAGTCTAGAGAACGATCATTCACCAGTACAGTCGGAGATCATGAGGCACAAGTAAATGAAAGCGCGGGGCCCGTGGCATATGCCACTTCTGCCACGTGCTTAATCCGGCACTGCTTCGACTATATACGTATATGCATATGTATGTATGTTACCGTTAAAACGTCAAATCATCCTTACTATTAAAACTCGATTAATGTTTGTTTGTTTGTTTGTGTATATATATACATATACATATATTTTGGCATGTGGGAGTTTTTTGGCTATGGCTCCAGTAAGTTCTGAGCTCAGTGAGTGATATCGATTAACTAGTAGCTTGATTTTTGTGATATTTGAGGGTGGTTTTATATCAGCTAATAATACATTTTAATAACCTAAAATCTACCGATTCCGAGATATTGGTGAAAACAGCTGGGACCATTAATAATTTCAAGTATGAAGGCTGGTCCCAACTGTTTTCACCAATATCTTGGAACCGGTAGATTTTAGGTTATTAAAATGTATTATTAGCTGATATAAAACCACCCTCAAATATCACAAAAATCAAGCTACTAATATATTTAAATGTCAGAAGTACGCTTTTTACAACTTCTGGCCTCAACCCGGACATATCCCATTATAAATTAGCACGAGGGGGAGGCTACCTTGCGCAACCATTAAGCCATCTCCAAATTGCATGAAAATTTTATGGTGAATACTTGGTGATCAAGGTAAACCATTTGAAGAGTGTGCATTATAAGATTCAAACTTTGGAATTTTTTGGAGCACCCTAATATATATATATATGATATTATATACGTATATATATATATGTAACGAATTGATTGAAGAAACTGCCGGGCACAGAAAGCTGATTTTTGGCATGTGGGAGTCTTTTGGCTATGGCTCCACTAAGTTCTGAGCTCAGAGCAAAATGACGACTCATCATGGAATTATGACGTCATTGTCACATTTTTAAAAGTTAAGCAATACAGTTATTCGAGCCTAACTCAGCCATTATAGAAGATAGAAGGCTGAAATTTTAATAGAAACTGTCATCAAAAAATGATGACTCATCACTTTGTGATGACGTCATCATTACTCATCAAAATTTTAAAAATTGATAAATTTGGTGATTTTTCGAGAGATATCGATTATCACAGTAGGACATACGTATTTCGAGATGCTATCCACCTATAATTAATCAACGTGACTTCAGGCGCCCGCAGGGCGGCTCCGGCGAACACAAAGTGTCCGCCAGCCGCGCAGCGAAAGCAAGCGAAGCGTGCTTGTTTATTATAAAATACCTGAAAATTTCAGGTATTATATAATAACTGATTTGACGTTTTACTGTAACATAGACACAGCAACCTGATACACGCTGATGCATGTGTATAAACCATTTTTAATGTAGAATATACATCAAATGTGAATATCGAATGTTGAATACATGCTCTAGTGCTAAATTTTATAGGGAATTTTGAAAAACGACCAAGTATCATATGAATTTTAAACAAATTCTAAAAATAGCATCAGTATCTGTTGCCAAACGGATCATGATTTGATTCCCTGTGGATCATGATCTGAATGATTTTTAGTGTGCTTCCTATATTATTATATTGGATCTATGATCCAATATAATAATATAGTTAGTTGCACAGTACTAAAATGAGTGCTGGTTTAGGGCCGGCCGGCCGTAAGTGGTGCATAGACCAGAGTTTAAAAGATATCGCCCTGAAATATTTTGTGAAGCTGCGGACATATATGTAGATGTGCACCTACTCATACGATTTTCAATATATGCTAAATCATCATCATTACGTAGCATTTTGTGATTTCATTCTTTTGCTTATTGCACAAAAACTAGAAGAGCTAGAAACTTGAGGTTGCTAACACTGGTGAAATATGAGACCCTCTAAACCCCATTTCATTCCTAGATCCATCGAACATAGGACCTCTGAGCAATTTGGGTTAAAAATTTGTCGCGTCATCATCGCCTAATTTTAATGATAAATGCCTATTAGAGGTCAAATTTTAATAGTTTGAGATAAACAATTGTTCAATAAAGTGTTCTTTATAGATGTCTGAACAAAATTATCTTAATTAATTATGCTTACGTCATCATGATGACACAGCAATAATGATGAATGGTTAATAGAAATAAAATGATAAGAAATAGAAATAAACATATATTGTAGAAAGTGTTCAGAATAGATGACCCTACAAAATTATGCTAATTATTAATGCAGACGTCATCATGATGACACAGCCAAAATTTACATCCACAATTTTAATCCTACAAACTTTAATTGATGTAAGAAAAGCCCCTCACAGACGGGCTAGAAGTGTGCTTCCAAATTCCTTGAATGACATGTATTGTGTCATCATCCAAGGAATGTGGAAGCACACTTATGGCCCGTCTCTGAGGGGCTTTTTTGTTATGAATATATAAGTCGATAAATAACATAATAGTATAGGAGAAATTCAGGGTTGCCGTGGGAATAGAATTTCAATACCCATTCCCACAGGATTTCTGTGAGAATACCCACAGAAACCCATATGAAACCCCAAGGAATACACACATATTCCCATTCCCACGGCAACTCGGAGAATATTCAAGAGTTTCGGGCTCCTAAATCAAGCTTAAATAATATCATAAGCCTGAATGATGTCATCCTTCTTTCAAAAGGAAGAATGTGCACTCCCTCACTGACAAGATCAAGGGAAAGAGACTGGTTAAGAGGAAGGGTCTGCTAAAGCGGCACGATGCTCATGGGGCAAACAACATTCCCTTTTCTGACGAGACATTAGTAGAAGAAGCTAGCAATGCTCAAATTGACAGAACAATATCAGCTAATGCTCATGCAATCCCATAAGATTTGCATTACGTTGGGTGAGTTCAGAAACCGCTCTCTGTCATGGTTTGGGCTGGGGTTTAGGGAATTGGTCGAATAACCTGCCTGGTTTTTAATTCCAACAGTAGTAAAATCAATTCCATTTCGAATCAAAAACCGCTTGCGATAGTGATATCGTTTTTAACAGTAAGAAAGACATATTTAGAGAGTTATCTCCTTTATAATCAATCAATGTGAGCCCAGGCGTCCAAAGGGCGCCTCCGGCGGACACAAAGTGGCCGCCAGCCGCGGAGCGCAAGCAAGCGAAGCGCGCTTGTAATCAAATAAACATTAATCGAGTTTTAATAGTAAGGATATATAGTATCGAATTGGTTGAAGAAACTGCCAGGCACAGAAAGCTGATTTTTGGCATGTAGGAGTATTTTGGCTATGGCTCCACTATGTTCTGACCTCAGACAAAATGTCGACTTATCATGGGACTATGACGTCATAGTCACATTTTTTATAATTAGAAATTTCAGTTTTTCTCAGTCATTTTAGGTGATAGAAGCCTGAAATCTTAATAGACTTTGTATATTAATATACTTCACATGTGATACAACTATCTTTTAAAAATGATGACTCATCAATCGGTTATGACGTCATCATTACGCATCAAAAATTGACAAATTTTTATGATTTTTCGACTGATATCGATTATAACAGTAAAACTGATGTATTTAGAGGCACCCATTCAAGGAGGTTCATTTACCATCAGGCTAAGTAGGGCTACTACTAGGCTATAGCTAGGGTTGCATCTGCCAACCATTCAGGAGGAGAGATCCTCCTCTGAACATAGGTTCGAGGAAGGCGCTTGAATGCATATTTAGTGAATTAGAACTATAAATGCTCTTTTCTAACAATATACTAAGTATTATTTTAGCACATTCAAATGTGTCATACTCAATATATTAAAATGGCAATCCACGATATAAAATGCATTATATTATCCTTGGAAACTGATTTGAAAGACTTTGAACGTGGTTCGGCCCGGCCCACTTATATTGTCTGCCGTAAGGGTCACTCAATTGTAAATTATCCCTACCTGTTCGGGTAATCACACACTTCTTAACGTTAATTAAGAATTGCTATACTAAATTGCTTATTTTCGTTTAAAGTTAAAGCATGTTTTGTATATTTAGATCTATTTCTAAGCAGAAAATTGAGTCGTCTCGAGGCTCTAAATTATTCCTTTCAACAGCGTATGTATTGAATAATAGTTCCTTCGAATTTTTCAAACTTATTTTCTCATCCATTCAACTATAAATATAACTTTTCTACAGGATTGAATCATGAGTAGACTTTTACAAAATAGAACTATTGCGTTACTAAAATAATGCATTTAATTGCTTCATGGATATTTATAGTATCTTCGTTTCAATTAATTTTCTGGTTCCATCGAACTAATCGATTTATAGTTATGTTATTGCATAATTTTCAGAAATGACGTTGATAGAGAAAATTTAAATAAACATTCCACTAAAATATAATCACAACACCACAGCAAAAATTGTCAATAAATTCTTCAATATCTCCGTTTTCACATTTATCACCTGAGCAAAATCATTCCTGTAATTTTACATGCATTCTCATACTTAAAGTTAATCTCAGTCTATTATGTGAGCCCAGGATTTGTGTAGACAAGTTCGAGTTCGACTATATACGTATATGCATATGTATGTATGTTACCGTTAAAACGTCAAATCAGTTATTATTAAATACCTGAAAATTTCAGGTATTATATAATAACTGATTTGACGTTTTTAACTGTAACAAAGACACAACAACCTGATACACGCTGATGCTACCTGATGTATGTATATAAACCATTTTGAATGTAGAATATACATCAAATGTGAATATCAATGTTGAATATCCAACTAACTCCACAAAAGTATATCAAAGCTGAATATCTTATCAATGCTCTAGTGCTAAATTCTATGGGAATTTTGAAAAATTACCAAGTATCAGATGAATCAGCGGAAGGTGGAGTGCACTTGTTCCCACAATCTCCCCTGATATCCTGAATTTTTGCTGAAATAAATTTAGGTTAAATTTATATCAGAAAGTGGCCTTAAAAAGTAGCCTCACGCAAAATAATAATTCACTTGGTGTTCAAATATTCCACTTTTCTATTTACTGAGAAATTTGTAATTAATTTCAATGTATAATAATCCATTATTTTCGTAAGCAATTTTTTCGAAAGGTTTGAACGCGCTCATTTATTTTAGGAGCGTGCTCCTAATTTGCTAATTAATAAACTCAATCATCTCAACAAGATAATGGTTTCCGCAAGAATTCTAAATATATCCTTACTATTATAACTCGATTAATGTGTATGTATATATACTTGTATATATATATATATATATATATATATATACAGTCGACTCTCGTTAATACGAACACGGATAATACGAACAGATGTGTGCCTACGAACACTTTGAATATGGTACGTTGTATGTACGTAGATAGATACTAGACAGATATTTCTCAATGAAAATACAGTCGAATCTCGTTAATACAACATAGATAATGAGTTCTCTATTTGACAAGTACAATTTCATATTCTCACGTAGTTATCACTATGTTTATTAAGTATTTTGGACAAATGTGGTTATGTACGTACTTCGGTTAATACGTACTCCGGATAAGGAGTACAAATCTCCACGGTCCCTTGGTGTACGTGTTAACGAGAGTCGACTGTATATATATATATCATATATATATATATACAGGGGCGTCGGAAGCGGGGGGGATGGGGGTGATTCATCCCCCCCATAATTTAAACGAGGGGGGAATATCCCCCCCACGCGTAATCGCGATTTGATAGTAATAAATTTCAAATTTCTTAGCTTGAATAGGAAACCTCATACACCAGTCTGCAATTTGAAAACTGGTTTGAAGCCTGATACTTTAAATCATAGAATATGTTGATGATTGAAACCTTGTTATGTGTGTATACATAACTGATAACTTATAAAATTGTTTTCCATTTGTTTCATATCTGCTGTGATGAAAAAGTACACTATTACTGAGACATTAGTAATGATTCAACTTAATATAAATTAACTCAGATTACGATTTTATCATTGATTTGTTGTTTCTGTGCTTAATTAATTTCGACGATTTCTAAAAACTACAATAAAGAAACATGACCTGTCCATCTGGTAGTAATAATCGTAAGAGACATCGACAAATATCGCTTGTAGAGATGTGCAAAATACCGAAGGCCAGTCAATCTCAAGGTGGATTCACTAATAATACGGATCAAGAGGCCCATCTTGGTTTCGAAGAATCAATAGAACCATATGTCGAATCTGTGGAGTTAGATGAGCATGAAATCGTGATTGGTGAAGCTGACTTAGTGAATTCATTAAGTCTCACAGAACGCTATGTCCCTCTAGACTGCAATCGTTTACCCTTCAGAACCTTTGGGAAAAATCATCTGATCAATTTAAAGCCCCAAAAACATTGGTTCGAAACTTTTGATTTCTTGCACTATGTACAGGAACGCGACATCGTGATATGTTACCCATGTTCCAAAACACTACAAGAACGAAAATTCCCTAATAATCTAAAAATTGAACCTTCATTTACTGATAGCAATATTGGATTTTGCAATTGGAAAAAAGCGATAGAAAAGTTTCATGACCACAAGAAATCACGGCAACACAAGGTTGCAGTAGAAGTACAGCTGTATGTCACGAAGCAAGGTACTATCTCTACTCAGTTGGATGCAGCCATGCTGAATTCGCAAGAACAGTGGCGGAGCTTCCTAGTTGGAGTAATAACTAGTCTGAAATTTCTGGGTGAGTGTGCGTTGCCAGTTCGAGGCCATGATACAGACTCCGGTCTACTAATTAAGCTGATGAAACTGCGCTCAACTGATAGCACTAGTTTTTCCAAATGTCTTTCTTCTACCCGTTTGGAATACATGTCACCTGATATTCAAAATGAGATTATCCAGCTATTAGCTCATGGTGTTCAACGACGAATTTCTGAAGAATTAAGAAATTTCAAGTACTTTATGATTTGTGCTGATGGAACAACAGATATTACAGGACAGGAACAGTTGTCAGTGATTCTTAGAAGCGTGGCTCCAGATTTCACTGTAAACGAATACTTTCTGGGTTTAGTCACAATGGTTTCAACTACTGGAGAGAAGATTGCAGATACCATTAAAGATGTACTTCTAAGGCTTAATATTGATATTTCATACTGTCGCGGTCAAATATATGATGGAGCAGCGAATATGATAGGAATTCATAAAGGCGTGAGAGCAGAAATCCAGAAAATTGTTCCAGAAGCTGTTTTTGTGTATTGCAAAAACCACGGTCTAAATTTAGATCTGCAACATACTATCGAAAGCAGTCGTTGGAGTTGTGATTTGATGCAATTTTTGAATTCTCAATCGAATTTTATACGTGACAGCCGTAAAAGATTTGATTTGGTGAAGAAATTGCACAGTGAGCTTCATCCAGATGACGAACTAAACTCTGCTGTTCGACGACCAGCATGTCCAACTCGTTGGGTACTTCGTGGTAAACTTTTATCAGCAACCCGAAACGAATATGATGTCCTGCTTCAAGTGATGCATGACTTAGCTGAGACTGCAGATGCCAAAACTGCAGCTACTGCTCGTGGTTTCGAGCTTAGGCTTTATCAGTTTGAGACTCTACTTTCAATTAACTTGCTTCTTCCAATATTCAAACGAGTAGAAATGCTATCTGGGCACTACAATCCAAAGAAGCCACAATCTTTGGAGCTATAGAAGCAGCTAATTATGTCATTGATGAGCTGTCTGATATGAGAATGAACGACACTGATTTCAACGAGATTTACAAAAATTGCTTGAAAATCTCTGAAGAATTAGATATTCATCCTCCAAAAGAAAACCGTATCCGCAAAAAGAATCCAATAATAGAATACGACATTAATCTAACAAGTTATACTCCAGCCTTACAGTTATCCCCCTATGAACATTGGAGAGCAAAGTTTATAGAGTTCTTAGATGTGTTGGTTGAAAAATTGAAACATACCTTCGATAAAACTAACTTGGGTATGATAGGTAATATTGAACAGCTTTTCCTGTCAGTGATAAATACAGAAGGTAATAAAGATAGCTTGATATCATCTGTGTACACCTTTTACAAGAATGACTTATCTTCAGTCGAAGATTTGCAATTCGAACTTCAGATGTTAAAGCGATTAGTAAAGTCAGAAAAGTCACCGGTGACGTCGATTACATGCTTTATTTCAATGTACAAGTCATTGACTAAAGAGGTGAGAGATATGCTACCTAATATTACACGGCTAGTGACAATTCTATTGGTAGTTGGAGTCTCTGGAGCGAGTGCCGAACGAAGCTTTAGTGTACTTCGTCGGCTTAAAACATGGCTCAGATCGACAATGACACAAGCAAGAATGACCCAACTCTCCATTCTCGCAATCGAGAGGGAAAAATCTGGGGAAACAGAGTGTCTGAAAATAGCAAGAGCGTTCATAAGTAATGAACGCCGCGAAAGGAAGTTTGGCAAATTCCCTAGCTCTTAAATACAAAATTCTGAATGAATAATTAAAGTTAATGAATCTCATAATGTTATTATTCTTTAATCCCCCCCATGACATACGAGCTTCCGACGCCCCTGTATATATATATATATATATATATATATATATATATATATGGTAATCGGACACTTCGTATACGGACATTTCGTATATGGACATTTCGTATACGGATATTTCGTATAATGCTGCCAAAAGAGCGGAAATGTAGGCATTTTGTGTAAGAAACGTTGTAAGAGCAAAGTGAAAGTGAGCATTTTCAGTTGTGAACACTGTGAAATGGGCAGTGAATTTGGGCATTTTGTCTGGCGTGTGGGGGGTCGAGTGACATTTTGAGAAAGTAATGCTGCCAAAAGAGCGGAAATGTAGGCATTTTGTGTAAGAAACGTTGTAAGAGCAAAGTGAAAGTGAGCATTTTCAGTTGTGAACACTGTGAAATGGGCAGTGAATTTGGGCATTTTGTCTGGCGTGTGGGGGGGTCGAGTGACATTCGATTCTATTTAGACTAATTGTCCACTGTACGAAATTTCCGTATACGAAATGTCCATTATACGAAATGTCCATTATACGAAATGTCCGTATACGAAATGTCCGCCAATCATATATATATATACAGTGGAACCTGTATATAACGGCCACCCAAGGGACTGGACAAAATTGGCCGTTATACACAGGTGACCGTTATATACAGGTGATTGTCTTAATCCTATCTAGAATGAAGCATAGTTACTACATGTACTAGTTCCAATACTTGATACTTGAACTTGTTTATCGTTCGTAACAAGTCCTGTAATAAACACATAAAAAGGTGAAAAGGTGATGGCCGTTATAGACAGGTAATGGCCGTTATACACAGTTTAAAGGTCAGTAAGGAACTACAAAAGGGTGGCCGCTGGCCGCATTGAGCAGGTGACCGCTATACACAGGTTCAATATTATGGAATTTCGGACGGGACTGTTCATTGGTGACCGCTATAGACAGGTGACCGTTATATAGAGTGGCCGTTATAGCAGGTTCGACTGTATATATATATATATGTCACGAATTGATTGAAGAAACTGCCAGGCACAGAAAGCTGATTTTTGGCATGTGGGAGTCTTTTGGCTATGGCTCCACTAAGTTCTGACCTCAGACGAAAATGTACACTCATCATGGAATTTTGACGTCATTGTCACCTTTTTTATAATTAGAAATTTCAGTTTTTCGACTATAACTCAGCCATTTTAGGTGATAGAAGACTGAAATTTTAATAGAATGTACGTATATATTAATATATCACAAATATGACACAACTATCATAAAGATGACTCATCACTCTGTTATGACGTCATCATTACGCATCAAGATTTGATAAATTTGGTGATTTTCCGTGCGATGTCGATTATAACAGTAGGACAGACATATTTAGAGATGTTATCTCCCATATAATTGTGTTTAGATATGCCTTTTTTGTCCAAATTATTGTTTTTGATTTATCTATAAAATTAATAATACCATCACGATGTAACCCGTCACCTGTAATAAACTGTCCTGGGGACAACCAACGACGAAGTAACTTGTCCCCCAGACAGTTTTAGGGTGACCAGATGGCACTCTTTGCTCTGGACAGTTCTTTGAGCAATGTCTTTTTTTATACGTGTCCAACAGACTTAAATTATTTGCGAATTTTAGCCAATTTATATGATGTCCAGTTTGTTTGTTTTTCAGGAAAAGATGTAAATCCAGGTTTTTGTTAAATTCTTCTGTCCACCCTAAGTTTCTCCAAAGTAAGATGTCCTCTTCTCAAGTAGTTTGTCCCCAGTGTGGGGACTACCTACTTTTCGAAGAATCATACGATCAGACGAAGTACTGAATACAATCTAGATGTGTAATACACGTAGCTGCACCAAGAAGCCTTGTTTGTATCATTGCGGTATGCATGATGTCACAGGACTTAGCAAGATCTACTTGTATAAATTGACTCAGAAACTCCCTTTTTCAAAAATCATCTTTCGCTTCTTCCAAAAATGACTTCAGATTTTTCGCAAAGAAATAGCATTCCTGAGGGGATCCAGAGCATCCTCAACACCTGTCAATCTCTCTACCCGGATCAACCAAACCCCAGACAGGTGGCGGCACAGCTCAAGTTCTGGCTGGGTGGTCCAGATCCTCTCGACTACGTCAGCATCTACTACAACGCTGGAGAGGAAGGAGTCTGTGTCCCGCACTGGCACTACGTCAGCATGGGACTATCCGACCTGCATGGGGACGAGAGGGTGCATGACAGGGACCTCTGCTCCACTACCAACAGTGACAAGATGAGCGGTTTCGGTTTCGAGCTTACATTCAGAGTGAAAGTAATGAAGGACCAAAACGAATCGCCCCCTATCTGGCCGGTGGAACTAATGCAGTTACTCGCCTCCTACATATTCAGCTCACACACAGACTTCAAGGCAGGAGATTACGTCTCGTGGAACAGTCCAATCGACAAATGCAATTCTCTCCTCACGCAGCTTTTCATCGTCGAGGATGCACAACTTTCGCCGGCACAGACCAAGTTCGGCTGGGTGTCCTTCCTACAGGTGGTAGGTGTCAGTGCGGACGAGCTGAATGCCGCGCAGAGCTGGAAGGTTGTCGGGATGGTGGACCTGATGAAGGAGCACATGTCCACAGGGGGTCCCTACCAGGTGTGCGATCAGCATCGATCTCTGACGATTTTCCAAGTGAGTGGGAATGCGAAATCTCGCGTGAATGAAGCCATCAAGCAAGAGGAATGCAGCTTCTCTGGATTCTCCACTGAGTGCGATTGGGTTGAATCGAATGATCGCGATGTAGGAACTCTGACGCCGGTTTCTCCACATCACTTTGTCGACCCTAAATTCGCTGCTTCCTGGACGGACATTTCTGGTTCTTCCTTCGAGGCGCAGGAACCGAAACGCATTCGCGAAGTGACGCTAACTCTGTGCATTGAAGCATTCCTGCTCCTCCCGATGGTTCTGAGAGGCCGGATCAATCGAGGAGAGCACTTCACATTTCGTTCTTCCACCACTGACGTCGCCATCACTCTGGTGCCTGAAGGGACTAGCGGTACACTCGTTTCTTCTTCTGCTCCCTACGCGGCGAAATGCTCCTGGCTACAGGTGTACACACCTGTCTCACTGATGGAGGAACTACTCTCAGTGGTTGATGCCTACTACAAACAACTCCAACACAAACAGAAATCCGAATTCGATTTTCCTTCCTACTCATTACACCTCATAGTTCTTTCCTAAACAAATCATCACTTTGCAATTATTTGATTTCGTAACAGTATTTCTATTTCTATTTCTATTTTGTAATATTTTTCAAAACATATTAAATGTTGCTGCTATATCCGTTACAATACTTGGGAGCTCAGTAATTGGTCGAAACTAAAATAATCCTCATTTTAAAACATAATACTTAATTTTTAGTGTGCACACGAAAAATTAGTCGGTAATGTGACGAAAAATTGGTCCAGGAGACTATTTAGCCCGGCCAAAAAGTGGTCCCCCCTAGCCAAAATTGGTCCATGTGGAACAAAATTGTTAGCATTTATTCCCTAGAATAAGCATGTGATGTGATGACGTAGCAATCGCTCTAGAATGCTCCATAATATGCGACTAGGGCTTCTCCATGCCACTAAACCCCGATAGTCCGAACCCCTCGTACCATCCAAATGCCATTTCGTACCACTAGATGATCAGGTTCGGATAATCGGAGTTGTGAGGTATACAATTGTATTGTCGTATTAGTCCTATATTTACTTAACTTATTCCACCAATTTAATTATCCATAAAGAATAGGACAACCGGACCAAAACTGGTCCCCTGGACCAATTTTGTCGTGACAGTAACGTTACTTTTATGAAATAAAAAGGGAACTAGATAAGATGCGGATAAAATGGATAATATCTCACATAAAACAGTGAGAATAGGGAAGATACACATTACAAAATATAAGTACTACTACGTTCAGAAAATGAACAAGGGGTTTAATCGAGAGAACGATCAAGAGAGTGCTTGCAATAAGTGAGAATTGCTTCGCATACTGTCCTTTCTCGGATCCATTCTCAATAAATTGAGTGAGTAGCCTCCATTCATTGTTTAATATCTTCACTTTAGAGTTTCTATCGTCTGTTCCTAAGATGTTTGTTTGTTGCTGATACTAACAGAAACAATCAGCGCAACTAATTATATCTTCCTTAACAACACAGCTGGCCAGAATACCTTTATTAGAAAATGCTTGAATTGGAAATTCAGAAGTCAGAAACAAAACGTAAAACAGTCCCTGAGCGATATCACTTAGTAAATACACTTACAGAATTCAGTTTCGAGGATTTTGTTTTCTTCGATCAAATCTAAATTTAACACTATTTCGTAATATGAGTATTACACAACTCGGAAACTATATTATCATAGATATTTAGACTTGTACTTCTTTCTTCTCAGTGGATTCATTCAATTTCAGAATTATCATCATACTATGCACGTAGATTGATTGCTTGTGCAATAAATCGGTGGAGAAGTGTGTTAACTTTACAATAATGGAGATCTTGGTTCATCATCCCTTCTTTTTCTGTTTGGATAAATATGGCAATTTCATCACGAGTGACAACGGGCGTCACTATAGGCGTCTTAAACCACCCGTCCACTCGTCCACTCGGCAATCACCAGGCGACCCGAAGGACCGGCCAAATAATTTATGACGCCTATGGGCGTCACCAAATAAAGATGGTATCAAGATCTGTGAAAGTTATCCACTCGATAGGAAGTAGCTTGATTGAGTCCAGGGGTATTACCATTTCTGATGCAGAAAATATCTACTCTGCCTCAGCTAATCCCGATAAGATCTTGCTAGCTTTTTAATGTATTCTTTGTTTCGTTGCTGTTTATTCTTTGTATATCTGATTAATATATTTTGTAGAATCAATTGTTAGATTTTAGATTTTATTATTTTCCCACATGAAATAACTTGCTTGTTAATTGTCGATTCTTTTAGACATTCATATAAATTTAGTTTTCTACCACAAACACGTACATCACTCCTCTATTTCTTTAAGAGAGCGACACTAATCGTCATTTGTTTTCTTCCTTTTCTGCCAGACAATTATATTCCTTGCAAATTGTGATCTCCATCACTACACTTAACGTTGAGTCATCTTCCTCAGAGTTAGCCCCGCTTGTCACAGGAATGTGTTGCGTCATTTCCGGTTTAAGCCATATAAGTTTAGGGTTACTATAAATAGAAGAATCCCAATGCTTCCAAGGGGTAGTACGTGTCAAGAGAATGAATGTATGTGAATGAGAGATATAGTTTTAGTCAGCAAGTTTAGGTTATGCATTTGTTAATGCAGTTTATTCTGCTTAATTAATTGGGACAAGTCTCCAGGAATGGAATGGTTAATTGGGAACACTGGTTATTAACCTGGATTCGGGACCTGCTGATATGTCTCAATTGATCGACGGTATACATCAGAGTTGCACGCGGGCCGGAAATCTTGGCAGGACTCCCCGCGATGACAACCGAGACGATGTTTTTAATTGTCACGAGGTACCAATTAAGGAATACTTACGTAAATGGAACTTTGTTAGTTTCCACTTATTTGTGTTTGCAGAAACTCACTCCCATAAAAGGATTCCCTAAGTGTAGTCTACTTATTATGTTTATAGTTAGTAACTTACAAAGCGGGCCAAAAATATTTATGCGGGCTTCTTGCGGGCTGCGGGCCGGGTTAACTTAAAATTGCGGGCCGCGGTTGCAAATTTCGGCCCGCGTGCAACTCTGGTATACATGATTCAGGCATTCAGCTAAACGCTTCATCTCTCTTCCAGTTGTTCCTTCCGGACTATAGAGTCTGGCATGGAAGAGAAAGTACTAGCTTGTCCTAGCAACGAGTCAGTCAGACTCATTAACAAGTCAGGAATACCTCTAAGCTACGATTCCATAGAGAAACTGTGGAGCAGAGTCAGACGGAAACATCCTGACGGACAAGCCGTGGAATTCCGTATACGCGACTGTACCAACCTCTCCTATGTCAGTAACTTCCTTAAGTCTTTGATAATGTTGCATATCTAGATAAATATACGTATTTTGAAATGCATTTAGCAACTCTCAAATTCAAATAAAATCTCTAAGACCAGGGTTTCTTCCAAATAATGAGATCGTGTGTACGCTATATCAGCAGGTATCTTCATGTCCGGCGCCATGTTCTATGGGCAGTGGGTGTTCTAAGAGGGATTTCTCTGAAACTGGGTGTACATGTTTAGGGGATATATCTGTACAATTAGATAAAAGAGGAGGCAGTGGTGTCCAGACACCCAGAACACCCCCGGTGGCGCCGGCCCTGATCTTATATATTAAAAACGCTAGGATTGTTTTTGTCCGAATTGATTGAAGAACTGGCAAGTCTAGAGATATGAAAATTTGGCATATAGTAGGTGTCATATGAGTCTACGATTATATTCGAAGATCTAAACGAAATTTTCACACTTCTGCAAAAAATGGAGAACTATTTTTCACACATTTCTATATAATTTTGTAGGACTCCACAATAAACGTCATTGAATTAAACCTCAAAGCACTAACTTATATTCAATGTTAATTTGTTTACAATAAATACATAAAGTAAACTAATCTCAAAAATATGATAGAAACTAGCTTCCAACTGTTGGCCTGTTGTAATAAAGGGTGTAGATTCCAAATATCGTATTTTCGATCTGATATTGATAATTTTTTGTCTACATAAAGCAAGCAAATTTGAAATGGATTAGTGATAGTAATCAGGGTTTCATGCAAAGGGTGATAGGGAGGGGGTACTTGCCCCCCTAGAAATAAAATGAATCATAGAATGAAGAGATATGATTTAGTACCTGCCCCCCTTGAATTTTTAGATATCCCAGATTGCCCCCTTGCATGTAAATTCTGTATGAAACACTGGTAATCAATATTTGGCACCCGTAGGGAATTTGTTGATATTCCCAGGTGACTGCGTGTACGAAGTGTTCGCTAGCCACTCTACGCAGCGCTGTACTGATATATTAATCTTTGTTTCCATTTTCTCAGCCACCAATACCGAGACCGCCACTACTCACAGGGACAGTACCTGCTAGCCAGAAGGTGACACAGCTACAGCAGTATTTGTTGCAGCTTGAGTATCCTCTCTTAGACAATTTTTATTTGTTAATGAATCGTTATAAATAACATTGCTTCCTTAACTAATTGAAGGTACAACCACACAGGAATGCAGTATTTTGAGATTAGGAAAAATAGATCCATCACCAGGTAATTTCATTTTAAATCTGAGTTCGTATCCATATTCTGTTAGTTTTATAAGTTTGCAGGTTAGCTGAGATCGCTAAGGACATAATGAGAGAGTGTCTACCAATCAAATGCCTGGAAGCTGTTGTCTTAGCTATGTACGTACTTTCACACCTTTGTTTGTTTTATTATGAATATTTACTACTTCAATTCAGATTCAGTCTTTTGGAATTGTGCTCAGTAATACTGTCTCTATCGCAGAGTTGCACGCGGGCCGAATATAATAGTTTGTGGGCGGAGCCCACAAACTATTATATTCGGCCCGGCAGGACTCCCCGCGATGACAACCGAGACGATGTTTTTAATTGTCACGAGGTACCAATTAAGGAATACTTACGTAAATGGAACTTTGTTAGTTTCCACTTATTTGTGTTTGCAGAAACTCACTCCCATAAAAGGATAGTCTACTTATTATGTTTATAATTAGTAACTTACAAAGCGGGCTTCTTGCGGGCCGCGGTTACAAATTTCGGCCCGCGTGCAACTCTGCTCTATCGTGACAGTTTGTGATATATTCCGACTTCTGTTTTTTCTATACACATAGTCTCCTTGTCATATGTTTACTTATTTAGGTACTTATTGGCACCTCTAGAAGAATTGAAATGTTTCGTGATCGGGTTTAAATCAGAATTTAAGAGCAAAACTCACAGGTTATCAGAATTTATATATTATACATTCATAGGCGCCAAGTATGGGTCTCTGGGTAGGGCCGGAGGGATTGACCGATTCTAAACTATTTATCAACTTTTGATTATTAGGCCACTGTTAATAAAATGTTTTCAGCTCCAAAGGGCCTTCAGTGGGGATGCTGGCGGGCGGTATTTCATGATCACATCTCATCATTAATAATGTAATTGAGTCTGGTACTTGAAGGCCCAAGTTAGATCACCATTGGGCTTAACCGGAGGACAAGTTTAGCGCTCGCGCTCTTGGCCATCACTGGTAGATCGATAATTGAGTGTCAAAGATTCAAAAACATTTCCTGGGAGGCAGGGCCCAAAGCCCCCAGGTATGTATTTGTTTTCCAAAACTTGGCGCCTATGTATATATTATTAATAATTATAATATTGTTTAATAAAGGTTAACATTTGGTAAAATGGGTCGATTTTGAAAATTAAAGTCTTGTTGGGCAAAGAACATGTTGTTATGATGTTTAAAAGTTAAAGGTCCCCCCACTCTCAGTGTTGTTGAACTTTAAAACACCATAATTGGCAAAAGCTCCTATCTCGATTCTGAGCAGCCGATATGATTCTGCGATTCACGTCAAGAAAGTTAATATAGCACGAACACTCACTGAGTAATGCTGCCACAAAGGAATGGGAGTTGAGATTTTTGCAAAAAGATCCTTCGCAAGTTGTTACTCCATGTGACGATTTTGGGACCCCAAAAAAACCTTTGGGGTTTTAGGCAAGAATAAGCAAGTTGAACTTGTTCTTTGCTCAAACAAGGCTTTTTTATTAAATTTTCAAAATCGACCCATTTTACCGAATGTTAAAGAGTAGAATTCTCAGCCTAGAAACTTAATGGATAGTATCAACTTGCGCTGAAACAATATCGTTTTACTTTACCTGAACACTGTGCTTAGTGTTCTGCGTACGTATGTAGTTTAGATATACTATCAGTGAATCAGAGTTGGAATTGGTCCGCTTTTCGGAACCAGCCAACATCAAACCTGAATCTGAACCCGTTTCCACTCTGCAATCTTAGTAGCTATCACATCGCATCAGGATATATGCTATCTACCTATGTATTTAGACACGTGGTAATGGGTGTGTATTCCAATGGAATATTCGGTACAGTCGGACTCAGCAGGAGATCTGAACTGATGTACAAGCAGATGAAATTTGAGGTCAGTTCGTTCATTCATATTATTAATAATAGAGCTTACTGGGATGTTACTGTAGTAAATAACAACTCTGATATCATATATATAGGTTGCTTCTTCATTAGACATATGCTAAATTAAATCCGTGCCACGAGGGTTGTCCGTTATTTGGAGGTTGTCCGCTATTCGGAGGGGCCGTTATGGGAGGCAGTACACTACAATCAGATATCGATGCGAAAAATGGGATACCTCTTCTTAAGTGTATGATATAAGATATTATTTCAGAATTATTTTCTTCTAGAGCTTATTTAATTTGCTTGCAGAGTTCATTGATTCTTATCACAAATGTGAGTCTCTAAAATAGATTTCTCTTGTTATAAAAATTTAAGAAATATGAGTAGTTAGTAGTTGGACCTGTTGTCCGGCTAGAGTCTAGACTATTCCTATTCATTATTGTTAATACATTCCTAGGTGGCCACTCTGTAGTGAAGATAGACCTCAGTAACAAACTATCTCATGACGTACATTCCTGCGAAGTTATTGAATGGAAGGTTAGTGGTCATTATTGAGATGGCAATACAACTGTTCAATACTCTTTAATGAATACAGTAATACATTTTTTCCTAATCTCTTAAATTTATAAAATTTTGCTAAAACAGTTGCTGACGTTAAGGGTTGATGTTGTGGTCTATAATTATTCTCTTCGTTTCTAGTATAGAACATTTTTACTGAGAGAAACAAATTCAGAAATATTTACAAGGCAACTGGAAAAGTTCACTCATTACCTAAGAAACTAGAATTCATTCTCTATGTACTTTCAACCTCACTGTTCACATTCTAGAACACGAAATGATGCCAGATTATCTATTTAAGTCTAAGGAGTTGATCCTATGCTATTAGCAATACGTAGATGTAAAAACGCGTGCCATACAGCGCCTTTCTTACATCTATTGCCTAACTATGGATACATTTTATGAGGAAATCATAAGCATAATAAATAGAAGTGGGGGCATTTTTATGACTTTGTCAATCTTGTTCGCAGATCATTAAAGTTGGAGTGTAGTTTAGCCACCAAATTTTATCTAAGAATCCTTATATTAATTATTATGCTTGAACACGTAATTATAAGATATTGTCCTCAATTTCCACCAAGAACAAAATGATTAAAAATTAATAATCTCCCAGTTACTATTCGAGATACAGTATACTATATAAATTTATTGAAATTAAAACCCAATAGTACATACTAATGCATTAGAAAATATAAATTGGGTAATCAAACATCAATATTAACTGCTGGTTGGAGAGACAATGTGACGGAGTATACGAGAAACGCCGACCATCCCAATGCTAGCACCGCTCGCATCTAGTATGATAACCCAATTGATGTTTTTAGCAATTAATAGAGAGATAATCTCGATGAGAGAAGTGTTTTGCGAACAAGTTTGACTCTTGTCAAGTTGGTTGAACTTCGATTCATCATCAAGTGTGATGGAAGAGAATTCCTCTTCAGGCAATTCCGTTAATAGCTTGAGAACATCAAAGTCCGTGATTGCTCCTAGACACTGGCCGTCAACAGAGGTGATTGGGATGGTTGGAGGCTGTGAAGAATTCAACTTGAATAGGTCTGTTAGAAGAGATGGCGCAGCAACCTCCTCAACAACGGGACTAATTAAAGCGGGAAAATCACTAATTTGAGACATCAACAGTGCAGGGATTTCATCCAATAGCACAAGCTTGGAGTACAGCACGCGTAGTATATCCTTCAAGTCGAGCATGTAGCAGATGGAGTGGGTGGAGGAATCGACCACGGGGACAGAGATCAGGTCGTGGTCCAACAGCCTAGAGCAGGTCTCCATTAGGTTGCTCTGAGCACAGACTGTGACCAGGCTGGGGTGAATAGAAACTGGGAAAAGTTGTGAAATTGGATATTTTAGGAGATCAAAGGGACGCTGAAGTGGATTTAAAATTTCTCTGGAAATAACTCTAAAAATGTTCGAAGGGGTGATTAGCCCATAAATGATTCCTTTCTCATTGTCCCATACTGGGGCAGACGCTATTGAATTACTGACAAGAGCTGAAATGGCGCTGGAAAGAGTTAAGCAACTGTCGAGGATAATTAACTGATTCGTGGGAGGCATTATGTCATAAATATTGATGTCTTTAAGGATGGAATAAATTTCTTTATCAATTCTGGAATCTTGGTGAACGACTTTATCAACTTTAGATTCTGATTCGAATGTAAACTCAAATGAATACTCATCCTCAAGAAAACTGTCCCGGTCTTCAGAATGAGAGGCAACAGAATCGTGGCTGTCAGAAGGATCCATTTTCTTTGGGCTGTGTCTGTTCTCGAAATTGTGATGGCTAATGCGATTAGAAACTGAGCTAATGTCAGTGTACTGTACTGGGTGGGTGGGATTCGCGGTAGTAGGAGTATCAGGCGGAGTGAAGTAACTCATTTCTGAGTTTGGAGGAGTAGAAGAGTGATAATTAGCTAAAGGGTATTTCTTCATTCCTAGTTGTAATACGCCATTTAATCTCTATTTGGAGAGTATCAAATTTATAAATCCGGGCTGAGATTTAGTGATCAACCGCATTCAAGTTTGTCAACACTTTTGTATGTCAAAAAGTAAATTTGAATACAAACAAAGGAACAGAGATCCTTTGAGGTTTGGTTTAGGAATGAGAATGAACATCTCCTCGTGAGACATATGAACTTTTGTATTAATCAAACACGACAGAAGTGTTACGTATGCTCGTACACCACTAGACCCCATTTCTACTCCAAATTTATCAGAAAATACATACGCGTAATTTAGTCTTGGAATTTTCTAAATATTAGCATTAATATTAGCTATCAACGGGCATGCCTAATTTCCGGGACGGGACGGCATCCCGTCCCGGGAATTAGGTATCTTAAGCCGTCCCGTCCCGGAAATTAGGCATCTTAACCAGTCCCGTCCCGGAAATTAGGCATGCCCCTATCAACTTCGGTTCAAACGAAAGTTCAGTAATGAATAATATGCATTTAATTCTGGTTTCCTCTAACAACACTAAACAAGCACTAATGCATAAATAGTATAAACAGCAAAAAAGTAAAAAATTCTAATGAGGGGAATCTAACAGAGAATTCTAGTTAATATTACTAAGGCCTAATAGCTCGTAAAGCTGATAAATTCGAAGGTTCTAAACCCTAAGGGAGACTAACTACTGTCCTATCTATTTATAAACTATTTGGAGAGGATAGACACGATTCGAGCCAGAATCTTGAAACCATTCTTCAGATCTGGAAGAGTGGCATACTCGTTGTCTGCATGGTACACCTTACTGAGCCCGAATCCAGTGATCTGAATGTCGAATCCCTTCTGCTGCAAAGTGCCGACCAGAGGCAGGCTCCCTCCCAGAGAGATGGGCTCCACCGTCTGCCCCAGCACCTGCTCAGTTGCTGCCACGAGAGCTTTGTATCCGGGCGAGTCTAGGTTGCACGCGATTCCTGCCAAATCCCCCTCGTTGAACTTCATCACGACTTTACCTCGCACCACCTCGCCCGTGTCTAGCGTGATCTCGTAGTGGGAAGCGGGCCCGTGGGAAGGAAGGTCTGTGATGTTCGCATTCAGGTGCTCAACTCTCGCCAGCATTGTTTGCTCGCAGTCTTTGCCTAGGTAGAAGGGGACCAGTCGGATGTCTCCGCAGAGCTCAGTCCAAGCGGGGATTTGGTTCACGCTCCCCTCCATCGACTTCACCTGCGTCGGCTTCATGGTGGAGGGGCAGACGAACTTGTACTCGTCCTCTTGCTCATGCTTGGGGTATTTCTCGTAGAAGTGCTTCTGCAGGTCGTTGCACACAGCGTGTGCTAGCTCGAGCGAGTTGATGCCTTGGTACGGCAGGCCCGAGTGGGCCAGTCTCCCCTCCGTACGCAAGCTCCACATCATCGCCGTGCAGCAGCCGATGCACGGCTTGGAGTCCGACGCGTCCACCCAGATGCACGGACCGGGCTTGATGAAGTCGAGATGCCCATCCGCCAACAGCTGATCGATCCCCACATTCACATTCGGGGGGCTATTGTTCTCCTCCGATGCGATGAACACAGCCGCTACCTTCACATTCAGTTTGGGTTTATTCACTGCCAGCTGACGGAAGAGTTCTGTGATCACGGCGACGTGACCCAGACAGTCGGTCGTCCCCCTCGCGTACAGCTTGTCCCCTTCCCTCGACAAGGTGAACGGGTCTCTGTCCCAGGTCTCGGGGTTGGCGGGCACCACATCGAGATGGCTGCCTATGAAAGTGACGATTCCGTCTGTGCAGTCTGCGTTGTACTGGATTATGAGGTTAGCTCGGTCGGGTTTGTACTCGATTAGTTCCAGTTTGAGAGGTCCTCCTCTCTCCAGCGTGTAGGGCTCAAGCACCTCCACAACGTGCATCGCAGCTTTCTTCTCTTGAGGCACATATGCTGGAGGGTTGTTCTGGAGGTGTATGGATTCTCCGATAAGTTTGGTCAACAGATCCAAAAACTTCTCTTCGTCCATTTCATAAGAGTCGAGTGTTGGGACGCCAGCCATTGTGGATACTGAGAATCTGTCTATGAAAGTAATCGAGAGATCAAGAGCAGTGATACTCGGCAATTTATCCTAAATAACTTAGATTATGTGGTGTATTTAGGGAGTTTCAAGTGTTAAATCTCTACGTATAATGGCAAAGAATTATTCAGATTTTTATATCGCATACTTGAGTATCTTGTGAATTTCAATGATTTATGATTATTACAAAGTTATAGATCCTTTCGAATATGCTAACAGACTCAATGGAACTCTAATTGTGCTAAAAGATTATGAAAATCGGATAATCGCCATGTTTGCGGTACATTATGCTAGGAAGCTATTCTGTCCTACAGAACAGTTTTTCTCACTGCGTACCTCAGTCATTGCAAGTATAGATATATGTATATGTTTAGCAAATGTAAAAAGAATAAACAATTTCATAATAGGAAGTAGGCTACATGTTTAACACCAGGGTTCTTCGGGACCCATTTTATACAGAAAAAGACGGAGGTCAACAAACTAAACATATCTGAAAAATGTTAAATAAATATTCTACAACTACCAATACGCTAACCGTTCAAATAAATGTTAAAATTTGGCAATCGGATGTGGGGCTATTTGAAAACATATTATCACACTACCATCTTCACTGATGTCGATACCATGAGGCCTAAAGAGCAAAGAATCAATTAAAGAAAGAGAGTGGATGAGATCTCCTTCTTGAGATACGATGAAGAGAGAATGTTTTTCAGAATCTGTGATGAAAAAGTTGAGGTGAGAATCAATGTTGAAATGGGCAATATTACCTTGGATGAAGGGAAGCATTATAATCTTCAAGAGTTGACCTGTTTTAGAGAATAGTTTTATAACTCTACACAAATCCTCTATAATATAGATTATACCGTTTCTGACTCGTAAACAATGAGATGGAGCTATTGCATGATCAGCCATGGTTCTTTTGAAATCAAGATTCAAATCAAACACAGAAATACGAGTATTTCTAACCTCAACAACAAATATTTCTTCTTCTCAACATCTAGACCAGAGGGGAAATCTAATTGACCAGGTTCTGGACCAAGAGGAGTGTCAGAATTGTTCACAAGAGTGAGTGTATTCTTACACCATTTAGATAGGAAAGAGCTACGTAAATTCGATATATAAATAAAATTACCAGACAACACAATCCCCCATGGACTATCTAGATCATTTTGGCCAAACGTACACAAATAATCTCCTTCCAAGCTCCAGACCTGAATGCGATTATTGGATATATCAGCAATGAATATTCTCTGATTATCAGTGTCAATTGCAACTCCTCTAGGCTCATCAATCAATCCTTCACCTTCGCCAAATGAACCAAACATTTTCACAGGTTTGGAAAGCTGAGTGTAATTCCTGACTAGTGCATTGTCCGTGTCTCTAGTCAAGTATCCAAATTCGGAAATCTTTGTTTCGAAATCAGTTCTGTCACAGACGAACTGAATTTGTGGATATTGGAGTTTACTTTCTTTCTCACAAATCTCTTCACTTAAATCCAAAATTCCCTTTCCCATCGTGGTTCTAGCTTTATTTATTTTCAAAGTAGCTAGCAACCGTTTCATCTCAGTTTGTTCTCGCTTCATTTCTTCTAAAGATAGGATACAGCTAGTTTGTGTCTGTTGAATTCTTCTTCCCATTGATTCAGTTGCCACAAGAAAACATCTCTCCACTGATTCAGTTTGTCTATCAGAAAATCGAATTGATCTCTAATTTGCTGTCTCAATAACATGAATATATTCTCTCTCTGTCTGAGAAAGAAGCAAAACGTGAAGCCATATTGACTTTTCTGAAGTATAGTATCTATAGAGAGAAGTGACAGCTAAATAATATTAAGTAATTGGTTGCTAATAGAGCAATATTATTGCTAATGAGGGAGTTGCTAATAAGCGAATTCCAATGTAGGCTAGATTAAATAACTCCAGGCGCCTGCAGGGCGATTCTGCGGACACAAAGTGTCCGCAACCCGCGCAGCGGAAGCAAGCGAAGCGCGCTCGTATTATATCATAATACTATTGTTCTCGTCATAAGATATTTTTTTGATGCAAGCAATACATGGTAGTTAGGGGTAGGCGCAGGGGGAGACTCGAGACCCTTTCTCAATTGGCCAAAATTCACGAAGTTCGGCGACACAGGCCGACTTTTGACCATTGTTTTATATTTTTTCTCGCTCTGTACGCCTGTATCATTTGTGTACTTTTATGATACTCCCCCTCTTATACTTGTATATTTAAAAGTTAGTAGGCATGTGCTGTTAAGGTTTGAGATAATATCACTAATTCTGAGATCGTGATACGGTATAATCATTTACATAGTTCTAATTTAAATGGCGGAACTTCCGTCCCCGGAAAAAAACATTTGGTAATTTGTCTAATAACTCGTAAACCATTTACTTTAGACTTAGAAATTACATTATTGCTTAATGGGACATACGTACGTATATTGAAGATTACTATTTGCATGCGAACAGCTACTATTCGCATATGAAAATATGTTACTATTCGCATGCGAACAAGCTACTATTCGCATATGAAAATATGTTACTATTCGCATGCGAATAAGCAACAATCGAATCAGATTCAAGGAACTGTTACACGAAAAATAGAGGATCTAACTAATACCAACGCAAACCCTGGCAATATCCTTGCTGTTTTGGGAATTGTGTCAGAATATGATAATATTGTCTTTTCGACTGCTGGGCGTGGATGGTATGGGTAGCAAGAATCCATCCAGTGCAAAGTACACATCGAAATCAATTCAGAATGAGCTGATCTCCATAGCGGCAGATATCGTTCTAGAAACAATCTCTGCGGAGGTGCGGACAACTAAGTACCTCTCTCCTGTGCGATGAGTGCAAAGGCAGCTCTAAGACAGAACAGATGACTGCAGTGCTTCGCTATGTTACTGAAGACTGCAGTATTACCGAGTCCTGCATTGGGTTCTATGCCTGTGAATGACTGGATGCAGTATCTCTCTCGAAAACCATTCTAGACTATCTCAGGGATGTCACAATCGACTTCAGAAGTGGTATGGTTGGACAGTATATGACAACGCTTCCGTTATGCTTAGGATCCACAGGGGCGTCCAAAGTCTCATCAAGGAAGTTGCTCCACTGAGTTTTTATGTTCACTGCCAAGCTCATAGACTCAATCTGGTGGTTGTCGCGGTATGTACTAACGTGGGACGCGTAATGGATATGTTACATACTATACGATCTTTGCATAAGTTCTTCTCTGCCACTATTCCTGCAGGCCAAAATTGGTCCGGGGGACCAGTTTTAGCTGCGAAATCTAGTCCGGGCGACCATTTTAGTGCAGTTTCTGCAGAGAGCTGCCCCTATGGCAAGGAGTACCATTTAGTCATCCCGATGTATTACGATATTCATATCTCAGTGCCAAGTGGGATATGAATATCGAAGCTGGGGAAAGCAATCGGCTCCAATTGCTCGTAGCCTGCTTACACAACTTACTAGCAATTTCGTGGTACACCTAGAGATGATGAAGGTCATCTTGGGGCAATGCGCTGGCATTACTGAAGCACTGCAGTTTCCGGATCTTAATCTAGATAGAGCACAACAGATAGTGTGCTCACTAAGCGAAGAGATGGATCCTCAAACGTTTCCAAACGCAGATGAGCAATAGGACCAGATAGCTAACAAAAGCTAACGCTATTATTCACTACTGCGGAGTACCAGCGTCACCTGTTCGTTGTATCAGAAGGGCTAGAGCAGACATACTAGAGTATCGTAGCAATATCCAGGAATCTGATGAGTTCCATCAGTTGATGACTTAGGGAATTAGTCGATCCTCAAAAAAAGGATCTAGATCTAGATCCAGATCCTAACTTATAAAAGGATCTTTGATCCGATCACGATCCCCAAAAAGATCCTTTCAATAATAGTCAGAGGACTCATTTTTAGTACAGTTCCTGGAAGAAAATGCCTTATGGCATGGACGGCGTGCAACGTCCGTCCTGGGGATTAAAAAGAAAAAGGATTGGATCGAATTCAGTAAAAGTTTCGATCCGATCCCGATCCCGATCCTACTTTTAAAAAGGATCGTCGATCCGATCTCGATCCTCAAAAAAAGGATCGCGATCCGGATCTTTCGATCATAGATCGAAAGATCCTAATGCCCTAATTGATGTATACCCCCTATATGCGCTGCTGTCCATGAAGAACTAACTCGGCGTTTCCTCAAATAAGAGCACAATGACATCCACCATGGCATATCTGCTCTGACTCTAGGATCTGAAAAGTTTCTTGAGGCAGCTATCATCGTGTCCTTCACGAAATATTTCAGATTGCTCAGAACTGAGGTTGAGGCCGAAATGTTAAGAACAGAATTCACTGTTGTGCGGAACCTTTTTCGGGAAGCCGAAGATCTTCCTTCTAATTTGATTGGATTTTTGCAGTTTGTGCATCCTTTCATGCGGTGTATCCCTATAATTACACAACTGTCTGACCATTGCATGTACTCTGCCTTGCACTACGGCTACAAATGAATGTTCGTTCTCTTTGATGGGTCGAGTAAATAATCATCTCCGCTCTACCATGAGTAACGATAGACTTAGTGGGTTAGGAGTTCTTAGCGTTAACAGAGAGAGGTCAGGGTTTATCAATCTAAACCGCGTAATTGATTGCTTCGCATCTCCACGACGCATTGAACTTAATTAGGTACACTTAGGAATTAGTACTCATTTATTTGGAAATATTTCACAAGTAAACAACAATTTGTTTCTACTATTTATTTCAGACACCAGTAAGAAAATCTAAGGGTAGGTTGATCGAGGGTGCGCAGCTGTCCACCCTCTCCCACCCCTAAATCCGCCACTTGCTATGGCCCTACCAACCCTACCGGAGCCTACGGCTTTGCACGAATATGAACACTAACATAGTAAACGTACCAAGTTGCACGTACTCTTAGCAAGGTACTACTCGTGATCTAGTCAGAATATATAAATTGTGTTTTGGCTCCTAGATATATAATTAAATTCAGTGAAACATGAGTCTATTGGGACATGTCCCGTATTTCAGTCAAAGCCGAGGATATCCTCCCGTCCTGTCCCGGATTTTAGTAACAACCATTGTTTAAGTGTTGGTATGACTAGACTGAGTTACTTCCTGGTATCATACTATAACAATAGCAAATCGAACTACTAATTAATATCCAAAGAACACCAAATCAAACACAGTAATGAATACTTAATAAAGTACTGCCTATAAACCGCCAAAGAATATCAATTAGCTATTAAACAAACCTCATTGGTTTGTTAACAATTTACTTCGTAATTAGGATCTATTACGGACTACAGTTAACTATACTATATTCCTTCCCCGTTAGGAAGATAAACCTTGCGGTCTTATAATTGGTAATCCTCCAGGTACCTCGGCAAACGCCTTTGGCGTTGAGGTCTTTCATAAGCCTTATCTAATTTTTCATAAGGGCTGTTGTTTACATCCATAGAACTGGCTTTCTTCGGGGTTGAGCTTGAGAACACAAGGCTCTGATCATGATCTGGGAGTTGCAAATCAGTGTAAAACGACTCGTTGGATGATATATTAAGTCGTGAATTATTCGGTATGGTGCTGGAATTTGTATCCATAAAAACACTTGGCATGGTGTTAGAACTTGTATCAGTAGGAAGATGCTCATCTTCTCGTAGGGTACTATTTTGCCTTTGTGTCCCTTCATTTGAAATCTCGTGCCGAGCAGGAGTATTCTGTGGGGCGAGACGAGAGGGCTTTGATAACCGATCAGGGGGTTCCCTCCGTCTGACTCGTGGCTGTAGTCGATTTACATGAACTACCCTAACTCTTCCGTCAGCATTAGTAATCACTACATTAACTGGACCCTTTATTTCGGCTACCTCCCATCCACCTTCCCATCTGCTATCAAACTTCTTCGCCACTCCTATGTGAGGAACAGATAGCCATACAGTGTCACCAACCTTAAATCTCATAGTATCTTCCAAGTTAGCACGTGTGTCATAGTATTCCTTTTGCCGTTTTTGTGCTTGGATTAATTGACCCTCCACAAACTCTCTAATTTCGAATACTTTCCTACGCAGGAAGCGTTCATAAGAAGTCGGGTCTTGTTCCGGAGTTGTCTCTAACTGAAACCCACTTTGTGCATCTCGTCCGTACATTAGTTGAAATGGCGAAACCCCTGTACTGGAGTGTTTAGAAGTTCTATACGCATATAAAACTAAGTGTAAATACTTCTCCCAGTCATCGTTTCTTTCTACATAACAGCGAAGCATCTGAAGCACTGTTCGATTACTCCTCTCCACCAAGGAATTCCCCTGTGGGTGGTAAGGCGTAGTGTGTGTGTCTTCCGTATCCCAAGTGATTTACAGGTTTCCTTTAACAGTCGCGACTCAAAATTTCTGCCCTGATCTGAATGTAGAAATTCAGGAATGCCAAGTCTTGAAATAATATCAACCAATATTTCAGTAATTGTCTCTGCCCTTTGATCTGGCATCGGATAACATTCAAGCCACTTCGTGAATGAATCTTCAACCACCAAAATATACCGATTTCCCTTTAAACTCATAGGAACTTCAAGGACGTCTACTTGTAGTAATTGAAGTGGTCTGCCGATAGGCGTATTTACTAAAGGAGCTTTGACTGGAAGAGGGAGTTTCGCTTTTTGGCAAGTTTCACATGACGTCACATAGTCATTAACATCAGATCCTATACCAACCCAAAAATAACGTGATTTTAAACGAGTGAGGGTACGCTCAATTCCCTGATGGCCAGCATCATCGTGTGCTTGCGATAGAAATTCTTGTTTCATACTATCAGGAGCAACGATGACGCTCTGAAGATTTGAGAATGGCTCAATCTTATAATTACGAACAATAACCCCATTCACCAACTGCAACTGTGATTGTATCTGTTTATACCGCTTCAGTAATGGTTGGTTCCACTCGAAACTAGTAAAACGCATGGAATGTGAGATCATCTCCAGTTCATAACAAACTTTGCCTAGCACGTGATCATTGAGCTGTTCGCGTCTAATCGTTTCCATTGTAGGTAACTGTATTAGTTCCGTTAAAGCACATTGTCCATTAAACTGAGACTTTCGTTCACCTTCTCCTTCAATGCTCGTAGTAGACGGTGAGCAGCGAGATAGTGCGTCAGCATTATCATTTTCTACTCCTTGTCGATACTTGATTAAGAAATCATACTCTTGTAACATAACAGCCCAGCGCCACAGTCTTCCTACACACTTCTGTTTAGCGAGCCATTCTAGAGGCTTGTGGTCTGTGAGTACTTCAAATGGCCGTCCTAATAGGTAATGCCTGAAACGTTTCACTGATTCTACCACTGCTAAACACTCTAGTTCAACAGTGCTATAGTTTTTCTCAGCTTTTCTCAATCCTCTACTGTAATAAGCTATCACTCTTCCTTCTTGTTCTAAAACCGCGCCTAATCCAGTCCCACTAGCATCCGTACATAATATAAACTTTTTGGAGAAATCGGGACAAACCAATACGGGGTGCGATGCTAACAATTCTTTTAATCTGTTAAATGCTATATCAGCTTTTTCTGTCCATTCGAACACAACATCTTTAGCCAACATCGAATTCAATGGTTCGGTTATTGAAGCACATTTGTCAATGTATCTCCGGTAATAGTTCACCAATCCCAGGAATCGCCTTAATTCCTTCTGACTTTCGGGTGGTACCCAATTGACAATTGATTCCACTTTCGAAGGTTCTGGTGACATGCCCATTGAAGAAAAAGTATGACCTAAATATGTAACAGATGGTTTTCCAATTTCACACTTCTTGCCGCGCAAGGTTAAATTACTTTTACGGAGCCGTAAGAACACATCCCTTAGTGCCGTCCTATGCGATTCCATATCCGGCGAAAAAACCAGGATATCATCAATGAAATTATCTTTACAATTTCCGAGTCCTTTCAAGATCTGATCCATGACTCTTTGAAAAAAACTTGGTCCACTGGTGAGTCCAAACGGAAGCACGTTAAATTCGTAAAGCCCCATTCCGGGCCCTGGGGAAAATGCAGTTTTCTCCTTATCCGATTCCAGGATGGGTATTTGCCAATAGCCTGAATTTAGGTCTAGCTTTGAAAAGAAATTCATCCCACTTAGCTTATCTTGAACCTGATCCGGGAGGGGTAGTGGATATGCATCTTTTTGAGTAATTTTGTTCAAATTCCTGTAGTCAATACAAAATCGAATAGTACCATCTTTCTTTTTAACCATAACAGGAGGAGCCATCCACGGACTATTTGATACCCTAATAACATTTTTTCTTAGCATCTCCTCAATCTGAGAATTGAGTTCCTGTTGGAAGGATTGAGGTACCATTCTAGGTGGTAATTTTACAGGGTTTGCATTACCAGTTCGTATAGAAAAAGGATCGACATTTGCTACCCCGGGAACAGACGAGAAAAGATCTTGAAATTCCTCGATAATATCCGAAAACCCTAGAGCTGTAGCTGGATACTCAATAGTTGGTAAAGTATTATAATTTGGAACAGCTCCTAGGCATTCCCATTCTCCATCTTCAAATTCATCCACTGACTTCACTGTTGCATATACTTCAGGGTAATTTTGTGCGTGAATTGGACACGAATGATTCCTGAAATCATGATTCTCTTGAAAATCGAAAGAATTTATTGAACCAAAGCTAGGACCCATTACAACTCTTCTCGCGAAGTCAAGATTAATTCGATGACTCACCAGAAAATCCACTCCTAATATGCAGTCTGTAATGAGAGAAGAGACTATCGTAAACTTTTGATTTGCTCGAAATGTTCCCATCGTGATTTCCAATTCAACTTCACCCAAAGACTGCATCTTATTTCCTGAGGCAGTTAACAATAGCTGTTCTGCAGGTGTGGGCCTGGTATCTTTGACTCTTCTAAATATGTCAACCGACATTAAACTGACAGAAGAACCACTATCCAGCATAACTTTGCACTCGATATCTTCGATTTTCGCTAGAACGTATAAGGGTTGAGCTGGTTTGCACAGCGCAACGAAGGGTTTATTCATAATTGTACTATTGTAGAAGTTTGAGTGAGCCATGTTTACAACCTCTGGGACCTTGTCTCGGCTCTTCCAACAGGTCCCCGGAAGTTTAAAGCATGTCCAGTTGGTGGTTCTTGACAATACTTCATTACGTGTCCTAATTGATCGCAATTATAACAACGAAGCTGTTTTCTAACAGTACGACTAGAAGAGGGGCAGGCTTGGGCATAATGACCTCTTCCTCCACAAGCAAAGCATCTCAATTCTCTTGGCTTCCTGCCTTCTGAAAAGATCCGACCACCTCTTTGTACCCCTCTCTGTATTGTGCATGCATAATCACTCCTATCAGTATTAGCCAATGTCATTTTCTCTGTAATAGCCTTGACCGCTGCGTCTATGGCTTCTTGAGAGAATCCTTTCTCGCACTTGATTTTCTCTTCTTCCTGTTTAGACTCTTTCCCAATGCTCACGGCAGCTACACCATCTAAATCTTGATTAGAATTCTCGCTGTGCATGCGTATGACCACTTGAGCTCTTTTCAAAGCATCTTCTGTAGTCTTAACATCTGGGGACACGCGAATATTTTCATAAACGTACCTAGGAAGGCCTCGAATATATTGTTCAAACAGGAGTTGTTCCCTTGCACCTTCAACCATTTCTGGAAAAGCTTTCTGTAGCAACCGCTTAAGCTCATAAAGATATTTCTGAGGCGTTTCATCTGGGTGCATTGTGCGTTGGTGGAACTCACTTAATGAGGTGAATTTAATATCCTCTGGTTTAAACGCATTTCTTAACTTCGTCTTAACTGTATCGTATACTTTTCTATCATCCGGGTGAAGAGACTTGTATACATCCAATGACTCACCCTTAAGGCATGTTGCTATCATTAGGGCTTTCTTCTCATCTGGCCATTCGTTGGCTAACGAGCATATTTCGAAATGATCAATAAAATCATCAATATCGCCACTCTCAAATTTGTCGATCTGCACATGATTAGCCATCTCGACAACCACTCTCTGCTACCAGTATAACAATAACAAATCGAACTACTAATTAATATCCAAAGAACACCAAATCAAACACAGTAATGAATACTTAATAAAGTACTGCCTATAAACCGCCAAAGAATATCAATTAGCTATTAAACAAACCTCATTGGTTTGTTAACAATTTACTTCGTAATTAGGATCTATTACGGACTACAGTTAACTATACTATAATACTGTGATATTATCAAATCCATAACAATACAGTATTAGTATGTAATTGGGGATAAGTATATTCAGGAATTTTGAATGCCTGAGCATTGTCCATCTAATGTATATACGCTTCGGTGACTTTCACATGGCCATTCTGACACAAACCAGTATTTAAATTGTAATTGTATTTATACCCTCAAATTGTTTTAATAATATTGTAAAACACAACGAAGGTATTGAATAAAGATACAATAAAAATAATCAACAATCATTATCTACGTACTTTCGACGGTATGGTGGAAATAGTCGACTTTCTAAAAAAGGAAATAGTTCACATAAAAACCACCATTAATCCTAATGATAAAAAGTCGAACTATTTCTTAAATCTGCAATTCGAAATACAGTCGAACCTGCTATAACGGTCACTCTATATAACGGTCACCTGTCTATAACGGTCACCAATGAACGAGCTATTAAAATCGACGAGGCGCATGCGCTGAGATTTTAATGCTATTCAAGAATTAATAGGCTTTTCTTTGTAAATACTACAAATTTAATTCTTATTCTAACATTTACTATTATGATTTATAGAATTGTATAATTAATGGTGGAAAGATGCTTCTCCTGCTTCTTCATTCTGAGAAGTGGATCCACTAAAAAACGTAAAATTGATTATCTCGAGGCTAAATTACTAACACAGATGCAGCCTCTAAATTTTCCAATCAATACTGCTACGTCTTTAAACAAGAACAGTGTAATACAAGTTAATAATTCATTTGATGAAGTCAACTCGGTCAAAGGTAATTAGTACTGATCGAACAATGACATATCATTCACAGATGATCTAACAGAGATATTAGAATTGGTCACCAACAGGGTTAGTAGGTTTAATCCACCCCTGGGTTAAATTCAGGTTTAAACCGGGTTGGGTAAACCCCTTTTTGTGGGTTAAACCTCATTATTATAAGCGAATCAACTTTATCAGGTCATATCCATTTCAGCATAACCAAGAGAATCAATATTCTGTCAATATCTAATTAACAATGTTGTTACTACCATAATAATTGGAATTCTTAAAAATCTTAGAATAAATAGGAATTCATAGAATTTATCATTATTTCAGATGTTTCTACGAAAATTAACTATAATGCCTGACTATTTAATGAGGACTTTTCTATACAGCAACCTAAGTTGCTACATAGAACACCTCGAGCAACCTAGATTGCTAGAAATGTGCTAGCAACCTAGGTTGCTCGGTGCTTAGTATGTAGCAGCCTATGAGAAATAGTATTACCGCTTTTATTCATAGATTAATATTATTATTAATAAAGTTAAAGTTAAAGTTTATAGATTTATATACCCCTCGAATCCATGTAATATGTTCTCAGGGGGCTTACAATATGGGTGGGGGTGCTAAACCTACTGATACGTCATAATATACAATTATTCCATTCTGACATGATTCCTTGATGATATGTTCAAGTGCGCTGTACAATGAATTAAGAAGTGCATGTGTGCAGCATGTATGTTATACAGTGGAACCTCCGTAATCCGACATTTCTCTAAACCGACATTACTTCTGTTCACGGATCGTTTTTCTATAGAAAACAATCTCTATAATTCGACTCCTCGCTATTCAGGAATCCGACAATTTAAGGATTTTCCTTTTAATGCAAATTCGACCTTTATAATCCGACAATTTTTTCGTCTATCAAATAATGTCGGATTATGGAGGTTATTTTACCTCCATAATCCGACATTTTGCTGATTTTCCACAAATGTCGGATTATGGAGGTTCCACTGTATATACAGTATATGTGTAAGTCTGTGTGCGTTTATATATGTATAAATTAATGTATTATTAAATGCGTTTCATGGGCTAATCGAAAAAGATGAGTTTTCAAGAGACTCTTAAAGATAGTAATGGATTGAGCATTCCGATGTAGGCAGGCAAGTTATTCCATTCAACAGGAGCAGCAAAATAAAAAGAGCGATCAAGTTTTTTGAGGAATTAATGTATGGATGTTCGAGGAAGATAGCATTCGAAGATCTTAGATTACGGTTGGACCTTTTACTTGATAAGCTGGGTGATGTAGTATAGAGGAGCAAGAGAATGAACAGCTCTATAAATGATGAGGATTCTAAATGTGATGCGATGTTTTCATATACTAAAAGCGCCTCGTCGATTTTAATATATGAAAACATCACTTTATGCGCATGCGTGTAATTGTTGCACCTCAACAATTACGCACATAGACATAAAACAATAGGAACATATACACTACAAATATCATTTTTTGCGTTTAATTAAATAAACATTAGAGAAAATAGCAATAGCATATTTTCTAGCATTGATGAGTTCAAGGTCTCAATTATGTTAAATAATATAGCTATCACTGTCAGTGTTATAATACATTTCTTAAAACTGTCAACTCTACATATAATTAATGATAGTCACGCACTCAAGAACAGACATAGTACACAGTCCACGCTATAGGGACATGTGGGAGCTATAATCTCCCTGCACGCAGTTACCAAGTCTAAATGTACTGCGCTCCTGAAGGTAGCCAATTACATCTTCTTCCACATGGACCAAAAACACGTCACATTTCTCGTCCTCTTGGATCTCAGCTATGCATTTTACACCATTCTATCTTAAACACCCCTTCTTACACATTTCCGGATTTGTGGCACTTCACCCTCTTGGTTCAAATCATATCTCTCCGGCTGAAACCAATCCATTTCTAACCGTGGTTCAAATTCACTCGACACTCCCGTTAAATACAGCATTCCCGTTCCCCTAAGGTTCCTGCCTTGGTACCCTTCTCTTCACTCTTTATATCAGCTCGCTCTTTGATATCATTAGGTCTCATTTCCTCGACATGAACTGCTATGCCGATAATATCAAAATTTATCATTATTTTAAACCCAATTCTTTACTCTGAGAAATCTGCTCTCACTGTCAACCAATCCTGTGTCTCTAATCACAACAAGCTGCTCATCAATTTCACCAAAACTGAGTTCCTCGTCATCGGTACCCGTCAATAAATCTCAAATTTCCACATTGATAGCATCTCTGTTGGCAATTCTCTAATCTCGCCATCCAAAGAAGTAAAATTGGGTACCTGGTTCGACAACAACCTATTGATGTCTTCCTAGATCCGTAAGGCTGTTTCTTCTTGCTTCTATTTCATCTAGAATATCCACATGCATGCTAAGCATGCTAAACTATCGCCAATCCCCTTGTACTAGTAAACTCTCTCTTTACAATAGCAACAGTCTTTTATATGATTCTCCCTGGTTGCTCCTGTCTCGACTCCAACGTGTTGCAGCCAGCTTATTCGCAACTCATCAAGAACTACTCCATCATCTCTTCCTCTTATATTAAATCTCTATATGGCTGCCTGTAAAACATCGCATCACATTCAAAATCCTCATCATTTATAAATATATCCATTCTCTTAAAAAGTTTATATATTTAAAGTTTCATTGTACAGCGCACTTGAACATATAAGCATGGAATAATTGTATATTATGACGTATTATTACTGTACACCCTCGATAGTCCGAACCTCGTCAATCCGAACCCTCGCTAATCCGAACACTTCATTCTTAAAATCCGAACACCCAAAATATAATTTTATTCCCCTCTATGCTTTGAATAAACGTTTATAAACTTAAATCTATCAATAAGATTGAGAAACCTCGATAAATAAGCAATCATAGCGAAATAATATCCTTGATATTCTAACAATGCAAATTTATTATAATTAATGCCCCATTGAATTAGTGTTATTTCACTAATCCGAACGATTTTTTCGATGATAGGAACAGAGCTGTTCGGATTAGCGAGGGTGTACTGTTTTATTAACCTTAAAGTAAGAAGAAAATTTAATGAAATAAAATAACGGCATTGCCTATTAATAATAATATTAATCTATGAATAAAAGCGGTAATACTATTTCTCATAGGCTGCTACATACTAAGCACCGAGCAACCTAGGTTGCTAGCACATTTCTAGCAATCTAGGTTGCTCGAGGTGTTCTATGTAGCAACTTAGGTTGCTGTATAGAAAAGTCCTCATTAAATAGTCAGGCATTATAGTTAATTTTCGTAGAAACATCTGAAATAATGATAAATTCTATGAATTCCTATTTATTCTAAGATTTTTAAGAATTCCAATTATTATGGTAGTAACAACATTGTTAATTAGATATTGACAGAATATTGATTCTCTTGGTTATGCTGAAATGGATATGACCTGATAAAGTTGATTCGCTTATAATAATGAGGTTTAACCCACAAAAAGGGGTTTACCCAACCCGGTTTAAACCTGAATTTAACCCAGGGGTGGATTAAACCTACTAACCCTGTTGGTGACCAATTCTAATATCTCTGTTAGATCATCTGTGAATGATATGTCATTGTTCGATCAGTACTAATTACCTTTGACCGAGTTGACTTTATCAAATGAATTATTAACTTGTATTACACTGTTCTTGTTTAAAGACGTAGCAGTATTGATTGGAAAATTTAGAGGCTGCATCTGTGTTAGTAATTTAGCCTCGAGATAATCAATTTTACGTTTTTTAGTGGATCCACTTCTAAGAATGAAGAAGCAGGAGAAGCATCTTTCCACCATTAATTATACAATTCTATAAATTATAATAGTAAATGTTAGAATAAGAATTAAATTTGTAGTATTTACAAAGAAAAGCCTATTAATTCTTGAATAGCATTAAAATCTCAGGCGCATGCGCCTCGTCGATTTTAATATATGCAATGAACAGTCCCGTCCGAAATTCCATAATATTGAACCATTTCCGCATTACCCTTTCGACGATCATAATCTTCGTATTTAAGGATCATGATCTCCATACTCGCACTTAAGGGAGATCGATCATTTAAGAGTGGTCCATATATTTCAGTATAACTTTGAAATATTGGTTCCTGGGAGTCCAAATATTTCGAATTGTAAGGACCGGGGGATACCATTCAGTAGACTCGGGATGAGGACAGTTTCGAAAAGGCGATATGCAGAATTAACACCCGTAAAAACCCTAGATCAACCGTTGAAACTAGTTTCCAGCATATTTTTGAGATCTATTCACTTTACAGGGTGGAATTTAAGTTCTGTCCCAAGCTTTATTAGGTATAAAATTTCTTAAACTCAAACAATCTTAGTTATTATGGTCTTTAGAGATTGTAATTCGAATATTCTCAATGATATTATAAGATTTTTCGAGTCTAAGAACTGAAACTGTGTTTTGTATGGTGAGTTTTGTGGAAAAAATATGTGTCCTGGCTCGCAGCGAAATTCGAGAATCAGGGACCACTGCTTTACATGTGTAATTACACGTGTAGTTACATGTGTAATTACATGTGTAATTACATGTGTAATTACACGTGTAATTACATGTGTAATTACATGTGTAATTACACGTGTAGTTACATGTGTAATTACACGTGTAATTACATGTGTAATTACATGTGTAATTACACGTGTAATTACATGTGTAATTACATGTGTAATTACATGTGTAATTACATGTGTAGTTACATGTGTAATTACACGTGTAATTACATGTGTAATTACATGTGTAACTACATGTGTAATTACATGTGTAATTACACGTGTAATTACATGTGTAATTACATGTGTAATTACACGTGTAATTACATGTGTAATTACATTATAATTACATGTGTAATTATTTATGTATACAATATATCGTACATAAAGTGAATAGATCTCAAAAATATGCTGGAAACTAGTTTCAACGGTTGATCTAGGGTTTTACGGGTGTTATCAATAGTCCAAAATCTTTGTGATATTTCCTTGAATATGATCCATAATTGTAATTTATTTGCATATGCAAATACAGTCAACTCCTGTTATATCGAACACGGATATATCGAAATGCCCACTTATATCGAAGTTAATTAACAACCCCAAAGCAATCTCATTCAATCTAATTTATAAGAATTCGGTTATATCGAAATTCCGCTTATATCGAAGGAATGTACTTTCCCCAGTGATAATATAACTACAGTTTTAATCCGGTTATATCGAAGTCGAACACCGCTGATATCGAAATTATTGAAAAATCATGTATCAACTTGTATCCAGCTTCGCTTATATCGAATTCCGCTTATATCGAACTCCGCTTATATCGAAATGGAAATAAGGGTCCCTTCGACTTCGATATAACGGGAGTTGACTGTAGTAGCTTGTTTGCATGCGAATAGTAGTTTTTAATACCTCTAGTTCTTTGTTAATTATGAGCTAAGTATAATGAGTTGTTTTTATCTACAACCACTTCTACCTAGAGGTGTGAAAATGCAGACATTATTAAATATAAAGTATTTAAATGTACACAAGCGAGTGATACGTGCTTATTATCCAATAACGAAGTTTGAAAATGACAGAAATGTAGATTGATTGATCGGCTGACATGTGTAAATCATTTTTCAATTTTTAGTGCAGCTCCTATAGGGAGATGCCCTTATGGCATGGACGGAGTATCTCGTCCGTCCGTCCGTATGTATGTATGTATGTATGTCCGTACGCGCGCTACTGCGAAATCTAATGGTCCAATTTTTACCAAATTTCTCATGTAGGATCTCTTTATGGTGTAGATGTGTACTGTCTACATCTTTTCACAAAATCTCATCACTTCCGGTTTTTATACGTAAGTATATATTCATATTTTAACACTCCACTGCAAAGCTTTGTTTAAAGATATAAGCAAGATCTTAACGACTAATGTAAGGTATTTCACCATGTAGGACCGATTTTCGCGCTTTGAAAGTAATAACATGAATATTTTATGAATTATTAACATACTGATATATACATATTTTCACACCTTTCAAAAAAAGTTTTATTTTGAGCTCTCAACGGCTAATATAGGATATTTTAATATGTAGATTCCGATTTTCACACTTAGAATTCCCTAAAATGAGTATTTCCCGATGTATTCCGATATTCACTTTTCATGTTCCTTTGAGTCACTTCCTGGAGCTGCACTATCGGTCTGTCGACCGATATTATTTTAAAGTATCACGAGACATTGAAATATTTTGTAATTCATATTCAACTGTAAACGCATTGTGCTCTGTGTTAAAATATTCGAAGTTGATTGGTTGAATTAAAGTGACATATTTTGATGGAAGTGCTGATTGTTTATTTTAATTTTGTTTGTTTGTTTGTTTACAGATAAACGGATTCTCACTTAACAACGCCACACAACAGGAAGCTGTAGAACTTCTAAAAATAGCAGTCGGGAATGTGGAACTGAAACTAAGAAAAGAGAAACTCTCTACTCTCCTCTAACCATCTCACTTTCATGTTTTAACTTATTTTACTATTTTACCTTACAGCTGATCAATTCTTCACACCTGATAGTTTATATGTATAATTTGTCACCTCTATACTCAGAACAGATTCTATATTTATCTCAGATTTGTATATTTCGTATTGTCACAAGAACACATGGATTATTTATTTATTGTTTGTTTGTTTACATTGTCACCTGATTAATAAACACTCTCACTTTAAGATTCTCAATCATAGATTGTATTGAAAATGTGACTTATTAGAATAGAACTTTCAAATAGAGAAAGCTGTGTTTAGTTCTGAAGACACTAATCAGTACAATCTTAGTTGTGACACTGGAAGGACACTACATTCCTGTGGAGTCAGATCCCAACACTAATTCTAGACTTACAAGGTCTGCAGTCTAGTTAATAGTAATCGTTTTAAACTAATGTTTTAGTTCCTAATCCCGGATAAGATAATGTTTACTAAACAAAATATGACTAATTGTAGGATCAATAAACACACTTCACTGTCAGAGCAAATGGGAAATATACAAATATACAAATAATCACAGATAAAAAGAGTCAAGAAATATACTCTAAATAATGCTCAACTAATTTTAAAGAGATTTAAGTTCTACAGAATACTCATTGGCAGTTTGCTTGAGGATTTGGATAAGATTTGGATCTGGTTTACTTAGTTCATATCTTTCCATTCTAAGTTCCTTCAACTGTTTGAGTGCAGGAATAAGATGAGTGACAGTGTTGCAGGAAATAGAAGTCAGCTTACAATCATATAATCCTAAATATCTAATAGTAGGATGGTGCAGGAGACCTATGCTTAGATATGTCACACCAGAATCTTGTAGAGGTATGTTTTGAAGTTCTAAACAGAGTAAGCATTTGAGTTTACTTGCTAATGTACACCATAAATTATCATCAACATGTTGTAGTTCTAAATCCCAAAACTCAATCTGTATTAAGTTAGTGCAGTATTGTAGAGGTATTAGCAATTCATCCAAGCTGAACAATCCTATATATCCAAAATGATGTATCTCTAATCCTCTCAATGATTGGCTGTTATTATTCAGAAGATTCTTGAGATTATCTATGCAGTCAGTTTCTGATTCCTTAGATCTACCATGTAGTTGTAGATGTTTGAGGTTGGAGAGAGTGTTTAAGTAAGGCAGTAGTGAGCGTGGAGCTCCATCTGAAAAAATTCCATTAAATTCTATTTCCTGCAGATTAGTGAGTTTAGGCAGGACAGTTTTTAGTAAATCAGTTTGTTTCTTAGATAATTCGCTGACGTTTAATATATTAATCTGTGTTGGAGGATTTAGATTTGTAAACAAAGATTCGAAATGTCGGTTGTGTTCATCGCTGAAATATAACTCAACTTGACTTGAAATCTGATCAATATTCTGAGGCATAAGCTCACATAATAAACCTAAACCTGAAATATTTGGTAAGATCAAACTTGTCGATGGATCAGATTCTTTTTCACGACATTCAATTATAAATAAATTAATTTTAGTTCCAGTACATTCCAGTTTGTGTTTCATGACGTCACAGTAACTTGATACATCAGAATAAGATAGTTTATTTAACTCCACATGTAGGAATTTGATAGAGCATGAAGTCAGATGAGATAATAAGGAAGTAAACTGTAACAGTGAGACATAGTCTGAGGTGGTAGAAATGAGATGGATGGAAGGAATGAGATCTAGATATCTTATGAAACATTCCCACTCATTGGGAGGAGGTGTGACGTCATCAAAATAGAAACAAAGTGCTTGAGGCAGAAGTTCAAGCAAATGTAGAACTGATTTTGTGATTGAATTGGAGTTTGTCTCAAACAACATTTCTGATAGCGACAAGAATTTCTTAGTAAATTCTTTCCAACCCAGATGACGATATAGATTCGTATCATAATGTCGTAATTGGTGCACCATTGGAATGTGTGTCATTGGAATCGGAGTTGTTGCTTGATATTTAAATAAAATAAACATGACACGATTGGCCTTATTAGATAGTAAACCACACAAAAATCGAATCGTCATCTTGAATACTGCGAAACTACTTTCAGAATTGACAATGTATCGAGTACTGAGACATTGATCTCCCCAGGAAGACAGGGATAACCAGGTGGCACCAACGAACTCCTGTATTGTGAGGTGACAAAACGACCACACACGAATTATTCTGCCAAAGTTGTCTCTCTTTATATGCTCCTCCGCCAATCCTAAACACTGACACGACTTCTCGACTTTCCCGATCTTGAGGAGAATATCTTTAGAGGAGGTGAGTTCTCGAAAGGAGACGCCCATGTATGCCACTTCTCCAATTCTGAACAAACAGTCGAGCACGGGAGGAGGAAGGAGGAATAGTGTCGTCTTCTTCGACCACTCTTTCAGGTTCATCCTGAACAACTGGCGTCTGATCAAGTACGTGATGAGCTCTGAATAGAGCTGCGTGAGAGTGAATGCCGTGATGTCTTCCGTTCCTCGAATGAGCGCAGCGAACAGAGACGCATTGACAGGAATTAGAGAGAGTAGATTCATCTCCTCATGCAGGTGGATTAGATTCTTCAGCTGCTTTAGCTTCTCGGCTTTCAGCTGTATACGGAAGTAGAGGTCTCTGTTTTTTGGCGAAAACCCGAGTACTTGGAAGGACCTGTCAATGATTAGAAGGTGTGAAGAAGAAATGACCGTGTAAGCTCCTGGTCTGCTGGTGATCAGAATAGTTGACTGGGAGAGAGTCTTTCGAGTTAATAGGAGAAACAAAATTGTCTGTTCGAAGGGAACTTCCTTTGTAAATTCGTCTAAGCTGTCGATAATGAGTAGAAGTCCTTCTCCATCAGACTCGAGAATGTGCTTGGCTAGATCGGAAGTCCAGGTTGGTCCAATGGGCATAGACAGACACATCCATTTAGCAATGAAATCTCCATCGATTCGTTTCCCTGTGTTTTCTTGCTCCATCTGGTGCCATTCTTGATTTCGACAGGGAATGGAAAGGCAATAAGCGAATTGTGTCAATTCTTTCATTCCAAACCGCAGCGCTGTGATGTGACATAAGAAACTTTTGCCACTTTTTAATAGAATGTGTATATTACTATACCTCACATATGATACAACTCTTATAAAAAAATCAATACTCATCACTATATTATGACGTCATCATTACTCAGCAAAAATTGGAAATTTGACAAATTTTATGATTTTTCGAGTGATATTGATTATAACAGACAGACGTATTTAGAAATGTTATCTACCTTACAATTAGTCAATATGAGCCTAGCCTCCTACGCAGACACAAAGTGTCCGCCAGCCGTGCAGCGCAAGTAAGCGAAGCGCGCTTGTAAATTGAAATTTTATAAAAGATTCACATTATTACTTTCAAAGTGCGAAGATTGGATTCTATATACATAGTGAAATTCCCAACATTAGTCGTTGAAATCTTACTTATATTTTAAATAAAACTTTGCAGTGGCAGTTTTAAAATATAAACATACGCTTTTAATATGTATACAAAGGTGTGAAAATATACAAATAACCTTTTACTGCCATACACTATGATATATAATTGAGACATTTATATAAGTTATTGCTTTGAAGTATTAATAACAATGACAGCCTACAATAGTGTCGTACAATGAATTCTATTGTGAAAGTGAAGCCGTACATAGTATTGTATAGAAAAGGTGTGAAAAATTGTTTTCCATTTTTTTTGCAGAGGTCTGAAAATTTCGCTTAGATTTTCGAACTTAATCCTAGATTCATCATTTGACGCCTACCTGCCAATTTTCGTATCTCTACGACTTGCCAATTCTTCAATCAATTCGGACAAACAAACAAACAAACAAAAAATCCTAGCATTTTAATATATAAGATTACAGATGTCATATCACAACTTACTTGACAAAAAAACAATATGAATACACAGTAGGATGTCACTGAGAAAATGAATAACTGTATCTAAAAATAGAACAAACAAATTAAATATAACAAAAAAAAAGGATACATTCTGAACGTTTGTAACAGGATGCGATGTAAAGATTTAATCAAGATAAATAATTCAGAAACATTCTTGGCTAAATTCTGTTCATGTTTTCATTGCTCTAAAGGAGCAAGGACAATAATACAACTCAACTAAGCAGTTCAAGTGACTAGAGAAGCACTATAGTGGTGATGATTTCTGGTGATGCTATAGAGGAATACCCAATTTACGGTATGGGAATGATCTAATGTACGCGTATCATTTCCATCCCGTCTCGGAATAAGCTATCTAGATTTTCTAGGATGGCCCTATCCTGTTAAGTCACAACCCTGAATCAGACATCTTCTTTCTACAGCACTATTTCCTTTGATATTATAGTACAACAACATTATTGAGGTACTAGACGAATATGATCCTAGTCAAAGCATTGGTCCAATTCAATAAATTGGAAAACATGGTAGAAGGTCTGACTGATTGGCAAACTAATATTCTAATTCATTTGAGGATGACTTTGTACAGTAAATCTTATGAATAATTCATTAAATAAATATCATTAATTTAAAATGTACTAGAAGAAATTGAACTCACTTGTTTCGTATTTGAATCAGAGAAATTCTCCTGAAAATGAGTTGAATCAATCGTGATTGTTTTGATCAGAAAAGTCTCGAATTGTTTCGACAATGCTGTGTTGCTAGGATACGAGATAATGATACTGTAGATTCCTCGATATGTCTGTTCAGAAGTTAGAATGTGATTAATTCACTGAACTTTCTGTGTAAGGTTTTATTTCGTAATTAATCATGCTTTAAAGTCATTGATACAAGTACTAATGGAATTCTCCATCAAGTCATAACTACTGATTAGTTTCAAGTTATAATAATCTTTGATAATATTTCTAGAATATTCTTAGACCAGCAATTAGACACGTCACACAGGTGGAGATGTCATGGCTAGGACACAGTAATAGTGAACCACTATCTGACTATAAACTATCCCACTCTCATTCATTCTATTGATTTGCCCCAGCATAACATTGTCAGTGTATATTGATACAATGGTAACATGACGTGAAGTTGTAAATATTGTAAATGATAACTAATGTGTATCATACATGTTAATTTGAGTTATGATAAATACAGCGTTGAATTCATGGGACATGGCGGGACCAATGAAAATGCATTTTGAACAAATAGAAAAGTAAAGTAGTATACGTATATGCATTCCTTAAACATAATGGAACATTTTCATGTATAAACGTGACGGTCGTGAAAGTAAGCTCAATGGAAGAGTGATAAAAGCGGGACGTACTATTGATAATAACCGCATATTTCAGATAAACACAAACAAAAATAATTAGGAAATTTTGAGATATTTCATATCATAAAGCAGCACAAGCAAGCGAAGCGCTCTTGTGTATTCTAAATATTTTTTAACAAAGAATAAAAAATAATTTTTAAAAGACGCATTGATTAAATAAATATTCAACTGAGTCATTTAAATATAAAAAATATCAAAATTCAGACGACTCAGTTGGATATACTATTTTAATAACTCACTTCAAATGTTGAATCAGTAGAAAATGTTTCGTAAAAATGTGAACGTAAATACGTTTTGATAGTTCGTTGATAATTATGAGCTGAGTATAATGAGTTGTTTCTATCTACAACCACTTCTACCTATTTATACAAAATCTCTACTATGCCATAGTATGGCAGGATTAGACTAGTGGAGTTGTATGCTATGAGGAACTATGGCATTCTAACACACCAAGGCAGTACTGAAATGTTTTATATTACAAAACGTAAAATATGTTATATATGACAAAAAATGTCGGTCGACACACCGATCCAGTGTATTTCTAATCTTGAAAGAGATTATAAATTAATTATAGTTGAAAGATTAGAGACATTTTCTAACAAACTAACCAAGCGAGTTCTATTGATTTAGAATTAATTAATATGCAGAGCTGATCTGAAAAGATTTCTTGACTATTACGTTTAGAATCAAAGTTTATAATATTCTATAATAATAAGATTGAGAGATATGTAAATTTAACCAGGAAGTATATATTCTATACATTCCTCGTCTATCATGGTGTTACTAAGATCTAATTTAAGTATTATATTCACTCTTCAACCTCAGCAGTAGTTAACTCCAAGTATGGTATATCTGCTAATACATTATGGAGGTGTCAAATTATAGATATATTTCTACATCTCCATATCATTGCATAGAAACTCATGGAATGTATTTTCAATCCTTACCAACTGATTAGCACTGATTTATCAGCAAGGGAGATCTGATCTGTAAAGAAACTGCCTACTGCCTAGGTCCTACAGCAAGGGAGATCTGATGTCCTAGTTACCTGTAAGAACAATGAGAATGCAACGCCTGCACATGATGCAGTGGAGTATGGGTGAGTGGGTCAAGTAGATTTCTATGTAGTACAGATTCGCTAGTACATACTTACGGATAGTACGTATTAATAATTCCTTCCTGAAGGGGTACGTCTTATCTGAGTTCTACTGTGTGTACTTGATACTAATTTATTGCCTTTGATATCGTATTAGGGGTAATATGGTACAAATCAATAGTTAATTCAGAATGGAGGTAAGTTACATGTTGTAGTATATTCCATATTCTATAATGAAGAAAGCTAAGGAGTTCGATTAATTATACAAGTACGTTCTGAAAGATTTGAATAAAATGGATCACTGAAATTGCAGATTTTATCTGGAAAAAAGTGCTTGAATTGATAATGAAAGTTAGATGCGTAATTTTATTAATCTTTTTAATAGTCAATGCTTTGCTTAATACGCTAATAGGAGAGTTCCTTTACTTTAGACTTAGGAATACACTGCTGAATAGATAAACACCTCTCAATAAGATCTATTGACAACAATAGATCAGAAGTGGTCAGTTGGCATAAACAACTTTATTCATATCTCTAATTGTTTGTTTGCTGTTCTGTTCTAAGTTGTGTAGTACAATCTTAGTTGTAGCATTGAAAGGACACCATAGTAAGCTTCTAATTTTAGACTTACATAGTCTGCAGTCTAGTTCATAGTAATACGCGCTTTAAACATATACAAGCGCGCTTCGCTTGCTTGCGCTGCGCGGCTGGCGGACACAAAGTGCCCGGCGGAGGATCCCTTCGGTCGCCTGTGGTCACCATTGATTAATTATATGGGAGATAACATCTCTAAATACGTCTCTCCTACTATTATAATCGATATCGCACGAAAAAGCACCGAATTTGTCAATTTGTAGAATTTTGATGTGTAATGATAACGTCATAACACAGTGATGAGTCATCATTTTTTTATTATAGTTGCATCATATGTGAGGTATGTTAGTATACAGATTCTATTAAAATTTCAGCCTTCTATCTCCTATAATGGCTGAGTTATGCTCGAATAACTGTATTGCTTAACTTTTAAAAATGTGACGATGACGTCATAATTCTATGATGAGTCGACATTTTACTCTGAGCTCAGAACTTACTGGAGCCATAGCCAAAAGACTGCCACATGCCAAAGATCAGCTTTCTGGGCCTGGTAGTTTCTTCAATCAATTCGCTAAAGATATACATATACACTACCCGGACAAAAGTATTCAACCACCACGAAAACTTCCATACAAATAGTAAGTAGAAATAAAAAAATCGAGTATTCCTCACTGTTTGAGTACATATTCCTTTATGAGTATACCTACTTAATACTATTTGTATGGAGGTTTCTGTGGTGGTAAATACTTTTGTCTCGGTACTGTATATTGTCTGGAAAATATGCGAAAAAATTTTCATAAGTCCTAAAATATTTTCGGAATTTGTCTGTGATTCATTACTTGATACCCCCCCCCATGGAAATTTTCATATTTTAACAAACAAAATACAAATCATTGCCTTTTAATATATAAGATTTACCCTAAAGTAATATTTTCTAGCACACCAATCAATTTCATACTTTATACTTAGTTTCAGTTTCACATCCAAATATAGATCAAATTACTAATACTTAGTTTCAGTTCCATATCTCCCTCTAACCTGGAAGAGATAGTTTCGCAGAATTATTTACATTATGGATATTAGTTAATATTTATTTGCATAGAGTTATTCATTATAACAGGTGGAAATAACTAGTGCTATATTGATGTGTTATCCCAAGGGAGAGACTTAGCATTATATTTATATCATCCTTAGTTATATATCCCAAAACTAGTCCATCTTTAGAGGTTTATGCATCATTTATTTATATTTTGCGTTTAACTAATGTTTGTGCCGTATACATATATGGTCACCATACATAATGGTGATTTACTAGTGGTGATGATACATACAAAAAAGATTTGATCATCTGGTATTTATCTAGTTGAGAACTTTTAAAATAAATCCTTGGAATGTGTAGAAACTGAATCTTAATTTGATAATCGCTAATAATTGTAAGATTTCTTACTACACACATAGGATTATGTATATTTCGGTGATCATACTTTTGTAGAATATTTAAAATATAGAGACTCGTATTAAAATATTAGTGTAAACATTTAGAAGTAAACAAACTTTGTGGCTGTTGTCCACTTTAGCGACAGATGGCTGTGTCTTAGCATATCTACCAGCGTAGTAATGTGTCCGAGAAGGAATGTAGTTCTAAATAAACAATAAACATAAACATCAATACTATGTTTCTATTGAAATTATTTAAACAAGCAAACGTCTGTGTTTCATTGAGAGAAATACGTTAATCAGCCAATCAGACCTCGCAATCAGCATTGATGGCAGATAGAGTGGCATAGGGGGATTCGGAGTTTCGAGAGAATCTCTTCGGTTGTTGTCGAGAGTAGAATTGCTTAGGATAGTTCTCTGTTCGACTTGTACTCTACAGGTGTTGATTTAAAAATATAATGCAAGTAAACAATATACAATAATAACACAAAGATGTATCTATCATTTTAACTAACTATTTGCACACCACTAGAGCCATTTGATACATAAACACAAGCAGCATTACTCTGTCCAGTATTATTATCCCTGGTTCTGTCAATCTACAAAATCAACATTTCTTACACTAAATGATGTCCTTTATAAATCATAAAATAGAGTTAATAGAAAATAATACTAATCGAATTGATCTTGCACTTTAAATATCTGAACACTACGTAACTGAATACATAGAATTGATTACATGTTTGTACAGTATCTGAACATTGAAGGTTTAATGTGGAAATGAGGTGTTTTATAGCATTCCTATCTCCCCAGAAGGTTGCTATGCAGTGTTTGGCCTTCTGAACTATTGTTTGCATCCCTTTTGAAGTTCTGTTTTTATGAAAATTTGAGAGAAAAACATTCTAGAAAATATTATCAATGAATCTAGTTCACTGTAACATGACCCAGCTAGTAGTCATTGCTTGATGGTGAATTTACTTAAGTATCTTCGACCTTAATACCAAATTAGTTTTCAATCACGCCTCTATCAAATTTCAGTGAATTCCTAATTCTGACACAGAGGTAGATAGGCAGATGTGGATATCCATTATCTACAGGTCTGTAACACTGCAATACAGAAACTATTCCAGAATTTCAAGCATTTCAACCACGATTTATTCAACTCATTTTACAGAGAAGTTCACTGATTCTAACACGAAACAAGTGAGTTCTAATCATATTCTGAAATGTGATTGATGTATTCTAACGTATCAATTCATGAGTAAATAGAGCTTTGAATTCAGGGTCACCCAAAAGTCACATAGCACTTTTTGAAATTAATTTATTATAAAATGCTCTCCCGAGTAGTGTACCGGTCAGAGGAAGTATTAGCTTTTATTAAACGGAGAACCCTATTACCGAAAATATTTGTATTAGTTTCAATGTGTGAGAGTTATTCAGTCCTGCCAATAGTGTCCCAATTAAGCGGTTGTCCGATTAAACAGTGACCCGATTAAGCGGAGTTGACTGTAAATGTTAACACAATGGGGTAAATATGAATTCCCATTATTCATCAATTTTGACTTCCTTTATCTGATTGGCTCAATTTAGAATAAATTTTTGTGTAGAAACGGAATTCAAATGGCAGCTAAAATATCAGAATTTGAAGCATTGATTGAACTGGGAGAACAGTTGACAATTCATGACGTGAACAAACTCATCAATTACCTAAATATACCAGCTGCATTGTGTGAAACCGTTTCGAATGGAATGGAATTTCTGTTAACAGTAAAAGAATGGGAAGAGCACGATCCCTATCGTTTCTATCAAGGACTGAAATCGATTGGTCGAGCAGATTTGGCTGTTAAATCGACACAATACTATTGGTTATCATCAGACCACCCAGTAGAACTCAAGGGAGATTCTCTACCGAAAGAATTGTCCATTAAAACACTCGTAAACACGTTGAAGAACGAAATCAGCTTCAATGACTGGGTTCGATTGAGCTTGATAGTGAATGGTCTGAAACCGACGATGACATTTGAACAGAAAATGAAAACACTCGTGAAAGAAGGACACATCACTAGTGACCTGAAGAAACTGTGTCAATTGGTTTCTGTTATTAAGAGATCAGATATCGAAATTGAATTAATACAATATCGAGAAGTGCTTTGTACATTGCAAAATCCTGTCTTTGTCTCTAAATTTGAGAAAGAAGTGGACAAGATCCAAATGGAGATTGCGAAATGGAGTGAGTTACTGAGAAAGTTTATTGAAACACAGAACAGACAAGTGAAGGAGTCATTTGATAACGAATATACAGTGGAAATAGAAAAAGTCTACACCCGCTTGACTATCATAGAGGAGGAACCTAGTGAAGTGAAGTTAGAGGACGAGACTACATACACCGATATCGAACTAATGAGAAAAATATCAAAGAAAGAAATTGAAATTCGTCCAATAAACTTCAGAAGAGAACTGCGGAGATACAATCCTTACAATGTTCAGGGTAACCTAGACACGGATAGAGTTGACTCTACCGAATCCAGCCAATCGGATCAATCCATTCAATTTGACGAAACCGTCCAACCAGATCTGAAAGCAAAGCAATCCCCGAAACCACAAATCTGGTTAATTCTTGGCAATCCAGGAAGTGGCAAAAGTTTCTTATGTCACATCACAGCGTTGCGATTTGGAAAGAAAGAATTGACACAATTCGATTATTGCCTCTCCATTCCCTGTCGAAATCAAGAATGGCACCAGATGGAGCAAGAAAACTCAGGGAAACGAATCGATGGAGATTTCATTGCTAAATGGATGTGTCTGTCTATGCCCATTGGACCAACCTGGACTTCCGATCTAGCCAAGCACATTCTCGAGTCTGATGGAGAAGGACTTCTACTCATCATCGACAGCTTAGACGAATTTACGAAGAAAGTCTCATTCCAACAGACACTCTTATTTCAAATTCTAACTCGAAAAACTCTCTGCAAGTCAACCATTCTGATCACCAGCAGACTAGAAGCTTTCACGGTCATTTCCTCTTCACACACTCTACTCATTGATAGGTCCTTCCGAGTACTCGGGTTTTCACCAAAAGTCCAAGATACCGAATCCTAAGCCTATCAATATCCTAAGGCTAACTCCTAATGTCTAGTTTATGTCGCATTATTAGTATTAGTATTTTATGGAACTTGATGTTTAGAGCTGAGCATTCTTCAGAGTGTATTTCTTAATTCTTGCTTATCTGTGCTTATTTGTATATTTCCCATTTGCTCTAACAGTCTGAAGCTTGTTTATTGATCCTAATTAATTATATTTGTTTACTAAACAGTATCTTATCGGGATAAGCAACCAAAATCCTTACTATTAAAACTCGATTAATGTTTGTTTGTGTATACACTACCCGGACAAAAGTACTCGACCACCACGAAAACTTCTATGCAAATAGTATTAAGAAGGATATATTCACAATGAATTACTTAGTACATTGGAACTGTATGAATTATTCTATTTTTTATTCCAAATTCGTAAACTGCACATCCGAATTATTGATTTTTGAAACTCTTAATACAAATAACCATCCTCATTTGAAAATTATCAACTTGTGTCACTTTATGTCACAATTCGCCATCATGTATAATGGCCGTGACTAGGGACAAGTGACATCAAGTATCAAAGGTAGATTTCTAAATGATGAGATATGATGAGATAGAAATAAACATATCTTATATATTAAAACTCTAGGATTTTTTTTTTGTTTGTTTGTCCGAATTGATTGAAGAATTGGCAAGTCGTAGAGATACGAAAATTGGCATGTAGGTGTCAAATGATGAATCTAGGATTAAGTTCGAAGATCTAAGCGAAATGTTCACACCTCGCCGAGATAGGTGACAAAATGTGCTGACCAATCAAATTCGATTATTTTATAATGCAAATACATTGGAATAAAATAGTAGTGACTTATGCCTACAATCCAAAGGACTATTTGTGATTGAAATTCATTGGTTTATGTGAGAACCAATCAATCAATTATCAGTCTTTTATAATGCCATTCACACGATTCTATTTCATATAAATGATTGAATAATGCTATTTTGAGTCTATAATTTGATTGTTAACAACAATTAAAGTGTGTTATATGCTACGATCAATCAATTCGATCATAAAATAACATATAATTATTATATAATTATTATAAAATTATTATAAAATTATTATATAATTATTATAAAATTATTATATAATTATTATATAATTATTATATAATTATTATATAATTATTATAAAATTATTATATAATTATTATATAATTATTATAAAATTATTATATAATTATTACATAATTATTATATAATTATTATATAATTATTTTATAATAATTATATAATTATTATATAATTATTGTATATGTGTAGGTGTCAAATTATTTGACTACGATTAAGTTCTAAGATCCAAGCGAAATTTTCACACCTCTGCAAAAAAATGGAAAACAAATTTTCACACCTTTTCTAAACAAAATAAACGACTACACTATCACAATACACACCATTGTACGACACTACAATAGATTGTCATTGTTATTAATACTTCAAAGCCACAACTTATGTTTGATATCTTAAATGCATTATAGTGTATGGCAATAAAAAAGATTATCTACATATTTTCACACATTTATATACATATTTTCACCCCATTTGATGAATTTTGAAAATAATGCTAGACACTAGCTTCCAACGGGTGACATGGGGTTTTCAGGGGTGTAGATTTCGAATATCATATTTTCAGATCGATATGATAAATTATTTGTCTAATTTTGTTTACAATAGATACATAAAGTAAACAGATTACAAAAATAGGCTAGAGACCAGCTTCCAACTGTTGACATGAGGTTTTTAGTAGTCTAGATTTAGAATATTATATTTTCGAATCCATATGAGAAATTATTCGTTAACTTTTGTTTACTATATTTATATAAAGCAAAATATCAAAATAAGTTAGATTAAGTAACTCCAGGCGCCCATAGGGCGACTCTGCGAACACGCAGTGTCCGCAAGCCGCGCAGCGCAAGCAAGCGAAGTGCGCTTGTATTGTATAATGTGTTCAGAATATATGACTCTACAAAATTATGTTAATTATGCTGACGTCATCATGATGACACAGCCAAAATTACAGCCACAATTTTCATCCTACAAACTTTAATTGATGTAAATAAAGTCCCTCACAGACGGGCTAGAAGTTTGCTTCCAAATTCTTTGGATGACATGTATTGTGTCATCATTCACACTTCTAGCCCGTCTGTGAGGGGCTAATTTTCAAGATATTACCATAACTGACCAAAATGCGTTCCCATAGAAACGCAGGAATGTAGCAACATTCCATGAAAATAATTCGTCGCTATCGCATCTAATGCATAAATAAGCATACAACCGGCATCGAGTCATAGCGGCGAAAAATCAAGAAATCTAGACAGTGCAAGCTTGTATATAAATTACGGCTGTAGTGCAAAATTCCATGATTGCATTATCAAGCGCCTAAAATGCCATGATATCACGTGAATACTTCAATTCTCCACCTCAAAAGCCTCCTTGACACCCGTTTTCGAGCTCCATTCCCTCTTTCAAATGCAACTTCGGCTCCCTCATCATATTTCCACCCTAAAAGCACCCACTTCATACACATTGTACATACAACTTAGGTTTCCGCGACAAATTTTCCGTTAACGAAATTCTTGTCATCCTTCTCATTGATTTACGTATGTTTTACCAAAAGTGATACAGAATTTGATATTTTGGTTTTAAGCAGGGTTGCAACCGAATAGTTGATTATTCGGTTTAACCAAATAATATTTGCAAATAGTTGATATTTGGTTTGTAACCAAATATCATTATTTGGTATTCGGTTGAAAACCAAATAATATGGTCAACCCCGAATAATTTGGTTAACCAAATAATTTGGTCATCAAATTATTTGGTTGACCAAATTATTCGGTTAACCAAATTATTTGTTTGACCAAATTACTATTTGGTCTGACCATTATTCGGTTGACTAAATTATTTGGTCTGACCATTATTCGGTTAAATTGGTATTTGGTTGAAGCGGTTTCAACCTTGGTTTTAAGACTTCTTTACAGATTACACAAGATCGACAATGCTATAGGAGTAAAATCTTATACTATTTTTGTCTCGCACAAAGTAGTCAATATTGTTACTTGGGACTTCCTACTTAGCACAACCAAGTTTGAATCCTTAATTTGTACTTTTTTGCAACCGAATAATTTGGATTATGCTAGGATTATCTGGGTCTACATACGATAGTATTAGTACGGATTAAATAATTCGACAAACACAAAATAAAACTAAAAAATTATAGTAATTAGAAACAAACATTGCATTACAATCGAAAGTTTTAACTTATTCAACTCTAATAAATCCTAGTTATCAAATATACAATGGTCTCCATGTGCCTGTGTCATTCAGGCTTGCACAGACCTGGGAGCTTGAATCTGTCCGGATCCTGTACTCCAGGATTGAAACTTTCGTAAATGATATCCATAATATCGTTATCCATAAATGCCACTGGAGTACCGCTTCGAGTCAAATAGACATTATATCCTGATACACCAGTCAGAGAACTCCCCTGCAACTGCCACTGGTCACAAGAAATAGTTTCCCGATATGGACACTTTTCGTGTGTTTCTATGAACACATACCCAGTCCCTAAATTAAACTCAACAATTAATACGAAAGTCATGAAACTGGGATAAGTGAACAAAATCTCGGGAGAGTGGTATAGCGGTACATTCTGACAGGTACCGTTTAAGTTCGAGACTATAAATAGAGTTATGATTGTTAGGTTGTAATAAATCTGATGTATCAGTGTGTTCTCAGGGGAGTAATCAAAATCACTGAGCTTCACATCCTTTGTTGTATCATGCCAGTTGAAATCAGCAAATATTTCCATTTTGAGGCCATCAAATATTGGATTGAATTGTTTAGATGAGAGTAGTGTGGCATTATACTTGTCGGGAATTTCTGGTTTGTTTGGTTGCGAAACTGGAATGGCTACAATAAGTGTACCACAAAATAAGAATAACAAGAGTAGGATCCGATTCATCTTGATCTAGGCTAGTTAAAGAGGGTTATACGCTGGAATAAAGAGTTTTATAGGAATCAAGACTTATTGTGGATAACATGCGTATAGGATATGAATGTAATTTGATTCTATGTTATATGATATCCTGAAAGAATACAATTGTTTTCCTGATTCTGTAGTTGATGTAATTTGAGGCCACTTTTTGCTGGAATTTTTTTTCAGCTCCCTTGCCAAAAGCATTTAAATTTGGGTACCGCATCATTCTGTCTTTATTGTCATTAGTGACTCATTATGCATTTTATTAATTTCTTGTTTATTTCACAAGCGGATGTAATTTCGTAATCGATAGTTTCTCATCTGGTCATTACTACAATAGCATGAGATTTAGTGAATTGTTAATGAAGCAGGAAATAGTGTTGTTTAATTAAATAAAAAAACAATTCATGGTTTTATCCGAATTTTACTCCTCAACTTTTCGAATCAATTAGATTATCTTTTATAATCCATTAATTAACATTAATCGAGTTTAGAGAACGAATATATCTTGAAATCTACACTTAAAAGACGATATTGTATTTTGAAACAATTGTTATAAATTAAATTTAAATTTTTAAGACAGTTGACTTAGTAGAAAAACAGTGATAATTAAGTTTCTAATTTGGCCACAACAGAGTTAGAATCGGGGTTAGTTTGGGTTCGGGGATTGTGTTCCACATCCCTGAGTTGGTGACAATATTTTATTTTGCGACACCGACCCAAGAATGTGGAAACACTCAAGCCCCGTCTGTGGGGGGCCTTTTTTCTCCACTAATTAATTGTATGAGATACTTTTACGATAAAAGGTGGTTATAATTTTTGGCTGTGTCATCATGATAACGTTAGCATAATATTGAGACCTCCTAGAGTGATTGTAATGTCATCACATCATATGAGGAGAGGACTACTTTAGTGTACGTAATTAAATGACACAAAATTTCATTCGGACCATTTTGACCATTTCGTGACAGTCCACAACTACAGCTATAGCATTGCATGGACTTAGATTTACGTACTTATATTTATATTGTTCTAGTAACTATTTTAGGTTATGTGCTTAGCATTAGCATTGTACTTTGAATTGAGGAATATTGTATTCCAAACCTTTAACATTTCTGAAATTGTTGTAAATTTGTTTAAATTAGCTAGTTTTTAATAAGGTAGCTGAGGAATTTTTAATTATTTGAATTTTATGTGTCGTTTATATTGGAAATCTGCTGCATATTAATGCTAAGTTATGCATATACGTGTTTGTTACGATAGCAATACTCCAGAATAGAATCCGTGTTAGAGCGTTTGCTAAGCAGATAATCGATTGGGATATTCAATTCTAATCTATTTAGGTTTAATTAACCAATAAATTAAAATATTCGAGTCGGATCCATCACTCCCTGTTCCATTCAATTCTTCAGATATGGTGTTGGGATGAAGTAATTTGTATGCATTTGGAAAGAGTATAAATTATAATTGATTTTAATTTGGGGAATTCAAAATGTTTAGAATAACTAATTTGGTATTCGCTGAAAAGTTCACAAAACATTTCACTTTCACTACAGTAAATACGTTCAGTAATGGAGCTCCCATTGCGAAACGCATAGAAGATCTCCCAACTGAAAGGAAGTTCTTAGGACTGATAGATCTAGGAATGATGAAGCATCCAATGGACAAATTTCACCTATTTTTTGGGGAGCGAGCGAAAAGATTTGGAGATATGTTCTATTTTCAGCCTTATTTAGGAGCAAAGAAAATTCTGATCATCCAAAACTCCCGCCTGATGGAAGAAGTTGTTAGCAAAGAAGGAGCATTGCCTGAGAGAGGAGACATCGGCTATCAAATGATGAAGAAGGCCATCCTAGAAATAAATGTGACACCAACTCTAGTAGCCTGCGATGGACCAGCTTGGAAGAGGTTACGAGATCCTGTATCCAAACGATTTCTACGTCCGAAATTTATTTCAAACTACATTCCAGAACTGGGGAAGGTTGCTGAAAGAGCTGTGAGAGATATAATAGAGATGAGCAATCGAGATAAATCCGATTTCGATCAAGTCAGGCATAGACTCATGAGTTGGAGCCTCAGTACAATATATTTCTTCTTGTTCAATAGACATGTTGAGTCCTATGACTTGGAAGAAATAAAAAAATTAAGTGATGCAGTTGAAATATCAGTTGAAAATGTATTAAGCAACAAATGGAATAAACCACATCTGAAATATCTCCCTAGTAAAGATTGGAGAGAGTTTACAACAAATTTGAAGTTTGTGACAGATTTCATTCGGAATCAAATTAAAGAGATAGGAAATACTGACTCGACTGTTGCTGGAAACGATACTTTCCTACAATATTTGATGAATGAAACAGATTTTGATATGGAAACTATCGTAGGATTATTTTTTGACTTCACTGCCGGAGCAGTCGATACTACCAAACTAGCAGTTCAGTGGCTCTGGTACAACCTAGCTAAGAATCCGAGAGTGCAGGCCAAACTGCATGAAGAAGTGACCTCAGTGGTAGGAGACAGTGCAGTCATAACCGTGGAGCATTTCAACAAGCTACACTACCTGAAGATGTGCATGAAGGAGTCTATGAGGGTGTCCCCACTTGTCGCGATCCTCACCAGGCTAATTAAGCAGAAAGATACCATCGGCGGTGTCCAGGTGCCTAAAGACACATTAGTCATGGCTAACATATACTCTATGTCTACAGATGAACGTTACTGGAAAGTCCCGAATGAATTTCTCCCAGAGAGATGGGAGGATAGGAGTGAGATAGATTTCTACTCTTGTCTCCCATTCGGAACTGGTGCTAGGATGTGTGTTGGTAGGAGACTATCGGAAACTAAGATCCAGTTGATAACTGCTCATCTCTGTAAACGTGCTAGGATCCATTTGCAACGCGAACCCATTCCAACATTTGAGAGTCTATTGTTGCCACGTGGATTGCATCTTTTGTTTGAGAAGAGAGAAATCTGAGATAAGTGCTTTATTTTGTATGTGTTGTGCAATATACAAGTTTTCTTTTTCTCTATATGCCAGTTATTTGCTTATATCCCGTTAAGAGTTTAATTACAAGGTGTGAATTGAAGTGGTACTAGAATAAAATATTTAAAGTGGTATTATGATTAATTCGTGAATGTGTGCAAAATGAATTCTGAGGTTTCGGATTATTGAGCGTCTCTCCGCTCCCCAATCCGTAATTCGTCTCTTAGCAAGATTTTACAAGACAAAGAGTAACAACACAAATCTGCTAAATTATCATGATTATGCAGCATTTTGTGATTTTTTCTTTTGTTTTTAACTCGAAAACTATTCGACGTAGCAATTCCATATTCATACCAAAGGTAGGTGACTTAATCTGAAATTTATTCAAACAAACGCGCTTCGCTTGCTTGCGCTGCGCGGCTAGCGGACACTTGTGTTCGCCGGAGGCTCCCTTTGGGCGCCTGTGTCACCATTGATTAATTATATGGAAGGTAACATCTCTAAATATGTCTGTCCTACTGTTATAATCGATATCGCACGGAAAATCACCAAATTTGTCAATTTTTAAAATTTTGATGCGTAATGATGACGTCATAACAGAGTGATGAGTCATCATTTTTTGAAGATAGTTGCATCATATGTGAGGTATATTAATATACACATTCTATTAAAATTTCAGCCACCTATCACCTAAAACGCCTGAGTTATGGTCGAAAAACTGAAATTTATAATTATAAAAAAGGTGAGTGACGTCATAATTCCATGATGAGTCGACATTTTGGTCTGAGCTTAGAACTTAGTGGAGCCATAGCCAAAAGACTCCCACATGCCAAAAATCAGCTTTCTGTGACTGGCAGTTTCTTCAATCAATTCGTTACAGATAATATAGATAGATAGATAGATAGTACAAGCGCGCTTCGCTTGCTTGCGCTGCGCGGCTGGCGGACACTTCGTGTCCGCCGGAGGCTCCCTTCGGTCGCCTGGAGGTGACATTGGTCAATTAAACGGGATATATCATCTCTAAATATGTCCATCTTAGTTTTAAAATCGATATCACTCAAAAAAAACACCCTTTCCTTTCAGTGTATGTATATACGTATATATCCTTACTATTAAAACTCAATTAATGTAAATTTATTTATTTATATATATATATATATATAAATAAATAAATTTACATTAATCGAGTGTTACACGTAACAATTCAATATTCAACACTATGAATTATTAACTAAGTAAAGAACTAAAAAGTAAATGACTAGAAAAATGTCACGCTCACTAATTCGTCCTTAGTATTTCGTCGCGTACCCTCCCATTTTTTTGACCTCTTTTACTCTTGTTGGTAGTTCTTTGTATAATTTGTGAATTATTTCTATTGGGAATTTTTTCCACTCTTCCATTATCTTCTCCCGTAATTCTTCCAAGGATCTTGGTTGATAGTTTTCCCTTACCCTTCTGAATAATATCTCCCATACACTTTCTATAGGGTTTAAATCCGGTGATTGCGGGGGCCATATCAATTTTCTCACCTTTTTTAACCCAAACCAGGTTTCTACTCTTTTTGATGTATGGCACGGTGCATCGTCCTGATGAAAACTTTCTTCTTTCTCCAGAATGTCAGAAATGGATCTAGAATACGTATTAGATATATAATTTTCTGAATTTAAAGTACTTTTAACTTCAATCAATGGTCCGAGCTTTTGAAAGGTAATGCATCCCCAAAACATTAGTGACCCTCCAAACCCCTTGATAGTCTTTGCCGTGCAATCAAGGTGATAGCGTTCATGCGCCTGCCTCCATACCTTTACTCGCCCGTCCGAATGAAATAAATTAAATTTTGATTCGTCCGAAAAAATAACATCTTTCCAATCATTTACACTCCATAATTTATGACGTTTATGATATGCTAAACTTTTTAATCTATTTTTCGAAGAAATTAGGGGTTTCTTACACGCACGTCGAGCATGGAATCCCAGGCTATGGATATTCCGACCCACAGTCTTTTGCGAGACAGTGACTTCTTTACCTACATTGAATAACTGCGTAAGCTCTCGGAGTCCTCCTCTTCGATTACATTTCACGATAGACTTCAACCGCCTGGAGGCACGAAGCGAAATTAGCTTTGGTCTACCAGCCCTTGGCATATTTTTTGTTGAGCCTGTTTGGCGGTACTTCTTAAGAATGTAATAAACTGACGAATAATTTATTTTTAGAATATTCGCTATATTTCGGCAGGATTTGCCAGCTTTTGATAATCCCACTGCTTGGTCTCTTACGGAGGATGGAATTTCTTTTGACCTGGGCATTAAAATCAATCTAACAGACATAGAAAGATAGTGAGTAAACATAAATATTTTGATAAATTCAAGTACGGAGATATAAGTGGAATTCTTACTTGAAAAAAGTGAGAATACAGTTGAAGTGAATTTAATTTAATAATGAAATAACTAGGGATTGGATAAGTGAATGTATAAAATATATTGGTGTTGAAATACGTACTTTTGTCCTTTCAGTGTATATATATACCGTATATCACCGCGAGGCCATATCTTACATTGGTAGCTGCTGCCACACGGATCTCATACAGCGCATACTCTTCTAAACTCGTTATGGTATAGCCATAGAGGATATTAGAATCCGATGCTTGGGGGTGAATCATCCTCTCGGATGTATCCAAAATGAATCCCTGTAGGAAGGAGAGTAGTCGACTATAACTCCGTTCTGATCCGTTATTACGGACGCTTCCCATCTGACATGTATAGATGTACTGCTTAATGCCACTTTTACCTGGGGTCTTTTCTATTTATAGTCTGGACCAGGGGATTATCTAGGAGCGCGAGACGCTCCTTTAGGCGTATGATTTTAAGCCCAAAAGTGTTTAGGAGCGTAAAAATCCACAAAAATACCCAATTTAGCCAATATTATAATGTTATTTAGCGATTTAGGCGTATGAAAATTTAGAAATTTTAGATTAGGAGCGTATCTCTGGAAGGCTGTATAATACCCTGGTCTGGACCCCAAATTTATATGGCTTCCCCGCCCAAAATGGCTTAAACAGGAAATGACGTAACACATTCCTGGTATATGCGGGGTTAAGGAAGAGACAGTAAAATTGGTCGCAAAGAACATTTGGTAGCAGGGGCGTGATGAAACAACCGTACAACACCCCTCAGGTCATAGGAAAGTCCGGTGATCATGTACTTAACCTGTGCCTCGTTCTGAGACGTGGAACCGGTGGGTAGCGCCTGTATCATCAAGGTAAGTTTTCTGAAGTTAACAGTGAGTGGAGCCATGTCATATCAAACACTTCACTCTCTTCTTCCTTCAACTCTGCTAGCACCAATCTCTGATGGCAGCACCTTGTGATGGAGCTGTCCAGGAAACATTGACTGAGTTTGAACTCGTAGCAGAGGCAGAAATATCCCCAGGGGACTCGGAAGGAACTAATTAGGAACAAAGATGAAATGGTTAGTATAATGGTAGCATTCCTCGATATCATGACGTAGTTACTATAGTCTATGCCAGTGGAAATATTTCACAGGTAAGAATAGAACCAGTTCACCCCCGTCAAATCTCGGTGAGCCAATCATTATTGTGTAGCATCAAATATCGATAATCACCATTTTAATGGACCATTTTTTTCAGGTAATATTGGTCCGGGGGGACCATTTCTTTCAGGAAAAATTGTCCGGGAGACTAATTTTTCAGGAAAATTGGTCCGGGAGACTAATTCTTTCATGGAAAATTAGATTATATCAATCATTTGACATCCTCGATTTTTTGATACTTTTCAATTGTCGAACAACCAAGCTGTTTGACCCCGGACTGACAATTCATATTTTAGTATTCAATACATATTTAGCTAATCTCTAATCTAAGAAGTGTATTTTATTTCTTCTGCTCTCTCTAAAATCTGAACTCTCTTCCTATTGAGTGCCTACCTATTGCAACTATAATAACTAGACATAAAACAGCTACCGCAGCGCCACTGGGACTTGACATCCTTTCCAAATTTTTCTGGAATGGTGATGCATTTTTTATGGAAATATTGGTTAGGGCGGACCAAAATTCCATGGAAAATTGGTCCATAGTAGGACCAAAATTTTCATGGGAGGACCAATTTTCCAGTGACAGTAGCATCAAATTTCGAATAATCACCATTGTAATAAATTATTACATAGTATTAGGTTGATTCAATGGACATCTAACTCTAAATAATTCACAATGTGACTAAAGTAATTATTCAATATTGTTTTGTGCAATATTATAATTACACGTTCAGCCCCTCCAAAAATAGTTCCAGCCCAGTTCAGCCCCATCAGTCCCTGAGAGCTAGCGCCGCCACTGGGACTCAGGCATCATCAAGAACCTCAAGCACCACTACCACCGGTTTCTTGTCAGGAAGCGATTGTTGGTTGATTCTGAAACGGAGTTCAAACTTGATTTGCTCCAGGCCCTAGACTAGCTGAAAATGTCCTGGAATAATGTCACACCTACAACCATCAAGCACCGCTATCAGCACGTTGGGTTCAAGGATGTGCTTACCGTCCATCCGCGAGCCCAAGCCTTCTTGGCAGACCGTGAGTTGAGTCGACTGCAGCAGTCCTCAATAACCAACTTTGTCTGCTGACAAATATTGAGGTCTATCTATCACTTACTGATGTGTATTGACTTTGTGTTCACAATAGTTTTGGACCCAATCAAAAATGAATAGATCTGAGGTCCATCAAGGTATATAATGCATATTTGGAGCTACTTTGGATTTAACGACCTTTTTATCTCGCCCAAACAAGTGTCGTTAAATCCGAAGTTCACTGTGTTAGATATTTTCTTGTTTCTAATACTTATATCCTTGGTATACTCTAATCGGACAAAAGTATTTGAAATCCTTACTATTTTCCATCATAATTAGTTACAAGCGCGCTTCGCTTGCTTGCGCTGCGCGGCTGGCGGACACTTTGTGTCCGCCGGAGGCGCCCTGCGAGCGCCTGGGGTCACATTGATTAATTATAAGGGAAATAACATCTCTAAACACATCTGTCCTACTGTTATAATCGATATCGCACGAAAAATCACCAAATCTGTCCATTTTTAAAATTTTGATGAGTAATGATGACGTCATAACAAAGTGATGAGTCATCATTTTTTGATGATAGTTGCATCATATGTGAGATATCTTAGTATACAGGTTCTATTAAAATTTCAGCCTTCTATCTCTTATACTGGTTGAGTTGCTCGAATAACTGTATTGCTTAACTTTTTAAAATGTGGCAATGACGTCATAATTCCATGATGAGTCGACATTTTGCTCTGAGCTCAGAACCCTTCAAAACACATTATTCCCTCAGCCTAAAACTAGAATACTTTAGAGAAGTCAATCTATATGTTAGTTGATGCGTAGAATTCGATGGCAGGACCAGTTTTAATCTAAATTTGCTCAGAACTGAAATACTTGTATATCAAAGGGAACCCCAAAAATCACGTTCAAAGGGACTACCTTAAACCGATGTACAAAAATCTAATGTAGGAACCACAATAATTGTCCTTTTAAAATAAACCAATATACAAATTGGAAGCTGATCCCCTAAGGAATACAATGGACAAATCGAAAATATCCTATTTTCACCATCATTTGAGATACAGATTTGGGATGAGAACTTTTTCTTTTGTTAATGTGTGATCTATTTTAGAATAATTGAAAAAATATCGAAAATTGGTCCAAATTTGCTATGTCATTAAGAGCCATATAAGTGTCAGATTGGGCTATTATCAAAATGATAAAAACCACCAAGGATAGTATCAATGTATTCCAAACACCACCCCAATTGCTCTACGCTGAAAATCTTGGTCTTACTATGGACCAATTTTCTCATGGAAAATTAGTCCTAAGCTGAATGATACCAGGTTCCAGTGAACAGTTCATCACTATTGAGCTGATTTGAGGTAAGAATATATTTAATATATCAATATTAGTATGAAGCGAACTTGTTAAAATATTGTTTGTTAATAATGAAATTCCGTATATTCAGCAGGAGTGATTAAATGTGTCAAAGTAATCTTTAAGTTTTTGAATTTAGTTATCTTTTTGGATATCTTTTCTTGCCCTCGTCTGGAGCGTAGCACGAGTTGCCAATTAAAGGTTATATGCTGCTCTTGTTCGAATATTTCTACAATTTCGTAAATATTATATTTCTACAATTTCGTAGACATTTACATGTGCTTTTCGAGCTATTCTTTTCAATTTATTATACCATCCCTCTAGATCAGCGAATTTTCAACCTTTTTTTGCTGTGGACCCCCTCTTATTAACCGCAATACAAAATTTCGAATCCTGTGGACCCCCTGATATATTCTGTGGACCACTAAGGGGTCCATAGACCCAAGGTTGGGAACCACTGCTCTTGATGATTATTCGTTCTAGGACAGTAGGTGTGTTAGTCGGATACATTCCACAAAATGGGTGAAAACTGACCTACTAACCAAGTCTCTTCAAATTATTTTATAAATCCACTTATAGAAAGATGATAAGGTGCCAATGATTTAACGATTTGCCAAGCCAATAAGAATTAGATTTGCAGGTCTAAATGCTAGGGTTATAATCCACTTAGTCCCAAAACTTCTGGGTGAAGATGTTACCAGTATTCTCGAAAATCAACTGAATGTCTATTCTGATTCTTAATCCATTTTCGTCAACTTACTTATGTGAGGCTGGGTTTTAGTCTCTGATTGCCATAAAAACCAAGCAACGTAGCAGATTAGAATGCAAGGAGATTTGAGATGAACATTCAGCAAACAGACCCTCGGTTTGCAGAGTTAGTGGCGAAAAAACACGAAATAGTTTCTCATTGACTATATAATTAGAGGGGAGAATCGGGTTACTGTGTTAGACAAGGTAATGAGTGGAACTCGAATTCCAAAACAACATAGTTAATGACAAATCGTCCAAAGTTTGTGCAGCAACCCCTGCTCTAGGCGCATGTAAAAAATGATCGACCCTTTTTAGGCTTTGGATTTGAAAATTATAAGCATAAGACCAATTTTCAATGAGAAAATTGGTCTCCCGGACCAATATTCCATGGAAAAAATGGTCCCCCGGACCAATATTCCATGGAAAATTGGTCCATTGCAGGACCAAATTTTCAGCATGGGACCAACTTTCCAGCGGACCAAAATTTTCGTGACAGCTCTACAGTTCCAGAATTATCACATCTTATAGTGGGCTCGGTTTCTCGCTGCTAACTTCACACTCGTCCTACTATTGGTTTTTAAAAATATTAAATGACACCCCATTAACTGTTTCTGGGTAAGCGACTGGTACTTGCTGTAATTAATCCACGCTAATAGGTCACAATTCATTCACACTAGGAATTAATGAGAGAACTGTTTTCTTTCATTAATTTTAAGCCTGGGCATCTGCTAAAATAGCTGTGGCTAAGTTACGTGCGTAATAATTATGGCTCTATTAGAATGGAGCTAAAATAATACAGATTAACTTAATTTATTTCTTTAGCATGCTGTATTGCGATGACGTGTAGTTACTTTGTACAGATAATTGATTATCTCCAATGACGCCTCAGTCCAGCACTGCAATTTTTCCCCTTGATACCACCCATTACCCATAGCCATTGAAAGTCATCGCATGACAAACTCCCGTGCACATTTAAGTAAAGGACACTCCACATCTCTTCTGTGCAAGTATAAATAAGAGTTAGGACTAATCTGGTCGCAATAAGAGTGGAAAGCGCTTGGAAGTTGGCTCTACATAGGTTATCTCACTTCAGAAATTTTCCCTTGCATACGTATATGTGCCAACTTGTTGTGGGTGTAGGGGCCCTGGTCGAGGAAACAGGTGCGCGTAGGCGATCAAGTAGTCATGCCATGGCTGATCACTTTGTTGCTGTGTTATTAAAGCCATGGATGATGGGTCTTACAATTGCTTCCGCCTCTGTGAAGGCGAGGTCTGGTGTAAGAGTCTGTGGGGTTCGCATTCAGAATTTTTTTCAAAATCTGCCTCTAATTCAGCTAACCACATTTTCATCTCCCTTGCCATGTTGTTCTTTGATTATTTGTTAGTAACTACATCTACAATATACATTATAATCTCAAATATTTGTAAAAAGCCCCGATTAAGTCCACTCACCAAATATTTCCAGGTAGTCCAGATATACCTGTATACTAATATTTAATTCCCACTAAGGTGACCAGGTGCCTCAGTGAGCTAACTTAGAATGAAGAGAAACATGCGGATGTCCTACTACGTGCTATGGTGCATCATAGCATTCTGCACGTGTCGAATGTTCGTCTCTGGCTCCGGAATGGCAACGTACATGACACCTACCCATGCATCTAACGAATCCAACTCTTCACATTCCTGTCCACTCAACTGTAGCGAGGTGGAGTTCAAACTGCTCCCTGTCAGCGTGAACTTCGATCACGTGGAGGTCTACTTCCTGGTCACGATATTCGTCCTACTCGCGATCCTAGCAAAGCTGCTCTGGCACCTTTCCTTCCTCGAGAAATTCACGAGCAACTTCCCTGAGTCCTGCATGCTCATCATCCTTGGGATCATCTTCGGGTAAGTATGTAACTGAATTTCAGCACCTTTAAGCAAATGCATTCGATTTGGGGAGCCTTTTAAATACAGCTTTCAACTCTCACGAACTCGTCGTGTTTCGTGTGTCTCAAGAATTTAGTAAGTATGCTGGCTTGCATTGTCACAGCATTTCGTTTGTAGGTATTTGTTCCTTGGCTTCTCTCATGCGGCGGGGAATCCGGGATACATCAACAACATCACATTCACTCCCGACCTCTTCTTCCTGGTGCTGCTGCCCCCCATCGTGCTGGAGGCGGGCTACTTCATGAACAACAGACAGCTCTACGAGAACGCACTCACGGTTGCTCTGCTCGCTTTCGTCAACACAATTTGGAACGCATTCGGACTAGGTTTGGTTCTGTACGGGTTTTCAAAGGTGCCGATCGGGGACACGTTCATCGTCTCCTCCAGACTCACCATTCCCAGCGCGCTGCTCTTCGGAACCTTCATCTCAGCTGTGGACCCAGTGGCAGTGCTGGTAGTGTTCGAAGAGGTCAGTATATACAGCCATTATACGACTGTACCATACCCATATATGTAGTGGGTATTTACCCAAGAAAAATTCATTATAATTTGATACTCAAATTTTCACCAAATCGCTTATTTCCAAACATTGTATCGTGCATATTAGGTTAGTGAAACTTTCGTCCCCCATCTATATCCCAAGCAAAATTTATTTGATAAATTGCCCACCCTAACAGTTCATTCTACCACATTTTTGACAAGTTTAAGGTGTGAACTTGTATATGGAGTTCATTGTCTCCTGTCCTTCCCATGAAGTTCTAAGTTTACTGTAACTGATCTGGTGATAATAGAGTAGATATTGCCTAGTACAGTGATGATTTTACAGAATATTATGTATCCCCAGGCATTATCACTATATCTAATTTCCAATTTCTTCCTGTACCTAGTTTTTCGACTACGGTTCTCTCCTAATGACATACCGGTAGTTTCAATAATGGATAGTGTTATAATACAATCAGAATTATGGAGAAAATGCGTTTTAATTCCGCAGGCTCATATGGATTAATTATATGGTAGATAACATCTCGAAATACGTCTATCTTTCTGTTTTAATCGATATCACTCGAAAAATCACAAAATTTGTCAATTTTTAAAAATTTGATGCGTAATGATTACGTCATAACAGAGTGATGAGTCATCATTCATATGTGAGATATAATATTATTAATATATCTATTAAAATTTCAGCCTTCTATCACCTAAAATGGTTGAGTTATAGTCGAAAAACTGAAATTTCCAAATAAAAAAAAGGGGTGAAAATGACGTCATAATTCCATGATGAGTCGACATTTTCGTTTGAGCTCAGAACATAGTGGAGCCATAGCCAAAAGACTCCCACACGCCAAAAATCAGCTTCTGTGTCTGGCAGTTTCTTCAATCTATATACATATATATATATACAGTACCCAGACAAAAGTATTTGCACACTTCATTATCTCACGTTGATTTAATACTAAAATGGGTCTATTTATGAAGATTAAAACTCCGAAACGGTAAGTGATACAACTAATCGGGTTTCAGATTCGAAATCTTCGCATTCGAATTAGTTATTGTAGGTTATTTCTAATAAATTGCTCAACCCAATGAGTAAAATTATCAACCTGTGACACAAGAGGTAGTACATCACCATAATGTATAGTGATATAAAGGGGGATATGTGGCACAAGGTGGCAGTGATTGATAATTTGAAAACATTGGGAATTAATAATTGATTAGAAATATCCTACAATAACTAATTCGAATGTGAAGATTTCGAATCTGAAACCCGATTAGTTGTATCACTTAGCGTTTCGGAGTTTTAATCTTCATAAATAGACCCATTTTAGTATTAAATCAACGTGAGATAATGAAGTGTGCAAATACTTTTGTCTGGGTACTATATATATATATATATATATATACTATATATGTAACAAATTGATTGAAGAAACTGCTATGCACAGAAAGCTGATTTTTGGCTATGACTCCAGTAAGTTCTGAGCTCAGACGAAAATGTCGACTTATCATGGAATTATGACGTCATTGTCACCTTTTTAATAATTTGAAATTTCAGGTTTTCGACTATAACTCAACCATTTTAGGTGATAGAAGGCTGAAATTTTAATAGAATGTGTACACTAATATGTCTCAAATATGATTACTCATCACTCTGTTATGACGTCATCATTATGAATCACAAAATTGAATTTTTGTGATTTTTCAAGTGATATCAATTTTAACAGCAAGACAGACGTGTTTAGAGATGCTATCTACCTTATAATTGATCATTGTGAGTCTAGGCGCCCTGAGGGCGCCTCCGGCGAGCATAATGTGTCCGCTATCCGTGCAGCGCAAGCAAGCGAAGCGAGCTTGTATATATATAAATATACATTAATCGAGTTTTAATTGTAAGGATAGTAGCATTCACATATACTACGTAATTTATATATTGAATTTTAATTGTTTGTCGTCCTGCAGATTCACGTCAACAAAGTGTTGCACATCCTAGTGTTTGGAGAATCTCTCTTCAACGACGCAGTTACTGTAGTGCTCTTCAATGTGTTACTAGAATTCGCGAATGTGCCTCTAGAGGGGATAGGAGAACACAGCAGCAGTGAAATAAATGTTGCCGAAGCCAGCGGGTGCGACATCAGCATGGTGACATACCAGTGGTACGACATATTCAATGCATTCCTCAAGTTCTTCATCGTCAACATTGGCGGAGTGCTCATCGGAGTTGTGATGGGCTACCTGACCTGTTTCATCACGAGGTTCACAGACCACATCCGCGTGCTGGAGCCCATGTTCATCTTCTCAATGGCCTACCTCGCCTACCTGCTGGCGGAGCTGTTCGAGCTCTCCGGCATTATCAGCATGATCGCGGTAGCCATTACGATGAAGCATTACGTGGAGGCCAACATTTCTCACAAGTCCCACAGCGTGGTCAAGTATGGGATTAAGATGTTCGCGGTTGTTAGTGAGACCATCATCTCTCTCTTCATTGGCCTCTACACTGCCAATTTCGAAATACTCAAACATTGGGACGTGGGACTCACCATCCTCACCTTGATCGGAATCACTGTATTCAGAGTCACCGGGATATTCGCCATCAGTTCTATCGTTAATCTGTACAGGATTAAGAAGATCACTTTCAAAGTAAGTTTTTTTAACACAGGGGTCGAAATGACAATTGAGTTAGAAAATCGGATTATATTATTTTTGAACCTTTTAGTAAATAAATTTCAAACCTGCTCGATTAATCCGCTGAGTTTATCCTACATTACATATCATCATGCATCATCGTGGTTCATTGTTCCTTCTTGTTAGTCCCATAGGAAGATCTATGGCATGGAAAGAACACTACGTCCGTTCTTAGTCCATATCTCCTTACTCTTTATACAAACTCTAACAGTCCGATATCTATCAAATTGGACATGACAGTAGAATCCCTTTATGGTCGTCTATATGTGTATCAGACAGTTTGAACTGACTAGATTGTTTGAAGGATTAAAATAATGTTTTTAGGAGAATTCACAATTCTTCTTTCCTAGAATCTTCGAACCACAATCAGAATATACTCTTCACTGTGTTGCTATTTATATTTCTTTATTTAATTAAATGTTCCACTTCACACCTCATTGTGCCAATCCCGCAGGACCAGTTCATCATGAGCTACAGCGGGCTGCGAGGAGCAGTCGCTTTCTGTCTCGCTCTGATCAGCTTCTCAGGCCTGCAGAGCATAACGGGAGAAGTGACGTCCTGTGCTCGAGAAGAGATCGAAACGAGGCGGGTGTTCATCACCACCACTCTCGCCGTGGTATTCTTCACCGTGTTCATCCAGGGCTCCACTGTCAAGTACTGGATGAAGCTGCTGCATGTGAAGTTTGAGCCGGAAAAGGAGAAGTCCCTCAGCACTACCATACACACGACTGCTATCGACCACATCCTGTCCGGGATAGAGGAGATCACGGGGAGCATCGGGCACCATCGTGTCAGGGATTGGTGGGAGAGAATAGATACTCGGTTAGTTTGAGATCGTAGACCACTCTTATCTAGCTTTATCTGATGTGAACTTGTGCAGTTCAATTGTTGACCTCCTGCCACTCATTCTCCACTGATGTGAGGCTTTCAAGTAGGGATTTGTAAGAGATTTTTAGAAACTCAACTAATGGTGTTACGTATTCTAGTTGCTCTTCTCAAGGAGCTGTGAGTCGAAATTTGCATAGCCAATACACGCCAACCTGAGCCGTGACAACGCGAAACGCGGCGTTGAATACCGTGGAACATAATAGAAAGTATTGTACATGTAATCCATAAAGCGGACTTCCCGCGAAAACTGTACGGTTGGCATGTATTGCATAGCCTTAGTAATGGAGTTCGATGAACTTAGCACCTAAAATCCTACTACTACTACCTGCTCGATCTTGAGGCGGTGCATTATCTAAACTCTTTACATAGATACCTGCGTAAGATATTCGAGCGTTACCCAGAAGGGCGAGACGAGCAGATCATCCACAGATTCATTGCCAAGCAGCAAAAGGATGCGTACATGAACCTTCAAGATTTGGCTATTCGGCATGGATGTAAGAAGGGGAAAGGTATGATTATATATCCAAGTAGCCAATTGTCATTCACTGTTCCCTGATTAGTTTACATGGAGGACTTAGTTAGAATGGTTACCGCTTACCAGTAGAGTGTGGTGGCGTAGCCGGGGGGGGAGGGGGGGTGAAGGAGGGGTCCGGGTACATACATCAATGCTCCACAGATCCACAGTAGGTTTACAAGCAGACTCCCAGGTCCACTAAAAATGGCACGATCCGAGATTAAGGTTCTCTAATTTGATGCTAGCCGCCGATCTACTTTTAATTTCGGTTATTTTCTAAATAATGTTGAGATTCCTTGATCAGTAATAACAACCCTTTCTGGATCAGTTAACATAGGATTGATACGATAATTTTAAAATTCCTCATGCAAGGAGATGTGCTCCAACCTTATTTGAATGTCTATTATCTAACTTTAGCTTAACAATGCCATCCTAGATTTGGCATATGCATAGGCGTAGCGTCAGTAGGGCAAGGTGGGGCACTTGCCCCACCACTTTTTATTAGGAATGGGACGTATATTCAACATCCTCGGTTCCGGATGTGAAGACGGAGCTGAAAATCAGGCGGAGCTCCATGGATGCCATTGCGGATGCGGAGCTCCTCCCATTCCTACTTCTTATTCAACCAATTAATGAGATCTTAGTTAAACTTGCGCTTGAGGGGGAACTTCCCCTACTATGTGCCCCACCACTAACTTGGCCCTAGCTATGCCTATGGGCATATGATTATATGGTATAGGAGGGATAATATCATACATGTAATTTTAACTGAGATAACAACCATTCTGATTGTTTCTGAATCTCTAGTGGTCCACCAGGGCACCAGCTGTGAGTCTCCTCCACCAGAGCCCGCTTGTACCCGCGACATCTCGCAGATCCCTGAAGAGGCCCCGTGTGCTACCCAGCAGGTGGCGGTGCAAGAGAGTGTAGACCCAACTAAAACTATCGTGCATAGAAACAGCGTTCTGTTCGATAACATCTGCCACCTGATGCATCTGTCTAAAGCCAAGCGGGATCCTCATATCAGGGGTAGGCACAAGCATCTCTTGTTCGAGAAACACGACATCCATCTCCACCCGCACTTCTTCCACAAGTAATTAATTCTAGTCAAGGCTAGCTTAGTGGAATCCATATACGATTCTAAAGCATAATTAGTGGGAAATAATTACGATTTGGGTGCTGATTAAATTGTATATTTAGACACAAGAAGACCGTCTCTAGAAAGACTCAGGACAAGATAATCCGCTCTGAGCTTCCGGAGCATTGTATCAATGAACCGATATCTCATTTCCACGCGCGGGGAGAGTCTCAAAAGAGTTGCCTAGGTGCTATCCGCGTTCCCAGCAAACAGAATGTGTTTTCCAAACTAGAGCATATTGCAATGGAGGAAGGATTATCAACTAAAGTCGAGGCTGATTCAGTACAAGATCCCGAAAAAACAGAAATTTCTAAGGATGTGGAGCCTACAGGTAGTTACTTAGGATGTCCATAAGTCTTCCTGATCATTCGTTAGTTCATCTTTCTCTAAATGGCGTATTTAGTTTTAGTTTGATGGGTTTTTAGACATTTGTTCTAATTTAAAATTGATTTATATGCTCCATATTGACATGCATTAATTCAGTACAATTATTGGTAGTTCTTAATTTTTGCTTGCGGACTATACTATAGTAGGCTAACTTCCAAAATCATGTGATGGCCGTCCGGCACTCTTCTCTCTCCTGCAAAAGCTATAATACTAGTTAGGGGGATTTCAGGAAAGGTGTAGTGAAATATGTGACTTGCACTTCGGTATATAATTTTGATCCGACACATTTCGAGATGGTATCTAGGGTGAGAAATCCACACATATCCACTACTTGGTATCGAGGCATTTGCGGGATGTGTGGATTGCAACTGCTGTATTCGTTTTATATTAATTAGTAACCACATTCCTTACTGTAGATTCCAATATGAACCAAGTTCCGGTGGAGGTACCCTATACAACCGGTGATGAGGAGCCCCAAACACCTCTACTCCAATCTCAGAGCCGAGAGAATGAGTTTGATGATGTACATAGTAAAGATATATAGATTTTCTTGTTTATTTTAGTTTCGTGTGCATTCCTATCCCGGATTTTAAATAGAGATTCTGCTTGTAAATTTAAAAGCTCTTAACCTATCTCTCATTCCTTTCTTAGATTATATCTACATACTTATTATAACGTTATTAATGTTTGTCCATTTTAATATGCACACACTTCGCTCGCTTACGCTGCGCGGCGGACAAACACGGAACACTTCCTTCACCCGCACCCAGCTTTTCTGGGATATACGCCTAAAACATTCCTCCATTGCTAATTTGCTTAGACTAACCGTGGATGAACTATATAAATAAAATACAATTTGTATAGTTGAGTAGTGTTTCCTGGCGATTGCTAGTTTAAGACTGTGCTGCGTACTGAGAGTCTCATAGTTGTAGTGTCAATACGATTTATTTGTTCTAACATAGTTGAATGCCTGGGCTGTATTCTAATTATGTATTAAGTTAGTAGAAAATACATTTTGACTGATGGCGTCTGGCCTTAGTGAAGGCACCTTAAGTAACGGCCTTAGTCTGATCTTTGGAAGTAACAGTATTGGAAGTGCAATTAATGTGTCTGAATCTCATGAAATCATGAGTTACATGATTGACAATGGAGTGGACATGCTTGATACTGCATCCATGTATGGAGACGGAGTTTGTGAGGAGACTATTGGTACACATTCTGCTAGTAACCAATTTATCATCACTACCAAAGCTAACCCGCTTAATGGCAAGCGTTTGACGCCGGAGAGCATACGGCATCAACTCACTTCCTCACTCGCCCGGTTGAAACGTTCTTATGTGGACCTCTTCTACCTTCACTTGCCCGACCACAGCACCCCCATCGAAGAATCTCTCTCCGAGGTTCAAAAACTATATTCAGAAGGACTGATCAAAGAATTCGGCCTTTCGAACTATAAGTCCTGGGAAGTAGTTGACGTGTACCACACTTGTAAATCTAATGGTTGGGTGCTACCTACTGCCTACCAGGGAATGTACAATGCGGTAACGAGAGGAGTCGAGGGAGAACTTTTCCCTGCATTGAGGAAGTTCGGACTTCGGTTTGAGGCGTACAACCCTCTGGGAGGTGGGATATTGACAGGCAAGCACAAGTTCTCTGACATGGAGGAGGGTAGCATTCAGAAGGGCCGCTTCCAAGGAGCTGCTTTCGACAAGACCTACAAGGATCGCTACTGGCACAAGAGTATTTTCAACGCCTTGGACCGAGTACAAGAGACACTGAACAAGGCGTACGGACCAGAGCACACAGTCACTCTTGCAGAGGCTGCACTCCGATGGATTGTGCATCACTCGCAGCTGTCTGGGGAGCAGCATGACGCGGTGATACTCGGGGCCAGTTCTCTATCGCACTGCAGGGATAACCTGCTTGCATGCAAGAGAGGCCCTCTCGATCCCCTAGTAGTCGCAGCTTATGAGGAGGCCTGGGAGGGTGTAAAGGGGAGCTGTCCCAACTATTTTAGATAAAAAATGTTAGTCTTAGAAATATTTGACTCCAGATCGGCAATTACGTGCTATAATTACGCGGGAGTCTCTACCATTACACATATACTATACAGGCACCGTATTTGCAAGAATAATTTTCTAAAAAGTTTGTTATGACTATATAGCTGTTATATTATTATAATGTGTCTTGAAATGTCACTTATATTCGTTGCTTGGGAGGCAGGGTTGCCGTGGGAATGGGAATCTGTGGGTTTTCCCATGGGTATTCCCATATGGGATGGGAATTGGAATGACTTTAAGCCTATGGGTATCCCCACATGTGGGGTTTCTGTGGTTTTCTTGGGGCATGCCTAATTTCCGGGACGGGACGGGACGGAACCATCAGGTACCTAATTTCCGGGACGGGACGAGTCAAAATGCCTAATCTCCGGGACGGGACAGAAAATGTACCTAATTTCCGGGACGGGACGGGTTAAGATGCTTAATTTCCGGGACGGGACGGGTGAGATACCTAATTCCCGGGACGGGATGCCGTCCCGTCCCAGAAATTGGGCAATCCCGTTTTCTTGTGGGTTTCTGTGGGTTTTTTGTGAGGTTTCCTGTGGGTTTTTGTGGGTATTCCCACAGAAATCCTGTGGGAATGGGATGGGGATGGGTATTGAAATTCCATTCCCACGGCAACCCTGTTGGGAGGGAATTTATTTCCTAATTTACAGTATTACTATTTTCATAGGCATACCGCATAAGCTCCGGTAGGGTTGGTAGGGACATAGCTCTATCAATAATTTATTGAAAGCTATTATCTTCTGTTATTCAAAATGCAAATTTTCTGAAATTGTCCTACCAATCTTTAGTCCTAACCCAAAAGCCATACCAATTCTCATCCCTAGTCTACGCTCCTGAAATTGTATTGTACCAACTACGCATTACTATATCGTTGAACGGAAACGGTAATGGACTCACATCGCCTTTTCCATACATGCCAACTTGAGCCATGATAAAAGCTGGATGTGGCGTTTAATTTCGTTTGACATGGCTGGACGCAATAGATAGTATTATACATCGAACCAAAAAAATAATGGGGAAATTTCATGTAAAAGCGGGACATTCATCAAAATTAGCTCAATAGAAGAGTGAAAAAAGCGGGATATCCCGCCAAAAACGGGACAGTTAGCTAGTATGCTTTCCCAATGGTGTTATTGTCTCTAGCTTGTAGAGCCAGTCATGAATAATCCTGGATTTTTTTATCATTAAGACGAATGAAGGTAAACGACCAAAATTAATGCGCCAATTTTTAATCCCAATTCTTAGATCCCTAACATAGAATCACTTAATCGAGCTAATTAGTAGAAATCGATCAACATAAATGAATGTCTGTTAAGGTTGATACTTCCCAGCGGGACTACAACTGCTTTATATAGTTAGTATCCTTATTTCTGCTGTTGTGCTTGTGCTTAATAGTATAAATACCAGTGCTCGGCAAATCCGGTGGTTTGGTGGCATATCTACCAGAATATTAGCAATAAGCCACCAAAATCCTGAGCCCGGTGGCCAACTAAGCCAACTAATTTCATCAATTTTTAGTTTATTTATATAACGCATTTAAAAGTTGGTGGTTCTTAGCTACCACCAAATTTTAATATCGTCGAACACTGACTAGTACTACTACTTAATAATAACAAAACATTAGTACGTAATAATAACAAAACATTCCAAACTTCTATAGCAGAGTAAAAATTTTAGGTTCTTACAGAATTATAACACACATGTCATGCCTAGGAAAACTAAGATATTCTAAAATAATAGCCTCGAATCTGCTACTAGTGGTAGACACACATCACACTTGTACTACTGTTCTGAACTATCCTCTGAGATAGAAATCACCACACATTGCTAGTTTGCAAGGATCAAAGGGATGGATTGACATAAGTATGGTATAGTCGTAGTTGCTAGTCACTGTTACTAAGGTAGCTGCTTCAAGTGAATCTTAATTATTATAGAGTCATCTTTCGCATATTTAGATTTTAATATGTCTGCTTGAGGGATGAAATCGCTCCATCCAAATGCTTCATTCTCCGTCGCATCTTTCGGCTTACTGAAGCACTTTGGAAACTTTTCCAAGTCATTCTTGTTAACAGTATGCGATTTCTCATGACTCTTCGTAACATTTAAACGATTGACAAGGATGATTCTATAATTGTATCTGACCGGCCAGGCGAGTGCATCATCGTCTTCTCCTTTTACAATGAAGAGAAAGCAAGCTACATTAGCTTTACTCCCAGAATCCCACTGAACCCGACATCTAAACTTGTATAAACCCATGTAAAGAGGTTCACTAAGAGATGTTTCTTTATTGTCAATCTTCTTTTTGACATCATTTATTTTCCATTCCAAAGAGGAGCTTGATTCCAATGTGGAAAGTGCTTTTTCTAAATCCTGAATATGTTTATCCTTTTCTGAAATTTCATTTTCTAATTTATCAATTCTGGTCACTAAACCTGTTTGGTTCTTCTCCATTCCTGTAATTGCGAGTTTGAAGTGTCTATTAATATTCTCGCCTTCGTGCTCATCCATTAGCTTTCTTTTTTTTCTAACAATACAGCCGTAATTTGCATAAGGACAGTCCACTTCTTCCAAAGGGCAATCTTCCCCAAGATGGGAAGGCAGTAATTTCCTTTTGAGTTCTCCCGCATCGCACTGATTCGGACAAGGAATTGCGAACTCCTCACAATCTTCTAGATGGTTATTCATTTCGCACGCCTTTACTCCTTCTGTACAAAAATCGCAGGTTACTTGTCTCATTGGACAGAGAGAGTTTTGGTGTTCTTCCAACAATTTCCTTTCCATTCTGTATATTGTTCCGTTGTCCTTATCCTCCGCCCTAATACACTTCAGTGGACACAACACAGGGAAAAAATCGCATTCCGTAAGGTGATAGTGTATTTGATCGATAATATCTGTCCACATGCAGCCCTTTAGTTTGAATGGACATTCAACCTAGAAATACAGTGGAGTGTTAATTATTTTCGTATAAATAGCAGGGTTGCCGTGGGAATGGAATTTCAATTCCCATTCCCACAGGATTTCTGTGAGAATTCTCACAGAAACCCACAGAAAATCCCACAAAAACGCACACGGAATCTCACAGGAAATCCACAGGAAATCCCACAGAAATCCACAGGTAATCCCACAGATTCCCACATGTGGGAATTCCCATAGCCTTAAAGTCATTCCCATCCCATATGGGAATCTGTGGGTTTTCCCATGGCTATACACACAGATTCCCATTCCTACGGCAACCCTGACAAATAGACACATCACAAACAAAGTGAGCTATACTAGAGGAGAGAGAACTAGTCTCTTTCCAGATGCAGTGCTAGAGGAGTTGCTTCTTGCTAATAGTGCAATGAAAAATAATATCTAATTCTTCAACTATTTTGAACGTACTCGTATCTTCTATAATAGACAGTATCAAACTTGGCACAAAGTTAGAACACATCCTACTGAACATTTTTAGATCTGGGACATCTTGGATTTCTCCAATGGTCCAGATTTTAGGTAATTTCCCTCGGTAAATATATTGTATCGTAGACACAATATTTACCGAGGGAAATTAGATCATGACCTCAGAAATTATTTTATTATTCAATCTAAATATACAGTATATAACCACATTTCTCGATTCCAGGCATTTTGCGAGTTTCGGACAATTCGGTATGAACAATTACTGAATTATTTTAGAGCAATATTCGATAATTGCGTATTGCTTATTCTACAGAAACTTAGCATTATTATTTGTGGCTATTTCTCCGTCAAAAGATTTTTGTTTTAGAATCTTACAACTCACTTGTCTTTTGTTTATTTCTTTTCGATTATGTTGTGCTATTTGTCTTTTCGAGTTGCCTGGGATGCATTCAGAACATCTGAATTCTTGATTTTCTTCTTTTTCAAACAAGCAAGCATCCCTTAACAATCCACTACATAACTTGCAAATTAAGAATCCTTCTAAATTTGATGTGATATTTTCGACCAACAATTCTGTTTTCCACCCTCTATAATACCCTTCATCCGTTTTCACGTACACTAGTTCCCTTATATCAATAGCTGCATTGCTATCTTCCGACTCTTCTAGATATCCTGCCATATTTACACAAGTACAGGCTGGTGTACGATAAAAATGTATTGCACTGATATAGACTTAAGATAGCTATACACCTATATCTTAATTCTATATATATATCCCGCGTTATGTCTCTATAATGTAATATAATCTATCACAAAGGAAAGGTAGAATGGCTTACTTCGAGAGAAAGTACCAGCAATATTCCTTCAAACGTATGTATTGGTACCGTAATTGAGTTGTTCTCATTAACTTTGAGACAGTCGATTTGAAATAGTGACTTGTTACATTTAGTTTATTTTTGATTGTTTAAAGTTTTATATTTTATAATATGGCTATACGTAGCTTAGTAATGCGTAATTGAAACGCTAGGATCTTTTGTCTGAATTGATTGTTGAACTGGCAAGTTGTAGGAATATAAAAGTTGGCCTGTAGGAGTCAAATGGTGAGTGTCGAACAATATTAATTATCTACAGTAAATGCAATTTTCCCACATCTTCCAGAAAACAACAAATAAAATTCATATCACTGTATAGCAATGAAGAAAGGATTCAATTGGTTTATTTTCATACCTTTAAATACACAATTTTGCACTTTGAATAATTTTCAGAAAATGCAAGAATTAACTTAAATGTTAAGACTTAGGCTGACACGGAAAGTGTCAGCAAGCCGCGTTGCAAGTAAATAATTTGGAACTTCTAGGATTTCATGTTTCTTTCATTGATATAATGGGTTGTCATTTAGTTTTGTTTCCCCTATAATGCTTTTATTCTCTGAGGACCAGCAGGTGATGGTCAGATTGTTTCTAAATATTGCGTATGACAGTGTCCTATTTCACGTGAATTTTCAACAATATGAATATGTATAAATGCTATGAGGTTTATATTTATTTGGTATATACTATATACATATTTAGTGCATTCACAACTATTACCATTTAAAATATTTTTTTAATGAAACTGACTGAAATCACAACTTATTTTGCTGTGTTTACAGGCTATGTAGGCGTAATTGGAATTGTTTTCATTTTGGGATTTTCATCTCCCACTCAGAAGCAACTAATTCAAGAGCACATCGTGAGCAAGAGCACAATATCAATATTTGCATCTGTATCTCATGTAGGAAGGTTTCTAGGTAATTTTGTGATGCTGTCTTGTTATCAGTTAAAGATCAATAGTAACACAGCAGTGTTAGTGAACTCTGTCATAGGTGGGATCGGATGGCTGATGGTAATAATTGCTAGTTCATCTATTATGGCTATTTTAGGAGCGTCACTGGTAGGAGTGTATACCGGTATTACTATTTTCTTTATACAGACATATATTGGAGAAATAACTTTGAGTAGTCAGCGACGTGTAGCAAGTGGAGGTATCGGATTCTGTTTCAGGATCTCGCTGTTCTGTGTCTACGCGCTAGGGATTTGGCTCTCATTTCGCTGGTTAGCAGCTGTAGGATTGTTATTCATTTGTATTTTCTGTCTTTTGTTAACAATTATCCCTAAATCTCCAGAATGGTATGTTTCTCAGGGAGTAGATGAAAGAGCTAAACACACTTTGTTCTATCTACATGGCAAAGACTTTGATGCTGATTCTGAATTACAGAATATTCGAAATAATATTGCCGATAACAAATTTACCTGGACTGATAGTATTAACGCTTTAAAGAATTGGAAGGTTTTAAAGCCCATCATACTAATATCTGTTTTTACTTGTTGCAAGGAGTTTGGCGGACACGAAGCTATGGTATCTTTCTCCTCACACATTCTAGAAAACCAACAAAGAATGGATGCTCGATTAGCATCACTCTTCTATCCGACATTTCTAACTGCAGGTGCAGTTGTTTCATTAATAATCCTCAATTCCTGCAAATTGAAATGGCAAATAATACTCGGTGCACTGTTGCAAGCTTTTTCACATCTTTCGATGGCTGTCTATTATTTCGTTTCAGAAAACCATTTGCATTGCTTGAAAGAGTATTCCCAAATATGTCAGACAATATCATTCTGGCCAATATTCAACATTGCCCTCTACGCGTTTGGATTTTCACTGGGTTGGGGTCTAACCTTTTTTTCCCTCATCGGGATATTGATAGTTTCTTATCGAGGAATCTCGCTACTCCTCACGTCTGCTGCAACTAATATTTCAATGTTCACTATCATCAATATGTTTTATTATTTGCTCAATACAATAGGAGGTTTTAGTACATTTTTGTGCTTAGCTTCTGTAAACCTCATTTCTATCGTCTTTGTGTATTTTTCTTTACATTTCTGAATGTTTACTTAATAAGTTGAATATATTTCTGCTTCCTGGTTATTTAGTATCATTTCTCTCGACTACTTGCCAACTCAATTAATGTTACTACTAAACATACTTTATCCATCTATTCCCCCAATCTAGAAAATTCGTGTTACACCGAAAAAACATCGAAAATAAATGCATCTCCGAATTGGAATCGGTATCGATGCTGACAATTATAAATCAATTGTGTTTGTAGAAATTTAGTTCATCAATTATAACGAGTCATTGTTTTTACTGGTTAATGAGTAAGATATGTATATACGTAAATAAAAGGAGAACATTTAGCAAGATTAAGTGATTGCTCGAATACCTCATGAAAATACAATAAATTCTGAGTCCCTCATGTCATATATACCTGTCATATTCTAAAGCAGCGGTGGGCAACCTGGGGCATTTGGGGCCCACGAGACTAAATTTGATGGTCCGCGACTCTTTTCAAACACTCTATTATGGGGCCCGCGTGTTAGTGATTGTATACAAAATGGGCCCGCCTAATTTTAGTGTGAAATTAATGCTGAATATCAATATATTTTCTATAATCATTATATAATGATTCAATTTATTTACTTGTTATTTTGCTTATAAGTACAAGCGCGCTTCGCTTGCTTGTGCTGCGCGGCTGGCGGACACTTTGTGTCCGCCGGAGGCTCCCTTCGGTCGCCTGGAGGTGACATTGGTTTATTACAGGGTTGGAATTTAACCCGGGTTAAATAGGTTTTGCCCAGCCCAGTGGGTTAAACCCGGGTAAAATCCGGGTTTAATTAGTTTAACCCGGGGTTAAAACGGAGAATAAACGGATTTTCCCAGTTATTGTCTTTGTTTTCAAATTCAACAATATAATTAATTATATTAGCGTATTTTTTGTAAGAGGTGCATATCAAAATCTAATACACTAATGAAAATCTAAAACAAAGGGCCCCATAATAGAGTGTTTGATGCGTAATGATGACGTCATAACAAAGTGATGAGTCATCATTTTTTGATGATAGTTACATCATATGTGAGACATGTTAGTATACAGATTCTATTAAAATTTCAGCCTTCTATCTCCTATAATGGCTGAGTTATGCCCGAATAACTGTGTTGCTTAACTTTTAAAAATGTGACAATGACGTCATAATTCCATGATGAGTCGACATTTTGCTCTGAACTCAGAACTTACTGGAGCCATAGCCAAAAGACTCCCACATGCCAAAAATCAGCCTTCTGCGCCCGGCAGTTTCTTCAATCAATTCGTTACAGATATATATATATATATATATATATACAATCATCGAGTTTTAATAGTAAGGATAAACAATAATCGAGTTTTAATAGTAAGGATAATTTTAGTTATTACATTGCTTCCATATAGGTTTCTAATGTCAGTTCTTGCTACGGCCTTGGTGATGTGACCGTAACAAGAACTGACAGATTTGGGGCCCGCGAGACCCCTCGCGGGCCCCAATTGTGGCCCACTTAAGGATTAAGGTTGCCCGCCACTGTTCTAAAGGATGCACTTCAAGTAATATATGGTTCGAATGAGTAGTCAGGCCTTAATTACGTATCGAAGGCCATGCATTATAATTACAAGCGCGCTTCGCTTGCTTGCGCTGCGTGGCTTGCGGACACTATGTGTCCACAGATTTCCGGGCGCCTGGAGATATCAAAAAACAGTTGATTGCTTTCTAATTCTCTACTAAAAAAAGTTATCTATGGTGAATCATGAATTCAGAACTGAAAAAGAAAAATTAGGTCCATGATAAAAGGAATTCGAAATCAATTACGTACATACCTAGAAATGCCATGTCAACAGTTGAAAGCTAGTCTCTAGCCTATTTTGGAACTTGTTTACTTTATGTAACTATTGTAAACAAATGTGATCAAATAATTTATTATATATATTTGAAAATTTGATATTCGATATCTACACCCCTAAAATCCCATGTTAACCGTAGGAAGCTAGTCTAGCATATTTTTCATATTTCATCATATGGTGTGAAAATATACACATCACCTTTTTGTTGCTATACAACAGCGGTTTTCAACCTTTTTTTGTCTGTGGATATCCCCTATAGCAATTTTCCTATATTCTGTGGAGTGTGGACCCCTTCCTATTAGTCGTAATACAAAATTTTGAATCCTGTGGACCCCTTTATATCTTCTGTGGACTACTAAGGACTCCAGAGGAAGGAGAACGTTTGAACTTAATCCGGGAGCCAGACAATATTAAAGATAAGTATGCAGTATCAGTTATGAAAGACGGCCTGGTTGTAGGCCATGTCCCTTATAATCTAGCACCAAGAATTTCACAATTTTTGAAGAGAGACATGAACAAAGCCTTTGCTGAGGTTAAATCTAAACCAATAAACCGAGGAGCAGGTTTTGGCCTAGAGATTTCGTGTGTCTATTATCTATATTGACCCAAGATTTACATAGATAAAATGAAGGAAATTGTGGATGCCCTTTCTTCAGACGGACTCCTCTAATAACCTAATTTCCTACAATCATGTAATATAGATGATATGTTATAAATATGTATATATTTTAACTTCTTATTTGAAACGTTCTTAAAGAATGGCATGTATATGAGTGATTGTTACATATACATCTGATTGATGCCGTATCTCGGAGGTAATTTTGTATTAAAAATTTCAAACGGGAGTTCACTTAACTGCCGTATGTCAGAGGTTGCCGTTACTCGGAGGTGCCGTTACTCAGAGGTTGAAGAAGTACTATTAGTATAGGAAAATCAATCGGTGGAATGGGATGATGCCGCTTCTCGGAGAGTTGCCGCTACTCGGAGGTGCCGCTTTGGGAGGTTTACCTGTATACACACAAGCGCTTCGCTTGCTTGCGCCGCGGCTGGCGGACACTTTGTGTCCGCCGGATGCGCCCTTTGGGCGCCTGTGGTCACCATTGATTAATTATATGGAAGATAGCATCTCTAAATACGTCTGTCCTACTATTATAATCAATATCGCACGAAAAATCACCAAAATTATCAATTTTTTAAATTTTGATGCGTAATGATGACGTCATGACAGTGTGATGAGTCATCATTTTTTGATGATAGTTGTATCATATGTAAGGTATATTAGTATACAGATTCTATTAAAATTTCAGCCTTCTATCTCTTATAATGGCTGAGTTATGCTCGAATAACTGTATTGCTTAACTTTTAAAAATGTGACAATTACGTAATAATTCCATGATGAGTCAACATTTTGTCTGAGCTCAGAACTTACTGGAGCCATAGCCAAAAGACTCCCACATGCCAAAAATCAGCTTTCTCCGCCTGGCAGTTTCTTCAATCAATTCGTAACATATATATGTATATATATATATATATATATACAAACATTAATCGAGTTTTAATAGTAAGGATTACTTAACTTATTAATATTCGGCAAGAATATGCAAGTTACTTTTGATGACCAGTGCACAATGGAAGTACTTAAGTACAAGTACAATTCATGAACAAAAAAGTACTCAAGTACAGTACTCACAAAATTGTACTTAAGTACCAAAATACTTAAGTACATTTGAACCCAACCCTGCTAAATAAGTTACTGCTTTGAAGTAGTAAAACAATGAGTCTATTGTAGTGTCAAACAATGATTTCTATTGGGAGGGTGAAGCCATATATATTGTATAGAAAAACACATTTTTGGCTGGAAATTTCGCTTAGATCTTTGAACTTAATCGTAGACGCATCATTTGACACCTAAGTGCCAATTTTCGTATATCTACGACTTGTCAATTCTTCAATCAATTCGGACAAATTCAAACAAAACCCTAGCGTTTTAATAAACAGGAATCCCTTGCCGTTCGCGGGTTACATTCTTGAGAATTGGCGGGAACGGCAAATCCGCAATCGCCGAGGTTAAAGGTTTACGAAAATCCTGGGGTTAGGTTCCTAGAATTCTAAAAGATTCATTAAGTATCGTCCATAATATCCTAAATGAAAGCTTTAAGTTCTTCAAGTAAAGGGACAAATTAAGTTTAGTACCATACAAGCTCACTTCGCTTGCTTGCGCTGCGCGGCTGACGGACACAAAGTGTCCGCCAGAGGCATCCTTTGGGTGCCTAGGCCCACATTGATTAATTATAAGGTAGATAACTTCTCTAAATACGTCTGTTATAATATATATTATAATATATCACTAAATTTGTCATTTTTTTCAATTTTTGATGCGAAATGAGACATATGATACAACTATCATCAAAAATGATGGCTCATCACTGTCATAACAGAGTGATAAGTCATCATTTTTTGATGATTGTTGTATCATATGTGAAGAATACGTATTAATATACACAGTCTATTAAAATTTCAACCTTCTATCACCTAAATGACTGAGTTAATTGTCGAAAAACTGAAATTTCTAATTATAAAAAGGTGACAAAGATGTCATAATTCCATGATGAGTTGACATTTTCGTCTGAGGTCAGAACTTAGTGGAGCCATAGCCAAAAGACTCCAACATGCCAAAAATTCAGCTTTCTGTGCCTGGCAGTTTCTTCGATCAATTCGTTACATATATATATATATATACACGTATACAGTTTGGCCTGCGAGAATATATATGTAATTCATTTATTCTTGTGTTCACCGAATTCCTGCACAACACTTAAATAGTATTTATCATTTCATATTTTCTCCTTAGACTATTTGTGTTGTAGGTAGTTAAATTCTCTGAAAACTGTCTGCAGTTAGGCTCGTTTATTATGAACTACCAGGGGACCAAAAATATTATTCATAATATACTACTAGCGAAATTTCATATTAAGTGAACTAAATTGGGCTAATTTGTATCTACTCTTCAAACTGTCAGTAGAACTATTTGGTTGTCTGAGTACATGGCAACCAAAATACTTGTATCCTATCGTTAAGTATGTTGGAGACTTGTCTGCTCTATCTACATGTATCATATTCGCATCATCGTACAAGTAAGAATTTTCATTACTCACTCACTTAATGATCGTACTTAGTTTATATTTTCAAATGAGGGGACATGCCATAATAATTTCGACTCGTGGATTGTGCATACGGATAAGACCCTTTTTCCTGTTTCCAAACTGGTACGGTATTATACAGCCCTCCAGAGAGTCGGCAGAGACACCCTCTTAGTCTCAAACTCCTAAATTTTCATACACACAAATCGATAAATAACATTGTACTGTTATAATATAGGGTAAATTGGGTAATATGCTAAATTTCCCATATATTGAAAAGTCGAGTGCGCATGCTCATATTTATAGGCACAACATTATTACAAGAGGATGCAACATTATTGCAAGAGGATGCAACATTATTACAAGAGGATGCAACATTATTGCAAGAGGATGCAACATTATTGCAAGAGGATGCAACATTATTGCAAGAGGATGTTCGAGATAGATCTCTTATACATTCATTGAGAACAGATCCAATAGACATATTTTTGTCATCAGAATACCTTGTGAGCGAGCTAAGTGATGTCATTTACGATATATGTCCACCATCTAAGACCTCTGACATGACAGATTATGGTTTTTTGCCCGGTCTTTCTCAATTTCAAAATGAAAAGCAACCCGAAAGCACTTTCGACCTTGACTGCGCCCCACCAACATCTTCCATCGCTGTTCTTGCTAATGCGCAGACTATATCCCCACTAAGGGTAAAATTCAAAACAATCAAAGATAAAGTCAAGACCGAATTTTGTAAGCTCCTTTCTAATCCCAACACATTCCTCTCAGGAATTTGCATAAACAGTTTCATGGTAAATAGTAGTATTTCTATAGTATCTATAATTTACATGACCTTTTTTTCTCTTGAAGTAGGTCTCTTGAATAGCTGATCAATTTTTGTTAGAATCACTGTTAAAAGGGGAGCTACGATTTGATGTAACGCCATTCGTCCATCATCATTTGCTCTGGCTGGAAGTGAATTGAATAACTGTTTCATGGAATTGCTTTTAAGAAATATTTGTTGAAGTTCATTTTTAGGAATATATCCCCCCTTAGACAATAATACTAGTATTTCTCGCTCCCTTTTAGTGAGTATTGAGCACTGAAAGATTCCATATAATGGTGAGGGGTAGCTTAGTAAACTTATAAGACTACTTACGCCAGGGAAGTCGTCATGAATTTTCCTCCATCCGTCTGTTTCCACGCTACTATACAATATATAGTCCTTATTACTGATAAAATCCAACATTTCAAAAAAATTGGTTTTCGTCAAACCCATCAAACTATAGTCTTTTAACTTTTTTCTTGTCGCAGAATTAGAGATGAATACGCGATCACTAGTTGGGATGAGATTAAAATGTTGTTCTTTATCCTTCGAATGAGAGATTTCAGGGATATGTTTCAGAGTTCCCAGTGTTACACCATCCATTATTACTACTTCTGGGTTATCCTTACACATAGGACAAGTGAAATTCGCTTTGTAGTCAATTCTAACCATCCTTAAGTATGCATTCCACCCGTGTTTAAGAATGTGATACAGGTACTTAGTTTTCCTTCCTAGCCTCTCCATAACATTATTCTTTGCACTAGAAAAAAATTCAATTAGATTCATGTACTACTACTAAATAATGGTATTATTATTACACCCGGTTAGTGCGTACATTTTTATGTCTCCTATGCAAGCACGCACTACCCGAGTTCTCTAGTAATTCGGGAGCAATTCTTACCTTAGATAACCGTGTAGTGTGTTTCTAGATGAAGTCATAAATTCGCTATACTCATAGAGCAAGTCATAATGTAAGAAGTATCTGTTGTTAATGTTCAGCAAAAGTCTTGAACTGCCATCAAAATATGCTCTACACTTGCAAGTACCTTCGCATATAGAACTATAAACTGAACAAATATATAATAACATGAACTATGAGCAGGTTGTGAAGCAAGATTTTGGTTATAATCTTCCTTTATGTTCAGCTAGCTCAACAACAGTCTTTGCTGTATATAGAATGAGCCCTCTTCTCTCCAATGAAATCTTCTCTTTGCTAAATTTATAGTTATATTCACAAAGTTCCTTTTCCGGAAGTAGTTCTATCGGTAAATTCAGGTTGTTACATAGTTGTTGCTCTTCATAGAGATTGGACATGCTTTCATCAAATGAGACAGGTATTGATATATTAGATACTACTGGATATTGAATTTCTTTCTGATCTGCTGTTAGTTCGTTGAAATTGTTTTCAGGTAAAATCTTTTTCATAGTGGCTGACTTACTACACTTACCCAAACATGTATCACAGAACCACTTCACTTCCTTCTTGTAGAAGATATGAAAATCCATATTGTCAATTAGAAATATTGTTGACAAAGAGAGAGTAAAAACGTAGAAATATTGGCATATTTGGGTTGGCATAGAATTAGATGCTCGTTAATTAAGCATTGCTCGAAGGCTTGAATGTGAATACAATTGTGATCACAACATTTCAAACATGATTCTGCGACTGTATCGATCACAACCATTCTTTTCGTTAGTTTGACTTTTTCTAAAATATACAAATGCTTAGTTAAGGAGCTCATTAAATAACATTTCGATTTCAAATTACGCAGAATGTGAATAGAACACATACCTGTCTTAGTCAATTCGAAATCTGATACAACTGCGAATACTGTCTCACACAATAGCCATGCCTTAGATTCTACAATCAAGAGGGCTGTATATTGGTCAGAGGTTGATATTGGTAAAGTTGATATTTCTTCATCATCAGATTGGGATAAGTCCGAACCATGATTGGTGCCTATGATTATAAAAGAGCATTAATTAAGCATTAAATATCTAACCAGAACTGAGCTAACCAGAACGGCAGAGCTTACTCTAAGATGAATATATTACTAGTGTAGGTATATTAAATTGAATTAAAAAGACAACATTTCCCCAAAATATCTCAATATGTTATGTTAAACATAATAAATTTATTTGCCAGTATATACCCACCCACCCTACATTACTTTGGAAATTATATGGTTGCAATATTCTATTAACAACAGAACAAAATCTAACACAAAACAAAATGCTTTATCCATCATATATTTACCTGTTTGCTGATTGATTTCAATTCTGGTTAGAGATTCATCGAAAACATATACGTTACTCGTCTCTGAACTTAAGGTTAGATGGGAGAGATGTGTTTCTTCGAATTCATCTTTTCGTTGTCTCTTCTTTGAATTGGGTATGTTAAAATTCTATAAGTTATCTCGTCGGACATACTACTTGTATATCAAAAAAATTTATAAAATGTAATCAATTGTTACAATTTGTGATAGCTTCAATAAACCAATACTTGTGCCAGGATGTGTCTATATATACCCCTAGTAGTGAATCATGAATTACACTAGTAGCAGTCTGGGAAGTTGGAATTATTTGTGGTAGATACTCACTCGAAGCAATTTGTTCTTGTAATATAGTACAATTTCAGCATTTCTTTTGTGGTCTTTTGAATCTAGTCAAATGGCTAATAATTAAATTGATAGTTAAGATTTTAAGGGTTCATATAGGTTGCTATGTTGTCTAAAGTAAGAGCTAACAAAGCGCACTCGACCTTTTTCAGTGCGCATTCGCACTCGACTTTTCAATACCTCAAATTTTCACGCTCCTAAACACTTTCGGGTTTAAAATCATATGCCCAAAGGAGCGTCTCGCGCTCCTATATAATCCCTCGCCCCCCCCCCCCCCCCGTTTATTCATTTATGTTGACTTATATCGAAAGTTATATTCTAATCCTAGCTAATCTGATCGTTGTAATATGAAAAACATTAAATAAGATGTCTAACCTATCCGGACCCCAAGAGTAGAAATATAATACGTATCCTCTTCACACGATGGTCAGCTTCTGAGTTTGCTTAATCTCTCTAGGACCAATGATGTATAAAGAATAATTTGATGAGAGTGAGATCCAAATAAAAGCATTGAACACGATTATTGTTGTTATTACGGACTTCATAATTGAAGAACCATTGAGGAAATCAAACTCCAGTCCTCTTTTCCAACTGCTCGTAGAGCTCCATTTCAAGTACATTTTCAGCCGTTTGACCACAAAATTGCGTAACATAGTACTGTAGGACTTGTTTCATTAATACAGATGTGTCATAAGTTCCATCATCTCATTAAACTTCCAAAAGAAATGGTAAAGACTACACGATTATTTCCTTATTCGCTAATGTACTATAAAATTCATTAATTTTAAATTGAATATATATTGAATGTGGCTTACAGAGCAGCTGATGTAGACACTATAGAGCTTCGCCTACAAGCTTTCAGGACTCAAATTTTTCCTGTAATCCACTCCAGTTTTCCGAAGAAAGAATCCTTCATTCTTTACTGTCTTCAAATACATTTCTAGCTCTGTAATGGACACCCATCACTCTTACACCTTTCATAATAAATTTCCAGTCAACGTTGTACATTCTTTTTAATGTTTCAGACATACCTAATTTACAGAATGGAACCATTTCCGGGAAATACTCAGATTTCCCGGAATGGTTCCGTTCCGTAAATCAGGTATGTCCAATTTTTCTTTCATTCGATTCAGGTCCTGGATCTGTTCCCCAACCACCTCCTCTGAAGTTCTCTCCCTATACTTGTATATTAATGCCAACAATTAAACGAAATGACGTTGCAATATCCGTGCAATAACATGATATTTTATTCTTACAAATGGCAGATTTGGTCGCTAATTTCGAAAAGTCAATTGACTAGATGCAAGATGGAAAATATCTCTGAGAAAATATTTGGAACTGCAAAATAAGAAACTCCATCAAATGCTGGATGATGAAGAGACTAGAAATCGAGTCGGTTTACGTTCCTCTGATATAATCAAACAAGAACTGAGAATTCAATCCGGAGTACGAAACAACCTATAGCGAGAGCGAATTTTTGCGAAAAATTTCCAACCATAAGATGAAATAAAGCCCATCGACTTTGATTAAGAACTGAGACAATACTTTCCTTCTAAGTCGAATGTCTGCTGTCTCATTGTAAATCCTGGCAGCGGCGAAACATTCCTTTGTCAAAGGATGGGCTTTCGTTTTGAGAAAAACGCCTTCCACAGTTTGCATTTGCTACTTCCATTCCATGTCGCCGCGCAGAATGGCATCAAATGGAACCAGGCCAGGGAAAACCGGGCGGGATTAATGAGGAGTTTATCCAACTCTGGCTTTGCCTATCCCTGCCAGTCGGTGTCAGCTGGCGTTCAGACCTATCGAAACATCTCGTCGATTCAGACGGTGAAGGACTCCGATTATCATCGGGAGTATACGTGCACATCAAAGAGATCTCTTTCGAGCAGACACTCCTCAACCTTCTCCCCCACGCGAAAGGTCTTAAAAGTATCCACCATCCTCATGACGAGCCGTCCCGATTCCTACACAACCATTTCCTCTTACTACCAACTCAGCATCGACCGTTTTAATCAGGTCCTCGGATTCTCCCCTGAAGACCTATACTTCCGCATCCAACTTCAACAGAACAGTGGAAACTGGATCAGTTGAAGGGTTTACTCTACCTCCACAATCAGATGAATCAGCAGTGGAAGTGATAATGTGAGCGTGTTCACCTTCGCACTCCTGTACCTGAGTTGATCAGTTACTTCATCTCAGATGTAGTGGAGTGTTTGCATCGGCTCCAGATGTGGTATCGGCGAGGTAGCGTACCTTGGAGTGTCCAGTCGAGAACTGACCTCTTCGAAGGACATTCTGAGCGGAGTAGATCAGGCTTGTCAGTGCTTGGGCCTGGCAGAAGAGCACATTAAGAAGCTTCCTTATGGCAAAGTGGTCCGTGTGTGGTGTTTGACCATTGAAGAATTCGTCGGTGCCAGCTGGTTAAGCAATTGTCCACGGAGTGACCAACACTTAAGCACTCGTTACATCGTAAATAGTGATGATCATTTTCAGTGTTCAAAATGGTGATGAGGCTTTTGCGTGGTTTATTGTCAAAGGAAGCGGACCTGATTTTCTCAGTTTTATTAAAATTATTACCAACTACCTGCTGCACATACCAATGTTCGTCACTACGTCTCCTCCATCCCACCCAACTACAGTTTCGATTCAAGATCCGTTTCTCCATTTCAGTTTAGTTGGTTACTGAAATACCCCTGGATACTTGATCCCTGAGCTACTTAGCAGTGAGGTTATAGGAGGCAGACTTTTCTACTCTCTCTTCTTACAGTAGAGTCCTCGAAGAGATTCAGTTACTTCTTGGCAGTAAGCTTAGTTCGCACCTTACTAGTTGTGCCCTCACAGACTGAATCAGTTCTTCTTGTGTCTTCTTTTAACTACGTATTCCGACCATCCACAAGTCTATATTTGTATAAGACAGAATTCCCGCCTAATTTTGTTCAGCAGAATACCGAATCAATTGAATTGTACTGACAACTTGATATAGTATACTCCCAAACACTCCATAGAATACGACACCATGATCCCACTTCTCTGTATACCTTACATCCACAGTCTATCCGGACTCGAATACCTAGAGCTAAGTTATATAATCCTACAGACAGCGGACAGAAAGACCCTTTACAAGTCCTCGATACTAACAAAACACACTGTGAGTACTGTTCTTGTCTCATTCGCAGAGTTGTACTAACTAGTTGGGATGAATTCTTCAGCTCAACAATAACTATCCTATACTAACTTAGCTCTTCGACTATGGGAGACTGAGCTACAACATGGAGATGTCACTCTCGTACAGCAGTGAGTCGACTCAGATCATCAGTCTACTTGGATGCGTATCTCAAGTTCACTAGATGGTATTGTGTGGCTATATCTGTGTATTTGAGCATTTCACTTTATTTCATATTTCCATAATGAATGTTTATATTATTATTCCACTAAACTGGAAAACAGGAATATATCTGTATTACCAATTATGTAGTAGTATTTAATTAATACAGTTGCGTTTCAGGCTGTAAGAAGGGTTCTATTTTACAGTTTATGCATTGCCTGTGATAAGTGGTCAAAGATATAATGTAAGCAACCAATTTGATAGATAAATTCAAGTAGGGCCATACTCTCGCAATGGAAATATGCTTACAGAGATAGCCTACTGGTCATGATGAGTCAAACCACTCGTCTTAAGAAATCCTGTTTTTATTTAGTTTTCTGGTCAGCCGGTTTTGTACCACAAACCTGGTCACTTGGCCTGGGGTGTTACGTAGGGCGCCTAAGGCAGGCATGAATGTAGGCAAACCACGCAGCAAGCGAAGCGCCGTGAATTTATGATCTAATGCATAGCTCACTGTTATACAATGAATTTTGGTGTCCAGTTATGCATATAATCCTCTCTCCAAGCGTAATATTCAACACAGTCAAACCTCTATAGCGAACACCTCTCGGGACCAGATTTTTTGTTCATCATATCGAGGTGTTGATTACTAGGTATAGTGGGAGGTTCTTGTTGACATCGTTGAAATATTAAAATATATTGAAAATAGTGTCCACTATTTCGAGATGTTCACTGTTCACTCACGAGAGGTAATCACTCTTGGAGGTTTAAGGGAATCTCCCTAAATGGTTGAATAGCAACAGTATGCCTTTGTACGTATTAGCTCGAGTTTTGCTTTGAACTCTATCCCTAGTACTGCACGCTGGAGATAGTCATGGTTATCGGGATTCCTGGTATTGGCTGATGAGCTGATTCACCACTCACAATTATCCATTATGGAACTGAAAACTGGCTGACTCGATAAATACTGATTCACTCTCCCTACTGCTCCTATTTCTCAGTTGCTGATTCCAAATGACATTTGCGAGGGTTTCGATAACTTCACTTCATTTATCTAATTTTTTCTCCGAATTATAGTACCAAATAGGTTTCATTATCAATCTTTGTACGATTCAAAAAATAATGGAAATTTTATTTTCTTTCTTATTTCTATAATTTTGATAACTTATCTACTAGAATTAGGTTAGCTTAGTTTCAATTCTCATTCCACTCCCGAGCTCTAGTTGCCATGAGTGAACAGTTCCTGAAGCACTTGGTGGTGGACAGAGGCACCATAGCGGACGCAGAGAAGCAGTCTCAGTGGGCGTCCAAGAAGCTCGTGTGGATCCCGCATGCAGATCAGGGCTACGTCTCTGGGAGCATCAAGGTGAGTGACTTCGTTTAGAATTCTTCTGGTGTCCACATTCGTGAGGGGTTTCTTGAGGGGATGTGTTGGGGAGGAGAGGTGCATCCCGCCCCTCCCTAGAATTCTGTTAATATTTCAACCAATGACTGCGCGAATTTTGAATTTGAACGAACAAACTATGAACTATTATTAAAATGCTTAGAATGCTTCAGGATGTCCCCATTGTAAGTATTTTACATTTCATTTCTTCACTTAATAATTCTTAAAACCTTCGATCGTATAAGCTATGGTCATTAGGTGGCACTTTTTGTCCAAGAGAGCAAATTTATTTTGAGAAATATCATTTTTTTAAATCCATTTTTTTGGTGTTTCCATGCTAAAAGGATTGATCCACCACTCCTGGGTGTGAGGTACCCTTACCTCCCTAATAGTCGGGGATTAATTAGAACGATGAAAGCGTTTCCTCGGGAGTATTCTGTCCTGGATACTCGCCTTGACGGCGCACGCTGGTATTCTTGTGTCGCTTGGAAGTTAATTGACGTGAGTGTTTACCTCAAACTCTCTCTAGTCTTATCAACCGTAGTCCGTAGAGAAACATTCTGCGTCTCAAATCTCGAACTGTTGAGTACAGTTTTTAACTGCAGACCATCCTGATGTATTCGTCTTCCCATCCTATGGTGTGTGCGAGAATGGGAAGATGGGGCGGACTTTTACTCCACTCGTTTGTGATCTTAGACATTTTTTCTTTTCTTTCTTATCAGACCACCTGATTATTAACCCTTGAAAGCATTTGGGATTTTTCTATTTATAGTAGTAACCCCAAACTTGTATGGCTTCCCCATTGAAAATGGCTTAAACCGGAAATGACGCAACACATTCCTGTGGCAAGCGTGGGTTAATAGTGCCATCTTATCACCAGGCAATCAGACCCTACCACTAAAAAATCAGAAAAAATTGGGATTAAAACATATTAATAATGCATTTCACACACACACACTCGCTATTCTATGATTGTGCTGTCCTATCCTAAAAGCATAGGCTAACTATTTTGATTTTTTCATGGTTAGCTGGGGTGGCGAGATTTGTAAACATATATCAAACTAATGTGGCATGCCACCCCAAGTCAACATAACATTTAGGTCTGGGGTGGCACACTACCCCTGCCACCCCTGGAGTTACGCCTATGCCTAAAAGCCAAAGTATTATGAAAAATCCGGCACTCTTTCATTATAACAGTTTTAAAATCCCACTAAGACGAACAAATTGTAAATAATATTTTTCATGTTCTTATACAATCATTGATGAATTTGTATAAATTGATCTGACCCAATGAAATCAATAATGTTTCGTGAGAAGCTAGTACCACATTTGATGTTACACGTGATGAGCCTTGATGTTATGTCATTGACAGAACGAAGGTTCCTGTCATGCCATGTCACACGTTGTACAAGTGTAGCATTACATTCAGACTGCACAAGATCTCCTTTTTTAAAACGAGTTTGTTGCTCATACTACTGAGGCAGCTTTATTTGGAAACGATTAAATTCATTTTAAAATGGAAATTTCTTATTTATGACTTCATTCCAAGCACATTTTTTATTTTATTTTCAATTGGTTTCCCCTACACAGCTTCGCTTATTATTGTTAATTAACGAAAATACTTCCTTTGCTATAACATGCGTCTAAATCAGTGGTTCCCAACCTGGGTCCACAGTATTCAAATTTTTGTATTCCGCTTAACAAGTCCGCAGAATATAGGAAAATTGCTATAGGTGGTCCACAGTCAAAAAAGATTGAAAAATGCTGGTCTAAATATCCCAATCTTTATTTCATTTTTTGTTTTTTAATGTATGTCTGTATAAGTATGTGTATGTTAAATTTATTTTCAGTTAGGTAGTACATGTGTGAGGAGAATAATGTCTCCATTTCAGCATCATTCTGTTTTACCGTAAAAATTATACGTATAATATTACCTGCAATACGACCAGTCATCATCACTTCACCTTACAAGAGAGATGACGTGTTCAGCTGCGTACTATTGTTTGTTGTTTATGCCTTTCCCTGTACACAATGACAAGCTAACATTCTCCGCATTCCATTCTAGTTTCAAATTGTATTGTCACCGTATCGTATTGGTTTGAATGAGGATGTTTATTGCTTGTAGAAGGATGACGGGGATTTTGTGGAGGTGGAGACCGAAGACGGGAAACGTATGAAGGTGAACAAGGACGACATTCAGAAGATGAACCCTCCCAAGTACGAGAAGGTGGAGGACATGTCAGAGTTGGCCTGTCTTAATGAAGCCAGCGTCCTGTCCAACCTCAGAGACAGATACTACTCGGGACTTATCTATGTGAGTTACTCCATTCTCCATCTCTACAATATGCACTAGACGACGCTTAGAAGGAGTGCCTACTCTCTGACACCAGATTTTGTACTGTACAGCCAGTTTACACTCAACTATGAAGTAGTGCCGCTAAATTCCTTATTTCCCGAAATTGCACTCCTTCAAGTTGACTTGTTAACGTTTGTCTTCTTTCCAAAACTTGAGAATTTTATTTCTACGAAACGTATACGTCCAAAACTTGTATGATTTATCGGACCTGGACGCCAGGTTGTGAAGTGACTGGATGGACTTTGTATGCTATCTCTCAGCATGTCGCGTTAGCTTAGCACATTCCTCTATCTCTGTAGACGTACTCAGGCCTGTTCTGTGTGGTGGTGAACCCCTACCGCCTCTTCCCCATCTACACGGACAAGGTGATAGACATGTACAAGGGGAAGAAGAGACACGAGGTGCCTCCTCACGTCTACGCCATCGCGGATTCAGCTTACATGCACATGCTGCAAGGTACTCCTCCCAGTCGATACTCTCATTATTCTAATAAGCTGCGAATGTTCTATTATGCCGAGCATTTGGTCATATATTATTACACACTTGCACTTCTAGATTCGATATAAAATAATTTCAGTTGTTAAAAGCTATTTATTATTAGTTAAAAGCAATTTATTTAAGTCCAATGATTTAGGCGTATAATTTTGAGTCATATCGTGTTTAGGCGCGCGAATATTTTGGATATTCCTATACCATAACGATATATTTTGATTTGGGCGTGTAACACACTACCTCAAGCAGATCTGTGTATAATAACTTGTCTGCGGAAATGTGCCTAGAATCAGAGTTGGGTTCAAATACATTTTTCTTGATCAAATACAAATACAAATACGTTAAGCAGAAACCAAATACGAATACAAATATAAATACAAATACAAATACAAATACAAATACAAATACAAATCAATTACAAATACAATACAAATAAGATTTAGCAATTACCAAATTAAAGAAAAATTCCCACACAAATACGTTAATTATTATTAAATATTATTTCTATCATAAATTACCTAGTTTAACTATCACTATACTTTTCTTGGTTGCAATTAATGAATGTAAGTTATTCGAAACGTTCGTTCATCACTTAGGCGACATCTTTCTCGACGAAATATTTTACCAGCAACAAACACAAATATGAATACTTAATTTCGACTTCAAATACAAATACACAATTTTCAGAAAATCAAATACAGATACAAATACAGATACGTATTTGAACCCAACCCTGCCTAGAATACACATTACAGGCTAAGACTATATTACACTTCTGCCTCCATTCATTGTATGTGTGTCTGCAGACCGAGAGAACCAATCCATCCTGTGCACCGGGGAGTCTGGCGCGGGGAAGACAGAGAACACGAAGAAGGTGATCCAGTACTTGGCAGTGGTAGCGGGCGCTTCTCACAAGCAGAAGACCGGTCCCAGGCGGAGAGCCTCCTCCTCCTCTCTTCAGATAAAGGCCGGACTAGCTCCTGGACAGGTTACACCTCGCTATTTCCTTTCCTCACTGTTTGTAGGTCTTTTGTTAGAGTCTAATGCATGACCAAGTAGACTCTGTTTCAGATGCAAACTTGTGCGAATTATTATATTTTAAGCACTAATTATTTGAGACAATCTTACAACTGGACAACACGGTGCAATTTCCTAACGTGTTTCATTAGCAGGAATCCTGTCTGCATATGTTGTATAGTTTGATATGAGTCCCTGTAATGCGTAGGGGGAGCTAGAGGCTCAGCTGCTGCAGGCCAATCCTCTGTTAGAGGCATTCGGCAATGCTAAGACGATAAAGAATGACAACAGCTCTCGATTCGGGAAATTCATCAAAATATTCTTTAACCAACACGGATATATCTCCGGCGCCACTATTGACACCTATCTGCTAGAGAAGGCCAGGATCTGGCACCAGTCTCCAGGGGAGAGGACGTTCCACATATTTTATCAGCTCTTGCAAGGAGCCGATCAGAAGCTGAGAGGTGAAATCCATTCCTATTCACTGCAGAGTGTGCGGTGTGTTGATTTAGTTGTGTGTGCTTGTCAGACGAGATATTCCTGTTGCCGGCGGAGGAGTACAAATTCATGAGTAACGGAATGGTGAAGATCCCGGGAGTGCAGGACGATCAAGACATGGATGACACGCGGGAAGCCATGGACATCATGCAGCTCAGCGCGGAGGATCAGACCGGTGAGCTGGACTGTGCGATTGATTATTCTATTTATTAATATCGGAATCTCACTTCATTTCTCTCTCACAACCTATCGAATTTAATATTCCCTCTACCAGCTCACCAGTATCAGATGTAGGGACTCTTTATACCGTTAGCTTATACTGTTAATTTTCATTTTAGGAATATTCAAGATATTGAGCGCAGTGCTTCTATTCGGTAACATGAAATTCAAACAGGACAGGAGCAGTGATCAAGCTCTGTTCGTTGAAACCACAGGTACGTTTGTTGTTACTTGTGTCTTAATTCTGAAGGACTGCAATCTAGTATGTTAGCTCGATGCATGTGGAATGCAATGGAATTATTCTTTGTTCGAGCACTTTAAAAGACGGACTTCACTTCATCAATCGTCAAGTTGTCTGATATGGTCTACCACGCCATGCACTTTCTTACAGACTAGTACTGAGTACTTAATGACCATAGTACCGCGATGCGATCCTTTGAAGGATAAAGCTGTATGGTATGACATATTGTCGAATGGTCGAGCTTCCCTTTATAATTTAGCACTATCTGCTTGCAATCTCACTCTAGTCAAGTTTGATGGGGTGAGAGTAGACAAATGCTTTGTTTGTATATCTTTTTAGATTCACATCGAACCTCTCTTAATGTTAGTTCATACACGTATTTATTATTTATTCTAAAAAAAGGATAGCTTTTCTCGGGAAAATGGAAATAAACTTATAAGAATGCAGTTATACCATTCATATGGGAATGCCACGAATTATATCGATTAGCATAGGTCTAGGTTCGCGTCTTTCACTAAAGGAAGTGGTTTCCGAGTACCTGCCAATGTCCTGTATTCTCAATGCAGTCATCAATCTACTGGAGACTATTGTTACTGTGTCTTCTCATACTCATTCAGTGTGATGGAGGGTCAACATTCTGTGTGAGTGTGGTGTTCAGCCGACTTTAACTGCTGTTCTGATAAGAACAGGTTTGTACTAACGCTGTACACCAGACGACTACTCATTACAGTTACTTCTAGTTCGAGCTGGTTTAGAGCAGGTTGCTCCCATTTAGTGGTTTAGTTAGCTTGTCTGTCATATTTTATAATGACTAAGCCCTGATGTAAAGCCACAAAGATAATCAATTTGTAATCAGCCAACTCACTCATATCTCGCAGTCTGGCAACTCTATACAAAAGAGTTGATAAGATCTGATCTACCATTCTAGTTCAGTTGGGACCTATCCTGTCGGTTTGTTGCTTGTAATACCTGATCATTTCATCTGTTTAGAGTTCTGATAAGCCCCTCATCTTCTTGGACATTCGGAAGCAATATATGAATGTGAATCCTGAGTTGAGTGATTTTCACATCTGCTCCAATTTTAGCCCAGATTCAAACTAAGACTATTGTTAATAGATGGAGCTTCAAAATTGGTAGCATTCTTTAGGAGTTGACATTACCCGATCAGTATTAGAAGAGATTTATGGAATGTCCGTTCTTGGCATCTTTTTCAAGAATCCCGAAATGAAATGCAATAGAACTGATTGCCTCATTGAGTGCAGTATTAAGTTGCTACGTGCATAGTATGTAGCATGATGGAGACTATTAAACCGCCAGCACATCACATTCTCTTCCCACAGCTGTTGATTCTTCTTGGGTAGTCTTTCACTCCTGCAGTATGATGTCTACAGCCCTGATTAATGTTGCGGTAGCTCACCTTTGATGTCCATCGATACTTGCATCTGTATTAGGAACTAGGAAGTATGTTGTACAGATTCTACAACATGTCATGACTATCTTTTTAATTAAATAATATTGCTAATATATTGTTTGTGTTGATTCTTTGTTTTCAACCACAAAGGTATTCTGTGATTATATTTATCTTATCTGTAGTTCCACAGAGGATCTGTAAATTGATCGGACTTCCCATCTCTGATTTCCAGAAAGGTTTGTTGAGGCCTCGGATCTCAGTAGGGAGGGAAATGGTGAACAGATCCCAGAACTTAGATCAGGTTAGTACTTCTTACTTCTAGCTCATTGCATGCCCAATGTTAGTTCGCTATTCTCCTTTCTTTTGTAAAATTAGAAGAACCGGTTATAGCCCATTACCACGTGAACAGGTTTCATCCAGCATTTCTAGGAGGATATGCGCTTAAAACTTTCCTTTGATTATTTTCATCCTCCTAGCCTATGCATTCAATATACGATATAGGCGTTTAGGAAAATTTCGCGCTTGTATAGCAATATTTATTTAAATTTATGCGCCTGGATGAAACCTTGCACGTGAATATCGCTCTATATTCTTAATCGTACGGTAGATCATGTACAAGAGGTGATCATGAACTAATCAACGATATATTGATAATGTGTAATGATGTCAAATAAGTTCCGAAGCAAATAGAATCGACAATCCTAACTAAAGATTAAATAAAATTACATTTAGACTCGCGCCAATACATCCAATGGAATTTTGTGATTGATCAATTTTGCATTCCAGGTCGAGTACTCTTCTCAAGCTCTAGCCAAGGCTCTGTACGAGCGTCTCTTCAAGTGGATCGTGTTCCGCATCAACAGGTCTCTCTCACAGATCACTCACGGGTTCCATTTTATCGGAATCCTAGACATCGCTGGATTTGAAATTTTCACACTCAACTCTTTCGAGCAGCTTTGCATTAACTACACCAATGAGAAGCTGCAGCAGCTTTTTAACCACACTATGTTCGTGCTGGAGCAGGTAATTCTCCCATCTCACTAGCCAGTCGCATGTGTTGTTACAATCTTATGAGATATCAGTATACACGGTGACACATAAGTTCCGTTACAAGCTTCTTTAGGTATACATTTTCTTATACTCTAACAATCTTGGTTATTATGGTCTTTAGAGGTTGTAATTCGAATATTTAAGTCTAAGACCGAGAACTGTGTTTTGCGAAGCAAAATGTGTTCTGGCACGCAGCGAAAATCGCAAATCAGGGCCGGGTCCACTGCTTCTGTAAAAAATGTCTTCATAAACGATGCTCCATGACGATTTGGCACCAGATACCTTTCATTCACCATGGAAATATTCCCAAATCCATTGAATTCATAATCAGTAGCTTGTAACAGAACTTATGTGTCACCCTGTACACTGATGAGTCGTGATGACGTCATACACATTGTAAGTATTTGCTATAGCTATCCTGTTATGGTAGGTGTACCTTCCCCGAAGAAAGCCATTAATCCGGAGACTTTCTGGAAAGTTGGGCCCCTCCTCAAATTGATAAATTTAAGGAAAGCCCTGCAAGAAGCAAATCTGCTTACTAAACTGTAGAATGCCCAGCATTTATATGGCTTCGCATTTATATGACTTCAGTGCCATAGAAAATGGCTGGGAGACATCCGCGATATCGGGGACACTGTGTCCCCAGTGGGCATTCTTAAGTATATATTTCTGCATCTGTGTATAAAGATTATAGATTCATTTTATTTAAGCTAGAATCGGTATATTCGGTGATGAAGTGAGATGTTATGAAGTGCTTATGTTTAACCTTTTTGATTTACTCTTAGGAGGCTAAGCTAATTACTTGTGAAGTATGTAAATTATTGAATCACTGTTATTTATTTGAGTATAGTTACTAGACTATACTTGCGTATGTTCTAGAGAGCTAGCTCTGTTATTTGATTATCCTTTATATCTAGGAAGAGTATCGCTTGGAAGGGATTGAATGGAATTTCATAGACTTTGGCCTGGATCTGCAGCCTTGTATTGACCTGATTGAGCGGGTATGTCTATTCTCCTGAATATTTTAATGTTGTTCTAATTTTACTTTTGATTAATCATCACCTCGTCGCTGGTATTTCAATGGAGTTCATGTAGTGCATTTCAGATTTGATTTGAGTTCAAGCATTTCTTTCAGGGTATCTCTCCAACACGTTTACACATTGTAGAAAACTTATTAAGATGCCTCCATTGTTAGAACAATGCTATCGGCGAAGTCAATTAATCAATCAATGCATTAGGGCCTGCTCTTACTGATGGTAATGCTAAAATGTTCTTGCTCGCGTGTCTTTGAATATTTTGCCTTTAAAGGAAAAGGAATTTGTAGTTCCAAATTATATACTCTTCTCATGAATAGTATATCTGTCACCATGATAGGACTATGGATACAAGCCATGAACGCTCTCTCTTGTAGCCTATGGGTATCCTAGCCCTGCTGGATGAGGAGTGCTGGTTCCCGAAAGCTACAGATAAATCCTTCGTTGAGAAAGTATTGAAGGAACACAAGAACTCTACAACCATCAAAAAATCAGACTTCCGGTCTGACTCCGACTTCCTGGTCAGCCACTACGCAGGGGAGGTGGATTATGTCGCGAAGGGCTGGCTGATGAAGAACATGGACCCCCTGAACGACACCATCGTAGGCCTCTTCTCCAGCTCATCTGATAAGCTGGTCTCGGAGCTGTGGAAGGACACCGGTAAGCTCCCGCACCTGTTCCTTATTCGTGCTTGATCTGAATCGGATCTCCCTAGGATAGATACGTACCAGCATGTAGGCATGCTCAGATCTCCCTAGGATAGATACGTACCATCATGTAGGCATGCTCAGATCTCCCTAGGATAGATACGTACCATCATGTAGGCATGCTCAGGTCTCCCTAGGATAGATAAGTACCATCATGTAGGCATGCTCAGATCTCCCTAGGATAGATACGTACCATCATGTAGGCATGCTCAGGTCTCCCTAGGATAGATACGTACCAGCATGTGAGCATGCTCAGGTCTCCCTAGGATAGATACGTACCAGCATGTGAGCATGCTCAGGTCTCCCTAGGATAGATGCGTACCATCATGTAGGCATGCTCAGATCTCCCTAGGATAGATACGTACCATCATGTAGGCATGCTCAGGTCTCCCTAGGATAGATACGTACCATCATGTAGGCATGCTCAGGTCTCCCTAGGATAGATACGTACCAGCATGTGAGCATGCTCAGGTCTCCCTAGGATAGATACGTACCATCATGTGAGCATGCTCAGGTCTCCCTAGGATAGATACGTACCAGCATGTGAGCATGCTCAGGTCTCCCTAGGATAGATACGTACCATCATGTGAGCATGCTCAGGTCTCCCTAGGATAGATACGTACCAGCATGTGAGCATGCTCAGGTCTCCCTAGGATAGATACGTACCAGCATGTGAGCATGCTCAGGTCTCCCTAGGATAGATACGTACCAGCATGTGAGCATGCTCAGGTCTCCCTAGGATAGATACGTACCAGCATGTGAGCATGCTCAGGTCTCCCTAGGATAGATACGTACCAGCATGTGAGCATGCTCAGGTCTCCCTAGGATAGATACGTACCAGCATGTGAGCATGCTCAGGTCTCCTCAGGCCGTATTGGCGTGTCGGCCCGATACGCCTTCAAAATATGACAGAGCATACTATTGACCAAACTGATGATCTGTCAGCCGGCAGATGCGTCTTTGAAATGCTTGAGGAGAGCACCAATCCACTCATTGATGCTTATCACAGAGTTATTAACAAACTACGAATCAGTAAATACAGATTATCTCGCATAGCTGATAACATTAACCAATTTAGAATACCTAACGGAAGAAGATAGATCACTCACGATATACTCGTGCTAATACTATCTTCCTGACTTGTTATTCTCATTAATAATTCTGCATTTCTAGCTAACATAATTGGGATGGGCGCCAAGGACCAGACAACTTCTAAATTCGGTTCCTCTGTGACTAAGAAAGGAATGTTCCGTACGGTGGGACAGTTATACAAAGAGCAGCTCATCAAGCTGATGGGAACACTCTCCAATACCAACCCTCACTTTGTCAGATGCATCATCCCCAACCACGAGAAAAAGGTAAGATTGATCTACTCGATAACACGTCACCTCTTCCAAGTATTTCGTTTTAAAACGAAATCAATCTCTATATGCTACAAGTACGTGTCAGCTCATGAACTCCTGTAGCCAGGAAAGCTGGTGGCACATCTGGTGCTGGAACAGCTGACGTGTAACGGAGTGCTGGAGGGCATCAGGATTTGCAGACAGGGGTTCCCGAATAGGATCCTTTTCCAGGAGTTCCGACAGCGATACGAGATTCTCGCTCCCGGCTCCGTTCCCAAAGGATTCATGGATGCACGCAAGTCCTGCATGAAAATCCTGGAAGTGCTCTCCATTGACAAGAGCCTGTACCGCATTGGACAGAGCAAGATCTTCTTCCGGTCAGGAGTCGTGGTGCATCTGGAGGAGGAGAGGGACCTCAAGCTGACTGCGATCCTCACGGCCTTCCAGGCCAGGTGTAGGGGATACCTGGGCAGGAAGTGAGTTAGACTCCATCTATCCTATTTATGACGTGTCCTAGTTGTTTAGCGAAATCTCATCACTTCTGTTTTTATACGTGACACAATGAAGCAGGGGTCGTTTGCGTTGCCATTGACGGCTGTGTCGCCTAATTCGCCTTTCGGGTGCCTTTTTCAATATCGCATTAATTGTATCCAATCCGATAGCAATACATAGCATTATAATGCAAATAAGTCCGCTTTAGCGAATTAGAATCTGTCGTGAGAGTTAGTCGTAACCGACATTAGCTGATTGTACAATGCGTCTTGAATCCTTTAATTCTTTCTCCTTCCAGAGCGTACCTAGCCCGCGTGCAGCAGCAAGTAGCCATCAAGCTGGTGCAGAAGAATGTGGCCAAGTACTTGATGCTGAGGGACTGGCACTGGTGGAGGCTCTTCACCAAGGTGAGGAGAAGTGACCGACTACGCGTGTGGTATGGATGTAGCAGAGATTAATGGTGTTTGTTGCTAGATAAAACCTCTCCTGAGAGTGACTAAGATCGAAGAGGACAAGACTCGGATGGAAGAAGAAGTGCGTAAACTGATGGAGAAGGTGGACTACCACGGCCAGGAGAGGAGACAGCAGGAAATTCTGCTGGAGCAGATTCAGAAGGAGAATGACGATCTGCACGAGCAGCTCAGATATGAGAAGTTACAGGCGGAGGAGAACTTCGAGGTTGGTGCTGTATTCTATCGTCCTAGTAGATTAGAGTGTTCGAGTTAATGGTGGATCATGTAGTGATGGTGTGCGATGCGAGAGCGATTGCTAATGATATGCGATTTCAGTGTGTTTGATCTACTTTGAAATCTAAGACAAGTGTTAATAATTCCGACTTAGAGTCGGCATTTGCTGGAGTCTAAGAAGCAGGAGCTGGACTCCACGGTGAAGGACCTGCAGGCCCAGATGGAGGACGAGGAGATCAGAACCCACAAGCTGGCCACGGAGGCGGCGGAGCTAGTAGAGAAGATCTCTGAGATGGAGGCGAATCTCGGGGACGAGGAGGCGAAGGCGCAGAAGCTGCAGATGGAGAAACTGAACCTGGAGAAGCAGCTGAACCTCCTGGCTGAAGATAGCAGCAGCCAGAGTGAAGTGCTGACCAAGGTAGGTTACATCCTGCACCGATGCATCGTAGCAAGCGAGCTAGTAGGACTGTTTTATGCACCTAACTCCTATGTGCTCCCACTTGTTATTCTAATCTGAGTTGTGTTGTGTAGATGTCCAGGGACAAGAAGGCAGGGGACGAGAAGCTGGAAGACATGCTGAAGCACATACAAGGAGAAGAAGAGAGGAATAAGACCCTGAACAGAAATAAATTGAAGTTAGAAGCTGCCATGCAAGAGTTGCAGTCCAAACTGGACAGAGAGTCAAAGGTAAGGATCTTCCCACGGTTTGTTTTATTTAGGTCCGATCCACCAGCGAATGCTTCACATGAATTATACTAAATTGGGTTGATCATCAGGATAACGCACTTAAGTAATGAATACTCTTCTTTGAATTTAAATTCATAGTCTACACATGCGAATTATTCAGGTTGAAACTCTCAACATATCTACAGGAAACCTGACTCCATTGTGTAGGTGCTTGTTTCGGATCTCGGAGGTCCCCCCTTGAACTATCTATGGTGGCCCAGGCTGATAAAATTATTCATTGAGTTGAGTAATTTATGAGATTTGTTCTCAACTATGACTAATTCAAATGTGTAGATTTCCAATCTGAAATTCGACTTTTCGTATGTCTTAGTAGTATTTGAACGTATTGCCCTCCATGAAAAGATCCAAATTAGTAATTTTTGCATTGAAAATCACAATCCTGAATTCACTTAATTGCCGTATTTCAGAGGTTTACCAGTATTATCGTCTAAAAATATCACCTCTGCCACTTTGTGCGGGAGCAGGTCATAATAAAAAATGACCACCGTCTCACTGCCAGCCAGCAGAGTTGATAAAAATCTTTTTTTTAAATCAAATTTTTTTTTATTTTTATGCTTTTTGTAATCTATTTAACATTTCCTTCTATTGTTTTGCGAGTAAATCAACTCGATTGGAATCAAATATTTTAATAGTATATTATCGATTTTATTTGGATTGAATTCAGCATGGTTGTTATTACTAAATGCGATAGGAAAATGTAGGAGAAAATTTAGTAACAAGTTTTATATAGCTAGATTGAGCATTCTGTAGATTAAAAAAATTGGCGGCCGTTTTGGCTACTAGCAACCCTTTGTGCCACCACAAATCACCGTCATATATACGCAATGGTGGTAATTTGTGATACGACACATCAAGTAGCATTGTTTGGAATTTTAATCTTGGGAATGAGGAACAGTTGACAGATTCAAATCTGCTAAAATCGCATCTGCAGATTACGAATGGATTAGAAAATATAGCAATGCGCTAGCTTAAGTGCATAATTCTTAATGATAGACTCACTCTAGTACCATTTCAATGGAAGACCTGCTAGTAGAGCATGTTCATACTCACTGCATGTTATCTTGTGTCATACAGGATGTAACAAAAGTGTTGTCACCTTTGAATACAAGCTCTAATTAATAGGTGAACAAAAATTTGATAATGGGAAAGGAAAAGTGTATTTCGCAAATGGTGTGATGTCACAAAATATAGTACTGCGTGATTGTTAACGACAGGCTAAGAGTTTTGTATTTGATTACTATTGGTTCGATATCAATCAAGCATAATGATGAATAATCTAGGGTGACAACACTTTTGCACCCTGTAGTTCCGCAATGATGGAGAGAAGGACCGGCGACAGATGGGGATGGAGCTGAACTCGCTCGGCGATCAGCTGAACGAGGCGAAGGAGTACATCGAAGAGCTGAGGTACACGCTGGACCGCAGAGATGCGGAGCTGAAGGAGGTGACCAACCGACTCGAGGACGAGACTCACGCACACATGCTGTCCGAGAAGTCCCGCCGGGAGCTGGGCAACCAGCTGATCGAGCTGCAAGAGGATATCGATGCTGAGCGAGAGACGAAACGCCGGCTAGAGGAGACCAAGAAGCAACTCACTTACGTACGTTCCATTGCTTCCGTTTGAGCTCCACTAGGCTACCTCCCTGCCTTGCAGCACTCACTCACGCGTATTCGAGTGTATCCTACGTAGTTGAGTTAGTGGCGTAACTACGGATGGTGTCGGGTGGCATGCGCCGGCCCGGCACTAAAGGGGCCGCCTGTTTCTCTTAGAACTCAAAAATATAGAGAAACAGAGAAGTAAGAAGATAAATTGATGGAGGTCCCTTTTTGGTTCTAAGCGATTTTAAATGCCTTAAACGCCATAATTTATTCTAAGGGGTAGAAAAAAATTAGAAGATTCTTGGAGGGCTGGCTACCACTCGAACATATCTAGGGTATTTGTTATCAATACGTGTATCATGGAAGTTGATATGCTCTTCTTAATTTCACATCAAGCACAAAATCCTACGAGGCAGAAAATCACACCTTGTACGTAGGTTGGGCTTGGAGCAGTTTCGTTCCGATGGTCCCTGGCTCTAGTATTATCCATAGTCCCACTAGTGTTACTCCTTACGTCTATTGTAAATACGGGGTTATTTAATCTTATGTGCAGGAGTTAGATGCGTTGCACACGAACCTGGAGGAGAGTGCTCAGGGCATGCACTCCGCACACGAAATGAAGGCGCAGAGCGACACCCAGCTCGTGCTCCTGCAGAAGCAGATGGATGAGTTGCAGAAAGAGCGCGAAATGTCCATATCTCAGCTGAGAAAGAAGCATGCAGACCAACTGCAGGTGAGACATCAGACATTCTATTGCAATGTTTACGTCAGTTGCAAGCCTATTGCGCTATTATTTCAAAAGTATCAGATCATTTCTGTGTTCCCCTTTCGAGCGAACGGTAATACAAACACTAGGAAGCTGCATAGCTGATGCCTAGCCTTGGCTGAGTAGGATGGCAGTTGGTTGGAGTGATACGACCGTTGTCTCCGTAGGACCTGTCCGACCAGCTAGACAACACGAAGCGCGGGAAGTCTAGCGCTGAGAACAAGCTGAACAGCTCCAGCAAGGAGGGCGAGAGTCTGAAGCAGGAGCTGCAGCAGTCTCAGACTCGCACCGCCGACCAATCTCGCAGGATTAAGATCCTAGAGCAGCAGCTGGCGGAGCTACAGCAGCAGCTGGCAGACTTCAAGCTGCAGAATACAGATCTATCTGGATACAACGCTAAACTTCAGGTATGCACTTCTCTCTATCTTGACTCGGATTAAGCTAGTTATTATTTAGCTGACAAATTCAAAAATACTCATTATTAAGAACCGTCTTCTGATCCTAATTGACAGTCCAAAGAGAAGTTAGCTGTCAGCGGTTTATCTAGGACTAATTATAGCACATAATAATTTTATATTTTATGAATTTTGAAAATGATTTTGAATTTTATAAGCTATGACGAAAGATAGTTTGTTGTATTTACTAATATCCATAGTTAACGAATTCAAAATTATGCTAGAGAGCATACAATGAATTTTAATAAAGAACTGCTCTTTCATTCTCTTGTAAATCATTTCACTTTGGCATTATTCGTTTTAATACAGATCTCATCCATCAGCATGCGTGGCTTGTTTGCTGTGTGTTGGTCTTGACGGCCTATAACTGAATTAAAACAACGCGATTTGATTGGTGCAGTGTCACAGCTCGATTAATCGTAATGTATATAAGTCCATGGTGTATGCAATCAGCAAGCATTCGTCCCTCTTTTCAATATACAAATGTTCAGTATCTTTGGCAAAATCTTTGAAACTCTCGTTGGCTCAGAGAGAGAAATGAAGATAAACGCGAAGTTCGACAAGAGATTATCTAAAGATTGGATTTTGGTGGGAGATAAGCAGAAAAACAGCCGGAAAAGACCTGCTTTTAGTCAGCAGTCCAGCATAGAAACTTCAAGCACCGATTCTCTTCTTCCCCTAAGTCCAGACGACCTCCCTCGCTTGTTCCACTCACCAGAACCTGATGCCAGCCGCGAGGATCTCAAACAAACGAAGCAGCGTGACGTCATGCCATCTCGGGAGGGTAGAGCTGTCGCGTCCTATCTCGCGACTAAGGAGAGGACTTTAACCAACCGAATATCTCGAGCGGAGAGGCGGCAGAAGGAGAGAGCTGCTCGCTCAAAGTGCAAGGCACATCGTAAGGATTTCAATGCGGATAAAGAGAGGAGACTCCCTATCAAAGTGTTCGGGAAGGGAATGAGAGATTGTTGTCCGAGATATAACCACTAGCTCCCAATCTCATTATTATCTACTTCTATATATTTCAAACTCTGTACATATTTCAATTCAGAAAATCTAATCATGAACTCTTATCTTTGAGTTTTCCATCTGATCAGCTGTTGAGTGCCACTACAGTAACTTCATGATTAACTAAACCAGACTACACTCAGTTCCATTACAAATTCGGATAAATCGAATTTCTGATATTTTCTTGTCTTGTCTTGTCTTGTCTTTAGTGACTTTGGATATACACTACGTACCCGGACAAAAGTATTCGACCACCACGAAAACCTCTATACAAATAGTATTAAAAAGGATATATTCACAAAGGAATTGCACTGGAACTGTAAGAAATATTCTATTTTTTATTCCAAATTCGTAAACTGCACATCCGAATTACTCATTTTTGAAACTCTCAACACAAATACTCTTCCTCATTTAGAAAATTTCAACCTGTGCCACTTTATGTCACTATTCGCAATCATATATAATGGCCGTGGCTAGGAACAAGTAGCATCAAGTATCAAAGGCAGATTTTTAAACTTGGGAGTTAGCAATTGAGTTGAAACCCCCAATTACAGGGTTGCCCAATGAAATTGAGACTAATTTTGAAATATCATATTTTTGATAATAAGTAGTGTAGTTTCTAGTTTTAAGTCACAAATTTGTTAATAAAATATTAACCATTAATTCTATTCAAAAGTCCCCCTTATACTTCCTCACATCGTCGCAATCGTGGCTTAAATCGATCAATACACCGATTTACTTTGGATATATCCAATCTGGCCCAAGCACGGGTTTTGTCTCTCCAAATCCTCCAAACTTTTGGGTGATTTATGAAACACTTCTTGCTCCAGCAATCTCGTAGTCGAGGGGATTGAGTCCAGAGAGTTAGGGGGCCAATCTTGTATTGTCCAAAAATCGACATTTTCAGAATTCAAGAAATCTACGATTTTGGTGGCGGTATGACAGGGAGCTGAGTCCTGTTGGAAGACAAGATTGTGCTCACGACACTACAAGATTGTGCTCATGACAAAAGGGAATGACAACTGGGGCTAAAATTGAACTTTTATAAAGATCTGCATTCAGGATCTCTCCCTGTTTGAAGAAAGCGAGATCGGTTTTCAGACTATGAGCTTCTCCAGTTTTCGACAGAATTTCCTGCTTTCGACGATGGATTTCTTATTTAGAGGCTCCTTTACTCTTTGTTTGATAGAAATCCGATCGTTTTGAAGATTAAGAGGCTGATCTAAAAAAATATTTTTCATCGGAAACAGAATTTGTTTAAGGGAGTTTTTGTCAAACACTCGTCGAAGAGCTCGCGATATTGTCTTTTGGTCTTTTCTTGGGAAAGCTTGTTTCGTTTCCTTCTTTCTAGCAATTAATTTCAAGTAATCTTGACAATATTCTGAGCAGTTGATTTTTGTATTCCGATATCTTGTGATATTTCTTAATGATTGTGCTGGATTCCGGCGGAGCTGATCAGTAATCGTTCTCTTTGCAACACTATTATTTCCAAAGACTTTACGACCAGAACCTGTTTTCCTATTGGTATTTCCACCATTACGGAGCTTTTGAACCTGTCTATAGACTGTCGCTCGCGATATTCCAAGGTCATCCCCATGCTTCAAGATCTCAGATGCATTTTGTCCACTCTTGATATATGCTTTGATAATCTTTCTCTTGGTTTATTTCATTCATATTTACGCTAACAACCACAAATTTATATTGCACATACATCAACTGATATACTTTATATGAGTAAATAATTGGAGGATATGGAGGTATCAATTAAAAAATTGTCTCAATTTCATTGGGCCACCCTATATGAATGAATAGAATGTGTATATTACTAATTCAGAATCAAAATAGAATATTTCTTACAGTTCCAGTGCAATTCCTTTGTGAAAATATCCTTTTTAATACTATTTGTATAGAGGTTTTCATGGTGGTCGAATACTTTTGTCCGGGTACTGTATGTTATCTTTAGTTGCATTGTAAACAAAGCAAACACTGTATTTGTCCTAGACTTCCGGAAATACAATATTTGTAAAATTTCCATTTAATCAAATCAGTTTTCAATACAAGTTTATAGCTGTTTCTACTGGTGTGTCTTGCCTTACATTTTAATGCTTATTTTAATCACTAACGAATAATATATTCAAAATTGTAGTTGATTGTTAATTTTTCTCTTTTTATTGACCAGCACAGTTTGTCAATGTTCCATAATTCCATCGTTTATATGACTAAATTTTACGAATTTGCATTTTGTAGCAAGTCAATAATCAATCCAGCAACTACATCCTTGACCTGGAATCCAAGATTTCGAATCTCGAGAAGGAACTCCATTCGATGGGGACTGAGCTGAGCAACACTCAGGAGAATCTAGACTCTGAGTCTTCTTCGCGTGTGAACATGCAGAAGCAGCTCAAGGTGTTGGATGCAGAGCTGCTCAAGCTGCAGGAGCAACTGGATGAGGAGGAAGCAAACAGTAGTAACATGCAGAGGACCGGAGCGAACCAACAGCAGCAGGTGCAGAACTGTACAATTATTGCATTTCAATTGCTCAGCACTTCTAGTATTGCGCATAGGATGCTAGTAAGAACTCCCCTTCAGCAGGGTTTGCTTAAGTTTGAGGGGAAAGCTGTTGGAATTCTATAAATAGGGGTTCAATCCGGGGATCCCGATACATTTTATTTCTGGATTGGATCCCGGCATTTGGACGCCAATCCCAGATTCAATAAAATCTTAGGAACCCTGATCAATTTGTTAATATTGATAAACGTTAACCACTTTCCATTGATTCGATTCAATTGTAAATCATGCATAACTTACTTTAGCAAGAATTTTGAAATACATATTCCTTACGTATATGTGTTTATTATAATCCGTTGTATTATGTTTTTAATACATTGCGCGTATATACGTATCGTAATAAATTACAGAGTAGAAAGTCTTCATTTACCTTTCTTTGAATTTTCTTTGAATGCAATCTAAAAATTCAAGAAAGCTGAATAAGGCCGAATGATGAATTTGGATCTAGAGGAAGATTGGTGTTTATGTTTGTGAAATAAAGAATAGGGTCGGATGGAGGCATTTTATTTGTTTGGGATTCTAGGGGTTTCTGGTGCGGAATATTTTGTTTTAATAATAAGCGAAATGAAAGAATTGAATTGAATGAACAAGGTGAAAATTCCCTGTTAATACGTTTTTTTGAGCGATAGGTATATCTAACTTGTTAGTCACTTCTTTATTCCAGTATTACATATTATTCGGCTTTTACCAGTTTGAAAATTCGGCGATATTCCGGATTAACAATTCGGCCTTATTCCAGTTTTAAAAATCGGGCTTTTTCGGTCAACCAAAAATTCATAGTAATCATATTATTATTTAGTTCGGGTCGCTATTATGGACCTGAGAGCAGCTAAATTGTAATGTGTTACTATTGTGGTAGCTAATCAGACTGTAGGAAATTAGGTTCATGATGAGAAGACTTTACAGACTTAATAAGCCAACTAATCCTGAATGTAATGCCAATTTGAATCCAAAAATAAGTTTACATTTCCAATTTTTATATTTGAACGACGCCAACTTGGATGCATGATGTGTTATATTTTTTAATCGAAATTGTGTGTTTTGTGCTCCAATCAATTTGATCATGGGATAACTTTTACCAATCAAATAATAGCTTTAGAAAAGCTGATAATTGATTGCTTCTCATGAACCAATTAATTTCAATCCCAAATAGTCCCTTCGATTGTGTGCATTGTAACTGAATAGTCACGGCTGTTTATTTCCCAATCCATCTGTATTAGAAAATAGTCGAATTTCATGGTCAACACAATTTGCCACCTATCTCGGCGAGGTGTGAAAATTTCGCTTAGAACTCCTCCGTAGACTAATATTTACCGGAATGTCAAATTTGACGTTTCTAGTATCTTCCAGTTCCTCAATCAATTTGCACAAGCAAAATATTTTAATATATACAGTAAGATATTAATATCTTTATTATAACGATTTATTCCTGCCATAGCCTACTACATATGTGTAGTAGGCTATGTTCCTGCTTATTCGATTCATACTTTTAAAGAATAATATTAAATCTATTTTAAGAATAATATTTTAATTAATAGATTTAACCATAGCCCATTGCAGGCCTCACAGTAACTTGCGGATTTTGGACTAGAGATTCGGTAGAAGATGGTTGAACTAATACATGAGCTGCCTTAAATCATTAACCAAGCACAATATAGCTTAGGGATGTATTGCCAGCATATATAAATAGGGTGTCAAAGTACCCATATCCGTTGTTAAATTTAGTTCAGTTGTCACTTGCTCTGTTATGAGGGGCAGGGTGTATTTCAGTTGTCACTTGCTCTGTTATGAGGTGGCAGGATGTAGTTCAGTTGTCACTTGCTCTGTTATGAGGGGCAGGGTGTATTTCAGTTGTCACTTGCTCTGTTATGAGGGGCAGGGTGTAGTTCAGTTGTTAGTTGCTCTGTTATGAGGGGTAGGGTGTAGTTCAGTTGTTAGTTGCTCTGTTATGAGGTGGCAGGGTGTAGTTCAGTTGTCACTTGCTCTGTTATGAGGGGTAGGGTGTAGTTCAGTTGTCACTTGCTCTGTTATGAGGGGTAGGGTGTAGTTCAGTTATCACTTGCTCTGTTATGAGGTGGCAGGGTGTAGTTCAGTTGTCACTTGCTCTGTTATGAGGTGGCAGGGTGTAGTTCAGTTGTCACTTGCTCTGTTATGAGGTGGCAGGGTGTATTTCAGTTGTCACTTGCTCTGTTATGAGGGGCAGGGTGTAGTTCAGTTGTTAGTTGCTCTGTTATGAGGGGTAGGGTGTAGTTCAGTTGTTAGTTGCTCTGTTATGAGGTGGCAGGGTGTAGTTCAGTTGTCACTTGCTCTGTTATGAGGGGTAGGGTGTAGTTCAGTTGTCACTTGCTCTGTTATGAGGGGTAGGGTGTAGTTCAGTTATCACTTGCTCTGTTATGAGGTGGCAGGGTGTAGTTCAGTTGTCACTTGCTCTGTTATGAGGGGCAGGGTGTATTTCAGTTGTCACTTGCTCTGTTATGGGGGGCAGGGTGTATTTCAGTTGTCACTTGCTCTGTTATGGGGGGCAGGGTGTAGTTCAGTTGTCACTTGCTCTGTTATGAGGGGCAGGGTGTATTTCAGTTGTCACTTGCTCTGTTATGAGGTGGCAGGGTGTAGTTCAGTTGTCACTTGCTCTGTTATGAGGGGCAGGGTGTATTTCAGTTGTCACTTGCTCTGTTATGAGGTGGCAGGGTGTATTTCAGTTGTCACTTGCTCTGTTCATATGATGCTATCATTAAAAAATGATGACTCATCACTCTGTTATAACGTCATCATTACGAATAAAAAAATCAATGATTGACAAATTAAATTTTTCGAGTGATATCAATTATAACAGTAAGACAAACGTATTTAAAGATGTTATCTGCCATATAATTAATCAATGTAAGCCTAGGAAAACGCAGGGCGCCTCTGGCGGGCACAAAGTGTCCGCTAGCCGCGCAGCGCAAGCAAGCGAAGCGCGCTTGTAATAGTCTGACATGATTACGTATTCTCTAAAGCAAGATTTTCTATCTAAATTTGTTTAAATATCCGCTGACTCAATAGCTCCTCTTAGCTTAAATCTCATTTCTCAATCTTTGTAGTTACAAGAGCTCCGTCGAAAGAATGAGTCGCTTGAGTCTGATCTTGAGGATGCAAGCAACGGCAAGAAGAAGGCGGACAGGGAAATGGAGGGGCTGATCCAGTCCAACCAGGACCTGAAGGCTAACGGAGAGGCGCTGCTCAAGTCCAAGAAGAGGCTGCAGCAGGAACTTGATGACGTCACGCACGACCTGGATTCTCAGAGGGCCAACTTCGCTAACATGGAGAAGAAGCAGAGAAAGTTCGATACAGCATTTGCCGATGAGAGGGCCACGACCGACCAGCTGTCTCAGGAGAAAGACATGGCGGATAAGGAGGCCAGGCTGGCGACGACGAAGCTGCTGGCTCTGAAGGGAGAGATGGAGGATCTGGTGGACAGATACGAAGACCTGGAGCGAGTGAAGAATAGAATGCAGGTTGATAGCATGCTATTTGTTACTCAGTAGTCATGGATCATAAAACTTGATGGAGTTGGAGGTTGAAAATGTTTTGTCGTGAAAAACATATTTGTCATGAAACAATGAATGAATCTAATCTAAGTAAATTATTCAGAGATAAGAATATTTCTATTCACTAGGACTTCTGATAAATTTAGATTCCCTACACTCTTAATAGTATGTATTCGTTTAGGCTGAATTGCAAGCTATCAATGAATCTTCCAGTACAACTGGCAAAAACGTGAGTAATTTATTAATGTGTACTATTTATTATATTTTTATTTTACTGTGTGATTGTACGCGTATGTGTTTATTACAGCTAGTTTAACTCATTTACAAAGACTGCATTATTGTACTACAAGTGCCTCGTTAAGTATTACATCTCGCGTAACTTGTGTAAATGTTTCAACCGGAGCCCCAATTCGGCTTGCTTGCAAATCTTGGATCTGTAGGGCCTGAAGGCGACCTGGGTTCCTCATACGCCACTAATCATGACTTACCTCGTTTATATTCTCTTGAACGAGCGGTTTACTAACCTTATTAAGCCATGTAATACACGTAGTTTATAGTAATACTTAAATTAATGATTTGGGATGCAATGTGACTCAGGAAATGTTTTACTCTGGCTGGGGACTACCAACTAAGAACCTCCCCAGTTTAATTGATAGATACGTCGTCGCTGATAGCTCTTTTAGAACGTTAACAGATGCACCGGATATCCGGATTTTTATGTCGCCTTACCAGATATCCGGTCCGGCCGGATAGAACTATTTATTGACAAAATGCATAAATTGATTTATTACCTTAACAGCAGGGGTGGCGCGAGATTTTTATTATTTACTTGATATGTTTATGATTTTAAGCAGTAAACCTAATTTACTGTACTAAATAATCTTGAAGTAGGCTCCGCTTAATAGGGTCACTGTTTGTTGTTTAATCGGGCCACTTTTGGCAGGACCGGAATAGCTCCCACACATAGAAGCTAGTGCAAAATATTTTCGCTTAATAGGGTTCTCCGCTTAATCGGGGATTAAGCAGAGAACCCCTTAATCGGGGCATAATGTCCTCTGCCTGATGTGACCCTATTAAGCCGAGTCGACTGTATTTCAAAAGATAACTGAATCAAGATTAAAATTTCAAACTTTTCCCAATACTTATAGCAATCGATCGAATATCAAAAATAATTTTGCTATGCAGCTGAAGGTCCATTGCTACCCATGTGCGGCCCCAGGGTATAAAACCTGGCGTTGCCCCTGCCTAACAGATTCGAAATATCTAGACTAGATCACTGGACAGCAAAATTATCTTCTAAAAATATACCTCTCCTTTTCCTTTCAATTATTCTCTGTGGTTAGCAGTCGAGATTTATGTGCTTCTAAGATTAGTAATCGAAAAGTAAATGAAAATTCATAGACAGTGATCATGTCAGCAACTGAAATTATTTAAATAAAAAGTGAAAATAACCTCATTATAGATAGATACTTATGACGCAAATACGAGTATCAACCATTAATGAATTGAAAATTTCATAAAATAATCAAACCTTAAGATGTTATCACATTGAAATTAGTAGGCTCGCATTTCATTATTGTAGTTATTATTATAATGTTGTATTCATGGTAGCAACACAAACTATAAAAGCTTTGAATTCATTATTAGTTTTTAGTAAGCTTTGTAATAATATTACAAACAAAACATTGCAATGGCAAGTTCAGATGGAAAGCCTAGTCTTAATGAGAGAGAAACTCATTCAATACGCAATGCTCGATTAGTAGCTTTTAAGGGCAAAAAGCAATTAGTAATCAAGGATCATCTTTTCGAACTTCACTTCTTCAAGCAACCTACCTACTGTTCCCATTGCACTCAGCTTATTTTCGGTCTAGGAAAAAAAGGTTATCAGTGCCTGCGATGTAAGTATGCCGTGCATAAGTATTGCATCAACTTGCTCACATTCAACTGTGCATGTTCCGATACGTTCAAATATGAAGCTGACCAGAGTGAACAGGGTGTTGAGCACGAATTCATTCCAGACTGTGAACAGACAACAGGATTTTGCGATCACTGTGGTCAAGTTATGGGTGGTATTTTTACGAAAGGAGTTAAATGTAAGGATGCTATTTGCCAAATGGTCGTGCATCCCCAATGTGCCGAGTTCGTACCTAAGAATTGTGGATTTCTACGTCACAAGAAGTTCGGTTCAATTTTATTATCGATGATATATACTGGACTCTCTGATGGTAATGTTGATCTTAAAATGACGATATTTCGTGCCAACAACCTTCTTCCTGCAGACAGTAACGGTCTCTCGGATCCATATTGCAAAGTGAAGATATGCGATGAGAAGGGAGATGTGCTAGGGAAGGCTTCAACAAAGATCAAATGCAAGACACTCAACCCGATTTTTGATGAAAGTTTTGAATTCACCATACGTTACTCTTCTAATGTCCGCTTGTTCCTTCGAGTCTACGACTATGATAACATGATATCAAGTGATTTTCTTGGCGGCATGTCCATGTTTTTAGACGAAGTTAAGAAATATGGAACAGGTGACAGGATGTGGTTCAACCTACTCAGTGAGGGAGTGTGGAACTCTGCTCATGAGTTGGAGGTTATTGAGAATGCAGAAATGGAGAAAATATTTCAAAAAGTCTGCGGTCAACGAAGGGATTCGAAAATTGACTTTTTAAAACGGCAAAAAAGTCAACCTCTTTTGACAATAAATGAAGGAAATGAAATTATATCTCTTGAATCCTTTTTTCTGCTTCAAGAACTCGGATCTGGTGCATTTGGAAAGGTATATCTGGTAAAACCTAAGTTGTCGAAGGACGAATTATACGCACTGAAGATAATTCACAAAGACTATCTTGTCGAATCAGATGCTGTTGAAAACGCAACTTTGGAAAAGGATATCCTAATCAAATATGGCCTGTCTAATTTTATTTCAAAATTAGCGGCTACATTTCAGGACGAGAACAACGTATACATGGTGATGGAATACTTGGGAGGTGGGGATTTCTTCAATCTCATCATGGCGGAGACCAGACTAACTCAGGAAAAAGCTCGGTATTACATTGCTGAAGTTTCCCTGGGCTTATTTTATCTGCATAAAAAAGGTGTGATTCATCGCGATTTGAAGTTGGAGAACGTTATGCTTACAGTGGATAGACATGCTAAACTCATCGATTTCGGTCTATCCAGAGTGGGTGTGTTTAAAGAAAAGAATTTTGCCCACACTTATTGCGGGACGCCTACGTACATGGCTCCAGAAATGATGAACAGAGAGCCCTACGACGCTGCTGTTGACCTGTGGAGTCTCGGTATCATAACGTTTGAGTTGCTCACCGGGCTGATGCCTTACAATGGGTATGATGTCGAGACCTTGAAACCACTTGTAACTCTGCTGCCTCACTTCCCTTCCAGACTCTCCATCTCAGCTGTCGTCTTCATTTCCAAACTTCTTCAATTCAAGCCGAAGCAAAGAATCGGATACAGTACTGTATATGGGGAAGAGCGATTCAAAAATTGCACGTTTTTCCTCGATTTTGATTGGGATAGATTAGAAGCTCATGGTCTGCCTCCTCCCGAATTGGCTTCTCTTGCAACTAAATTAGCTAAAAAGGTAGTCCCGCCCAGCCCCGGGGATGTGAAAGTAAGCACAGGAGAACCGCACCATGACTTCGTAATCGACCAGGACCTCTTTAAGTCTTTTGATTTTGTTGATCCAGGCTTCTTTTCGACGGGACAGTCCAGAATAAAAGTATAGCGAACCACTCAGATTATTTTCTTAGTCTCCTGCTTCTGTTAGTAGCCATCAGGTGCAGGTTTAGAGAGAACCTTATAGCATATGTAATTAAGCACTCACTCTTTCTACACACATCCACCATATTTCTTAGCTTGCTTCCTGAGAACCTTTTAGTATAACGGGTTCTTTCATTTGTGTATTTCTATATTTACCAATTATCCATTGTACATGTTTCTAGTGCTTTACAAGTCTATCCTGCAATTGATTAAACTAGTATAATGACCACCTGTGCTTTTCCATTATAACGATAACGCTTTCCTTCTGGTTGAACCCCTAGAGGGTATGCCTGAGAGTAGGGCTTTATATTACTTACATCAATCAATTGTTCAAGCAAAGAACTCGTTGTTCAATGTAGTGAAATATTCGCTATATTACAAGTATTGAGTCGATGTTTATAAAATGGATTTTAAGTGTTAATTTTAAAAGAAAATCAAGTTTAAGTTTAAGTTTTGACAAAAAATAAGTTTTCAGTTAAGTGTTCTTATCTTAAGAAACTTAGTAAATACTTTGTAAAAGCTTAGTTTATGGCTCAGTTTAAGTTTTCTTTTGAATAAGGCCCCAGGCCCTTAATCTTTCTTAGTTCTGTTGCGAAGATCCGTGAGATTCTTTTACTGGATTACCATGGATAGTTTTGTAGCGTAGAATTGTGAGATTTTGTTTCGCTTTCTCAAATGGTCTTGTGGTTCAATCTATATCGTAACTTGATAACCACCATTACAATTCATATATTCTATATTCCGTCAAATTAATTAGTTATTTTGAACACTCTTGCTCTGATTCATTTTGTTTTTGCCTGATACTGTACTTTCCGGATTCTCATTGTAATAATAAGTAATCATCAAACCACATACTTTCGGCAAGATGTCCTTTCGGCAAGATGTCCTTTCGGCAAAATGTCCTTTCGGCAAGATGTCCTTTCGGCAAAATGTCCTTTCGGCAAGATGTCCTTTCGGCAAGATTCTTGCGGCATGATGTCTTTCGGCAAGGTGGGCGGACACGGTTTTAATAGCAGTTGCTTTTTGCTATGATGCAATTCCTGGTTTTGGAGAAATAATATCTTGCATAACCTACTCAACATATATTAAGTAGGCAATGGATCTTGTTATTGCGCAGTATAATGATGGAAGGTTGGTTATTGAATTATCGTGGTGCTGATAAGCTTGGACCATATAAAAGGTTGTCTGAGTGCCCACGGTTTTATTCGACTCAACGCTACGTAGGACAAGGCATACTTGCTGCCGGTCACTTGTCGATTAATTTATACTTTATGAATCATGATCAGTGTCCCTTCCCTTCATTGGTAAGAAGTGCCCCCTGTCACGAGGGTGCGCCCCCGAGTGGACTCGAGAGTTGGGAAAGCCTTATGATCCAACTAGAGGGTGCCCTTCAGCTATGTCTTATTAGCTAACCCAAAGGTGAGGCCATGTGAGGAATACTGGATAGGGGACCGGATCCATTGTGAATTTCGCTGGCACAGAGCATTATATTATTTTCCGCTTGGATTTGAAGACTTCACGCTGTGGTGATTAGTCTTGGTAAGACATGCCACCTTATCCACTCATGAAGAAAGTGCATCGGTATGAGGATTTCGAGTAAAATGACTACAACCAAAACGGCTATATTCAAAACGGTTACAAGCCAAACGACCTTCAGTCCAATACGGGTAGCTACAGACAATAAAAGCAACATGTGTACATACAAGCTAGTGCAAAATTCCCATGATTACATTATCATACGCCTAAAATGCTATAACATCACGTGACTACTGCAATTCTCCACCTCAAAAGCTTGTTAAAGTTTGTAGCCTTTTTGGTCTATAACCGTTTTGACCTGTGTTATCCGTTTTGGTTTGTAGCCGCTTTGACCTGCCCTGACATGAGCCTTGAAGTGATGAAGATGGATCAGGTATATTATTCCATTCAATCGGGGGATATTTCTGTTCAACTGATCAACTCAACAGTATTTTAATCTTCCTAAATATTAGTATTGTTCTCACAAAACTGGGCAAACCCAGCAAAATTCTAAAATTAGTTTCATATGTGCAAAAGTTTATTAATCAGTTTTGCCAGCCATGTCGATTATTTTAAATCGTTTTCCTCAGCCAATGTTCCCCTAATAACCGGCCTTTGGAAAAATACACTCGTTAATGACCAGCCACCTTTTGTGACGTGCCATTGTTCCAAGGCTGTTGCTCATGTACGGCCCCTTATTGTGTGTTTAATTTATAACCTTGGTATTTAATACCGTTTGAAGTTATTAACCAATACGTATATAATATGTGTTTGATGTTGGTAACCTTGACCATTAGTTAATTAATAAACTAAATAATCAATAAACTCAATAATTAAGACTGGAAATTTTGTTGCATAAGTTTAGGAACGATACATATCTATATTTTTAACGAGTAGTCCAGTTGTTAAGTAATGTTATTATTGAACACTGAATCCAAATAACAGTCGAGATGAATTTGTTGGTTACCTAGAAGTGAGAATCATATACTGTACTGTATTATCTAATAGTGCCATTGTTACTTCTGAGGTTAAGATACTGACTAAGATTTTGGCGAAATCTGATATTACTATTTACAGTCGGGACAACAGGCCGGATGGTGTGCTGATCGGCCTAAAAATACGATTTGACCGGCCATCTGGCAGGATAAATCTAGTTTTGACCGGCCGGCCGGTCAAAAAATGGCTTAGAGGGAGCATTGGCTTCAGCTGCTTGGGAAAATAACATGATTGATAATACTCTATCAGCTTGTTGATTCTTTTGAAGCATTCTTCAAAAGAATTAACAAACTGATGGTAGAAACTGAATATATGATATTACTCAGTATGTGTCGATGGCGATTTATTATTTTTTATTTACCACAAACTTAAATTTCATGTAATTGAGTGCAGAGCATCAACACATATTCAAATTATTTCCTAATTAATATTTAGTAAGTTTTGTTCATACTATTAAGATTTAGTCCAATAGATTTTCTGGTAAACACCCTGAGAAATTAATGTTAAACTTACATCAGCGAATTATTTACGTAATGCAGCTGTTAAACATTGAATACTTTCATTTTAAACATTATGTTTTAACCCCAAATATCTATACCAGACTCGGAATTCAAAGAATACTTACCTAAAACTATAATATTTCTCTCAATAAGGGAAATTTCTTATTGACTATCTTTTGGAAAATATTCTTTTAAGCAGATGATTATCCAAGAATATTCCTGACTCTCTGCAATTTCTCAAATTAGTTTCTTACAAAATTTTGATTCGAATAGCTGGAACTTCAAAAATCAGGTTCCAAAAGTCACAATTCTTAAATGGTTATTTTCTCCTGATTAAATATTTTATAACTTCTAATATTTGTTATTAATTCATAATCCTTGAATATTACTGTACACCCTCGCTAATCCGAACAGCTAGCAGCTCTGTACCAATATGATAGAATCAATCGCTCGGATTATTGAATTTATTCCGATTAGTGAGATAATTACCATCAATTCAATGGGGAATTGACCCTTCCAGTAGATTTGGATGGTTAGCAAATTCTTGATGTGTGCAAATAATTATCCTATTTTGCCAGACTTGCACTAATTTTTTGCTATCTTAAGTCTTGGAATACATTATCCTCTGTCATCATTGATCGCTAAATACCATCTCCTCGACTGCTTACTGACCATTATGCAATATATAATGGTTACATATATTCTGCAGTCAGTGCACCTGGTATTGTGCAACCAGTGAAATCTTACAACAACGTCTCATCAAACAGCTAAGAACGTATTATGCACCTGTTCCCACATTGACTAGACTTTCTTTTAATTTGATTGTATCTGACGTAATCTTTACATGGATTTACATCCATTTGTTCAAGGATGGGTTGAAATTGATATTTGATTTTCAGTATGCATAAATTACTCCTCAATTATTTTGGGACTCTTACAACGCCCATACTTGTCTAGTTCTTTAATTTCCACAGTACAATCTTGAACAATGATGTTCTAGGATCTAGGTAAAAACGGTGAGCTCTATTTTTGATAATTTTGCATGTTGAAAGTGTGGTAGCTATTTTCTGGAACTTTCAATTACAAACTTTGACCTACCCTTATCCCATAATCTTTATTGCTTTGCATTCCTGAGGATGATATTTTTTTCTTCCGGATTATCTCAACAATCTTTGTGCCAATTAATCAATTGAATATTCAATAGATTCCATCGTCTAATTTTCAAAAAATCGTTGAATAAAGTCGAATAATGATTAGACTAATGATCCCGAATCTCGATCGTATTTGCCTAAATTAATAATTAAATAAAGAAAATATGCGCCCGCTCTAAATGATAAGGGGATTTTCATATGAGTGAGAGTATCAATGCATATTCAAGTGTGAGGCTAACATTTGTAATTAATCCACAATTTAGAGTGAAATGAATTACAAATATTCGAGAGAGAGCACAAAGTGCGCGGGCGTAATTTTCTATTTTATAGGATTGCGTATAAAATGTTACTCTTGTACTAGCTGGCCTGAGACGGAATCGTTTCCATTGGTTAATTACTGGAGACTCCGATTATTCGGGACAGAATATCGAGACCCGATTGATTAGCAGAATTGACTGTATCGACTAATATTAGGGTTGAAATATGGAACCGATCGTGATTTCATGGGGGAGGACGTACCCCCACTGCCTATCCTATGCCTATGACTGCCTATTTGAAGAGGGGGGACGTGGCTATGGAGATGTTCAATCCTCTCTCTGGATACACTACTGGGAGCTGCTATTTCTCTCATGTTTATCTACATTTTGTTATGATGATTTGATGATGGTTTTGCTAATTCGATCACACTTTTTTGGCCATGCAGTAGTATGTAGTATCTTGAAACAATAGCAAAACTTGAGTTGGTTGTACTCGTATTACTCCATCATCTAATTTTTCCTGGTTTCTAAGAATGTTACAAATATTCACTTGTCAGCATAGCCATAGAGTTATATCATCATAATTTTAAGAAAGGCGAATTTATGACTATAATTGTGCAATTGCTATACTTCCACATTAATATTCTTTTTGTAAAGAAAGGATTATAACTATTGGTTAGCATTTCTTTGCGTTATTTTTGTCAGAAATTAAATGAACTATCAAGGGATTTGTATTTATTTCTCCCTTCGTCTAATTACCAGCTTAATTAGTATAATACGATCGTGCTTGTACTAAATTCTTCTTATCAGTACTTGGATATGGCATGCAGGCCCTAGGCACCAGGCTCGAAGTGTCCGGTGCAAACCAGTCCGAGCGTACAAAATGGTCCTTTTGATCAAATTGGTAACAAGTGGTTAGGTTTAAACCGGACCAACCGGACGGGTGGCTACGGGCCTTGACATGTTGCCAATTACATCTTATATATTAAAACTCAAGGATTTTTGTTTGTTTGTTTGTTTGTTTGTCCGAATTGATTGAAGAATTGGCAAGTCGTAGAGATACGAAAATTGGCATGTAGGTGTCAAATGATGAATCTAGGATTAAATTCGAAGATCTAAGCAAAATGTTCACACCTCGCCGAGATAGGTGACAAAATGTCCTGACCAATCAAATTCGATTATTTTATAATGCAAATACATTGGAATAAAATCGTAGTGACTTATGCATACAATCAAAAGAACTATTTTTGATTGAAATTCATTGGTTTATGTGAACCAATCAATTATCAGTCTTTTATAATGCCATTCACACGATTCTATTTCATATAAATGATTGAATGCTACTATTTTGAGTCTATTATTTGATTGTTAACAACAATTAAAGCGTGTTATATGCTACGATCAATCAATTCGATCATAAAAATAACTTTTAGCGACATGGACTGGAATTGATTATTCAAGTATAATAATCTTAAGCAATGTGAACTTTGTGTATTCAAATTGAGTTTACATTCAAGATAGTTGACTTAAGACTTAATACGAAGTAAATTATATTTATCACGAAACATAATTTCTGCTACAATTCTGATTTCATTAATGTCACCATAGACAAATGACAATCCAGCGTACTTAGTATAAAACAAGAATGCGACGTATTGTTTCTCTAATATCCGCAAGCGCCCACTGGGTAAATCTGCAGACACGCAGTGTTTGCAAGCCGCGCAGCGCAAGCAAGCGAAGCGCGCTTGTGTTTAATTAAAGAAGTACCGCATTTCTTCAGTATATGATGTCTGTATGCATCCTCCAACCAACGCCAGGCCTACCATTGTTTCAGTTCTGGAGGAAGCTTAATTATTAACCATTTTCACCGTAGAACTTAGATTGAGGTTAAATCTCAGACGATACGCGTAAAATGAATTATTATTCATTTGATATCATTGCGTGTAGTCCACTAATTTTCATGTAAATTCTCCATTTTATATTTCATTATTGAAAGTAGACTGGATTTTGCTAATTTGGAAATTAATTTGAATAGTTTTTAAGACATGTTGATGATAATGAATATTGCGGTGCAAAACCACAACCTTGAAATTAAAACTACCATTATGGATTTCATACCTTTTTTTCATGTTAAATTTTATTTTAGGTATTCCAATAATGTGCAATGCAATCAAGTAGTAATAATTACAGGAAGCTTCATTTAATATTTCCGAAAAAATTAGATTTTAAAAACATTTTCAACACGAATCCATTCCGAAATTGAACCGCACTTGTCCGCTTAAATCTTCTCTGACTGATTTGCTATTCCTTTTGATTTGGTATCAGCCCAATTGATTTGATTCTTTCAGTGAATTGTAAAGCAAATTATGTAATCCAAATAGTTTGTCGATATCTTCAGGGAGAAATTCTGAACCCAGCATACTTTAGCCTATTATCATTTCTCTCGACGCATTTGACTGTTTTCTTTGAAAATTGTGCGAGACACAAGTGTAATTAACATTGAAATAATCGAATTAATTTTACCTTTGAATAAAACCATTGAATTCTTATCATATAATGAGTTTGTGTGCCAAGCCTTATATGTTAGATCGTCACTCTCATAGATACCTGACTCGTTAGATGCATTGTTATGTTAATCCTATCGTCAATAATGGCGACTTGATTTTGTTAATTGAACTGAACTCTCATGATTCATCGATTCAACCTGACTAATTGGCGAAACTTTTTTTAGCAAAACTGAAGTTTGAAAGTAGGCTATTATTTCCTTTTCAAACTCATGTACTGCTTAGGTGGGACTTAGAGCCTGGACATCTAATGTTCTCTCCGGTGACGGCACTATTGACTTTGCTTATAGTTTTGCAGTGATGGTATTATAGAGCCATTCTGATGTACGTACTGTTACATGCAATAGCATTATAACTTCTGATATCTAAATCCTGCCCTGAGGGAAGAACCTGGAGTGAATCTATTCATTAATCTGGAAGTTGAATAATATGTATGGTCAAGCTATTATTCCAAATTGTAAAGTACTGTAGTTATTTGGACAAAACAGTGGTTTTCTACTTCAAAGACGGAATTTACTTTCAACATTTTGCTGTGGCATTGTGGTATTAGTACGTATGTAATAATTGATCCTAAAAAAGAGCACATGAAGATAGAAAACAATAATTTAGGTTCTTTTTAGAAGATAAATAGCCATACATGTTGGTTCTGAGAAATGTGTCTGATGATTAAAATTTTGTAATATTTGTGCTCTAGAGGTCAGAGCTCAGTTTTATATTTAGGGCGTCGGATGGTGTTTTCCTGTACTTTCAGTGATATTAAAACAAATCAAATTTGGAATTAAAATCATGGTCGGAGTGAAATAGATATTGTATTTAGTTCTCCCACTTTCTTCAGTGGTTTGGATAGATACAGCCCAAGTATATGAACTTACATGTTGCACCATACACAACATTCGAATTACTCATTTAATAATCTTTCAACTAGATTACTCTCCTTTCAGTTTAAACATTCTCATCCTGTGCCACTAATAGTCCCATCATACGCAATGTTTACGACTCGTGACATATGGCACAGGGTAGCAAATGTTAAAATGTTTAACCTTGTGGAGAATAATTAAGTCGAAAGCATATTAGATGAGTATTTGAATATGAAAATACGGATTTGAAGCCTAAATGAGTGTATCTGTTACTGATTGAATGTTATTGACACTACAAATAGATTAGTAATATTACAACTATTCTAATGGATAATATATTGGAGTGTGCGAATACTTTTGGTAGGGGAATGTATTGCCATTCATTCTTACTTCGACACAATAAATATTTAAGAACATTTAATAGCAGTAAGGATTCGGAGAAAATCCTGTAGCTTAATGTTTGTAATATTCTTTTTAATATTAAATTATATGTTGACGGTGATGCGTTCAAATTTTGACTTTAAACAAGTCGGCGAGGGAATGAAACTCGAGCAGAAGTGAAATGGTTTTTTATAAACAAAGGCTTATTTTAGATAATAAATTTCTAAATATTTTCCTAAATTTGTTTTTAATAGGTACAAATGTTTTATCTTTGCCTCTCTACTATATGCCGCCGCATTATTTCTGATTCTGAATAGAAATAGTATTATACTTAGCTCAATAGAAATGTTGTGATTTCAACTCGTAGAGCTGATAAATAATGCTTTTATGTGAGAAGCTGATGTCTCTCATAATGTATGAAAGTATCAATTTACAGTGCTTTGTATCAAGACGATAATGACGATTATCCACCATATAATATCGATATATTACGCAGATAATTAATCAATTACGGGTACAAGTTTTATAATAACGTTCAGACTCTAGCTGTTTGACATTTATAACCTTTCCTTGATTGTACCTTGATCTTGAAATAAATAATCTTATTTCAAGTACACGCATCTCCTCCGATTGAATATGTATGGATCCGAAGCAAAACAATTGCATTTAAAGCTATGTTCTAATTCAGCTCTAGTCAGTCATATTAGTTGACCTAGCCTAGTATATATAGGACCTTATTTTCAAAATATCAACTCGAATAACTTCACACAATTCATTGTACAAAATAAATATGATTTCTACTCAGATATCCAAAATTAAAAATATATTCATAAAGGCGAAGAATTACTCTCCAGTTGAAATGGCCTGTGACTGTGATCATGAATATAAGTTGGAGTTCTTAAAACAGACTACAACTTGTTCCCATTGCTCTACAGATATTTCAGGGATTCAGAAGCAGGTTTACAAATGTCGGAATTGCCAAAGTACTTGTCACACAGATTGCATGGACAGACTCCCTCATGATTCTCTAAAGGATGTTTGTTTGGAAAAACATTCTTTTCATCGAACTTCAAAAATGATTTCGTTTTGCGACCATTGCGGGAAATTCATTTGTGGTCTATTTCAAAAAGTTTACGAATGTTCAAATGAACAATGCCAACTTCAGCTCCATTCTTCTTGCCGCTGTCTCATATCCCAAGAATGTTCAAATTTATCTACAAATAAATTCGGTGCGCTGGTCCTTAATTTACTATCCTTCTCGACTGGAAGCTCTCTTGTCATACAAATTGACGTTATAGAAGCTCGAAACCTAATTATACCAACCCAAAACCGTCTTCCTAATCTCTTTTGCACGTTCGTTTTGAAATATGGATCGCGAGTTCTTGAAACGTTTGCTACAGGTATTCAAAATGAGGCACCCAATCCACATTTTGATGATTCAATTATTTTCAATATTCAGGATGATTCAAAGGTAGAGCTCCATATTACAATGTACAACAAGTTGAAAACAAAGCGTATGTCTTTTCTTGGTGGAATGATGCTGTCTCTTGGAGATATTAAGCGTTACAGCACTGGAACTGACATCACATTTTCATTACTTAATCGATCCAAGTTAGCTCGGTCTTTCCACCATATTGCCATTCCAACTCAAACGGATACTCCCTCTCACAGCCTTACCCTCAGAGACTTCTCGGTTAAGACACGGGTAGGTGAAGGGGGATTCGGAACAGTTTACCTTGCGAATCTCGAAAAGTGTCGAACAAGAGCGTTCGCAATCAAAGTGTTCAATAAGCAGCGGATCGAGCAAGAAGATCTAACTAACTCACTCTTAGTCGAGCATCGAGTTGGTTTGATTCCGGAAAGGCCCTCCTTTTTGGCAGGAATACTGGCTTCCTTTCAGGACGAGGAAAATTATTACATGGTCTTCGACTTCTTTGGTGGAGGTGATCTGCTCTACCATATTTATAACGAGAAATTATTTCTTGAAAACCGCACACGATTTTACGTTGCCGAGCTTTCAATTGCTCTTTTTTTCCTGCACAAACGAGGAATTGCATACCTAGATCTGAAGCTGGAAAACATACTCCTAGATAATGATGGGCATATCAAGCTTGTAGACTTTGGATTTTGTGCTGAAGATGTTTACAATGGACGGTCCCATACGAGCTCTCCTCGCGGAACCTTAGAATACATAGCGCCTGAAATTTTGGAAAATAGTCCTCATGACTGTGGAGCTGACCTATGGAGTCTGGGAGTTCTGACCTACGAAATGATGCTCGGAAGAGTTCCTTTCTCTGCCGAATCCCAGCAAGATATGTTGGATATTATTTTGAAGGAACCTCCCAGAATCCCTCAGCATCTGTCAGAACCAGCCCGCAATTTTATCACTAGTTTGCTCAAGATAAATCCTGAAGATAGATTGGGGTATGACTTTGAAAGTGGATTTCAAAATTTCAGATCTGCCCAATTTTTCTCGGAGATTGATTGGACTAAATTGGAGAATAGAGTATTGACTCCTCCCTTTGTTCCCAGATTGCATAGTCTAACAGCCACAACTTACTTCGACACAACTAATGAACCGTTACAAGTTTCAAACTCATCCAGTTCTTACTCGCTCGAGTCAAAAGCATCCCAAGTTTTTAATTATACATCACCTGATATAATAGCCCTCCTTTGATTACTTACATTTTATTTTAATGTATAAAAATATATAATAATACATTTCAAACAAATTGGGACTATGCTGTATATAATACAAAGTATAATGAAATACATATGCTACATGTCATAGTATGATATTTTGTCCGAGACCCTATCAAAAGTTTGGGGCAATCTATAGGAACTACTATGCATGTATGCTATTGACTATTTTAGATAATGCAAGTGAATATTGAATGATTGCATTAGTCAATGCTGATTAGGACGAGCATTCATTTATTTTTGATTTTGGAAATTAGATTGTACCTGTGTCGTTTTAAAAGATGAACTAAGAATGAACTAAGTACTATCAATATTATTTATCTTTCAGTAGTTCCAATCCTGTAGAAAATTTGAAAACATCATTGTCTTAACTTTAAATATGTAACAGTTGCAGTAAAAAGTAACGATGTAAAATACATCATAATGATATTGAGTATAAAATCATCTTCAAAAGGGAATTAATTTATCGTTCTCGATCATTCTCGACCACAGTCTAATGAATTATTTTGTTCTTCAAATAAAGCACAAATATTCATAGTGTTAGTGTATGTACGTGCATTTCGTTTTCGTTATTCTACGTAGTCGACGTATGTTGCAAAAATATTTTTGAAGCCTGGGTATCCAAAATAATTTGTTGAAAAGGAACTTTTAGTATGATGCGTACTAAATGTTCCTTTTCAACATATTATTTTGGATTCAACCTCGGTATTAAAGATATACATATTTATCTACTATCAAGTACTACGTATGTGGAACTAAACGTTGTTCAATTCATACCAGTTGACAATAGTTGATAAGAACGTCATTAGTGATCGTCTGGCTGTGAAATATTTGACTACCAGAGGATGACGGCAGATATTGTTGATGCAAATTGGCCACTATAGCTATCCTATTCTATACCTAATCGTAAAGGAAAAATAATGAACTTAGCTACATTTGCAATATATAATAAACTCGTACAGTCAAGTAGAGCAAAACGGTGAATCCAAAAGGAATATCTTAACTTTATCGGTAAACGGAAATTTCATCCAGAATATCAATACTATTGAGATCATTCAATGGGCATTTTCAATACCTAACGGGGTTTATGGCAGTTTATACTGGACAATCCAGGTATTTTAGGCGGTATATGTGCAAGGGATTATCTAGGAGCGCGAGACGCTCCTTTAGGCGTATGAAGTTAATTAACCCTCAAGATGTTTAGGAGCGTGAAAATCCAGAATATTCCCCAATTTTTAATTAAATATTGCAATTTTAGTTATTTTGGGATAAGATTTATAAGGAATCCAGAAGATAGCAACCGAATAATTCAATTTTCGGTTAGGGAATATTCATGAATACTGATATTCAGTTCAATCGGTTTCAATCTTGGAATCCAGCCTGTCAAGGGCGGAGATAAAGAAGAACTGACATATGAGCACTGGAATTCGCATGAAACACCGGAGATCCAGGTCTATTCATATATATTAACCCGCGGTTGGCTAGGAATGTTGAAAGTGAAAATGAAAGTACATTGAAAGTGAACTGAAAGTGAAAATGAAAGTGGGGGTTTCTCTATTTATACTTTTGAGACCTAGCCAGGCGAGGGTTTAAAGGACCAAACAGTATCAATCATTAGTTGTTTCCGTCCAAATTTCCGCCATTCTCTTGCTGTATGTGTTATGAATTGATTTTATTACATATATCCTTTCGTCAATTAAAAATTGCAAACGGCTTCATTTTGTCGCCATAAACCTTCCTTTCAATTTTTGAACAACATTTCATTTGAGTCAAGCTCTTAGTGACTGAGGCATTAAATAAATGAATGATATTAGAACATATTAATAGATATATCTATTTAAATAATGTATCTTATTAATGCAATGAATGCTATGCTCCTCTGAAAGTATGATTACGTTTTACATAAAATCGTACATAGTTGTGTTTAGCTGTTTTAGGCACTAATTAAGTTTCATAATTGTAACAACATCATAGTATTCGTTGATGGTTTATTCAATCGCTTACCTTGACAATTTCGATGTCTCCATCTATTAATTGATTCGTCTAACACTTCAAGTCAAATATTTACTACAGAAGTTTTGTAACTTCTGTAGTAAAATATTTGACGAATTGTTAGACGAATCATGCTCACTTGTTTCCCTGCAAAGCTTGAATACACTTTATTCTCCATGGTGCTTGAAGATTTCGATTTGTATGGAATGATGTAGAGAACGTTATTCCATATCTGTATGCTGATTTAACATATAAATCACTTCCATATTATCAGCAGTAGTTTATTTATTCAATTTTTTGAGCATCCCTGCTATTTGTATAGGAGATTACTTTTGGCATAGACGGGTCCATACGTCATAAATTCTTAGAAAACGAATTTTAATTCGTCAATTGTATGGTTGATAGTGTGAAGAAACCATGGAGTGTAGCCTATCACACTAAGTTTCGGTTTCAAAACTTTTCTCTCTAATTTCATTCTGTAAATGTGTTATGAGTCTGACTCGACTAAGCTCTCTTTCCAATCGAATATTACCACTGTCCTAGTCTGAATCAAGTATTTCCTAGTCTGAATCAAGTATAAGTATTTAAATGAAGACATAGGGATCTTGGATGAACAATTTTTAGATTTATTTTTAGTTTAGAGTGATACTGGGCTTCTGTGCTATTACTCTATAACCCTTGACTGAAAAATAACGAAGTATTGAACTTTTTAAAATAGGTTTATACGTAGATTTAAATTCATATAATATATTCGATGTTAATCTGTCGTTTATTCTCTGATGACCACGAATCAGTATTTTTTGCTTACTGAAAATATTTAATTCAAATTTGTTTCTGGAATTGATTTATTGCGAAGGTCAACTTTACTCGAATGGTATTTACTTACATGTAATACACTCAAAAATACTACGTACTTGCTTTTAGATGTTTTGAAAGATAACTTATGGCTTGAATTCTTCCAATCTCTTTTTTTGCTGAGGTTGCTGAATTATATGGATTCACTCGATCTTAGTGTAAAATTTAGTGTAAAACTCATTACCACTATTTGCTTTGCTCAGTTACACTACAAAGAAACCAAGGCAAGATTCCATCATTAATTACCATGCAGCGTTAAGATAGAATTGTTCTAATCTTATTGGCGTACCCAGGCCCGGATTAGGCACGTTCGGAGTGTCCAGCTGAACAGGGCCGCCCACCAGAGGGGGACCGCCATGCTTGACAAAATTGTTCTCACTGCATCCTTTTGTTGAAATGTAGAAGAGCTTAGCAAAACACGAGGGGGCCGCCCACCAGCTTAATCCGGCCCTGGACGTACCCGTTTGAACAAATTAGCAATTAGAAGAAAAACAACTCTAACAACCCAGCTGCGGACTAAATAAAGGCGTTGGATTAACTCTGAACATGGCCTTTAGCGAACTGACTTTAGTGCTAGAGCTAGGGTGCAAGTTTATGATATAGGAAACCTCTGAGATAATGGATATTCAATTGTCATTCTCAATCCGTTTTTCATCCCGTAGATTCCATATATTCTGTTTTGAATTGCGCATTCCCCAGGAAATACTTTGAATATTGAAATACGGCGTAGCTCTGCGTAGTGCTTTTGGACCAAGGAGGTGGTTTAACGTATATCCATTTGTGCATCCATCAAATCATTTGATTAATACATACTCGTTTGATTCAGAAAAATTGTCCTCCCTCACAATATGAGTTGCCATTCTATTGTTGTGGGTAGTAAGAGAGCTAAAAGTATAGAATAGATGACTTCAACAGTTCCTAAGGTACTCGAGGATGTAAATTTCTAATATATTAAAATTAATATAATTTGTTTCTATTTACGATATCTCCGTGAAATACTAATTGAAAAAATATGCTCTATACCTAACTGCTAACTGAGACGTCCCTCTTTTTCGGTCCCGCGAAAACGTTTCAAAAAGTGAGTTGTCCCGCTTTTCAGTGTCTAGAACTACCACAAATATACTATGCCCCGATGAATAGCTCAATGTCCCTCTAAAATACGACTTATGTCCGGCTTTTTTCCTTCCTAGAGGTTGGCATGTATGATGCTAGAGACTGGCTATCAAGTGAACGGTTTGTCTAATTTGGGAAGCATATTGCAAACATTCTAATTTACAAGCTAATTTATGTGGTAAAAGCTTCCCTCAAAGGGCGACTTAGGCATACATATATTACCTGCAAACCATGGTCGCAACCGATTCTTGATTGTTCTTGATTAATCAACTATTAATTGTACGTTATGTTGCAATTTTGGCTGCTAGTTTGACGTATATTTAATAAGTCGACTTACGCTGTACGAATTCGATAGTGCAAAACTCAAGATGAGAAAACTTCATTGTATAAGGGTGACGAAATCGGATTTGCAGGTTGCGCAGAGGATACCTAAAAAATAGATGTATACATAGGTTGTTAAAGGTGATATCTTCTTACAGTACCATGTACAACTGAATATTTAAATTATATTCACCTTGTAAATCTCACTTTAATTAATATGAATTTACAAAAGCATATCAGAGTAGTAGGAAACAGGAGCAATCTCTCTAGCTTATATCTTTATTATTTCATTAATTTTTATTCAGTTTTCCCCTTTTCTAGTACATGGTACTTTTCAAACATTTTTAATTTATTGGTTCTGCTGAATTATTGAGTCATCATTGTTCATCAGAGAATAAACGATTTATTTTGTTATTATCGGAGAATTAAGTGATGCAAATCTTTAAATCGACATACAGAAAGGGAACAACATTCTTCAGTTAATAAAAATGCATGGTTTCCCTTTTAATATTTGAATTTACACATGTATCCATGGTTCATATGCGCAGGCGAGCGAGCCAAGGAGTTGAAATTAGAATGAATATAATAGGAATGCATACACTCAAATATTAATAACCGTTGAAACAAAATTTCTATGTAAAAAATACTAAAAATATTTAATTGTACGTATTTGAAGTTTAATTAACCCTACTTGGACTCGGAATGTTGAAGTGAAAGTGAAAGTTAATTGAAAGTGAAAATGAAAGTGGGATTTTTCTATTTAAGTCCAAGTAGGGTTAAAATATAAAGATTTAAAAAAACGTGTGTGCTTATATGTACATGAAGCCTGTCATCTTCATTGAATTTGCTAAATTGGAGGGATCACGGATTGGTTTGAATTCTTCCCTTAAAATTCTTCCCTTTGATAATTTTGACACTAAATTTCGTACCTAAAATAATGATTTTCATGATCGAATCTATCAGTGTTGCTTTGGTTTTGTTCGGGAGCAAAGCAATTTTATTTTTCATCTATTTAATCAGAAATGAGAAAATTGGATAATTCTCCAATCTAACAATATCAAAGTATAGGTCGATCTTTTGGTTATTTATGGATTTCAATATTTTATTGGTAGTATACAAGTATTATTTGAATCTGTTTTTCCTTGATTTAGCATTAAATTTCTCTTTATTTTATATTGAAATCCTGGCTTAGGGATTATGATTAAGATTCTCATTTATTCCACCTTCGTCGTCGCCTGTTTAACCATTATCTACCGGCTCGTACGATGTGTATTGGATATACTATACTTCCGCAGCTTACCTGGACCTAACGTTGACTTTTTATTACGACATGAGATTTCCTTCACAGAGTCTGGTGACAAACTCTCCGAATTCGCGATGAAGTATCAGAGAATATACCCCCGGCTTTGTAGGTATTTTATAGGCCCCTTTCCTTTCATTACCATATCCCATCCAGAGGTTGTTAAACATATTATTACGAATTTAAAACTTCAGAAGCACTACATGTACAGGACAATGCTTGGGTCTTGGATAGGAGATGGTCTGCTATTGTCAAAAGGAAACAAATGGCACCGTCACAGAAAAATAATAACTCCTGCTTTCCATTACTCTATTCTCTCTTCCGTTTTGAGTGTATACAGGGAGGCTACCACCGTCATGCTCCATTTGTGGGAAGAAACGGCTTTGAAGGATGGTTTTGTGACTGTACAGGACTTTACCCCTTACCTTTCTTTAGACATCTTGTTACAATCTATTGGTTCACTTAAAACTAATTGTCAAGTGGAGAGAGATGCAGTACAGTATGTAAAAGATGTTAATTTCTTAACAGAAACATCTGTTTTGCGTTTTTTTAATTTTATGTATATGATAGATGCATACTTCTATCTCACACCGACTGGTAGAGCTTATCAAGCCTGCTGTAGGAGAGCTCAAGCTTATACTCGAGATCTTATCTTGAAACGGAAACGGATTCTCACGATGCAGAGACAATCTCCCGGTGCCGAAATGGAGAGTCGAGACTTTCTGGATATCTTGCTAACATCGACTGATGAGAAAGGGGTGGGGCTGACAGATGGGGAGATCTGTGATGAAGTTGACACGTTTGTATTTGAAGGTCACGATACTACCTCTTCTGCTATGACCTGGTTACTCTACTATCTTGCCCTCTATCCAGAATATCAGGAAATGTGTCGTGAAGAAGTGAACCGTTATTTCAACTCGAAAAGATTGGCAATGAAGGACCTCTCTAATCTCGAATTTCTCACAATGTTTATTAAAGAAACTCTCAGGTTAAAGCCACCTGTCTACTCTGTTGTTAGGGTAAATGCTCAAACAATTCATCTCGATGGTTACCGAATCCCGAAAAACACTTTAATTGAAATATCAATCCGTCAAATTCATCTGAATAGCGAATTCTGGCCTAATCCTTTAAAATTCGATCCTTGGCGATTCTCTAAAGACAATCTTGTTAAAATGGACCCTTACAGTTACTTGCCTTTTTCTGCTGGAGAACGGAACTGCATTGGCCAGATATTCGCTATGAATGAACTGAGAGTAGTGAGTAGTATGATCCTTCAGAAATTCAAGCTTCAGTTGCATCCTTGCTTGATCGGTGAAAAAATAGTAGAGAAGCTAGATTTACTGACCAAACCTCTAACCCCAATGAAATTTATTTTAACAAAGTGTAGTTAATAAATTTATTTTTATGATCTATTAATGTTTACAACGTTTACTTTTTAGAGCCATAGTCATAGTCAAAATACTACTAGGGAAGCTATAATTGATTAGTTTTACGATTTGGAGTCTAGGGAGCTTCCATAAATATTGTTATTTCAGAAGAAGTGATTATTACACGACACGAATTGAAATGACGAGATAGCCAAAAATTCCAAACAATAATTTCAATGATCAATTCAAACTTATTTTTGACTATCGATTATTTTTTTGGATTAATAGAATTTTCAGGTCATCTGCCGAACTTAACTATTAATTCGCGGTAACAATTTTTAGTGCAGCTCCTAAATGGAGATGCCCTTATGGCATGGACCGGGTATCTCGTACGCGCACTACTGCGAAATCTAACAGTCCGATTTTTACCAAATTTCGCATGTAGGATCTCTTGTGTAGATGTACACCGTCAACATTTTTTCGCAAAATCTCATCAATTCCGGTTTTTATAAGTACAGCGTGTATCATAAGTGTTGTCGGGTATTATAATTGAATTTAAAAACCCAGAAATGTGTATCATGTACTAGTATACATTTTTTAAAAATTTATGTAATCTCCTCGACTATCTATTACTGATTTAATACGATTAGGCATACTGGCGACTAGATTTTCCAAGATATTCGGATCAATGCTTGCCCAGGCCTTTTTACTTGAAAATCAGGTGTTCGATTTTAGTAACATTTTCTATTCGACTGACACTATCATCTTTCAAAATGGACTCTAGATTCTTGATAAGATTGAGATCGGGTG